>JAPQWV010000011.1:19646250-22125000 GCA_027422505.1 Craterostigma plantagineum
ACACATAGTTTACATTTGTAACTCACCAGTTAAAGTAAACAAATCTATCACTAAAAATAACAGATGTGGAAATGTTAGGTTAACAGTAAAAGCGCTTTTTATGAAACGATTTTACAGTTACACATTCAAAGTAACAAATAGGGCTCAACTAGTGAAATGGCTCCCAAATCGAAGGTTGCAGCGACGACGACAATGGCCACCAAATTGAAGGTTGCAGCGACGATGAAGGAGAAAAAGTTGAACGCAGAAGGAGAGAAGGTGACGACGAAGGATTCGAGGTAGAAATCGGTAAAGGCGAAGTCGCTTACTGCAAAGGAAGTGAAGAATGACACGAATCAGCTGACGGTGAATGTGAAGGTTTCGAAACAGCCGAAGGGTTCTAATGAATGGAGAGCCATCCCACAAGCCCGATGTCAACCGAAATATTTCGTTGACACGGTCCAGGTGATTTGTAATGGAGCAAGTAATGAGCATAAGGAGGCGGTTCTTCGGACGTTGTTTGCTTCTTACCGCAGTATCGTCTCGTGCGAAATACCAAGTGCCAGGCTCGTGGGTATGATGAATCGCTTTACCCCGGACGGTAAACTTTTAATTCCTTTTTTCATTTAGAGTTTTTTATTTTAATGGGTTTATGGGCGAGGGGGATGTTTGTAGACTTGAATTATAAAGGTGTGGGTGAGGTTCAGTTTGTGAAGAGGTGCTTTTCGGGTAAATCTCAACTGTTTCGAGATGATGTGCTAGAGAAAATGAGATAATTATCGAGTTTTGGGGATAGAAGTAGCTTAGAAGACTCTAACAGAATGTATATTTTGTTAAGCCTTTATTTGTATTTTATAGTAGCTTAGAAGACTCTAGCAGAATGTATACTTTGTTAAGTCTCTATTTGTATTTTATTCCCCACGGCGAACTATTGTTTTCCAGCGTTTATATTTGAGTACGTCGACCGGCTCGACGAGGTGAAAGATTATGCCTGGGATAAGGCAGTCCATTCATTCCTGAGGAAGTCAATTTTGCAAAATCCACGATAAAGGGTGCACCTTCGAATTATTGGTAAGTCATTCCTTTCCAGTTTCATGCGTGTTCTTCATTTGTGATTTCTTCACTTTTGTATGTTGTTATTGTATATTCAGGTTTGAGTTTAGAGCACGCTCCCTGATTGGGTAGAGCTCGTTCGATTACAGGCATGCCTCATTTCACGAGGTGGCGTGACGCACTCGGCCAACCGAACGAGAAGTGGAGCAAGATATCGACTTGTTGAAGGAAGATGAGGTGGTAAACCCGATCTGTCTGTGACGGAAGGAATATGAGGCTTTCTTCTCATTAACCGACAACCTGAGGATGCCTACTTTCGAGGGGACGGACAAGAAATCTACCACTGAGGAACCTGACACATCTAAGTATGTAGAGAAAGAAAGCTATGGGGATGAGGATCTTATGGGACCTGTTGGAGGTGAAGCTGAAAAGGCGGACAAAGAAGCTAAGGAGAAAGCTATGGAGGATGAGGAAGAGGAAGTACCTGCAGGGGCCCGGAAAGTTTTGGTGATAAGTTTAAGAAATATTTTGAAAGGTGAGTGATCGAGAATTTGAAGTCACTGTTTCAATTAAGATAAGTGAATTCTCGGGTGAAGACTTTGACCAAATTTTCAAAAGTTTGAAAACAATTTTCGGGTGTGAAATTCGGGTGCAATGTTTTCGGCTAGGTAGAAATTCGGGTAAGTTGATTTTCGGCCAAAGAAAATCTGTGTAGAAAATTCGGATGAAATCAATAGCTACAGTGAAAATACGCCGATTTTAAATGAAATTCGGGTAACAAAAAAAGGGGTAGCAAAATTCGGGTGAATTCAATCGTTTTCTACAAGGAAAATTTGTCGAACTTCAATAAATTCGGGTACAAATTCAGGTGCTGCAGAAACAGGCCGAAAATCACTGAAAGAACCGCAAATTATGAATTTCGTAGTCAGCTGAAAATCTGGGTACTGTTACATTCATCTACCTAAAAATTTTCTGGGGTGAGAAAAAACGAGTTTCAAACGCGATTTCTACCAAAAAATTCACCCAAATCTACTGAAAAATGTTGGGTAATTACTTAAACTAACTCAAAAACAACCTATTTAGCTCTAGAGGTTGAAAAATCAGTAAAAACGACTCAGAAAACTCCAAGAACAAGGCTGGAAATTCGAACTCAAAAACTACAAAATACCCAAAATTTTCAGAAAGATTCTCTCAAATCCAAACGTGTTTGTGTAGCGACCCTCATTTTCTAATTACTATTAAAGGTGGATGTCCACAACGTAAGCCGCGTAAGGCCCGTCTAACAAAAGCTTTTTCATAATAAAATATATTACACCAAAAGTATTGTTTACAAAGTAGTATATCTACAAAAGTCGTAGCCCCAAAATTTATCAAAATACTAAATCCCTAAGACCGCTCCACAGGTCTTCATCCATGTACTGCATCGCCCTCAAAAGTCCGTGAAGTCACCGTCATCAGCCAACCTCAGTCGCGACGTACCTCGACGTCGGACTCAGTCGTACCTACAACACGTAAACACTGTCACCAGTAGGTGAAAATATGCGTGAATGGAGCTTGCACTCATATCCCGTCCCAATATCTCACAATAAATGCACGCTCAAATCTTTTCTCTCATCTCAACCTATCGTATATCATACGTCACATCAGGGCCCTAGGCTAGACTAGGCACCACGCGCACAAAATAAAATATGGAGTCAGGGTCCCGCGCTCTGGTAGCCTACTATGATCAATCACGTCGGTCGCTCCCTCCCGAGTTTCCTCCCGCTCAAGCGGTAGCCTACGCTAGTAGTGCATCGGGACAATCGCGCCACATATCCTCCTACCAGGTCGCTCCTTCCGCAAATCGTCCGACGGTCTGCACCTCAGATGCACTGCAATGCATCTAAGTAGACGAATCGATCATGTCTGTCTCGCGTCTGGTGCCTCAGTCCTAACCTGATAACTCCACTACGAGTCGACGACCAATATTGGTCATTCTACCCCACTCGTCGACACTATACAGTGTCACCGTACCAACACGGTCAACGTATCTCGCACTGATATGAAACGCAAGTGTAGTGCAAATGAAATGCAGTATCATTGTGAAAATAAATTTTTCCTGAAAATGCACTGCTAAAATGCACTGTAAAATTTTTCTTTTTTAGGGAACCTTACTGCCCGAAGTCTAATTGCCTGAAAAATAACTAAACCCAAAAATAGAACTCAGGCAAGGCCCGAAATCAGTTGGGAAAGGCGAAAATCCCTGGCCCGAATATTATTAAATAGCCCGAAAATTCTTACACGAAAATTCTAATGAACTACCCAAAAATTTGGTCATGGTCAACACCCAAAAAATCCTATATGCGGCGAAAATGACCTTACCCGAAAATTACTTATAAGCCCGAAAATTTTCCCTGCCTAAAAGTTTCACTATGCTACCGAAATTCTAGCCGAATTCCATAGCTACACGAAAATACTAATTTACGCTGAGCTTTCTATCCGCCCGGAAATCATCTGATTTAACACCCGAAAATACCAAGCCCGAAAATTTCATCTACCCGAAATTTATTCAATCGCCCAAAAATTAACTCATCTACCCGAATATTGTTCTTGTGCCCGAAGAATCGCCTCTTTCCCTACGAATCCTCATAAATATGCATGTGCAAATAAAACCAGAAACGTTAGCATATAATAAACCCGGAATCTGGGTTTCGCAAGCACATATAACACCCGAAAATACCTAAAATATCAAAAATACCTAAAATCATCATACAAACCACGTAAGAATACAAAGGCACATTAATATGTCAAAAGCAAGATTTTTACATGTCGGAGATGAAAAACTTCACCTACCTCACGTCCGAATCAGATTTCTTAAGAGTTTCCTAGCTGGTCTAGTTTTTTTCTTGCTGAAGTTTTCTCCTCCTCTCTTGGTTGCTCTCATTTTTCTGTTTTTACTAAATGAGGGTTTTCTTTACCTTATGAATTACTAGATATACATGGGAGCTTGGAAAGTTGTGTTGAGTTGACAAGTAGGTGATGTTATTTTTCCTCTCAAGTTAAGTAAGCTTGTAAAAACCCTTAGGTACCTACTTAGTTCTATAAGCTACTCGAAAATTGGTCAAACCATTTGACCCGAAATTTAGTTTAACAAGTTACCCGAATTTCCTTTTATCAATCGAATTCTTCTTATTTTTCGTGTGTTTCCTTTAGTAAATTTCGAATTAAATTCTAGACTTCTAATTTATATACCAACTTCAAAATTTCGAAATAACTATTCAACATTACTAAGTCACATCACTGTTAGTTACATCAAAATCTCGTATTAAATTTTATGGTTATAGTTTGGCTCTGATACCACTTGTTGGTCCTTATCTATCCTAACAATCTAACAATATGACCATTTAACCATAGTGATAGGAAGAACTGATATTTGCGGGCTGTGTGTATGAAGAAGGTTGGGGAGCTTCTAAAACTCTCTCTCTATTATTCTCACACAAGACACACCTAACTATGTGTTAGGATTTTAATATTTATATCGCATGTTGATATATAATACTTGGGCCCTTGTAAGCCCATTACAAATATAAGTCCACTAGGCTCTACATAGTAAAAGCCTAATTCACTTAAATAACTTATAAAACTAAGATAAACCAATTAATTGAACATATCCTATCATTCCTTCACAAATTTAAGACCCTCGTCCACTAAAGTGTGGAAGATGTAAAAGGAACGAGCACAATCGCCGAACCTGCAAAGAAGCAATTTATTGTTTGCAATATCCTTTTTGTCCTTTTTTAATCTATAGTTGATATCAATTGGTCACTTTTTGGCTTCTCATTGTACGAATTGGATGTTCTGCCTATAATAACAAATTAAAACACAGTAACATTTGATTTTTATACTCCAAGTAACGGTTAGTCGTTACGTACCAAAATATTATCGATATACCACAATCTACCAAACTATAATCAGCTAGTACCGCTAAAGCATGAACTAGTAACACATGTTTTTAAATTAGTAGCAGTTGTTCATCACCTCAATTCGTGAACATTTGGATTTCTGCTTGATTCGATATCTTTCATACCATATGCGTACACGACTTACGGTTTAGGACTTAACAATTGACACATAATTTCGAATCTAATGGCGTCGTAAAAGTATACCCAAATTATTGGGGTCGACCGTATTTTGCGAAGTTCTATGATGAACATCGAATGAATGAGCAAACAAGGTGCCGCACTGAGCTGCCCATACTATGGGTACTTCGAATTTATACATGTTAGCTGTAATCGTTGCCAAAAAGGGCGTTGATTTCATCTTATTTTCGCGAATTAGAACCCTAAATATAAAGATAAAAATTCATTACAAACCTTACATCTTGGGTGGTCAATACCACAATACATCCTACCTTACACGTCGAAATTGGTTGGTTGATGGACATTCGAAATTTCGGAGCTCGATTCACTGGAAAAACGAGATTCATAAAATAAAAATTATCTGTCGATAACATTTCACTGCGTCTTAGTAACACATAATTAATGAACAAATAACATTACACTTTACGAACATAACAATATAATCTAACTGGTTAACTGAAAATGGCCGTAAAATAAGTCTTATTATAATATGTTAAGAAGGATATTTTCGTCCAATCATATTTATAATCCTTAACTCTAATATTGACAAAAAGTAGGTCCTTTAACCTAATAAAAAATCTGACAGGGCCTGAAAACTTAAAATAAAATTGACAGGGCCTGATCCGAAATTAGCCCTTAATAAAAATGCTCAAAAAGTAACGAGCTTTTCCGAGTGCTTATTTATTCTTTTACTTCTTTTCTTTTTCTTCTGTTTATGTATTTATATTATTATTTATTATTATTGATTTTTGTTGCAGAAATTCTTCTAACGATCAATACTTCAACAGCACATTAAAGCCAAACCTCAAGTTAGATATGCTAAGGCACAAGTGGTATACACAGTTGCAAGATCTTTTGTCGTCTTATGAGAAAGAATTCGAATATCGACAAACTATCATATGCTCAACATGCAAGTGTACCTATCGAAAAAGCATATAAGTGGCAAGCATTCGAATATCGAACCCAAAGGAACTATGTATTTTGGAAAACCTGTCGTTTAAATTCCTAGTAAATATTTTCTTTATTGATAAAATAGAACCATAAACACAAAGATAAAAGTTTGACAAAATAACGATAAGGGAGTTGAGACGACTTTATAAAAGTAAAGTATTTGAGATTTCGAATCCCCAAGCTCGACCGAAATGATTTATGTAATGACATTTTAGCTATCTATTAGACTGTGGAGATTCATATGACTGACGAACTGTGCCTATCACACTAGACTCCAACTAATCTCCGAATTAAATAGCCAGTACTTCCCTAACTACTTAACCGAAGATCGCACTAAAAACATGGTGAATCCCGCCATTAGATTTGACTCTAATCCGGTAAGGTAATTCAACATATCTCAAGCGGTGAGTTTATTCCGCTCGTTTACGAGTGGTCTAATCGCCAACGCTCCCTCGAGCGTAGCATACAATTTACCGAAAATTATCTTGATCACATAGACATAATAAAAAAAAATTAATATAATTCGCAACCGAGTTATGATAATAGCAAAACATCAATACTTCATAACATAGGTGCGAACTCACTAGGGTTCATCTAACCTCAAACACGATGGATTTTTAGCTACTCTTAGGATGAATTAACACAACGGATAATAAAAATAACAAATACGAAAACATATTTGCTTCCCTGAAATTTGGCTCTAGGTTAATCCTTCATTGAGTGTTTTCGTCCAACGTGTGGTGCGCGACTGAGGAGGGTGCTTGGTGAGATGATGGTGTTTTCCGTGAATGGTTCTCCCTCATTTTGAGGTGGAGAGCAGCTCCTTTATTGACGATGGCAGCGACTAAAAATCTACAACGCATCATTTTCAACGAAGAAACATAGAGCCGACTTAATATCACATCTATATCTTCTAATCTTGTTATTTCGGCTCCGATGTGGACACCATGCAGCCATAGAATTCATCACGCTGTCTTTTTATTTTTTTTCCTGACTTGAGCCGCGTGAGTGATGGTGTCTAGATCGCCTGCTGCTTAAGTAGTCTTTTGTCTCATCTCATCGTTGTTTAAGCATCGGGTCTCAAATAGGATCTAAAACCCTATTGGGCCAACTTAGAAGCATATGCGCCGTTTTCTGTTCTTGACATGGAATTCCATTGTTTAAGTGGAGAGAATATTCAATTCAGCTCGTTTTCTGTTCTTGACCTGCTTGCTTGAGCTGACACCATGGATATAAATTATTGCTTGCTTTGATTTACATAGCTGCTTCCTTGAGCTTGGTGTCTTTTATCGCGTATACGTATTGGTCTCAGCATTTTACGGCTCCCTGATCTGTTCTCAGCCAATCAACACCGAGGGCGACGGCAACAATGGGCGACACACGGCCTAACTTCTTTCTTCCTTGTCATCTTCGATTTCGGTATGAATTTTGCTAAAATTTTGATTTTCGAATGTTCTTTAAATTTTGAATTTGTGATTTTAAATCTATGTTCTTGGTATAATGTGCGCTATAGATACCATGGGTTGCTTTTTTATTGGATTGATATAATAAGTCAATTTTGAATATTTGATTCGATTTAGGAATTTTACCCAATTTCGGAACCTAATTTGAAATTAGGGATTCTAGCTTGATTGATTCGATTTTTGGATACGTGATTTAATTTATGTGTTGATATTGTGTTTTTTTGTTGTTATTTGTGGCGATATTGACTTGTAAATGCTAATTTAGGATGAATACGAACGAATACTACGGTCCGATCGACATATCACTGTTGATATTCCAAGATGGATACGGCCATGTTTCAAGCGTTCTGCATAGCAAAGTAGCACTGAGTTCAAAAATTTATATCTCCCAATCTAGAATTCCGAATAATCCTTCGGTTAGAATAAAGATCAACAAGTCTTCTATCTTCGTAATTTCAGGTCCATCGGACATCGTTTATCCCCTGATCTGCGAAGAATAAAAAGGTGCCGGTAAAAGTGGTTTTTGCTGTTAAATCTTAATTTAAGTAACTAAAAATTTCGAAACGACTTCATTTATCATACAAACGACTTAAATTTAACAAAATACGTTTATCAATTATTAACAATTAATTGAAAAAATTAAACATTCATAATTACAGTCCTTGCAAGTGGCACGTGCAAGGCAATGAACTTATAAGCTAGCTACAACAAATCTAAGTTGAATCGAACTCAAGTCAAGTTATACGTTTATGCTAAATTAAGAAATTTTCTGAAGTTCGTCGATTTGTCGTAAACCTTCTGTAGGCTTGTGTGATATTTTGAAATCATCACAAAAATCGAATGGAAGAACTAATTCGTACCACAATTCACATGTATATAACGAAACCAAAGTAATCATTTAACATAGTAGTCCTCGTGACCAAGTATGAACTTGAAAGGCTAAAACCAGATAAGAGATAAATCATCCTATACATGGAGCACATTGAACAATATATCAAAACTCTAAACCGAGACCGGCCGAAAAAACCGAACCGAAAAAACCGAAATTTTAGATTTGACCGATTTTTTCGGTTTTATCCGAAATTTGATCACCCTAGCGACGATGGTTGGCCCACCTCTTTTTTCAAAAAACGTGTTGGCCCATTTTTGGCCCAACACTAAAGGTCGTTGCGCCTAATACAGGCGACGCCGCGTCCATTGGACGCGACAACGGGTTTAATAAACCCGTGAGCTTCATCGACATTCGACTACTCTTCTTCATCATTTCATCTTCTTCCATATTCTCTTCTTCTTTTCCTTAGACGCGCGAATCAACACCGAGGTCGACGGCGGACAACGGGCGACACACTACCTAACTTCTTTCTTCCTTGTCATCTTCGATTTCGGTATGAATTTTGCTAAAATTTTGATTTTCGAATGTTCTTTAAATTTTGAATTTGTTATTTTAAATCTATGTTCTTGGTATAATGTGCGCTATAGATACCTTGGGTTGCTTATTGGATTGATATAATACGTCAATTTTGGATATTTGATTCGATTTAGGAATTTTCCCCAATTTCGAAACCTAATTTGAAATTAGGGTTTCTAGCTTGATTGATTCGATTTATGGATACGTGATTTAATTTATGTGTTGATATTGTGTTTTTGTTGTTATTTGTGGCGATATTGACTTGTAAATGCTAATTTAGGATGGATATGAACGAATATTGTGGTCCGATCGATATAATGAGTGGATCTTAGATTCGTGTTGTTTTTGCCACATAAAGAGTCAGGACTGTTTTCCACATATGAAAATTTTCATGGTGAATATTTCTTAATGGGAAATGATGCTCTGTGTAAAGTTGTTGGTAAAGGTAAAGTTCAAATCAAGATGTCGACGGAATCATCCCAATGCTCACAGAAGTCAGCACGTTTTAGATATGAAGAGAAATCATATCTCTTTATGCACACTTTACTCTCAAGGGTACAGGTTCTCAGGTGAAGGTGGAGTTTTGAAAATTACCAGAGGTGCCCCTGTCGTGATGAAAGCATGCAAGGTTGGGAATTTATATATTTAACAGCGAACTACTGTTACAGGTTCCGCTGCAATTTCAACATTCCCTGAGGTTGATACCACGAGATTATGGCATATGCGACTTGGAAACGGGAAAAAAGGCTTGATGATATTAAGCAATGGGGCCTACTATGCAGTCAAAGTACTGGAATATGGACTGCAAACGTTGTATTTTTTGGGAAGCAGAAATGAGTCAGCTTCAATAGCCAGCTGACCGCAAAGATACTTTGGACTATATTCATTATGATGTATGGAGTCCTTCCGTCCAAATGTGGTGCAAGATATATGTTAACTTTCATTGATGATTTTTCAAGGAAGGTCTGGGTCTATTTTCTTAAACAGAATAGTGATGCTTTCCAACGTTTAAAAAATGGAAAGCTTTGATTGAAAAGCAGACAGAAAACAAGCGGTTGCGGACAGATAATGGCTTAGAATTTTGTTGAAGCGAGTTCAACGAATTTTGTAAAAACGAAGAAATTACTCAACATCACATTGTTCGACTGATACGTAAACAATTGTCGAGCACATGAATCGGACGCTTTTACAGAGAGAGCTCGATGTAAGATCTCCAACGCATGGTTCATTAATGATTTTTGGGCGAAGCTATCGCCGCAGCATGTTATAGTGTCAGCCGCTGACTGTGTTCACCAATCAATTTCAAGACTCTTGAGGAAGTACGGTCAGGTACTCCTGCTGATTACTCCAATTTAAGAATATTTGGGTGCCCATCTTATATGCACGTAAACGAGGGAAACTTAGAGCCTAGAGCTAAAAAGTGCATTTTTCTCGGTTACTCTCCAGGGATAAAAGGATATAGACTATATAATCCTGATCTCAACTCACCAAAATTTATAATTAGTAGAGATGTTACATTTGAAGAGTCTTCTACGTTACATCCTTCAAAAGAGTCTCATAATCCCTCTAATTAAGAAATGAAGGATAGTGTACAGAACAGGTGGAGCTCGAGATCAACAAAGATATTTCAGATAGTCCAACTACGAGTTCAACAGATCGAGAGGATGAGCCATCCTGATTCAGTGATAAAAGCACCGAGCATGAACTTTATATAGCCAGAGATAGGGTGAGATGAGATCTTCGACTACCAAAGCGGTACGTGAATTTAGTTTCGTATGCTTTATTAATGGCGCAAGAAGCAGGTGGAGGCGGCGAACCCTCTACCTATTCGGAGGCAATAAACGATGTAAATTCTGATAAGTAGGTGGTAGCGATGAATGAAGAAATGGAGTCTGTGCACAAGAATTCTACGTGGATTCTTGTGTCTCTGCCGAAGAAAAAGAAAATAATCAGATGTAAGTGCGTCTTAAGAAGAAAGAAGGTTTATCTAATTCTGACGATGCGAGGTATAAAGCATGATTAGACGTGGAAGGCTATAGTTAGGTATAAGGTGTTGATTTTAGCAATGTATTCTCACATGTCCTTAGACATAGCTCTATTCGTGTATTACTTGCATTCGTTGCCATGTGTGATTTTGAATTAGAGCAGCTTGACGTCAAGACGACGTTCTTACATGGCAATGTAGATGAACAGATTTATATGAAATAACCCGAAGGCTTAATAGTTGAAGGAAAAGACTTATGTGGATTAAAACAGTCTCCAAGACAATGGTACTAACGGTTTGATTCTTTTACGTTGGGTCATGGTTTCTCCAGGAGCAAGTATGATAGTTGTGTTTACTTCCTGAAGTTAATGACAGTTCGTTCATTTATCTATTGTTATATGATGACATGCTCATTGCGACTAAGAATCTTACAGAAATTTACTAGTTTAGGGCCTTATTGAACAATTTGAGATAAAAGATTTGGGAGCAGCTAAGAAGATTCTTAGTATGGAGACTAGACGTGATAGAGGAGCTAGTAAGTTACACCTGACCCGGGAAAGTTACTCAGAAAGGGAGAGATTTGGCAGGAACGATGCCGAATCAGTCGGCACTCCTCATATTATCCATTTTAGGCTAAGTGTTGCTCAGCACCGTCATCAGAAGAGGAAGAATCGTATATGGCACGAGTTCCCTACTCTAATGTAGTTGGCAGTATTATGTATGCAATGGTAGGTACACGTCTTGATATTTCACAGGCTGTTAATGTTGTTAGCAGATATATAGCTACCCCATGGAAAGAACACTGGCAAGCAGTGAAGTGGATTATCAGATACTCGAAGGGTACTCTAAGCATTTGTTTGGAGTTCGGCAGACACAGTAATACTCTTGCTGGCTTCGTTGATTCAGACTATGCAAGTGATCTCGATAAACGAAGACTCTTACTGGTTATGTATTTTCCATTGGAGGTTGTGCCGTTAGCTGGAAAGCTACTCTACACCACGTAGTGTCGTTGTCTACTACTGAAGCAGATACATGGCGATTACTGACGCGATCAAGGAAGCATTATGGTTGACAGGGTTATTCAGCAAATTTCAGAATAAGGGAGTTATTACTATTTTTTGTGATAGTCAAAGTGCGATTCATTTAAATAAGGATAAAATGTAGCACGAAAGTACTAAACATATTGATGTTAAGTATCATTTTATTCGTGATTTCATTGCAGATAAGAAGGTTAGTGACCCTCGTTTTTAAATAAGATTAATGGCGGATTTTCGCAACGTTGCTTGGACTTGATTGGTGTTTCAGAAATGATGAACTAGCCCATCGGGGCTATGGCCGGAGGGAGACAGACAGAGATATTACTAATCAAAGTGGAGTAATTTACGAAACAAAAGGTCAAGGTGGAGATTTGTTGAATGACCTTTTGTTCATCGTTGAATATTCAAAGTAGAAAAGCACCCACATGTGCGTTGAAGAAAAATGCCAAATGAGAAAAGAAGAATATGGCTTACGGCTGCCTAACTTTTCAAAGACGTGCAGAATTTTGTTGGCTTCTTTCACATACGAGTTCGAGGCAAATATTGCCTATAAATAGAGGCATTCAGCGGAGGAAGAAACACACCACAACATTGATCTTCTTTTTCTTCTCTGATTATTTTCTGTAGCCGACTCCTAATATGGTTGTAGCTGCTTTTGTATCACGTTAGTGTACGTGTCTGTAATATCTCCACATAATAAAGAAGTTCTACCATCCGACCCGTGGACGTAGGTCATTCTGACCGAACCACGTAAATCTCGTGTCACTTCCAAATTTATTTTTCATCTCGTTTATTTATTATCGTCATTTTTCGGGCAATAATTATCGGGAATTTCTGCATATCCTAACAATGTACAATTGGATAGTTGGGATGAATACAAACTTATTCTTTTCCCAAAAAGAAATTATACTAGAGAAGATAAAAATACGCAGACAACAGAATCACCCGTCCAGATTCTTTGGTGCCCGAAATCCAAAGAGGATTAGCCTATTAATTAAGCGAACTTAGTTATCAATTGAACTATATTAAATAATCTTAAAACGAACGCTAATCAATCTCAGAAACCTAACATGATACGTACGTTGTATTCACCTAGCATATTTCAAACCAAAATCGCCGGAGTCAAATCAAATACCAAGATATTCCATACAATCATATCACACACATTATGTAATTAGAAAACCTTAATCTGTCCATCAATTATTACCATTTACCAATAATGAAGTATCCTGCAAGAATTTTCCGTACAAATAGGAATAAACACGACGAAGCATCCATGAACAAATTCTAGCTTTAATACAACGTCCCTCACGAGCTTGTCACGTGCATAATACGTGTCCTCCTCGTTTCCCTAAGACTCGTCTCATTGATGGTGAGAGAGCGCAACAACGTCGAAGAACGAACGCCACACAACAGATTTATCGAAAACGTGTTTGTTGATCGCAAAACGCTTTCCTTAAGGAATTTCGCCCCCACTATATTGCTTGCTGGTTTAACGGAGATTCCTCCAGGATAATCAACAATAATATGAGAGTTTTGTAAGCAAAAACAAAAGATCCCCACAAGAACTCAAGAGAAGTACTAAATATTAAGATAACTTGTGATGAAACTTAGATGATGACAATAAGTTGTGGAAGACCCGTCTAACAAAAACTTTTCGTAAAATAATTTACATTACGACAAAAGATCGTATATACAAAGGTCATATCCTCTCAACAGCAAAACCCTATGGTCGCTCCACAGGTCTTCATCCATGTACCGCCCTGCCCTCAAAAGTTCGTGGAGCACCGCCACCAGTCGCCTCAGCCTTGACGCGTAGCAATGATAAACGTATTTTAATACGTTTATTGTTATGTTTATTGGGTTATAATAGAGTATTTTTGGTCATTCCCTGCATTTCTTGGCTCTATTTACACCTATTTAAATATTGTAGGACCTTTGAACGGTTACCGAGCGAACGAAAACAAGGCAAAAGCGACGCAAAACAGAGCGAGAATGAATCTGCCAGTGAAGCCTCACGGCCGTGAACATATTGCAAGAGGCCGTGAACGTCAACAGAAAAAGAAATTACAAGTGCTGTAGGTTGTCACGGCCGTGACTCCTCATGTAAGAGGCCGTGACATTGGACAAAAGCTTAGACAATAGACATTGTCCCTCGTCACGGCCGTGACACCTTATGCAAGAAGCCGTGAACGACGACAGAGAGTTGGAGAAGGTGAATTCAAGGCCGTGACTCAACATGCAATTGGCCGTGACTCTCGACAGAAATTAAGCAGCGCAACACTGCCCACTGTCACGACCGTGACTTAGGATGCAAGAGGCCGTGAATCTCTCCAGAAAGTCAATATTTAGGGTTTAAGCCATCGTCACGGCCGTGAATCCTTATGCAAGAGGCCGTGAATGGTTTAAGAAAGACAAAAAGTTAGCCTAATTTCATCTGTCACGGCCGTGAAGGCCCGCTAATTGACCGTGAACATGCCAAATTTCAGGCTTTTGGCCCAAATTCGAAGCATAACAAGGGAGTTCTTCTCAGAACTCAACCATAACCTCATAGAGCTGAAAACCTAGAGAAAAGAAGAGGAGGAAGAACACTAGAAGCAGCCCTTGATTCGGAGAAGCTCAAGGGACGATCCAACAACGCAGCCATGCCCATTCGATCGAGGAACGTGAGCTCCACCTCAGAACCGCCATATTCACTTATTACGGAAGATTATATGAGTTCTCTATCCTCGTTTCCTTTGAATCTCGTTGTTGTTTCGTCTAATATGAGTAGCTAATCCACTTGTGCGTCGAGAATAGATGAACGTTGGGTCATGTCGTAGTTAAGGCGTAGGATAATCGTGAACACGTGTATTCGACTATTTATCGTTCTATGATATTGCTACTTTGCCTCAATATGTCTATGTGTTGATGTAAATGTGTGGTATATCGTTTAGGGCGACAGCTAAATAACGATTAGGCCGTTCGTAGACGTTAGGATTCGAGTATAGGGCGAAAGCAAATACTAGATCCTCTCTTTCTGGTAATTAATGATCTTAGATTTCCACAAACGTTTAGGGCGATAGCAAATCCGTGAGTGGGTAGAAAGTTACCGCGGTCTAGTTGTGCTACCTTAGTCTTCCAATCCTTTATGTTGCTCTGCTAAATTTGTTCGTAGCACAAACAATCCTGCTATTTTATTTAGGTTAAATATCGAGTCGATAGGTCAATGCTAGTAATCAATTTATTTCTCATGTTCGATACTCGGATATTCGCTATAGTTATACTACAAACGATAGGTACACTGCCTATCGTGCGTGGTTCGAGTTATAATATATTCGTTTTAATTATTACTTGACGTACTTGCACGAACTCTTATTTAATATATTAACGTACACGCACGCGATCAAGCAGTGTCACTCATTACCTACAACACGTAAACACTGAGAGATCTACCCAATAGGTGAATAAAATGCATGTATGCAAGTGTGTACTCAACCCCAATCCCGATATCTCACCTATCAATGCACACACTTTCTTTTTCCATATCTCTATCTCATATCACACAACATTGGGCCGTTGGTTAGGCTCACGCGTGCAATAAATCATGGGTGATCACACCCGTAATCAGCGGTAAGTTACGCTAGTAGTGCACTGATCAATCACATCAATGGCCACCTACCAGGTCGTCTCTTCCACAACAAATCATGGGCGGTAATGCCCATATCCACATATATATATATATATATATATATATATATATATCATGGTTGATAACACCCGAATCTCATCTGGCGGTTTGCACCTCGAACCGACCACGTCCGAGTAGACAGATCGATCACGACTGTCTCCCGCCAGGTAATCTGTTAGCCTAACAAGTCACCAAATTTATAATTAGCAGAGATGTTACATTTGACGAGTCTTCTATGTTACATCCTTCAAAAGAGTCTACTAATCCCTCTAATCAAGAAAAGAATGATAGCGTACACAGCAAGGTGGAGCTCGAGATCAACAAAGATCCTTCAGATGACCCTATTTCGAGTTCAACAGATCAAAAGGATGAGCCAGATCTTGATTCAGATCCTGTTGAAGATGAAAGCACCGAGTAGGAGTATTCTATAGCCAGAGATAGACAGAGACGTGAGATTCGACTACCACAACGGTACAATTTAGTGTCGTACGCTTTATCAGTGGCACAAAACATAGGTGGAGGCGACGAACCTTCTACCTATTCGGAGGCAATTAGCGATGCTAATTCTGATAAGTGGCTGGTAGAGATGAATGAAGAAATGGAGTCTCTGCACAAGAATGATACTTGGATTCTTGTGCCGCCGCCGCAAAAAAAAAAGAAAATAGTCAGATGTAAGTGGGTCTTCAAGAAGAAAGAAGGTTTATCAGGTTCTGACGATGCAAGGTATACGGCACGATTAGTCGCGAAAGGCTATAGTCAGGTACAATGTGTTGATTTTAATGACGTTTTCTCACCTGTTGTTAGACATAGCTCTATTCGTATATTACTTGCATTCGTTGCTATGTATGATTTTGAGTTAAAACAACTTGATGTCAAGACGACGTTCTTACATGGTGATTTAGATGAACTGATTTATATGAAGCAACCTGAAGGCTTCATAGTTGAAGGAAAAGAAGACCAAGTTTGTTTGGTGAATTTATCCTTATACGGATTAAAGCAGTCTCCAAGACAGTGGTATAAACTGTTTGATTCTTTAATGTTGTGTCATGGTTTCTCCAAGAGCAAGTATGATAGTTGTGTTTACTTCCGGAAGTTAAATGACAGTTCGTTCATTTATCTATTGTTATATGTTGATGACATGCTCATTGCGACTAAGAATCTTGCAGAAATTTACCAGTTAAAGACCTTACTAAAGGGTGAATTTGAGATGAAAGATTTGGGAGCAGCTAAGAAGATTCTTGGTATGGAGATTAGACGTGATAGAGGAGCTGGTAAGTTAGACCTGACCCAGGAAAGTTACCTCAGAAAGATTTTGGAGAGATTTGGCATGAACGATGCCAAACCAGTCAGCACTCCTCTTGCTAGCCATTTTAGGTTAAGCGCTGCTCAGTCACCATCATCAGTGTGGAAGAAGCTTTATGGTTGAAGGGGTTATTCAGCGAATTAACTCAGAATCAGGGAGTTATTACTACTTTTGTGATAGTTCATTTGACTAAGGATCGATGTATCACGAAAGGACTAAGCATATTGATGTCAAGTATCATTTTATTCGTGAGATAATTGCAGATAAGAAGGTGTTTATCAAGAAGATTAACACGAAGGATAATCCTGCGGATATGTTTACGAAGGCTCAATGTGGAGTCTCAAGGAGGCAATACTCATTCAAGACGGTTGAGGGGTGGCACTTGAAGGCGCAAAGAAGAAACCAACCGAAATGAAAGATGATAAATTTAATGAATTGGACAAGAAAGCCAGATCGGTTATTATCTTAAATCTCTTACGAGGTTTTACGAGAAGTTGCCACGAAAACAACGGCCATGGGTATGTGGGATGCGCTAAAAGCTATTTACATGAAAAAGACTGATGAGAATCGGCTTTATTTAAAGTAGAAGCTATACAGTATGAAAATGACGGAAGTTACTTCTATACTCTCGCATCTCGATAAATTTGATTCAATCATTATTGATTTGGCCAACGTAGAAGTCAAAGTGACTGACAAAGATCTGGCCATAATATTATTGTGTTCCTTCCCTCGTCTTTAAATCATTTTTGTGACACTATAATATATGGCAAAAACACGACATCATATGCCAGTGTCAAATCTGCGTTACAATCGAAAGAACAGATAGACAGGGATATATAGAGAGAAACAAGTGGTACTTGGCAGAAGGTTTGTTTGCACGGGGAACATAAAGACGTTGAAAGTAGCATATCTAAAGAAAAGTCGAAATCCAGGTATGAAAATAAAATCTGTAATTTTTGCAAGAAAAAGGGTCACATCAAGGATCATTGTAATAAATTAAGGAGAAAAATAACCAGCAATATAATAAACCCGCCGAAGCTAGTGTAGCTGCTGATGAGAGCGATGGAACTTAACCAACTTCGTTCGCAGCATACTAGACGACAACCAGTCCCTTATGCCAGTGTATTCGACGCTACTAGTTCTTATCCCCAAAATGGAGCGCGCGGAGACGATTCACCAGTTTAGGCCGATTAGCCTCTGCAATGTCTCGTATAAATTAATTACGAAGATAATTGCAAATCGGCTACGAAGCCTCATGCCACACATTGTTACCCCTAATCAAGCGAGTTTCGTGCCCAGACGTCATATCCAAGATAATATAATAATCGCGCAGGAACTAGTCCGTACCATGGAGCGTATGAAACGAAAAAAACAATTCATGCTGGTAAATGTTGATTTGGAGAAAGCATACGACCGTATCTCATGGGACTTCTTACGGGAAACTCTTAATTTGGCAGGGATACCGTACCATCTGACGAGAGTCATTATGGATTGTGTTACGTCTGCATCACTGCGTATCCTATGGAATGGAGAGACCTCAGAGGCGATTCAGATGAGACGGGGCATCCGTCAAGGATGTCCACTTTCTCCCTATCTCTTCGTCTCCCAGGGTTCATGGAAACCTATTCGGTTTGGCAAACGTTGACCGGCTATATCTCATCTAATATTCGCAGATAACCTTCTTCTGTTTGTTTAAGCATCTATGGAGCAAATCACGGTGATTCGATCTTTCCTAGAGAAATTTTGCAGTGCTTCAGGAGAGAAAGTTAATGCGAGCAAGACGGTCTTGTCTTTTTCTAAATGTGTTTCTGCTGTAAAAAGATCTGATATTGCCGAAACTGGAGGTTTCTCGGTCACTTCTGATCTTGGAAAGTACCTTGGGATACCAATCATCCATGGAAGACTGAAGGCTTCAATGTTCCAAGGGGTCATTAATAGGGTGCACAAAAGACTTAATAGTGGGTCAGCTGCATCGCTCTCCTTAGCTGGACGAACCACACTCTATCAGTACTATAGGCCATGCAAGCGTATTCCATGCATATATTGCATTTCTCTCATAAGGTCTCCCTGAAGATAGACCAGCTCTGCCGGAATTTCCTTTGCGGGCATACAGAACACCGACGCCGCCTGCATCTAATCCATTGGAACACAATACGCAACCTAGATATATGGGTAGCCTCAGACTTCGAAGACTGAAAGAAGAGAACACGGCTCTACTTGGTAAGATTGGTTGCGGATTACTCACTAGGCCTAACGAGTTATGGGAAAGAGCACTAACGAATAAATACCCTGCAAGATGGCTTGACGGCTGGGCCCTATGAGATAAACTGGGCGAGTCATGGCTTTGGCGCGGCTTGGCGGAGTCAAGGAATGTAATTTGACCGATGTTGGGCTGTGGTCTTGGGAATGGCACAAAAGCACGATTCTGGGAAGATCGTTGGGTCACGGGCCTGCCTGGAGCGTTATGCATAACGGTGGTGCAACCCATACCCAGTATAGACCTTCACAGACCTGTTCCGAGACTACGTGGGAGAAACAGGGAATTGGAGATGGGATAGAATCGCTCCTTACGTTAGTTCATCTGCTCTACTATGTTTAGCTAGTATTGTTCCACCGCCGCTTGAGAGAGTTTTGGAGGATCTGGCTTGGATGTGTTCGGCCTCAGGTAAGTACTCCGTCTCATCGACTTACGCCAAACTTACTCGAAGTCCCCCACAGGTGTCATCAAATCCTTTGTGGCGATTTATTTGGAATTGGGAGGGTCCAAATTGTTGGGTTACCCGGTGTCTTCCGGAGACGCCACGTCCCCGGGTACGGTACGGAACAAAAATTTCGGGTTCCCTTATTGCCCTCGTTGCTCGGATCAGAAAAGTAACACATAGGCATGTAATAGGGCGGGTCAAACCCGTAGAGAATTACCAGTTGAAGCGAGTGGCAGCTCCTCGTCCTTTTCTTCAAGACTTCGTTGATGGTGGTGGATGGCACTAGATCGTCACGCCGATCTCGCAGTGTACCACTGAATCAGTTCTCCAAAGATGGCTAGAGAGAACCGAGCCGTCGCGTGGGAGAAAAGTATTTTTTTCGGTGCGTGTTTTGTGCCTTTGTTATGGACAAAATTTTCACTCACAATTATGAAATAGGGCTGCCCCATTTATACTATGATATATTTGACCTCAAAGATATGGTTATCGATTTTGCTCATTAAGTGGAGAGATTTTGCCATATCTTTCTCTCCCTTATGTAATTCAAAATTCATATAAGGATTACTTACCATAATTAGACAACTAACTTAAATACTAAGTCAAACTAAGTATATGCAAATATGGTATAAAATTCGAAACTTAATCCAAGATTAATTTCGAAATTTTCACCTTAAAATAAATAATATTCCAAATACATTATTTCTATATTTATATTTAATTTTCGAAATTAATTCCCAAGGCATAAATCGAAATTAGCTTAGGGTCCAATTCCAATGTTACCCTCAAGCCTTTTAAGCACTTGGCCAAGCCTAAGTCACAAAGTTAGTTTCATACGAAGTCCGACTTCGGTCCATTAAACGGCCCGAGGCCCACTAAGGCGCGGCCCAAAGGCCCAAGGCCCGTTAAGGCCTAAAACACTTTATCTTCTTATCAGTACACCTTGATGATCCTTTTTAAGCCCGACTCCCTAGCCAATCCCGCAGTACCGGACCGTAACCCGATTCGAGTGCGAATTTCGACCCAGTCTTTATTCGAGAACCTTACTATAGATTATAGTACTACGTATAAACCCTTCAGCTGTGTCCCAATCGAGTGAGAGCCATGGTCTATGTCAAACTCACTATACTCGATTCTATGATAAAACGGGGACGAGGCAAATTACCAAACTACCCTCTATGTCTAACATGAGTTAGTTCAATACCTTGGCCAAGGATTTCGTAATTTTCCGTCGCCGTCCTCATAGGACACTTATCTCGATTACTTGCGAGACTGTGAATCCGTACTCGGCGATCTTAGCCCGGCAATCACAAATCGTCATCAAGACCGCATCTGGCTCGCTGACCCATGCAACAACAAATCGGGTCGAGGGGAACCACTAACAGTCGAGACTTCGAAGTCAACTCCGCCAAAGCCCCTTTCGATCTAAGGTTCACGTAGACTACTATAGTGTTGTCGTCGGTCATTGACACACCTTCTAATAAGCCATGTTCGACCGTAACGACCCGTGAGTCAGTGTCCATGAAACGATTCAACCCCTTGATTCGACCCGCATCACATGTCATGACCTCCGCTTCCAAGGGGGTATCGGCACTCGATAGGTCATCGAAAAATAAGCCGTAATCGGTTATCCAGCACCCAACTGGAGCCTAAGGCTTACGGACTTTTAATGCTCGAGGTTAAGAGTCCACTAGTGCCTTCCTCTCTCGTACCCATCGAGAACAGTGACTCAACTCGACACATTTGGATTTGTTCATTTATTGCTTTAGTGGATGCTTAGTAAAGTACTCTTATTTCCAATAAACGAACAATGCCACACAAAATATCTTATTACATAAAAGGTCGAATAATAAACAAGCTAATGCCCTATACAATCTAATTCTCGTATAGCATTCGAGGGCATATTCCTAACAATCTCCCACTTGCACTCAATGCCATGCGCTGCAATATCTAATACCCATCTTTTCGAGATGTATAGCCAGCACTGCCTGTGATAGAGCCTTGGTGAACGGGTCGACCACGTTTTCCGCGGTCGCAATCTTCTGCACGGCTATGTAGCCATTTTCAACGAATCCACATAACACGTGGTACTTTCTTTCTATATTTTTGGACCTGCTGTGAGACCTCTATTCTTTCGCCTGAGCAATAGCGCCAGTATTGTCACACCACAATGGCAATGGCCTATCTGCTACAGGAACATCACCAAGTTCCTCCAAGAACTTTCGCATCCAAACACCTTCCTTCGCTGCCTCTGAGGCCGCTATATACTCTGCTTCGCAGGTGGAATCTGCAGCAGTGCTCTGTTTGGAACTTTTCCAAGACACCGCTCCATCGTTGACCGTAAAGACGAATCCTGAAGTGGATTTTCGGTCGTCCACGTCAGACTGGAAAGCGAATCCGTATACCCTTCCACTTCCAGTTCTCCATTACCGTAGACCAGCATCATATCCTTAGTCCGTTTGAGGTACTTGAGGATAGTCTTGACTGCTGTCCAATGTTCCCTACCAGGGTCAGCCTGAAACCGACTGACTACGCTCACAGCGTACGCCAAGTCAGGTCGCGTGCAAAGCATCGCGTACATCAAGCTACCCACCACGGATGCATAGGGGATTCTATTCATCTCTTTCCGCTCCAACTCACTTTGAGGGTTCATAGCCTTGGAAAGGTGAATCCCATGCCGCATAGGCAGGAACCCTTTCTTAGAGTTCTCCATATTATATCGCTTCAGGACCTTCACTAAGTAAAGGGCCTGGGAGAGTCCTAACATACGATTCGCTCGATCTCTATAAAGGCGAATCCCCAAGATGTAGGTAGCTTCTCCCAAGTCTTTCATGGAGAATTCGGTCAAAAGCCACGCTTTCACCATCGGGAGCATTCCAATATCATTCCTATCAAAAGGATATCGTCCACGTACAATACGAGGATAGATATTTTGCTCCCACTGTTTTTCTTGTAGACGCAAGGTTCGTCTTCGTTCTTTAAGAATCCATGGCCCTTGACCACTTCATCGAACCGAAGATCCCAGCTTCTGGAGGCTTGTTTCAGTCCATAAATGGACTTGTTCAGTTTGAACACCTTATGAGCATCTCCTTGCGATGTAAAACCCTTGGGCTGCTCCATATATATTTTCTCCTTGAGGTATCCATTTAGGAATGCAGTTTTCACATCCATCTGCAAGATCTCATAGTCATATAGCTGCGCACTGTTCGAATGGACTTCATCATAGCAACAGGCGAAAAGGTCTCCTCATAGTCAATGCCCTCTTTTTGACTGTACCCTTTCGCCACAACCTAGCTTTATATGTATCAACCAATCCGTCAGATCCTATCTTTCTCTTGTAGATCCATTTACACCCAATGGGTCTAAAACCATCTGGGAAGTCTACTAGAGTCCAGACATGGTTTTCTTGCATAGAATCCATTTCAGCTTGAGCTATAAGCCATTTCTCCGAATCTTTATCCCTGATTGCCTGGTCATAGGTAGTGGGATCGTCTCCGACGTGCCCTTCCATCGCAGCAACCTCGTGCTCGATGTGGACCATCCCGTATCTCTCAGGCTGGCGAGATACTCTACCCGACCTGCGCAAGTCAGGTTGCGTCTCGGACTGCTCTACGATGTCATCCGACACTGGAGTTTGTGAAAGCGCTTCTGAATACTCTCCAAGAGTTACTTCGCGACCCGCTCCACCTTCTCGAACGAAATCTTCTTAGAGAAAGTGAGCCTGAAGGGCTACAGCGATTCTTTGATCGTTGTGGAAGTAAAACTGGTATCCCATGGAATCCTCGGGATACCCGACAAAACGTCCTTTCACAGCCTTCGTTCCAGTTTATCTGTCTTGAGCTTTTTCACAAACGCGGGGCAACCCCAAATTCTAATGTGATTCAAGCTCTATTTTCGTTCTGTCCATATCTGATACGGAATACGATTGACAGACTTTGTAGGACATCTATTCAGAATGTGTGCCGCTGTCAACAGGGCATGACCCCACAACAATATGGGCAGGTCTGTGTAGCTTAGCATAGATCGAACCTTATCCAACAGAGTTCGATTTCTGCGTTCGGACACACCGTTCAACTGCGGTGTTCCGGGGCGGTGTCATCTGTGAAATTATCCCGTTCTCTTTTAAGAACTCATCAAACTCGAGGCTCATGTACTCACCGCCTCGATCTGATCGAACTGCTTTAATGCTCTTTCGAGTCTGATTTTCCACCAATGCCTTGTACTCTTTGAACCAGTCAAAAGTATCAGACTTATTCTTCATGAGATACACCTTGCCAAAATGAGAGTGATCATCAGTGAAGGTAACGAAATAATGGAAGTTACCGCGAGTCGCTACCCCGAACGGTCCGCAAACATCCGTGTGGATCAAACCGAGAAGTTCTGCAGATCTCGTGAAAGTCCCTGTGAAGGGCGACTTGGTCATCTTTCCAAGGATACAAGATTCACAAGTTGGATAGGGATCAGACCCGAACGGCTTTATAACGTCGATTTTCTCCAACTCAAGAATCTTCTGTTCTCCAGCGTGACCGAGTCGAAGATGCCACAGCAGTCTTGAGTTCGACTCTAATTTTCGTTTGTTGGTGACTGTATTCACAGTTTTTATTTTATCTTCGATATTTAGGTAATACAACCCACTCAGTAAACTTGCACTTCCGACGCAATTAATTTCCAAAATAAATATTGCATATATTATTACTAAAACGGAACTCATAACCGTTTCCGCTCAAAACGGAAATAGAAACAATATTCTTAAGCTCCTTGGGCAAAACCAAACAATCGGAAAGCAGTAAACTATGTCTAGTAGATAAAACGAGAGTTCTTGATCCAATGTGGGTCGCCGGTACACTATGTCCGCTTCCTACGTTGATCATGATCTCTCGAATCCGCCACCTTCTTACTTCGTTCCAGACCCTGGTTCGAAACACATGTGTGAGAACTAGCTCTCGAGTCCAAGATCCATGAAGCGGAATATACTGTCATAGAACAATTTGTTTCCAAAACGTAAAGTTCTTTACCTGAGGCGGCTAGCTTCGGGCAATCGCGCTTCCAATGGCCAAGCTCATTGCAGTGAAGGCACTTGTCCGTCGGCTTGGCGCCTTTGAACATGTTCTTCTTGGCCTTGCCTTTCGAAATTCGGGGCTTATTGGGCTTGTCCGACTTTTTCTTTGTACTCGGCCCTCGAGTCTTAGCATTCGCGACAAGAACAACTTCCTTTCCTTTCACCTTCTTCATCTGAGTCTGTGCTGCCGACAACTGGTTCATTAACCCAGTCAATGTCATCTCGGCCTTGTTCAGATTAAAGTTCACGATGAACGAATTGAAGGAAGGTGGGAGCGACTGAAGTATGAGATCGTTCTGGAGTTCCATGATAAAGTCCAGTGCCTCGAGTCATTTGATCCAATCGATCATCTTGAGCACATGCGCTCCGACGTCACTACCCTCAGCCATTTTGCAATGAAATAGTTGCTCCGTCAGGAAATAGCGAGCACTCCTGGAATATTCGCCAAAAAGCTTCTTCAAATGAAGCAAAATGGCGCCCACTTCCATTTTCGAGTGAGTGCACTGCAACTCATTGCTCATGGAAAGAAGTATATAGCCCTTGACCTTTGGCTAGTCTATCTGCCATTTGGCATACGCAGCCCGGTCTTCGTCACTCGCATCAGTCCCTGGGACTTGCGGTACGGGGGAATCGAGGACATAAGTCAGCGACTCCATACCTAGGACTATCCTCAGGTTACGGAGCCAGTCCACGTAGTTTGGTCCCACCAAACAGTTTCTCTCAAGCATCATAGTAATTATGTTCGTTATCGCAGTAAATAGAAAGAAACCTAAAGCTGCAGAAAAAAGATCTAATTAGGTTTATCTTATCATTCATCAAGCGCAAACAAGGACTTTTCGTTTCGCTTGACTCCCACTATTTTTCTCGTAAAACTATCCTTCCGAGAAGAGTTTCGGAAACCTCGTTGAAAGTTTCATAGTGGAGTTGATGTCCCCGACTCGACTAGACTCGCCTCAGCCTTTAACGCAATATTTGGCTCATCTAATCTTATCGAAGTCACGTCGAACGCGAACTTATCAAATAAGAGTTTCAACTATCTTAGTCTCAGTCATTGACCCTCACAGCTAACCCTGCTTATTGGGTTTAACTGCCTAAGTGTGACCTAGCAACTTATGCTCAAATCGCACAGAATATACCGCCCCTTGCTGCCGTACGCTTCGTGGGGGCGGACTGGTATGACGAGCGGCGTCCAAGACGCACCCGAGACGCTAACACTGGGGCGGGATATACGACGCCAACTTACTCGGAACAAATCGCAAAACTCCCAAATGCTAGACATCTCAAGCTTGATAGAAGACAGGTCCAATTCCTTTACCCACTTAGTATTTCTCAAACGGGAGAATAACCCACATAAGAGCACATAAAACATGCATATCATTTCAAAAACCAACACTCACGTAGGTATTAAATTAACCCTAGGAAAATAAACTACAAGACCACACAAGCGGGTTATTTCTAGCCTATCCCTATTACATGCATCTTCAAAAGACCTCGGGTCGTCGCACGGGTCTTGAAGTCGTCAAACGTCCTTCGTCACTCGAACGGCCTCAAAGTCACCGAACGTCCACCACCTTGTCACCACCGGGGGGTTGCCTTCCATCAAATGGGACCTCGTCTTGGTATTTAAGTCTAATCTAATAAAACGATAAATTACAACACGGGGAGATCACAAGTCCCGAACAACCCGTACGAAACAAATACAACCCGGGGGGACGTAACCCTATGACCCAGAAACCAAATTCCTAAACCCGCAAGTGCGCCTTAAGTCACATTCATAACGAGCACGTTGACAATTACATGATTTTAAAAAGAAACGAAAATTGGGCCTTAAACGGGTCAAGCCCATTAAAAGGCCAATTAAGGCTTTGAGCATGAAGCCCTAACATAGCTGCCGCGACTCAAATCGCTCAGCCGTCACAACACGCCGGGGAGCCATGGCGGAGAAGCCGTCGGCGTGGAGTCCCGGCTGGAGCCGGTGCCACCACCGCCGGCGACGCCACGCCACGCAACGCGCGCGTGTTCAGTCGCGGCATTATACTGCCGCGACTCCCTCGTCGCCTCAGCCCCTTCGTGCCAAGTCACTGCCTCGCCGGGAGAGATCGCCATCGCAGCGTCCCGGCCGAGCCGGAGTCGCTGCGGCTGTCTTGCGCAGCGCGCCCCATGCGCGCCATCGCGGTCCGTGGCCAAAGCCGCGGATGATCTTAGCCGGGCTGCTGCACCTTGCGGCGGCGCTGCCCGGGGATGGCGCCTAAGCCACCATGGCTGGCATCGGACCCACGGTTCGAGGCTGATCCGGCCTGCTCAAAGCAGCCCGATCCCGCGGCTGTACCGCCGTTACGGAGCACGCAGCCCACGCGCAGCGCGCAGCTGCCCGGGTCCCGCCGCCGCGCTGGTCCCTGTCCGGTTCGTGGTTCATCGTCGGTCTGTACCACACGAGTAGGTGCCCGTGGGTTGGCAAACGACGCATCGGCAGCCCAACGACGGTCGAAGCGTGTCGGCTTTTCGATCGTCTCCCACGCGCCTCGTTTCAATTTAAACACGTTATGATTCTGATCACGAGCGCCAGCTCTGATACCACTGTTGGGTTACCCGGTGTCTTCCGGAGACGCCACGTCCCCGGTACGGTGCGGAACAAAAATTTTTCGGGTTCCCTTATTGCCCTCGTTGCTCGGATCAGAATAGTAACACATAGACATGTAATAGGATGGGTCAAACCCGTAGAGAATTACCAGTTGAAGCGAGTGGCAGCTCCTCGTCCTTTTCTTCAAGACTTCGTCGATGGTGGTGGCTGGCACTAGATTGTCACGCCGATCTCGCAGTGAACCACGGAATCAGTTCTCCATAGATGGCTAGAGCGAACCGAGCCGTCGCGTGGGATAAAAGTGTTTTTTTCGGTGTGTGTTTTGTGCCTTTGTTATGGACGAAATTTTCACTCACAATTATGAAATAGGGCTGCCCTATTTATACTATGATATATTTGGAAATCCCTAGGATATCTCAAAGATATGATTTTCGATTTTGCTCATTAAGTGGAGAGATTTTGCCATATCTTTCTCTCCCTTATGTAATTCATAATTCATATAAGGATACTTACCATAAATAGACAACTAACTTAAATACTAAGTCAAACTAAGTGTATGTAAATATGGTATAAAATTCGAAACTTAATCCAAGATTAATTTTGAAATTTTCACCTTAAAATAAATAATATTCCAAATACATTATTTCTATATTTATATTTAATTTTCGAAATTAATTCCCAAAGCATAATTCGAAAATTAGCTTAGGATCCAATTTCAATTTCACCCTCAAGCCTTTTAAGCACTTGGCCAAGCCCAAGTCTCAAAGTTAGTTTCATACGAAGTCCGACTTCGGTCCATTAAACGGCCCAAGGCCCACTAAGGCCCGGCCCAACGGCCCAAGGCCCGTTAAGGCCCAAAAAACTTTCTCTCCTTATCAGTACACCTTGATGATCCTTTTTAAGCCCGACTCTCTAGGTTTGACTCAATCGGCAAGGGAGGAATCCAAGAGTCCGACAGTTACATAGCCAATCCCGCAGTACCGGACCGTAACCCGATTCGAGTGCGAATTTCGACCCAGTCTTTATTCGAGAACCTTACTATAGATTATAGTACTAGGTATAAACCCTTCAGCTGTGTCCCAATCGAGTGAGAGACATGGTCTATGTCAAACTCACTATACTCGATTCTATGATAAAACGGGGACGAGGCAAATTATCAAACTACCCTCTATGTCTAACATGAGTTAGTTCAATACCTTGGCAAAAAAAAGAAATACTTATAACAATAGCAAAAAATCAAAAGTCTTACGGTTAATAAAAAATGTTGACTTGGAAGTAACACATCGCTGAAAGGTAATAATGCCTTGTTTGTGGTCAATATCACGTTCTGTATACAAGCAATGGATCGAGAGTAATAGAACGAAAATTACAAACGACGCAAAAAAAAGATGAAACTGCATAAATCTCGTCGTTATTGACTCAATAAGGTAAAATAGACCTCGATTTCTCATGGGTACCTCGAATTTATACCTATTACTTGCAAGAAACGGATATTAAATTTTCCCTAAATTTTGTAAAAAAGAAATACTTATAACATAGCAAAAAGTAACAAATGTCTTACGGTTAATAAAAAATGTTGACTTGGAAGTAACACGTCGCGGAAAGGTAATAATAGTTTATTTGTCGTAAATAACGTATCCTGTATACAAGCAATGGATCGGGAGGAATAGAACAAAAATCACAAACGACACTAAAAACATATGAAAACTGCATAAATCTCGGCGTTATTGACTCAATAAGATAAAATAGACCTCAATTTCTCATGGGTACCTCGAATTTATACCGATTTACTTGCAATTTATGTCGAAATCTAGTTTCGATTTACCATTATGTTTTCGAATTTACACCCTAATTAGACAAGCAAATTCTACCTTGTGCATCGTCAATATCATAATGAATCCAACATGACATGTCGAATCGGTTGGATGGGGCAGTCGAATTTTTTTGTGCTCGATTCAGTGTAAGAAAAATGAGTTCGGTCATTAAATAAAAAAATTCTGTTGATAACGTTTTGCAATAGCAAAGTAACACAATATTATTGACAAATAACGTGTCTGTTTCCTAAAGTACAATATGCTGTAACTGTGTTACATAAAATGAAGTAAAAGTACCGTTTCATATTAAGACCAAAAAAACACGTCGTGACTTTCGCTGGAAAAAAAAAAGAGCAAGGGGTATTTTCTCAGATTCTATATTTGGGTCCTTTACTCGAATTTTACATAAAGTATGTCCTTTAAACTTATTCATTTTATGACAGGGTCTGACCGGTAAATAAAAACATTAGGGGGGCCTGAACAGAAATCTCCGTTAAAGTTAAGGCTGGCAAACATGTATATCTATATATTAAAATAATTGGCGAGTCGATACAAATAAGTAATGTTATTATTGGATAATGGACATCATTTTTATTTCAAGGAATAGTCTAATGTCTCTTGATATCTAGGTTGAGAACTGATGAAAAAATATTCTAGAAATATGCATTACACATACTGACTGAGCTGAGACACACGTGTAGTTATTTATGAGATTTTATTAAGAGATTATTGATGTATTTATTTTGAGCAAGTTGGTGTGAATAATGAGATATTTTTATTTCATAATCGCATGGAATATTAAAACATTCGTACGTACATATGCAAGCTTCGGTCGTTCGAGACTAATTAGTATAGTAGTGAATAGTGATTTTGATATTGATGTGGGGCTATCCCAATAAAAGAAATTTATATGTGGTTCGGGGAAATTTATATAGCGGGAGAATTGATTATTACAAAGTTGTAGGGCGTGCGTAAAGTGCTTATTGCTAAGGAAAATGAAGGGGATGTGTTTGAGGCGTTTTTGGGACGTAGAGACGTGTTTGTGATCTGTTTGGGACGTGTGGGGACGTGTTGGGATGTGTTGGGACGTGTTTGGGACATTGGGACTTGTTTAGGGACGTGTTGGGGACGTGTCGGGACGTCAGGGGACGTGTTGGACGTGTGGGGATGTGTTGGGATATGCGGGGATGTGTTGCGATGTGTGGGGACGTAAATAAAAAGACACGTGATGTACGTGGTTCGAATCCTTGCGGATTCTACGTCCACGGGCGCTCGGAAACTCTATTTCACTATGCTTTGATAAATTACACACTAAAAAAGCTCACTTTCGCTCATAAATCCTAAGGGTCGAAAGAAAATGTTGAATACATTGAGAGAGAGAAAATGTGAAGTGTTTTTCATGTTCAGAATGGTTCTCGCAAAAATGATGAAATCCTCCTTTTATAGGAGCTCCCAACGGCCAGCTTGGCTTATTTCCAGGAGATGGGACGTGTTCAGTCATTTCAGGGACATCAGACTGGGACTTGACGTTCTGGGACAACGTGAGGTGCAGTGTAGCTGTCTGTCAGAGGTAGCTCCTGCAGCGGTCATAGCCCTTGTGCTGTCCCATCAGTCACGTCCTTCTGCAGTCCTTTCTCATGTATCGTATCAAAGAAGCTTCGTCCTCCCAATGAGCTACCAGCTGGCATCGGAGGTCCCTGCAGGTCCTTTCTTCTACTCTTTTTTATTTTTTATTAAATGTTAAGTATTTCCTTAACAGGCCTAATGGGCCTTTTCCCATTTTTCCCCCCATCTTCCTTTTAGTCCGTATCAACCACTCCCCTACTCTAATTTGTGTTTTGGGACAAAAGTGAATTAGAGTAAAATAGTAGGATGGGCCTTACCTCCTTATCAGGGACCTACCGTAACTTCCTGAATGGACACGTTCTGTTGGCCGATGTGGAGGAAGGAAACCAGTTCCCAAGTTCCTCAGCGTACTCCTTGTAGCCCTCTTGCTCCGTCAGGTCCTAGTGGCTAGGGACGTTCGCGAGGAGATTCCTCCTTCTGAAGGGACGGGGGATGTTCCTGGTGGTTCCTTTCTCTGTTAGAGGAGCTCAAGATGTTCCTATTACGGCCCATGTCCCTGGTGTTAGAAGAAAAATAACTTCATTCAAAGGGTCAGAAGGAAAAGCAAAAAAGAAGTTATGTCCTTCCTCCCCCGAGGCGCAGGTGTTGAGCCTCTTATGGGACCTATAGGGACTTAGTGGGTGAGCTCCCTGCTTCTGCGGACCATCTGTACAGACACGAACAGATGAGCCTGCTAAGTTGTTGGGTGCTCCCAGATGATTAGAGGGTCACCTCTCCGAGGTTTCTTCTTAGGTGGTGGAACGTAGCTCCCGGACTGTCCGCAAAATCTTCAATTCAGGACCTGAAGATAACTAACAAGTAGTAGAGCAGCATAAGAGGAAACTGCGGAGCTCCCTGGAGAAATAAGGACGAAAATGCAGCTCTTATGAAATAGTGCGAGGAGGAGTTCTGGAGCTCCATCGCTAGGAAGAGTGGGATGCCAATTTCGTGCGCATGATGGAGGTGCATGTGGCTGCCCACTTGGTGGACGCGGAGGATGAATGTATTCGCCTTTGCCAGCACCATCTTCTATTTGAAGGACTTTCTCTCTTTGAAGGATTTCGGGCCTCTGATGCAACTATTTCATGGGTGGTTTCAGCGCTGGGTCCTCGGGAACTGAGGCCGTGTATGCTCTTCGGGACCTCCCTTTTCCTGAATGCTTCCAGGGAGATCTGCAGGCCTCCGCAGACCCTTATTTTTGGCTCCCTGCTGTAGAGGTCATGGTCCGTTGCTGATATTGTTGATCTTTCGAACGTCGTCTCCAACTCCTGATGGCGGAGCTCCTCTTCGAGCCTTGCACTTTGAAGGAGATCCCTAGGTTCTGCTGCACGTTGCTCCTAGCTCCCTGGGACATCCTATTTGCATGGACCTCTCCTTTTTTCATCATGGTGATAGCCTATAAAAAATACCGTCATTTTTTCCTTTTAGGACATAATGGTGTGGGGAGCTTAACTCCCCATGTTCGCATGTTTCACCGGAGCTCCCTTTCTCATGTATTTCTTTTTGTGCTTTGCATTTTTTAGGGACCTGATGGATGTTCCTGGGAACATCATTATCGTGGCATGGTTATAGGGCCAGCTCGCTTAGATGCATGGTTATAGCGCCAGCTCGATTAGTAATTCGTAAGCCAAGTACGAATTCACGCCTGGGTTGCAATGACCGTCGTCATTGTCCTCAGGTGTCATTTGCGCTAGGCTCTCTATGTCCTTAGCGATTTCAGTATTTGTGTAGACACTTAGGTCTATAAAATATAGGATCCCCTCATTGATTTACCATGGTTATAGCGCCAGCTTCGCTTTGGTACCATTCACGTCGCCGGCTTACTGAGAGCCTTTGATGTCCTGTACACCGCAGCCCGTCAGCGGCGGCACCTTGTACACCCTTATGCGCATCATTCACATCGCAGATAGATTATCTTTGACGTCCTGTACATGCAGGTCCGTCGACCTTTGTCATCATCGGACCGCAGATATATCATCTTTGGCGTGTTGTACACCGCAGGTCCGTCGACCTTTGGCATCGATTATATTATACGGTGCACCGTTTATTATATAGTAAAATATTTATATTCCGAAAAGGCAGTAATTCCGACATCAATAGTTTACCCTGGTTATAGCGCCAGCTTCGCTTAAATGTGTGGGTATAACGCCCGCTCGCTTAAATGCGTGGTTATAGCGTCCGCTCGCTTACATGCGTGGTTATAGCGTCCGCTCGCTAAAGTGCAAGGTTATAGCGCCCGCTCGCTTAAGTGCGTGGTTATAGCGCCAGCTCGCTTAAGTGCGTGGTTATAGCGTCCGCTCGCTTAAGTGCGTGGTTATAACGTCAGCTCGCTTAAGTGCGTGGTTACAGCGCCATCTCACTTAAGTGCATGGTTATAGCGTCCGCTCGCTTAAGTGCGTGGTTATAGCGCCAGCTCGCTATGCGTGGTTATAGCGCCAGCTCGCTTAGTATCCGAGCTCCTTGTCAGAGGCTTGGAATTTGAAGTAATGGCGAAATGGAGCTCCTTTATTTTCGGTTAATGGTGAGGTCCCTGGATCCAGATCTCCGGAGGTTCGGACCTTCGACTACTTGAGTATACAATTTCGGACTCTGCTGGAAATTGGAATTCCCCTGCCCTGGAGCTCCTGTTATGCTAGGGATGTGAGTCTTAAATGGAGCTGACCCTTATCTAGAGGAGGTGGGGGTTGTCTGCCTTTGATGGGCACAGATCCTCCAGACTCTTCGACCTTAGTTGATGTCACGGTCAAGGAACTTTCTCAGTTGTCCCACTAGGGAGGACACTTCGATTTCATCCTTCAGATAATAGCATTCGTTAGTATGATGCATGTATTTATTATGGTATCGATGATATAAATGAGAATAAGGTTTAGAGGGCCCTGGAATTCCGGCTACGAGCCTTATCAACGCGGGATGTCTCCCGCGGAATTGGCTTCTAGGTTCCAAATGTGGTGACTAGGCTCCTCAGACCAGCAGAGAACTGGATTTGTAGGTCCCGAATATGGAGATTCGGGTCTGCGCACCAGTGCGGAGCTGGGCTCTTATCTTCCACGGATCTTCGTATGCCAGAGCTGTCTCTTAGGTCCCACAGACCTTCGCGTACCAGCGCGGAGCTTGGCCTGCATCTCCCACGGATCTTCGGATGTCAGCGTGGCGTTGTCTTTTAGCCCCCCTCGACCTTCGCGCGTCAGTGCGGAGCTGAGGCTTTATTTCCTCTTAGGTCCCAAAGGCGGAGCTCCTAGTCTTTACTCCAGCGTGTGTCTTCCTAGCTCGCTTGGAATCTTCTCCAGTAGGACCTCCCACTATAATGAGCATAGGAGCCCTATGTGGTGGTGGTGGAGATGATCTTCCCTCCTTCGGGGGAGCTACGGATTGTGCTCTGGGATATAGAACGGGACTTTGGCAGACAGACTCCTTTGAGGCAACTGCCTGGATGAGCCTTCCTATTACGTCCTTCAAACGATAGAAATTATTAGTGTGATGCATGTATTAATTATAATAATCATTATATAGAGGATAATGATATTTAGAGGGCCCTGGAGTTCTGGCTAAGATCCTTTTCAACACGGGATGTCTCCCGGTCGATGTTAGGATCTCTCATGGATTATTACACAGTGGCATGAACCTTTGCGGGGCCCTAGGCTCCCTCCTTCTTTGCGTGACTACTCGCCTTTCAACCGTTTGAGGTTCGTGAGTTGGTCTCGAAGTTCCATCTCCTTTTCGGCCGTAGTGTCTTCCCTTTTTCCCGAGCGTGGCTCAGTTCTTTCTGGAGCTCCCAGCTCCCTTCGAAACTCGTGGAGGTCCGCCTGGATGTTCTGAGATCCCTTTATGACTTATCTGTATCGTCTTGCTTATCTTCGTCATCTCGGACCTGTGTTTCAGGTTCCTGCCTTTCCTCAGCACGTTTGGCAATTTTCGGAGGTCCTCCTCCCCCGCAGTCACTTTCTGACTTCGACTGCTCTGGGTGGATCTTGCCCATACCTGGAGGAGGTACCTTCAGTCTTGTTCGAGGCCCTGATCAGCGAACACCCCCCACATGTCCTATCATGTGGGGTCCTTTTCCATCCTTTAAAAGATAATCATGGTTAGCGTGGTAAACATGTTTATTTCGATAACCATAAGATATAATAGAGAATGAGATTTTAGAAGGTCCTGAGGTCCCGGCTAAGAGCCTTATCAACGTGGGATGCCTTCCGTGGATCTACATGTGTCCGCATGGAACTGGGCTTTTATCTCCCACTAACTGCCGGCGCGGGGCTGACTTCTAGGTCCCAGGATCTCGTGTGCCCGCGCGGAGCTGGCTCCTGGGTCCCCAAGATCTTCATACGCCAGCGCAGAGCTGGCCTCTGGGTCCCAAAGATCTTCATGTGTCAGCGCGGCGCTTGGCTTGTATGTTCTGTGGACCTTCGGACGGCAGCAGGGAACTATCTTCTAGGTCCCACGGACCTTCATGTGCCAGCACGAAGCTTGGCTTGTGTCTTCCGCGGACCTTCGGACGGTAGCGGGGAACTGTCTTCTAGCTCCCACGCACCGTCATGTGCCAGCACGGAGCTTGGCTTGTATCTTCGGCGGACCTTCGGACGATAGCGTGGAACTGTCTTCTAGGTCCCACGAGCCTTCATGTGCCAGCACGGAGCTTGGCTTGTATCTTCCGCGGACCTTTGGACGGTAGTGGGAACTGTCTTCTAGATCCCACGGATCTGAGCTTCGCGTGCTAGCGAGGAGTTGGAAGGTCCCGAATGTGGGGCTTCGAATCTTCATGACAGCGCGGAGCTGGGAGGTCATGAAGGCGGAGCTTCAGGTCTTCGTACCAGCACGGGGCTGGGCTTTTAGGTCCTGAAGGTGGAGCTTCGGGTCTTCTTGCTAGCGCGGAGCTGGGCCTTTAGGTTCCGACGTGGGAGCTTCGGGTCTTCGCCCTTTCCTCCACTCGTCAAGGTGGTGCAGACGGCCTTACGTCTCAGGAGCTTCGGTTGTGCTTTGGCAACTCCTACGGGTTATGGGTCCAAATTCTTCGTCAGAGAAGAATCTTCCATCAGTTCTTTGCCTCTTTCGTCTCATCCCAGCGGAAATAAAGAAAAGAAAAATAAAAGGAATAAGAAATGTTCAGCACAGCATCGCACAATATGGGAAAATCACTCATGCCTTCAACTCCGAATTTTCCACAGGCGGCGTCATTTGATGTGGGGCTATCCCAATCAAAGAAATTTATATGTGGTTCGGGAAAATTTATATAGCCGGAGAATTGATTATTACAAGGTTGTAGGGCGTGCGTAAGGTGCTTATTGGTAAGGAAATGAAGGGGATGTATTTGGGGCGTTTTTGGGACATAGAGACGTGTTTGTGATCTGTTTGGGACGTGTGGGGACGTGTTGGGATGTGTTGGGACGTGTTTGGGACATTGGGACTTGTTTAGGGACGTGTTGGGGACGTGTCGGGACGTCAGGGGACGTGTTGGGACGTGTGGGGATGTGTTGGGATATGCGGGGATGTGTTGCGATGTGTGGAGACGTAAATAAAAAGGCACGTGATGTACGTGGTTCGAATCCTTGCGGATTCTACGTCCACGGGCGCTCGGAAACTCTATTTCACTATGCTTTGATAAATTACACACTAAACTAAGCTCACTTTCGCTCATAAATCCTAAGGGTCGAAAGAAAATGTTGAATACATTGAGAGAGAGAGAAAATGTGAAGTGTTTTTCATGTTCAGAATGGTTCTCGCAAAAATGATGAAGTCCTCCTTTTATATGAGCTCCCAACGGCCAGCTTGGCTTATTTCCAGGAGATGGGACGTGTTCAGTCATTTCAGGGACATCAGACTGGGACTTGACGTTCTGGGACAACGTGAGGTGCAGTGTAGCTGTCTGTCAGAGGTAGCTCCTGCAGCGGTCATAGCCCTTGTGCTGTCCCATCAGTCACGTCCTTCTGCAGTCCTTTCTCATGTATCGTATCAAAGATTAGACAGCTTATTGTTCAAGATTATCAGTTGCTCGGACAACAACAAAATAAAGACCACATATCACGATAGAAATTAGTATCGGAATTTTTTCATCCATTAGATATTATACTTTTCTCCCATGGCTTTTAGAAATTTACAAATTTAAATATTCGATGCCTTTTTAATTATCTGTGTTTTTTCTAATCGAGTAATTAGTAAAACATGTTTAAATTTATAAAATTGGTTTGTGGCTAATCACGGCATGTTTTTATATTCTGGAATGCGGTTAACATAAAAAACTGATCATAGCTTCCAACGGACATATAACATTTTTATATAAAATTTTTTATTTCAATGTTTTATGAAGTACATGCATAAGAATATATGATTATTAATTATAAATTATTACAACATGATCAAATTCTCAGCAAATAGAATAAAGGCGAAGAGCGTCATGTTAACGGACAAGAGTTAATATGCACGAATATATATTATATAGTTTACCATATATACTATCATGTATCATGTTTCGGAATAAACCTTTTGAGAACATGGAAGTGTTATATGAGAATGGTGGCGCACTTGTTACTTGCCACACACCTCTTGAAATTCTTTAATTTATTTTTATTCTTTATTTTGCGGATTATTTTTTTCCTCAAATAACCGTATTCTCCACACTCCGACTAAGTTTAGTGCGAAATGAATATGAATCTCATTGCGAACTACGACAGGTGGCTATCACGACAAAATTTTTACTTATTAATATAAATTTTATTGTCAGCTATGAGACGATATCAACTTTGAACAAAGCTGATTTTTCGACATGTTTGTCTCATTCCACGTTTACATAGACAATATAGTCAAACCTTAAGTAAATTTTAGGGAGAACGACATTTTTAGTCCCCGATGTTTGGGGCATGGGCGCTTTCGGTCTCTTATGTTCCGAGGTTCCACTTTTAGTCCCCAATGTTACCGATTTTAAACCATTTTAGTCCCCCCGATTAACTTAATCACCAATTTAGACAGAGTTAACACGTGAGAGCACATGATCTCCTTTACTCGATTTAACACCCGTAACTCATCATCTTCTTCGACTAAAACGCGCATGAGCATTATTACGCATCACATGTAACTCAACTTCAAGGTCGTCAATCCTTCCCTAACTTTGATGTGTAATGATATTCATGTGCATTTAAGCCAAAGCAGAAGACGTGTTATGAGGTTTCAAGTCGAATAAACTGATACCATGTGCTCTCACGTGTTAAAGTTCATTCAAATTAGCGATTACGTTAATCGTGGGACCAAAACGGCCCAAAATCTGTAACACCGGGAAGTGTCACATCGGAACATTGATGACCAGAAACGCTCATACATCAACGGGACTAAAAATATCATTTGCCCTAAATTTTCACTCATAACCTCCACTTAGAGATATCATGACCCGACGACTCGCAACCCTCCGATTAAGTTCAGTCTGATATAAATCTGAATTCATTATCGACTATGATAAACCCTGATTTCCAAATGCACGCTGAGTGCGATAGTATTTTCTGTCGACATAATAATTCAAAAGCCACATGGGCTTTGCATTGTCAAAGTTGCGTGAGAAGAAAAAAAAAGTTTATTCGACCGGGTCCGCTGCCACGCCAATAATTGGTATCGGAGCCTAGCTTGGGTTTTATATATGTATTTATCGTATGCTTTGTGGTTGCATACTGTCTTTTAAGTGATGACGGAGAGCCATCAACTCTTCAAGAAGCACTGAACAGTTCAGATGCAGATCAGTGGTTGGTAGCAATGTAAGAAGAAATGGAAGCTTTACGGAAAAATAAGACTTGGGAGCTGGTGCCACTAACGAACGGCAAAAAGGCAATCGGCAATAAATGGGTCTTTATGATCAAGTGGAACAGCGATGATCAAGTAGAGCTGTTTCGTGCACGACTGGTGGTTAAAGGCTATGCTCATAAAGAAGGCATCGCCTTCAATGAGATATTCTCACTGGTGGTTCAATTGATGACTGTTCGGGTACTCCTGGCGATGTGTGCTACCTTTGACCTACATCTAGAGCAACTAGATGTGAAGACGACTTTTCTTCATGGGGATCTTGAAGAAGAGGTTTATATGCTCCAGGTTTTGAAGACAAAAAAAAATCGGAACTTGGTTTGCAGGTTGAACAAATCTCTATACGGTCTCAAACAGGCGCTGAGGTGTTGGTATAAGAGATTTGATTCCTTCATCATGAGCCTTGGATACAACAGATTGAATGCAGACCCTTGTGCATATTTTAAGAGGATTGGTGAAAGTGATTTTATCATATTACTGTGTATGTTGACGACATGTTGGTAGCAGGCCCCAACAAAGATCGTGTTGAAGAACTCAACGCACAGTTGGCTAGGGAATTTGAAATGAAGGACTTGGGACCAGCAAACAAGATTCTAGGGATGCAAATTTATAGAGACGGAAATAACAGGAAGATTTGACTTTCGCAGAAGAATTATCTAAGGAAGGTCTTGCGACGCTTCAATATGCAAGATTGTAAGCCAATATCTACCCAACTTCTTGTTAATTTCAAATTATTCTCAAGTATGAATCCTAGCAGTGAAGAAGGGAGGATGGAGATGTTTCGAGTACTGTATACACCGGCGGTGGGAAGTCTTATGTTCATGATGATTTGTACACGACCAGACATTGCACATGCAGTGGGAGTAGTAAATCGGTACATGACGAATCCGGGCAAAGAGCATGGAGCGCGGTGAAGAGGATCCTACGATATATCAAAGGAACCTCAGATGTTGCATTATATTACGGAGGAGCAGGCTTTACTGTCAGAGGATATGTTGACTCTGATTATGCAGGTGATCTTGACAAGAGAAAATCTACCACGGGATATGTGTTCACTCTTACTGGCGGAGCCGTAAACTGGGTATCGAAGCTTCAGTCCGTTGTCGCGACGTCAACAACTGAAGCAGAATATGTTGCAGCTACGCAGGCAAGTAAGGAGGCTGTTTGGTTGAAAATGATTATGGAGGAACTTGGGCACGAACAGAAGAATATTCATCTGTTCTGTGACAGTCAGAGTGCCTTGCATCTCGCAAGGAATTCAGCTTTTCATTCTAGGTCAAAGCACATACGAGTCCAGTATCACTTCGTTCATGAGAAATTGGAAGAGGGCAGGTAGATATGTTGAAGATTAATACAAAAGACAACCTAGCAGATTTTTTGACGAAGACGGTCAACACTGACAAGTTCGTTAGGTGGCGTTTCTCGAGTGGCCTAGCGGAGATGTAAGAAACATGAAAGGCAAGGAAGAAAGACTGTTGTTAAGATCCGATTGATCCTCAATCAAATCTTCAAGTAGGAGATTGTCGACATAATATTTCAAAAGCCACATGGGCCTTTTAATTGTCAAACTTGCATGACAAGAAAAAAAAGTTCGGCACCTTATTCGTCGTAGGTGTGCTGATGATTTTCATATCTGCTGTTCACATGCAAACGTTCTCCTATAAATAGAGCTCAAAGCATCAGAAGGAAATTACACAGATAGACGGAAAAAGAGAGAAATAAAAATAGAGAGTTTGTCGGGTATTTTCTCCGACTATAAAGAGAGAGTTTGAGGGTTTTCTTCTTTATAAATTAAGAGGTTGTAACTTCGATATTTTTCTCTGTAGTGGATTTTTCTTCCTTGCCCGTGGTTTTTTTACCCCGATTTGTTTGGGGGTTTCCACGTTAAATCTCGATGTCCAGATTTTAGTTTTAATTGCTCAAATATTAGCCGCGGTACTATTCGACCGGGTCCGCTGCCACGCCAACATTTTCATTTATTGAAATATTAAAACTCGAATAAATAAATAAAAAGAAATATTCTAGATCCAATTTGCCACTAAACAACGCCCACTGATTTATTTTTTTTAGAAGATGAAATTATAAAGCTAACTCTCCGAGTCACGAACGACCAAACAATACATTCTCTGCATTTTCCCCCTCAGCTTATCTCTCTCTCTCTCTCTCTCTCTCTCTCTCTCTCTCTCTCTCTCTCTCAGATCTCTTTGAAACGAAGTTATGCATTATGATTTGAGCGCGCGCAGTTATTAATTTAATTTTTTTCTCGGCGCATGTAATAAAAGCATCCACAACAACCTTTCCCTTTTCCACGCAAAAAAACCAGCAGTTTTTCCTCGTTCTTGTTCGAGCCATATTCGTTCTTTTTCTTTGATTGTGTACCTTTTTTGATGTACGGATGGGAAAGAAAATGAGAAAACTAAACATAGGGAGAGTTTCAAGAATCGGCCGTTACGCAATAGCCTCAGCGATCACAGACCCAACTTGTATTTCTTGCACGACGTTCAATATTCTTGCACCTATTTACAAAAGACTCGATCACCAGGTAACTCGTATGAACAAAATATTTGTTGATATTTCTTTTATTTGTTTATCTTTTATGGGGGGCAAATATTGAATTTTTTGGTGATGAAATGCGCATTTTCTTTTTGTCTCGGACAGAATCCTAATTACAGGGAAAGCGATGTTAAAGGTTATTGGTTAGATAGGAACCAAAAGATTTTGGATTGGTTATTGCGAGAGAGATCTTCTATCATATGTCTACAGGTTTTTTTTTTTTTTTTTTGCCTATTTCCTCTTCCATTATCTCCTTCTATGTGACATATTTCTTGGATAAATAGATTTTTTTTTTTTTTTTCAGGAATTTTGGGTTGGAAATGAAGAGTTGGTGAATATTTACGATAAGAGGCTCAGCGATGCTGGCTATGTTAATATCAAGCTTGCTCGAACGAAAAATCGAGGCGATGGTATGTCTGAAAAAAGCTTAATTTTCGATGTTGCTGCTTTACATGATTGAACTTCTTTTCTTTCTAGTATAGATTCTTTCATTCTTGTTAGTGAGGAATCTATGCCTTATTGCGCTACTTTCGAGTCTCATCGAATCGACCGAACGAACTTATCTCGAAACATTTGCAAAATATCTTAAGAAATTCAGAACAGATAAAACGTTTTCGTGGACAAAACGATAGATATTCTCAGAGAAGTGTGTATAGTTTCTAAGATAACATGTGAGGTAGACAAAGAAAGTACTAAGCTGTAATAAATATTCGATCTTTTCCTTACTTCGATCATAGTAAACGAACTTTGGCTTGCAATTGTTCAGGTCTTTTGACTGCTGTACATAAGGATCAGTTCAAGATAATAAGCCACCGTGAGCTTCTCTTCAACGACTTTGGAGATCGAGTCGCTCAGCTATTGCACGTCGAGCTCATTACGCCCTTTTCGCAGAATAGAAACAATAACAACGTCTGCCAAGAAATCCTCATAGTAAACACACACTTACTGTTCCCACATAATTCAAGCTTGTGCTTGGAGCGCCTACGCCAGGTAAATTTATCCATGCGTAAAAGAATATATTCCCATAAATCGCATCTCAATAAATTCTTCTACTCATCGAAATTTTGAATTGTGCTCAGGTCTACAAAATCTTGCAGCACGTGGAATCGTACTTGGAGGAAAAAAAGCTCAATCCTTTACCTATCCTACTATGTGGGTACGCAATATTTTCCTACATTTTTCTATAATCTAACGTAATATTCCCTGGATAATCATCGTATCGAAGCTTCCTCGTGTATTATTACAGTGATTGGAATGGGAGTAAAAGGGGTCATGTCTACAATTTTCTTCGGTCCCAAGGCTTCGTATCATCATACGATACTGCTCATTTGTACACGGATGCAGATGCTCATAAGGTAAAAAAAAATAACATCACTAATGAAGTTTCGAAAAAAAAAAGAAACGTCTACTTTAATGGCGACTTATCTCTTATGGGCTCCACTTTTCTTGGTCGTGGAGTGGGTGAGCCATCGAAACCATCGAGGGAACATTTGTGGGGTCGATTTCATATGGCTTCTCAATCCAAATAAATATAGCAAGTTGCTCAAAATCAGTTGGAGTGGAGCAGTCTTTGGAATGTTTAGGGTACGTAAAAAGCTTCTTTTTTTACAGCCCGGGAAAATCGTACGTGTAATGGAATAGTAACTGATTTGTCGTTCGTAGTATCAACTTAGGCGAGCGTCGTTGACCGAGGACGACGCATTTGCTTTCTTGAAAACCGATAGCGATGGTGATTATATTACATTCTCTGGCTTTTGCGGGGCGTTGAGGCAGGTAACTAATGCATTTGACCTTTTTTCGTTCGACTTTTTGTACGTATGGTTTATGGGCTTTGAAATTATACGGATTTTTGTTGGTTAGCTTCATTTGATCGGACATTCGAATGGGTTGAGCGATGAGGAGGTGAAGGAACTCTGGGTCCAGGCGGATATAGATGGGAACGGTGTTCTTGACTATAAAGAGTTCAAAGTAAGTGCCAAAAAACAGTATATGAACTTTTGACATTTTGAAATGATTATGAAATAAAAATGGGTGCTTTTTCGTCCGGTAAGTTATGGGGGTGACACTTTAGGACACTCAACTTCAGGGATTTCAATTAAGGACGTAAACTTTCAATGGTGAACCAATTTAAGGCACAAACGCATCGGAAACCTAAATGTTGAAGGACAGAAGTTGCAATGCATTATGTCCTTAAATTGCTTAATTTTAAAATTTAGCGTCCAAACTTAGGTGTCCTGAAAGCGCCACCCCCTCACGTACTGAATGAAAAATGTTGTTAAGCCAATGAATCTACGAGCACTTACCCTTACAACTCTCCAAATTTTACAACCTACTACGTCGATCCTATTCCCGCCGTCATATTTAACCCAACAAAACCAAAACTCAAGTGGCGCCGATCGATCCTAACGGCCTAATTTTTCAATCGCCACCTCGCATGGCGACGAAAATGAGGGTCAACGTAGTCAGTTGCAAAATTTCAAAGATCGACAAAGACAAATGCCAAGAAATTCTTATAGTTTATATGACATGATTCTCATGTGACGATGATGCGAATTATAATTATAATTTGTAGCAACGGATATGGAACTCGTCTAAAGCCCACGATCATCAGAGCGACGACGAAGAAGACAGCAGAACGGTGCAGACAATAGGATTGAGTGTGAAGAACGCAGTGCTTTTTCCTACGGAAGTGGAGAAAGGGATGTGGCCGGAGGATTACTCCCTTTCCGACCACGCCCGTCTCACCGTCGTATTTTCGCCCGTCAGAATGCCTTGTTCGCGGCGGCCGACGTGAATTTTTCTCGCATTGAGCAGTATAGGTCATTATGCAAATGAAATGATAGGTTAACGTTTCGATACAACTTATCGAAGGTGGTTTTGTACGTAGCGTAAGATATAAAGGGAAAATGATTCGTATAGTGATGTAAATATGTGCTATAAAAGATAGTTCGATTATACCGACACAAATGTCGACTCGAATTGTAGTCGTTGACGGGGTGTTTGTACGTATTTGTGGGGTCGGTCGATTTTTTTAGTCCCTTAGTTAACTTATTTTTTATACTCATTCCGATCGGGCCAACCTAAGGTAATCAAAAAGTCGAACAAAGTTGCAGCTCGACTTGTGGGATGCGTTCCAACTTGTAGCTCGTAGGTTTTGCATATAATGTAATTATTTTCTAAAAGAAAAAAAAAATAATTTAAAATGCTCACGAGCCGGACGTGAGCTTTTGGCCAATCACTCGAAGATTGAGCCCGACATCTTTTTCCACTAATTTATAGATAATCGAAGTTCAAAATCATATTGACAAGCTACCTTTCTAATACCAACGTGGAATCTCAAAATATTTTTTTTGAATTCAATATAGATTTGCCATAACATACATGTTGTGGACTTGTGGTGCTTTCCCAAATTCTTGACTAGTAAAACGTCATCTAAGTAAGACTGGACTTGAACCAATGCATCCTGGCACATTGCACAAGGCCACAAATTTTTAAGGAGCCTGCCTCCATTTAACTGTACAATGCCCTCTATATAGATTTTAGGTAGAACCGTCAATCTTGCCCGCATGATGTGATCTTTTAGGCCTGCCGAGGAGCGGGTCGGCCCACACGGGCCGAGCTAGCCCGCGGGCCGGCCCATCCACTTATGTAATTATATATATTGTATAATATATATTATATGGAAGATCTTTATAAAATTTAAAAAATTTTCAAAAACAAATGATACATGGCTTTGCCAACCTATCGAACCATGGAAAATGGTACTTGACGTTGTTAAACCTATCGGTCCAGTTATCAAGCTGTAAACAGTTTGATCCCGTTCGGAACAAAAGTAGTCCAACCGATATATCATAATCAGAATCTCGTTCACAGGTAGTTTAGCCAATCTACCAAAACTAAAAAATAAACATTGTTTTTATGATCATTAGAATTAAATCATCGAATATAAAGATTTTTACATAAAATTTTCATTCAATTAATTCAATCGGTAACAGCCATCGCCCTCAAACGCCTTCCTAACGGCAACACGGGCTTGCCAAGAGCCGAAACAGAATTAATCATAATCAAATTTTATTACAACCTTTATTCAAAATTTAATTCTTTCAATCGATTTTCAAAAGATTTTTATAAAAGAAAATATTAAATACATCATATTATTATATATATATATATATATTTATAAAATATGATATAAAACCATGATTAAAGTATTAAGGCCTCTTGGTGTAGTTTAATGATGGAACTAGCCTTCCATTAAGGCTAAACGAGACAAAAGATAAATATGTAAAAACAAAATTTAAAACTTACTTGTAAGAGGAATCGTACAAGAAACTTCAACTTTTATTACTTGAAATATTTTACAACAGAGAGGGAATTACCACGAAGGGAAAATGAGAGGGAAAGTGAGTGCGTAAGAAAACGCGTACATAGCATATGGCTTAAGGCCATATTTATAGTCAAAAGAAAACAAAGTAAAGTACATAGTAAACATCAATAATTCGCCAAAGAATTTCTTCGACTTCTGTTCTTGCTTGATGAGTTGGCTCCACAATCTTTAAATGTTGGCCCTTCCTTTTTGAAAGATTGTAATACCCGGGTCCCGTAAGTAAGCCGGCCAATAAATTTGCATGCATATTACGTGATTATATGACTGCATATTTTTATTTATTATGTGCTTATGTGAAATTAGGACGTCGGTGAATTATGAGATTCGCGAATCATGAAATAAGAATTTTCACGGGCCAATTTTAAGTGGCGAATTATGAATATGTGAGGTACACTTCGCGAGTTAAAAGATTCGCGAAGTGTTTGAGTTTGTGAAGTATACTTCACGAATCATAAGGATTCGTGAAGTGTGGAAGTGCAAAGTGTTTTTATGAATTGAACTTTGAACCTTTGAAGTTAGGAAATATTATAATAATAAACTAATTATAATTAAGGAGGGAAGACAAGTGGGAGACAATGCTTTTTGGATTAGGTAAATATCAACGTTGGGTTTTGTCCTTTGTTGTCTAAAGTACTAGTGGAGAAGTAAGATTAATCATTTATTCAATCATAAGAAAAATTAATCTAGAGAGAAGACGGAGAACTCAAACTGTAGAGGTTGAACTTAAGCTTGGAAAGGGGTATAAATTTCTTACCTTGATTTCTATGTTTTTAATTATGATTTAATATGTTCTAAGTGTGATAAGTTAGATTTGCTTAGGTTTTATACAGATTTTTAATTTAAAGGGTCTAAATATATTTTGAAGTTTTTTAAGATGTTCATCGTGTTCTTGAAGGAAATGGATTTTAATCGAAAGTTTTAAGTTTTTGGGTATTAACAGTGTTTGCGTGATCGTGAAATAAGAGTTTGCGAATTTTGAGTAGTTCGCGAATTAGTTCGCGAATTGAGAGTTTTGCAAGTTGGAAGAAATTTCGCGAACTGTGTGAAGTTTTGCGGGTTGAATGAATTTTGCGAACTGTGTGTGTGATATTAATTTCGCGAATTGTTAAGAGTTCGCGAATTGTGAGTTTGAATGAGTTCGCAAAATGGGAGTGTGAACTGATTTTTTTTTTTTTTGCGAACTGAAGATATGCGAATGAGGTTTGTGAATTGAGGTGTGCGAAGTGAGTTTTGCGGGTGAACAGTAAATTCGCGGAGTGAACAGTAACTTCGCGGTGAACAGTGAATTCGCAAAGTGAATAGTAACTTCGCGGGTGAACAGTGAATTCGCAAAGTGAACAGTGACTTTACGAATGAACAGTAACTTTTACGCATGAACAGTAACTTTTGCGAATGAACAGTGAGTTCGCGAATTGTGTGTGGATTTGCGAATCTGTGTAACACTTCGCGAACTGTGTAGAATTTCGCGGGTTCATGTAATGCACTTCGCGAATCAGAACCCCTACGAATAAAACGTTTTAAGTTCTACGAATAAAACACTTTTTGAGGAAAAATATTTTTATACCATTTAATCAGAAAAATATTCTGAGTCTAATGGGCATAGTCTCTCGTAACGCCCGGTCATGATTTGCCTCTCGGTGTCTTCAGGGTCAATTTACGGTATAGGCAAACGTCCTTTTTGATGGAATTTTCGAACGAAAATTTACGTAGTCAACTGATATAATATATAAACTGATTTTATTGTCTTTTCGTGGTTAAAGGACGATATTTTAGGAAACTCAACAGACCGGTTAGCGATTAGCTTAAGGACGTCAGGTAAGTGGGAATCTCACCTACAACACATAATTTGTGTTATATGTATTTGTTTTATGTGACTATATGCTTTGATGTGAATATGTGGTGATGACTGATGAAGTGAAATGTTTCGATATGCTTTTGCATAGTAAACATTTATTGCATTATTATGTGACATGAGCATGTACATACACGAAAGATGTGAGGATTAGAAGTATGAGTATGCACAGTATATGATCGTCTTGAAAACAAAATATGTTTGAAGACATTAGTATTTGATGTAGACTCATGAAGAGTCATAGTATAGCTACTTCTACAAAGGCACCATGACGGGGGTAAGCCGTCGAATGTATGTACCTAAATTATTTAGGTAGCGGACGAGGGTCACCTGGACGAGACACATGGCGTAAGCCAGAGTGCCAGGAAAGACAACCGCAATGAAAAAGGGACGATGGCCAGATAGAGGGGCGACCTGGTGAATGGAAAAACTGGAGATAAATCCTAGTTTTGTCCTAGCCAGTGTGGGCCAACTATCGTATTTTTATCCGTATAGGATTTGAGCTCATGTTATGGTGGTGCGAGAAGTAAGTTAGCTATGGGCCCAGATACAAATGAAAAAGAAATGAGAAAGAAATAAGAACGATATGAGTATGTGAGTATTAGAAAGCATTGGCGCGGATGCCTTTGCTAGTTGACACGTGCATACATGCATATTTCCACTTACTGAGCTTTATAGCTCATCCCATGTTTTTATGTTTGTAGACGCAGTGAACACAATACGTGAACCTGTGAAAGGCGAGGCTGGTCCTTCTGGAACTTCCGGTGACTTTTGAGGGTGGTGTGTACATGGATGCGACCTGTGTGGCGGGTATTACGCTGTGTTTTGTAAAATATGTTTGTACTGTATGTAAAACATTTGAACAATATTTGTATTGTAAAATAGTAATGTATGATGAGTTTGTAAAATCGAAAAATTCTATCGGTATTTCGTATGTAATATATTTATAATTTCTATAGTCACGTCAGTTAGTGTAAGATAATAGTAGTAGATGGCGGGGCGCCACAAAGATGAATAATTTGTCGTTGCTTTATTAAAGGCATCAACTTTACCTCGAAAGTCTTCGTAATTATCCTCACTTTAGAAAGTGGACAAAGCGGGGCATTATTTCTTCTTATCTTTTTCTTGCACCTTCTTGATAATTGCATCTTTGAGGAGATCGATTGTATCATCCACCATAGTATTATCCGGATCTTCCGGATCTTATCCTTCTCCAACAGATAAAATTCTTCATCTTTTGACGAAGTCTCCATTGAGAAATCCACCGAAGCTTCAGTACCAAGATTCTTGTGGATATCTTTCTTCATTAGGTCAAAATAATCCTGAACAATTTCTTCAGTCTTTATTTTTCCCTTTTGAATATTCATCCTTCTTGAAATTATTTCAAAAGGACTCGGCGGTTCCCTTTGTTGACGATTATCAATCATCTCCTTGTATTGAGATATTTTCTCTTCATCCATTGTCTGCTGGCTTTCATATTCACAAGTTGCAGTCTTTCGTATCATTTTTTCCACAATTTTATATAAAAATTTCGTTTAAGGCACGGAATTTTTTGTTGGGTATAACCCACTTCTGGAGTGCATCTCCAAATCCATGGAATACTGAATTCAATATAAAAGTGTAAAGAAGTCATTCCTTCAATACATTCTTGTTTATGCTACGCTTCTATTAGACTCGGAGATATTTTAATCCATTCTTGATATAATCCAAAGAAAGGTTCTTTAAGAATTTCAATTGAGGCTCCATAAGAAAGCCACCATTGATAAAACCAATTAGGAATTTCGGACTTATAAACATCCGCACAAATTTTAATCCACCAAGAATGTTTCTTATTATCGTCCTGGTATAAAAACACTTTATAAAAGGCACCGATATAATCATAATAATTAAATTTAATTAGAGTTTTTAACTCAGGATGAAAATATTCTATATCCTTTAAAGGATGAATAGCCCATTTTTCACGCGAAATGATTTGCTTAAAAATAATTTTACTGAAGGTATAACCTTTTTTCAAAGCATTTTGGGAATTTCCCGCAGCTAAATGATCAAACCAAACGCTCATATGGATTTAAGAATATTTTCATAATTATCACGATTTTTATAAAACGTGGCAGCATATGATGCTTTTTCTTAATACTTTGACATTAAAGTCCAAGGCTCCTCAGACCATTTTAAATCTTTAAATTCTAGTAATATTATTACCTCAGTATGAGAAATTTTCTCATAGTCAACGTCATCTTCTTCTTCCGCAATTATTTTAGCGTAAAAAGTTCCTTCATTAGAGGACTTAGCTTTCTGCTTTTTAAATTCAAGAAACTCTTTGTACTCTTCGCCACTCAAAGTATTACTTGAGGAAGCTGAGAGATTCTCTTTAACTAGCTTTTTATTGCTCATTTGAGCAATAACATTCTTTCCACCTGTTCCACCTCTATTAGAGGGGAAATTTCTCCCATATTGGGACATATCTGCAAAATTCATGAAAGATATTCACGAGTTAGATAATCAGGAAGGCTATTATCACTCCCTTTCTTATACACTATTTCAAAATCGAATGGGGCTAAATGAGTCTGCCATCTCGCAAACATTTGTTTAGAAACATCATGTTTAAAATCTTTCTGAAACATAAATTTTGCAGCTTGACAATCAGTTTTTATCAAAAACTTTTGATTATATAAATCATTCTGGAATTTAAGAACGCACTTAACAATAACAAGTACTTCTCTAGCTATAGTAGCGTAATTCTTTTGAGCATTATTCCATTTCCCCTAATGGAATCTAACTAGATATTCTTTTTTATCTTTTGGAGAAACTTGTTTTAAGATTCCCCCAAAACCTAAATCAGACGCATCAGTCTCTATAATTTTTTGCCAATTAGGATTAGCAAGCATAAGACATGGTAAATGCGTGACTTTATTTTTAATTTTTCTAATAGCGTCAGTGTGACTCTTTGTCCACTGGCAAGAAATCTTTTTCAACCTATCATATATAATTGATGTGTCAATCGCAAGATTTTTATAACAAGAAGAAATGAATTAAGACTCCCTAAAAATCTTTGAAGCTGAGTTTTGTCAAGGATTCGGTCTGGAAATTTCGACGTACTCCTTCTATGAATTGGATTAACATTACCTTTTTCAATGGTATGACCTAGAAATCGAACTTTACTTTGAAGGAAAACCATTTTGGACTTGATATAACCAATCCATTTTGAATAATAATTTTCTTAAATCAAGATGTTTAAAATGAGTTTCGATATCTTTAGAAAAGATTAAAATATCATCAATATAAACGATAATAAAATTACTATAAGGAATAAAAATATCGTTCATAATATTTTGAAATTCAGAAGGAGCATTTTTTAAACCGAAAGGCATAACGTTCCATTCAAATTGTCCAATTGGGACTTTAAAAGCCGTTTTATATCTATCTTTTTCAGTAACTTGAATTTGACAAAAACCTGATTTTAAATCAAATTTTGAAAATATGATGGCATTAAATAATCTATTTAAAAGATCTTTCTTATTCGGAATAGGATACTTAATCCATTTCAAAACTATATTTAATGGTTTATAATTAATCACTAAGCTGGGTGCTCCTCTTTCCTTTTCGGCATGATTATTAACATAAAATGCAGTGCACGACCAAGGTGATTTCGAAGGTTTTATTAAACCTTTCTGTAAAAGAGAAGCTATTTCTTTTTTACATAATTCTAATAATTCATAATTCATTTGACAGGGACGAGCTTTAGTGGGAATAATTTTTCACAATCATCTTCATAGGGTAAATAAACTATATGCTTCTTTCTATTCCAAAAAGCATTAGGAAGATCGTTACATATTTGCAACGTAAATTCATTATATAGTATTTAATTTTTTCTTGTAACTTAGGATTTTGGAGTTTATCCTCAATCGTAAGTATACTAATTTCTCGCTTAAGGTAATTTACCTGATTTTCTTTTGCGTTAATAAGAATAGAATCCTTCATTAAGAACCCTAGAAAAAGGTTCGGTAATGAATTCAAAGTATACTTATTTATTTTCGAAGTTTCCTTTAAATCCGTATTCATCAATATTTTTAATAGGAAATATTTTCCTAAGGAATGGAGTACCAAGAATTACTTGGTTCGTAATATTCTTGACGAGCAAGAATGACGTAGGAATACAGACCTTATTTTTACAAATAAAGGCCTTAGGAATTTTATAATTTATTTGCAATTTTTCTCCACTTGCAAAGCTAAGAGAATGTGTTGTTTTATGGAAGTATTGGGTAGGAATTATTCCTTCCTGGATGCAATTTAAATTTTTCCACTCTCGATAAGCTATAAGATTTTTCGGAAAATTACCATCTATTAGTAATGATATTTTCACTAGCCATTTTTGGGAAGTAATTATTTCTAAAGTTGAATTCGATATTATCGAATTCTTTAGATTCTTCAACTATTTCTTTTCCTTTTTCTAATTTAGAAAATCTCTTTTCTAAGTCTATATGACTTAATTTTAAATTTTTAATTTCAGTTTTAAGATTTGAAATTTCTGATGTTAAATCTTTAATATTAGTAGGATATTCGCTTTTATTTTTATTATGAAGTAATTTCATTACTTCAGACATTTTATAAGGTTCAGATTTAGGAATAACTTCTTTAGAAGTTTCTTCCTCCTTTTAAATTATTCTTTTTATAATTCGATTTTTTAAATCTGGATCATCTGTTTCTTTAATATTTCGAGAAGATTATTGTCAACAACATTTACTTCTTGAAATTGTGATATTATTTGATATAAATAATTATCTTCTAATTCAGATTCTGAACTTCATAAATTTTTAGAACATGGTTGTCCTATTTGACAATTTTGGCATTCATCAGATTCTGACGACGAGATTTCTTCGATGATATTATTATTTTCGTCGTTTGAAGAAGATTTTGATGCACTATCAGATTCTAAAAGGATTTTTGATATTGTTTCTTTTAATTCATTATCGATATCTAAACTATTAATTTTCTTTTTGGTCCAGCAGGTATTGGCTTTATGACCTACTTTTCCACATTTTCGACAGATAATTGGAAAATTTTATTTTTGTATTGATAACGTTTATTATCTTTTGAGAATTTTTGTTGTTTTCTTTTAAATTTTCGATTTTTTCTTCTTTCGTATTGTTTAGAAGAATATTTTTTAGTTTTGTGTTCTTTACGAGATTTACTCGTAGAAGGATTTTCCATGCCAAATTGGCCACATAATTCTTCTAATTGTTTCTTTTCATCTAGGGAATGTCTCTTGACTTGTATACAAGTACCTATAAGTTTACCGTAGGTATAGGAGTTATATTCGATACTCGATTCTCCCTTCATAAGGTTATTCCGAACTCTTTCTGCAAAGAGTGAACGTAGGCCATCTATGAATTTAGATTTCCAATGAGTACTATTAGACTCAGGGAGTTCCATGACTCAGCTAAAAAAAGTATCTTTATACCACCTAATGGATGTAAGAGTTTTACGCCTAAGATTCTGGAGAAGAGTTCTGATATTTTTAGTTATCAGACCATCGGCCTGTAAAGTGTTCAATGATATTTACACATAGTGTATAGACAACATTATCCACTTGTTGACCATTTTCTTCTTTTATGGTTTGATAACTATCGTCTTTTTCATGTTGAGATAAATAATTATCTCAGCATCCTTTTAACTGACCAGTGAAGCCAGCGACAATCATTTTCGCAACAGCGTTATCATTATTTTGATTAGCTTTGCAGATTGTACCATACATAAGCATCCTATGAATCGTATTGTATATCTGTCTTTCGGTATAACCGTCTAAATTCCATTCGTATATGCTTCTACCACTATACGAATTATTGAGCATTAGTTCTTGTTCTTCAAACAGAATATCTTGAGGAGTTGGCCTAGAGTAATAATATTTACTTTGAATGGCCTATCTGCACATTTTGTATGCTTTAGTTTATTAAGTTCTTCATTGAAGATATTTTGAATTTATCAGAACTTTCAAGCCGATCTTCAAACTCTTCACTTAAAGTATTAATCTTAAGATTCTTAAGTTTTTCTTCAAGTAACTTTTCTATATGTGAAATCGATTTTAATTTAAAATCAGTAATTTCACGAGGAGGCTGAATACTTGGGGAAGCAATATTAACCTTTTCAATTTCGACTTTATCTTTAAAAACAAATTTTAATATCTTTAATAGAATAAGAAATTTCTCCAATATTTTTCTTAAGTAAATAAATTTGTTCTCCTAAAACAATAACATACATATTTGTATAATTTTGTTGTTTTAAAAGACAATTAATATGGCTTATAGTAACTGTAAATATATCGTTTTCAAATAATCTTTGGAAAGCAATAAAATATCTTATTTCATTTTCTTTTTCCATTTGAAAACTAGTTTGAGGAGGGTAAACTGAAATTAGATTTTTCCCCGTTGAAAGCTTATAATTTCTTTGAAGAACATATACCATATTTTTAAAATATTTTGTCAAAAACCATGGAATAAAAGGTAACATTTCATTTCGTTTTGACAAATCATTATAATAATTTTCTTGAATAGTAGTTTTATCTTCTTTATTAGAATTTTCAAAAAACCATGTTCGAAAAAGTTCCCATTTGGGTTGAAAGAATTCCTGTTGAAATTTCTTTCTTGCCGGTGAACCCGGACTAAAATCAATTTTGGGTTTTAAAATCATTAAACATGAAAATCCATTTCTGACTCAGTTATTTCCTCGTCTTGATTTTTAAAAACTTCGTGAACTATATTATCGGAATTAATTCTTAATTATTCTACCTTATTTTGTAGGTAATCACTAGATGTTGATTCCCTAATTGGAGAGGTCGAAGCTTTAGAAGGAGACCTTATCAAATAATCACATGGTGATATATGATAATGAGAAGAGGCTGATCTAGTCATTCTAGACTTAGGAGTTTTGATAGATCTTTGATTTTGTTCGAATTGTATTTGAACAGTTCCATCTGTTGTTTGTATTATTTGAGTTGGATTATTTTTAATATTGGTTTGAGGAGGCATAGCTCTTTCAATTATCCAATTTTTAGGGAATTGTATTTCTTCCCATTTCATGGATCTTCGAGTTGTAATATTAGATTTACTAAAATTGGTTTCTATTACAACAATTTTGTTGATGGGTTTATCAACGATTTTACATTTTGGATTAATATGAAGGCTTATAATAAGTCCTATAACAGATACATATTACTTCCGATCCGGAGCGTAATTATATCCGTGAGTTTTGACATTTAATGTTAGAGCATCCAAAATATGGACATCGATCAATGATAATTCGAGATTAGGATAGACATTAAAATAAATTGGGTCGTGAGCAAGGCTAGACTGAGTAATTCCCATTAGGGATTGTTTCCAGTCGAGATTTCTACCGTCTCTAAGAGCTGCTATAAAACTCTCTGGTAAACCTTCTAAAGTCAAATGCTTAAAGGCTACATGTACTAACCCAATATGAATAAACTTATGATTTATTCTATATTTTTCTAAGTCTCTATTACTTATAAGTCTAATAAGCATTTCTTCATTATTCAAAGAAATTGTTTCTTCAGTAGTTTCTACTACCTATTTCAAGCCTAATTTCTTGAAAGTTCCTAATTCATAGATGATTTTATAATCTATCTTAAGAATTGTCCAACGATTCAATTTGTCTAAATCTTGAGGGATATCATACTCCTCTTCAATACTCTTTTTAACAGTATATTTGCGTCTCATCAAATTTAACATTTGATAAAGACCGTTAAACTACACCTCAACTTCTTAATGGAAAATAAATATTATATTAAACTAATAATTCATTAATTATGTCTAACTAATGTCATATTTATTAATACACACATAATTAATGGCATGTTTATACGTAAGTTTTTATAAATACCTAAAAAATTAGTAGTACATTAAATTTTTTAAAATTAAAATAAATAAGATTCTATTTTCTTCTAAGTGGGCGGCCTGGCCCACCAGGCCCTGCCGTGGGTGCGGGGCGAGCTCCAATTTTAAGGCCCGCCCCGCCAAACTCCGGGCTTTGGCGGGCCGGACCCAAATAGACAGTACTAATTTTAGGATTATCATTTTAAATCCCAATATCCTATGATCAGTGTTGTAAAATGCGGCCTAGGCGGCCACCTAGGCACCGGCAGGCGGCCACCGAGGCAAAAAATGCTTATTCGGCCAGGATAGTCGCTGTTTCCGACTAATCGACGCCTAGCCCGCTTAATCGCGCCCAGACCGAAGAATGGGCCGACTAATCGACCCATATAAAAAAAAATCGGCCCATATAGAAGAAATAAATTAAACTTAAATCGCCCCATATAGAAAAATCGGCCCGTATAGAAAAAATTCAAAAAAAGAAACTTAAACCATAATGTAGGCCCATCGCAGGTGATGTTTGCCGCACGTTGTAGGCACAACTGTGCTCTATCCCCTTATATAGATGTGTTTTCTCAGACAATTTCAATGTAGGAATCGGTGTGGGACAAAGAGTAAAGACAAACCCCACATAACTCTCTCAGCAAAATAACTAGTAAAATAATATTCATATTACAACTTGAAAAAGTCACTAGTGTAGTGGCTTAAACAAAAATGTTATGTTTTTCCGTCTTCTTGACCTGGGTTAAAATCCCATATATATTAATATTTTTTTACAACTTTATACTATAGAATTAGGAGTATTTCAGTACACTACTGAGTAATTTCAGTATTTTTTTACAACTTATACTACATAAATGTTAAACTGAAATATAAGCCTACATAAATAGAAATGGAAAGATATATTGTTGGTCCCGAATGCACCAAACAAGGAATCAAAGAGGCTTTGATAGAATGAAAAGGGAGATTTCTCACCTTGTAGTGTGTGTAGTGTGTGAAAACTAGGGTTAGCCTTTTGATCTTTGATTAGCTTTCAAATGGTGTTTGTAACACCTTATATACCACATTAACCCTAGGTATATTAAGGCCCAAACACCAAAAATTAAATAATTATATACTAGTCCAAAGCCCAAGTTAAAGGATAATTACAATATTAATCCCAAGACTTAAACTATTGACACAATCACTAAAATATCCTAACAATCTCCCCCTTTGTGTCAATTGTTGGGAGTCTTGAATCTTGGGCGTTGGGATGGTGGATTAGCGTGTGAGTGTTTCGCGAAGCCCTAGCTTGAACTCGAAGGCGCGGAGATTCCTTCGAAGTACCATTCGATCAGCTATAGCGTCAATGAGCTTCGCGAACTTGGATCGGCAGAGAGGATCTTCTTCCGAAAGGATGCGGCAAATCTTCATTAGTTTGTCTTGGATGATGGTGAGTGTCCCATCCGAGAACTTTGCCACTTCGGAGCAGCGCAGCAGCCTCATCTTTCCCTTGTAGTTCGAGTAGGCGACCGCCGAATCATCTCCGTCGATCACATCGCCTTCTCGGTAGTCGTCCGCGTTCTTGAAAGATGCGCGAGTCAGATTCACCTTCTTCAGGTTGTGTTCCACCGCCATCTGCAGATCGTGGGTGGCGAAGAATCTGACCTGTCGGAGCATGTGGCGCTTGAGAGCCACATATCCCATGGTGACCGGTTCAGCACGTACGAGATGTCCAGAGCTTCTGAGGACGAGTCTGAACTGTTTCATGGATTCCAGCATGCTGTATAGGTCACCCAGGCGTAGAAACTTGAAGTCCGCCTCACTGACTTCACTGTAGCTCTCATCCTGCCTCATTACTGTGAAGACTGGGTAGTGGACAGGTCCTTTCGACTCTTGGCGGAGGTCAGTGACTTTGCAGATGGGGGCCCGACTCATTTCTTGAGCGATGTTTTCCTCATCGGATAGCGTCCTCTTTGTGCACTTGTTGCAAAGAAGGCTCCATCGATAGAGCTTCTTCTTTTGCTCGCTCCAATTTTGGATGTTCATCAGCTCATACTCGTCGAAGGTTGTGATGATCTGCTCCTTGCGCCGCCAGATCCTCTTCCTGATCTCTTCTTGAAACGGCGCGATTATCTTTTTGTTTTCCCACGGTGCTTCCGGTATATTCACCGTGGGTACATCCGTTTGAGCAGCAGGGGCCTCAGTTTGCTGCGCTTGGAATTGTAGGATGTTCTCGAGCTCGGCCGGTTCAGCGTCGTATTCCTCTCCGTTCTCGTCGTCTGCGGTGTTGATCAGCGTAAGCGAGGCCTCCATGAGCAGACGTCGAGCATTTTCCACCAACTTCCTAGCTGCTACTGCATCGGCGGGCGTGTATAGCCATTCATCGTTGAAGATGTAGGCTTCGATCTCGTTCTGTACGCAGTAGACATCCTCGGAAGCCAGGTTGGAATCGATGTTGAGAGGGGTATGGCTATGTGGTGGCGAGGGTGTAGCATCGGAGGAGTTTGTGGATTGTGGGGATGGAATTGGTGGAGATTCTGGTGGTTCGGTTGAGGTGATGGTTTTGGCAAGGATGATTTGGGTGACGGGTGGTGCAGATGTGGTGATGGCCTCTAACGTCGATGTGACAGCTAGAGGTTCCGAGGTTGTGGGTGGAGGCGATGTTGAGGTGGTCTCTAACGTCGTTGTGATGATTAGAGTTTTGGAGACGGTAGTGGGTGGTGGTGAGGGTGATTTGGCTAGTGGCTCAGGGTGAACAAGGTGGGATTTTTGGCTAGTGGGTTGTGAGGTTTCAGGTGCAGGCGTCGTTTCAGGTCCAGAGGAGGAGGGCGGCGTCGATTGCATGAGTCCTTGGGATTGTGAGCCCTGCTGCCTATTCTCCCCCTCGCGGCGATCTTGATCATCGTCTTGATCGTCGCGCCTGATCCTGCTAGATTCGCCTTGAGCACGGCAGGACATCGGTTGAGTCATTATTCGCCTCATCTGCTGTTCTTCCTCGTCAAGTTCCGTCATCGATTCGAATCGGGCTCGGAGGATGTAGAAGAGCTCCTTGGTGGAGATGGAGGAGAGAACAGCGTCTGCGTCCGTGTGTTGCATGGGTGGTGGCGTCTCTGGGGCCACACCTGTGCCTTTGTCGACGGTGGACGCATCGAGACGCGTGTAGACTTTATCGAGAATCGACGCCTCAAGAGTCTTTGCAAACTCTTGAAGACGTGTCTCTAGCGCGGTCTCGGTGATGAATTGGGGTAAATCTAACAAGTTGGAATCACGAAGAAATCCAACTGACACCGAATCGGTGAATAAAGCCGATTGGCCGCCCGTTTGCACAGGTCTGGAAAAGACGGGGTCACTCAGACTTCCCGTTGGCATCATCGATGAGACAGACTCACTCGAATGATGGCCTAGACTCACGGTTGTTGTGATGTTGGCCGTGCTAGGTCTTCCGCTCTCAGTTACAGAGACATCACCGAGCGTTCTGACAGAGTCACGAAGACTCTGTGGTGCGGTAGGAGATGTATGTGTCCTAGAGACGTATGAAACTATGGGGAGTGAGGGCACTAGACTCGATGTGCATGAAGAGGATGCAGTCTGAGGCGAGGGACTGCTTGATTCAACATCGATCATCTCCAAGTGGGATGTCGATGGTATACGTGGCTCCTCGTGGAATGAAATACCTTCCTATAGAGAGGAAGATAAGTGGGTTGGTGGGGTCGTTTGCGTGGTTGAGCCAGATGCCACGTCTTCTACTCGGGAGGTGAACACATCACCTCCTGTACCTATTGGTTCGGCTCGGCTTATTTGTGGCTGAGGAGGTTGATCGTATTTTTGTTTCGATCGACGCTCCGTGGGATGGCTTACGTCATCCTCACGCGACCGTTTTTTCGGAACGCGGGTGGAAGAGGATGCGGCGGGACTCGATGACTTTTTGGAGGTGGTGGTGGGTTTTTGGCTAGTCCCGGGGTTAGGAGCAGTGGGGTTGATCTGCGCCGTAGGGACAGTGGATAGAGGTCGGGGGCTTTCGCGGAACGTGGCGGTTGTGGCTCGATATTCGCGGACGTGCGGATTTGTCTGGTCTGCGTAGGCGAGCACTTCGTCCTGAATGATCATGGCGTGTCGATCCTTCGCCGGAGTGTTTTTCTTGGCGAACTTCTCGGCAGTTGGGATGATGAAGTGTTCCGCTGCCGGCCGGGTGCGAATGGTGGTTGAGTGCAAGCGGAAATGCTTGATGAGAGCAGGGAGCCACCGCATGTAAGGTACGAATCGGTTTGTGACTCCCTTGGCGACTTCCCGGTCGCGACGTTGGATCATGGAGACGAGATCCATCCAGATTATGTCGGCGTAGTTGTACTTGCGGTTGTGGGCGATGCCGGTCAGGATGGTGAGAATTTGAAAATTGCCTCGGTCTTGACCAGCATGCTTCCCTGACATGCACTTGTTCACTAGCAGGTACAGTGTTCGCCATAGTTGAGGTAGATTGCGGGTGGTGACTTCACTGAGGACAAGTGGGCCCTTCTTTTTCATGTTATCTGGTTGGTAGCCCAGTCTGTCAATGTCTTCAACGAGTTGTTCGTGCGTCGGTAGTGGGTCGTAGGGTGAGTAGACGGGTAGTAGTACTTCTTGTACTATCTTGCGAGTGAGGACCACCGTGTCTTGATCAATTCTGGCTGATAAGGTTTTGGCAAGATGGAGTGGTCCAGCTATCTGCAGCGTATGCCAGAACTGTTGAAGATATACTTGTGCTTCTGGCTCGCCATGTGTGAGGGCGTGGCGAAGTGGATGCCTTTTGAGGATTTCTACAATGACGGGGGCATCGCACCGAAAGCTCTCCAAATCCACCATGTAGTTGTTGGGAATCAGGGCCGCCCATTGACTTAGTGGGAAGATCTCCTCAGGTGGTGGGACATAGGTACGCGTGGTGAGTTCGATGCGAGCGACGTCCCTTTGGATTGCGGCCGCCTCAAGCGCTTCAAGTGTACTTTGATCTTTGTTGGTCATATCGAGAAGCTGATTTGCGACAATGGAGGTAGCAAGAAACGGATTTTGAAAGCAGATTTTGACGACGACGCGATGCGGGGAGTTGCGAAATTTTTGAGAGAGGGGTTGCGAAAGTTTTGAATTTTCTCGGGAATTTTAGGATAGTGAATAACGTTAAGGGTTTTGGGGTTTTAGGGGTTTTAGTCACTGTTCATGCGAAATTTTGTGTAAATGGGCCGAAATTCATGGGCTTGGTCAAAGCTGGGTCCAGATATGATTTTCGCGGGCTTGGTCAAAATTGGGTCCAATTGAAGCTCAATTGGTCCAATTTTGACCCTTTTTGACCAGAAATTTTAAAATTCAACCCAAAACATTTTAATAGTCCAATTTTGACTCAATTTGACCAAACTTTAGAATTTCAACACAAAATTTTATTTTTATATAGGCATAATCAGAAACTCCCCCTTAATCTAAAGCTCTCCTTTTTAAGTAATGGAAAAATCAGAAGCTCCCCCTTAATCGAAAACTTTACTTTAAAAATAATAGAAAAATCAGACGCTCCCCCTTAATCGAAAACTCCCCCTCAAAAGACATAATTCAGAAGACACATAGACAATGGAGTGAAGTGGAAAGGAAATATGTACACTTAATCAAAGTTCATGTAGGGGCGAGAGAGAAGGCATATTGGTCGAGAGGTCTTAAGATTGAGTATGTAAAGGTGAGACGTGCGTGTTCCAGAGAGAAGAGGTTGTCCCGAGGCATCTATAATGCTGCAGATGTCAGATTCGAAGAGAACCTTGTATCCTTTGTCGCAGAAACGACCAATGCTGAAGAGATTGTAGCTCAAACCCTCGACATAAGAGATGCCCTTAATCGTCAGTTTGTCGTAGACGAGATCACCAGTTCCGAGAATTGGCGCCATTTGACTGTTTCCGAAGGAGACCCTTCCGAGATAGCGCTCGGAGAAGTTGCTCAACAGCTCCTTGTTCCCCGTCATGTGTGTGGAGCAACCCGAGTCTAGATACCACACATGACAGACCTGCAATTATCAGCAAAACGTTGGGTCCCCGTATACGGACGGGGCTTTCTTGTGATACAAGTAGAATTTTCATGCGCTTAAAGGGAAATGTGGTTTCTAAATCTGATTGTGTCGGTTCTAATTTAGCTTTCCCTTTGTCATTTGTTTGATGAGGCGGGATTATGGTTTTTCTAACCCATATTTTCCTAACTTGTGCTTGCATGTATGGTGCCTTATACATGTATTGGCGTGGGGGATGCGATTGTTGTTTTCGTGCTTCGTTTTTGGTTGCCTTTGGCTTGCGAGCAGTAGATGAGTTTGCGTTTGACGACGAGAGACGTTTTCGCTTAACCTTAGGTTTAGGCGAGATGGGAGAATTCAAAGACGTCGTAGAGGAGGTTCGCTTGCGTGGTCGGCGTGTTGCGTGTTCATGTGTTTCATATTCATGAAAGCGTGGAGAACAAAGTCATTGCAGCAGCACATAGACATAAGCTTGGAAAAAGAAAGATAAGTTTTGGCAACATAGTTGTCTACGACCTTAGGATATTGGGATTCAGTACATAAAGAGGATAGACGAATATAGGATGGTCTTTTCTTCTTGTCATCGAAGAGCGGATTCTCCTTTATTTGATACGAACTCCCTTCCAGAGACGTCGAACTCACATTCCATGTATCCATAAGAATACTAGAGTTAGTGTTAGAACATATGTCAGCTTCAGGAGTCATTTTCGTCGTCCTCTTACATTTACATGTTTGAGAATCGGGTACTTGACTCGACGTAGAGGGTTTGTTCGAGTTGTGAAATTGCTCTAGGGTAAAGATTTTGCTAAGTAGATCTTCTCGCTCTTTTGCAAAGGCTTTCCACTCTACTTCTATGGTTCGTTCTAGTTCTGCTATGATCAGAGGTTTCTCTGGGACATAGATGCGAGAGAGTGCTTCTCGGAAAGCGATTTCCTGTTCTTCGGTTGGGAACTGAGACTTGATGTCTTCAGAGAGTGAGGGCTTTTTAGTCTTATCACTAGCATTCAACTCCGTGTAGTCATACGCTATTTCTGCCCAGAGAATGTTCTGTTCCCTCTTTTCTTCCGAAAGAACACCGGAGGAGGATCTTACAAACGGCATGAGCTGTGAGGGAGTCCCCTTCCTCGTTTTCAGGAATGATGTACTGTACATGTTATACCTTTTGACAATTAGCGGCGTTGGATCGCAGTTGCTGGCCAGGCCGATTCTCATCCGGGCGTCGTAGAATTCTGTTTCAACTGGTTGGTTCAATAGGCATAAGATGTGTGCGGCCTTTTTTCTAAGGTGAAGTTGCTCTTCAAGTTCTTTCACCTTGCGGTATAGCCTAACTCTTTCCTTCGTAAGCAGTTCATATTGGGAGGCCGTCAGGAGGCGAGAAGTTTCACATGAACTGATGGCTAGTGTGGTTTCCTTAACCTTAGTCTCACTTTGTTCATTCTTGCTTTGCAAACGTTTGACTAACGCTTCAGAGGCCATTAGTCGTTCCTTTGCACAGGCAAGCTCTTCTACTTTTAGACTAAGTAAGGCATAGTTGTTTTCAAATTTTAGCTTAAGTTCATTATAATCCTGAGCATCTACGGTGGGTTTGTTGATGGTGTGTCGGTGATTAAACACATTATCGAGTTGTGAGATTCGTACCTCAGACTCAGCGTTGGTAGGAGTCTCAGCTGCGTTCTTATCGGTGTTACCCATCTCCTCGTCCTCGTCCTGTTCGACCAGCCTTGCCATGCAGCAATCTTCATCCTTAGGCTCCTCGTCTTCTGATGTGTCGTTCACCCATTCAGCTTCTTCGGTGAGTAGAGCTTTCCCACTTTCCATTTTGCGGGTCAATATGGCCTTACGGTCATAGTAGCCAGAGTCCTATACGCGTGGGGCATGGCATTCTTTGGCAAAGTGGCCTGACTTCCCACATCGAAAGCACTTCACAGACTTTTGAGGTGCTGATTCCTCTTCTTTCTTTGTCGGCTTAGCTTCCTCCGTGGGAGTGGTCTTTTTGGTGCCGCTAAAGGTTCTTTGGCGATTGGAGGAGGATGAGGATTTTTTCCCGAGCTTCTTTGAGACCATCTTAGTGAGCATTGCCAGTTGTTTGCGTAAATCGCGAACATCTTCATCAGATTCTGTGTCAGCTTCGGATCCTGAAGGAGTGCCCGATACAGCAGCTGGTAGCTTCCCTTTGTTCAGTTTGGTCTTGGTGGTGGAAGATCGTTCATTGGTTTTGTTCGAGAGGAGGGCCAGTGGGTCGACTCGAGTGTTGGCGGAATTTTGCACGTAAGGAGCATAGGCAGACAGACTGTCATAAAGAGCATGGATGGAAGTGTTGGAGAGGTCCTTACTCTGAATCATCATTACGATTGCATTGCCCCAATGTGGTTTGAGGCTACCAAGGAAGCGATTGTTGATATCGAATTTGTCCCTCGAGATCCTGGCTTTCTTGAATTCATTGATGACCTTCAAGTATCGGAGGTATGTGTCACGCAGTTCCTCTCCTTCATAGGCCTGGAAGTGTTCATACTGCGAGAGACATGCTGATTTCCTTCCTTGAGCACTCTCAATTGTGCCTGCCATGATTTCCACGAGCTCATCCCATATTTCCTTAGCAGTTGTGCAGCACTCAATCTGAGCGTAGACCTCATTTCCCATAGCCTGGAAGAGATATCCTTTGGCAGTCTCATCGGCCTGTACGCGAGCCTCTTCATCCTCATTGATGGGACCTCTTGGAGTGCGGCGTTCATCCATGGGAGGGTTTGCGTTTGGCTGTGCAGGGATGATTGTCCAGAACTGTGCTGGGCCGTTGAAGATCGAGTCCAGAAGGTATTGAGAGAGTGGTGCGCCTTTGTTCCTGATGAACGTGAGGAATCGGTTTGTCCATATGCTGTAGTCGCCTTGTCGCAGCATCGGAGGCCTGGTGTCGGAGACCACTGTTGAGATGTCATTCGTGGTAGACATGGTTGGTGCAGTCGAATCGTCCGTGGTTTTGATCTTGTAGAGATTAGAAAGTTAGTAACGAACGAGATGAGAAATACGAGTTTAACGTGTAGAGTTTTGAGAAGAAAACTGTTTAAAGAATTTCTTAGAACTAAGTGAGCGTGTGCGATGGTCGATAATGTATGAAGGGAAAATATATCTTGAAATTAGGAGAAGTTCTAGAAATTTAAGAGCGAGCTTTGAGGCGAGAAAAATATTTAATGTCAAAAGTGGTCTAGGGTGATAGGACTAAAGTGTAAGGCTCAAATCTTAAATAAGTTTGAGAAAGATTTAACCCGAGAAAATTTTAACCCTAGAAGAATTTAACACGTTAGAAAAATTCGCAAGTTGAAGAATTTCGCAAGTTATAAAGATTTCGCAAGTTGAGATTTTTTAAGCTTCGCAAGAAAACTTCGTAAATTATAAAAATTTCGCTAGTTGATAATTTTAAAGCTTCGCAAGAGAATTTTTGCAAGTTATAAAACTTTCGCAAGTTGAGAATTTAAAGCTTCGCAAGAGAATTTTCGCAAGTTGTAAAACTTTCGCAAGTTGAGAATTTTAAATCTTCGCAAGAAAATTTCGCAAGTTAAAAAAGTTTCGCACGTTGAGAATTTTAAAGCTTCGCAAGAAAATTTCGCAAGTTAAAAAATTTCGCACGTTGAGAAAATTTTCGCGGCCAAAAAAAATTCTTGGAATAAGCTTTCTTGGATATGGAATTTCTCGGATTATGAAAAGTAAGCCAATTTCGCAGGTGAAAGTTTCTCGGATTTTGAAAGTAAACAGTTGCGAAAAAAAATGCTGTATAAGTGAAAGTTTCGCGGCTTAAAATTCTCGGATCTTGAAAGTAGGCAGTTGCGAAAAATGTAGTATAGATCAAAGTTTCGCGGTTTAAAATTTCTCGGATTCTTAAAGTAGGCAGTTGCGAAAAAATGTAGTAGAAGTGAAAGTTTCGCGGTTTTGAAGATTCTCGGATTTGAATGTGGGCAGTAGCGAAAAAATGTAGTATGAGTAAAAGTTTCGCGGTTTAAAAATTCTCGGATTTGAATGTGGGCAGTTGCGAAAAAATGTAGTATAAGTAAAAGTTTCGCGGTTTAAAAATGCTCGGGATCGACTTTCGCGGACATGGAAAATTCGCAGACTTGAACGATCAAGCACAAAATTTCGCGGTCAAGAACACGTTAGTACTGTTCCATTGCTTTCACGCGTTTTCCCAGAAAATCGTCCCGTTCTTGCTCAAATCTCAACCAAAATCGCTCAAACTTGATCCTAAACTTCAGAAATTCTTTCCTAAACACATAATCGATCGATTTGTGAGCTAAAAACAACAAGAAATAGGTCAAATCGACCGAAAACAGAGAATGGCCGAGATGTCCTTTTCTGAAAAGTTTTTGCTTCAATCTTGCTCAAAACTCGTTAAAACTGATCCAAAAGTTTTTTTAAAAACATCTTAGGCATAGAATCGATCTGGGGGAAGGTTTTAAACACAAAAACAAAGCATAAACACCCCAAAACGAGCTCAAAATGCCCGAAAGTGATTTTTTTATTCAAAAACACCTTTGATCTTTCTTGGAATCGAACGAAACTGGACTCAAATCAATGAAGATCGATCCACGTTTGCTCTGATACCACTTGTTGGTCCCGAATGCACCAAACAAGGAATCAAAGAGGCTTTGATGGAATGAAAAGGGAGATTTCTCACCTTGTAGTGTGTGTAGTGTGTGAAAACTAGGGTTAGCCTTTTGATCTTTGATTAGCTTTCAAATGGTGTTGGTAACACCTTATATACCATATTAACCCTAGGTATATTAAGGCCCAAACACCAAAAATTAAATAATTACATACTAGTCCAAAGCCCAAGTTAAAGGATAATTACAATATTAATCCCAAGACTTAAACTATTGACACAATCACTAAAATATCCTAACATATATATAAACTGAAATTAAAAAAATACATAAAAAAATATATTTTGAAACATAAAATATATAAAAGTTGGAATAAAAAAATTGGATAACTTCATCCGACATTATTCGTAAAACAAAATGTTTGTACTAATATTATTTGGTTGCATTGTTGTTATTTACATCATTATTTAAAGTGCTTAGATAGATTTTATGTACATTATTTTTCATAGAATGTTTACATAATTGGTAAGTATAAATAATAATAAAATATATATACCGCCTAATTTCCGCCTAGAAACCGCCTAGGCCCCTAGGTAGCGCCTAGCGCTTTTTACAACCTTGCCTATGATTAACAAATGTTGACCCAAAAAGAATAAAAATAAATATGAAAATTGTATTTATTTACATATACGTTGGGCCTCCATGTTCTATAAGAACATGCCACAAAAATTGAAAAACAACCATGATGCAAACTATAAATCGTCAAGGTTGGTGGCCATTAATGACACCATCCACACAACGCCGGGGCGAGTTAGCACCGTCCCTACCCAGTTATAGAAAATCGAGGATTTCCCGCTCTTCCTAACAATACTAGTCATGTAATAAATAATAAGTCGGGTAAAATTTGAGTTTGGGTTAGATAAAAGATAGCCATCATAGTGGTTATTCATATATATTATGCATGTACACCTGTCAAATGGGCCGTAGCCCGCCAAAGCCTGCCCACTGGCGAGCCGAGCTGGCGGGCATAGTCCGCATTAATTAAAAAATAAGAATAAAATTTCAAAAAAAAAATAATAATAAAAAATATCTTGTATCTAGTTCACCTTCAGTAATATTAACTAATTTATTTTTACCTTTATTAAATTATAAATCTTACCAAAAAATTTAAAAAACTATATAATTTATATATAAATATATATTTAATAATTAATATTGTCGGGCCAACACGGTATATCTATTCATAAAGGGTGAACTCCAATTGATGACATAAATAAATCCGCACCTATCAAATTCAAAACTACTGCCGAGCAACTGAATGAGCACACATCATTTCCGAGGATTAAAATTAAGATATAAGTAATTTTCTGCCGAGTAAGTGAATGAGCAACCATCATTTCCGAGGATTAAATTAAAAGACATCATATGTGACTTTCCAACTCTAATTCACGTAGGTAAACAAGCATTAGGTTTTTTGGACAGACTGAATTAGTTCACACATCCTATGAAGTAGAAGTAGGGTTTTTGAATAGTTCCAAACAATGCCCTTGGTCCAAGTTTCTGCTCCAAAACCTATCGTAGTACTCTCCATACGTATACTCTCTATAAACCCCTCCTTTCCCATCACCATCGTCATCTCCCATCAATTCTTTCGAAGCTCTGATCACAGCATTTTCGCACGGGCACAAAAACGAAGCTATCGAAACCCTAGGGCTTCGATCATTCACCACCGCTCGATGCCATGTGCTTTTGTATCTTCCATTGCTCAAGGCCTATTTATCACACACCTATATACATAAATAAACTAACTTTCATGAACAATGTACATTATAAATATCTAATAAATCACCTGCAATTGATCTCCAATATTGATAACAAATGCATTATGGACGGGCTTAACGGTGAGCCATTCCCCGTCCTTGAGAAGCTGAAGGCCCGGGATATGAGTTTCTTGGAGGAGAATTGTTAGCGTGTTAGGGTCCGTATGGGCGGGAAGCCCGAAGGTGAGCTCGGGCTCGGGGCATGGTGGGTAGTAATTGATGGCCAAGTGTTGCCCTTGTTCGCCCGAAATCTTTTCAATGTAGTCCTTGTCTAGCCCTAAGCTCTCCGATATAGCTTGTTGCAACCTCAACCCTACTTTTCGAACCTCGGCGCAGTATTTTCTCACGATTTCCCTGATAAAATCGTACGTATACCTTTGGATAGTTAGAATTATCCATTGCGAAACAAATATAATAGACATAAAGTGGTTGTTTGGCAGCTAGATTTATATTTAGGAGGGTTTAAGTTTGTAAGTTTTATATAAAGCTAATTAATGGGTATTAAATAGACGCCTATTTGGTTAGTGAGTTTACAATAACGCATCCGAGGATGTATAATGGTCACGGGTTTAGACCTATAATATATAAACACATGCTTTATAAACCTACGTACCAAACACATTAACATCGAATGAACTGACATGTAAAATACTTCATAACCGAACAAGCACCAACAATCCACTAGCATCACTCTTAGTTATGGATATCAAAGTCTGTATCCCAGGCGACGACCTTCTGATGGCAATTTTCTACCAAAGTAAAGAGAATGCCGTTTTTGTCCCCCCAATGTTTGAAGGCATTGACGTTTTTGGTCATGTATGTTCCAAGATATCGTTTTTAGTCCCAAATTTTATCGATTTTGTGCAGTTTTGGTCATTGGTTAATTTAACCGTTAGTTTTGACACGGGTCTGGCCAGCCTGAATGTACGTGTCGTTTTAGTCACACGTTCTCGGCCGACAAAAACTCGAGCGAGTCCAACCCATAATATTTCCTGGCCTGACTCGTAAACTCAATGCAAACTAACAGCAATATTAACCAAAAAACTAAACCGACACAAAATCGACAACATTGGGGAACTAAAAATACCATCTCGGAATTTGAGGGATAAAAAAACTCTCATGCCACAAATATGGGGACCAAAAATGGTATTCTCCCGCCAGATGTAACCCCATTAACCCAAGTATCATGCTTTCACTACAATAAAGTGTAGCCTTAATTTTCTATCACATTAACTGATTTTGCCAAAAATAGATACAGAATGAGGATCACTAATGAATAAAAAAGAGTGGGTTGAACTTACCTGAATGACTGAGGATTTGTGGGCCAATCTTTAGCGTACTTGTCCAAAGGGTGACAATGGAGCCTAAGATAATCCCTCCAATTGTGAATTTTCTCTTTGCGAATGTTAGAACTTGTGCTTAACCTCGTGGTCTTCGTTGGATCATTACAGTATAACTTCATCTTCTCTTGGAGAGGTAGATTGAAGTATTCATTAGCCACCTCCAGCATCTTTTCCATTGTCTCCCTCGAAATCCCATGGTTTACCACCTTAATTAATATAAAATGTAACTGAGATTAATGCAAAACTTGAGTGTGTGCGCGTTGTGCTGACAAATATATATGATTTTAGATCACTTGTCCAGAATTGGTAAAACATCCATCACCTAAAAACATTTCTGATGCTGAGGTACAGATATCATATTTTCAATACCGATTACCTAATCGCCTAAAACATGAGAACAACAAATACAGGAAGAGATAATTAATTGCACGATGAACTTAAATTGTTCGATCAATAAATAGTAGTCACTAACTTTGACAATCAGACTAAATGGTACGTAGTTACTCCATTCATTTGCTCAATATAAATCCTTCAATCATAAATCGTCTTTGATTATGTCAAGATCACATATTTTGCATGGCTAGTATATAAAGTTACATACATGTAGAGTAGCTTACTAATGAACCGAACAACCTCTAGTAAAGAATATATGTAACCGTAAGAGATTGCCATTGGCCTAATTTGAGCGAACAAAGCAAGCTAGGATATTAGAGTTCCTACCAACTCCAAATAGTGCTTAGACTACCCGTCAAGTATCTAAGAATCGAATATACTTCTTGTAAGAATTCTTCCATAAAATAGTCTATTATTACAATATCAGCAACTTGTGAAATACGAAGACGATTCAAAAAACTTCATACTTAATATTGTTGACTGCACTATACTATGAAAGCCATGTCATATACTCATTTTCCTCTTCTAGTGATGATGGGCAATGGATAACCTAAAATATATACAAGAGAAGGCCTGACTGATTTGGTGTTTTACATGCCAAACCTCTATAAAACCTTCTTCATATAGCTTTCTTAAATTAGGTGTAAATTGCTTCTATCACACCTACTCTTCAAACCAAGAATCGTTTTTGTTAATGTTGACTAGCTCAGCTTTGACAATGTTGGGCTAACATTTCAGCCAACATTGTTGTCTGTCAACATTCGATTTTATCTTTCATGCCCAAAACCGTTTAACCTTTTTTGTAGCTTTATTTACTGATATGCAGGACGTGGTAAAGTACTGAAATGGGTCCAAACCGTGTGGAAAGCGTGTGGAGTTGCTTGAACGAATTTAGGAAGTGCAATTACTATAAATAGAAGATTTGAAGATCAAAGGAGATCAAGTCAAGCAATTACCATAATTAGAAGATCTGAATATCAAGGAGAATCAGTCAATCAGTTTACCATAAATAGAAGATAAGAGATCGACCAATGAGATGAGAAGATCGAACTAAATATATACTATATTTAGGGAGATCTTCGAAGAGATATTTGAAGAGATATTCAAGGGATATTTTTACCAATTCAAGATGGAGCCAAGACCTTTAAATAAGAGTTATTTTCGAGCTGCAAAGTACGACTTTCGAGAGAGCTTTCAAGGAGTAACTTTGAGCGACATATTGAGCGAAAACGATGAGCGAAACACATATCGAGTTTGAGCGAGTTTTACATATTGCGAGAGTTGTCTTTTAGTCTAGCTTTTCAAAGGTCGAAAGATCTTGTAGTTTGCAGAATCCTTTTTGATTCGTAGGTTTTGCTAGACGTTTTTTTTTACTATCCTTTTTGATAGTTTGTAATCCATCTTTATAGTGGAGTTTTGCGCCTTGAGGCACGCAGCAAGTTATTTGACTTGCTGCACAGATTTACTTCTCGTGTTCATTCAAGTTTCGTCACTAAGTACTTTATATTTCCGCTGTGCGTTACTGAGTGAGTGTGAGTGTTAGCCCAACATCACGTCCAACATCAGGTTACAACTTAGTGATTCTACATCCATATCGAACGGGACCAAGTGAAATGCGACGAGATCAAAAAGGAAGGAAAACCAGAGACAAACCGCGCAAGGATTATAAGTCTATGGTAAGAAACGTATGCATGAACACAGTATACGCCGAGGTACGTTTTAATTGTTTTGTTTCTGAGATAGAACCTAAGAATGTCCTTGAAGCTCTCAAGGATAATTTCTGGATTAATGCGATGCAAGAGGAACTCTTGCAGTTTGAGAAAAACCAAGTATGGACCTTAGTCCCACGGCCGAAGGACATTAATGTCATAGGCACGAAGTGGATCTTTAAGAATAAATCTGATGAACTTGGTAGAGTTGTTAGGAACAAAGCACGTTTAGTAGCTCAGGGTTATACGCAAGTTGAGGGCATAGATTTTGATGAGACGTTCGCTCCCGTGGCTAGGTTAGAATCAATTAGGTTGTTATTAGCTATTGCATGTTGGCTTAACATCACGTTACACCAAATGGATGTTAAGGGTGCGTTTTTATATGGGTATATTGATAAAGATATCTATGTTGAACAGCCTAAGGGATTTGAGGATTCACATTTTCCTAACCATGTCTTTAAGCTGCAGAAAGCTTTGTATGGACTAAAGCAAGCGCCTCGAGCTTGGTATGGTTGGTTGACTACATTTTTGCTTGAATTTGGATTCACTCGAGGTGAGGCAGACCGTACGCTGTTTGTGAAAAGAGTCGGTTCTGATCTTTTAATTGCTCAAGTTTACGTAGATGATATCGTTTTCGGCTCGAGCTCACAGTCCATGTTAGATCAGTTTGTGCAGGCGATGAACTCCACGTTCGAAATGAGCATGATTGGAGAGCTAACTTATTTTTTAGGCTTGCATCGACGCACTCGAACTTGCGTGCGATTCGTGAGTCGATCGATAGCATGTCGATGGAGCAGTTCGTCTGGGCACCCTACGACGATCAGGCACCAGAGATTATGGCGTTGAGAGCGGACTCTCGACCAGAGACACTTTTAGGATATTATGATACAGTCGTGAGTGTTGATAGTGTTCGTTCTTCACTCGAACGATTAAAAAGAAAGCATTGTTGTCGACGGAAGTCATGTCGTACAGCATACTAAGAAATTGATCGAAATTGGTATCGCAACGAATTCGTCGATAACCAATGGGTTGAAGACTATACTGTATGGTGTTTGATTCGTGTATGATTTCACTGCCATAATAAACAACTACTTGAATTTTTCTAGACACCATATTGGATATGTATGAAATTTATGAAATAATAATCGTGAAATTGAGCGGTTTAAATAGGGAAACTCGCCGCAGCTATTAAATGCGTCGTCGCTGGCATTGGACGCGACGACGCATCCATTAGCCGCGACGGTAAGTGGCCCAATAACGATAGTGGGTTTAGTGGCCGCTTAGTGGGTTTTTAGTGGCCGGTTAGTGGGTTTTAGCGGGTATGGGTCAACTTCGCGTCCATTAGGCGCGTCGTCGCGTCCACTAAACGCGACGCCGGCCACACGCGGGCCCAGCCGGGCCCTTGCTGTGCCACGTCAGTCGTCGCGTCCAATAGGCGCGACGACGCGTTTATTAAGCGCGTTTCCCTCGATTTTAATAATTTCGACTAGATTTCCCTATTTTATTGATTATCGTATCAAATTGGCCTATTTTAATTAAAAAGCCATCGTTTAACTATCAAAAAATGTCAGAAGTGTTATTGTTTAAACATTTTACGATAAAAGGAAGGGAAAATAAAGACTAAAAACATAATAAAACTTATTTGATCTCGTTGAGAGTCGAACTCAAGACTTATTTGCTTTCGTTGATCGTCGAAATGAAGACCTCCCGCTTACTAAACCTCCTGCTTACTAAACGGTTGCTCTAACCAACTTAGCTACGAGAGCTATTCCGTTACATAATATCAAGGTTTGCTGGTTTTAGTTCGTTTATCTGGCTAGAATCTTAAAACATCGATTTTTTTTTCTTAATTTTGCAATCTTTGTAATTAACACGCACATATAGGGGGTGTTTGTTTGAGGTGATCCAATATTACGGCATCGTAATAAGTATCACCGGAATGTGGATTAGTGTGATATGTCATGGTGTGTTTGTTTTGAGGAGATGTTTCATTTTGCAGATCAACGTGATATTGAAGTATTGTTTAATTATTGTGATGCGTATGGTGTTGTCATATTTGACACTTATTGATAAACGTATTTTCTTACGTTTATATATGTTACATTTAAGTCGTTTGCATGATAAGTGAAGCCGTTTTGATTAATTTTGTGCTATAATATGGTTTCACAACAAAATAAAACGTTTTACGGCAGTTTTGCGACAGTTTATTATTTCTCAATGATCACAGGGTAAACGATGTCCGATGGACCTGATATTTTAACCATAGATAGAGGACTCGTTAATATTGATACAGACCAAAGGGATTTTCAATCCGATGTCTAGATTGGGAGATATGATTTTTCTAACGTGCTGCTGTTTTGCAGAAGAAGGAGTCACTGCCGTGAAGACCTTGCACGAGGCCGTGAACAGCACCAGAGAGCCATTTTCTAGCCCGATTGAGTCACGACCGTGAACCTTGACCAACCAGGCCGTGAGGGGTGCTTCATGGCCGTGAATGTAGGTGCAAGAGGCCGTGAATAAGGGCAGAAAGCCATTTTTTAAGCCCCGAAATCCGCACGGCCATGAATGGTGGCTACCTAAGCCGTGAACACGGCAGAGACGTTGTTTTCTTCAGGTTTTATGTGGTCACGGCCGTGAAGATGAATAGAAGAGGCCGTGAACATCCCGTGGCTGTGTTAAAAGTCAAGTACATGAGGAAAACGACCCTTACTTACCTTATCTTCTCAAGAACGAACGTATGACCAACTGAGATGGAAAAACCCACGCTTGGAATGAAATTTCTGCATAGGACAATACCATTAAAAGCAAGGGCTGCTCAAGAGATATTGTGGCTGCACAAATCTTTGAAAATGAGATACCTCATATCTTTGCGAGGCTCAAGAAGGATGACGAGAATTTGAGATGAATAAACCTCTATATAAAGAGCCAATGTGATGAGAATAAGGAGGAAAAAAAGGAGGAAGGTACGTTATAGATACATCATTGAAGCTCTCATATACATACGTTGCCTTTCCAAGATCCAAGAACACTTAGTTGCTTATTACGTGCTCGATAAAAGTCCTCAACGAAGAACGTGGATTAACCTCGAAGTTGAATTCAGGGAAGTATTTATGTTGTATTCGATGTAAACTACGTGCTTTGTTGTGATGATAATGAGTAGCTAAATCTATTGTATTTGAGATGAGATGAACCCTAGCGTGATCGATCGTATGTTTACGTGTATTTGATGTATTACTATTGTTACGACTCGTTTATGAAGCATATGATTTTGATTATGCCTATGTGATTAAAATCATCTAGTTAGCTTGATCATGTCTATGTGTTTAAGTTAACGTAGTCCGAGAAATCGTACGCTACGCTCGAGAGAGGGGCGAACGATTAAACCACTCGTAAACGAGCGGAATAAACTCATCGCTAGAGATAGGTTGAACTACCCCGCCGGTTTAGAGTCAAATCTAATAGTGGGATTCACCGTGTTTTTAATGAATCTTCGGTTAAGTAGTTAGGGAAGCTTGTCCGGCTATTTAATTAGTTGATTAGTTGGTTGCGAGTCTTGTATGATAAGGCGCAGTTTCGTCAGTCGTATGAATTCGTACGCATGCTGTAGGAATCTTCACGGTCTAATGATAGTGTTGCTTACGTGTACTTGATATATGTGTTGGTCGAGCTACGGAGATTCGAAGTCTCAAATACGTCTGTTTACATAAGGGTTTTCTTCTCCGTGCTACTTTATTAAGTTGTATTTTTTAAGTATCGTTATTCACCGTTTCAACAATCAAACGTTCGTACTAGGATATTTAAGCAAACGTTTTTCTAAGGTACATAGCTCTTTTGGGATTCGATACTCGAATACTTGCTACGTCTATGCTATTTCGATAGGTACACTTGCCTGTTGAGCGTAGGATATTTCGTTAGTGTTCGTCTTATTTTATTACCGATCCGCTCGATCAAGTTTTTGGCGCCGTTGCCGGGGAACTATCGATATTAGAGAAACCGTAGTTTATTATTCTAGCTATTTATTATTAAGTAACAAAATCTTTGTTTAGTCATATTTCTTTTGGTATAGGTACGTGTACGAGGGTGCATGACCCGAAGGAACCCTACGCTACCATTAGTGGAAGGAGACCCGGAGTTCGAAAGGACTTTACGACGCAACGTGCGAGAAAACGCAAGGCAAGACGAAATGGCGACTCCAAATAACGATGGAATGCCATTAGCAGTGCAAGAACCACCAATGAGAGAACTCTGGAGAAACAACGCCGTGGGAACAATTAGCTCGGCAATAGTACTTCCTCATGTACCGAATAATTTTGAGCTCAAACATCATTGACTCCAAATGCTGCAGGCGACGGCTCAATACGATGGACTCTCCGAGGAAGATGCTTATCGCCACATCCGAGACTTTCTATCCGTAACCGATGCAATATGGGTACAAGGTGTAAGTTCAGATGCCATTCGACTCTACCTGTTTCCTTTCTCTCTGCGGGGCAATGCCAAGGAGTGGTTCAACCTACTTCCCGAACGATCTATCACCACTGGGACCAGATGCATGCCACCTTTATCAATTACTTCTTTCCACCTTCCAAGGCTCTCAAACTAAAGGTGGACCTCACCGCATTTAAGCAGAAGGAAGGCGAAAATCTATATGACGTATGGACTAGATTCAAAGCACTTTTGAACCAATTCCCTCAACACGGGATGACGAAGAGCGAGCAAATTCAGCGGTTCCATGAATCTTTAAACGACCATACCGTGCAATTACTAGACGGAGCATGCAACGGAGGCCTATGTAATCCAGCACTACAGAGGGCTGGAATCTTATCGAAGACTATAGTGCAAATAGTTTCCGACGAGGGAGTTCAAGCAATCGAGGTAAACCTCCAGGGATGTACGATGTCGACAACACCACTGCGATGAACGCCAAGTTCGATGCTCTACAACAACAAATGTCCGCAACTAATCTTCAAATGCAAACCTTGATGAACGCACTCATGCCTAAGCTAGCAACGAAACCGGCCGTTAACGCAGTTCAATTACAAACTGCCCCGATGACCCCTGTAGTCGGTGCGCCTTCTCATTCATATCCGACGTATATTCCGCCATGCGCTACATGCGGAGGAAGCCACGACGCAGCTCACTGCCCAGCTGCTATTACGACTGAGCAAGTCGATTACATGGGGAATTACCAAGGTCAGCGAAACTTCGTTCCAAATCGAGCTCATCCGAACCTGGCCTATGGGAAGCTCCATCGGGATTTCAAAATCAAAGGTCACATGGATACCACGGTGGAAATTCCGAAGTTGCCCCTGAGGTCACGGTAATAAGCTAGAGGGGATGCTCGAGAAGCTAATGGGAAAGCTCGACTCTCGCTTGGACAATCAAGAAGCACGGTTGCAAAACACCGAATCTTCCCTACGAGCCTTGGAGAAACAAGTTGGGCAGATTGCAGAATCAATCCAACAACGTCCTCCCGGTTCGTTGCCGAGCTACACCGAGACCAACCCAAAGGACCACCATGTCAAGGCGGTGACGCTTCGTAACGGGAGAGAGCTCGAGGAAGTGCAGAAATTGAAAAAGAAGAAGAATGTTGAGCCCGCGAATGCAAACATCGAGGCCAACAAAGAAGAAGAGACCGTACCTAAGCCACCTGCCAAGGCATACCAACCAAAAATTCCATACCCAGCGACGCTTAAAATGGACATCGTTGACGATCAGTTTGGTAACTTCCTTGAAATTTTTAAACAATTACACATTAATTTACCACTTGTTGAAGCCCTTGCGCAGATGCCTCGTTGGGCAAAATTCTTGAAGGACCTTATCACGAACAAACGCAAGCTCGAAGATGTGTCCACAGTCGAACTACGAGGGGAGTACTCCGCCATCTTACAAAGCAAAATCCCGAAAATATTAAAAGACCCAGGGAGTTTCACTATACCTTGTTTAATAGGCGATCTTGTTGTACATAAGGCATTGGCTGACTTACGTGCTAGTATAAATTTAATGCCTTATTCGATGTTCAAGAAACTCGGCTTAGGAGAACCAAAACCTACTAGGATGAGTATACAATTAGCTGATAGATCTGTTAAATATCCTAGGGGTATTATCGAAGACGTCCTTGTTAAAGTTGATAAATTTATCATATCTGCAGATTTCGTAATTCTCGACATGGAGGAAGATGAAAATATTCCTCTAATCTTAGGAAGACCCTTCCTCGCTACAGGAGGAACCATGGTCGATGTTCGTAACGGAACATTGACATTAACCATAGATAGTGAGAAAGTGACATTTGATATGGTCGAGTCCATGAATAATGCCGAGAAGTTAGATGATAAGTGCTTTTATATCGATGCATGGAATGAATTTTTGTCATTGCAGGGGCTTTCGCAGCCCGATTCATTCAGCTCAAAGCAAGAAATCGAGGAAAACGAGGAACTCCATAAGGAAGAGCCAAACGATGACCTACCCCTCGTCGTTGCCCAAGCAGATGTAGATGAGAATGTCAATGAGGAACCAACGATCGAGGTGCAAAAGAGCAGCGAAGAAAATCGTGAGAAGATCTCAGTCGAGGAACCACCAACGCTCGAGCTCAAGCAATTGCTCGATCACTTGGAATACGCTTTCCTCGTGGAAGGTGCAAAGCTTCCCGTAATCATCGCGTCAAATCTGGAGAAGGAGCAGAAACTCATGCTCTTAGATACACTACGGGAGCACAAGAGGGCACTTGCATGGAAGATATCAGACATCCGAGGAATTAGCCCGACCTTCTGCATGCATAAAATTCTAATGGAGGACGACTTCAAACCGGTGATACAACACCAGAGGCGTCTGAACACCAACATGAAGGAGGTAGTTAAGGCCGAGGTAATTAAACTGCTCGACGCGGGAGTGATTTACCCAATTTCGGACAGTGCATGGGTGAGCCCAGTTCAGGTAGTGCCGAAAAAAGGAGGAATGACAGTTGTGCCCAACGAGAAAAATGAACTCATTCCGACGAGGACTGTCACGGGATGGCGCGTTTGCATTGACTACCGCAAATTAAATGACGCGACGCGAAAAGACCACTTTCCTCTTCCTTTTATTGATCAAATGCTTGAACGGTTGTCTGGTCATGAATTTTATTGTTTTCTCGATGGACTTTCAGGTTATTTGCAGATTCCCATTGCACCCGAGGATCAAGAGAAGACGACGTTCACGTGCCCGTTTGGTACATTCGCCTACCGACGGATGCCTTTTGGACTTTGCAATGCTCCGGCCACCTTCCAACGTTGCATGATGGCTATCTTCGATAAACTAAGAGGTGACGGAATGGAGGTATTCATGGATGATTTTTCGATTTTTGGTGACTCGTTCGAGGTATGCTTATTTAATTTAAAGAAAGTACTTCAGCGATGCGAGGAAACAAACCTTGTGCTAAATTGGGAGAAATGTCATTTTATGGTAAGAGAGGGTATTGTTTTAGGTCATAAGATATCGTCGAAAGGTATCGAGGTAGATAAAGCTAAAATAGAAACCATAGAACGATTACCTCCACCTTCATCGATAAGGGCAATTAGAAGTTTCCTAGGACATGCAGGTTTTTATTGTAGATTTATCAAGGATTTTTCTAAAATTGCTAGACCTTTAACGCGCTTGCTTGAGAAAGACGTACCTTACGAATTTACACCAGAATGCCTGAATGCATTTAACATACTTAAGGACAAGCTAATTAATGCTCATGTTATGGTAGCTCCCGATTGGAGCCTACCGTTCGAACTAATGTGCGATGCGAGTGATTTTGCAGTAGATGCAGTTTTAGGACGACGGGAAAAACATTTTCAGCCGATACACTATGCAAGCAAAACTCTAAACGAGGCCCAGGAGAATTACACTACCACGGAGAAGGAGTTGCTCGCAGTCGTGTTCGCCGTCGATAAATTCCGTCCATATCTCTTTCTCTCGAAAGTCATCATATACACGGATCATTCGGCCCTCAAACACCTTTTTGCGAAACCGGATGCAAAACCGAGGCTTATCCGATGGATTCTGTTACTCCAAGAATTTGACGTGGAATTCCGTGACCAGAAAGGTACCGAGAATTGTGCAGCTGATCACTTGTCAATACTTGAAGATGCAACCCACGAGGCTACCAATTAGGAAATAATCCGAGACCACTTTCTCGACGAGCATCTATATGCTATACGTGAGGTATTCGATGAAACCCCATGGTATGCCGATTTTGCTAATTATCTTGTCGCTAGGATCATGCCAAAGGGATACACAAGTCACCAGAGGAAGAAATTCTTCTCAGACTTGAAGTATTATTTTTGGGATGATCCGTATTTGTTTAGGGTTTGCGCGGACAAGATAATCCGGCGATGCGTGTCTTTTCCCGAGACGGTTAAAATCTTGAGCCATTGTCATTCGGGGCCATGTGGAGGACATTACGGAGGTAATCGAACTGCACAAAAGGTACTCGAATGTGGTTTTTATTGGCCTACGATTTTCAAAGACGCTAAAAAATACGTAGAGGAATGTGATAGGTGCCAACGGACAGGTAATATTTATAAGCGAAATGAAATGCCTCAGAATTTTATTCTTGTGTGTGAAATATTTGACGTATGGGGCATTGATTTTATGGGTCCGTTTCCTACCTCTTTCAAGAATCGATATATCCTAGTTGCGGTTGATTATGTTACAAAATGGGTAGAAGCACAAGCGCTACCTACTAATGATGCTAGGGTAGTCGTTAAATTTTTGAAAACATTATTTTCTCGATTTGGCTCACCTCGTTGCATAATTGGCGATAAAGGTATGCATTTCTGTAACACTCATTTTGCAAGGACGCTCGAAAAATACGGCGTGAAACATAGTGTTACCAAAGCATACCATCCTCAAGCGAGCGGCCAAGCAGAAGTCGTAAACAGGGAGCTAAAGCGTATACTCGAAAAGACCGTGGAGCACCATAGGCGAGATTGGCCAAGCAAACTGAACGATGCTTTATGGGCGTATTCAGACTGCCTACAAAACGCCTATCGGATCCACGCCATATAGACTTGTCTACGGGAAATCTTGTCATTTACCCGTCGAGCTAGAACATAAGCATATTGGGCTCTAAAGAAACTTAACTTTGATTTGAATCTTGCAGGCGAAAAGCGAATGTTGCAGGTCAACGAGCTCGACGAGTGGAGACAAATGGCATACGAGAATACCCGCAGCTACAAGGAGCGTACGAAGCAATATCATGATCGGAAGATCATGAAGCGAGAATTCCAAAAAGGCGACCAGGTCCTGCTGTATAATTCGCGGCTGCGATTATTCCCGGGCAAGCTAAAGTCGAGGTGGTCTGGCCCATTCACGGTGACCCGAGTATTTTCCTACGGGACGGTCGAGATCACACACCAGAAAAAGGGACTTTCAAGGTGAACGGGCAGCGTCTCAAGCATTACTATGGCGGTGACATTGAGGCACTCGGGAAGGAAACGATTCACCTCCTCAACACCACAAAACGCTAATCCGCCGAACTATGTCTAGCTAAAAGACATTAAAGAAAGCGCTACTTGGGAGGCACCCCATGCCTATCCTATGTTTTCTTTTATTTCTATGTGCAGTTTTAGTTTTTTATGATTTTGTTTTTCGATGATCGCAGGGAACTCAAAATCTCAAGTGTGGGGAGGAGTCGTACAAAGCATGCACACCGGACTATTCAGGGAAGTTTGCTTATCTATTTATTTCCTCTTCCTTGTGTTACATATTGCGTTGAGGGCAACGTAAATCTTAAAAGTGGGGAGGGAATTTCTGCGAAATTGATGCAAACATCTTATATGTGCATGACTTGATTTTTGGTATATATTTTTTCGAAAATTGGCATAAACTTTTTCGAAAATCATGTTTCTTTCAATCAAAGGGTGATTTCATGTTAGAAATCTTGCGAGTAATTAGGATACATATGCGAGTCGACTTCTTTCTTACATAGATGAACTTGGCGATACCTGATGGATTCGTACACATAACCTTATTTTTGTGAGATTTTTGAGCCTACGAGCTTTTCGCTCATTTCTTTGATTGTGTGAATCATGCTTAGTTTATTTCTCTTCAGAACTTGCTTGTGTATTGCGTTTTGAAACTACTTGACGTGTGATTGCGTGAAAATGAGGAAGGCATTAGGAATTCAGTCCATAGCCAAAGTATCCAACCACGATTGGCCCCCGTAGTTAGCCACTTTGAGCCTGAGCCTTTTATTTGTAAAAACCGAATTATAAATTGCCGACCCTGATTAAGCCTTCAGATATAAACCCATTGGAGCGATAGTAGAAGTGGAGGTTGAATGTCGTACTTAAGAAGCGCAGCCCGTACTTAATTTCCGAGCTTATGCCCAAAAAAAAGAAAAGAAAGAAAAAAAAGGGAGAGAAAAAAAGATATATGACTAAGAACCCTTCCTCCGATAATCTTTCACTCTCGAAACCATTTTACCTATTTCCTAGATCGAGAAGTCGAAAGAAGAAGGGCTTGGTGAAAAAAAAACAAGAACGACGGATTTGGCGCATTAGAAATGATGGCATGATTCCGACACAACTACAGCTCATATACGCTTATTCCTTTCATATCTTACATATCTTAACCATATTATAACCCGGTAAATACCTTCCGATGCACGCTTGAACATTGAAAATGGTAGATTTACGAATCATTTGCAAGCTTATGGTAGGGATTAGATTAGTGCATGACCCGAGAGATATCACCGACATCTTAACCTATACACTTAGTGATTTGAGTGAATCTTTGTGAGGTACGGTTCTTGATAGGTATTTCTAAGGAAGTCGTGTGGTTAGTTGTTGATTTTGAATATGCTTCCCGACTTTACTTGCAGTATCTCCTACGCGATTTCATTCTTAATTGATACGTTGCAAGATTTTATACTTTTATATGCCATTTGCATTTATTTGCTTGAGGACAAGCAAACGTTTAAGTGTAGGGAAATTTGATAAACGTATTTTCTTACGTTTATATATGTTACATTTAAGTCGTTTGCATGATAAGTGAAGCCGTTTTGATTAATTTTGTGCTACAATATGGTTTCACAACAAAATAAAACGTTTTACGGCAGTTTTGCGACAGTTTCTTATTTCTCAATGATCACACGGTAAACGATGTCCGATGGACCTGAACATTTAACCATAGATAGAGGACTCGTTAATCTTGATTCTGACCAAAGGGATTTTCAATCCGATGTCTAGATTGGGAGATATGAATTTTTGAACGTGCTGCTGTTTTGCAGGAGAAGGAGTCACGGCCGTGAAGACCTTGCACGAGGCCGTCACCAGAGAGCCATTTTCTAGCCCGATTGAGTCACGGCCGTGAACCTTGACCAACCAGGCCATGAGGGGTGCTTCATGGCCGTGAATGTAGGTGCAAGAGGCCGTGAATGAGGGCAGAAAGCCATTTTAAGCCCCGAAATCCTCACGGCCGTGAATGGTGGCTACCTAAGCCGTGGACACGGGCTGAGACGTTGTTTTCTTCAGGTTTTATGTGGTCACGGCCGTGAAGATGAATAGAAGAGGCCGTGAACATCCCGTGGCTGTGTTAAAAGTCAAGTACATGAGGAAAACGACCCTTACTTACCTTATCTTCTCAAGAACGAACGTATGACCAACTGAGATGGAAAAACCCACGCTTGGAATGAAATTTCTGCATAGGACAATACCATTAAAAGCAAGGGATGCTCAAGAGATATTGTGGCTGCGCAAATCTTTGAAAATGTGATACCTCATATCTTTGCAAGGCTCAAGAAGGATGACGAGAATTTGAGATGAATAAACCTCTATATAAAGAGCCAATGTGATGAGAATAAGGATGAAAAAAAGGAGGAAGTACGTTATAGATACATCATTGAAGCTCTCATATACATACGTTGCCTTTCGAAGATCCAAGAACACTTAGTTGCTTATTACGTGCTCGATAAAAGTCCTCAACGAAGAACGTGGATTAACCTCGAAGTTGAATTCAGGGAAGTATTTATGGTGTATTCGATGTTAACTACGTGCTTTGTTGTGATGATAATGAGTAGCTAAATCTATTGTATTTGAGATGAGATGAACCCTAGCGCGATCGATCGTATGTTTACGTGTATTTGATGTATTACTATTGTTACGACTCGTTTATGAAGCATATGATTTTGATTATGTCTATGTGATTAAAATCATCTAGTTAGCTTGATCATGTCTATGTGTTTAAGTTAACTTAGTCCGGGAAATCGTACGCTACGCTCGAGAGAGGGGCGAACGATTAAACCACTCGTAAACGAGCGGAATAAACTCATCGCTAGAGATAGGTTTAACTACCCCGCCGGTTTAGAGTCAAATCTAATAGTGGGATTCACCGTGTTTTTAATGCAATCTTCGGTTAAGTAGTTAGGGAAGCTTGCCCGGCTATTTTATTAGTTGATTAGTTGGTTGCGAGTCTTGTATGATAAGGCGCAGTTTCGTCAGTCGTATGAATTTGTACGCATGCTGTAGGAATCTTCACGGTCTAATGATAGTGTTGCTTACGTGTACTTGATATATGTGTTGGTCGAGCTAGGGGGATTCGAAGTCTCAAATACGTCTGTTTACATAAGGGTTTTCTTCTCCGTGCTACTTTATTAAGTTGTATTTTCTAAGTATCGTAATTTACCGTTTCAAAAATCAAACGTTCGTACTAGGATATTTAAGCAAACGTTTTTCTAAGGTACATAGTTCTTTTAGGATGCGATACTCGAATACTTGCTACGTCTATGCTATTTCGATAGGTACACTTGCCTGTTGAGCGTAGGATATTTCGTTAGTGTTCGTCTTATTTTATTACTCGATCTGTTCGATCACTTATTAAACGTTTTTAAGTGATATTTTACGTGATATTGATTATTTTAGTATCTACGTTTTAATTTATAAGCATTATAATTCTATAATTTTTTATATAAGTATTAATACTTTTAAAAACTGAAATATTCTTAAGATTTAATTATGTTAATTATGTAGGAAAATATTTATAGTGCCACATAAGGTCATAATGTTACAATATAAGAAGTATTTTTATCAATTAAAATATTAGGTAGATCACCCCATCACCGTGATGTTGGATGACTTAACTATTTTGGGGTGATCCTAAACATGAAATATCACCTCATTTTCATCACATAGGTGATCAATCATTCAGATGATAGCTAATCACCTATACTAAACAAACACAGTGATAAGAGGTAGACGGGCGAGGATTATGCTAATATTTTGGAAGATCACCCCAAAACAAACACCCACATTGTAATATAAAGACAACATAATGTCAAGGAACGCACGAAGAGTCCGGAACATGCACGAGAGGAGCGTGACCCATGAGGTTCCTGTTAGATATGGAAGGCCCCTTGAAGCTTACTTGAAAACTCTAGGAATAAACCTAGAATTATATGAAATTCTCTAGAGACAGAACATTCCTTGGATATGCTTAGAATTCTCTAGAGCACTTTCCATAGCCATTAGATCAAAACGATCTCATCCGTCCATTCCAAATGGATATTTGTATATATAGGGGTGCTTGGCTCATTTACAAAGCTTTTTCTCTCACTATTTTCTCACTCTACAAGTCTTTCGCATACTTGTTATCTTTCCAACTTAGGCAATTCCGAAGAGGCTGACTTAGCTAAAGTCGCAGGAAGGCGAACTTGAGGAGTTAAGGCTGCGCGGAGCATTGTTAGCGAGTTACAAGTCCGTCATAATAAGCTTTAATGTCTTGAAAATGTCTATACACATGAGATGTCTTGATTGGTACAGAAGCAGTGACCAGTTCTAATCACTTACGAGTTGGTGCGTGACACTGACCTTATAAAATTAATTTTATTGTTTCCCAAGTTCATGTCAACTATAGTCAATGAGAAATAACTGGAATAAAATTCTGTAGATAGTTTCTTTTTTGTATTATTATCGAAATTGGAACAAAATACCGATTGCAAATTTGTTTTGAGCGTTCCATGATGTTAAGATTGATTCAGTTTCTGTTTGTAATAAGTTTTGTTAGCATCATATGCAATTGCATGGGATGGGGAATAAATGGGCCCAACTCGGTCATTTTTAGGCTAGCCTAAAAAAGTACTACATCAGTTCCTAAATACAAGTCGGATAATTGTGGTGCGGGGTACCGTGGTTCAGTCGGGTAAGGAGGGATCCACCGCCACCTTCTGCCTCCTGCCACCGGCCGTTTGTGCCATGCAGTGTTTTCTCCTCGGGGGAGTTTGTTAGGATCGGTTTATGCGTTTAGAGGGGAGGTGAATAAACGCTTGAGTCTTTTTCGATTATTTAACTCGTATTCAACCAGTGACCGGCCAGTATTTGTGCAGAATATGATACCGAACGGTTGTAAGCGATATGAGAAATGAAATGTGTATGTGTGTGAGAGACCGAGTTGTTTATGGAAGTTCGGAGTTAAACTCTCCTACGTCTCCCCTTCTTCCTCAAGAGGAAGGATCACTAGATCTTCAGTTATACAAAATACATTACAACCTACCCTACTGAACACAGCTTAATCTAGTGAATCACCTAGGCAGTCTTTTTGAACAATCCACATACTTCAACAGCTTTTCACAGTCCTTTGGAATAAAGAACATGAACTATAGACAGTTATGTGTTCTTGACTTCACTCTTGATTAAGTTCTTTGAAGTGTTTGAAGATTGTTGAAGATAGTTTAGAGTGCGTAGTACTGCGTTCGATTTGTATTCCTCCTTTTATAGCTGAGGTTTGAATTTGCAGCCGTTGTGAGATAAACTCTTCACTCTGAACAGTGCATTAACTGACTTTCCCAAAATGGGTCTGTCCGGTTTGTGCTGCAGTTTATCCTGTCACTTTTGCTTCATTCATTATTTGCATTAGTTGACATCTGCTTCACTCTAGACTTGCAGCTTTGCATTAATATCTGAAATTTACTTTTTATCTTAGTACGCTCTTGTCCTGTGTATCCAACCTGTTTCACGTCCGGTATTCGTACTTAGTTCAATCCGGTCACTTCAGTGTAGAGTTTGTTCCTTAGTGTAGACCAATGAGTTGGAACTCCGGTTTCACATCTTAGGTCAGTTGTGTCAACACCAAAACTATTAATCCGAATGTTTAAAATTCATATTACTAGCAATTTCTCCCTTTTTGGTGATTGACAAAACTCATCAGTAGAAAACCAGTTTTTCATTTATATCAAAAAGATTTTGATACAAACTACAACTACACATAGCCCTTGCTCTTGATTATCCGTTCCATCTCCTTCAGTTGTAGCATCGGGAGTAGGGACAGAGACGGCATCCATTGACTCTGAAGATTCATAAGTGAGAAGAAGAGGTTGCTGATGGAAAACCGAAATTTCTATAGGGATGCACAGGTCCGCCAAGTTAGGCATGTAGAAGTCTGGAATTGGTTGGCGGAAAAATGAGGAATGAGCTGCCGTAACTGGTATGGTCATGCTTGGAGTAGAGGTGTCGGCAAGAACCGGTCTTGTTACCAGTTGAAGGGAGGAAGATGAGGAGCTTCCTGAGGGAGCTGACACTAGGGGAAGCGGTGCGACTACAGGGGCCCTTGTCATGGTAGATAAACCGGCGTCGGAGAGGAGGTTGAAGAGAGGTGGAGGAGGAAGAAACTCCGGTGCGACTACAGTTGCAAAGTAGGCATCCATACTGTGCATCTCAGCCTCCAACCTTGTCAGGACTTGAAGATCATGAACTGCGTCAGAGCCCGTAGGTAGAAAGTTCTGCCTCTGCTGATCATCGTAGTGCTGTAACTGATCCATTCGGAGACGAAGGCTGTGGAGTTCCCGAATACCCAGCAAAACTTGGATGGATTGGATTCCCAGCAACTTGATGATCTTGGCCTCAGTCGTCATAGCTTTTGTCAGCCGGGCAGGGGACACTTTCCGACTGAATGGAGAATACCTGATGGCGAGCCAGTCCTCGAAGTCCTGAAGGTCAGTCGCGATATTTTCATCGATTTCTTTTCGGATGAGTTTCTAGGCAGTTTCTACCGACTCAGGAATCTCGGAGACGGCTTTGTCCTTAGCCTTGTCTTTGTCAGTTGACGCGGACTGTGCTGCGTCCCTAATTACTACACCGCCTTATCGAGGAGCGGTGGAAGACTCCGGACCAGGTCGCACTGAGGCGGCTGGTGCAGTGGTGAGGGGACCTGGAGAAAATGGAGCAGGTTGGAGTGGCTTTGTTGCACAAGGCGGTTCCTGAAAGACGGTGAGAGCCGAGCAGCAGTGCTTGCCGAGCCATCTGTAGACTGGGAGGATAGAGCAGTGGTATGCGGTCTCGTTGCTGATTCTTCTTTGATGCCTTGCTTCGTGGTTTCTTGAGCACCACTTTAAGTGGTTCTTCATCATCAGAGGAGGAGGATAGAACAAGTTTCTTCTTGACAGGCTTCGTAGAGACTGATTTAGGATCAGCACCCTGTCTTGAAGTAGCTCTCTTCCTTGTTGGGCATTGCTTAATGATTTTGGTGGCCGGTCAACTGTGGGTTTCTTGGATGGCTGAGAGACTGCGAGATTTGCAGAGGCCTTTCGTTTGGTCGGTTTCTTGGAGGGTGAAGCCAGTGCGACCATTTGACGGATGACATCCGCCGATACTATCTGGGCAAACCCAAGTAGTTGAACTGTTCCAACTTCAGCAATCTTGTGCTTGAGAAGGAAGGAAATTTGAGGGGTGAAGTTCTTGAATTGCCTTTCACGAACTGGCAGGATTCCTTTCATCACTGAGAAGATCACAGAAGACCAGTTAATCTCCATTCTGGTCAAGACGGCCCCATGGCTTGAACTTTGTCACTAGTGAGCATATCAAATGACCCATCTTGGCCCAACACTGACTTGGCCACCACATCATGGAGCAAGTGGTATTCTGGGTTCAAAACGACTCGCTTATCGGAATCTTTGAACGATGTCCCCGTCAGAGACATCGTGAGCTTTAGCTGTTCCTTGACATCATCTGAGATAGTGATAACGGTTGTTCCAGTGGTCGGCAGGTTGAAGAGTTCTGCGAAATATTCCTCTGTGATGTCAAACTGCTGACCGTTAATGAGGCATTGTAGACAGTCTCCAACGACAAGGACTGTGTTGAAGAACTGATGCAGAACATCTGGATAGTACCACTGAAGAAAAGTTTGAAGACTAGTTGCGATTAGTGCTTCGGGAACTGGAAGCAAACCATCATGCTCGGTGTCCTTGCTGTTGTCGAAGTTGATTTGAAGCGCAGTTCTTGTAAGATCGTTGTGTACTGGGGCAAGTTTTCTGAAGATTTTGGTAGGGTTTTGACGAGATATTCGGAGAAATTTGGGAGAGATATGGCGCTGCTTCTATGAGTTGAGGATAATGATGATTCTTCTCCAATTGATCACGAAAACAAGTCTTTTGAGCGGGATAAAGCGTGTTTTCGCATTAAATGCACAAGACGTCTTGTCGTTTAGCCTTCTTCTCTCATCAGCAGCGGTAATGAGTATATCTGCCGAAGTGTACAGTGTCTGTCGTCAGTTAAAAATACTACGACAGAATGTGTGCAATTGATAAAAACGAACTCGGTCAGTCATTGGTCAAGATTGGGGAAAAATTTCGGTATTGATACCTTTCTCAGAAAGGTTTGCCGGTATTAAAGAATAACCGGTTTCCGAAATAAAATGAGAGAAGAGAGACTCGGTATTAAAAAGGTAATTTGTGACTTACATCAGTTTTACGCGAAACTGACAGGTGTTGTGTATTTTGACCAAAATGAAGAGAATGACTGTTTAAAGAAGAAAGGTTTACTATGATCATCAATTTACACGATTTGTTGTAGTGTCATGGCAACCAGTTTTATCAATCAATTTGATATAACAATGTTCCCCCTAACTCCGTGCTTAGGTTACTTAGGATAAATCTAATAAACCTAGAGCATTTCGAAAGAAAATGAACTTAGCTTCCGGTAGCGATTTGGTCAGAATGTCGGCGACTTGTAGTTCGGTTGAGATATGTTTCAAGCGGACATTTTTCTTCAGCACATGGTCTCTAATGAAATGATGTCGGATCTCAATGTGCTTCGTCCTTGAATTAAGTACCGGATTCTGTGTGATGGCAATTGCGGTCGTATTGTCACAGAAGATAGGGTTATCAGTTTCCTTGATCCCATAATCTTCCAGTTGATGCTGTATCCATAGAATCTGCGAACAGCAACTTCCAGCCGCCAAGTATTCTGCTTCAGCTGTGGATGTGGCTATGGAAGTTTGTTTCTTGCTAAACCAAGAGATTAATCGCTCACCAACTGACATGCGCCACTGGTGCTTCGTCGGTCTATCTTGCAACCGGCATAGTCAGCATCGGTATACCCAAGTAATGACATACTTGAGTCTTTAGGATACCACAGACCTACATTGATGGTTCCTTTGAGATATTTCAAGATACGCTTTGCAGCTGTGAAATGATTTTCCTTTGGATCGGACTGAAACCGGGCGCATAGACAGACGCTATACATGATGTCTGGTCTGCTAGCAGTGAGATAGAGTAAGGATCCAATTAGTCCCCGGTATTTGGTAACCTCAACTGAAGTTCCATTTTCGTCCTTGTCTAACTTGATTGAGGAACTCATAGGCGTTGTTACTTGTGAGCAGCTTTCCATACCAAACTTTTTGAGCAGCTCCTTTGTGTATTTGGCTTGATTGATGAATATCCCATGCTCCATCTGCCTTACTTGAAGTCCCGGGAAGAAGGTAAGTTCACCCATCATGCTCATCTCAAACTGATCTTGCACCATTTTAAAGAACCGCTTGCGTAACTTTGGATCAGTTGACCCAAATATGATGTCGTCTACATATCCGAACTATCAGTAGGTGGTCTCCCTTCGTAAATCTAAATAGTGTTTTGTCAACACTCCCAATGGTGAACTTGTGATCAGTTAGGTACTTTGATAACGTTTCGTACCAGGCTCTCGGTGCTTGCTTCAGTCCATAGAGAATATTTTTCAATCGGTAGACATGATCAGGATGCTCATGATTTTCAAAACCGGGTGGTTGAGCAACGTACACCTCTTCTGATATTGTACCATTCAGAAATGCACTCTTGACATCCATTTGAAACACCTTAAAGTCTTTGTGAGCTGCGTATGCTAAGAATATCCGAATAGCTTCTAGTCCTGCAACTGGAGCGAAGGTCTCATCATAATCAATTCCTTCTTCCTGTCGATAGTCTTGAGCAACTAATCTGGCCTTGTTCCGTGTAACAAGCCCGTCTTCATTAAGCATGTTTTTGAATACCCATTTTGTGCCAATTACCGTTTGGTCGGTCTGGGAACGAGAGTCCAAACTTGATTTCTCTCGAACTGGTTTAGTTCTTCTTGCATTGCTTCCATCCAGTTGTCATCCTTGAGGGCTCCGTCGATATGTGTTGGTTGAATCTGAGAGATGGATGCATGACTAAATAAGTTTGGATTCGTCTGTCGCCTTGTTTGCATAGGAGCCGTAGGGTCTCCTATGATTAATTGCTGAGGATGATTCAGCTTTGTACGATTCCATTTGATGCGTTCCCCCTCAGTAGATCCCTCTGGTATGTCTTGAGTAGGATTATTTGGTTCATTTTCTGGGACGACTCCATGATCATCATTGCGTGAATTGATTGGTTCCACCGGTATCTCAATGGCATCCACCTAAATGCTGGTTTCCTCCATGATAGGTACTTCAGGGTGCTGTAAAACCGGATGATCCCGTTCTTCATCACTCTCGTCTTCAAGATGATATTTCTCCAGTTGGCTGCTTAAGCGACTAATGTTGCTAGGAGTTTGATCATCGGTTTCTGATTCTTCAAAGACCACGTGTGCTGATTCTTCAATGGAAAGAGTCTTAGTGTTGAAGACTCTAATGAAATGATGTCGGATCTCAATGTGCTTCGTCCTTGAATGAAGTATCGGATTCTGTGTGATGGCAATTGCGCTCGTATTGTCACAGAAGATAGGGTTATCAGTTTCCTTGATCCCATAATCTTCCAGTTCATGCTGTATCCATAGAATCTGCGAACAGCAACTTCCATCCGCCAAGTATTCTCCTTCAGCTGTGGATGTGGCTATGGAAGTTTGTTTCTTGCTAAACCAAGAGATTAACCGGTCACCAACTGACATGCGCCACTGGTGCTTCGTCGGTCTATCTTGAAACCGGCATTGTCAGCATCGGTATACCCAAGTAATGACATACTTGAGTCTTTAGGATACCACAGACCTACATTGATGGTTCCTTTGAGATATTTCAAGATACGCTTTGCAGCTGTGAAATGATTTTCCTTTGGATCAGACTGAAACCGGGCGCACAGACAGACGCTATACATGATGTCTGGTCTGCTGGCAGTGAGATTGAGTAAGGATCCAATTAGTCCCGGTATTTGGTAACCTCAACTGAAGTTCCATTTTCGTCCTTGTCTAACTTGATTGAGGAACTCATAGGCGTTGTTACTTGTGAGCAGCTTTCCATACCAAACTTTTTGAGCAGCTCCTTTGTGTATTTAGCTTGATTGATGAATATCCCATGCTCCATCTGCCTTACTTGAAGTCCCAGGAAGAAGGTAAGTTCACCCATCATGCTCATCTCAAATTGATCTTGCATCATTTTAGAGAACCACTTGCATAACTTTGGATCAGTTGACCCAAATATGATGTCGTCTACATATCTGAACTATCAGTAGGTGGTCTACCTTCGTAAATCTAAATAGTGTTTTGTCAACACTCCCAATGGTGAACTTGTGATCAGTTAGGTACTTTGATAACGTTTCGTACCAGTCTCTCGGTGCTTGCTTCACTCCATAGAGAACATTTTTCAATCGGTAGACATGATCAGGATGTTCATGATTTTCAAAACCGGGTGGTTGAGCAACGTACACCTCTTCAGATATTGTACCATTCAGAAATGCACTCTTGACATCCATTTGAAACACCTTAAAGTCTTTGTGAGCTGCGTATGCTAAGAATATCCGAATAGCTTCTAGTCCTGCAACTGGAGCGAAGGTCTCATCATAATCAATTCCTTCTTCCTGTCGATAGTCTTGAGCAACTAATCTGGCCTTGTTCCGTGTAACAAGCCCGTCTTCATTAAGCTTGTTTTTGAATACCCATTTTGTGCCAATTACCGTTGGGGTCGGTCTGGGAACGAGAGTCCAAACTTGATTTCTCTCGAACTGGTTTAGTTCTTCTTGCATTGCTTCCATCCAGTTGTCATCCTTGAGGGCTCCGTCGATATGTGTTGGTTGAATCTGAGAGATGGATGCATGACTAAATAAGTTTGGATTCGTCTGTCGCCTTGTTTGCATAGGAGCCGTAGGGTCTCCTATGATTAATTGCTGAGGATGATTCAGCTTTGTACGATTCCATTTGATGCGTTCCCCCTCAGTTGATCCCTCTGGTATGTCTTGAGTATGATTATTTGGTTCATTTTCTGGGACGACTCCATGATCATCATTGCGTGAATTGATTGGTTCCACCGGTATCTCAATGGCATCCACCTAAATGCTGGTTTCCTCCATGATAGGTACTTCAGGGTGCTGTAAAACCGGATGATCCCGTTCTTCATCACTCTCGTCTTCAAGATGATATTTCTCCAGTTGGCTGCTTAAGCGACTAATGTTGCTAGGAGTTTGATCATCGGTTTCTGATTCTTCAAAGACCACGTGTGCTGATTCTTCAATGGAAAGAGTCTTAGTGTTGAAGACTCTAATGAAAGGATGTCGGATCTCAATGTGCTTCGTCCTTGAATGAAGTATCGGATTCTGTGTGATGGCAATTGCGCTCGTATTGTCACAGAAGATAGGGTTATCAGTTTCCTTGATCCCATAATCTTCCAGTTGATGCTGTATCCATAGAATCTGCGAACAGCAACTTCCAGCAGCCAAGTATTCTACTTCAGCTGTGGATGTGGCTATGGAAGTTTGTTTCTTGCTAAACCAAGAGATTAACCGGTCACCAACTGACATGCGCCACTGGTGCTTCGTCGGTCTATCTTGAAACCGGCATTGTCAGCATCGGTATACCCAAGTAATGACATACTTGAGTCTTTAGGATACCACAGACCTACATTGATGGTTCCTTTGAGATATTTCAAGATACGGTTTGCAGCTGTGAAATGATTTTCCTTTGGATCAGACTGAAACCGGGCGCACAGACAGACGCTATACATGATGTCTGGTCTGCTGGCAGTGAGATAGAGTAAGGATCCAATTATTTGGTAACCTCAACTGAAGTTCCATTTTCGTCCTTGTCTAACTTGATTGAGGAACTCATAGGCGTTGTTACTTGTGAGTAGCTTTCCATACCAAACTTTTTGAGCAGCTCCTTTGTGTATTTGGCTTGAATGATGAATATCCCATGCTCCATCTGCCTTACTTGAAGTCCCAGGAAGAAGGTAAGTTCACCCATCATGCTCATCTCAAACTGATCTTGCATCATTTTAGAGAACCGCTTGCATAACTTTGGATCAGTTGACCCAAATATGATGTCGTCTACATATCTGAACTATCAGTAGGTGGTCTACCTTCGTAAATCTAAATGTCAACACTCCCAATGGTGAACTTGTGATCAGTTAGGTACTTTGATAACGTTTCGTACCAGGCTCTCGGTGCTTGCTTCAGTCCATAGAGAACATTTTTCAATCGGTAGACATGATCAGGATGTTCATGATTTTCAAACCGGGTGGTTGAGCAACGTACACCTCTTCAGATATTGTACCATTCAGAAATGCACTCTTGACATCCATTTGAAACACCTTAAAGTCTTTGTGAGCTGCGTATGCTAAGAACATCCGAATAGCTTCTAGTCCTGCAACTGGAGCAAAGGTCTCATCATAATCAATTCCTTCTTCCAGTCGATAGTCTTGAGCAACTAATCTGGCCTTGTTCCGTGTAACAAGCCCGTCTTCATTAAGCTTGTTTTTGAATACCCATTTTGTGCCAATTACCGTTTGGGTCGGTCTGGGAACGAGAGTCCAAACTTGATTTCTCTCGAACTGGTTTAGTTCTTCTTGCATTGCTTCTATCCAGTTGTCATCCTTGAGGGCTTCGTCGATATGTGTTGGTTGAATCTGAGAGATGGATGCATGACTAAATAAGTTTGGATTCGTCTGTCGCCTTGTTTTCATAGGAGCCGTAGGGTCTCCTATGATTAATTGCTGAGGATGATTCAGCTTTGTACGATTCCATTTGATGTGTTCCCCCTCAGTTGATCCCTCTGGTATGTCTTGAGTAGGATTATTTGGTTAATTTTCTGGGACTACTCCATGATCATCATTGCGTGAATTGATTGGTTCCACCGGTATCTCAATGGCATCCACCTAAATGTTGGTTTCCTCCATGATAGGTACTTCAGGGTGCTGTAAAACCGGATGATCCCGTTCTTCATCACTCTCGTCTTCAAGATGATATTTCTCCAGTTGGCTGCTTAAGCGACTAATGTTGCTAGGAGTTTGATCATCGGTTTCTGATTCTTCAAAGACCACGTGTGCTGATTCTTCAATGGAAAGAGTCTTAGTGTTGAAGACTCTAATGAAATGATGTCGGATCTCAATGTGCTTCGTCCTTGAATGAAGTATCGGATTCTGTGTGATGGCAATTGCGCTCGTATTGTCACAGAAGATAGGGTTATCAGTTTCCTTGATCCCATAATCTTCCAGTTGATGCTGTATCCATAGAATCTGCGAACAGCAACTTCCAGCAGCCAAGTATTCTACTTCAGCTGTGGATGTGGCTATGGAAGTTTGTTTCTTGCTAAACCAAGAGATTAACCGGTCACCAACTGACATGCGCCACTGGTGCTTCGTCGGTCTATCTTGAAACCGGCATTGTCAGCATCGGTATACCCAAGTAATGACATACTTGAGTCTTTAGGATACCACAGACCTACATTGATGGTTCCTTTGAGATATTTCAAGATACGCTTTGCAGCTGTGAAATGATTTTCCTTTGGATCAGACTGAAACCGGGCACACAGACAGACGCTATACATGATGTCTGGTCTGCTGGCAGTGAGATAGAGTAAGGATCCAATTACTTGGTAACCTCAACTGAAGTTCCATTTTCGTCCTTGTCTAACTTGATTGAGGAACTCATAGGCGTTGTTACTTGTGAGTAGCTTTCCATACCAAACTTTTTGAGCAGCTCCTTTGTGTATTTGGCTTGAATGATGAATATCCCATGCTCCATCTGCCTTACTTGAAGTCCCAGGAAGAAGGTAAGTTCACCCATCATGCTCATCTCAAACTGATCTTGCATCATTTTAGAGAACCGCTTGCATAACTTTGGATCAGTTGACCCAAATATGATGTCGTCTACATATCTGAACTATCAGTAGGTGGTCTACCTTCGTAAATCTAAATAGTGTTTTGTCAACACTCCCAATGGTGAACTTGTGATCAGTTAGGTACTTTGATAACGTTTCGTACCAGGCTCTCGGTGCTTGCTTCAGTCCATAGAGAACATTTTTCAATCGGTAGACATGATCAGGATGTTCATGATTTTCAAAACCGGGTGGTTGAGCAACGTACACCTCTTCAGATATTGTACCATTCAGAAATGCACTCTTGACATCCATTTGAAACACCTTAAAGTCTTTGTGAGCTGCGTATGCTAAGAACATCCGAATAGCTTCTAGTCCTGCAACTGGAGCAAAGGTCTCATCATAATCAATTCCTTCTTCCAGTCGATAGTCTTGAGCAACTAATCTGGCCTTGTTCCGTGTAACGAGCCCGTCTTCATTAAGCTTGTTTTTGAATACCCATTTTGTGCCAATTACTGTTTGGGTCGGTCTGGGAACGAGAGTCCAACTTGATTTCTCTCGAACTGGTTTAGTTCTTCTTGCATTGCTTCTATCCAGTTGTCATCCTTGAGGGCTTCGTCGATATGTGTTGGTTGAATCTGAGAGATGGATGCATGACTAAATAAGTTTGGATTCGTCTGTCGCCTTGTTTTCATAGGAGCCGTAGGGTCTCCTATGATTAATTGCTGAGGATGATTCAGCTTTGTACGATTCCAATTGATGTGTTCCCCCTCAGTTGATCCCTCTGGTATGTCTTGAGTAGGATTATTTGGTTAATTTTCTGGGACGACTCCATGATCATCATTGCGTGAATTGATTGGTTCCACCGGTCAATGGCATCCACCTAAATGTTGGTTTCCTCCATGATAGGTACTTCAGGGTGCTGTAAAACCGGATGATCCCGTTCTTCATCACTCTCGTCTTCAAGATGATATTTCTCCAGTTGGCTGCTTAAGCGACTAATGTTGCTAGGAGTTTGATCATCGGTTTCTGATTCTTCAAAGACCACGTGTGCTGATTCTTCAATGGAAAGAGTCTTAGTGTTGAAGACTCTAATGAAATGATGTCGGATCGCAATGTGCTTCGTCCTTGAATGAAGTATCGGATTCTGTGTGATGGCAATTGCGCTCGTATTGTCACAGAAGATAGGGTTATCAGTTTCCTTGATCCCATAATCTTCCAGTTGATGCTGTATCCATAGAATCTGCGAACAGCAACTTCCAGCAGCCAAGTATTCTACTTCAGCTGTGGATGTGGCTATGGAAGTTTGTTTCTTGCTAAACCAAGAGATTAACCGGTCACCAACTGACATGCGCCACTGGTGCTTCGTCGGTCTATCTTGAAACCGGCATTGTCAGCATCGGTATACCCAAGTAATGACATACTTGAGTCTTTAGGATACCACAGACCTACATTGATGGTTCCTTTGAGATATTTCAAGATACGCTTTGCAGCTGTGAAATGATTTTCCTTTGGATCAGACTGAAACCGGGCGCACAGACAGACGCTATACATGATGTCTGGTCTGCTGGCAGTGAGATAGAGTAAGGATCCAATTATTTGGTAACCTCAACTGAAGTTCCATTTTCGTCCTTGTCTAACTTGATTGAGGAACTCATAGGCGTTGTTACTTGTGAGTAGCTTTCCATACCAAACTTTTTGAGCAGCTCCTTTGTGTATTTGGCTTGAATGATGAATATCCCATGCTCCATCTGCCTTACTTGAAGTCCCAGGAAGAAGGTAAGTTCACCCATCATGCTCATCTCAAACTGATCTTGCATCATTTTAGAGAACGTTGCATAACTTTGGATCAGTTGACCCAAATATGATGTCGTCTACATATCTGAACTATCAGTAGGTGGTCTACCTTCGTAAATCTAAATGTCAACACTCCCAATGGTGAACTTGTGATCAGTTAGGTACTTTGATAACGTTTCGTACCAGGCTCTCGGTGCTTGCTTCAGTCCATAGAGAACATTTTTCAATCGGTAGACATGATCAGGATGTTCATGATTTTCAAAACCGGGTGGTTGAGCAACGTACACCTCTTCAGATATTGTACCATTCAGAAATGCACTCTTGACATCCATTTGAAACACCTTAAAGTCTTTGTGAGCTGCGTATGCTAAGAACATCCGAATAGCTTCTAGTCCTGCAACTGGAGCAAAGGTCTCATCATAATCAATTCCTTCTTCCAGTCGATAGTCTTGAGCAACTAATCTGGCCTTGTTCCGTGTAACAAGCCCGTCTTCATTAAGCTTGTTTTTGAATACCCATTTTGTGCCAATTACCGTTTGGGTCGGTCTGGGAACGAGAGTCCAAACTTGATTTCTCTCGAACTGGTTTAGTTCTTCTTGCATTGCTTCTATCCAGTTGTCATCCTTGAGGGCTTCGTCGATATGTGTTGGTTGAATCTGAGAGATGGATGCATGACTAAATAAGTTTGGATTCGTCTGTCGCCTTGTTTTCATAGGAGCCGTAGGGTCTCCTATGATTAATTGCTGAGGATGATTCAGCTTTGTACGATTCCATTTGATGTGTTCCCCCTCAGTTGATCCCTCTGGTATGTCTTGAGTAGGATTATTTGGTTAATTTTCTGGGACGACTCCATGATCATCATTGCGTGAATTGATTGGTTCCACCGGTATCTCAATGGCATCCACCTAAATGTTGGTTTCCTCCATGATAGGTACTTCAGGGTGCTGTAAAACCGGATGATCCCGTTCTTCATCACTCTCGTCTTCAAGATGATATTTCTCCAGTTGGCTGCTTAAGCGACTAATGTTGCTAGGAGTTTGATCATCGGTTTCTGATTTTTCAAAGACCACGTGTGTTGATTCTTCAATAGAAAGAATCTTAGTGTGTAAGATTCGGTAAGCTTTGCTAACTGAGGAGTATCCAGGAAAAATTCCTTTTTCTGCCCTTGCATCGAATGCTGATAGCTGATTTTTCCCATAGTTGTGGATGAAACACTTGCTCCCAAATGTTCTGAAATAACCTACTGAAGGAATATTCCCGGTCCATACTTCATATGGTGTTTTGCCCTGTTTCTTGCAAATCATTGACCGGTTCTGTGTGTAGCATGTAGTATTTATTGCTTTTGCCCAGAACTTATGAGAGATGTCTGCATCTGCTAGCATGGTTCATGCTGCTTCCTGGAGAGTTCTGTTTCTTCTTTCAGCAACGCCATTCTGCTGCGGTGTCCTGGCATCAGATAACTCATGGCGGATACCATGGTTCTCAAGAAATTCGGTTAGCAGAGAGTTCACAAATTCCGTACAACGGTCACTACGAATTCAGTTTATGTTATTACTTTGTTCATTCTGCATTCTTTTGAAGAGTTTCATTAAGTTAACTAGGGTTTGGTCTTTAGATTTTAAAAACCCAAGTTAACCTAGAGAAATCATCAACTACGACTAGTGTGTACTTAGCACCACCAAGACTGACTATGGGTATTGGTCCAAATAGATCCATGTGAAGTAAATCTAGACACCGGTTTGACTCTATGTTCCCTTTATTTTGAAAGTTGACCTAATTTGTTTACCTAACTGACATGCAGCGCAATGTTTATCTTTTGAAAACTTTAGGTTAGGGAAACCTCTGACTAGGCTATTTTTCCTAAGAACTGAAATGGTTTTAAAGTTTAGATGGTTCAGGCGTTTGTGCCATAGCCAACTTTTGGAGTTATGAGCGATAAGACATGTTTGTGTGGATACAACTAATCTCCCCAATGGACTCTATATGTGCCACCAGTCCTATGACCTGTTAGTAGTATGTGACCTGTTTGATCCTTCACAAGACACTTATCTTTTTCCAAGGACACTAGAAAGTTATTACGACACAACTGACTGACACTAATGAGATTATAGTAAAGATTTTGTACTAAGTGTACATCTTTTAGGGTAAGGTTCCTGTGAGTGATTGCTCCCTTCCCAATTATTTTACCTTTACCGTTGTTTCCAAACGTAATGATCGGACCGGTATGCGGCTTTAGCTTTTTCAACAGCCCTTCATATCCGGTCATGTGTTGACAACATCCACTGTCCGGATACCATACCGACCGATTTAGCTCCTCGATATATTCCTGAAATAGAAAAGTATATATATATATATATATATATGTGTGTGTGTGTGTGTGTGTGTGTATTGGTACCCAGTCTTACTTGGGTCCGGAATATATTAGGTTCTTAGGTATCCAGATCTGGATGACTCTGATAGTCCGTCCAGTACTTGGGTCTATTAGATATCTAATATTCCTAGATCTAGTCGTCCTATTTTTTCTGTCCGGTATTGTCTACCCAGTTCCTATGCTTATAGTAGTACCCTTTATTCCCCATGTGTTCTTGCCTAACCGGCCTAGTTTGTGAGGAACCAAACGATGGTTTCTCGTTTGATGTGCATTCTTTCTCCGTTCTAACTGGGGACTTCTGTGTATAGTTGGTATGACTAGCTTGTGAAGAGCTAGCTTGGACAAACTTGATCCACCCGGTATTCTTCGGATGTGATGAGGGTGCACCTGGTCCAGTGAGCTAGCTTGGACAAACTTGATCCACCCGGTATTCTTCGCATGCGACTGGCCAGCTCAAGAGGCAGGCCAAGCCAGCAACTTTGGCCAGCCTTAGCATCATCCATCATCACACACTGCAAGCCAGCCATTGGCCCAGCCGGCCGGCGACAGCACTGCCCAGCCAAGCAAGCAAGGCCTGCCAAGCCAGGCCGCCAGCACCAGCGACAGGCCAGGCTGCGCGGCGCGCCAGGCTGCCAATTGGCCAAGCTGGCCGGCCACCTCCACCAAATGAAGACAGCTTGGAGTACTCCTTGTGCTCTATAAATACCTTCTTACTTAGCTCATTTTGGGGCATGAGTGGTATAGTGTGAGTGTCTAGTAGTTCATTTGGTTATCTCGTGCTTAGTGCTTGTGTGTGTGTGCGTCCGTCAAAGAGTCTTGTACAAGTCAAGATAGTCCTCGGACTTAGCTTGTATTTTCCCCGCCGCTCGGGCCCCCGATTAATAAGAAGGATTGGGTTGGGAGTCCACTTCCGTAATACTTGGTGTTCTAAGTTTGGTCGAGTTCATTGGTGCGAGCTCGGGGTTAACAAGGATACACTCATTAGAACCCCTGTTTGACTGAAGTCACCTTCGGTTTGATCAACCGATGTGATTGTACCCTTAATTTTCCTAGGCAGCTTCTGATATTCATCAGCCATTTCTTGAAGAGCTTGAAGTAGCTCTTCCTTTGTAAATTCATTAAAGGTAGATTCACATACCTCATCGTCGGTTGTGTTAGCCATTAGACACTCATGAGCTTCCTGGTCACTGCTGGCATATGATTCATCACTGTCTGAATCTTCAAAGTCAGAGTCATCCCAAGTTTTTCCATTTTACCTACTAGTGCCTTTTGATACTTCTTGGGCTTGGCACTGGCTTTCTCCTTCTCTTTCTTAGATACTCGACAGTCGATTGCGTAGTGTCCTTTCCTGCCACATTTAAAACAAGAAACATCAATTTTGTCGGTTTTGTTCTTTGGAGATTTCTTACCGTCAGAAGTATTGCTACGGTTTTTCTTCATGAACTTTCCAAATCTTTTTACAAAGAGAGCCTCATGAACTTTCCAAAACTTTCCAAATCTTCACCGGTCAGTTCCTCAGAGATTTTCAATGTTGAAGCCTCTGGAGCTACTAGTGCTTTGACCGGTTGTTCTGTAACTGCTTCTTTCTGAAGCTCAAACTCATAAGCCTTGAGATCAGCAAAGAGATCATGGACCATAATTTTGCTTAGATCCTTTGACTCTCTCATAGCCATAGTCTTTACATCCCACTCGCGAGAGAGAGCTTTCATGATTTTGATGGCGACATCTCGGTTTTCCAATGTCCTTCCAAGAGCGATGAGACAATTGATGATCTTCATAAACCGGCTCTCGAAGTCAGCCATTGATTCTCCTAGCTTCATCTTATCCCGTCGTATTTTTGGATGGCTACTATGAGTTTATTTTCTCTTGTTGATTCATTTCCTTCACAGATTTGACAGAGTTTCGTCCAGACCTCCTTTGCGGTTTTGCACAGCATAACTTGTCTGAATGTCCTGGTATCTAGTGTTTTGAACAGAATATCCTTGGCCACATTGTCCAGATTCATCAGTTTCTTTTCGCCTTCTGTCCATTCACTTTTTACCTTTGCGACTGTTTGAGGTACTGAGTTATCTTTAGCATGCAGTGGGTTGATATTTGTCAATGTCGGAGGTCCATCTGTGATTACGTCGCACATATCTTCGTTTTGGGCCGCTAGATGAGTCATCATATGAACCTTCCATTCCTTGAAGTTTTCCCGGGAGAACATCGGCAACTTGCTTGAGGTATTCATTTTTGTCGGTTGATGATTGAATAAACCCGCTCTCATACCACTTGTTAGGATCGATTTATGCGTTTAGAGGGGGTGAATAAACGCTTGACTCTTTTTCGATTATTTAACTCGTATTCAACCAGTGACCGATCAATATTTGTGCGGAATATGATACTGAACGGTTGTAATCGATATGAGAAATGAAATGTGTATGTGTGTGAGAGACCGAGTTGTTTATGGAAGTTCGGAGTTAAACTCTCCTACGTCTCCCCTTCTTCCTCAAGAGGAAGGTTCACTAGATCTTCAGTTATACAAAATAGAGTACAACCGACCCTGCTGAACACAGCTTAATTTAGTGAATCACCTAGGCATTCGTTTTGAACAATCCACCTACCTCAACAACTTTTCACAGTCCGTTGGGATAAAGAACATGAACTATAAACAATTATTTGTTCTTAACTTCACTCTTGATTTCGTTCTTTGAAGTGTTTGAAGATTGTTGAAGATAGTTTAGAGTGGGTGAAGTACTGTCTTCGACTTTATTCCTCCTTTTATAGCTGAGGTTTGAATTTGAAGCCATTGTGAGATCAACTCTTCACTCTGAACACTGCATTAATTGACTTTCCCAAAATGGGTCTGTCCGGTTTGTGCTGCAGTTTATCCTGTCGCTTTTGCTTCATTCCTTATTTGCGTTAGTTGACCTCGGCTTCACTCTAGACTTGCAGTTTTGCATTAATATCTGAAATTTCCTTTTTGTCTTACGCTCTTGTCCTGAGTATCCAACCTGTTTCAGTCTGGTGTTCGTACTTAGTTCAATCCAGTCACTTCAGTGTAGAGTTTGTTACTTTAGTGTAGACCGATGCGTTGGAACTCTGGTTTCACATCTTAGGTCAATTGTGTCAACACCAAAACTATTAATCTGAATATTTAAATTCGTATTACTAGCAGAGTTTCCTCCTTGTTGGAGGTTCTCCCCTTCGTAGGAGTTTTTCTCCCCTTCGTGGGAGCCTTTCCCCTCCCCTAGTGGGAGTTTTTTCCTCCCTTTGTGGAGTTCCCTTCGGGATAATTTTTCTTTTTTGGGAATTTGAGAACGGATAATGTGCTATCACTAGTCATTACGCAATAGAAATAGTCAATTGTATTAAAAAAATAAAAGAAAATAAATCTGAAATGACTTGTATTTAGGAACGGAGGAATATATAATTTGCTTGCGTTTGAATTAATTTCAGAACTTGGGCTCCACAATAACTAATTATACGAGTGATCATTAAATTTTAGCTTGTGAGCTTGCAGATCGGAATGTTATCTTAAATCAAGCTCTAGATTCCTAAATTTTATAACGTTTTATTTTATTTTATTTTAAAAAAAGAAAAGAAAAGCTTAGGAGCTAGCTCATGAACTTTTGAACAATCACAATGAGACTTTAATCTCAACAATAACTAGCATTTTTGCACACTCAAATGTGTGTTATATATGTCTATCAATTGTAAAATAAGCGAATGGCAAAATTGGAAATATAAAAATGACATGGAGTGGGTGGTTTTCTTTCTACTTAATTATTCATTTAAATTAATATAAATTGGCAAGGTTTATTCCAAGCCTCGATGAGCATGAATCGCGCGAAATAATTGAGGTCATTAACACGTCGAGCTCCACGACTAGGGGTGAAAACGAGCCGAGCCGAGCCCGAACATGGCCCAGCTCGAGCTCGGCTCGATTAAGGCTAACTGGGCTTGAGCTCGAAAAATTTCGGCTCAAGCTCGGCTCGGTTAAAAACGTTAAAGCTCGGCTCGGCTTGGCTCGGTAAGCTCGATAAGCTTAGTGTCATGCGAGGTATTCGAGCTCGAATTCGGGTTCGAGCTCGAGTTCGGTATGTATTATTAATAAAAGTTTAAATATTTAATATATTAAAAAATAAAATTATCGGCTCCATAAGGGCTCGACGAGCTACTAGCCCAGATATGATGGGCTCGAAACTCGGCTTGAGCTCAAATTTGACAGATTTCGAATCAAGCTTTGACCGACCTGCTCGCGGCGGCTCGCCTCTTTTTTTCACCTATACCATATCCACGACATTCATAGAACGAGAATTAATATTATGTGAGTTCTTCTCAAGATGTAGATATTGTTTTTGAGTTTCGTTATAGATATTGTTTTTGAGTTTCGTTAAACGATGGTACCCATTTTTGTCTCAACAGCTAATTAAAATGTACCAATAATCTCATATTGGTGGCATATTTACCCCTATCTAAAGGGGTTTCTGCATTTAAATACCCACCGATATAAAATTCCTACAGCTAGCTCCCTTGTCAGACATTTTTTATGCTTAGATACCCGTTTGAAACATTTGTTGCGCTTAGGCACCTACCGGACGAAAATACCCTTAATAACTTCCTTTTATACGAGTTTACCACACATTTTTACTTGAAGAATAATGAAAAGAATTCCCCAAAAAAAAATGATCGCTAAATTGAAAGTTGAACCCCTTCGAATCGAACATCCCACTCCAAATCGAATACCCACTTAAATTCTCGATCCTTAACTTTGTCAATCGCAGTAGTTGTTCCCATTTCTCTCTCACTACCGAGGTGCTCCATTTAAAATTGTCGTCGTCGTCTCCAAATTGGTACGTTTAGTTTCGTTTCTTGGGTTTAAGGTCTTACTTTTGGACTTGAGTTAGTAGGTTGTCTGATTTCATCGGATCTCTCGTCTGTGGGTTGCTCTTGTTTCTCAACTAATTCTTTTGGTAATCGTAGTATTGTTGCTTACGGTGAATTAAACTATCCTTAAATGAGTTAGATAAATTTGGTTGTCATTTGACAATAAAGACTATCGCCATGAATTTAACTTCTCAACTATGTGTGTTTTGTTGATGGCTTAGCCGATGCATCTTGCTCTATCATCTGTTGTTAATACACGGTTATGTTCAGTAAAGGCTTTACATGAGAAAGAAGAGAGACCAAATGGTGGACTTACATGATAATACATACTGAAACAATCTCAGCATTTTCCGGCAAAACACCATTTTGAAATGGATATGTGATGGATGGACGCTGAGGTTTTTCGAATGGGTCAATGATTTTGGTACTACATGATCATTGTATTTGGTACCATCTCTTTGGGAAAATTGGTACCCCGTGCGAATAAAATTTGTATTGCTTCTTCATTACTCACTAAACGTTTTGCTTTTGCAGAAACGACACAAAAGGCACCACAACATACGGATGTGGTATTCTCTCCACATGAATTTAGCATAGACATGGTCTTGCATCACGTAGGTCAATCCGTGGACCTCAATTCGAAGATAAAATCGAAAACCCGAGCACAGTTGTGTGCTAGATCTATGTAAAGTTGTTACATGGTTGTGAGATTGGGAGACTTTGTCTTTTACGTTTGGTGTTTGTAGTTCTATGAGACCTTGACAGGATTGTATGAAGTACCTTGTTTGTTATATTAACGTACCTTTATGTACACATATACAGTATCATATCCGCAAGTATATCGTACCATTATGTATATATGTAACGTACCATACCCAGAATATATGAAGTAGCTTTTTAAATTAACTTACCTTTATGTATACATATATAGTACCATAATCTGCTTGTATACCGTACCATTATGTATATTTATAATGTACCATGCTAGAATATATGAAGTTCCTTATCTTTTATACAAACGTACCTTATCTTTTACATATACAGTACCATAATGTGCAAGTATGCCTTATCATTATACATACATATATAGTACCCTAACCTGCAAGTATGCCTTACCATTTGTTATTGTAACGACCCGTCCCATACCGGGTGTCACTACAGCATCGGTCCCTACCGGGACAAGTGGGGTTGGACCCACCACACTCCGACTGATAGTCTGGCCCCACTGTACCACCATTTAACCTTTTAGCGTGCTTCGTGCACTCGCTCACACGCACCCTGAGAAACTTCCCAGGGGGTCACCCATCCCTAGATTGCCCCGAGTCAAGCACGCTTAACTTCGGAGTTTCTATAAATGGACTCCCGAAAAGGTAGGTCGACCTTGGTGATATGAGTAGTACTATTAATTCCCTTATACGATTCTTAGCCTGACACGCCCATACATCAGTCTCAGGATCCCCTCTCATTCTGGTGTTGGATCGGTTCGTTCATGTACCCCTTCGCCTAGAAGCCTGCCAGGAGCCGCTCATTGTCCGTGCACCCTGGCACCGGCGATCACTCCCTGCCCTCTTCGGCCCCGGGCGTCACATGCCCACCAGCTTTCGCCTGGTTCGTCCCCGAACCAGCACCGTACTGCGAAAGGTTGTGCTCTGATACCACCTGTAACGACCCGTCCCATACCGGGTGTCACTACAGCATCGGTCCCTACCGGGACAAGTGGGGTTGGATCCACCACACTCCGACTGATAGTCTGGCCCCACTGTACCACCATTTAACCTTTTAGCGTGCTTCGTGCACTCGCTCACACGCACCCTGAGAAACTTCCCAGGGGGTCACCCATCCCTAGATTGCCCCGAGTCAAGCACGCTTAACTTCGGAGTTTCTATAAATGGACTCCCGAAAAGGTAGGTCGACCTTGGTGATATGAGTAGTACTATTAATTCCCTTATACGATTCTTAGCCTGACACGCCCTACATCAGTCTCAGGATCCCCTCTCATTCTGGTGTTGGATCGGTTCGTTCATGTACCCCTTCGCCTAGAAGCCTGCCAGAAGCCGCTCATTGTCCGTGCACCCTGGCACCGGCGATCACTCCCCACCCTCTTCGGCCCCGGGCGTCACAGTTATAACATCGAAAATATATAGATTCCTAAACTAATCGCTTAGGGCTACGTGATTTTGACCATACCTAACGATAATAAAATTACTAAAAGGTAATATGTACTACATAAAGTGTCTTAGGGTGGTTCCGGATGAAATGTCATAATTCTAAATATTAACCATCAATACTGATACAAATTATCAACATAGTACCAATATACATATGTTTGCAGTACCAATATATAGATATTCGTAGTACCATAACATATGCTAATGTAGTACTATACATTGTTTACTTGTAGTATCTTCTTCGTATCAAGTTTTTAATTATCGAAAGCAGGTATATTATTGTGAAAATAAGGCATGAGAACTTTCAAAATACGGTACATCAAAATTTAAACGCACGATAATGTAAAACATAAACACTAACTTCCAATTGATCAAAAATCTTGACTATGTAGTAAGATGTTCTTACTAGTATCATATTAAGTAGAAAGAAAGATGGTGTTCCAATGTAATAATGATAATAATTCTAAGTAACCAACCAATATTGATACCAATTATCAATATAATACCTATAACTATGGTAACATTGTCTCTGACCAATGCTAAAGTGTTTTTGCATCGAAAGTAATACGAAATGCGATTAAAAAACGCTTACCCAACTATATAGTACCTTATTTGTGAATGTTATGGTATCCTATTTTACTATGTTAGTGTACCTTACTAGGCTTGTATAAGGTGCAAAATATAAGGGTGTTGTAGTACCAAAAATATTAATTAGGTACAAATAATATCCAACCGACAAGACCTGGCAAGTCAGATATTGTCTTGACTCATAAAACATTCCCCGACATGTCAGATCATTTATGATCTTTCAGCGACTTTTTCAGATATTTCGGACTTTTTTTTATCATCTACGGGTTCTAATATTTCGTACCAAGTTTAATGTATTTGTAGTACTATGTTCGATAAACTTGTGGTATCATTTAATGTTGTTGAAGTACCTTTTATAGATATTTCATAGTACTTAACGTCTATGTTATGTAGTACCTCGTTTCGGTAAAATTAACCACCATATCAAAATAACCAAAGATGCTATAACTACTTAAAAATCTTCAGAAATCGAACAACCTAAACTTGGAATAATTGGAATCCATGGCTAAAAAAGCATAAAAGAACTGAGATCTCTCCACAAATTTTAATAATGTCCACAAGATTCAAGAGTGCAGTTTCTTGTTTCATAGATCCCATATTTCAATCCTAACCTACAACAAGCAACATTACATTGTAAAAAACATAATAGTGGGATCAACATATGCATCAAGGATCAATCAACACAGTAAAAACAAATAAACATTACATAAATACATGAAAAGGGTTTGGAGTAAAACGCGAAAAGGATTCACAAATCTTGCATATACCTTCTTACAAGGGTTTGTAATACCATGTCAATGAGGTTGCAGTACCTAATATACTGGTAACATTTAATTGTGGTTGTGGTAGCTAACTAGATATGTTGTGCTACCATTTCAATGTGGTTGTAGTATCTAATCTAGTTAGATGTGTAACCATGGTACGGTAACTCAATCTTGTAATGGTAGAGGTTATTATAAGGTACAACATATGAAACAATTAAGTACTACAACGACACGTCCAATGATACACAAAATAGACGAAATTGGTACCATATAATGTCATATACCAAAATTAGGATTTCAAGAAATTAGCCTCGTTTACCAACAAAAATATATTGCAGTCGCTTACAATTTGATGCCTAATTACCTTTACATGTGTAGAAGAACAAAAAAAAACACGCTAATCATAGTTCCACTTGCACCGCTAAAATGAACCAGGCCGTTAAAGAAAATATGGAGCTGCGAAAAACCTTTTCCACCCTTATACGAGAATGCATCGGCGTCAAAATTACTGTAACGACTCAAAATAATTGGTAGATTTTTCCCAAAAAATGAACCTCAATTGCAAACTCAAAAAACTCAAAATCCGGACGAAATTTGGAGTGACTTGGCCGAAAAAAGATGATGTCGTGGTGGGAGATACCATCTCGATCCTTTTCCAGCCATATAACAGCTTGAGGATGATAATTGGAAGGATTCGGTGTGTGGATTTTGCAGAAAAGAGCCCTTTATGTTCTTGATGGGTTTTATGTACGATAGAAATGAAAAAGTAATATAATAATATAAAATGAGGTTATTTTGGTCTTTTTAAGACCATGGGTACCTTACAGTAGACAAAATACTCAAGTAGGTACCTCAGACTAAAAAATGTCTGACAAGGTACTTACCCGTAAGTTATTTATAATAATGGGTATTTAACTATAGTAACCCCTTAAATTATATTATGAACGTAATTATAGCTATACGTGCCCAACCGAAAGATCATTATATCTCTCTAGCAACTTGCATAACAGTAGGGTTGGGCATCGGGTCGGGTAGTCGGGTATTGGGTAATTCAGGTTTCGAGTAGTTCGGGTTCGGGTTAAGATTTTCACTACCCGAACCCGAGTCGATTACGTCGGGTACCCGCTGGGTATATATCGTGTTCGGGTACCCGATTTTGAATTGAAAAAATATGACTAAAAATATTATAACATATCAAATTATCTATGTTATATATTAAATGTCACTTATGATATTTGGATGTTTTATTTTCAATAAATATAATATAACATATTTTATATTTATTTATAAATTTTGAGAATATATTTTCAATTTTTATAATGATTTATGCATTATAATAAAATATCACTTGTTAATTATGCAATTAAAATAAGAAATTAATCGAAATATTATTTAAAACTTTAACACAACTCACGTTATATATATTGATATGTAGATATGTAATTACAACTTTAGCACCTCTCACTTGTCCTTGTGATGTAGAATCATTTCTCATCAATATGAATTGTGTTGTGCATGCTTGAAAACGTATCTGTCTATGATGTTGTCAACAACCAAATGTGATAAACAAAATTTCAGCCTCTGCAACATATTAATTGATGTTAACTCAGATTTGATAGCATTTGAATGAGGTCTAAGCAGCCCCTCTTGAACCCATCGACCAACTGTGCTCTTGCTTACATTAATTTCAGTAGCAAGTCTTCTATGTGCTTGTGTTTGTCTGTTAATCTGCTTTATTCCTTCAATGTCTATTCGCACTTTTTTCTTTCGCTTTTGCAGATTTGAGGGGACCTTGATATGCCCAGCCCTGCCCGCGTATAGTTGTGATTTTGCTGTCTTCCATATCAACCAAAGTGTTCGCCTGTGCACTCCAAACAGCCCCGCTACTTCATTTATTTTGCCACGAAGAAGTTTTTCATCTGTATGTTGTTAAGAAGCTGTTGTGCTATGTGATTCTTTTGATCTTCAGTTAGATTTGGTTTAGCAGACTCATTTTATAGGGCTTGAACTGTGCGATCTATTAAGAAGTTGCTGGCTGTTTGATTGTTATATGGTGATAGGTTTCTGCTCGTCTGTAATAGTGATGGTATTTTGTTAGGTCCTGCTCGTTTATAATGGTGGTGTTTTGTTGGAATTTGGTGCTTTTATATGTGTGAAATACTTTAAATGTAACTGGAGGGAAACTAAATGGGAATAATTAGGAAAAATTTACAAAATTAAGCAACTTGTTTAAATCTAACCACATTGTACTATATTATTATAATAATAGAACCTTAATATCCGTGCCCACCAATATATGTGAAAGATAACGGGACGGAGGGAGTATATTTTTTCCAAAATAATTTGTCGGGTACCCGGATACCCGATCGGGTAGTAAATGACTACCTGATACTCGACTCGGTAAATAATTATGGGGTATCGGGTTACCCGATATCCGACAAATAACCGAATTACCCGACTCGACTACATAAACCCGATCGGATTCGGGTAAAACCCGAATAGCCGAACCCGAACGCCCACCCCTACATAACAGAGCGTGTAGAAATTATTATAATTGGACCACTTTACCTTTCAAAGACAATATAAATTTATTACAAGCAAGCTCATGTCTATTATGCAGCAACCCAAACCCATAAGTTAATATAATATGCCCCACTCACCAATGCGAAATATAATTAAATCTTCCTGTTGGAATGTCACGTGTGTGGGGAAAAGTCCCACATCGAAAGACACAAATATTATAATGTGTATATAAGCTTGATGGGTCACTTTTCTTAACACCAATTGGCTTTAAGAATGAACCCATCAAGCTTAACCTGGCACCCCTCCTCATGTGTGGCGTGTGTGCGCGGGCCTCGATGACATTACCGGAGGCCCGGCCCGAATTTCTACATGGTATAGAGCGGGATGGTCCGACTCAACGGCGGGTTCGAAAGAATGGCGTTCCCGGCCGATTTAAAGAAATATGCTTACACGTGAGGGGGGTGTTGTAATGCCAAGTGTGTGGGGAAAAGTCCCACATCGGAAAACACAAAATATTATAATGGGTATATAAGCTTCATGGGCCACTCCTCTTAACACCAATTGGTTTTAAGAAGGAACCCATCAAGCTTATACCCGGCATCCTCCTCATGTGTGGCGTGTGTGCACGGGCCTCGTTACCGGAGGCCCGGCCCGAATTTCTACACTTACCTACCCATATCATATAACATTAATCACGCCATGTATTTGAATGATAAATCTTGATTTATCAACATAGATTATTCAAAAGAATTGGCAAATCTTACTCAACTATTCAAAAAAGCTTAGAATATCAGTGCATACTTGCGAGACCAAAATAAAACAAATAAAAGAAACAGTAAAGCATATGTACAACTGATATACGAAGATTAAAGTTCATACAAATCCAGCCATTATCAAACACACTTACATAGTACATTGTAAACAGCAATCAACATCTCAACAAATCTGAAAAAATGCATGTAAAGCTATGCACAAACTTACAATAATACATATGCAAACCCAAACATATTCATGAAGCCCTTTATCTTAGTTGAAACACAAAATAAAACCAAATCAAACCCCTTTTTATTTATCAAATTAAATTCACTTCATTTCCTCGAAAGAACGTAACTCTTAGACCTAGGACAAACCTCAATAACATTGTAAGGACAATCTTTCTCTTCATTACAACAAGGGGTTTCCTCGTCGATCCTACTCATAACAATCGTCGCCCTTCCTTCGCGCCTAAGCTTATTCTTCGCTCCTTCGCTCGAAAATCTCCTTAAGATCTCAGCCTCAGTTTTTCCCGAGATTGCTCGAATTGAAGAAATCCTAATTAGCTCTCTCATGTCTTCTTCTCTACTACTGTAAGAATAGTTCGAATAATATGAAGAACCATTATTGATGCTAAAGCTTCTTGGCAGGCCAGAAATTTGAGTTGGACAACCCATCGTTCCATAGCTGTAATAAGCCACGTGGCAAAAGCTCCCCGCCGTTAGGGTATGAACATAGAAGTCTCGGGCCCGAGCTAGAAATTTTGCGAGGAATTTCAGAAATTTGGAGAACTTGCTCTCTTTTTTGGACATGGTTTTTCTATGTGTTGGGAATATGTTTCTTTAGTGTGTGGTTGTGTTTATGGTGATTCAAGATTAATATATATATATATATATATATATATATAATATATATATATATATATAAATGTGTGTGTGTGTGTGTGTGTGTGAGATAGTTAAAACATTTACTACCAAAATGCAGTATATAATTATTGGACGCGTATTAGTAGTGTGTGACTGCAATAAAAGGTTATTTATAAGATTTATCACATTCCGACGAACGGCCGGACTATATTTCAATGGTCAAGAGTTTTGACCCATATAGTTAATTTATGGATACATTTCATCTGAAAGCATATTGAAGAAGGGGACAATAGAGAGACTCTCTAACTGTTATTATATCATTATTATTTTTCTAGTACAATGGGAAGAAAAAGAAGGAATTTGTTATTTTCTATTTTGATGAAAATTTGTTGGGCCAAATTAGGCCATTCATTCTTATGATGTTGAGGAAATAATAAGTCTTACTTGCGACAACACTTGCATTTAAAAAATAAAAGAAAATTCAAGATATTTTGCGCTTAGATGACTAAATATTCTGTTTTCATCGTTCAACTTTAGATGGCAGATTTTCAACATCACTTTTTCTATTTATTTTCTGATAGACAAAATATCGCAACGGATAAGTCAAGTGGTGAACACATGATATGTCCGCAAGAAGGTTATGAGATTGATTCTATCTTTTACTTTCGTTGTCTGTGTAGACCTTAGACGGTACGCACAAGTCAGCAACTTAGTTAGTACAGAAAAAAAAAAGAAAAAAGTCAGCAACTTAGTGTATGGACTATGGTGTCGTTATTATAATATTTGCACATCAATTTTTTGAAAAAATGAATGATATACTCTTATCTTATTCAATAAGATAAATTGAATGACGATACTTATAGGCGGCTAGGTCGAGATCATCAATTGAGAGTTAATCTATTAAAAGCCTTATCAATGAGATAAAAACGAAAAATGTGATCATAAAAGTCCTATTGCAAGTTCGTGGAACTTCGTATCATTCCACCACTATGATTAGAATATTCTAGAAAGTTCTTATAAATACACGCCTAGAAAAATCAAACATCATCCCTTCATACACCAAAAACCCCTAATATTCCAACGATGGATGATTATTCCTCGTGTCATTCTTGCTCGTGTAATAATAAACTAACTCGTCATTATGCTAACTCTTCGTACGGTCCAAATTACACTTATTACCACCAAAGGGCTCGTGAAATCCCAGCCAATGATAAGAGATTTAATATCCCACCATCGTTAAAAAACCCTCCACGGATAATCTACAAAGTAGAGCCAAGAAACTTCAAAGAAATCGTTCAGATGCTGACGTGTGGGCCCACGAGTTTCAGCCGCCCATCCTATCGCCGCCGTTGCCGGAGCTCAGCCCTAATTTGGGGCCGGAATTGTCGCCTGCATCTCTGGCGTGTGGTGGTCTTTTCTGATGAGCCCTGGAAAATTGGGCCTTCGCCTAAAATTATTTAGGGTTTTTCCATACATATATATTTACGTATATGTCTTCAACTTTGATTATTATGTGAAAGTTCAATTAATGTCAGCAAGGTTTGGGATCTAAGAATCTTTTCCTTTTTCTTGAAATCAATGTATTGTGTGTGTTATGGATACTGTTGTCTAGTTAGTTTTATTTCATTTGCTGGGATTTCCTATATAGCTCGAATTCGATTGGTTTAATAATGTGGTTCAAAGTACAATTCACTCACATCACCGTGTAACTATATCGCATTGATCCATATCACGGTGATATTCACATTACAGGGATGTGAGCGGTACTGGGGTGTTTGTTTCGGGGCTTTCCTCCAAAACATCACTGTAATCCTCTCATCGTCTTATCATCACTGTATTTGTTTAGCCAAGGTGATGAGTTCACCGAAATGACGGATCACCTCGGCGATGAAAATGTGGTGATATATTCTACCTTTTGGATCACCACAAAAAAGCTAGTTGATCTTACATTAAATAATATATTGAATAACTTTAGAAAAAACTTATTATTAATTGTCAAAAAATTTAAACTCGATATTAAATAATAATCATTATTAAGTAAATATGACCCCAACATATTTTTATATATGTTACATATTAATCCACATTATCTATATAGTATTCGTAGGAATTAAATATGACATTTACGCAATATCACCACACATCACGTGATTAACCAAACACAATATTCTAATATTACATTGATATGCAAAATGAAATATCATCTCAAAACAAACACAGTAGTCAGAAATCACCTTGATCTACATCACAGTGATACTCACATCTAGTACTGTCAATTTGGCGGGGCGGGCTGGGCTGGCCCGCCGCCCGCCAAAGCCCGCCCCTTGGCGGGCCTAAAAAACTGGGGACCGCCCGCCAAGTAATTTTTTTCCTATTTTTTATTTTAATTTAAAATATTAATTTAGTAATAATTTTTATTTTTAGTTATGATATTTAATAATAAATTATGAATAAATATGATATAAATTATATTATCTAATTAATTTAGTTTTATTTTCTATATTTAGTATTTATTTTCATTATAATATATATTTAATTAATAAATTATATATATTTACAATAATGGCGGGCCGGCCCGCGGGCGAGCCCGCCCCGCCCTGCCAAACCCGAGGCCCGCGCAGGCTGGCCCGCTTAGGCCCGCCTCCTGGCGGGCATGCAAAAGCTCAGCCCAACCCGCCACTTCAGCGGGGCGGCGGCGGGCCGCGGGCCACTTTGACAGCTCTATTTACATCACTGTGATGTTGGATCACCAGAAACAAACACTCCCTTAGGCATATATAACTTTGACGAAATTCGTTTTGCGTTCTCTAATTTGCCCATGTTCGAAACTAGTCTCGTATATCCGGACCGTTTAGTAAGTAGTCTTTTTTTGTACTTTTCTGGCAATTTCTTGATTCTGGCTAATAAAATACTATTTCCTCAACAAGACCGTTATTAAATTCGTAAAGTATGAAAATTTACAAAAATGACTATCTATTGGCGTATAAATACTAAACTATTTGGACAATGACATGTTAATGAGAGGAGGAAAAGAAAATTTCGTGAAATTTATACGACTAAAATTTGAGTTACTCCCCATGCAAGACCTAACTCCAAGGGGCAATGATCTCACTTCATTTGTTTATGAACACATGGTTTGGACGATATATCGAGCTACGTACAATTCTTGATGTCATGCTCGAGGGCATTGACATCTTTCCCACATTAATAACAAAATATTAAGTGCTATAAGATATTTTCTACTTTAATTCTTTTTTTCTGCCTTTAACCTATATTTTCTACAAAAACCCTAGCACAGCCACGCCTGCCCGTCCGGGCCGGGCAAGATATAATAGAATAAAGTGGCCCGCGAGAAAATGGCCGAAAGGGTCATCGTCGAACTACAAAGTTATCTTTTTCCGATCGAAACGTACGAAACTCGCAAACACGCGAAAAATTAGAGTTAGGGTTACTAGTTTATGTAGAGTTTTACCCTTTTAATCGTAGCATAAGGTAGCTTAAGCTTTAAATCTCTCTGTTTTCGGCTCAAAGGCCTCCCTTTAGACGACGGGTATCTGTTTTCCTTAACGTCTGCCAACTTCCAAATGCAGAAGCCCGACTCTTCTTCGATCGAATCGAGAAAGAAGATCGATTTTCTCTCGACGGAGTTTTCCGAATAGCTGACGGCCATAGGCATGTCTTTGAACCTCAGAAGGTCGTCAGGCACTCTCAGCAGCCTATCAACGCCAGGGCTCGATACCTTCAGAAGAATACGAAATCTTTAAATTGAGATAGATAGTAGCACAACAAAATATTGCAAATTCTAAAAACAGAAGGGAAAAATGTAAATTTTTTAGTCCCCAATGTTTGAGATATAGACGTTTTTGGTCCCCCCTCCAACTAAATTCCGTCCAAACAAATAAATGACTGGGGAATCAGGACATCCCAAAATCGGTAACATTGAGGACTAAAATCGGTAACATGAGAGACAAAAAAAGACCATACTCCAAAAATGGTATTCAGCCAAAAGGAAAGAATAAATTGATCAAAGCATATGTATACTTCAAGGGCCAAATCATCGGGTATTTCTCCGGTGGCACCGATTTCATCGAGCTCCTTCTTATACTCGCGACTGAAAGATTCGATCTCTTCCATACTTGGACAACTGTATCTAAATCGAACAGATAACGGTAAGCTTCTTCTAAGCATATTTTTCGGGATTTATAAGTTGAGAAACGAGAGAAGAAAGGGACTCACTCGTTGGAAATCTTATCAAGTCTAACGTAAATGTAGCCTCGGGGAGAGGTTTTGAACGCAAATATTTCCATGCCTTTGCCATGCTGAAGGAGTAGTTCTCGGGCGATCGATAGAGCCCTTTCGCCCCATATGCAATTTCGAAGAACTATTCCACCTCCGTCGCCGCCATCGCCAACCTATGCATGCATAAAACGATCTGACACGGCAGTGTAATAATGACAGTTGAATTTCGTCGTTAATAAAAACATACCTCAGGGTCAGCTTCGTCCTCTTCCTCCCATGAATCGATTGGCTCCACCTCTTCGGTAGAACTGTCTGCAATTGTATACGTCGAAAAATCAGAAACAAAATTGGAACGATGTTAATCTACGCTGATTGCCCGGCATTCGTTTTAAGGAATTCACGCAGAAAAAAAAAAAGAAAACTTGATCGTTATTGCGAAAGAAAGCCTGGGTATGATGTAACCCCATTGACATGTGAGCCTTGGGAACAAGAAACGTAACGTAGTAATTTCACACATGGCTGCTAAGCAAATGCAAAATCTTTCCTTTCCATACAATTTAACGTAAAAGGCAAATAAATGCTCGATTCAGTTCTTTCATAAATCATAACCATTCCACAAGCTGCGACAGAGAGCAGTGAAACATAAACTGCAAAGGTTCGCCCTTGAGGCAAAAAATCAAACACATGGCACGCATGAGGCACATATCTGATGATCCATAAGTAGGATAGGCTTACCACTGCTACCATCAGACCCATGCTCCGCGGACGAGCTAAAATGGCGAAGAAGGGTTAAAGAAGCAAAGCTACAGATGGGTTTAACGGGGACAATTCGAGCTTTAGGACGGAAGCTTCTAACAAGTTGTTCTTGGGACTCGGAGAACGGAGTTTTGTTCGGATTGTTATTACAGAAACGAGTCGAAGGAGATGAGCAAATGCTTCTCAAACAACATCTGTAGCGCGTCAAGCAGCGGCTCACGCCAGAAATCGACAAGTTATTCATTTTTGGTGTCCAATTGTTCCTTACCTTACGCTGATTCAATGAAGTATTTTATTTAAGTTTTTGGGTTAATTATTTTTTAATCCAGTGAACTTACAGCATCTCCAGACTCCAATGGCTTTTTTAAATAATTAAATAAAATTTAATCCATCACTAATAAAATAAGGGAGACTTTCACTTACATTCTTATTTGCAAACTTTCTATAACATAACTCCCTGGAAATATATCAATTAGGTACCTAATAGAATAATTTTTTTCAGATAGGTATCCGTTCCGCCGCAGGTACACATACAATACATTTAGGTACACTATATCAACGTATTGTGGTACGTCACACATTGAGAAAATGGTACACCATATACCACACATAAGTACGCCGTAACAACACATTTAGGTACACTATATCAACGTATTGTTGTACACAATAAAAAAATAGAAAGGTACGGCGTGGCTGAATAACCTGGTACAAACATTAAATCAGGTCCTTAAGTGATATATTTTTTTGACAAGGGAGTTATGTGATATAAAGTTTGCCTAATAGGGATTTAAGTGAAGTTTCACCATAAAATAAACCTAATATAAAAAGTATTAGTAAAATAATTATTTTCGCAACCTGTTAATACGAGTTAGTAAATCGTAATAACAGATTACGAGTTACTGCGTTAGGCTGGCAAGAGTGCTGATGTGGCTTTAAGTTAATTCGTATGGTATTATTACGTGTTAGTATCTCGTAATAATAGAATACGAGTTAGATATTGTTCTCGTTAGTAACTCCTAAATGAACGGTGACGAAGAAACCTAAGCGTTCCCGTTGGCAACGCGGGATACCGATGTTGACATGTTTCTCGCTGGTGAGGGGTGTTCCGTTGCTGGACCGTGAAACCCTTCATCATCCACGAAGAAACCTAACCAATTCGAGATCAAAAGTGGAACGCCGTCGCTTTATGGGCATGGGGTGCGCCATTGGAACCCCTAAATCTGTCTCAAATACGAGATAATGGGGATGAAAGTTTTGGAATGTCAATAAAATTGTTTATCTTTTGTTTGGAGTTTGTGTTAGTTATTAAGTGTTAGGCATCAAGCTGGGTGCAACTATTGAGGAGTGCACTATTGTAATACCCGTAAATTTTAATACGGGGTTTTCGAAATAGTTAGGGCAGTGTGCCTTAGTAATATTTTTATGGAAAATTTAAGGGATAGAAATACTTATGACAGAAAATAAGCGATAGAATGGTAGAGTAGTTCAAATAATTGGGATGAAATCTTGGAATTTAAGAAATCAAGCGTACAAAGTCGGGTAAACTTGTAATATGATTTAATTTACAACTTTGGATGAAAGCCTTGTAGTCTCGGCGAAAATTAATTGGGTTGTGAGAACAACTTTTGGCCAATCACAATTCACTTAATTATCGAAATTTGGGCAATGTGGGAGCTTCAAATCTTCGAGCAGATTAGAGTGGACGTTCGGATAACATATGAGGTAATTTTTTGGATGACCAATTTCGGGTAGTTTCATGATAGGTGTTAACAATTACTTAACATGAGTGGAAAGTTGCATCACCTACTAGTCCTATCACTCGCACAATTCTAAGTCCGTATACATATCGAAATATACATTGGAAAGTTTTCAATGTATTGTAAGAAAGTAGAAAGCTTTCTATAAATAACTATACAAACGTAATACGCATAAAATAATACTAATCTATTAGAAAGGTTGAAGTACACGTGGCAACCAAATAATATTTGATTAGTGTGACTAATACCACTTTTCTTGTTCAAAAAGGAAGACTTATGTTTTACTAAACTGGCTAAGGCATTTAACAAATATATATATCCTATTAAGAGGAAACCTGAGAAGTTAAAAAGAGAATACAAACGAGAGAAAAGACCCGACCTCAACATTCTGTCAAGAGCAAATTCGGCCAACTCTAGAACTTAAAACACACACAAAATTCGGACAGCTTAAGGTCCCAAAGTAGACCGAACCATTGGAAGAAGGTAGGTGAAAATCTCACCTACAACACGTAATTTTGTTATGATTTATTTGCAAATATATTCTATGATTTTATGTGAGAATTCGATACGAATTATGTGTTAGAAAACCCTAAATTTCTGGGTTCGAATATGTGCTATAGTTGATGTTTTATGTATTCATGTAAGTTGTATGTATAGGATCTTTGCGTGAATAACATTTTGGGTAGCATTGAATAGTGTGATTATAATATTTGTGAACATATCTGAAAGTGGACATAAAGTGACTTTGATCTTTGTGTTATTGGAAATAATTTCGGGCCCTTGAGTAGATTTGATTCTTGTTAGGTAGTGTTAACATGTTTGTCGGGCATATACCTTTGTTTTGATTCCTATTAAATTATGAAATTTTTGGCATATAATTTTGGGTCCATCGATTTGGTGTAATTACTTGAAAGGGGTTTTGAGCGAGTGGGTACAATCGGACATCTTGATTACTAGTAGGTGAGTTAGCCTAAATTAATATCTTTTGACATGAAGTAGAGCAAGGCGAATTTGAGTGTGACCTTAGTTAAAATTCGAGTGATCTAATTAGGTGAAACTTCGGATAGCTTAAACTGATATGTGAATTAGCTTACAATTTTGGGCAGCTAGGGTACTAGCATATAAGTTAGCTTAAATTGTTGAGTAAGTTTACATTACTATATTTGGACACAAGGCAAAGCACGGCGAAATTGCATATGAATAAGGCAAATTCGGACAACTTGAGTTCTTGTATGTGAGTTAGCTTAAATGGTCGGGTAGATCCAATAGAAAATTCGGGTAAGATTGTAGTATGACTTAGCTTACAATTTCGGTAAGTCTAGAAATTTGCCGGACTTGGGTTAGTTTAAGTGTAGATGTTATTATTCCGGATAGTTTAATTTCGGGTATTATTAGTTGAACTTCCGGTATAAGTAAATTCGGGTGGAATATAGGCATGCGGGCCTTAGAAAATTCTAGATCAATTTCGCCGAGTAATATGATATTCGGACAGGACCTTAATTTACGTGGCGATCGGAAATATTGTCGAGGGAAATATATTTATTTATTTATGTGGTGTTGCATTTTTATTTGCACTACATAGCATGTCCACGATGCATTGGTGTGAGAGAGGTTGACCGTGTAGCCAGGGTGACACCTTACGGTGTCGGCGCGAGGCGCGTGGGGTAGATGTGACCGATTCTGGTCGTCGACTTGTAGTGGAGTCTGAGGGTAGTCTAGTGCACCTGACATTATTGTCGAGGCCATTTTCGTATGAGACATGAGATGGTCTGTTTGGCGAAAGTAGCGACCTGGTAGAGATAGCTCAGGAAGATCGCTACCAGCGTAGGCATCGCCGGGGCAGGTAGACGTCTCGGGAGAGAGTCGGGGGCTGCTCGAGATCTGCTCTCTTGACTCCTTCCTTAAGTGGGTTGCGCGAGGTGCCTAGTTCTAGCCTGTGGGCCCAGTGGTTGAGGTGAGACCTATATTTGAAATGAGATTTAGGTTGGGACGAGGTCTAATAGTAGGATGAGCGTGCATTGCATGGGAAGGTGAGAACACTTTCAGAAAGTGTTGCTATCGGGGTTGAGTCAGGTTTGAGTGCACGTTTCACGTCACGCATATTTTCACCTATTGGGCAATAGCTTAGGGTTTTACGTGCTGTAGATATCGAGCCCGACGCTGATGCGCGTCGCGGCTGAGGCGGGCTGACGGCGGTGCTCCACGGACTTTTGAGGGCGAGGATGTACATGGATGCGACCTGTGGTGCGACGTTAGGGTTTTAATATTTTGATATTTTGGGGCTACGGCCAGTATACAGTTAGGACAGTGTAGAACGACTTTTGCTGTAATATATTATATTTTAAGAAAAAGTTTTTGTTAGACGGGTCTTCCGCGACTTACGTTGCAAAAATCTGCCACAACTGGTATTAGAAAGTGAGGGTCGCCACAACTATTGCTTGTGGTGTGTTTACCTTTCCAATTAATATATACCTAAGTCGTATTTATGTTGTACGAGTTACTTGTCCGCCAGCATGAACTAATAACTCGTAATCTGTTATTACGAGTTACTAACTCGTACAAAAAAGTTACGAAAATACATATTTTATTAATACTTTTATTTAGGTTTATTTTATTAATGATGTAGTAAATTTTATTTATTTAATTAAAAAGGCCATCTCCAATGGTTATTTTATTTGTGTAAAATACAAAAATATAGTGCGTTTTTACTCCAATGGGACTCTATATTTAACACTAATATTGTATTGATCAGCAGAGAAACTCTAGATGTAGAGTACGCACAATTTTCAACAAAAAAATAGAGTTGTAGTTTCCATTTATTTATCTTTTATTTAATAAAACATATTTTAATTATATATATTTGATATTCTTATAATTAAAAAAAAAAGAAAACTATATTAATTTGCTTTTGTTTATTAATATTTTACTTTTAATTTAATAAAATTATAACTGAATAATATTCTAATTTTATAATTTTTTTAGTTACAACTATTAATAATTCTAATATATTGACTTTTTAATAATAATAATAGTAATAATAATAATATAAACATTTAGTAAGTCAATTATGATAGTAATAAATAGGAATTTTGATTTTTAGATACAAAAGTAGAGTTTGGGTTTGAGCAAAAATTTAGTGTAGAAAACAGAGTTTATGAGTTGGAGCAAAAATACTGTAGCAACTGTATTATTCTGTAAATTTAACTGTATTTTATGTCGTGGGTTTTAGATATTCTTATGTTACTTTTGTTTAAATATAATATCATTTGTAGTGTAGAAAATAGAGTTGATGAGTGGAGTAAAAATTTGTGTTTGAAAATAAAGTTTATGGTCGAAGCAAAAACAATGCAGTAGTTGTATGTTTGTGTAAAATTAAAGTGGGTTGGAGATGCTAAAAGAGTTCCAATTTTAGAACATCGACTCTCAAAAATCAAAACAAATGTAAGAGTCGCTTCTTCCGATGACATGGCAGCCCAATTAGACGCCACTTCACCCTTCGGGCCGGTTGGCTTTTGTATACGATTTTGAAAGTTAGCATCTTAAAATTGTAATTCAAGTTCGGTATCCCGAAAGTTTCACCCCTCTCCACTTGGAGGACGAAAAGAATGTCTAAATTATTTCTTGTAACTTTTTATTGAAATAAAGAAGATAAACTAGGGCATGACGAAAATTCCTCGGTTCATACATAATTCGATCGAGGAGGGGAAGTCGTGGAAAGAGGAGCCGGGAAAAGCTTTTTTTCCTCGACAGTGACGGGTAAATACCCCATACATCAAATTTTTAATCTGTTTTTTTTTTCGCATTTCTCCCTCCAATGCGATACTTCTCAAAAAATATGTGGATGTTACACTACACAAAAATAGATGGTGAATCGAAATAGGCGAAATTTCTCTCAGTTTGCTTTAGGCCCCGTATTATGGTGAGTCGCCCCTGTCTTCTATCTGAGTATAGAACTTAAGTGTAAGAAATAAACAGAAAAAAGCAAAGGAAGACTGATGAAAGCAATAGGCGACGAACGTAGTAAACCGTTTCTTACACAAAACAAACAATTCCGACTCATTAGGAGACAGACAACACTCACAGCACAGGTAATAAGCACGACGAAAGGGCTATTTCCTCGATCAGAAGCAGAACACAATTTACTGATTCACCACAGCATGTAATAGAAAAAAAAATCAAAACACACTTGATCAATATTTTCATAACCAAGGTGCAGTTTTTACTCGCTTTTATTACCACCACCATCGCCGCCGAAAAGGTAGTCCAGGGAAGAACCTCCTCCAGGAGCAGCGTGGACCTTCGTCGACGGTCGATCCTAAGAAGGCAGAGAAACCGTTACGGAGAAGACATAAACATTTGCGAAATTAACATATTCTGAGCCATATAGCAACATACTGTGATGAAATTGCAGGTGTTTTGACCATCAGCCCTGAAGTAGTTATTAGCTGTGCTGCTATGAATCCCAGCGGGAATTTGCTTGTTGATCTCAGCGGGCGGGGGCTGCTGATGGGGCGGGGCGTTGGGCTTAGGAGATGTTTCTTTTGGTGGGGCCCGTTCGACTGGAGCGGGCGGGGCGTTTTCGCGGGCGGGTTTTGGGGCTGGGGCTTCACCACTTCCGAATAAGTAGCCTAGCGAGCTTTGCCCGCCACCACTGCTAACTCCACGACCCATTTTTTTTATCGATTCTTCGAAAGCAGTCAAATAAAAAATAAGTCAGCTTCTTTTTCTTCAAAAGAATAGTCTTTCCCAAAGCAATTTGAATTTATGAATATGTATAGAAATGCTCAAATCAAATTCACAGTCAAGCAAGCCGCTAAACAAGGTGATCGTTTTTATTTTGATCGAATTCAATCTAGCCCCAAAACAAGGTGATAAACCCTTGAAGATGATAATTCTACAGCTGTTTAGATACCAAATTCAGACAATGAACCTAATTTCACGAATGTCCAGATGTCGAAAATCACTGAAAAACCACAAAATAAGATTTACCTGTTCTTACTTGGAATAGAAAATTCAAAAAAATAAAACAGAGAAGCCAGCACTGAGAAGATCGACTCAACTGTAAACCGAAGTGTGTTCATTGACCGAATCGACACAACAATTGGGAAAAATTACTTCAAATCAGTATCCAACACCACCCAAGCAAACAAACAAATCCAAGACATCGAAAAGAAAGGGTTAAGAATGCGCAAAGCAAACGGAAACTAGTCGCTCAGAAAACCAAATCAAGCAAACAAACGAAAGCCACAAATAGATCGGATGAGAGCTTTCGTATCACCGTACACGAGGAATTCTAAGTGAGATCTGTGCTTGCGATTACCTTTTCGGCAGCTTAGTATCAGATCTAACAGCTGAAGAGTATCCGAGTAAAAGAGTAACTTAGAAGCAAGGGTGATATTATTAAAAGGAAGAAGAGAAAGAACACGCTATTTCCTGTCATTTAATAATCTTTCCAGGTCAGGTTACCCTTCCTTGAAGCTAGGGGTGTTCAAATTAATCGAAAAACCCAAAAAACTAACCCAACCATAAAGAACAGAACCGAAAAGATCGAAATCGAAAAAATCGAACCGAATTGTAAGAAACCGAACCAAATTAAAATGGTTCGGATATCGGATGAAGCATACGTAAAACCGAAAAAATCGAAAAACCGAATGTAATTATCATAGTACATTAAAAATAGAAAAATATCAAAACTCATTTGTTTTTCTCTCATAACGTAAACAACACAGTAAGTATAATTTCATTGGTATACTTTTTCCATTTTTAGATGAATGTTTTCCTCAACAATCAAATACTATTTTTCTCCCAAATAATTTATAGTATCTTCAGATGAATGTTTTTATATTTTGGTTAGATTTTGTTCCATTTTCATGTTTTTTTCTTTTTCGAACCTTTGAATTATTTTGCTACATGTCACGTTCCATAAATCTTCTTTGTTTTCTAATAACCATAAATTGCTTTTTGTATTTTCAGCTCATAATATTTTTTTTTGTTGATATTAAATTCCTAACCGAGAAACCGAACCGAAAAAAACCGAACCGAATTATAAAAAACGAACCGAACCAAATTAAAACGGTTCGGATATCGGATTAAGCATACGTAAAACCGAAAACAGAAAAACCGAACCGAAATTTGAAAAACCGAATCGAACCGACCGATGAACACCCCTACTTGAAGCTCGTGGACTTCAATGAATTGACGTTGAAAGTCGGCGGAGTGAACTTAGCAATTTATGTCTTCACGTATTTGGTACTGTTCAAGCGTAATACATAATTAAGGATTAAACCCTACCACCCGCCGCCACCAACTTTTTTCTCTCGAATGAGTGATCCTATCTCTTAATGAGATCTCTCCTCCTCTATGAGAGTTTTTCTAGTTATCACTACCTGCTTTTTCACTTGGAAAACGCTTGTTACTTTGACGAAGGCCAATCTATATCAACCGCATACGTGTCCCAGCAATCTCTTCTTCTGCACTGTCTCAGGCTGTGTCCCACTCCTTTGTGTTTTCTTTTTTGTCTCTGTCTTTATATATTTGAACGTTGATTACTCTTTTTCCAGCCTTAATGAATTTTTTCCCTGCTACTGACTCCCATGTTACTGTTGAAGGCACTTGTATTATCTCTTGCCTGAACCTTGTTTCGCTTGCGCATTGGCTACTTGATCAATAATGAATGAGACATACTGGAACCTGACTGAATACGAATTGAGCGAACTCAAAATTGCTGATTCTGATATTGGTCCAAAACATGGAGAAGGTTATGAAGTTGTTGGACGGATTCTTGCTCGGAAATCCTATAATTTCGAAGCACTCAAAAAGACACTTTCTTCGGCTTTCAACGCAGGGCGTGGCATGGACGTGTATCAAATTGACGATGTCAGATTTATCGTCCGTGTAACGACCCTCACTTTCTATTAAATATTTATTGCGGATTTTCGCAACGTAAGTCGCGGAAGACCCGTCTAATTAAAACTTTTTCTAAAATAAAATATATTAAATTAAACAGCGTCTACATAGTCGTATATTTACACAAGCCGTAGCACTAGAATATCAATATATTAAAAATCCTAACATCACTCCACAGGTCGCATCCATGTACCGCCCTGCCCTCAAAAGTTCGTGGAGTCACCGCCATCAACCCGCCTAGTCGCGACGCGTATCAACGCCGGACTCGTAAGTACCTACACACGTAAACTGAGCTCCTTGCCCAATAAATGAAACATGCATGTATGCAACGTGCTCTCAACCTAATTCCCAAAACACCTCACAAATGCACGCTCAACTCGTCTCTACTCATCTCAACACTAGCACGTCTCAACACCCCACACTACTCCACACTAAGTACATTTCAAATATCCCGCTCAGGTCTCGTTAGAATGGTTTCCCACTCAAGTCTCGTTAGAGCTGGTGGACTACTCAGGTCTCGTTAGAGTCGCATATCCCGCCCAGGTCTCGTTAGAGGGGGTAAGGTACTCAGGTCTCGTTAGAGTTGCCCTATACTCGAAATGTCCTAGTCGCAACACGTCCCGTCACTCGACACCTCCTACACTCTGGCGGCCAACTCAGATCACGTTAGAGTTAGCTCTCACCCAACGCTCGGGCGACCAACTCAAGTCTCGTTAGAATGGCACTCACCCAAATGTTCCCCTCTACCCAACGTAATAACCTACGCCTCCCATCGACATCCCAAACGTTACCGTTCTGCACGGTACCCGACTCCCTCGCACTGACGTGGTATGCAAGTGCAGTTCAAAATAACAGGCACATAGTATGCAAATGCAGTGCATATGACATCCACTCCACAAAGAACGCAAAATACACAGTACACGCAAAGTACGTAACATAAGGTTCACAAAATTATCATATAAGCCACGTAAATCACATAGACACCCAAAAACATGGCACAAACAAGTCTACGTGTCGTAGGTGATGTTTTCACCTACACACCACATGTCACACAAAATTCACACAACGTTCACGTGTTGTAGGTGAGTTCGACCTACCTGTCGTCCTTAAATTAGCAACTGGTAAATCCTTAGTATTCTGGACCTCTGAACCTTTTAGACATAGAAATATTATCAAATAAGTATATCTGCTTTGCCAGATCAGTAAGAATGTTTTCGAACCCTAATTGTCGAAAACCCTAAAAATACCGTAAACGTACTAAACATCGAAACCTATGTGAAATATCGAAAATTCTCTTAATACCAAAAATAATTATAATACTGAGAACTCTTGATAAAAGGTGCCAAAAACGTGTTATTTCCTAAAGTAATGAATTGGCGAAAACATTATATTGTTAACCACTCAAATAGCGGAAATTTATCATACACCTAACAAAATATGTCACATCTCGAAACAACTCCTTAACCTATTTTATCTAAGGTTCTAATACTAATATCTAATCATGTAAACACAACGCACTACACACTTAATAATTATCTAACAAGTCTATATCTAATCCTAACATATGGTTTGAAAACTTCACATATTTCACCATAACCACCTATTAGAATTCACGTTAATCACATAACCCCAAACAGTTTGGAAAAACATGCCAAAAACTAGATAGCACCAAAGTATGTACTAAACTTATCACTCATGGACCGAAAACTATTCGTAAAAACACTACACATATTTATCACAACTATTTCAAAGATCTGAGATTTAATCCTAACACATAACACTCACGATAATATCACATAAATGATATAAATTATGCAAAACTATAAACATCGAATACTTTAAACATATAATCAATCATCAAAAACTCGCATACCACACTATATTCACGTAGGATTAAACTCAAAGATCTGAATTTTTCTAAATACTATAGTTTCCGAAAAATGGTTAATACATAAGTACGTTAGTCATCCAATAATAATATATTGATAATAAGATCTACCTCACTTCAAAAGTCAGACCTTCGAATTGATAAGATTCTCGTGAGCTTCTTTTTTTGAATATCTGTTGTTCGATATTATATATATGACGGTTTTGATCTTTAACTTACATGTGTATATATATTTGAGAACTTAGGAATTCGTGAAAATGATTTGACGTGGAAAAAGTTTCGACACGAGTTAAGCAAAGCTTTCCCTTTATCTTATCTATTAATTATGTAAGCTAGTAGAATATAAAATGATATATTCACTATAAGAAGTTACAAAACAAGTATGAGTTGTTTACCTTCTCCACTTTCGAATTCTTTGAATTAATTAAGGGTTTGTTGAGCTTAGCTAGAACCTCCTTCGTTTTTAGTTATTTTGTTCCTTGGTTTTAACGTTTCATTCTTTAGATTCTTTGGATATATGCATATAAGATAGATATTAAGATTGATGAATGGTTGATCGATGTGGTGATAATGATAGGTAGCATATATCATTTTAGTTATAATATAATTTCACCATTGACCAAGTTTTCGAAACTTTTGCATATAATATGAATTATTTTTCCTTAAAGTTATTTTCATATGCTATAGGATAAAACACTTTCAATTTGCTTGTCCTATAGTGCTTATCCATATATCTTACGTGTATAAATTATTCAACGACAATGATTCATTTCTAATTAACACTCATTATATTATTATATCCTTATGCTATCACTAGAATGGAGATAATTAATATATATGAATATAACGCTTTATCGTTTATATAGCTTGATTTCTTATATAGTTTAGCTTATATTGTTATTTTATTTTATCATTACTTGAATTCATATCACAAGAACACATGTAATTAAGAAGTAAACATATAAGTCTTAGGGCATGCATTAAGACGTGTATTGCAATTTATTATTATTAATTTTTATTATAAGGATTACATTCTAATAATCCCACATGTGGCTAACAATGGGTTTATTATGAAATACTTACATGTGTATAGGTAATATATTTACTATGATACTATGTACGTTATTCCATATTATCATATTACTAATTACAATGATAAATTGATTCTAATATTCTAATGGATAGTTTGAACAAATATTCTCTAAGTTCAATATACATACCAACTACTCATTGTCTTAAGATTTCAACATTCCCAATTCTTCCTTAAAAAAAATTTCTAATTTATCCTATTACACTGCTAATTATAGTAAACCACGTATTAAATTTTTACGGGTATTACAGTCCGCTTCAATCACCAACTTGACCGTCGCCGGATATTACAGGCATCCCCATGGGCGTTCGAGAAACAACTGGTTATCTTGCAAGAACTTGAACAAGACTCTGACCCGGATAAGCTCGACCTGAATTGGTGTCAATTCTTCGTCCAGATCTACGACGTTCCCTTCTGGGCTCGCTCACAATCAACTATGGAACTCATCGGGAACAGGATTGGGCGATTTTTGGAAGCTGATTTCGATGGAAAACATCAATGGAAACCATTTGTTCGTATTAAGATTCTATTGGATGTTCGTAAACCACTTCGTCGAGTCTTGAATTTGAATGTAGAAGGAAGGGATGAAGTTTTGCTTTCGTTCAAGTATGAACGTCTTCCAAATTTCTGCTACTCGTGCGGCCTCTTGGATCATGGTGCATCGTCCTGTGCACGCCAAAGCTCATGATGATAAGTTTGTGTCAGAGCTTCCTTACCCTGCTACACTTCGAACGACTCGAACCGAACCCGTGATGCAACGAATCCATGGATCTTCTCTTACTAGTACATGGAAACCTAAACCCAGCTATGATCCACAAGACCCGACCCTAAACCCTATCAAACCCGACCCAACAAGGCTGTAGCCAACGAACTTTCAACTCAAGTCCCCCAGTTACTCCATCAGCTATCTGAAACTGCTAAACTGCCAACCAAGTTACTAGCCTCCAATCAAGCTATCAACCTTAACTCCACAGATCCATCGCCACTAATTCAGCAACCAAATCCAAATCCCAAATCCTTATACCCGAGCAGCTCAACCTTTATTGAGGCTGAAGTCTTGCAAAAAAATACTGTTAGTAAGCCTTCTTTATTTCCTCCAATAAATATATTATTTCCCCAAAAATCAGCCCATAAGCCTCGCAGCAGTACAACCCTCAATCTTCAGCCACCTCAGCAAACTCAAACACTCATCTCAAACATAACTTTTAACCAACCTATACCCATATCATACAAATCTACCACATCCCAAAGCCATCCAACACCGCCTAAAAATAAATCTGTAAAGCCTTCCCCTAAACTAAAAATTCCCTCTACCACCTATGCCGACGAGAACTCCGACCCAAACCTTATCTCCAACATTAACCCTAAACCTAAACCTGATCAAACTCCCCACCCCAGACCTACCAAATCTCTCCGGGCTGTCAAAACAAAACTACGTTCAGTCAAGATTGAACCCAGTGATTCATATGAACAAAAAGCAACAGCTACCAAAGATTTAACAATACCCCTTGCATTCCACAACAAACGTAAAGCTGAAGAACCTCCTGAAGGTGCAACTGCATCTAAGAAGGTGATGAAGGACCATACCGATCCTATGGACTGTTCGGATTTTCCGGCGGGACCTGCAAGCCAGGCCCGCTGATAATTATGAATTGTCTAAGCTGGAACTATCGGGGTTTAGGCACGCTCTCGACTGTTCATCATATCGGATATCTCATCCGATCCTTCAGGTTAGACCAGATCTTTCTTATGGAAACAAAGTGCCGCAATACTCGACTTAACTATCTACTAAGCTATCTCGATATGAATGGGGTAAGTGTTGAAGCAGTAGGAAGAAAGGGCGGCTTAATGCTACTGTGGAAGAAGTCATTGGATGTTCATCTTAGATCGTTCTCAAACTTTCATATTGACGTCATGATCGGTAATTCGGACCCAACCCTTTCACGGCAATTTACTGGTTTTTACGGAGACCCGATCATAGGCCAAAGGAACACAGCTGGAACCTCCTTCGCCGACTAATGAACCCTCATTGCACTAGTGGCTTTGCATGGGTGACTTCAATGAAATTTTATCTAATGCCGAGAAGCAAGGGGAAACCTCCGTCCAACATGGCAAATCGCTGACTTTAGAGAAGCCCTTGAAGATTGCGAACTTTTGGATTTAGGGTCCTCTGGCCCACCGTTCACCTGGTCGGACAAAACTTTTCCCCCGAAGACTATCCATGAAAGGCTTGATCGTGCATGTGTGTCTATTGGATGGTCTATTTCCGAAAAATCAAGTCCTCAATATCCCTACTTTTTCTTCGGACCATGCGGCCGTCCTCGTCAAACTTCGACCGACAAACTGCTCTTTTAAGCGTCAATGTAAAAAGGTGTTCCGATTTGAGGCTAAATGGACGACTGATGACGAATGCACTAACATTATTCGTTGTTGTTGGGAAGATACTACTAACCCCCATCCAATAGACGAGCTTCCGAGCTACATGCCCAAATGTCATAAAGATCTCCAAAGCTGGAACCGGGAAAAACGACGAAACTCAAGAGTTCAAAAGGATGCTATTATGAAAGAGCTGGATGCCCTCTTGCTGGCCCCAATTTCCATTGAGCAAAAGGCAGCTGAGCGTCAGCTCCGTGGCCAGTTGAATAACATTTTATATCAAGAAGAATTGTACTGGAAACAACGTAGCAAAACAGAATGGGTAAAAGAAGGGGATCACAACACAAGATTCTTTCATCGTAAAGCTTCAATCAGAAAGACACATAATACAGTAGTGGGGATTAAAGACAAAAATGGTGTATGGCGCGAATCTCCTTCGGAAATTGAATCTGTTGTCCGCTCGTTTTACTCTGACCTTTTTGCGTCATGCATTCCCTCACAATCTTATATTGACAAAGCCGCCAATGTAATTGCGAAAAGGGTCACAGACGAGATAAACAAGGTGCTCTTGCGACAGTATTCCAAGGATGAGGTAAAAGATGCAATCTCAGGTATGTTTCCTTACAAATCCCCGGGTCCCGATGGTTTTCCTCCCATTTTCTATCAAAAATATTGGGACATTGTTGGGGAGAAAACTACTTGCCACATACTCGAATTTCTGAACCACGGTATCTCTTTGCCTTTTTTTCATCAAACTCGCATAGTCCTAATACCCAAAATAAAAAAAAACCTGAGTCTATGGCCCACTTTCGACCGATTAGTTTGTGTAACGTTATCTATCGTATTGCGTCCAATGTGTTACTAATCGCCTACGAACTGTGATGGATGATATTATATCACCAACACAATCAACATTCATTCCCAACAGTCTTATTACAGACAATGTCTTGGCCGCCTTTTAAATTAACCATGCTTTGCGACAGAAACGACGGGGCAGAGAGGGTTTTTGCTCCCTTAAACTTGATATGAGCAAAGCATATGATCATGTGGAATGGCCTTTCCTCGTAAAGGTACTGAGAAAATTTGGTTTTCATTCGTCATTCGTAAGTTTAGTTATGAATTGTGTTACTCAAGTATCCTATGATTTCACACTCAACGGCAATGTTTTTGGCAATCTTACGCCTTCACGAGGTTTACGTCAAGGAGACCCACTGTCTCCTTACATTTTTTTGTTTTGCACGGAGTCGTTTTGTAGTTTGTTACAGGAGGCGAACAGTCGAGACGCTAGAAGGGATTTTCTATTCGTCGTAGTGTACCACCTGTCTCGCACCTTCTTTTTGCGGACGATACCATAATTTTCTGCCAAGCAACATGCGAGGCAATGTGGACGCTCGAGGAAGTTTTAGAGACGTACGGGGCGGGCTCGGGGCAACAAGTTAACTTCGATAAGTCATCTGCATCTTTTTCGCCAAACGTAGCCGAAAGCCTTAGAACTCAATGTTGCGGCATCTTGGGGCTTCCGCGCTCTAACCGACACAGTCTTTATCTGGGACTCCCCTCCGTTATTGGCCGATCAAAGAGGGAAGTCTTTGCATTTATTTCAGAACGGGTATGGAAGAAAATCAAGGGGTGGTCCGAGAAACTCTTATCGCAAGCGGGACGTGAAATTCTTCTAAAATCAATTATTCAAGCAATTCCCACTTACGCTATGAGTTGTTTTTTGCTACCGGCCCAGGTTTTGAAAGACATTCAAAAGCGTATGGCGAGATACTGGTGGAGCCCGTCGGATTATTACAAGATGCATTGGCTCGCATGGAACAGATTAACTAAAGCTAAAGACGTAGGAGGAATGGGCTTTCGCGATCTTCGACACTTTAATATGGCGCTCCTAGCAAAATAAGGGTGGCGACTGATGACTCGGCCTAATAGCCACTTGTCCCAAATCTTAAAGTCGCGCTATTTCCCCGATGTCTCCTTCACAAATGTTGTTTTGGGTGGGAGTCGTCTATGACATGGCGTGGCATTTTGGCAGCAAAATCACTCCTTCTTTTGGGTATCCGCTGGCAAGTTCGATCAGGTATGGACATTAATCTTTGGAGCGATCCCTGACTGAACTGTCCAGCCTCATTCAAGTTGCAGGCCCCGACCCGACATGACCTACGAGACTGGACTGTTTCTGATATCCGTTCGGGTAGAACAGGCCCATGGAATGAGACCTTGATCAGATCGTTATTCCTTCCTGTTGATGTGGAAACTATCCCCCCTCTCAGCTCTAGCCCTAGTCCGGACAAATTAATATGGCATTACACAAAGGACGGTAATTTCTCCGTCAAAACCGCATATTGCTTACGACATTCCATGGTATCAATGACAACAACTAGCTCAAGTACGCCTAAGCCCTAGAAATTCTTATGGAGCTCAAATGTTGCGCCGAAGGTGAAAACCTTGGCCTGGCGTCTTTACCGCGATGCCCTTCCCACGGCGATGAATTTAGCTGCCCGAAAATGCATACGTAGCCCCCCACTGTCTACGATGCAGTCATCCATTTGAGGACTCCAAACACGTGTTTCTCACGTGTAAATATACCCGCAAGATTTGGAAAGCAGCGGATACAGGCCTCTTTCGAGAGTTTTTGGGTGATTTCAGCAGAATTTTGGCTTCGTACGATCTTTGAAATCTTGGATTCGAGCAAGTTCGCTGATTTTCTTAACTTACTATGGGCAATGTGGGACTCCAGAAATAGCTTGACGATGAAAGGCGAAGTCATCCCTCCTCACATCTCTGTTTCGAAGGCAGCCGCTATTACTTTTGGGGATGACGTTCGTTTTAGCAAGCCTTCTTGTGGTCAACTCTCCTCACCTGATCACTGGTAGCCTCCACCTCCAGGCTTCATGAAAATCAACTTCGATGGTGCTATACATGCACAACTTGGTGGCGCTTCTATCGGAATTATAGCTAGACACGAGAAAGAAGTCTGCCGAAGTTGGTTTACAAGATACTTTAGAGGATCATTTGACCCAGAGGTTATTCGAGTCAATAGCCGTGTTTTGGGCGATGAAAGTTGCTTTACAGGAAAATTGGCTCTTCTCAATCTTCGAAGGGGATTGCCTTGCTGTCATCGATAAGCTCCCAAGGAAATCTTCTGTCTCGGCAAAAGCTGGTGCTATCCTTTATGATTACATAGGCCTCTCGAATAAGTTTTCTTCTATCTCGTTCGCATTTGTCAAGCGTAATTGTAATGAGGTTGCTCACTATCTTGCTAAAGCTCTTGGTTGCAACGGCGAGGGTCGCTCCCCACCGACGCAAACTTTAGCAGATTTGATTTCCTCTGACCAATCATGATACAATGGTCTTTTTGAGTTAAAAAAAAAAGCGTATTACATAAGTTGTAGGTGTGTGCGAGTGTCTTTTGTGGTCCGAATTTTAAAAAGGAAAAGGCCCCAACAAATTCGTAAGGGATTTTTAATTAAATAATGAGATTGTTTTGTCTCAATTTCAATAATTTGATACTATCTATTTGATATTTTTACTCTTTGTTAATAAATTGCTTTAATTAAGGGGTGGATTGAGCGCGATATTCTAAAGATCGCATCAGACTAGTATGTTAGCCAAAAATTTAATTAAAGGATATAATTATAATGAAATGAAATAGAAAGAGTTAAATTGTGATTAATAATTCACATACTAATTTGACAGTTTTTTAAACAGGCCAGGATATATAGGCGTTTGTTCAGAGGTGTTCATCCAAACTATCAGGAAAATCATCTCATGAGTCACTTATCACTGTATTTATTAAGTTTAAGTAATGAGCCATCATCGAAAAAATGGATCACCTTGGTGATGAAAATAAAGTGATATTTCAGATTTTTAATCACCTCGAAAGTCAAAACCTAAGTGATTCCCCATCAAACACGAGCATTAATTTTCACGGTGTAAGACTCTCAATATAATTAAAATTTGTCTCTTTGTGGAGTCGGACTCGGAGGTACTGAATGAAATATTTTAAAATCTCGTAAACTCTATCGGCGTCATTTTGACTTTGTATAATAATCCCCGTAAAATTACTGCGATATCTAAACTACAACCTTCCTTTATGCCTAAAATTATTTAAGGGGAATTCCACCTCCTATGTTTTAGGCTTTTTAGCTATTGCTCAAAGTTATTTTCAATTCTAGTAGATACCCCCGTATTTAAGACTTTTCCAACTGGTACCCAAAGTATTTTTCAATTTCAAATGGTACCCCTGTATTTAAGGCTTTCCAACTGGTATCCAAAGTGTTTTCAAGGTAGATATCCCTAACTTATAACGTCGTGATTTTAAATGACCACAAACGAGATTTTTTAGGTGTAAGCCTTGTTAATTGCTAATGAAATTCTTGAAATGCCTAAAAACGGTTCTGACACCTAAAAGTCACATTTGTAGCTTTTTAAAATCACGCGTTATATGTTAGGGGTATACCTTGAAAACACATTTGACGCCAGTTGGAGAAGCCTTAAACACAGAGGTACCATCTGGAATTGAAAAATACTTTGGGTACCAGTTGAAAAAGTCTTAAATACAGGGATACCTAGGGGAATTGAAATAACTTTGGGCACCAGATGAAAAAGCCTAAAACACAATGGTACTAAGTGGAATTCTCCATTGTTTAATTATATTTTCCTCAAGGCATATTTTGACCATAAAGCTAATACCTTCTTTGAATTTGGGCCGGGCCGGGCTGGGCCGGACTAGCTTCATGGGCCACTCGGGCCAGAACGAGCCATAGATCTACATTTTAAATGCGCATGAAGAAAAAGAAGAAAACAATAGATTATTATCACATTATTGCTGAAGAAACACATTTAACTATAAATATCTGGCAATAACTACTATTAACTTTGTCATCAATATCACGATGTGAACATTTGAAATATCTAGTTTTGTGAATGAAAATTAATTATGATATTTGGTACTTTAGGCATATTAATAGGCTATTACAGCTTTATGTTCAAAACACGCCACCATAACTAGCGTGTGCATTACGTTCAAACCTTTCTACTGGTTTCAGATTAAAATATCGATTTTCAATCGCTTATTTCGGCTAACCATTTGGCTATGTTCACCCGAAATTTTAGTATAAAGTTTTAAAAAATAAGTATATCATACTCTCTCCGTCTTGTCACACTTTTCCATTTCGGACGTCCCAATAATTTTATCACCTTTCCTTATTTAGCAAAAAACTATCACAAAGTAATATTAAATATTCTTAAAAGACATGTTAAAATATACACTTTTTTACCTTTTCATTGTATTATATTATTATAATAATGCTATATTAATTGCGTGTACAACAACTTATGTGATAAAGTTGTTTGGACGGAGAGAGTACAAAACAATTTTAAACAGTATAAATCTTATAAATTTAAAATTTTAAAATTAATTAAACATCAATCAAAAAAAGTTCGGTACACACCCAGTTAAACGAAACGATTTTGAAATCCTGAAACATTGTACCAAATTATTCGAACTGTACACATCTCTAAAGTAGGACAAGCTCTTGTAATATTTATAATATACTTTTTTTTAGCTTTTTTTATTGTGAAATATTTTTATCTTTACTGACAACCTTAAAAACATGGCCCACCATTACAAATATGCCTTACTTTCCCTCCAAACAAAATCCCCCTTTTTCAATTGAATTGAACCGCAGAACTAGAAACAAGAAATTGCAGTGTGATTCGCAAGCTCACGAATATTGCTTGGGAAAACTTTAGCTGGATTTTTGTTCCCCAAAATAATTTCCATTACAATCTCGTATGAATTCGACAGCTGCGATTATTACTCTAAATTCATTAATTTTCCAATTTAAGCCTTTCCGCAGAATCTCGCCTTTTGAGCCGTCATTAATTTTCCCTTACACCTTAATCTTTATCCGTTTGTGAGAAAGGTTTGATTTTTCGAACTCTTTTTCGCTGAATTTCTCGACCCATTTGACTTGTCTGCCAATCTCTGGATTTTAACGCCGCAGCTCAGAGGTAAGGTATATTAACCCATTGTTTTGTTTGCTTGTTTTCACTCCCTTCGATTATTTATTCATTGTTTTCTTTATTTGCTTGTGGGTTTTGCTTCTAATTTGTGAGTGAATAATGCTCGATTTAATTCAGTTTTATTTCGACCCATAGGCTGTGTTTCTCTAATCGATTTTCAGGGCCGTAGTTACATACCAGTTCTATGATTATCAGATTGTTCCGTTTTCAATTCCTTTGTGGGAATTTTTATTCTTTGCTTGAATTTGATTGGCAAATTGATGGGATTTACATTAGTTGAAGGCTTCTCCTCTGAAGCTAAAGATGAATTTTCTTTCTTTGTTTGTGTTATGATATGGCTCAGATCTGCAATTCTAGTTCTTGTTTGCAGCAAATTGGCTTAGCTTCTTATCAGTTACATATACGATCGTTAGTCGTTAGAAACCGTTTTTCGGTACCCGTTGCAAATAATCCAAACCAAATTCTCCTAACCCCATTTTTTCGTTTGCTTCAAAGGGTAGAAAAATAGTCCGTGAATTTTGTTTCCATCAGAGGAGAGAACACATAAACGCTCATCGTTTTCGGTTAATTTCGGTTAATTTTGGACCCTTTTTTCGAACAATACGAATTTTCTCACATTAACTGTCTCCTTTCTTTTCCTTTGTCCAGAAAAAAATGGCTATGCCTCCTAAAGAAACCGCCGAAGCTTTTGCCCAGCAATACTATCTAATCCTCAACAGATCTCCCGAAAACACTCATAAGTTCTACGAAGATTCGAGCTATATAAGTTGGCCCGAGCCCGACATTGGAGGCGATATAACACCCATTACAACCTTAACCGTAAGTACATTTTTCTTTCTTATGGATATCGTTCTTTCCATATTTTCTGTCTTCTTATCTTATGGGTTTTCTCTTACGATGTTAGGGAATCAACGATAAGGTAATGGCTTCTGATTACAAGTATTGTTCGGTCGATATTTCGACCATTGATGCTCAAGAATCGTATGGTGGGGGCGTAATAGTTTATGTCACTGGCTTATTAACCACCCAAGGAGGGGTGAAGAGGAACTTCAATCAAATCTTTTTTCTTGCAAAGCAAATTAATGGCTACTACGTTTTGAACGATATCCTCCGTTCGGTCGACTCTGTCTCGCCCGTAAGTGAAATCATGGCAACTGATAAGAAGAAAGACGGCGAAACTGCTGCTTCTCTGGAGATTCTGGGTAACTGCTTACGACCTCGTATTGATTTTTTTTTTGTCTATTCGATGTTGTCGGGAATGTAATATGTAGAATTAAAAAATGATATGATCCCTGCAAGCTTAAGCCTTTAGGCGAAAGTAGTCATTCAGCATTGCATCTAAGGCTGGATAGTGAAGAAATCAAGAGAGATGTGAGAGGGCGTAGTAAAAAATTATACACTACCTACAAGCTTAAGCTTTTAGGTGAAGTGGCCAAGGTCAATCAACAAATATTGCCATATCTTGACATTATGGTATTATTACTGTAACTTGTTTAGCAGAAAAGGCCGATGAGACTGAGATTTCGGTCCCTTGTGAAAGGCCCGAGAGTCCTGGGGAGTCTTTTCCGCTGATTGAGGGCACTTTTGGGAAAAACGATTTGTCAGTCAAAGTTGAAGCACCCAAGATTTCGTACGCTTCCGTGGTGTGTTGGAAATTGATTTTTTCGTTGTTTGATCATTTTTGGGGCGTTTAAAAATGGTGTATTTTTTGTTTCTTTTAAGGTTGCGAAAGTCGCCCCTTTGACTTCCCCGAAAGCTTCTCCGGCTACCTCGGATGCTCGCAAACAGACAATCGCTTCGAAGACTGTTAAAGCGTCGTCTCCTCTCGTCGACGGTGCGCAAAAAGCTTCTGCTAAAGCGGCTGCAGCTTTACAAATGGCCGAAGGTTTATTTATAGTTCCTCCTGATTGCTTTCGTTTTTTCTTTTAGTTTAAGAAACGGTATGTTAAAGGTTAATTATTTTCTCAGTCCTGTAATTTAGGGAGGTTGACATTATAGGGGACAACGAATTCAGGAGGTTGTGTTATACGTACAATAACTTTCAAAATTAAGCAATTTAGGAGCACCTAGTGTTCTGACGTATAACTTCCATAAATGCTTAATTTTGAAAGTTATTGTCAGTCATCCCCTGAATTTGTTGTCCCTACCCCCATAAATTTCTCTGTCCATATAATGTCACCCTCATAAATTACAAGACTAAAAAATAATCGACAAGTGTATTGATGCACATTGCGATGCGCTGCAGGAGCCAGGGTTTGATATACGTCGGCGGGCTTCCCCACGACGTTACGAAAGAGGGAATTGCGGACGTGATTAGTAAGTTCGGTCCCATAAAGAAAGCCGATAAAGCCATCAATATTAAGAGGCACGAGGTCGGAGTTTCTAAGTTCTCTACTTCTTTTTTCTTTTTTTAATATATTATCCATTCGCTCGTTCTAAATTCTCGATATTGACTTTTACGACAGGACGGCTTCTGTTGTGCGTTCGTCGAGTTTGAGTCCGCCGACGCCGCCCAGCGCGCCGCAAATGTAAGAACCCTTTCTTCTCCCTTCGTCGATGCCGAACTACCTTAATAAGTTCTCTATTTAAGTTTTCTTTTTCCTTTTTTTCTCGCCTTTCTTACAGGCTCGCCGTGTTATGTTCGACGACAAGGAAGCACATATAAAGCCAAAGAATACCTCCAACAGCCGAAGTAAGGTGACGACGAATCTCATTTTAATTTTTGTTAATTTTGGGGATGCTCGAAATTATGGAGCCGAATAATCGAATAAAATTTATGAGATCTTTGTTTCTTCTCTCGATTTATAGCAGGCAAGAACGATGGAAAGGGAAGATCTTCGTCGAAGGCCGGGCCGGGAGCAGGCAACGTTAGGGCCCGAGACTTAGCCGATGGCACGAGGTGGTAATAGCAATACCAACTGCTACGGCCCCGAAACAAATTATTACAGTTTCCCGTCTTTGTTTTTTTTAATTTCGAAAATTAGACTTTGGTTACCATAGAAAGTTTTACATGGCTTAAAAACTATGTTTCTAATCTTTTCGCGGCGAATGCTTCGATGCTTTGTTCTTTGAAAAACGGGTATTTTAGTCGGATTTGAATCGGGATACTGCATGGTTTAGGCTTCTGTTCGAGATTCATATCTATATTCTTGAATTTTCTCGACGGTATGTTTTCTTTTTCACGAAAAGCACGTCAGCAGTCAGTCGCACGACCCTAGCTGCGTCGTATCACGCCATGCCGTCCATGTTTGAAAGTTATTCTCATAACATCAACCATAAAAATCGAATTTTTTGGGTAGCAATTTTCGACATGTAATAAAAAAAATCAATGGATTTGGGGTTCACATGGATGACATAAAATTAATTAACATCGGCAATGAGACGATTTTTTGTCCTGAATGAGCAAATCGAAATCGGGCGGATCTTTATCCGGAGTAGAGGAGTGCTCGTTTGATAGCTAGGTTTATATTTTTAAGATAGTTTATATTAAAAAAAGTTTATATAAAACTGATTAATGGGTAAAAATAAATGTGTGTTTGCTTAGTGAGTTTAAAAGAGGTGTGCTGATTTGGTAGCTATGTTTATATTTAAGATAATTTATATTAAAAAAGTTTATATAAAACTGATTAATTGGTAAAAAATAAATGTGTGTTTGGTTAGTGGGTATAAATAAACATATCTGGGAAGGTGCGTTTATCTAAACTCGTAGATATGTTTAGATGTGTGTTAGATAAACACATGCTTTTATTAACTCGTGAAATAAACATATCATGTGGTTTAAAAACTACTATTATGAAACCCATTTAAGAACAAGCAAAAACCAGCGTGCTACTTTTCATTACGAAATTAATATAATATTAAACTTTTAATAGATTACATCTAAGGAAAGCTGGAATAGCTCAGTTGGTTAGAGCGTGTGGCTGTTAACCACAAGGTCGGAGGTTCAAGCCCTCCTTCTAGCGATTATTTTTATTCTTATTTTCCCGTTCGACTATATTCATTTCAAGCGTATTTCCTATATTCATTTCAATTCAAGCGTAATTTCCTAACATCTTTGGTAGCTTTTGGGCGACTCGGAAACACTTTCTTTTAATGAATATGTTGATTATTGTTTCATGACAGTATTTAAACGTAACTACATGATTTTATATGCTTAATTTTTTTTATATGGGGTTATTATAAGAAACATGTAAATGAACAAAGACATATTTGTCATTAGTTTTGTATTTTTGCATATATAACGCATGGATACGCAGAGCTTCGAATATTCAAAAACCTAGCTCGTTCTTGCATGCAAAGCAAAGAGACGGTTTCTTGCACTCACATCAACTCCTATTCTATTCTCTTCCTTTCAATAAATTTCTCTTACACCACATTTAAGTAAACGCAAATTTCTGGTAAAGAATTCGACGCCTTAAATTGAAGGGTTCCTAAGTCGAGGCGCTGATTATATAATATATCCTAAGCCACGCATATCAAGATGAAGAACAGCCCGACGAGGCCGAGGCCCGGGCCCGGGCCCGGAGATTCTCGGGCAGATGCTTGGGAGAATGAAGAGCTCGCGAGCATTAAAGAACGGTAGCCGTGTTTTTTGGTATGAATTACAGCTCTATGTGTTTTATTTTGGTCATGCGCGCGAGGATATTATTACAGGTACGAGGAAATTCGGGGAATTGTCGAAAACTGGGAAGCTGAGAAGAAGAAGAAGGCAAGCATCAGATTGGAAAGGATTGAGGTCATCTTTTTATATGTTAAGGTTCATTTAGGTTAGGATTGCAACGAATCGAATGGAATATCAACGTATTCTATTCGTATGCGATATCCAATTGAATATCCGAATTTCTACTACAAAATCGATTTGAATTCAATTCAAAATATATTAGAAAATATACGAGACGAATAATAAAATCCGAATAATATATCTTTTCTTTCTCGCAAGATCTGTTTAATAATAAAAAAATAATAATATATTTGTGTATATATAATTATATAATTTTTATTATAGTATTATTTGAAAGCGAATATTAGATAAATATTCGAACTGAACGTAGTTTATTGCACGTTTGTTTATTCCAATATTTGTTTATATCTGATCAAGAAGAGCACGTTTGTTTATTCTAAATATTTGAAATCCAAATCTTAAATTTCGAATCAAATCTCCAATCGAACAAAAACATACGCGATTATTGCAACCCTAATTCTTCAGATGTTACTGTCTAACATGGTTTCAGGCCGAACTGGAGAAGAAGAGAGAGAAAGCGAAGAAGAGTTATAACGATGAGATGGCGAGCATCAAAGAGATCGCAGATGGGGCCAGAGCTCAGGCGGAGAGAAAATGGAGAAACGACGAATTTAAAGTAAGGGAGAAAGCAAATAAGATGAGATTAACAGGGAAAGTGCCCGAGAGCCGCTGGTTCTTCGGACTTTAGAGAGTTCGAAAGTGGAAAGCCCAAACAACAAAAGCCGAATCTGAGTTCTAACACAATCCTATGTAAATGCTCACCAAAAATGTATCCTTTGAAAATTTATGACAATCAAGAGAGTTCCTAGCACATAACTTTCATATTCATTACAAGGAGTATACAAAAGAAAACTTGGGAATCACCTTAATTTTGGGTTTTTTATTTAATCACGAAGGGTATACCCGTTCAATCAGTTACGAGTTTGCACACAGAGTAATTGAACGTACTAATCCTCGCCAGTCAATATCCCCAAGTGGATTTTGGAACTCGAGACTCCGACTGAAAATGTCTCGATTAAATCCTCGCGTGGTCGCAATGAAAAAACCAGGGGGCAGTTTTGTCATTATGGTGGTTGACACAACCTCAATGATAAAATATGTTAAGTGGACATCCTTCCTTCGAATCCACTTGGACTCCTTCACTATCGCAGTCTGTTGAACTTACAACGGTACAAATAATTGACAACATGATTCAGTTTTACTTCAGACTGAATTTAATCGGGGCTGAGTGGACACAAAAGGGATACAAATAAGTTGTGGTTTGACTGTTTATGTGAAAAATCAACTCTATTGTCATTAAGTAATATTTGAACGAGGTTACCCACATAATTAAATACTACTAGTATGTATAGCACACCCAATGTGTGGGCAAATATATAAATTTATTCTATGTTTTGAACATTTTATTTTACTAATTAAATTACTTAACAAATAAAATTTCAATTTAAGAAAAAATTTGTAAGGGTAATCAATTAAAGGGAAATTGTAAATAACAACGACAGACCAAATTGACCGTTTTATCTACCATAGGTTCTTTATATAAGGGTAATTAAGCAACTAAGGGTAAAATTATATATAACTACAACAGACCAAATTGACAGTTTCTACCATGTGCTCTTTATATAAGTATATTTGTATAGCACACTCAATGGTGTGCTAATATATAAATTTACTTTATGCTTTGAACATTTTATATTACTAATTAAATTGCTTAACAAATAAAATTTCAATACAAGGATAAACTTGTGAGGGTAAAATCGTAATTATTCAATTAAGGGTAAATCTATATTATAAATAACTATGACAGATCAAATTGACAGTTTTATCGACCCTAGGCTCTTTATATAAGAGTAATTAAGGATAATATTATAAATAACTACGACGTACCAAATTGACAGTTTTTATCTATACAAAGAGCCCAGGGGATACAAGTTGTAAATTGGTCTAAAGTGACAAATCAATTTTTTTTCTACTTTAATTACTATTAAAATATAAAAAACCTATTAAATCATAATAACCACCTCATTCTATTTGTTGTATATCAATTATTAAAAAAATTTATTTTTCCACATTGCTTTAAAACTCATATTAACTATCTCATTCTATTTATAGTATCTAATTTATTAAAATCATCGACGAATAATTTATTTTATATTTTTGCAACGTGTGCTAAAAGTACTATTAGATAAATAAAGCATATGGGGGGTGTTTTGGACAGTAACCGTTATTTTAATTTATTTACTACAATGCGAAATAACAAAAGTAGTAATTCTCTAATTTCCGGAGTTTTTTGTTAAAACAGGTTACTTTTGTGTGAAATTGAAAAAAAGGATTCTAGGTTTTTTAATTAAAAAAAAGGATTGAGTGTTGAAAAAAAAATCGAAGGTTTGATTATCATTTTGATTTGCTCGACTGGAATTACATGTCGAAATGAGTTGTTAATCGATGGGTTCGTGATTATTTAACATATTAACCCCAAATCTGAGTGAATTTTCGTGCTTCTGAGCCTGAAATCGACGTTACAGAATCAGTTTATTCAAGTTTTTATTCGAATTATTCGACCTCGGATTAACTTACTCGAATAACATTCGGGTAGAAAATTAGCATTTATTCGGATAAAAAAAATCGAATTGAAAATTCGAATAATTATTTTTTTTGAGTTTGTTTTTCACTCGAATTACTTATTCGAATTAAAAAATAATTATTCGAATTATTCGAATTTTTTTACCCGAAAAAATCTATTTATGTTGGGGGTAACTTTCGGTAGACTCCCCTTTGTTTAATAAAAATAGGAACCGCTCCCTTGTGTTAAAATAGTCCATAATTTCCACCCCCGACAAGACAAAGACACCTTGGCGATAATCTACCTCCAATAATCAGCGCCCCGATTCTTCCTCTCATTCGAAAGTTGATCACCTGTGGTAATTCTGCGTTCGATTGTGCTTTTGTTATTTGCAATAATAGTTTGTTATTTACGAATATTGAGAGAAGCAGAATATTCTTGATTGGTGGTCCTTTCCTTTATCCAGATTGAAGTGTGTGATTTCTTGGTGCATCATAGGATATTAGGGTTGCTATGGTTTGATTTGAAGCATGCTGTTCTGTCGTGTGATCCATTAATTGTGATTCGTTTAGGATTTCCTCGTAATTAAGTGCTATGAAGCTCGTGATTTGCTCAAATTGAGCCCCAAGTTGATCTGAGTTTCCCAGTTGATTGTCATGAATTCCTGTCATTTTAATAGAAAATTTAATTGTTTTGTTATTGAAGAGGGTTGAGCTGCAAACTCTGTTTGATGGCTTTGACTTGCGATCCATTATTGTTGAAAAAATTGATTTCTTCGGATCAGGTTTTTGACCTTATATTAGGAGAACGAGAACGAGCTATAAACTGTTGAATTGAGAGTGAAGGAAGCGGAGAAGTTTTTATGTTGGTGGGTGAAAACATGTATCGGGCTGGGGCTGCGACTACTAATCGAGGTGGGTTACCAACAGATAGTGGAGACACCGTGGTGACGCTTGATCAAGTGCCTCGATGGAGTGATTCAGAGCATAGATACTCATACGGAAGTGAAGATTCCCCCTTTTCCGCCTCTTATATTCCAGACCCTTTAGCATCTGCATCTGAGGGTGAGAGTAGTATAAATGGTATGGTTTCGAAGTTTCCAATGGATTATGAGATCAACTCAAAGATATATCTGTGGAGGGGCGATCCTTGGAATCTTGAGGTCGATGCTGTTGTTAATTCGACAAATGAGGTGAGAGTAGACTGGGTTTGAAACTAGTATACTCTTTTTGGGTCCATTTATGCCCAATTACAATTTTTTTCGCTCCGATGTTCTTACTTTCTTGGGTGTGCGGTCCATTGCTCACATATTCATTGATGATTTAGAACTTAGATGAAGCACATAGCAGCCCGGGTTTGCACGCTGCTGCTGGACCTGGCCTTGCAGAAGAATGCGCAACATTGGTAGCTTGTCCTTGCTGTTATAATTCTGGGATAAAGCTTTTTATGTTTTCGTGACGACTCGACTACGCATACACAGATATTTATGTTTAGAAAAATAAATGTACTCTTCTGTAATGTAACATGTTAACTGCTAACAGGGTGGCTGCAGAACAGGAATGGCAAAAGTAACTAATGCGTATGACCTTCCAGCCAGGTGAATTTGTCAGTGAACTTTCTGTGTTTGTCGTCCTTATCAGTTATGAATTGTGGTTGCAGTTCGAGATTGTTGCTCCGAAGTGTAGCTTTGTGATGATTCGTCACTCAATATTGGAGTTTGTTGTAATTTTATAGGCGGGTTATTCATACTGTCGGTCCAAAGTATGCTGTGAAGTACCATACTGCTGCTGAAAATGCTTTGAGTCATTGCTACCGATCTTGCCTGGAACTGCTTATTGAAAATGGACTGCGGAGGTGGTTTAGTAACCTAGTTTCTTTTCTATTCGTCTGATAAAGTATTTTATTACTATGAATTAAGTTGTTGTACAATGAATGCAGCATTGCGATGGGCTGTATATATACAGAAACCAAGAACTACCCAAGAGAACCTGCTGCACACGTTGCAATAAGTGAGAAATCGATTGACCTTCGTAATCCATAATGCATGGGGAAACTTATTTCCTGTTCTCATCTCTCACTTGTTTTCAAACCCAACTATTTTATTTCCTTTTTGTCTAGGGACCATGAGAAGATTTCTCGAGAAACAGAAGGATAAAATTGATGCCGTTGTATTTTGTACTACGACATCATCTGATACAGAAATCTATAAAAGGTTTATTCTTTGGAACTATCGATTTTACATATCAGATAAATATGAAACTGATATTTGATTTTAATATATGCTCTCATTAGATTGCTTTCACTTTACTTCCCACGGGACAAGCTAGAAGAGGAGATGGCTATAGCTAAACTTCCTACCGATGTTGGAGATGAAAATGGCGACACAGTCATTGATGAACGCAAAATTAGAATAAAGCCCTTACCAAGTTTAAAGAAAAAGAGCGGTCCCAGAGTCCCTGAGATCTCCACTGATTCTCCGATTAGTGATATCAGCACGGCACGAAAGTAAGCTATGCACAACCTTTCTTTATGTATAAATGGGCACTGAAATCTAAGGATTATGTTTCTTTCTCGTTTGCACTACGCAGTGATGATTCAGGTCTCTTTTCGTTCAATTTCTGCATTTGGGGAGTGATCTTTATTCATTTTTATTCAAATGCAAGATTCTTAAAATTATAACGTTGTGTGCGCCTTTAACAGGGATTCATCGTATTTGGATTCATACCTAGATCCTGCCTTCATGTCCTTGATCAAAGATCCTGATCAGAGGAGCCGAGAACAGTGGGAAAAGGCTTCCCAGGCTCGAAGTGGTTGGAATCTTGGTAAATTGCTTGGGTACGGTGACCTTGGGGGCCCGCCCTTATCCGCGGCTGAAGAGTACTCCCTTCATTCTAGATATCTCGCTAAAGCAAGTTCAGTGAATCTTTCAGACATTGCTGAAATGAAAATAGTGTAAGAATCTATGAAGCAATGACATTTGGCTGCTTTAATTTTCCTTCGACACCCATTGAACTCTATGATTTAGTTGTGATAAATATTTTTCTTTCTCAGCTACCGAGGTGGGGTTGATAGTCAAGGTCGCCCCGTGATGGTCGTGGTGGGAGCCCATTTTTTACTTAGGTGTCTTGATTTGGAAAGATTCGTGCTTTACGTGGTGAAGGTATATATTTTGTTTTTTAATCTCTTACGAAAGCATTCGACATTTCCTCTCTATTTTGACTTTTACATTCCTCTTTCACTTCAGGAATTTGAACCCTTGATACAGAAGCCTTACACCATAGTCTACTTCCATTCAGCCGCGTCTTTACAAGTGTGGGTATTATTATTACATATGCTTTCTTTCTAGCACATACGAAAGTATCACTTTATCTGTTCAGAACAAAAGCTTACGAAAATACCTTTTTTTTCCTTCGGTTTGAATTTACAGGCAACCCGATCTTGGGTGGATGAAGAGAGTACAGCAAATTCTTGGTCGAAAACACCAGCGCAATCTTCATGTACCACTCAAAACCTTCCTCGTAAAATACCTCACATACCCTTATGAAAGAATCAATACTATTTATTTCTTATTTGCAGGCAATATACGTTCTACATCCCACCTTGGGTCTCAAAGCAGCCATTCTCGCCATGCAGCTATTCGTCAGCGACGTCGTACGCCATTCTGAAAATTTAATTCTTGGTCGAAGCTCTGAATGACCATTTTCGTAATTTTCACCCAATAACTTATTTCGAACTGTTTTTTTTCTTTTTCAGGTGTGGAAAAAGGTGGTATACGTTGATCGCCTTCTACAGCTGTTCAGATACGTCCCACGCGAGCAGCTAACCATTCCCGACTTTGTATTCCAGTGAGTTGTTACGATTCTTCGACTGATCCTTTCTGATGGTGTGAATTAAATCGTTGTGATTGGTTCTTGAAAAATATATAAAAAATAAAATAAAATTGCAGGCATGATTTGGAAGTGAATGGGGGTAGGGGCGTGATCGTCGATCCAAGAACGAAGTACGTCTATCAGAGACCTTAAAGAATTAAAATTTGCAGCAGCAGCAGCTAATGATTTGTACTGATATTTTTTTTCCCAGTTTCTGTCTTCGTACGCTTCATTTGATTCATTTCATGTATCTATTGTTATGATTTTGTTTCGTATGAAGGCACAGTTGTATTGTGTTTTTATTTTTATTATCCGGGTTGCTATTAATCCAACTGCTAAATAGTATATATGAATATAGTCAACATAATTAATTTTGATTTGATGGTGGTGTTAGAAATCGTGAATCAAGAATTCAGATAAAACATTTTTGGTGATTGTCCAAACTTGATTAAGTATACCGGTTAGAAGAAGACTAAAAGACCGGATGCCAGTCAGCAGATCGCATGTGTGTAAAAGACCGGATATCAGTCAGAAGGACATAAGACTGGATATTAGTTAGAAGGTCACAAACGTGCCTAAAACCGAAATACATATACCGGACCTGCCATGAGCAAAGACCAGAACTCAGATATCGGACCGACAAGTGCCAAGACCGGAGTTCAGTTACCAAACGTGCCACGTGTACAAAGATTCAAGTTTACTCAAGGCGGGATAATGAAAACCTCTGATGAAGCTTTTAATGCAAGGCTGCCATGAGTAGCCACGTCGAAGTCAAGCCAAGCTTAAAGTGGAAAAAGCAAATGGGACAGTATGAACTGCAGCCAAGACCGGACAGTACCCATTTTGGGTAAAGTGCATTTAATGCACGTCCAGCACTTGGAGCCATTTCATAACGGTCTTCTTATCAAAGAACAAGTATATATATCATAGAAGAGACACTGGAGATGGTACGACACTCAACCACGAGAAATCAAAAAGACAAGATTCAAAAACAAAGCGAGTAATTAGAAAGTGTTGTCCTCACTGTACGATAACCGGTTTGGTTAAGTAAGTGAGTTATTGTTTTTCCGACGGACTGTAAAAAGCTGTTGAAGTATGTGGATTGTATTTTACGACTGCCTAGGGATTCACTAGATAAGGCTGAGGGCAGCCGGGGCTGTAAGTGTATAACTGAAGTCTAGTGAACCTTCCTCGCGAGGAAGAAGGGGAGACGTAGGAGATTTAACTCCGAACTTCTAGAAACAAACTGGTACTTTTTGTTCACACACACACTAACACATCACATCGTTTATCGGTTTTGATTCATAACCGACCTACAAGTTTCCGCACATAACACACAGAGAAAAATCAAGTACCGGTATTAGCCCTAACCGGTTAACTACCAAAAAGGCGTCAAGCGTTTATTCACCCCTCCTCTAAACGCGTAAACCGATCCTAACAAATGGTATCAGAGAGGGTTTGCTTGATATTTTTCTTATACTAAGCATGACTTTATCAGATTTCTTATGTTTAGCAGGGAATAAGCTTGATGACCTACCTCTAATGCGCAAGATGATGAAATGATTGATGTGTTGGAAAATGGACCGTTCGTGTTCAACAAGGTCAACATACGACATGTCGTCTATCCTAACGAATCAAGAGAAGTTTCGAAGGAAAGTACGAGTTGTCAGCAGAAGAAAGACGAAAGGCAAATCTTGATAATATTGCCAAAAATATTATATTCAAGACTCTGAATATAGAAATATTCAGACAAGTTATGACGGGCAAGACTGCTAAGGAAATATGGATCAAGTTAGGTCAACTTGGCGAAAACCAAGAAATCTACGAGCTCAAGGAAAATCCAGTAAAAGCACTGGAAGATGGAGAATCATTCACTATGACACAGGTTAAGCAAGGTGAACTAAACGATAGTGGTAACACTTGCTTTAAATGTGATAGGACGGACTCAAAACTGATAATGACTCCAAAGAGGAGGCAAACCAACACCTAAGGAGAAAGAAGGCATAAATCTCTACGACTAATAAGGACACCCACAGATGGGATGATACAGATTCCGATGAGTCAAGCTCTGAGGATGAATCGAGCAACCACGGAAGTGAACCAGAACTTATCTGCCTGATAGGAGATCAATCAGATCCAGAAAATAAGTTCACCTATGAAGAAGTTCTAGATGCTCTTCAGAACATGGCTGATGAGTACTGGAAACTAGACGAGAAGTTAAAAGTGGCAGAAAAGGGAAAGGCACCATCGCAAGAAGATACCGGATCTCTTTTTGAAAGAATCATTCATCTAGAGGAAGAAAACCTCAAACTAAGGGAGGCAGCTGAAAAGAATGCCCCAGAAAACAAAAAGTTATCCGCCTACAGAGACATTTCGATGTCTTCAAGGATCCTTAAGGGATGCTGGTGACCGAACCGGACTTGGATTCAACGAAAGAGTTAACGTCGATGAGGCAACGACATCCACACAACCAACTACCTCAAAGGTAATCAACTTTGTTCGTCCCATAAACCATAACCCAGTCTCTGTTGTTCCTATGAACAGGTCTAAGGAAACTGGAGTGAAACATAGCTACAATCCCTCGATGTCCTACACAAGGACAGCACCTCAGGCAGTAAGGGGGAATAACGTGAAAAATACTTCACAAAAAGGAAAACCCCAACAATCAAGGGGGAATACTGGAGTGAACAACGATCCACGAAGAAGAAGACCTCAACAATCAAGGGGGAACGCTGACGATACAAAATCGGAGACACAAGGTTACAGAAGACCTAAAAACCGGTCTCGGAACAGGAATAATAAATATAGATATCTTATTGATCCTATAACCGGTAGCCACATTAGGATGTAGACACATTAGGATAATCCAAGTATGGATACCTAAGGTACTAATCTCTGACCGGACCAAAAAGGCTTGGGTACCAAGGACTTTGTCTGTTCTTGCAGGAATGCTTGCAGGAACTCAACCAGTTCTGCTGATTACTAGACAGCAGATGATGTCGGCACATGCCCAGGGAGAAAAGGACTCTCGCTGAGATCGAACCATGTGGCAAGCTAACATTTACCTTCAAGATAGGTATCAAGGTAAAGATGTAAAGATAATTAGACCGTCTTACTAAAACTAAGGTATAACTATACTAACCGGATGAGGAACCAACAAGACTGACAATCTGAACTGGTATAAGCAAGAGCTTACAGTTCAATACGGTTGGTTACCGGTGAATCCATAAATTAAAATAAACCATCTAAGACCCTAAATCTTCCTATAATTAATTGGAAACAATCTCGTTAATGATCCACTTCATCACTAGTATGCATGAAGGGAAAGTGGATAAAAATTCTCCTCTCTGAACCTTGCACTAATGTTATATTTTGAGGACCGTAGCATGTGCTGTGAGTCACCTACTAGCAGGCACGCTTAGGTAATGGTGCAGCAAAGAAAGAGATCGGATGACTGACAAGAGCAAAACAGATGATCAAAATATCAAAGCAACAACAATCAGCCAAGACACTAGAAAAGAAGTTCTGAACTGGGAAAATCAAGCAATATAGGAATCAACCGGTTTCAAAAGCACGCTATCTACCTAAAAGAAACCGGCGCAGTGTATCACAAGCAGCTCACACCTAAAGGAGTCAACTGAGGGGGAACGCTTCAAGTGGAAGGACGAAGTATTCTCAGAAAACGAAACAGCCTTCAAGGGATGATCAATGCAAGAAAGGCAATCAGCCTGGCGACTGGTTGGAACAACTGTTGGAGATACAAACCAAGGGGGAATTCACCAGAAGAAACTGAATCAGTCTTGAGATCAACTAAGTTTGGAAGCCTTCTTCAAAACCGGCAGTTCACACCAGAGGAGACAACTAAGGGGAAACGCTCAAAAATACAACCATGCAGGGTTGAAGTACTCTGAAGACGAAACCATCCTCAGAAGGTGCAATACAGGGAATGTGTGGAAGATTTATCCAGCTCTTGGAATTCAAGTATATAAAGGGCAATCAGTTTAGTAAATAACCACAGTTCCAGATAAATGGCATCAGGAAGCTCTACATGGAGATTGTTTCTCAGCAGACTAAATGCTGAATGTAGATTCAGATCCTAAAGAAGCAAAATCAGTCAGGAAGTCAACAAACATGGATCAACAAGCAAGTGTTTAGAAGACTAAAATTCGGAAATAAGACGGAAGTTTCAACTCTAAGAGGCAATAGAGCGGAAGTACCAAGGCTTTCAAACCGGCACATCACTCAAAGATAATCGAAGGCAGTACAATCAAGAAGGAGAGACTAGATATGGGAACGACAAACCGTCAAACTACGAATAACTACACCAGACCGTGTCTCAAAGCAAAATCTACCCTCTTTCTAAATGTCTGAATTATCGTAAAGTCCTTCTGAAACCGGAACTATCTTTGACCAGTGGATAAACATATAATTCTTACTGGCCGGATATAGACCGAGCCTCTTCGATAACTGCGCCTCATCAACGCACATATTATTGGGCTTGGTACAGATGGCTTTGAAGCTTGCATGTTATTTAAGAAGGTGAATAGTCATGTCATCAACGAATCTCTGTCACCGGACAAGACATAAAGTTCCGACGCACTGAAAAGAAGATAAGCATGGCCTAGAATACTGTGCACCCGTGACACAAATCGACAGGAATTCTTCGGCTATTTAAAGACCTCACGACCTTCTTCAAATACCCAGCAACTCAACATCGATTAAGTTCAAAATGCCTAAACCTCCGAAACATCCACCACCCTCAGTCAGGATAAGCCTCACAACCAGAAAAGCCTAACAAGTCCAAGTCCAGTTTTCTTATCTAACCACCTCAAGGCGGTATTTACATCAAACTGGATGCAGACCCACCCATTAGGGCATTCAAAGACCTCGTGGCGGTCAAATAAAACTACAAAGACGCTGCTTTGGACTAGCAGGCTTTCTAAAACAAGTCCGACGGCACAGAAGGTGAGCTCTGGGGTGCTCTCTGAGGATTGGACGAGTTGGAGAAGATGTACCCAGTCCTCAGCTTTCCACACAGAGCTGAACAAAAGATGTCGCGGACCGGGCGATCCATCCAGGCACTACAAGGACCCAAAGGAGAAGATGGCGCCCACCCAGTGCCATGGAGGTCATTGACCCACCAAGAAACGGCGTGGTAGCCGAGCGGTTGAGAAGCCATGGGAGATTCTACCGCTCCTACCAGTTTCTCGGTGCGAGAAATGTCGACGACCCACCAAAAACCGGGACTGGAATAGGAACCGATTAACCGGGATTAAATGCCATGCCAGACGCATACCCGAATACCGGCTCCTATCGGATTCGTTGCGCTTTCAGAGGTGCAAACAAGCGGACATCCACCTCGACGCAACATCCGATTCCCCAAGGAACTCGACTCCAGGCGTGAGTTCAGGGGAAAACCGGAGCTCTGAAGAGCTGCTAAGACGGGACGGCTCAGAGAAGACTTCTTCAGACCTTGAAGCGTTTTGTCGAAGCTGAGCGCAGTTGCAGAGCTACCGGTCTCATTGTGCTTCAGAAGGAGAGAACAACGGTAATGATGGCTCTCTTGCACAATGACTACCTTCCCTCATACCGGACAAGTGATTGTCAAAAAGGGGGAAGAAGAGTACTGCCAGTGCCAGTTGAGGCGAAAGGGAAGAAGGCAGTACTAGCGAGGTTAGGGTGAGTACTGCCAGTTCAAGTAGAACGGGCAGAAGGCAGTACTGAACGAAGCAGCAGGCAAACCGGACGTACCAGAGAGAGCTGGGATGCCAACAACCGGAAGATCGAAGAACTGTGGCGTATCTATGATACCGGTTGTAAAAAGCTGTGGGAAGAAGAGTGCTGCTAGCTGAGGAGAAAGGGCAGATGAAGCTACGGCAGTACTAAGGCGAAGCAGAAGGCAGACCGAGACGTACCAGAGAGACCGGACGATGCCATCAACCGGAAGAAGAAGTATAGCATATCTAAGGAATAGATAGGCTAACAACGGTTGTAATAGATCGGTATTCTATGTATCAAATTTCCTTTGATATAATAAATACCTTTCTGCTTCGTTGAGTTTGACAATCACCAAAAAGGGGGAAATTGTTAGAAATCGTGAATCAAGAATTTAGACTAAACAGTTTTGGTGATTGTTCAAACTTGATTAAGTATACCGGTTAGAAGAAGACTAAAAGACCGGATGCCAGTCAGCAGATCGCATGTGTGCAAAAGACCGGATATCAGTCAGAAGGACATAAAACTGGATATTAGTTAGAAGGTCACAAACGTGCCTAAAACCGAAATACATATATCGGACCTGCCATGAGCAAAGACCAGAACTCAAATATTGGACCGACAAGTGCCAAGACCGAAGTTCAGTTACCAAACGTGCCACGTGTACAAAGATTCAAGTTTAGTCAAGGCGGGATAATGAAAACCTCTGATGAAGCTTTTAATGCAAGGCTGCCATGAGGAGCCATGTCGAAGTCAAGCCAAGCTTAAAGTGGAAGCAAATGGGACAGTATGAACTGCAGCCTAGATTGGACAGCACCCATTTTGGGTAAAGTGCATTTAATGCACAGTCCAGCACTTGGAGCCATTTCACAGTCTTCTTCATCAAAGAACAAGTATATATATCATAGAAGAGACACTGAAGATGGTACGACACTCAACCACGAGAAATCAAAAAGACAAGATTCAAAAACAAAGCGAGTAATTAGAAAGTGTTGTTCTCACTGTACGATAGCCGGTTTGGTTAAGTAAGTGAGTTATTGTTTTTCCGACGGACTGTAAAAAGCTGTTGAAGTAGGTGGATTGTATTTTACGACTGCCTAGGGATTCACTAGATAAGGCTGAGGGCAGCCGGGTAGGTTGTACTGTAAGTGTATAACTGAAGTCTAGTGAACCTTCCTCGCGAGGAAGAAGGGGAGACGTAGGAGATTTAACACCGAACTTCCAGAAACAAACTGGTACTTTTTGTTCACACACACACTAACACATCACATTGTTTATCGGTTTTGATTCATAACCGACCTACAAGTTTCTGCACATAACACACAGAGAAAAATCAAGTATCGGCATTAGCCCTAACCGGTTAACTAACAAAAAGGCGTCAAGCGTTTATTCACCCCCCTCTAAACGCGTAAACCGATCCTAACAGGTGGGCTGAGGCCATGTCGTTGAGGCGTGATAATTTTCAAAGGAAGATTACAAAATCGAATCGGTATTAGTGTTTGCGAGGAGTTGGGATTCTTGATTGATTTACTTCTAGAAAGTTGACACCGCGCGTTGCGCGCTATGGTAAACCATAGCTCGTGAACCGGATGAATCGAGAAAATGAAAAAACTGTCGCACGTACTCATTGTGTTTGTGGTTTAGCTACATAGTAAAAAATTAATACAAAATGGCAAGTTAATTTATGCACACGGGAATTCATATACTACATATACGTAAAATAAATACAACAATGAAAAAGTTCAGTTTAATTTTTTTTTATCAATACTATGCTACTACCCAAGCTTAAAAACACACTCGACGCAATTTCAACTACACGCTCTAAAGCTAAAAATAGATGTTGAAAAATTCCACTAACTCATGCTTACCAAGCTTTTAAGTTCGCAGCCAAATGTATTATGTGCTGAGCTGTTTTGATCCGAGGGTGTGATCAGTCATTCATTGTTTGTTGTTTATTGGAGATTCAACATTGAGAGGTGCACACGAAAAATGCTTAAAGGAGCCTCTTTGACCGCCTACACAAAAATACGATCTCCAATAGCTCCTCTACGTATAAAGTTGCAACAGTACAATTCCTCTAGCTATAGAGTTTGAACAGTATCATTGAACTCCAACAATCTCCTCTATATTTTCCTCTATACGGAATAATCACGCCTATTATATCTTAATTTGTAGTATGCATTAACATTTTGTGTAATTAATTATAGTAATTAATTGTAGATATTAACTTCTCTTCTCTTCAACACGTCCACTTCAAGCCCATCTCTTTTTTTTTTTTTTCACTTCAAGCTTTAATTGATTAAATTTTTATTAAAATAAATTATTTTATTTATTAATTTCACCTCATCATCCACGTCACCAGTCTCTCTCTCTTCTACTCTACCGTTATCTTCTTCATTCCACCATTCCACCATTGTTACACAAATAATCAAATAAATAAAAGATAAAAGGAAATTCAAAAAACAAATTATATGGATAGTGGGTGAACAGTGCCCCGCTACAGATCGAGGGCCACTGTTCAATCCCCCAATTTTGGAGTAGGGTTTGAGGGGTCATTGGAGCTCCTCCACCCTCATCCATGGTGTCCAACTCCACATTCGAAGGACCCTTGGAGATGCTCAACGAAAAGCACGCATGCTATATTTGTTGGACTATATGTTTGACCGGCTTCACAAATAATGACACTCCATACTATCTACCCGGTGGGGTTAACACATTAGAGCATCTCCAACCCGAAGCACGAAAATACAGTTAATTCTGCACAATATTACAGCTGACGGTGCTTTTACTCCAACCCATAAACTCTATTTTCTACACAAATTTTCAGTCCAACTCATTAACTCTATTTTCTACTCTAAAAATCAAAATCCTATATTAAACTTTATATTATAAAAATTAAAAAGTCAATAAATAATGATAATTAATATTTAAAATTAACTAATTATAAACTTATCATATTGTTTAAGTATACTTTTATTAAATTAAAGTGAAAAAATAAATATATAATAGGAAATTAATATTATTTTTAATTTTATTATTATGAGAATATCAAATATTTAAATATAATTAAAATATTTTTATTAAATAAATTATAAATAAATGGAAAGTACAACACAATTTTTGTGTTGAAATTGTGTGTACTCTACATCTAGAGTATCCATTAGAGTAAAGACGTACTTTATTGGTGTTAGACATAGAGTCCCATTGGAGTAAAGACGTACTTTATTTTTGTGTTTTACACAAAAATGAAGTACCCATTAGAGATGTGACCCCCTAATCTGTATTGCAAGTCAATCTCCTTAAAAAAGCCTCTGCAATAAATATGATCCTATCCAAATAAAAACTATAAAACAAACTTTACCAGTCATGAATCACATGTAATTACTTCAAATTCTACCTATATCTCGTTGAGCACACCCATTCCTTGAAAACCTAACCTTCATCGAGGTCGTTAGCAATCATGTCACCCGTATCGTTATAATGCTAGTCTAAGGGCCCAAGATAAGAATTTTAAATTATTTATCTAGACTCCTAGGATAAATTAGCTTAGCCTCGTTGCCATGTTTATTTATATACCGGGCGGAAATTCGGGCTTTGAAATATACCGGGCGGAAAATAAATTACCGAACACTATAAATGGCATATTAACTATATTAATTGAACTTATCTAGGCTTAGAAGGGAAATCAAACGCAGCCAATGTCCAGTTAGTTGTCATCCAGAAAAGAAAAAAAGAAAACCACCCACACGCACTATAAGACACACAAGTTTAGTAAGTTAAAATCGAAGTTTTCTTCTAAGAGATCCATTGTGCCAAGTAACGATTAGCAACAGAATCATAAATCTATTATCCAAGTTAATTTAAATAAGGAAAGCTTAACAATGATCTAACTCAACAATATAGGTTATGGAAATTTCTTACAGTTTAATAATTAACTCGCAAAGAGTTGTAGATTGGATAACAATTCCAAAAAAAGGAGACGTCTTTGCGTGACTGCCATAAAAATTTTATATTCCAAGCTTTGCGAGTTAAGTTGGTCTGTACAATACAAGGGAAGACATAAGATTTTATCCACGAGCACCGCAACATGCTCGAAATGGTACCCAATAGGTGTATATTTTGTTGCCTGATTTTGTATTAAAAAATGCATTGCAGCAACAATAAAAACATGACACTTCATATCCCATCTTCTAAGCAAGTAATAACAACAATTAAATATGCCACTGGTAATTTCTTTTTCCAGCCCACCTCTCCTAAGACGTGCGACGATGTATATCTTCGCTAGACCTCGCACTGGTAATTTTTGGAAGTCTGAATATGTGTTTCCTTCGAAGGGGGTTTGATCTCGTGTTTCTGAAGAAATATGGGGTTTTCAAGGGCTGTGTTGGGGATTGTGATCCCAAAATGTGTCAGCATATGCATCAAAGTAGCCGGTGGTTTTCTTTAAATTGTTGCACGAAATAAATAATATGGACTAAGATTAAAAAAGCCCAATGAAAGTGTGAAAAAATTCGGAAAAGCCACTTACTTTAAAGCATAAATAAAAAGACAACCGGCAACCGGGGAATGTAAGTCTCCCACCCAAAAAGCTATGAGTAATTAATGACTGTCAATATGGTATGTAAACAGGCCGTATTCTTGCTTTTAGAATAGTAATAGATATAAGCTACATGGAATATATATTTCCTAAATTACACTTGCTGTATTTTGGGATGAGATAAAGCATTGTCCTTGATCTTCGCCTTAATAGAATAATTCGTATGAGAATGAGATCATGGATGATAGGTGGTCTTCAATCTTCATACAAATATTTGTCGCGCCAAAACTTCCCCAGCAAAATCAACATACTCGAAAATTACTAGTGCTCTCGTAAGGAAGACCAGACTTAGTATCTAACAAACAAGCATCTATTTGCAGTACTTCATTCCCCATTTCGAGTTGTACTTGTGCTATTTCCTTAGCAGATTTAACAGCTGAGTCGGGACAAAAAATCAATTCAATTGATCTGAGCGACGCTATGTTTCCGGTATCTGAAGATATCTCCTTCAAGTCCAGTGCCTCCAGGACGAGGATTTCGAGGCTAGGAAAATGACTGCCCTCTGCAATAAAACATTCGAGGTCTTTACAGTTAGAGAGCCTCAAGAATTTTAAACTGATAAATTTTCCTTCAACAAGATTCCACTAACGTCCTGGGCAGTGATGCAGCTGAAGTTCTTCGAGTCTTGGTAAGGAGCCTATCTTACTCATCACATCTTCCCAGCCAAGCTTCTCAACTGTCAGCTGCTTCAGTGAATGCGGGAATGTAATATTTGCCAGCATATGATTTAGTGTCGTCATGGACTTCACAATGCAGAAAGAGCATTCAAGTGATTCAAGCTTTTCAAGTTGATCAATGTTGTCAAGAGCGTACTTTCGTTCGTCGAATCCCTCGCCAACTTCATCATCATATGTCAAATCTAATTCACTGATATTGGGAATTCTTCGGACGAAATCTTCACTAAAACTGAAGTTTAGTACTCTCACAGCCGATTGCAGCTTCATCAAGATGTCATTGCTTTCGACTGGGGGATCGGGAAGACTGAGACTATTCCATACAACAATATGCCTAAGTTGGGTCATCTTCTAGATTTCGAGCGGGCCATTAACTGTTGTAAGGCAACCTTCTATAAATAATGATTGTAGATTCCACAGGGAAACAAATGATGAAGGAAATTTGACGGGTCTTCCCCACGCTCTCCCTAGGAACCGTAAGTTAATCAGGGTAGGAACATATTTCTCCCAGGTCTTTTTCTTGATTTCCAAGCACGCCTCGACTGAACACAGCACTCGTAACGTCTTACAACAAACTTTTGAAGGTACCATACCATCGATTATCAGGGTATGAAGGTCTTTCGGAGATCGGAGGACACCACCAATGCCATGTATATAGTTGATCACCTTTGATGAGCTCTGATGAACAACTATCCGACGTTCGTTGCTCGGTCACCCATAATCTTTGGAGTAGCATAACGGGAATCTCCATGTCTTCAAGAAATATTCCCATGTACATAAAATAAGGTTTCAAATGTACAGGTAAGTGATTATAGCTCAAGGATATTTTGAGGCAATACTCGTCAATTTGGGAATTCACGACCGAACTCAAATGTTTTGCAATATATTCCCAATATTTTTTTGTTCTAGGAGACTTTGCTAGGTGGCCTCCAATTACTGCGTCGACAGAGGAAGCCCTCCACATTTTTTCGCTATATTTCTTCCGGTATCCTCTAGTTCTAGCGGGCACCTTTCTTTCCCAACTGTTACGCTCGTCTAAGAAGTCCATACGAAAATTGTGGGTGCCAATCGAAGCAACTGATGCTTCCCTAGTTGTTATCACTATTCCACTACCTTTGCTGCTATGAAAGAAGCGTTTTACTTCTTCCTATGCGTTGACGTCCCATACGTCGTAACTAAATACCTTCTATCAAACAAAGACTTGTGCAATAAAACACCCAATTCAGATTCGCTCTTTTCACTCAAATTTTCCTTTTGGACCTCCTTATCCAAACAGTCAATCAGTTCCATGAGACTCTCACGCGTATCGTATTGTTACCCCCGAATTTTTCAGGGTCTTGACGAAATACTCAGAAGCGTTTAAACAACATAAACGGAATGAGGTGAGAAGTTTTGCGAGGGAAGAGGGAGCTCACGAAGAAATGCACCCCTCGGGAGAACCTGTTAGAGGGACGAAAGGTATGCCACCCCCCGGGAAACACGCCCGAGGGACAGGAGGTATGCCACCCCCTCGGACAATACGCCCGAAAGGTGACAAGAAGAGTCCTTTGAAATATGGAAAGAGGAAAGAGAACGAACCAGAAAAAGGTAAGAGGACAAACCAGAAAGAGGGAAGATGGCCCAGAGGAAAGAGGACGGACCAGAAAGAGGAAAGAGGGAAGAGGACCCAGAGGAAAGAGGACGGACCAGAAAGAGGAAAGATGACGAACCAGGAAGAGTGCCCGAGGAGCACCTAGGAGTTATCTGGCAAAAACACCCGAGGAGCCCAAGAAGCAGTCTGGCAAGAATGCCCGAGGAACCCAGAAAGCAGGATGCCCGAGGAGCCCCTAGGAGCTGTCTGGCAATAACACCCGATGAGCCCAGGAAGCTGTCTGGCAAGAATGCCCGAGGAGCCCAGAAAGCAGGATGCCCGATAAGCCTCAGGAAGCTGTTTAGCAAGAATGCCCGAGGAGCCCCTAAGAGCTGTCTGGCAAGGATGCCCGAGGAGCCTCAGGAAGCTATTTGGCAAGAATGCCCGGAGCCCCTAGGAGCTGTCTGGCAAGAACACCCGGGGAGCTGTTGGGGAAGAACGCCCGAGGAGATTACTTACGAAGGGAAACTGTCTTGACGCATTCACACGGATTTTCCGGAAAGAGGATGAACGTGGGAGAGCCACGAGGAACGTGAACATGGGAAAATCATGATCGTGGGAAGAACGGGGAACGTGGGGAAACTGCCGAAGACCAGGTACACTATTAGGAAAACTATAAATATCGTTAGTCACCCCTAGGGTGCGCCATCCGTCGACACCGTTACTCTACCATTTTTACTACACTTAGCCATTTTATCACTTCACACCATTATTACTTTACATTCCTTACTATTTACACCTGAAAAATGGAAACGCCCTCTTGACTAAGGCAAGAGGGAAAAACGCCCCCACCCCTAACCTTGTTTCAGCAGCTTCCAGAAAGGCAAGAGACCACGGAAAGTGGAAGAAGACAGCTCGCAGCCTGACGGCGGTAGATCGTTCATTTTCCGACCACATCAAATTGGCGCCATCTGTGGGAACGTATTGTTCCTAAAAAATTCATTTGATGGTTGTCGGAACCGATCAAACATCGCCGGAGGGTGGCGTGCTGAACATGGAGGACTTGGCCAGAATGATGACTACGACGGTGGATGCGGCGTTTGCAAGACGCCTAGAGTTTCAAGAGATAAGGAAGTTAAAAGCTGACATGGAGATCCTAATGGCTAAGAGGTGGGGGAGGAAAGAACCAGGGAGTCCTCGAGAAGAAAATGCCTCAGGGGAACGAAGAGAAGAACTCGCAGAATCAAAGGCCAAGGAAGAAGGAAGGACACTGGGGAAGGAACCGAACTCCCCTCGGGCTAAGAAGCGAGGTCTGGCGGAAATGCAAGAGGCCAAACTTATTGATGAGGGAAGAAATCCAGAAGCTGAAAAGCCTAACCAATCCTCAGGAACCATCCCCTCTTCCTCGAGGATCACCCTTCTCGGCCGAGGTTATGGCGGTCCCTCTACCGCTTCATTTTCGTCTCTTTGAAATGGGTAAATACGATGGATCAGGACATCCCGAGGATCACTTAACGAGTTTCGACGGACAAGCGACGTTGTACCAACTGGACGATGCCATCAAGTGCCGACTGTTTGTAACCACGCTGGTGAAAGGAGCTCAACAGTGGTTCCCCTTGCTACCGCTGGGGAATAAAAAGTTTTCAAGAGCTCAACGGCTTTCCTCAAGCATTATTCCAGTTGTCGCAGACGCCCCTCTTCCGCTGTGGAATTACTGAGGATGAGGCAAGGTGATCGAGAGAACCTAAGGGAATACCTCAAGCGCTTCAACCAAATTGCCATGAAAATCCCTAATGTCACTCCGGAGTTGCTTATAGGAGACTTTCAACATGGGCTGAATGAGAGCGGTCTGTTTAGATCTTTAGTGAAGAAGCACCCGAGCACCATAGAGGAATTGGTGGCACGAGTGGAGAAATATGCACGAGTGGAAGAGGCGCAATTGATAAACGTAATTTCTTACATTTATATTTGTTCAATTTAAGTCGTTTGCGTTCATTAATGAAGCTGTTTTGAATATCCTAGCACTTAATGTGAGTTAATGGCCATATCACATTTTTTACGGCAGTTTTGAGGCAGTTTGGTATTTCTTGCAGATTATAGGGTAAACGATGTCCAATTGAGCTAAAATTTTAACTGATGATAGAAGATTCGCTGATACCAATTTTGACCGAAGGAATTTCCATTCCGAGTCCCAGAATGGGAGATACGAATTTTCCTTAACACACCACTTTGATGTGCAAAACAGTCTATTTTGATTGGCCAAAGCCCAGTATGAATCAACCCATTAATCCAATCTCAACCCAGCCCACTATATACTTGATAGCCCATGGAATGGAAGTATAATACCAGCCCAAAAGACCAAAAGACAAAAAGTGAAGCTATATCATTAAAATCTGAAATTGTATACGGCTTGTCTGTTGAAATTTGGGATTTGGAATATGCTTTCCAAGACAAACACTCGACAAGAAGAAAAAAGGGAGAGCTCACGGCTGAAATCCGTCCCATGTCTTCTACGGTTCTACCCAGGTGAGCTTTATAAAAGAAAGACTAATCTTGAGCAGTGGGGGGGGGGGGGGGGTCGAACACTTCACTATCAAGGATCCATCTTGCAACCACCTCTCCACTCAAACTCTCAACACTGCCCACATCAACGTATGCCCCAACCATCAAGCATCCATCTCTCACACACCAAACCCATTTGAAGCATACACCTCTCAAGCAACCATCTCAAGGGGGCAGACGGGTTATTCAACGTTCTGCTCTCATCAGTCGAACCTCTCACTGCATCAAGAATCCACCTCAAGGAAGCACCCACCTCACTCAAGGAGGCACCTCACCACGTACACCATCAAAGCTGAAAGGGTTGGAGGACGACGAACCATTCATCTCAAGCACCCACCTCAAGCTCGCAGCTGCCACGTCAAACTCCCTAACCTCCTGAGCGAATTGAAGCATTTACGAGCATAGACGGCTGAGGAGAAAGTGGGTCGCTGCTCCGGGGGGCTGCTCGTGACGAGGGAATTGAAACGGAAGCTCGATAAAATCACTCAAAGACGTACGCACGTAGGGCAGCAAGCAACTGAAGCTCACGCAGCGCAGACACACAGTGGAGGGCAGCGGTACACACACGGGCTGAGAAGAGACGTGAGGGCAGATTCTATTTGCGACGGAAAGCATTGACGGAGCACGACGTTATCAGAGCTAAATATCAGGGAAGAAATTATGTTTTCGTCTTTGATATTCTCGTCTTCTCTTGTTTCCATTGTAAATATGAGTAGCTAATTCTTATATGTGCTTGGGATGAGATGAACGCTAGGTAGAATCATTGTTGGACGTAAATCATTCGTGTACATGTTATATTGGCTATTTATCAATTATGATTTTGTTGTTCAGATTAATATGTCTATGCGTTGATTTGCATATCACTTCGATATGTCTATGTGTTGATGTGATTTCTTGGTAATATCGTTTTAGGGCGACAGCTAGAAAAACGATTAGGCCTTTCGTAAAATGATAGGAGTTCGATTATAGGGCGACAACAAATAATCGATCCTCGCTTAGGTAAATTAATATATATATATATATATATATATATATATATTCTCACAACCGTCTAGGGCGACTGCAAATTCGGGCGTGAGTAGGAATTACCGCGACTTAGTCCTTATATTTGTGTTAACGATAATTTACGGCCTTGTCAATGATACCTAGCAGGATTCGAAATCCCGAGCACATTTGTTTTATATAAAAGGTTATTTTTAAATATTAAGTTGCGTTTAAAGCTGTTGGTTTTGCTAAGTTAAGTTGTTAGAATTTATTTTATAAATCAAACTACAATTAAAAAAATATTTATCTAGGCTAAATATCGAAATGATAGGTTACTACTAGTACTCAATTTATTCTTCCACGTGTTCGATAATCGGATATTCGCTATAGCTATTCTACAAACGATAGGTACACTAACTATCACGCGCGGTGCTAGTTATATTATATTCGTTTTAATTATTACTTGACGTACTTGCACGAACCTTTATTTAATATATTAACATACACGCACGCGATCAGCAATGTCATCGGAAGGAAGAGAAAAGAGTGCCTCGGAGATCACCGCCTCGAGACAGTGAGCACAAAAAAGCCCCTCGTGATGAAAATCCTCCAGAGCATAAAAGAGCCCCTCGGGCTGAAAATTCTCCAGAGCATAAAAGAACTCCTCGGGATGGAAACTTTCCACCAACTACCCAAGTGATTGGGGCAGCTAATACCCTCTTGAGAGTCGTAATGCCCGTGCTTTGGAGATATGTGATGATTACAACTACATCAGAAGGCCATTCGGAGCGAGTAAAGGACCAAGGAACCCTGTATCAGATACCTATTGCGATTTCATCATGAGTATGGGCACACTACGGAGGAATGCTACCATTTGAACGACGAGTTGGAACGACTGATTGTGGAGAATCCTGAGGCCCGAGCAAAGCTTGTAGAAAGAGAAAGACGAGACGAAGGGAACATGGAAGAGCGGAGAAGAGACCGAGGTGCAAGAGCCTGATAAGGGGCGACCCCGTGGAGATGCACCCCTCAGTGCTAGGGAGATATTTTCCCCGAGGGAGTTATTTTCATTCATTTCTTAGTCTTTCATTTTCTGAATTTCCTCTGCATGTAGACATTGCATTTCAATGAGAAGTATTTTATTTCTCCCTGCGAGGTGTTCAAGAAACAAAAAATTGTAACCGAACAAGGCATGCTCGCGGACAGAGCAGGAATGAAGAAAAAGACCTCGAGTATGAGGCTCTAAAGCCCTCGGGCAAGAGGCATAAAAGCTCGGGCATGAGGCACTAAATCCCTTGGACGTGATGCAGACAAAGCCCTCGGATGAGGCATGCTCGCGGACAGAGCAGGAATGAAAGCCCTCGGGCACGAGGCATTAAAGCCCTCGGTGGGGCATGCTCGCGGACAGAGCAGGAAGGAAGACAAAGCCCTCGGATGAGGCACGCTCGCGGACAGGCAGGAATGAAAGCCCTCGGATGAGGCATGCTCGCGGACAGAGCAGGAACGAAGACTAAAGCCCTCGGATGAGGCATGCTCGCGGCCAGAGCAGGAATGAAGACAAAGCCCTCGGATGAGGCATGCTCGCGGACAGAGCAGGAAGGAAGACTAAAGCCCTCGGATGAGGCAAGCTCGCGGACAGAGCAGGAATGGATACTAAAGCCCTCGGTCATGAGGCACTAAAGCCCTCGCGGATGAGGCACTAAAAGCCCTCGGGCATGAGGGACTAAAGCCCTCGCAGATGAGGCACTAAAAGCCCTCGGGCATGAGGCACTAAAGCCCTCGGGCTTGAGGCACTAAAGCCCTCGGGCATGAAGCACTAAATGCCGCATGGATGAGGCACTAAAATCCCTCGGGCATGAGGACTAAAACCCTAGGGCATGAGGCACTAAGGCCCTCGGACGAGGCACAGAAGCTCTCAGCTGAGGCACAAAGTCCTTACCCGAGGCAAGAACACAAATTCCTTACTAGAAGCACAAAAGCAAGGCCCTAGGACGAAACGGGAAAGGCTCGAGAGCGTGAGACCACGACTTGAATTTGGCTACAACGTTCATTCCCCCGGACGAGCGACACCCCAAGACCTACGCCCGACCAACACACTTCTGAGCACTACATTTACGTCCAAAATTCACTATACTCTTTTGGACTATTTAAGAGGGGGACTATTGTTACCCCCAGATTTTTCCGGGTCTTGACGAAATACTCAGAAGCGTTTAAACAACATAAACGGAATGAGGCGGGAAGAGGGAGCTCACGAAGAAATGCACCCTCGGGAGAACCTATTAGAGGGACGGAAGGTATGCCACCCCCTCGGAAAACACGCCCGAGGGACAGGAGGTATGCTACCCCCTCGGGACAATACGCCCGTAGGGTGACAAGAAGAGTCCTTTGAAATATGGAAAGAGGAAAGAGAACAAACTAGAAAAGGTAAGAGGACGAACTAGAAAGATGGAAGATGGCCCAGAGGAAAGAGGACAGACCAGAAAGAGGGAAGAGGACCCAGAGGAAAAAGGACGGACCAGAAAGAGGAAAGATGACGAACCAGGAAGAGTGCCCGAGGAGCACCTAGGAGTTGTCTGGCAAGAACACCTGAGGAGCCCAGGAAGCAGTCTGGCAAGAATGGCAGAGGAGCCCAGAAAGCAGGATGCCCGAGGAGCCCCTAGGAGCTGTCTGGCAATAACACCTGAGGAGCCCAGGAAGTTGTCTGGCAAGAATTCCCGAGGAGCCCAGAAAGCAGCATGCCCGATGAGCCCCAGGAAGCTGTTTAGCAAGAATGCCCGAGGAGTCCCTAAGAGCTGTCTGGCAAGGATGCCCGATGAGCCTCAGGAATCTATTTGGCAAGAATGCCCGAGGAGCCCCCAGGAGCTGTCTGGCAAGAACACCCGGGGAGCTGCTAGGGAAGAACTCCCGAGGAGGCTACTTAGGAAGGGAAACTGTCTTGACGCATTCACACGGATTTTTCGGAAAGAGGATGAACATGGGAGAGCCACGAGCTTGAGGAGAACGTGAACGTGGGAAGATCATGATCGTGGGAAGAACGGCGAACGTGGGGAAACTGCCGAAGACCAGGTACACTCTTAGGAACTATAAATATCCTTAGTCACCCCTAGGGTGCGCCAGCCGTTGACACCGTTACTCTACCATTTTTACTACACTTAGCCATTTTATCACTTCACACCATTATTACTTTACATTCCTTACTATTTACACCTGAAAATGGAAACGCCCTCTTGACTAAGGCAAGAGGGAAAAACGCCCCCACCCCTAACCCTGTTTCAGCAGCTTCCAGAAAGGCAAGAGACCACGGAAAGAGGAAGAAGACAGCTCGCAGCCTGACGGCGGTAGATCGTTCATTTTCCGACCGCATCAGTAGTCTTTCGATATTGTAGCCCAAGCACAAGCATCAAAGTAACCCCGAACATACGGATTATCGTAAATCGTACGAGCAAGTGTCGTCTTACCGATTCCGCCCATACCTGTTATTGAGATTATCTGAGGCCCAGACTTTGGGTTTGAGGTGAGCTTGTCCACGATTTTGAGTTGTTGTGTCTTCAATGCCAACCACGACATCCTCGCCGGTAGTAGCGGAAAGGGACGGCTGTGATGATCCGAGCCGTTGCGTGGGTTGATTGTTTCTACGACTGAGCTTGTCTGTGATTTTTGTTATTTTCCCTTTGAAGGAAACGCCGAGCTTCGCGTCCGAGGAAATGGAAGGTTCTGAATGCGACGCGGAAGGCATAGAACGATTGCCTTCACATTCCTCGGTCGTCCAACTCATCTTCATAACCTCTTTTTCGAGAAGGTTTAAGCCTTTGATCACTTGTTGAAGGCTTCCATTGAATTTCGATCGGCTATATGGGCATCAATTAGGTCTTCTGCAGCATGTGCTGCATTTGCCATCTGAATCTCCAGTCCGTGATCGATTGTGTTGTGATGTTTTTCGAGGAAGCTTTGGAAGAAAGAGATGTTTGAGCTGAGAGAATCAAAGGTTCATCGTCGAGCTTAATGGGCGGTGTTTGTGTGTTCGCGGAGATCCTCAATGAAATGCATAAGAGAGGTAAAAGCTGCATACGCTGTGGCCATTTCTATTCAAGTTCAAGATTTTGCTGTTGCTTTCAAGTATTCGACTCCGTCGTCTATCGCTCTTATCAACAGAGAAGAGATTTTTTTTCTGTTTTTTCGGCCTGGGGTTCGAGTGTAATAAAAGAAAAAGTATTGGTTTTGTGACCTCTACGTATGGAGTTACTACTACGATGCACATGTGGTAATAAAGCCAAATTCACTGACGCGTAAGCCAATAACAATACACATGGTCATGTGGAGGTTCTGAGCTAAGCTCGCAAAAAATTGAAATATTCTCATTCATTTTTCTTATGATTTTATAATTGTACTTGGATTAGCGTTGTAGTTAATAATGCTCAAATTACCTATGTACGTTTTGGATTCGATTTCGTCTAAGTCCGATATTATTTTAATCGATCGGTCGTTATTTGTCGGATTTGAAATTTCATGACAAATGATTCATTTTCCAAAATTCAAAACCGAACTCGTAATAAAGTTCCCGTAATTAAATAATAATAATAATAATAATAATAATAATAATAATAATAATAATAATTAAGGGTGATCGATGACTCGAGCCGGCTCAAGAGCTCGATGAGCCGGCTTGAGCTTGGCTCATTATTGACGAGCTCGAGCTCACTAGTGTGTTCTCGAAAGCTCAGTAGCCGGCTCACGAACTTGTCTGTTTTATTATTTCTATTTTACTTTCGACCTTTAAATTTCTTATAATAAAAAGCTAGATGTCGAGCTCGTGGTGCATTTTGAAATCTGAATTTAGAGATCATTGCAATGATTTGGGTTTGAATTTACCAATTTTTATTATGATTTTTTAGTTTTTCTATTTCTTGTGAAGAAGCAAAAACCTTGTTCGCCAGAGGTATGATTGTCCCTTTTAACGAAACTAAGCAAAACACAAAGGCATTTATGTATGTTGACTAGTTGACTGAGCAGCTTAATTCATGTGTAAGCCACGGCTGGCCATATGTCCAATACAAGGGTCTGAGCTAAGCTAGCAAAATATTGAAATATTATTATTCCTTTTTTCATGTGAAGCATTAAATATGCTTATAGTTGGTATAAAAGATTCGTTGTTAACACATGATTCTCATTTATATGTGAATTCCATGACTGCCATCGCGATATAGATTATCGAAAGGTCAATTGATGATGAATATACTTAGACGGCATGTGCGCTTATGGGCATTTCGTGGTTATACTGTCATAATAAAAATACTCTTCATGACCTTTGATATCCTTATTCATATATTTTATTATTTTGGCGTGACGTTGCTGCTAATATATATATGTGTCTGTGACAATGACTAGCTCACATGAAAGGTGATAGTGTTTCGGATTATTTCTTGTGAAGATATGTGACCATGTCTTTAGTTGTCAGTCGTAATTGGCCCATTTTATCAGTTCAAGGAAAATATTAAACGGTGAATTCCTTATAGGTCACTTTCAACATTTCAACTTTTTTTTAAATACCCCTCGAATTATTTCTTCCTTATAACTACCCTTTTGAAAATTTATTCCTGTTCATTACCTCAAAAGCTCTTTTCAGCATTAAATGGACGAAAATACCCCTCTCACATATCAAAAAAAGCTGAATAATTATTTTCACATGCATTATACCAAAAAAAATCGTTATTGTACCAATAAATTTGGACATTGTACCAGAAAATGGTGAAATTATACCATCTGTTTTGGTTATTATACCAGTAAATAACGTTAGTCGAATTTTATACAGTGAAATTGGACGTTATACTAATTGATTTTGAAATTATACCAGAAATTGTAGAAATTATACCAACTGTCCAACAGATTTGTACACTATGCCAGTTGGTATAATAATGATAACAGTTGGTATAATAATCAAAACAGTTGGTATGATGTCCAACTTAAATAGCGTTATTATAATTTACAGCGGACGTTATACCAACTGATTTTGATATTATACCAGAAATTGTAGAAATTGTACCACATGTTTTGGTTATTATACCAGTAAATAACGTTATTCGAATTTTATACAAAGTGAAATTGGAAGTTATACCATCTGATTTTCAAATTATACCAGGAGCTGTAGAAATTACACAAACTGTTGTGGTAATTATACCAACAGATTTATACAATATACCAATTGGTATAATAATGATAACAATTGGTAGAATTAGAATAACAGTTAGTATAATAATCAAAATAGTTGGTATGATGTCCAATTTACTTTTAGAAAAGGGTATTTTCGTCCGTTTACAGTTTGGGGTATTAAACACTCAACTTTTCGCAGATGGGTACTGATAAGGAATAATTTTTGTCAGAGGTACTGATAAGGAAGTTCAAAATTTGAAAGGTACTAAAAGGGAATTTATCCAATATTAAAGACACTGATGACGTGAATGTGTGGGATGCATGTTTTTTACTGTCATGTTGCTGATGTTCATTAAATTAAATATATTTTTGAATGCATGACTAGCTTTTACTTGGTAGTATACTAAGGAATTTATAGGGAATATAAAACAATTGCATGTGACGTGAATGAATTGTTTGAACAAAGTCGTGCTTTAGAGTAAACGACAGGTAGTTACCCGGAAATACGAAATTACATATTAGTCTCAGAATGATAATGTAGTGACAGATTAGTCCATGGACCGTTTTATAGTGATAAGTTAGTCTCAGAATGATACTAAAGTCATTTGCTTTAGAATTATATAGTAGTTCAAATTTTAAGAAAATTACGTAGGGACCCGTGGACTATAGAATTTATATAATTTTCGTTGCTTTATGAATAATTTCTCAATTATGTATGATTAGGTAGTCACCAAAGTGGCCAAACTAGAAAGGTTTAGAGCTATAAATTAAACTCAAAATGCTCGTGACTAATAGACGCTATTAATTCAATGACATAACGAACATCTGACTACTGTATTGATGTTGATTAGCAAATAAAATATAAAGTACCTCTCAATTCTCAAAGGTTGGTTACCTAAGATGAGCGATGCATCCAAGATTACTACGCCAAAATCACCACAGTTATGAATGAAATGAAGACGTACAGAGAGAACATTACAGATGAAAAGATCGTCTAAAAGATTCAACTAAGTCTGCCAGAGAAGTTCGATTTGGTGGTGTCCTAATCCAACAAACGAAAGATATCACGCAGCAGAGTGTTAAAGAATTGATTCGGAAAGAGAACAAAAAGGGCATGTCGAAACATCTCTCGAACGCGCGTTTTAGTCACCAAAAGTCCCTCTAACAATACAGAAAGGGGAGTATGCACAAAGAGGAGGTCGAGGTAGTCGTGGCCGAGGTTTGAGAGGCAGAGGAGAGCAATTCTCATAAAAATAACGCCAAAACTGGTTTCGTTGCAACATTTGTGGGAGAAACAACCACAACGAGGACTGTGCCATAAAGGCAAACCACAGTGTTTCGCTCCAAGAGGTTTGGGCAGGTCGAAAAAGACTGCATATTAAAGAAAAACCAGCAAGTACACTTTCAGAAGAAAACCAAGCGAAGGCAACATGTTCTAGCGTGTCATGTCGCTGCCGAATCAAAAATAACTGTTGGTTTCTCGACAATGGCTGTAGTAATCACATGGTGAATGATATGACACATTTATTGAAGATGAAAGCCGTGAAGAAAAAAATAAAGACGGGGCAATGGCGATGTTATTTCAGTACAACGACTTGGAAGCGTTGGCCTCCAGACCAAGGACGGGAAGAAGTCAATGGGTGACTAATTGTACGTGTTGCGTTTTAGTATCAATCGATCAAATGCTTAACGATTCTTAGATTAAAATAAATCCTCGAAACTGTCTGATTCGAATAAGAAAGAAAATGAAAAAACTGAAGCACACGAAAACACAAGCAGTTTACGATGGTTTGGCTAGTGATATCTAGCCTACATCCACGGGCCAAGGATCAAAGCTTTATTGATGTTATCAGGTGCGATGGGGATCTCTCACTTTCGTGTTTACAACCTTTCGTGATTCGCTCAAGAAGAAAAGTTACACACAGTGCAAAGTCCCACGATCACACAGATGAAAATCTGTTTCTCCTCATGCTCTGCTCAACAGAAGCAGCACGTGACACTGTTTTATCCAATCAAATATAAGCCAGCTCATAAAACGTCTTCACCCTCAGCAATTCTATAAGTGGCTTCCTTGTTTATTCAGCTCAACAATTCATACGTTGCTAGAACGATTTCACATCAGGATTAGTTCTTCAGCAACTCACTTCTTCAAAACCATTGTCGAGCTTCAGTGTTCTTGAATTAACTCCCGCTGTACGGCACGCATTTGGATATAAATTTATTGAGTATTGGACAGAGCACAAATATGCCACCCACTTTGAAGACAGGGAGTGTCTTATCTACGATAAAAAGAGTGGACAGAAATGACTCGCACTTAAGATTGAAATGAAAAAGGATCTCAACTTGCCGATATACTTTGAAAAGGTTGCAGATTGAGCATTCAAAGCTGTTGTTGTCGAAAACTCGTGCGTTTGGCATAGGCTACTTGGGCACCTCCATTTTGGGAGCCTTAAATTACTTCAACAAAAGAGATGGTGCATGGACTTCCAAAAATCGAGACACACACCAAGTTTGTGAAGGATGTGCTCTCGGCTAACAACATCGGCTATCATTTCCCAAAGGCGTTGCTTGGAGAGCAGGTGACATTCTCGAACTTATTCACACAAATGTTCGTGGGCCGATGAGAACGTTGTCTTATGCAGTGACTATCTAGACTTTATTAGTTGGAGTCAACAAGTAAAATAAATTTCATTTAGGGGTAAAAAATCTAATAAGAACAAATATGGGCAATATGGTTGCAAAAGAATCGAATATTTTCGATTCGAATCGGAATATTCGTATTCGAATTCGAATATTCGAATATGGAACACGAATACGAATAGTTTTTTCCGATTCGAATAGTTACCGAATACGAATACGAATATATTGTTATTCCATTCGTAAACTTCGATTCGTTTTGAATTATATAGAATGGTATATTATATACAGGTATTATGCATAATTATATGAATATGTCGTTATTCGAATAGCAAAATTCGATTCGTTTGGATAGAATAAATATCGATTCGTTTAAATTATGCATAATTAACAGGTATTTTTTTGAAAAAAATTTAAAAATTCGAATATTCGAATATTCGCGAATCATTTCGAATATCATTATCGAATCAATTTTATGATTCATCACGTATCGAATATCGAATACGAATGTCAGATAAAATTAACGAATACAAATATTTGATTCTGTTGGGTTCGTTTGCAACCCTAATGGGCAGAGTGGAAAAAAGTAAAAGAAAATTCATTTGGGATTAAAAATAAAAAAATTCTTGGAGAGGCAAATTCGAAAAACAAATGTGGGCTATAGGAATGACATGGGACAAATGAATTTAATAAAAAGGACACTTACCACTAGACTAGGGACAATTTTTATAATACTGATCCATACTAAATAACTATATTGGATTTCCGGGGTCACCCCCTTAGCCCTACGTAGGTTTGTCACTGGTCTCATGGAGATAACGAGTACTTCATATTCTTAATCGATGACTTTTCGAGAATGACGTAATTTTATTTTATGAGAGAAAATCTGAAGTTCTCTTCATATCCAAGAAATTCAAGAGTTTTGTTGAACCTCGGACCGATTAAAAAAAGTCCAATAACGTGATCGGTCTCCGATTGCTTTTCAGGAATTCTGTGATGACGAAGGCATGGATAGACAGCTCGCGGTTGGTTATACACCACAATAGAACGGCGTGGCTGAGAGAAAAACCGATCCATGATGAAGATGGCGAAAATGATGATGCACGATAAAAAGACTTCCTTCAGAGTTTTGAACTGAAGTTGTTCGCACCGCCGTCTATTTATTGAACCGAAGTCCCACAGAAGCTCTTGGGGACAAACTCCAATCAAAGCATGGAACGAAAGAAAGCCATCGATGAAGCATCTATAAGTCTTCGGAAGCATTTGTTATGCACAAATTACAAAAGAAAAAAAGGAGCAGACTCAACGAAGTAAGTGAAAAATGCATTTTATTCGAATATTGCTCTAAGTCGAAAGATTATCGTCTTTATAGTTTGAAGACTAACGAAATTATGATTTTCCGAGACATTATTTTCAATGAAAATGATATTTTCTTAATTGGGAAGATGGAACAATGAGAAAAGAAGTCGTTTCGCATTATAATGATGAAAAAGTGGATGACTACTATGATGAAGTGCACGCATAAACGTTTAGTCCTTTAGGTGCAGGTCCAAGTACCGTTCAGGTCCCTCAAGCTCAAGTTCTCCAGATTCAAATGCAAAGCAAAATCGGAAGCCTGAGCGAGATATACACATGGTGCAATTTCTGCGTTCTTGAACCAGAAAATTTCGAAGAAGTGAACGATAAACCAGATTGGAGATCGCAATAAGAAAAAGTCAGACGTGGGAGCTTGCAATAAAACTGCAAAAAAGGACGTTATTGGCATCAAATGGGTTTCGAAGTGAAGTTAAATCCTGACGGCTCGATTCACAATAGCCCGACGTTGACTATAGAGAAACATTCGCCTTCGTTTATGACTCGATACTATTCGCGCTATCATTGCCACAACAGCCCAGAATGGATGGAAACTCTATCAACTAGATGTTAAATCTGCGTTTTAAACGGAGAGTTGAAAGAAGAGGTGTGTTGAACAACCTCATGGGTTTATCAAGAAAGGCGACGAAGATCAAGTGTATAAGTTGAAGAAGGCTCTGTGTTTTAAAACAAGCACCGATGGTGTGCTGGTTATCCAAATTGACTCGTACTTCATATCTCAGAAGTTCGAGCGAAGCAAAAGCGAGCCAACCTTGTACGTGAAAAATTAAAGGTAAATCGACACATTGATTGCTGAATTTAAGCGAGACGTGATGAAAAATAAGATGATAGATTTGGGCTACTACATCATTTTCTTGGCATGGAAGTTTATCAATGTACGATGAAGTTTTTCTATGCCAAAAGAAGTATGCTGAAAATATACTTGCTAAGTTTAGCATGCTTGATAGAAAGCCTTTATCGACTCCGTTAATTGTGAATGAGAAGTTCGTTAAAGATGATGGATCTAGAAGAGCTTACCCAACCCTCTTCAGAAGCTTGGATGGAAATCTATTTTATCTTAACATCCACAAAACTAAAAGATATCATGTACGCTTCGAGTTTATTATCAAGGTTTATGCATAACGCTAGCCAGCTACATCTCGGAGGTGCTAAAAGAGTCCTAAGATATAGCAAAGGTACGCTAACTTTAGGATTGAAGTTTAGCAAAAGTGCTGAAATATCATTATTTGGATTTTGCGATAGTGATTGAGCTGGCCAAAGTGAAGATCTTCGAAGCACGCCCGATCAATCTTTTTCGCTTGGTACCGGGGTAATTTCTTGGGCATCTAAGAAGCCAGAAACTTTGGCGTTATCGCCTGCCGAAGCTGAATACGTTTCAACAAGTTTGGCAACGTCTCAAGTTCAGTGGTTAAGAAGAACTCTCGAAGATATTGGAGAGAAGCAAATGGAAGCTACTACAGTGATATGCAATAATAAATCTGCTATTCACCTTGCCAAAAATCCAGTGTACCACACCAGAACACGTCACTTCATAAGAGATGTAATCGAGGACGGAAACTCGAGTTGAGATTTTGCAAGAGCGAAGTGTTGGGAAATCCGGCTGTACCGAAATTTCGCCCAAGATCCACCGAAAAAATAAAACTGGAGAACACAAAGATTTAACGTAGAAAACCCTCTGTTAACCAAGAGGAAAAAACCACCCGAGCAACAAAGCCGCAAAAAAATTCACTATTTGAATCACACAATTCTTCTATGCTCGCCTACACCCAAAACCCGACAACAACACGAAAGTAATTATACTGGCTAACTTAAATTCTCACCAAAAGGGAATTTTCCTAGAGTTAATTGTTAACACAAATAACTTTCTAATGTGTTGGTGTGTTTAAAATGAAGGGTATACCCCTCCTATGGAGGGGAAACACCCCACATGACTTATCCCAATCAATGCGGGATAAAGTCACAAATGCGCGTAAGCCCAACAATCTCCACCTTGTGACTTTCTGTCTTGACACCTTCACTCGAAGATCCACATAGCTTCCGCTACCATACTCCACCATAAAAGCATATCCACTTGAAATCGCATCCAAGCATTTCTTCGGCCCGTCAAAATAACCTTGCTAAAATCTATGCACGTTTGGCTTACTAGGAAGTTCATAAGCCCTCGACACGAAATTTCCACCACACACCTTGTATCTAGGGTTGCAAACGAACCGTTTCGAGTCGAATACCACAATATTCTATTCGTATCATATGATAATCGAATCCGAATACGAATATTCGAATATTTAATCGAATCATTCTTATTCGTATTCAGAAATATTCGAATCGAATATTTGAATACTCAAATATGGATTATTTATCTTTACATTTAATAAAAATATATATATTGAATTGTAATATTATGTATTTGCACCCCATTTGAGGGTAAAAAAAACCTTAGAAATTATACAATTTCTTAAAATTTTGTTCCATCAATAATAATGTAAGTTTTAATTTATTACATTTTATTTCATGAATGCAGTTCTTCAAAAGAAATTATTTACACATAAAAATTAATTTTGTAATTTATGATGGAAGTTAATTCTACACTTTATGAAATAAACAAAACTTCTAAATTTATAAATATTATTCTTTGATTTATTTTTAAAAATATTTTTTATATTTCATATTAAAATTTATAAATATATTAAATTATTCGAATCGAATAATTCGAATAATATTCGAATCGAATATTGTGATTTCATATTCGTATTCGGATATTTCTCGAATCAAAAAAATATTCTTATTCGGATTCGTATTCTAAATATTCGAATTCGAATCTTAAAATTTCGAATCGAATCGCGAATCGAACCAAAAAGGTTCGATACGTTTGCAACCCCACTTGTATCAACGCCAAACCAATGCCCGTGTGTAAAATGTAGACCCGCTAATAGTAACACGCCCTCTCTCATGACACTTAGTGACATGCCATAAGGACACCATTGTCTCTCTTAGAAAAAAACTCATCCGTGGACAGAGAGACAAAATTAGCATCTTTCGCAGTATCTCCACTTACCGACTTGGAGCTGCTTGCCAAACCTGCTCCACCTTTCGGACAATTTTCCATGAATCAAGATCGGCTTCATGTGTAAGAAGGTTGAGAGACAGATGAGTCTCAGGGCATGATCCTCATCGTCAATCTTCACTTCAATGGATTCCAGCTCCGAGACGATCCCGTTGAGAATGCTTAAGTGATCTGAGATGCTTCGACCTTCAACCATCTGCAATGTATGAACTTGCTCCTTCAGATACATCCGATTTAAGACGCCTTTAGTCTGATACAACTCTTCGGGCTTTTCCCGCAACGCTTTTGCCTCTGGAGATTCCATGCACAATTGCGAGGACATTCTTGGCCAGACAGAGTCGTATCGCAATTGCCGATCTCAAATCTAGTTCCTCCCAATCATCATCGCTTACTCCCGATTTGCTCGCACCAGATGTTTCCTCAGTGCTGCTGGTAGCACCGCCTTTGGGAACTTCCTTGCCTATGCGGCATGAGATTCATCTCTTGAAATCCATGCGTCTTCAAAGTGAGGATGACAGGAAGGAAATCAATGGAATCTCTTATGCATCTGCAGTGGGTAGCCTAATGTATGTGATGCTATGCACGCCGCCTGACATTGCATACGCTGTCAGCATAGTAAGTCGATACCAGTCTAACCCTGGTAAAGAACACCTGGATGCAGTAAAGAATATTCTCAAGTACCTCGAACGGACTAAGGATATGATACTGGTATATGGAAACGGAGGATTAGAAGTGGACAGTTATATCGATTCATACTTCGAGTAAGATGTGGATAACTGAAAATCCACTTCTGGTTTTGTATATACGCTCAATGGTAGAGCAGTGTCTTGGAAAAGTTCTAAGAAAAGCACTGTTGCCGATACCACCACTGAGGCGGAGTATATTGCAGCCTCAGCAGCTAAGAAGAGTGTTTGGATAAGAAAGTTCTTAGAAGAACTCCAATACAGGCATAGTGGATCGCCCACTGCTATTATGGTGCGACAATAGTTGGGCAATCGCATAAGCCAAAGAACCTAGGCCTCACAGTAAGTTCAAACATATAGGGCCTGTTTAGTTGATGAGATATGGTAAGATAAGAACTTTTTTTTATCGATACTAATATTGTTCACTTCAAAAAATGCTTATTTGGATAGAACCCAAGATCATGGCCCACTGTTACAAACAATCAAGCCCAATATAACTTAACCAAAGGATTAGGCCAAGATAATTTGTCCAACTCATCTACTAAATAGGAAATTACTAAACACCCTTGAAATATATAATAACCCTAGTCTCCCTTTCATCAAATGCTGCAGAGAACGGCGATCTAACGCGATGACCCAACAAAGATATTGATCAGTTAGCAAGCAAAGGAACTGACGAATCGGAGAAAGGCGGTGAATTGAGATGCAGACAGGAAACAATCTCTGGTAACGGTTCCAGCGTGTTGAATCTCGAGCTTCCGGAAAAATATGGGCGAACGGAGTTAGCTTCGAGCCCTACCGTGAATTTTGGAGGAACTGAGGAAAACCGGGTCGCTCCGCCTCTTTAGCGCCAAATGGGTCCAATCCTTCAAATATGTCCATAAAAGTTTGTGTTTAATACCATGGATATCAGATGGGGCGGGTTCAGTCAAGCATTGGATATGGGTTCAATTTGTCTAGATGGGTTCAGTCGATGGTCCACAAAAAGTGGTTGACAAGTTTTTTTGCTGCAGATTTGTTGAAGGGTCGTCATGTGGCGAGGATATGTCGGTAATGTCGGATGAACAGAAACGGCGATGAGCGATTTGGTGAAGGTCAGAGCTTTGGAGACGAGTCTGTTAGCGAAGGTGAATTGCACTGTGAGATGGGGGTTAAATTTGTAAATTTACAAATTATCAAAACTAAACACAGCCATACAAAGAAAATACCACGTGTTGCGTGGATTCACTGAACAAGGCTACATAGTTGTGCAGAAGATAACCTCTGCGGATAACGTGGCAGACCCATTCACTAAGCCTCTCTCACGGCAGTGCTTGATAGACACCTTGATAGAATGGATTTGCGATATCATAGCACATGACATTGAGTGCAAGTGGATGATTGTTAGGGATGTGTCCTCAAAATGCCATTCGATGATGAAATGAATATTGCACGTATTTACTTGATGTATCATTCGCTGTGTATTTGAATGGTGAATTCGAATATTTATTTGTGGAATAAATGTTTGACATTTGCATTCTATCTAGGCATATTATCATCTACCATCAGTTCTTACTTGCCATCTGGTTAGACGGTAAATAAATAAAACCAAAATATAGTGTCAAACAAATAGAGAGTTAATAAGGATCACCGAGACAGTGTCAAACAAATAGAGATGTACATTTATTTAACGAGCTTGGAGACGTTAATAAAATTCCAAAATATGAGTTTTAGAAACTGTATTTACATGGACTTCGATTCCCAGAACGAAACGGCGGAAAAACGGTCGGAAAATGGGCTCACGGCCACGAGCATGGCTCGTCACGGCCGTGATTAATATAATTACGTTTAAAATCATTTTCAATGGTTGAAAGATGGTATTTATGAATAAGCCTTGAGAAATTTAATATGACTCTTTAGGCACAAATGCAACATTAGCTTAATAATGAGGTCTCATTCACAAGAAATGTCGATGAATGTTGGCCAAATGAAGCAATTCAAGAAGGTCGCGATGGAGTAGATCGGCGAACCGATGATGTTTAAGTAGATTACTTTTATCTTTTTATAACCTATAACTTACACATCAATTTTATCTTTTAATTATTTGATTTCTATAGTGGTATTATTTGATATATAATTCATTGTCTGTCAATTTAATTATTTTGCTCATTGTTTATATTTTCATAAAAATTTTCCATTCATTTGATAATGCGATAAAAAACAATTATTTACAACTTCTATATATACATATACCTTTGAACGAGATTCCGGATTTGGTATGATATTGGTATATCAGCTGGACTACCTTGGGTCCGAACGGGATCAAACTGTTTAGAGCTTGATAACAGGACTAATAGGTTTAATAACGCCAAGTACCATTATCCATGGTTCAATAGGTTGGAAGCAGCTGCATACCTTAACATCATCTTTTTTTTATTTTTTATATGATCCTCTCCAAATGGTATCAGAGCCATGGTGGGGGTGTTAAGAAGTTAAGGTGTAGTTTAACGGTCTTTATCAAATGTTAAATTTGATGAGACGAAAAGATGCTGTTAAAAACAGTATTGAAGAGGAGTATGATATTCCTCAATATTTAGATAAATTGAATCGTTGGACAATTCCTAGGATAGATTATAAAATAATCTATGAATTGGAACTTTCGAGAAATTAGGCTTGAAACGGGCAGTAAAAAACTACTGAGGAAACAATTTCTTTGAATAATGAAGAAATGGTTATAAGACTTCTAAGCAATAGAGACTTAGAAAGATATAGAATAAATCATAAGATTATCCATATTGGGTTAGTACAAGTAGCCTTTAAGCCTTTGACTTTAGAAGGTTTACCAGAGAGCTTTATAGCAGCTCTTAGAGATGGTAGAAATCTCGACTGGAAGCAATCCCTTATGTGAATAATTCAGTCTAGCCTTGCTCATGGCCCAGTATACTTTAATGTATACCCAAATCTCCAATTATATTTAATTGATGTCAATATATTGGATGCTCTGACATTAAATGTCAAAACTCACGGATATAATTACGCTCCAGGATCGGAGGTAATATGTATCTGTTATAGGATTTATTATAAACCTTTATATACGCTTAACCCTCGGCGTAGAATCGTTGATAAACCCATCAACGAAACTGTTCTAATAGAAACTAATTTTAGTAGATCTAATATTACAACTCGAAGATCTATAAAATGGGAAGAAATACAATTTCCAGAAAACTGGACAATAGAAAGAGCTATACCTAATCAACCCAAAATTAAAAATAACCCTACTCAAATAATACAAACAACAGATGGATCTGTTCAAATCCACTTCGAACAAAATCAAAGATCTATCAAAACTCCTAGATCTAGAATGACTCGATCAGCTTCTTCTCATTATCATATATCACCATGTGATTATATGATAAATCTCCTTCTAGAGCTTCGACTTCTCAAATTAGAGAATCAACATCTAGTGATTACCTTCAAAATAAGATAGAAGAATTAAGAATTAATTCTGATAATATAGTTCACGGTGTTTTTAAAAATCAAGACGAGGAAATAGCCGATTCAGAAATGGATTTTCATGTTTAATGGATACAAAACCCAAAATTGATTTTAGTCCGGGTTCACCGGCAAGAAAGAAAATTAATCAAGAATTCAATTTACCCAAATGGGAACTTTTCCGAAAATGGTTTTTTGGAAGTTTTAATAAAGAATATAAAATTAATTTTCAAGACGAATTTTATAATGATTTGTCAAACGAAATGAAATGTTACCCTGTATTCCTTGGTTTTTAGAAAAATATTTTAAAAACATGACATTTGTTCTTGAAAGAAATTATAAGCTTTCAACAGGAAAAAATTTAAATTCGATTTACCCTCCTCAAACTAGTTTCCAAATGGAAAAAGAAAATGAGACTAGATATTTTAATGCTTTTCAAAAATTATTTGAAAACGATACGCTTACTGTGACTAAGCCATATTAATTGTCTTTTAAAACAACAAAATTATACAAACATGTATGTTATTGTTTTAGGAGAACAAATATCTTTATTAAAGAAAAATATGGAGGATATTTCATCTTCAGTAAAAGATATTAAAAAACATCTTTTAAAAGACAAAATCGAACTTAATAAAGCTTCTTCAAGTGTTCAGCCTCCTCCTGCAATTATTGATTTTAAACTAAAATCGATTTCTCATATTGAAAATTTACTTGAAGAAAAACTAAAGAATCTTAAAATTAATACTTTAAGTGAAGAATTTGAAGATAGACTTGAAAATTCTGATAATATTCAGAATATTCAGAACACATTTACCGAAGAAAACTCAAGCATACAAAATATGCTAGTAGCCCAATTCAAAGCATACTATCACCCTAGGCCAACTCCTCAAGATGTATTGTTCGAAGAACAAGAATTTACACTCAATAATTCGTATAGTGGTAGAAGTATATATGAGTGGAATTTAGACGGTTATACCGAGAGACAAATTTTTAACATGATTCATAGAATGTTAATGTATAGCACAATTTGCAAAGCTAATCATAATAGCGATAGAGTTGTTGCTAAAATGATCGTTGCTGGCTTACTAGTCAGTTAAAAGGTTGGTGGGATAATTATTTAACCCCACGAGAACAAGAAGATATTTACCAAACTATGAAAGAAGAAAACGACGAAATCGTCGAAAACACTGTTTATACATTATGCGTAAATATCATTGAACATTGTACAGGCCGGTGGTCTGATAATTCTGAAAATATCAGAACTCTTCTCCAAAATCTCAGGTGTAAAACTCTAACATCTTTTAGATGGTATAAAGATAATTTCCTTAGCTGAGTCATGGAACTCCCTGAGTCAAATAGTACTCACTAAAAATCTAAATTTATAGCTGTCCTACCTTCACTCTTTGCAGAAAGGGTAAGGAATAACCTTAGGAAAGGAGAATCGAGTATCGATTATAACTCCTATACATATGGTAAACTTATAGGGACTTGCATACAAGAAGGCTTAGCCTTATGCAATGAAATAAAATTAAATAAACAAGTCAAGAGACATTCTCTAGATGAAAAGAAACAATTAGGAGAATTATGTGGCCAATTTGGCATGGAAAATCCTTCTACGAGTAAAACTCGTAAAGAACACAAAACTAAAAAAATATTCTTCTAAACAATATGAAAGAAGGAAAATCGAAAACTCAAAAGAAGAGAACAAAAATTGTCAAAAGAAAATAAAAATTCTCAATACAAAAATAAATTTCCTCCTATTATCTGTCGAAAATGCGGAAAAATAGGTCATAAAGCCAGTACCTGCTGGACCAAAAAGAATATTAATAGTTTAGAAATCGATAATGAATTTAAAGAAACAATATCAAAAATCCTCTTAGAATCTGATAATGAATCAGAATCTTCCTCAAACGATGAAAATAATAATATCATAGAAGAAATCTTGTCATCAGAATCAGATGAATGCCAAAATTATCAAAAGGACAACCTTGTTCTAAGAATATAGAGAGTTCAGAATCTGAATTAGAAGATAATAATTTATATCAAATTATATCTCAATTTCAAGAAATAAATGTTCTTGACAATAATCTTCTCGAAATATTAAAAGAAACAGAAGATCCAGATTTAAAAAATCTAATTATAAAAAGAATAATTCAAAAAGAGGAAGAAACTTCTAAAGAAGTTATTCCTAAATCTGAACCTTATAGAATATACCGAAGTAATGAAATTACTTCAAAATAAAAATAAATTTAATAAAAATGAATCTCCCACTAATATTAAAGACTTAACATTAGAAATCTCAAATTTAAAAATGAGATTAAAAATCTAAAATTAAGTCATATAGACTTAGAAAGACGATTTTCTAAATTAGAAAAAAGAAAAGAAATTGTTGAAGAATTTACTAACGAAGAATTCGCTAGTATTTCACAAAATATTGAAAATAATAATTATCTTCAACTATAGAAGTAATCAATTCTCAAAAATGGTTAGTAAAAATATCACTACTAATTGACGGAAATTTTCATAAGAATCTGATTGCACTAATTGATAGTGGAGCAGATTTAAATTGTATTCAGAAAGGAATAAGTCCTACCCAATATTTCCACAAAACAAACCATTCTCTTAGCTCTCAAGCGGAGAAAAATTACAAATAAATTATAAAATTCCTAAGGCCTTCATTTGTAAAAATAAGGTCTGTATTCCTACGTCATTCTTGCTTGTCAAGAATATTACTAACCATGTAATTCTTGGTACTCCATTCCTAAGGAAAATATTTCCTGTTAAAAATATTTCCGAAAAGGAAATGGGAGCACTCAGGTTAGTTATTAATTATAAACCATTAAATAATGTTTTGAAATGGATTAGGTATCCTATTCCTAATAAAAAAGATCTTTTAGATCGATTATTTAATGTCATTATATTTTCAAAATTTGATTTAAAATCAGGTTTTTGGCAAATTCAAATTGCCGATGAAGATAGATAAAATTGCTTTTACAGTCCCAATTGGACAGTTTAAGTGGAATGTTATGCCTTTTGGTTTGAATAACGCTCCCTCTGAATTTCAAAATATTATGAATGATATTTTTATTCCTTATAGTAATTTTATTATCGTTTATATTGATGATATTTTAATCTTTTCAAAGATATTGAAACTCATTTCAAACATCTTGATATATTTAAGAAAATTGTTATTCAAAATGGATTAGTTATATCTAGCCCAAAAATGATTTTATTTCAAACTAAAGTTCGATTTCTGGGTCATAATATTGAAAAGTGTAATGTTAACTCAATTAATAGAAGTACTGAGTTTGCGTCTAATTTTCCAGATCAAATTCTCGATAAAACTCATCTTCAAAGATTTTTAGGGAGTCTTAATTATATTTCTCCTTGTTATAAAAATCTTGCAATCGATACGTCTATTTTATATGATAGATTGAAAAAGATTTCTTGTCAATGGACAAATAGTCACACAGAAGTTGTTAGGAGAATTAAGAATAAAGTTACGCATTTACCATGTTTAATGCTTGTTAACCCTAATTGGCAAAAATTATAGAGACTGATGCGTCTGATCTAGGTTTTGGAGGAATCTTAAAACAAGTTTCTCCAGAAGATAAGAAAGAATATTTAATTAGATTCCATTCGGGGAAATGGAATAATGCCCAGAAAAATTATGCTACTATAGCTTGCGAAGTACTTGCTATTGTTAAATGCGTTCTTAAATTTCAAGATGATTTATACAATCAAAAGTTTTTAATAAAAACTTATTGCCAAGCTGCGACATTTATGTTTCAGAAAGATTTCAAGCACGATGTCTCCAAACAAATGTTTGCGAGATGGCAGACTCATTTAGCCCCATTTGATTTTGGAACAATTATAAAAGGAAGTGATAATAGCCTTCCTGATTATCTAACACGTGAATATCTTTCATGAATTTTGCAGATATGTCCCAATATGGGCGAAATTTCCCCTCTAGAGGCGGAAGGGTGGAAAAAATGTTATTGCTCAAATGGGCAACAAAAGGCTAGTTAAAAGAATCTCTCAGCTTCCTCAAGTAATACCTTGAGTGGCGAAGAATACGAAGAATTCCTTGAATTCAAAAAGCAAAAAGCTAAGTCTTCTAATGAAGGTATTTCTTATGCTAAAATAATTGCGGAAGAAGATGATGACGTTGACTATGAGAAAATTTCTCATACTGAGGTAATTATATTACTTGAATTCAAAGATTTAAAATGGTCTGATGAACCTTGGACTATAATGTCAAGGTATTTTGATAAAGCATCATATGCTGCCACGTTTTATAAAAATCGTGATAACTATGAAAATATTCTTAAGTATACAGGAACATGTGACCTTGAACATTTTACTGCGGGAAATTCCCAAAATGCTTTGAAAAAAGGTTACACCTTTAGTAAAATTATTTTCAAGCAAATTATTTTGCCTGAAAATGGGCTATTCACCCATTAAAGGATAGAGAATATTTTCATCCTGAGTAAAAACTCTAGTTAAATTTAATCACTACGATTATATTGATGCTTTTTATAAAATATTTTTATACCAGAATGATGATAAAAAACATTCTTGGTGGATTAAAATTTGTGCGGATGTTTATAATTCCGAAATTCCTAATTAATTTTATCAATGGTGGCTTTCTTATGGAGCTTCCATCGAAATTCTTAAAGAACTTTTTTTTTTTGGATTATATCAAGAATGGGTAAAATCTCTCCTAATCTTGTAGAAGCGGAGCATAAACATGAATGTGTTGAAAGAATGACTTCTTTACATTTTTATACTGATGTCAACATTCATCACTTTCGATCGATTCTTGACACGGCAAAAGTCATTTGATTTACAAGGTTTCGCCCGATTCAAATTTTGTCCAATTGGTTTACATTGAATCCTAGTTTCGATCGATGGTTGTCATTGCTTAGTTTCGCTCGATTGAGCATACTAAGGAGTGGGTTTCGCCGTGTCTGACGTCATCATTTCGTCACCCCAGTTTCGCCCGACGATGTGTGTGTGTGAGTGTGAGTTTCGCCGTGTTCTGACGTCTGCATGTCATCATCCTGGTTTCGCCCGAAACCATGCATGCTTTGAGGGTTTCGCTGCTATGTCATCGCCCGATTGTTGGAGGGGTTTCGCCGTGCTCTGTCGTCATCATGACATCATCTAGGTTTCGCTCGAAACCATGCATAGTAGGATAGCTACTTTCCATCGATTGCATGGGTTTGGGATGGGGTTTCGATCGATTCCCATGCATTAAAGTGAGTTTCGGTCGAAACTCATGAATCATTCAAGTTACTATCTAAAAATTGGTTTGCTCGAAACTTAATTCATTGTTTATAAGTGTCGCCCGAAACTCTTTTCTCTAATCTCTTTCGATCGAAAGTCCATCTGATTAAATTTCATTCGATCGAACCTTCAAACATTCATCTAATCGAAACTAGATTCACATCATTCCAGTCGAAGCTCCTAAATCCCATCCTAATTTGCCCAAGTACAGATCTTAACATGAGTTTTATACTTCACACCTAGGGATTTCGCATTCTTCCTACACTTAATTTCCTAAGCTTCGAAGCTTCCATGAGACTAATACAACTAGAAAACCCCAAATTATGAAAATTATAAGACTAGAGAGGATGCTTGTTGATCGACACGTGGTGTGCTAATATGATTTGCAAGTGCGACAAGTGATAATACAAAACGAATACCTAATTACTATCACCAACGTTCGATAGGCAGTGGACCTATCGTTTGTAGTGCAATAAAGTGAGTAAACGAGTATCGAACACAAGGAATCAACTGATTACTAGTAGTAACCTATCGACTCGATATTTAGCCTAAATAAAATACGCAATTTGTTTATACTACGAGCTACCTAACAGACCAATCCTAATGCAAATAGAGATTAAAAGAACACGACTTAACTAGTGAGAGTGCTTTCAGATAAAATAATGTGCTCGGGATTCAAATTCCACTAGGTACTGTCGACTAAGACAATGAATTATCGCTCCTACGTGATTAAGACTAAATCGCAGTAATTTCCTACCCACTCCCGAATTTGCTGTCGCCCTGAACGTTCGTGGGGATCTATGATTCAATAATTACTAATGGCGAGGATCGGGTATTTGATGTCGCCCTATACCCAGATCCTATCATCTATGAACGGCCTAATCGTTATTTAGCTGTCGCCCTAAATGATTTTCCAAACATTCACTTTAACACATAGACATATTAAAGAAGAAAGAAATTCATAGATAGATAAATAGTCAGACGCACGAGTCACGATAACCATATATGTCTCAAATACGAAATAACCTAGCATTCATCTAATCCCAAACACATAAGGGAATTAGCTACTCATAATATTGACGGGAAAACAACGAAGGAAACAGAAAACAGGGAATGAAGACTCATGATCTTGATATTCTGAAGAATCTGGGATGGTTGCGTGGATGAATCTTTGTTCCTCGTTCAATTCGGCGTGAATTCGTCGTTGACCCGTCTCTTGCACTCTGGGACGCAATTCCGTCTTCTTGATGGCTCTTTTTCGTCTCTAGATAATTTAGGGTTGAATCTGGTAGGTATCTCTCTTTCTGAGTCGAATTTGGGCTTTTATATTGATTTTCGTAAGTGTCACGGCCTAGGACATGATCAGTCACGGCCGTGATCGAGCGCAAAATGGAGCTCACTGCCGCTCGTCACGGTCTAGTGCAGAATCGTCACGGCCATGACGCTTTCCAGCCTTGCGACAGTTTCGTATTTTGTTCAGATGTCCGATTGACCTGAAATTTTAACCATAGATAGAAGACTCGCCAATCTTGATTCTGATCAAAGGGATTCTCAATCCGAGGTATGGATTGAGAGATATGAATTTTTTTAAGCTGCTGCTGCTATGGGTCACGGCCTGGTGCAAAAAGTGTCACTGCCGTGACTGGCTTCAGCTTTCGGCCTCTGGTGGTTGTCACGGCCACGTGCACAAGGTATCACGGCCGTGACCATCTTAAGTCTAACTCTCTGCCCAGCGTCACGGCCAGGTGCAGTAAGTGTCACGGTCGTGACCTTCACCAGTTTTCATCGTTTTCGCGCCGTTTTGCCTCGTTTTCGCTCCTTTTCACCCGAAACTCGTCCTAAAGCCTTATAATACCAAATAAGTAGAAATAGGGTTAATGAGTGCATAAAATGACTACGAAAACTCTATTATGAGCCAATTAATTACTACGATAAACGTACTACAATACGTTTATCAAACCTCCCCACACTTAAGCATTTGCTTATCCTCAAGTAAACTAGAAGTCAGAAAAGGTATCCAATCAAGAAAACGGCACGATTGTTCGCTATTTATCATGAAAGCTAGAAAGCACAAAATGGAATCAAGCAAACAATCATGAATAATGCACTAATTATCGGCACCTATCAACCTGAACTTCCTTAGCGCTACTAAATCAAGAATCATACTTCAAAAGGATTCGCTCAAGTCACTCAGTGTATAGGCTAGTATATAGTGAATCGCTCAAATCGTGCACTAGTCTGACCCCTACCATAAGCTTGCAAGCTAATCGCATATCTACTACTTATAGTGGCAAGCATAAATCTGTGGGTCTTTTCGGGTCGAAACGGTTCAAATAATAACGAAGTGATAAGCATATATACTGAACACGTAATCTTAAAACTGACACATAAGCGAAAATTCAAAGAATATAGCATGATCGAACAGACAGTCACACGTCCCAACATAAGACTCGACGTTCTCGCTCTGAAATCCTAGACTTTTCTGCCCGACCCTCTCGACTCAGTTCCCTTGATTTTCTGCCCTTTCACCTTAGTTACACTCTACTTTTGCGCACTGCCCTTATTCCCTAAAAACATCAAGGTTCGGCTTTTTGTCGCAAAGAATACATCGTCACAGCGAATGCCGTGTACCTAGGAATACTTATTACCAAAACCTATATCTTGCAAAAGGATTATGGACAGGCTTATGCAAGGGACCGGGCCATTTCAGAAAACGGTCAAGTAAGGGACGAGTCATTTCATGAATAGCAGAGAAGAACATCAAATCATACACTGAAACAGTAACTCTCAAGTTCGACTTCTGCTCTATTCTAATCAACTCGGGTTCATATAATCTCTGGAGGTTTATTCGGGTCAGTGGCTTATATGATTTACGAGGAAAGCAAACAAACAGGCTCAGGCTCAAAGTGGCTAACTAATGGGGTTAGTCATGATAGGGAAATCTGGACCTGGACTTATTTCCTAATGTCCTCGTCATTTCCATACTAACGCACCAAAACAGTTTCAACACGTATCAGACAAGCAAGTTCTAGAGAGATATAGACTAGGCACGTCACACAACCAAGAAAATGAGCATAAGCTCGTCAGGCTCAAACTCTCACAACGAAACAGGGTTATGTGTGCGAATCTCTCAAAAGAGTGCTATATCTATTCAGGCAGACACGATTCAATCAGTCATGCATCTCCTAATTGCTCACAAAATTTCATAAAATGCAGACCAACTCGAGATAAGCGCAAACAATCATGCCTGATTTAAGTATTCCATGCCTTTCTAACGAATTAACAGTTCACGGACACATCATAAAAAAAATTACGTGCATGTTCAACCTAAATTACCCTCCACACACTTAAGTCCGACGTTGTCCTCAACGTAAAAACGAATAAGTGACATGGCTGTGCCTGAACGCGTGAAGATCGTGGATCGTGACTCGTGATATCCTGACATAACTAAAAAGAAAATGAAACGTAAAAAGGAACTAGACATAGATAATAATAATAATTATAATAATAATAATAATAATAATAATAATAATAGTAGATTTCATATGCATCATAGTCATAGGTAAATAAAAGCAAGTACTAGATAGATAAAACCTGGGTTGCCTCCCAAGTAACGCTTTCTTTACCGTCTTCAGCCGGACGTGCTTTCGTTCGCTTAGGGTGGCTGGAAGTCGAGGTACAACACCTCTTTTCTGCTTACGTCTCCCTCGCCTACATCCAGACCTTGGAGTTGTCGCTTTTCGCCGGGCAGCAGTTTCAGCTCTAGTGGCTGTCGCTCCTTGACTGGGCTCTTGTCCTTAACTTCTTCGCTGCTCTCGTCAATGGCTATGATGGGTTTGTCGATCTTCTCCCCACACTTATCGATTGCCATAATCGTGTGCCTATCATGCTCGTTGACCTGTGACAGACCTTGCACGGAAAAGAGAAAATCGTGCTCAAAGACATCTAAGAAATAGCATTTATCATTTTGTTCGTTGCTCTTTTTCATCAAGTCAGCCATATCGAAAGTAACTTTTTCGCCGTCTACTATCAAGGTTAATGTTCCATTCCTAACATCTATCATGGTCTCGCCTGAAGAATGGTCTACCTAGAATTAATGGAACATTTTCATCCTCGTCCATGTCTAAGATCACAAAATCGGCTAGGATAACGAACTTATCGACCTTAACTAGAACATCCTCGATAACACCTAGAGGGTATTTTAACGATCTATCGGCCAGTTGAATACTCATTCTAGTGGGTCGTGGTTCACCTAATTCTAAACGCTTAAACATGGAGTACGGCATTAAATTTATACTAGCGCCTAGATCAGCTAAAGCATGCTCAACAACTAAATCACCTATCAAACAAGGAATAGTATAACTCCCTGGGTCCTTGAGCTTTTTCGGTATCTTGCTCTGGAGTATTGCCGAGCACTCTCCTCGTAGGTATACGGTGGAGACGTGTTCGAGCTTCCGTCGGTTCGTCAGCAAGTCCTTCAAGAACTTAACGAAACTGGGCATCTGCGCAATAGCTTCAACAAACGGTAAGTTAATATGTAATGCTTTGCACATACTCATGAATCTGTCAATTAGCGCCTTGTCTTTGTCCTTCTTCAACTGTGCTGGATAGGGAATCTTCGGCTGGTACGACATCACTGGTGGCCGCTCGTTCTCACTCGCTTGTTCTATTTTGGGTGCAGCCTCCTCTTTTTTAGGTTGAACATTCTTATTTTCAGGTGCAGCTCCCCTCAACCGAGCTGGGTACAGGATCTTTGGTTGATACGGCTTCACGAATGGTCGCGTCTTTCCCTCGTCATCATTGACCTTCTCGACTCCGTCGCCCTTGCTTTCCTCCACTTCTGGCTCGTCGTGGCCCTCGAAATCGGCTTTTTCCTTTAAATTCTGCTTGGCTGGAGCTTCTTGTAATCCTCTCCCGCTCCTCAGGGTTACCGCATTGCAAGACTCCTTGGGGTTTGTCTCGGTGTAGCTCGGGAGTGATCATTGATTTCGCCCCGCCATTTGCTTTGCTAATTGCCCCACTTGCTGCTCCAACCTCTTGATCGAGGCGTCTGTATTCTGAGCACGGATGTCATTCGCCTCCATGTACTCCTCCATCTTTGTCATCCGACTCTCGTGGGCTACGGTGGTGCTGCTTAAGTTCGTGAGGAGCGTCTTCATCATATCCTTCATCTCCTTCATATCATCGGATCCTCCGACGGGTGCATTCTGATATTGGCGCGGCACCACATTTTGGAAACCGAACAGTCTGGGCTGAAATCTCGGCGGTCCTTGCCCCTGATGATTCTGATTCTCGTACGCCAGATTGGGGTGCGCTCGAGGCTGGTAGCTTCGCTGGCCACCTTGGTAATTTCCCATGTAGTCTACGTGCTCCAGCGATTGCCCAAGTTGGCATTCAGATGTCTCGTGGGCTGCGCCACAGATCCTGCATAGTGGTACATAAGGCGTATGGTGCGTTGGTGCAGTGGTCCTCACGGCGTTCACGGGCTCTGTCTGCCCGGATTTCGGGAGTAGAGCGCCAATAACTGTCTGCAACTGGGAGTTTGTTGGAGCGATCTGTTGTTGGAGCGCCTCAAATTTAGTATTCGTAGCCGTCTCCGCTCACGCCAAACACGCCTGGCGTCTTAATCATCGTGTTACCTCGCATGAAGCTGTTCCTCGAGTAGTCATCGATTAAATTCCAAGCATTTGTAGCAGAGAGCTTCACGAGCCCTCCTCCTGCAGCTCCGTCTAACATATGAACGGTCTGGTCGTTGAGCCCCTCGTGAAATCGGTTGATCTGAGCTGCCTTCGACATCCCGTGTTGTGGGCACCTCTTCAGCAGCGCTTTATAACGCTCCCATACCTCGTAGAGATTTTCTGAGTCCTTCTGGTGAAATAGTGATATCTCCGTCTTCAGCCTTAGAACCTTTGATAGTGGGAAGTAGTGGCCAATGAAGGTGGCTCGCATCTCTTCCCACGTGGTGATCGATCTGGGCGGCAACATCTCCAACCAGTCCTTCGCCCTGAACTTCAACGAGAACGGGAATAGCATCAGCTTGATCGCATCGCCCGAGACACCATTGTTCTTGATGGTGTCGGTCACCGTCAGAAAGGCCTTCAGATGGGAGTAGGGATCATCGTCGGGATTGCCTTCAAACTGGGCCGTCTGGAATATCATCTGAAGCCAAGAGTGCTTCAGCTCGAAGTTATTGTTCTCGATCGGCGGGATGACAATCGCCGACTCTGTACCGCCTAGCGCGGCATTCTTGAGGAGGTCCTGAAGTGATGACTCCTCCTCGTGGACGGGCACTCTATGGTCCGCCATGTCTACTTCTGTATAGGGACTATCTACGGCTGCCTCTACACGTGAGTGTTGGGTCAATTCTTGCGAACTATCCTCTGAATAGCTAACTAAATGGTCCTGAGAGCTCGTGGAAGCTCCTTCAGTATCGTACTTAAGCTTCCTTTGCAACTTTCTCTCAAAATCAGGGTCTGCGTCAACGATGGGACCCGATGGATGGCTTCGGGTCATTCACCGCTGAGTCGTACCTTCAATAAGGGAAAAACAAAAATTAGCAACAAAATAACTAAATAAGTCGAAAAGAATACGAAACTAATAGTGACGTAGGAAAATAAATAATGCAAATAGCACAAATAACGCAATAAGTGAAAAGCAAACGAAAACGTCAAAGAAAAGTGGCTTCTACGGTGTTCCTAATATCAATTATTCCCCGGCAACGGTGCCAAAAACTTGATCGACACGTGGTGTGCTAATATGATTTGCAAGTGCAACAAGTGATAATATAAAACGAATACCTAATTACTATCACCAACGTGCGATAGGCAGTGGACCTATCGTTTGTAGTGCAGTAAAGTGAGTAAACAAGTATCGAACACAAGGAATAAACTGATTACTAGTAGTGACCTATCGACTCGATATTTAGCCTAAATAAAATACGCAATTTGTTTATACTACGAGCTACCTAACAGACCAATCCTAATGCAAAGAGAGATTAAAAGAACACGACTTAGCTAGTGAGAGTGCTTTCAGATAAAATAATGTGCTCGGGATTTGAATCCCACTAGGTACTGTCGACTAAGAGAATGAATTATCGCTCCTACATGATTAAGACTAAATCGCAGTAATTTCATACCCACTCCCGATTTGCTGTCGCCCTAGACGTTCGTGGGGATCTATGATTCAATAATTACTAATGGCGAGGATCGGGTATTTGATGTCGCCCGATACCCAGATCCTATCATCTATGAACGGCCTAATCGTTATTTAGCTGTCGCCCTAAACGATTTTCCAAACATTCACTTAACACATAGACATATTAAAGCGAAGAAACAAATTCATAGATAGATAAATATTCAGACGCACGAGTCACGATAACCATATATGTCTCAAATACGAAATAACCTAGCGTTCATCTAATCCAACACATAAGGGAATTAGCTACTCATAATTGAGGGGAAAACAACGAAGGAAATAGAAAACAGGGAAGGAAGACTCATGATCTTGATATTCAGAAGAATCTGGGATGGTAGCGTGGATGAATCTTCGTTCCTCGTTCAATTCGGCGTGAATTCGTCGTTGATCCGTCTCTTGCACTCCGGGACGTAATTCCGTATTCTTGACGGCTCTTTTTCGTCTCTAGATGATTTAGGGTTCATATCTGGTAGGTATCTCTCTTTCTGAGTCGAATTTGGGCTTTTATACTGATTTTCGTAAGTGTCACGGCCTAGGACATGATCAGTCGCGGCCGTGACACTATCGGGGCACAAAATGGAGCTCACTGCCGCTCCTCACGGCCTAGTGCAGAATCGTCACGGCCGTGACGCTTTCCAGCCTTACGACAGTTTCGCAGATGGAGGGGTAAAAGATGTCCGATTGACCTGAAATTTTAACCATAGATAGAAGACTCGCCAATCTTGATTCTGACCAAAGGGATTCTCAATCCGAGGTCTGGATTGAGAGATATAATTTTTTTAATGTTGCTGCTGCTATGGGTCACGGCCTGGTGCAAAAAGAGTCACGGCCGTGACTGGCTTCAGCTTTCGGCCTCTGGTGGTTCTCACGGCCACGTGCACAAGGTGTCACGGCCGTGACCATCTCCAGTCTAACTCTCTGCCCAGCGTCACGGCCAGGTGCACTAAGTGTCCCGTGACCTCACCAGTTTTCATCGTTTTCGCGCCTTTTTGCCTCGTTTTCGCTCCTTTTCACCCGAAACTCGTCCTAAGGCCTTATAATACCAAAATAAGTAGAAATAGGGTTAATAAGTGCATAAAATGACTACGAAAACTCTATTATGAGCCAATTAATTACTACGATATACGTACTACAATACGTTTATCAATGCTTCACTTACCAATTCGAGTTTTAAGCTATTTGAGATATTCTTTGAGTTGGACTCCTCTCGGCCCTTTCTTCTTTCTCTTTTACTTTGATCTTTGTTGGTTCTTAGGTGAGGTTATGGAGTGTTGGATTGTTCATTAGATATTTATCATAGACATGGGAAAATGGTACTAGAGTTGTCGTGGGTTTCCCTTAATTCAAGGAAGTTTTGTCTCCCAAGTGGGTTTCTCATGGATTGGACCAAATATTAGATTTCTAGCCCAACATTAACTCACGGCCCCAAATGCCAATATAACTATTACAATTATCTTCTTCTTCCCTTATACTTTCTATTTTTCACAAGTTCCCACGTAGGTTAAAATTCAACGAAATCTTATGATTTTAAATGGCACCCAATTGCACGTAATTCATGTAATAACATAAGCACGAAATTCATAAAGTCATGTAGCATGTAACATGTACGCAAAATTAACATGAAATCACTTAGGTCATAACGAAATTTATTGGCCAACCTAGTTTGCAGGAACTCGGGTCCTACATCCTCCCTCCCCCCTAAGGAGGATTTCGCCCCCGAAATCAACCCATGTGGAACAACTCAGGGTAACGGACCCTCATTTCGTCCTCCCGTTCCCATGTGGCTTCTTCCGTGGACTGGTTCCGCCACAACACTTTCACTGAAGGAATATCTTTATTCCTAAGTCTTTTAGTTTCATACATCAATATTTCCACCGGAGTCTCTTCGTAACTCTGATCCGGTTTCAATTGTTGATGTAGGGATTCGTTTCCTAGCACGTGATTCGGGTCGGCTATGTACTTTCGTAGTGTCGAGACATGGAATACGTCATGCACTTTGCGATAATGATGCTGGCAGCTCTAGTTGGTATGCTAACTCACCAACCATTTTCACTATTCTAAATGGGCCGATATACCTAAGACTTAATTTCCCTTTCTTTCCGAACCGCTTTACGCCTTTAATTGGCGATATTTTCACGAACACCAGGTCATCTTCTTCGAATTCTAGTGGTCGGCGTCTTTGTTCTGCATAGCTTTTCTGCCGACTCTGTGCCGTTCGCATCCTTTCTCTTATTGTAGTAATGACCTCCGTCATTTCTCGTACTATGTCTGGGCCTAACATCGCCCGTTCTCCGATCTCGTCCCAATGCACCGGGGATCTGTACCTACGCCCGTATAACGTTTCGTACAGTGCCATCCCAATAGCGACGTGGTAACTGTTGTTGTACGAGAACTCAACGAGTGCGAGGTACCTACTCCAATTCCCTTTGAAATCGAGTACGCATGCCCGTAGCATGTCCTCCAACGTCTGGATCGTTCGCTCGGATTGACCGTCCGTCTGCGGATGGTAGGCGGTGCTAAAGGAGAGTTTCGTTCCCATTGCCTTTTGCAAACTTGTCCAAAATTTCGACAGAAACCTGGAGTCACGATCCGAGACTATAGATGATGGAATCCCGTGCAGTCGTACTATCTCCTGGATGTAAAGCTCTGCGCAGCGCTCCATAGAGAACGTCGTGCTAATTGGTAGGAAGTGGGCAGACTTAGTTAGTCGGTCGACGCTCACTCAAATTGCGTCGTGCCCTTTCACGCTCTTTGGTAGTCCGACAACAAAATCCATGGTGATGTTGTCCCATTTCCACTCCGGAATAGGTAGCGGTTGCAGCATCCTCGCCGGCCTTTGATGCTCGGTTTTTATTTGCTGGCACGTCAGGCATTGACTTATGAAAGTCGGTCTATCGTTCTCCATGCCTGGCCACCGATAGTTTTCCCGTAGGTCTCTGTACATTTTGGTGGTTCCTGGATGTACTAAGTATGTCGTGGCATGTGCTTCCATCATTATCGTCCTTCGGAGTTCGGCATCGTCTGGCACGTACAGTCGATCCTTGAAGTACAACCTTCCGTCTTCCCATATCATGAAGTCCCCTGTCGGATGTTCCGGCTGCGCTTCTTTTATCTTCGTATAAAGTTCGTCTTTTACTTGTGCCGTCTTAATTTGCTCTAGCAGTGTAGGCTGCAAAGTTAGAGCTGCTAGTTGCGTCTCAACTTCACCTAGTCGTACAACTTCTACTTTCAGTAATTGCAGTTCTGCACTCACTGCTTTCCGGATTAAGGCGTCGGCTACTACATTCGCCCTGCCGGGGTGGTAGTTGATTACGCAGTCGTAATCCTTGACTAGTTCTAACCACCTCCTTTGCCTCATGTTCAGCTCCTTCTGCGTGAAGAAATACTTTAAACTCTTGTGGTCCGTGTATATTTCACACCGCTCTCCGTAGAGGTAATGCCTCCAGATCTTGAGAGCAAAGACCACTGCCGCGAGTTCTAGATCGTGGATCGGGTAATTCTTCTCGTACTCTTTTACTTGACGAGAGGCGTATGCTACTACATTCTCGTTCTGCATTAGCACACACCCTAACCCATTAATCGACGCATCACTATAAACGGTAAACCCTCCAGTTCCCGAAGTTATTGTGAGAGCTGGGGCTGTCGTAAGCCGCTTCTTCAGTTCTTGGAAGCTTTGTTCACATTCCGTGGTCCATTGAAACGGCGTATTCTTCCTGGTCAGCCTTGTCAGTGTCGACGCTATTTTTGAGAAATCCTTTATGAATTTCCTATAATATCCTGCCAGACCAAGGAAACTTCGTACTTCCGTCACATTGGTCGGTCGGGACCAATTGCTGATAGCTTCGATTTTGTTCGGGTCTACGAAAATCCCTGCTCCGAAGACTATATGCCCCAAGAAGGCGAGTTGGTCCAACCAGAATTTGCACTTCTTGAACTTGGCGTACAGTTGTTTTTCCCGTAGTATACCCAGAACTATCCCTAGGTGTTCTTCGTGTTCCTCTTTTGTCTTCGAATAGATTAGGATGTCATCGATAAAGGCAATGACAAACCTATCTAGATACGGTTTGAATCGGTTCATTAAATCCATAAAACCCACCGGCGCATTAGTCAGTCCGAATGGCATCACTAAGAACTCATAGTGGCCATAACGGGTACTAAAGGCCGTCTTCTGGACATCTTCCTTCCGGATTCTCAACTGATGGTAGCCCGAGCGTAAGTCGATATTAGAGAAGACAGTCGTGCCTTGTAATTGATCAAACAGGTCGTCTATTCTAGGGAGTGGGTATTTGTTCTTGATTGTTAGCTTGTTCAATTCTCGGTAATCAATGCACAATCGCATGGATATGTCCTTCTTTCTTACGAACAACACCGGCGCTCCCCAGGGGGAGAAGCTTGGCTGGATAAACCCCTTCTGCATGAGTTCGTCGAGTTGATCCTTTAATTCTTTCTTCGCCGTCGGTGCTAGCCGATAAGGGGTCTTAGATACAGGTGCCGCTCCAGGTACCAGGTCTATAGCAAATCCTATTTCCCTATCGGGTGGTAGTCCCGGTAATTCCTCTGGAAATACATCGGGGAAATCCTTAACTACTGGCACTTCCTCGAATTTCGGAAAGAAGTTTTCTTCCGATTTGATGGCGAATACCAGATATGCTTCGCACCCTACTTTGATCAGTCGTTGAGCTTTTAACGCTGGTACTCTAGAGATATTCGCCCCTTTACTCGTTCCTACAAACCTAAAGGGTTCATTTCCATCCATGTTGAACGTGACTATCTTACGGTGGCAGTCTATAACGGCTCCGTACTTCGATAGCCAGTCCATTCCGAGAATTACCTCGTAATCATTCATGGGGATTATTATGAGGTCTATGGTAGCTCCTTATCCCCGATTAATACTGGGCAATCCCATAGTATGTGGTTAGTTTGGGTGGGGTTCCCATTTGGAACGGTTACACTATACTCGCACTACGCTTGGTGAGGCGTAACTCCTACTCTCATGACGTACTTAGTGGATGCGAATGAGTGCGTCGCTCCTGAGTCGACTAGAATGCATGTGGGAGTTCGGTGGATGAGGATGGTACCTGTCACTACGGCCGGGTTGTTTTCTGCTTCCTCGGACGTGATCGTATAAACCGGGCCGGTACCATTAGTGGTTTTGCCTGGTTCCCAGCTTGGCTTCCGGATCCATTCTCCGGGCATGCTTTGATATAGTGGCCGTCTTGCCACATTTGAAGCAGGTCGCGTTCTGGGAGTAGCAGACTCCAGTGTGCCTTAGTGCGCACTTTGGACATACGGGTAGGTTTAGTTGGGATCTACCCTGATTTGGGTTGGACTGTTGGAGTGGTCCTGGTCGATTCTGAAAGTTCTGCTTCCCACCCTTGGTGATAAACTGCCGCTTTTGGTTGCCTCCGCTCCCTTGCGGCCCTTGTATGAATTTGCGTTTTGCTTCTTGGGCGCGAGCAATTCTAGTCTCGGCTTGCTCCGCCACTAATGCCCTCTCCGCCACTTGTGCGTATGTGGCTCCCTGAATTCCCGCCATGCTCACATCTCTGTACAACTCTGGCTTCAATCCCTCCATGAATCGCTCGATCTTGAGCGCGTCCTTGCTCACCATATGAGTGGCGAACCTTGATAGTTGCTCGAATTTCTTGATGTATTCCGCCACCGTCATTGCTCCTTGGCGAAAATTGATGAACTCGTTCATCCTCTGGGCTCGGACGGGAGCGGTGTAGTACTTCCCTCGGAAAAACTCCTTAAACCGATCCCAGTTCATCGTAACTGGACTCTCGATGGCTGAGATGGTGTGCCAGTTCATCGTAACTGGACTCTCGATCCCAGTTCATCGTAACTGTCCCGCGCTCCCCCTCAGTAGGTAGGCAGCGCACATGACCTTTTTAGCTTCTGGGGTACGACTATGCTGGAACAAATTTCCCAACGTCCTAAGCCAGTCCTCTGCCGAAGTAGGGTCTACAGCATCCTCGAATGATGAAGGGTTAAGCTTTCGGAATCTTTCCCCAATCATCTCAATTCGTTCAGGCAGGGGAGGTCCGCTAGCTGATTGTCCTCCAGCATTTTGCTGTTGGATCAGCTGCTGGATTTGGGCCGACTGTTGCCGGACCAATTCCATTAGTTGCAGGATGGTAGCATCCCGGCTATCGGTAGGGTTAATAGTATCCCTACTTTGATCTGTTTCCCTACTGCCCTCACCCCTAAGTCTTACCATTGTTTCGACCTATCCTGACAATTCCTAAGGCCAATAAATCAAACCATACAAAGAATTTCACATAGCATAATTCTTACTAGCAAGGCCGCTTTCGTGCTTTTGAGTGTGTGTGTATGGACAGTTTGCAGGACCTGTGATCGAAGCTCTGATACCACTCTGCCGGGACCCGCTAACCCCGATCCGTACTTTCTATTAGTCCTAAGTGTTTTACGTACATTTATTTGGGAGGATACGTGAAAATGTGCATAAATTTTTTTTTCCATTTTTAACTTAGAAGTCATACATACAAGTCAAAAGAATTTCTTAAGTCTTTCTACATTCCTTCAAGTCCTATTTTCAAGGAACGTGTGTACATGCACAACAATCCTATGCGTCCGGCCTTCACAGGTCGTCATCCATACATACACTTCACCTCAAAAGTAGCCAGAAGCTCCAAAAGATAGGCCTTGCACCATAACAGATCACGTACCGTGGTCGCTAGTACCTACAACACGTAGCGTAAGTAATGAGCCACCGTGGCTCAGTAAGCAGAAATAATGCATGTATGCACGTGTCCTAACGATCGGCAATCCACGCCATCGCTTACTAACGCTCATACTCTTTTAGACTCATACGTCATATGGGCCCTCGGCTTTCTATCTTACTATGCGCCATTTCATAGAGCTCTAATCCACAAGGGATTCTTACATATGTGGAGGTTCACACACTAGAAGGTCACCCGAAGGAATCTTCCCTTACTCGGTGTGGCCTCCACGCGGACGCTTCTCACTGGTAGCCAACACCGAGGTCACTAACCCCAGAGGTTCCCTCTGTGTAGTGCATGCCTCGGGTCGTATCCTCCAGGTTGCATCTCCCACATATGGGGTATTCCCCCTACCTATCATAACAGGTAAATTGGCATCGTTGCCATGGTCGCATAGAAGAGCCGTGACTCTTGATGGAGTCGACAACAGACGCCAATATCGGTGAATACATCGCACACAGGCGATCTTATGCACGCTCTTACCTCATGCCTTTCGTATGTCATGTTCGTATAAATATGCATTCATGACGTCATGCATAATGAGTATCATATCGTAGAAGGTTCACATAGAGTCACATAAGCACGTATCACATAATCATGCGCAGGTAAGTTACGTGTCGTAGTCGAATTTCTACTTACCTGTCCTCCAAGCTTAATTAGCGGACTTCCTCGTAACGTCCTCAACGTAAGCCCCTTTTAAATAAATGTTTTAGAGTATTAGTACATTGCCTTCCTTTGCTAACTTGTCGGAATAACTACTTTTCGTCATACTAGTTATTTAGACTTATATTAGTTCTCTAGACTCAAAGCCATTCGATTTGCATTATTGAATTTCCTAAGTCCTTTGGTCTCTATCCTAGGCTATGTTACATTTTAATTTCGACCCTTACTTATACATCTCGGCGAAAGTTTACTAAGTTAGAATTCGGTTTCGATCGAAACTCCAAATGGTTCGATTTGATTGAGGGATTTAGTTCATATGTGTTTTGCCGCGTGATGTCAACATTCATCACTTTCGATCGATTCTTGACACGGCGAAAGTCATTTGATTTACAAGGTTTCGCCCGATTCAAATTTCGTCCAATTGGTGTACATTGAATCCTAGTTTCGATCGATGGTTGTCATTGCTTATTCGCTCGATTGAGCATAATAAGGAGTGGGATTCGCCCATCTGACGTCATCATTTCATCACCCCAGTTTCGCCCGACGATGTGTGTGTGTGAGTGTGAGTTTCGCCGTGTTCTGACGTCTGCATGTCATCATCCTGGTTTCACCCGAAACCATGCATGCTTTGAGGGTTTCGCCGCTATGTCATCGCCAGATGTTGGAGGGGTTTCGCCGTGCTCTGTCGTCATCATGACATCATCTAGATTTCGCTCGAAACCATGCATGGTAGGATAGCAACTTTCGATCGATTGCATGGGTTTGGGATGGGGTTTCGATCGATTCCCGTGCGTTAAAGTGAGTTTCGGTCGAAACTCATGAATCATTCAAGTTACTATCTAAAAATTGGTTTGGTCGAAACTTAATTCATTGTTTCTAAGTGTCGCCCGAAACTCTTTTCTCTAATCTCTTTCGATCGAAAGTCCATCTGATTAAATTTCATTCGATCGAACCTTCAAACATTCATCCAATCGAAACTAGCTTCACATCATCATTCCAGTCGAAGCTCCTAAATCCCATCCTAGTTTGCCCAAGTACATATCTTAACATGAGTTTTATACTTCACACCTAGGGTTTTCGCATTCTTCCTACACTTAATTTCCTAAGCTTCGTAGCTTCCATGAGACTAATACAACAAGAAAACCCCAAATTATGAAAATTATAAGACTAGAGAGGATGCTTCACTTACCAATTCCAGTTTTAAGCTACTTGAGGTATTCTTTGAGTTGGACTCCTCGCGGCCCTTTCTTCTTTCTCTTTTACTTTGATCTTTGTTGGTTCTTAGGTGAGGTTATGGAGTGTTGGATTGTTCATTAGATATTTATCATAGACGTGGGAAAATGGTACTAGAGTTGTCGTGGGTTTCCCTTAATTCAAGGAAGTTTTGTCTCCCAAGGGGGGTTTTCATGGATTGGAACAAATATTAGATTTCTAGCCCAACATTAACTCACTGCCCCAAATGCCAATATAACTATTACCATCATCTACTTCTTCCCTTATACTTTCTATTTCGCAAGTTCCCACGTAGGTTAAAATTCATCGAAATCTTATGATTTTAAATGGCACCCAATTGCACGTAATTCATGTAATAACATAAGCACGAAATTCATAAAGTCATGTAAGCATATAACATGTACGCAAAATTAACATGAAATCACTTAGGTCATAACGAAATTTATTGGCCAACCTAGTTTGCGGGGACTCGGGTCCTACATATTTTGACCTAATGAAAAAGAAATCCACAAGAATCTTGGTATTGAAGCTTGGTGGATTTCTCAATGGAGACTTCGTCAAAAGATGATGAATTTTGTCTTGGTGGAGAAGGACAAGAACCGGAAGATCCGGACAATATCATGGTGAATGATGCAATCGATCTCCTCAAGACGCAATTACCAAGAAGGTTCAAGAAAAAGATAAGAAGAAATGATGCCTCGCTTTGTCCACTTTCTAAAGTGAGGATAATTACGAAGACTTTCGAGGTAAAGTTGGTTACTTTAATAAAGCAACGACAACTTGCTATTCATCTTTTAAAAGGGAACGACCAGCAATTAAAGATGGTGGATCCAGCCTATCCAGCAATTACAATAGTCGGAGAAATTCCTCGATGAATTATTGATGTACACTATGTATTTTACTTTGTCTATAAAAATGGCCTTAAGCCATGGGTTATGTACGCGTTTTCTTACGCACTCTCTTTCTCTCTAGCTTTTCCTTGTAATTCCCTCTCTATCGTAAAATATTTCAAGTAATAAAAGTTGAAGTTTCTTGTACGATTCCTCTTACAAGTAAGTTTTTAATTTTGTTTTTATATATTTTATTTTAGTCTCACTTAGCCTTAATGGAAGGCTAAATTCTATCGTTAAACTACATCAAGATGCCTTAGTACCTTAATCATGGTTTTATATCATGTTAATATATATAGATATATATATATATATATATATATATATATATGATGTATTTAATATTTTCTTTAATAAAAATCTTTTGAAAATCGATTGAAAGAATTAAATTTTGGATAAAGGTTGTGATAAAATTTGATTTTAATTAATTCTGTTTCGGCTTTTGGCAAGCCCGTGTCGCCAAAAGGAAGGCGTTTGAGGGTGATGGCTGTTAACGATTGAATTAGTTGAATGAAAATTTTATTATGTATCCTTGTATTCGATGATTTAATTATATCAATCACAAAACCAAATTTTTATTTTGTTTTGTGATGTTTGGTATATCGACTGAACCACCTTTGAACGAGATTCCGGATTTGGTATGATACTGGTATATCGGTTGGACTACCTTGGGTCTGAACGGGATCAAACTGTTTACAGCTTGATAACTGGACTAATAGGTTTAACAATGCCAAGTACAATTATCCATGGTTCAATAGGTTGGAAGCAGCTGCATACCTTAACATCACCTTTTTTTATATGATCCTCTCCGATGATCCTTAGTAATAATAAAGGAAAAAATAACCAAAAAAGATAAAGCAAATAAATTATATTTTAGCATGTGCACATGGGGCCCACAATTTTTTTTTGTCTCTCTCCTTTAGAGGTGATCTCCTATCTTTTATTATTTTAGGGCAATTTTCGTTTAAGATCCTGTTACTGTTTTAAAGCTGATTCCAGGCCCTGTCAGTTAAAGAATTAGTTTTAACGACCCGATTTCTGCAATACATTCATTGTTGTGCAGTACCACTTCATTATTTACGGCAGAATAATGAAGTGGTACTACAGAACAAATGAAGTGGTACTGCAGAATAATGAAGTGGTACTGAATAACAATGAAGTGAGACTGTAGAAATCGGGTCCTTAAAACTAAATTTTATACTGACAAGGCCTGAATCCGATTTTAAAAATTAAAGGGGGCTTGAATCATATTTAACTCATTATTTTATGTATTTTATTTTAATTATAAATTGTTAGAATTTCCACATAAGCAACATATATTAGTTGATACATATATTGGGACATGTAAGGGGACAGGGGATCCCATTCGGCTAAAAAGTATGCATGGAAATTAGTTTAATTGAAAATTTCTAGAATTGGACGATTGCATCTTTGTTGACAGGTACGGTGATGGAAATTTTCGTAAACTTCCATCGTTTTTTATCTTTATTTTTTGTTTTTTTAGTTATAATTTATAGATATACTTTTTATTTTTCTTTTCTCTTATTTTTTATTTTTATTTATTATTTTTTATTTTAATTTCTTCTCTCTCTTCTTTTATTATTTTTTTAATGAATTTTTATCCTCTGTTTTATTTTATTATAGTTTAGTTTATTGTGTTTCTAAAATATCTATGTATTCTCTATTTATTTTCTATTTAAAATTATTTTCTTTATTTAATGTTTTTTCCCTATTTATTTTATTTTATTTTAATTTATTAGTATTTTTCTGGACTTATTTTTCCTTTTTAATGTATTTATGATTTTTTTAAGTCTGGCCAAATCGCATATCGATACGTGTCTTTTCCGTCTATATAAGGTCATAAAACGAAGTGACTAAATTGGTTTAAAATTAATAATGTCGGCCCAAACCGGTCCACGCAAAACATCGAAGCCTAAGTTGATTCATGGTAAACAACAAGGACTGTTTTATGTTTTCTCCCGAAAATTGGTGGTGTCGTTAGATTGTGAAGTTTTAAGTCGACTCAAGTCGTACTATATGTTGTGCAAGGATACGAAGCTATTAAAATTATGGAATGATTAAGTATTTTACTAATTACGATTATAATAATATCGGAGAGATAACTAGAAAGATAATAAATTCTTTATTCAATACTTCTTAATACATTTTTACATAACCCGAATCACCTATTTATACGCAAATCTTTCAAATTGCATACACAAAATAAAATACTACATCAATCACAAAATAATATCTACCACTCTAATCAATAAAATAATGGGCCAATTTTCGTTCACCTGTGAGGGCCTGAATTTAGAATCCAGGCCCTATCAGGATTAGTTTTAAGGACTCGATTTGTTCAGTAACACTTCATTGTTCTGCAGTAAAACGTCATTATTCTGCAGTAACACTCCATTGTTCTGAAATAACCCTTCATTGTTCTGAAATAATACAAAACGATAATCTGATAACAGTTTATATTTTAGGTCCTTATCTCTAAATTTTGGGTTCTTTAAACTAATGTTTTTTCTAAAAGGATCTTAATCCTATTTTAAAACATTTTGTGGGCATGAAACTTAATATACCCTAAAATAATCACATCTAACTTTCCCAACCCCGCCTAACTTAACCACCAATCTTTTACTTAACCATCATTCTAAATAATATACATCCACATATTTATTTTAATATTTCGTATCTCGACATTTTGAACTTTGTAGTAAAGCAGAAACTCTTGAGGACAAGCAGATTCTCCCATAAAAAAAAGGAGCTTTGTAAGATAAAACTCTGCAAATGAATCGTTGAGTTGAAAAGCTCGACGAAAATGACGCTTTACATGCCACTGTTCAGGGCATGCACGGCTCTCAGACCACTAACGCAGCTCCACGCCCACCTAACCGTCGCCGGCGTCCGCCGCGATCCCCTAGCAACCACCAAGCTCATTGAGTCATATTCACAAACAAGTAGCATGGAGTATTCAAGGTTGGTCTTCGACACCTTCCCCGACCCCGACTCGTTCATGTGGGGCGTCGCCATCAAGTGCCACGTGTGGGGCGGTTTGTTCCGAGAAGCCGTCGCTCTGTACCGCGACATGGCGGCGAAATCGTCGGAGTTTAATGGGTTCATCTTCCCTTCGGTTTTGAGGGCGTGTTCGGCCGTCGACGACCTCGGCGCCGGCGAGCAGGTTCATGCCGGGATTGTGAAGCGTGGCTTTGAGTGCGATTCCGTAGTTGAGACGTCTCTGCTGAGCATGTACGGCGATATGGGGTGTTTGTGCTGTGCACGCAAGGTGTTCGATGGTATGTCTGACAGAGATTTGGTTTCATGGAGTTCGACGATAGCTGCTTACGTGCAGAACGGGTTGGTTAGTGAGGGATTGGAAATGTTTAAGGAAATGGTGAGAAGAGGTGTGAAAGTCGATCATGTCATCGTGCTTACCGTAGCTGAGGCTTGTGGCGTGAAGGGGCTTTGCAGAGTTGGAAAGTCTTGCCATGGTTATGTGATTAGGAGGAACATTCGAAGCTACCACGAAGCGTTAGATAGTTCTCTCATCGCAATGTATGGGAAACTCGGCGATTTAGACAGCGCTGAGAAGCTGTTTTTCAGTCGCGTTTATATGACTATTGCTTGGTGGACTTCGATGATTTCTTGCTATAATCAGAATGGGTTTTATTTCGAAGCACTGAGAACTTTCATCGAAATGGTTTCCCGCAAGGTGGAAGTCAACACCGTAACGTTGATGAGCACTGCGTGCGCTTGCGCACGTCTCGGGTTTTTAAGAGAAGGAAAATCTCTTCATGGATACGTAGTGAAAAACGATATCGACATGGAGAGAGATTTCCTAGGATCGTCTCTGATTGATTTGTACGCTAGCTGCAATAAAATCAGATACAGCCATCGTTTATTCGATGAAATTCAAGACAAGCAAGCAATATCATGGAACATTCTCATTTCTGGCTACGTTAAGCAAGAGAAGGCCCACGAATCTCTATCTCTCTTTGTCCAAATGCTGATTCGAGGTATATTCCCAGATTCTTTTTCCTTTGGAAGCGCTCTATCGGCTTGTGGTATGATTTCTTGCTCTGTAATGGGATCTCAAATACATGGCCTTATCTTAAAGACGTGCACGCCGAACGAATTTGTCGAAAACGCCCTCATAGACATGTACTGCAAATGCGGGTACTTGAATTCAGCAGACAAGACGTTTCGAAACGCAAGACACGAAAGTGTAGTGACGTGGAATTCGATGATGTCTGGATTATCCCAAAACGGTCGCTCAGATAAAGCACTCAACCTTTTCCATGAAATGCACTCGAGAAAACTCGACATAGACGAAGTGACCTTTCTGAGCGCAATCCAAGCTTGCTCTTTTCTCGGGTTCGTAGACAAGGGACGATGGATTCACCACAAGCTTATCACTTCGGGCGTCGAAAAGGATATTTTTATCGACACGGCCCTTATGAATATGTACGCTCGATGTGGAGACCTGAAAATGGCTCGAAGGGTTTTCGAAAGCATGATAGACCGAACCATCGTTTCGTGGAGTTCGATGATTGGAAACTACGCAGTGCATGGAGAAATCGACGAGTGTATATCTCTCTTCAAAGCTATGGTAAAATCTGGTATGGAGCCTAACGACGTGACTTTTATGAATATGCTCTTAGCTTGCAGTCACAGCGGTCATGTCGAGCAAGGGAAGCTTTACTTCGATTCAATGGTTAGAGATTTCGGCGTGAAGCCCAACTTGGAACACTACGCATGTTTGGTGGACATGCTAAGTCGGGCAGGCGATGTAAGTGAAGCATATAAAGTCATAAAGTCGATGCCTTTTAGAGCAGATTCGAGCGTATGGGGTTCTTTAGTGAATGGATGTAGAATCCACCAAAGATACGACTTTCTGAACGACATAAGCAGAGATTTGTTGGCCGTGGATTTGGGCGATTCTGGTTATTACACGTTGCTGCGCAATGTGTTTGCAGAAGAAGGTAAGTGGAAGGAATCTAATAAGGTAAAGGCGAAGATGAAGAGCCTATCTTTGAGGAAGGTCCATGGATGCAGTTTGATTGAGATATGATACAGAAGATGGAGTTGATTTCCACAGATTCATTTCTTTAAAAGGGATCCTATGAATCAAAACAAGAAAAATGTATACGTGTTATACACATCGATATTGAATCATATCGAAGAGACTAGCTGAACAATTAGGTCAAAGCAGCCTTCAGAGGATTGTTACTACAGTAAGCAGCGCACCTTTGTCTTCTTGGTCGTCTAGTCGTCTTTCCCCAGCCTGTAATGCTTCTTCGATCCTCCAAAACGGGCCCGAGTTTATGTGCTAAAGGGACGTCGAAATCGTGACTTTGGACATCGTTCGGAGCCCGCCGTCTTCCTCGGGCCCTGCCACCATTTTTGAGCCCGTTCCAATGATGTCCCATCGCACTCATCAGTGCGCCGAACGTCTGAAGATCTTCTTTGACTTCTTGTCTGGACAGAGTAGAGAGACTGGGCAAGATATCTCTTTGGAATTCTTTTTTTTGCCTTGCTCTTCTAGGCTGACCTCTCCGAGGCCTTGTCATCCACGAGTTAACGGGCCCCGTTTCTTCGGGCTCTCGGAAAACGTGCCGGGCTTTGTAGTCCCCGTCTTCTCTCATTTCTTGCAGTTGCAATGTCATCGCCTCGAAATCGTCGATTTCTTTGGGTAGCAACTGATTTTTGCCCCATTCGTCTCCGGTACTGAAAGATGACACTAAATCAGCGAACCGTAGGAGCAGATTCTCAGAAGATGGCAGAGGTTCTTCTTCTTCAACACTGGGACAAAATGATGAGATGGCGAAGATAGTCTCTGCTGCGTTCGTAAGATCTTCATCATCATTACTCAATTTGATCTTATCTACTTTCGATTGTAATAGATATGAGTTGTCACAATTTGCAATTTCTGCTGATGAATCATCCTCACTTTCTTGAACAGGCAGAGATTCAAGATCTATCTCCAAGATTCTGTTGACGCGCAGAGAAACGTTGCTCAAAGGCGCAGATGGTTCGTCGCTTTCAACAATGGAGCAGTTCAAATCGATCATTACATCCTTGGTAGAACGAAATTCACTTCTATTCTTCTCCTTCTCTAAAGATAATTCATCCTCTGCATCACACTCCAGGTTTATATCGAGCACCCTCTTCTTATTTTCCCTAGTAGTAGAAGCAGATTTTGTCTTATTTTCACTAGCAAAAGTATCAAAAATGGGAATTCCGAGAATTTTCTTCGCGGTCTTTGTAGTCTCACAGCGATTATTAAGGGGCAAAGCTGACACGTTTTCTTCGGTTGTCTTATTCTCCTCACCTATTACCTCGTTAAGGTCGATATCTATCATCCTCCTCTGAACATTAGGACGCGAATCGCCATTCCCGTTTCTGTGAAGGTAACTTCGACTAATTGTTGCTATTGAATTCAGCGATGGATCGAACACGAATCTCCTCTGCGTAGAGCTGCTGCTAGACGAGTGAGCCCATGAATCGCTGTAAGAAGAAGAGGAGGTGAAGAAACCATATGGAAGGTGCATTATTTCCTCGCTGGAACCTGAGAAATTCGAGGTAATTCATGTTCTAAGCAGACCATAGAACACTGAGGTTACAGAATTGTAATAAAATCACGCAGTTATCATAATACCTGCTTCGAATATACGAGGGAGATGGCCACCGCTAACTCTACTCTCAAAACCTGAATTCATCGAAAAGCCATTCCCAAGATTTGCAGGTTCGTTCAGATCAACTCTTTCTTTTTCTGCTTCTTCTTCTTTAGCATCAGCATATTTCTCGGCTGGAAATCGAAGATCGAAGAGCTTCTTCCTCACCTTCGAGGGCCTCGAATCTATCCCCGATCCATTCAGAGGGGAATTTCCAATTTCGACCCCCGAAGACGATGCTCCAACGTGCCCATTATTCAACAGAGGAAAACCTCCGTGTAAATGGGGTCCACGTAGGCCCGAGGAAGAAGACGAAGGCCGTGGTTCGATAGAAAGTTGAAAACTTTGCAGCTCTTTCTTTTCAATCTTATTAACATCTTCCATCAGCTCCTTTTGAATGTTGTACAATCGGTGCAGTTCGTGGAGCTAATATTCAACATGCAAGCTCAAGCTTATTACATACGAAGAGAAAGAGAAACAAAACTGGCAAAATTGAAGTGAGAAAAGGATTATTACCTGACTCTTGAAGATTGCCTCGTGTTCGAGCATTTTCTGCTTCATTTCGTCTCTCTTTCGATCAATGAAAACATTGTAATATCTTTGCCCCCTTGTCGTCCCATTCTCACGGTAGTTTCTGCCCCAATTATTACCGTTGAAATCGTCGTTAAGGTTCCACATGGCGTGATTAAAGTAGCTACTGTCTCTGTGTACCTTCGTGCCCATTTTTTCCTGGGAATTTACATAGTGAACATGAAAATCAATGGGGGAGTACAATGAGAGATCGAAAAACTGCGCAAATTAGAACACCGAAAAGAAGGTAGAACAAAATGCTGTCTGAAAATCAATGCAAATCGTGTGATTCAATTCGATCCCATAAGAACATTTTACATCAGTTGAGACCAAGACATAATAATAGTTGGTGTTCAGTCTTTTGTCCTTAATGGGCCAGAGTAAAAAAGAAAAAAAGAGTCAATATTCAAACGAAGAAAATTAAAACTGCGAAATGACTATGTTACCTCAGACCCTCATCTTGAAATCTCCTCTTCTTACAGAGAAGCCTTCATGGAATAAAAAACACGCAAAATTAAATTAAAGAAAAATGGAGGCTTTTGACTAAGAAACTGCACTAACTGACAAAAGGTTGTAAGGAGGAAGAAGGCTGATGATGATTTTAAGGTAAGAAGACAAAGTGGTTTTAAGAACTCAATTTTCAGGAAGCTCAGATACTCTCAATCAAACTGAAACTAAAAAGATTGCATCTTTCCATCTCTCTCCCTCTCTCTGGACAAAGAGAAAATACTAAAGGCTACTAGGCTAGCGACCTTAGAGAGAGAATGGGAGAGCATAGCGAACATCATTGAAAAAAAGATTTGTTTTTTAGCAACTGTGTTTGTGCCTTTTATTTACTACTACTAATAATAATAAATGGTACTCCCTCTCTTCCACAGGGTTGTGGACTTTTGGGGTATGACACATTTTTAAGAAATTGAATATTTTAATAATATAGTAAAATTAAAAGATAAAAAAATGTATATTTTGACACGTCTTTCAAGAGCATTAATATTACTATATTGATTGTTTGTGATAGTTTTTTGCTATAAAAGGAAATGTATTAAAGGGAACGGAAGCCCGATATATTAAAATGTATAAAATAATTTGGGGAGTAATTAATTAAATGAGAGAGAGGGGGGAGAGAGATCCCAGATAAGAAATCTTTCGAACAATCACAAACAACAACTCACAAATGAACAGTGACATAAATCTTGTCAGCTTTTCCTTCTCTTCCAATTCTATGCTTTTATTTTCTTTCTTTATTTTTGTCATTATTGTTATAATTCTTTTTTTTTTAGTTTATTCTCTCTAACTATCCGTCTCCAAAAGTATAGCTTACCTTAGCTTGCAAAGTTGTAACTCCTTTCTCTCTCTCTTAATTTTCTTCTATATTAGCTTATCGAAACTTTTGTGATGTAAAGAAAGTGCCAATTATAGATTTTTTAAACCTCCATTTACTGCTACTATTATTGTCATTATTATGTTCTGACTCCGATTTGAATTTCATTATTGGTCATATTTGGATGAAATCCTTTACTATTAGATATTAGTTAATGAAATTTCCAACAAAATTATATATATATATATATATATGGTAGTTCTATTTACACCCCTAATTACCGAACGGGATCCTCTGTCTCATTGGGTGTCTCGTTTTGTGTACACACTTATTACACAGAAATTCTAATATTTTCTAACTAAAATAAAAGAATAAAATGTGAGAGAGATGAGAGAGTAGAGATTAAAGTCCAGTGTTAAGATTTCCCCTTTTGGTTGTATTTTAATTTATAATTCTCTAATAAAATATATCCACTTTATATCCCATTTTTAAAATATACAAAATAAAGTGATACTTAGGAATAACGTAAAGATATTGATATCAATATGATCGTAACGAAACAAATAACAAATTACATATGTTTATTTGATTATATCATATAAATATAATGAATCAATGATGATTTTAGAATTTGGTGAAATATGTAATTAGATAATTATAAATTAAAATAAAACCAAAAGGGGAATGGACGATAATCTCTCATCTCTCATGCCCCCTCTCTCTCTCTCACATTTTATATCTTTTATTTTCATTAGAAAATGTTAGAATTTCTATGTGTAATTAAGTGGGTACACACAATGGGACACCCAATGCGACAGAAGATCTCGTCTGGCTAATTACTAAATACACTTACTATTAAAAGAAAATGGGCGTTTTTCAAACTTGACTAAATCTTTAGTAGTTATATTCTCTCACATATTTATAGCATACAACTTAAAAGAGAGAATTTTACCATGGCATTAAATGTGTTTGTTCTAATTTGTCTACATCTTCGTTAGTTGTATCTAAGCAAATTTTAACGTAACGAATTATAATTTTCTTTTCTTTTTCATACGAATAATTACTAACCTTTCATATATATATATATATATATATATATATATATATATATATATTTTATAATTACAATTCTGCAAATATATATTGTGTTCCTGCTAAATTAGCTTATAAATATTTGTCAATATTTATTTATAAGTCAATCAAACATATAATGTTATGGAGTAATTTATGGTGCTCATCTTATGTGAGCACCTTATGTGGGCACCGGTTCGTGCCATTTCAACATCCCACATCAACAAAGGTTATATCGTCTCAATTAACACATTCTAGGTGACATTGATCGACATTTTGGATGCTGATGTGGCATAGATGTCTTACATAACATTTTATGTGTCAATGAAATATATTGCACCTTAGATTTCGATATGGGATGTTGAAATGACACGAATCGGTGCAACACCAACAGGTGGCCATATAAGGTGCTCACATAAGGAGAACACCATAAAATTCCTCTAATGTTATATACTTATTTAAATTTTTTTAAAAATTTAAAAATATTAATATATTTTAAATTAAATGTAAACTAAATTTCGAGTATAATATTATTATGCAATGTCTTAATGAGAAATAAATTTATTAACAAGTTATTATTTGTTGAAAAAAATTAGAGTAAGTAACTTTTACAAATTTCATGTTGTTTTAAAATTATATAATGTAAAGTAGTAAATTGTTAAGGGGTGTGGATAATATTTTTTCACCCAAGGAGTATGAACTGTTAGGAATATTGTGTTCAATTAAATTAGTTATCTTAGTCTTTTAATTTACTGACGTAAACCAAACTTTACTTCTATAGAGCCTACTGATCTTTTGGTTGTAATGGGCTTGCAAGTGTCTAGGTATTATATATCGATATGTGACATAAATATTAAAACTCTTACAAATAGTTAGTGGTGCTTGTCAAAATAATAGAGAGATAATATTTTAGTGAGAAAAGCTCACAACCTTCCTCAAGAACACATACCACCCACGCTAATACTTCTCATCTTCACATCGTGATTAAATCGTCCCATTATAGATTAGTTAGATAGATAGGTTCTTACATGTATAGTAGGACCCATATCTATATTATATTAGGTCATTCAATATAAAAGCTAGATCTTGAAAAGGTATAACCTTTCATATAAAAATAATATTGGATGAATCATATAAATATCTTTTATTCCATAATGAGATCAAGTTGCCATTTCTTTATTTGCAAATGTACGTTTAATTACTGCAAGAAATTAGGGTTTTCTTCCTTTCCGTAACAAGCACATCTCATTTGGCATATTGGCTGGATTTTAAATATTGCGTTTGCGTAGGAATTTTAGTTTTTTTATTTACCAAATCTTTCGTAATTATACTACTACTACTATTATTGTCATCTTATATTACTATTGAGAAATAGAGAGAGTCAATAATATTATTGGACTGATTCTTCTTCCAACAATTGAAAAATGTATTTATTTTGATTAACAAAAAGATAAATGATAGTATTCTGTTGTATATAAATAATTGATATTCGATATTAAGACGTGTGTGCTGACTATGATTGCATATTATATATTTATCCCTAACAAATGGTTCTACGATTCTTATTTTGTTTTTAAATACAAGTCATTTTACTCTCTAAAAAAATTGAATATTTCAGATTTCATCCTCATCCTAAATAGAAAGAAATGAAATTAAATAAGATATATTGAGTATTAGGGGTATAATAGAGATTTTTATTTCTTAATAAGTGTGAAATTTCTTTAAACGGCTTCTATTTAAATTAGAAAGGAGCACATTAGCTACAGTTAATATGGGATAATGACACTTGTCTCTATCATGAAGTTATTAAATTACATATCTCTGAAGAAGAAAAAAATTTAGACAGCATCATTCTTGATTTTTCCAAATTAATTATTTTATTAGATTTGTGTGGTGAACTTCACCATCATCTGTGGGGCCCTAATTTGGGTTCAGGCCCCACTTCAATGGGCTTTAGTATTAAAGACCAACTTTTTGAAAAATTCAGGGTCAGGCCCTAAATGATGCGAAAAGACATATTTAACCCTGACATATGCCTTACGCTGGATACCTAAATGATCCGATAACAAATTTCCAGACAATTGTAACAGTTTTGCGCTAAAAAACACTACCTTTCATTTGGATAACAAACAGTCTTGTATTGAGTACCATATGGTGTCTATTTAGTAACAAATTGTGTTGCAGAAGTAACACATCATTCAAAAATAATACCGCTTCCTGCAACATCATTTGTTTATGTGTTATTGCAGGAAGCAGTATTATTTTTGAATGATGTGTTACTTCTGCGACATCATTTGCTACTAAATAGACACCATATGGTACTCAATACAGGACTGTTATCCAAATGAAAATAAGTGTTTTTTTAGCGCAAAACTGTTATAATTGTCATATAGTTTATGGTTTAGGGTTCGATATTGTTTTTGAATGATGTGTTACTTCTGCGACATCATTTGTTACTAAACGACCCCATATGATATTCAATACAAGACTGTTTGTTATTCAAATGAAAGGAAGTATTTTTTTTTCAGCGCATAACTGTGATATTAGGGTTGGCAGTGGGGCGGGGACGGGGAATGATTTTTCCCCGCGGGGATCCCCGCCCCGAACCCTATTTACATATTATAATATGTATATATATAATATTAAATTAAAATTTAAATATATTAAAATAATATCAAATATAGATTAAATAATATTAAAGTAATATAAATAATATATAAAACTATAAATTATATAATATTTATAATAAAAATATCCCGCGGGGATGGGGACAATTTTGTCCCCGAATGCATCGCAGGGACGGGGACGGGGATTAGATCCCCGCCCCCGCCTCGCCCCGTTGCCATCACTTCATAGGATTTGCCACTTTCACGTCCACAATGTGTTGTGTACCACGTTGTTCGTTCTCTTGGACAAGAATCTGTATACTATGTATGGGCGGGGACGGGGACTGACTTTTCCCCGCGGGGATCCCCACCCCGTTCCCCGCCCGCCCCCTATTTATATATTAATATATATAATATTAAATTATAATTTAAATAATATTAAAATAATATTAAATATAGATCAAATAATATTAAATTAATACAAATAATATATATAATTTATATAATATTTATAACGAAAATATATTTAAATTTATATATTATATTTAAAATATTATATTTTTTACAAAAATTTGAATCCCCGCGGGGAATCCCCGCCCCACGGGATCCGGCGGGGACGGTGGCGGGGACAATTTTGTCCCAGGATGCATCGCAGGGACGGGGACGGGGATTAGGTCCCCGCCCCCGCTCCGCCCCGTTGCCAACACTATTACACAGATTACCAGTTTTCAATCTCGAAACGTGTAATAAGATCGCGCTAATGATCGATCTTTTATAGGAGAACACTAATGGTCGTCGCGCCGTGTTTAGGGTGTTAGGATTTACGGTTTAGGGGTTAGGGTGTAATACCACATGATGGAAAATAGTAACTTTATTGTTTATTTAGTAACAGATATTGTACTTTTAGTACCACTTTAGGTAATCTAACTAACGCTTCGATTTTATGTAGTAAAAAACTGCTCGATGCCAAAATTATCGAAACAGATTTGCTATACAAAATACCACATCAATACTTATGACAAACAAAACAAGGTGTTAATAATCGACTGTGCTCGATCAGTGTGAAAAATGGGGTTCGATAGTCCGATGTAATAAATATGTCTGTTAGTAACATTTTACTGTCGATAAGTAACGTCTTATAGGGGTGAGTAAAAATATCCGAAAACCGGATTCCGATCCGACCGATCCGATTTTCAAAATCCGAAAACAGGATAACCGGTTTAAAAAACCGGATCGGATATCCGATCCGCATTTCTCCATCTGTTCGGAACGCATAATTGTGTTCCGAAGCTACTCCTTCTGTTCGTTAACATTTTCTCCAAAAAAGTTATTGTAATGCTCGAACAAAATTTTGAATACGATAGCTAGGGTCGAGCAAAGCCGTTAAGCCGTTGACTATTGGGATATTTTCCCAATATTTCCTGAACATAACTTTCATACCTTCGACAAAATTACAGAAGTACGAGTTCATTCGATATTCACGAATTTAGCACATGCCAAAAAGGCTCAGAATAAATCATTGCGAAGTGGGACAATGAACGCTGGAAATTACCTCAGTTGTCCCCTTGAACCAATTATATAATAGATGACATTTTTATATTCTCAATTTTTAGTAATTATTATTTATACAGTAGAAACTCTATAAATTAATACTCGATAATTTAATAAAATTAATAGATCTCTAAAATTATAGATAATAGACTTTTGATAATTTCTATAGGTTCCGTATAAATTATAAATTAATAATTCTATATGTAAAAACATTATCATATTACATGAACAAAGATATATTTATTAATATTACTTAAATGTACATTAACACCATACAGATTATGATAGACTTGTGAGATTGAAGGTTTGATCCTTAATTTGACATTCAATAAAGACCTAGGAGATTGAAGGTTGTTTGATGTTTGGGAAGTTTGAACGGTAATATACACTATAAATAATAAAATAGTAATTAATCAATAAATTAATAATTATTAATTTATCGATTAATTAATAAGACTTTTAATTAATAATTTGGCCGGTCCCAACTGTATTAATTTATAGAGTTTCTATGTATATTATATAGCACACGCTTTAGACAGTATGTATTATAATAGAGCACTTTGATTAAATACTATTATTTTTATAGACCGCGCAGATATAACCTTGCTTCTTTCTTTCCTTTTTTTTTCCCTTTTAACGAAATGGTGAAGATTGTTGATTTTTACGCCATAATGCAATATATATTAACATTCAAAACGATGATAGATTGATTCCAAGGTATCATTTGTTGGAGAATGTTTGACCAGAGAATGTAAAGAAATTAATATGTAATTAATCAATGGTTGAATATGTGTTGAAGATTGAGCTATCAAAGGAAATCTGAATCAAATCAAGCTACTCAAAAGGCAAAGATTGAGCTTTTAATGCACAAGACCAAGACCAACGGCTACTTACTTTATAAAACATGTCGAGCCATCTTTATAAGGCGAACAATCCATATGTACAAAGAAGTAATAAGAAACAATATCAAAGAAGAAACGATTATACTACTCTGTTCATCATTATAAAAAACTCAACATGGTATCAGAGCGGAATTAGAATCCATTCTGTTCAATACAATCATTCAGTTCGACAGAACCACCTTGGAAGACACCACGCAAACCAATACCCATTAGAAAAGAATCATATGATACAGAGCGAACAATACCAAACAATCAAACATAAACCCGCAGCGGTATCTGTATATGGCGAAACTCACCCAACAAGCGAGTTCGACGAGGAGGTGGCCAAATACATGGATAACATCATGTCCGCGGCGTCACCATCGGAACTCACCGTCGAGGAACAGAACCTACTGTTCGTGGCATACAAGAACGTCATCGGTTCTCTTCGAGCGACTTGGCGCACCGTGAAGGACCATAGATCTAAGGTCGATGCCGTGAGCTCTGATTCATACCCAATAAACGAAAATCGAGCTATGACGGGCAAAACAGAAAAACTTAAGTTGCAAAGCAGGGGAGAAGCTAGCAAGCGACGCTGTGAACACTGTAAGAAGAAATGTCATCGACGTCACCAGTGTTGGCTCCTCCACCCAAAGAGGAACAACAATGGCGTCCGGCATGGAAAAATAAGTTTCTGCGCAGCCTCACAGGGCTTTGGGACAAAAACAGACGCACGCCAGAAGCCTTGGCCAGTTGAAAGGGCAAATGTGAAATGGGCTTGTATTAATTTATTTGAGCCCAACGTCAAACATACAAATTGGGCTAGACCTGATGTAGCTACCGGATCTGACGTGGGAACTGTTGGGCTTCACACCACTTGGACTGGACCTGATGAAGCGACCCAACGATTAATACATCTATTGTCGCAACATCTAAGCCAATCGGGTAAACACAGCCAAGGTATGAAGCCCCGAATTACCTCACAAAATTATAATACAAATTGCATGAATTATATTTTAGGAGATTCTTGGATTGTCGATTCTGGTGCAACTGACCACATGACATATAATCCTAATAATATTGAAAAAATAAAATTTCCAAACAACAATCAATATGTTTCCGTTGCTAACGGAAATAAGGTTCCAATCAAAGGAATAGGAACCACCAAAATTTTTTCAAAAGAAATTCCAAATGTTTTTTATTTACCCAACCTTACCTCAAATCTCTTATCTGTCAAACAAATAACTCAAGAACTAAATTGTAACGTAATCTTCTCGCCAACACAAGTAATCTTTCAAGATCGTAGGACAGGAAGTACGATTGGTGAAAGGAAGACTGAAAAGCGGTTTATATACAGTAGAATTCCCACCAAAAGACTCAAGTTTCTACCAACATTCAGCCAACAACATCCTTCATCAAAGATTTGGACACCCATCAGACAAAACTTTATCAAAATTGTTCCTTCATCGTCTATAAATTCCAATAATTGTGACGTTTGCAAGTTTTCAAAGCAAACGAGACTTCCTTTTCCTCTCTCCAGCAATAAAACTGAGAATTTATTCGATTTAATACATTCTGACGTCTGGGGACCTGCTCCTGTTGACTCATATGAAGGCTTTCGATATTTCCTTACATTCATTGATGATTACTAACGCATCACTTGGATCTATTTATTAAAAAGTAAATCCGAGGTTTTCTCAAAATTTAAAGAGTTTTCAACCTAATTGAAAATCAATATAATGCAAAAATAAAATTATTCCGATCCGACAATGGCACCGAATACATCAACAAAAATTTTATAGAACTATTTAAAGAAAAAGGAATTATGCATCAAACCACATGCATTAATACTCCTGAACAAAATGGAGTATCAGAAAGAAAAAATCGACACCTTCTAGAAGTTACTCGAGCATTGCTTTTTCAAAGTAATGTACCAAAGGAATATTGGTCAGATGCCGTTCTTACTGCTACATATCTGATTAACAGACTTCCGAGTGTACAACTAAAAAACAAAAGCCCATTAGAAATATTATTTAAAAGAAAACTCAACCTAGGTCATCTACGAGTATTTGGATGCACTTGCTTTGTACATATTAAAAGACTAGATAAACTAGAACCAAACTCAATTAAAACCATATTCATCGGTTACTCATCTCATAAAAAGGGGTACAAATGCTATGACCCTGAATCCAAAAAACTCTATATATCACGCAATGTAGTATTTATGGAAGATAAGCCTTTTTTCTCTGATAAGAAACATGAAAACGATGAAAACACACAAATACCTCTCCCACAACCATTTATAGACGAAGACTTACCAACGGAAGATCAACAACAAAGAGTAGAAATTCATGAAAGTGTGGAATCCATAATAGGGGGAGACGAACTTGAAACTCAAGCCGAAAATACACATAACCTTCAATACAGAAGATCAACTAGAATTACTAGACCACCTGAAAAATTAAAAGACTTCGTAGTCAATCAAGTAAAATATCCCATCCAAGATTATATCTCGTATCACAAAATCTCTCCAAAATATCGAACATTTTAACAAACTTAACAAAAGAAAATGAACCTACAACTTTCCAGGAAGCTATTAAATCACCTACGTGGTGCGACTCTATGAAAGAAGAATTAACAGCTCTTGAAAAAAATCAAACGTGGAAGATTGTAACTCTACCACCAAACAAAAAATTAGTAGGTTGCAAGTGGATCTACAAAATTAAATATAATAGTGATGGAACTATCGAGCGGTACAAATCAAGACTAGTTGCAAAAGGATATACGCAAATGCAAGGAATCGATTATCATGAAACCTTCGCTCCAGTTGCAAAGATGAATACCGTAAGAATTCTCTTATCAATAGCTGTGAATCAAGGGTGGGATTTATCTCAAATGGATGTCAAAAATGCTTTCCTTCAAGGAGACCTAGAGGAAGAAGTATACATGACCCTACCACCCGGTCACAAGCTAGAACATAAAAAACAACTTGCATGCAAACTGAACAAATCAATTTACGGGTTAAAACAATCACCAAGAGCTTGGTATGCTAAGCTAAGCAACGCATTAATCACAAATGGATTTGTCAAAAGCTCTGCTGACTCGTCCATGTTTACTAGAAAACAAAACAAAGCAATAACTATAATTTTAATATATGTTGATGATATAATTATAACAGGAAACAACACGAGCGAAATAAACAACATAAAAAATCATCTAAAAACAAAGTTCGAAATAAAAGATTTGGGAACCCTCAAATATTTTTTAGGAATAGAAATAGCCCACTCCCAAAAAGGATTATTTCTTTGTCAAAGAAAATACATCCTAGACCTTCTCAAAGAAAGCGGAAAGATAGGCGCTAAACCATCAAAAACCCCAATGGAAACAAATAAAAAATTAAACAATGAAGATGGAAAACCTTTTGAAAACATCAGTTTATTCCAACGGCTAGTAGGAAAACTTATATATCTAACAGTTACTAGACCTGACATTACGTTTGCTGTTAGTTGTATTAGTCAGTTTATGCAGACACCCAGAACTACACACTTTGAAGCAATAGATCGAGTCTTAAAATATCTTAAAGGCACACCCGGACGTGGAATTTGGATGAGGCGAACAGGGACAACCAACATAATTGGCTATTCAGATGCTGACTGGGCAGGAAGCTTTGATAGAAGATCAACTACGGGCTACTGTGTATTGTTGGAGGAAACCTGGTTACATGGAAAAGCAAAAAGCAACGCGTGGTAGCACGATCAAGCGCAGAAGCAGAATATCGAGCCATGGCATCTACAACTAGCGAACTCATCTGGATTCAACAAGTCCTAAATGACATGGGCATCAACCAAAAACAACCAATGCAACTCTGTTGTGACAACCAGGCAGCCCGACATATTGCATCTAATTCGGTGTTTCACGAGCGAACTAAACACATAGAAGTCGACTGTCATTTTGTTCGAGAAAAGCTACAAGCAAAGCAAATCGAGACTCCATATGTTAGAAGTCAAGATCAATTGGCGGACATCTTTACTAAAGCGGTTGACAGTCACAACTTTCAAGAGATACTAAACAAATTGGGCTCTCTCGATCTCTACGAGTCCAACTTGAGGGGGAGTGTTGAAGATTGAGCTATCAAAGGAAATCTGAATCAAATCAAGCTACTCAAAAGGCAAAGATTGAGCTTTTAATGCACAAGACCAAGACCAACGGCTACTTACTTTATAAAACATGTCGAGCCATCTTTATAACGCGAACAATCCATATGTACAAAGAAGTAATAAGAAACAATATCAAAGAAGAAACGATTATACTACTCTGGTCATCATTATAAAAAACTCAACAATATGGAAAACTGTATACCATGTCTGAATTGGTCAAACACAAAACATAGGACTACGAATTTTCCATGTTAGTTACTTTATTACGCCTAGAAACAATGTGGCCCCTTGGTCAAAATTGATATTCTCAAGTCTTCATTTTTATTAGTCTACATTAAATGTTTCTCGACCCACCAAATACCAACCCATTTTTCCGTCACTTTTGAACTGATCATTTAACTTGATACCCATTGTTGACATCAAGACATCTTTGATAGTAATCTCACAACCCATTTACAAAAAATCCTCATCTAAAGGGAACGTAAGAAAAGAAATCATCCCAGAGTCTGTTGGAAAATAAAATTAGGTGAATCTACATACAAAGATCCATTTATATATAAAATTTGCAAGTTAGTACCCATGTCAGAAATTTATATATAAGTACCCGTTTGACCGTGTATACTATTTTTTCAGTCTTGACGTACCTTTTTATATGTGTGTTACGTACCACGCCACGCGTTTATATGGTACATATACCGTTTCTATATGACACCTTAATGTGTTATATGATGTACCATTTCTCACTGTATTCTGTACCACAATACATTTCTTTATGGTACCTAAATGTGTTATATGACATACCTTGCGGCGGGACGACGGGTACCAATATGCAAAAATTTATTCTAATAGGTACATACAAATAAAAAGCGTACAAGCGGGTTCTCTATATTATTTATTCGAATATATGCGTACAAAAAGTCGGAACTTTTCGACACGTGATTTTCGAAATGATCGCCCTACACAACATCAACACCAACAGCAGTAACAACTTGCTTTCCTTCGCCGCCCAATCGAACATAATCGGAACTATTCGGGACATCCTCGAACTCCAAATAACGGCGAATCTCCTTACATCGAATGAACACTACGACGTTAACTGCCAATCCGAAGAGCGAATAAATCGCCAAAAGCGCTGCAATAATCCCCATCTCTGCTAAAAATTCCCAACTCCAAAAATCTCCGCCCGCCTTCTCCACTGCGCGCCCGGTCAACGTGGTCAACCCCGAGTAGACCGCCCCGTAAATAATAAAAAAACGGACCAAAATGCCCCTCAAGCCCTTAACCAAATACGAGCTCTTCTTCAGCGCGGCGAAACCCCACTCATGTTCCACGATGGCAATTGCATTCGATAAGTACCAATTGATCCCTACGTAGACCATCAATGGGAATAGCACAGCGATCGTCAAGAGAAAGAGTACGATCGTTTTCGAGGGGCCAGCGTAATCGAAGTCAACCCCAACTACTAAAACTAGGGTTTTGTTCAGCAAGAAAATTATACCAATAATGGCTATTACGATCAAGGTTGTAATAATCTGCTTGGCTATCATAGTTGCGAGGAGAGGGAAGCACGAGCTAAGGATGGATTTTAACGATTCGAAGATGCTCACTTTTTGCTTGGTGTAAGTAAGGTATGCACTGTATGTGATCGAAGAAGCAGCGAATATCCACCAAAAGGCACCGAAGAGAAAAGTTAAGGGGTATGAAATTAGGGTTTTCTGCGATTGGGAGATCAATTGAACGTATAAGATAAGGCTGTAGATTGAGATGGGAAGAAGGAAGATTAGGGAAAGAATGGAGAAATGGAAGGGTTTTGAGGTTATTACATGGGCAGCTTCGGACAAAATGGTTCTTAGGTTCGAGTTTTGCGTCGACATGCCTGCAAAATTATGCTGAGAAAAGGGTGTGCTTATGTTTGAGAGATATATATGACTGATATATAGAGAAACAAGGGGAAATAATATGAGGAGTTATGAGCTCGACGACCTTTGATGAGTGGATGATTGAAGTTTAGAGGTCAACTGATTAAGTCTTTGGTTGTTTGATTGAGTTATTAAGATAGTCATATGTTCATATTTTTAAAATGATATGCCAACATCGTAAAAACCACGTCAAGCAAATTTAAAATAATAATGCTATGGAGTTTTCTCCTTGGTTTAGGTTCGGCCTTGTACAAGTTCTAGAAAATGCACAGCGCACACCAATTTCGAACTAGTCAAGTCTTACATAGAATAATAAAGAAAGAAAGACAGCCTTTCCATGTAATAGATTTTGAGATGTATGTTTAGTTTCACATTGAAGCTTTTGTTTCTGGTATGCAGGTGTCTGGTCAATGTTTGAAAATCAATCTGAACGATATAATTAAAGAAAATAAGTCAAGGCACGTACTTAGTACATTATCAGGAAGATGATAATGTCCGTGCATTTCGGCAATTGTGCCCAAGACACAACAACTTCAAATTGTGTTTCTATAGTACAACTTAAACAAATTTTCCTATAAATTTCGCTTGATACTCGGATTTGTCTTGCTTCCAGGGTACTAGGATTTTCTTGCTTCAAAGTCTACTAACACTAAATTGTCAGGGTTCTTACATTATTCAACCGACATCGATTTTTGAGCAAATAAATATTCTTTAACATTTCCTAGAACGTAGATTTAGAATCTCTAATCAATTTCGAGTTCCTCCTCGAAGTTCCCTTACGCTAACGCATCCATGCAAGCACAAGTTCCAAAGGACGCCAATGACTACTACGAAAAGCCAGTGAATGCTCACAAGCAGTGCGAAAATCATCATCCCTAATAAAAACTTCCAACTCGTAAACCCTCCGCGCGCATTCGCAATCAAATATTTTCCCGACGAATACAACAAAATGGACTTCGAGCCAAACAATAGCGGAAGGAACATCAGACTCATTGACAGTTCCAAGCCAGCCTACCTCGAGCGCAAACACGAACAATTTGGTGTATGAAACCAAAATTCCATATCTAATGAGTGATTAAACACGGAATTATCTGTGTCTGATGTGTAGGTGTTGTTCTCGTAGCAAATTTGAACACAGATATATACCGTTTCTAAAATGAATTTTATCACATCCCTTTTATTTCCTTATCTAATCTAATCCGTGTAAATAAAAGCATTAATTCATTTTGAAATAAAAATAAAAAGTTGTTCAGAATCCGTTTCTAATACTCACAATTTAGTCACTTATCCAATTCCCTATCTATTTTTCGTGTCAGATACTTTTCATGTAGTGACATAAAGCGAATCTATTAAGCCAATGCGCAAAACACGAGCAAGGCATAGCCATGATCTAGGGCAAAAGACATGCATAGTCGTAAAATAAGCGTGACATGGCTTTTAACGATGTAAGAACCCTAACGGTTCCATTGATGTATGCGACGAAAGTGCTGCATCCTTAGCCTTGGCGCACACCAAAAAGAGGACGAATAGATCTAAGAGGAGAAGGTAATAAGGATTCTTTCCATTGATGAGTGGAATAGGGTTTGCATTTATTCTTCGATATGGAGATTTTGAGCCCGATTATATGTAATTGGTAGGGACAGGGTAGGAGCTCGTAAACTTCCAGCGGTGTTTTATCTTTATTTTATTTTTTATTTTTTTAATAAATTATTCTTTTATTTTATTTTACTTTTTTCTTATTTTTCATTTTCATATATTTGTAAAACCTGTGTATGTTTTTTAATTAATTTTTCATTTATTTATTTTTAATATACTTATTTTTTAATTTTAATTAATTTGATAATTAATTTTAATTGAATGTAAACTTTTTATTTTTTAGAATTTTTATCCTCTCTTTGTTTATTGTTTTGATCTTAATTTATTATTTTTTAATTTAATTTTTTGTTTTCTCTTTATTGTTTATTTTATTTTAAGTTATATGTACTTTTTGAAATTTTTCCCTTTTTCGTAAATATGAATTTTTTAAATATGGCCAATCACATGCTTAAGTCGGATCACGCTACAGTTAGTACACAGTTCTTGAAACTAGTTTCGAAATGTGAGGTGTTAAAATCCAATTATCAAAATGATATCGAAAATGTGAGTTGTGAAAACCGGTTTTCAAGGTGATTTTCGAGGTTTTCGAAGTCAAAGTTGCAAAAATAATTTTCACAAAATGATTGTTTTCGAAAGTCGGTGTAGTTTCCAAAATTATTTTCGAAGTTAGCTGAAGAAGACACTTTAATTGAGCTCTATTATTAGTTATCATTGTATTTATGGGCATTTATTATATATTCAATAGTGTAGGATTAAAATGTAAATATACCGAGTGGATAGTGTTGGGAAATCGTACGCCAAGATTCTCAATCCACTTTTCTATTAGGCGTGAGTGTGAATTGGATCAAGAACTTCGATTTTGAATGATCGAATCGAATTTCTGAGAAAGAAAGCGAAGAAGAATCGATATAACGTGGTTCGGTCTCGACTTTCGACCTACTCCACGGACAAATCAAAGCTCTTTATTTCAAACCGTAAATTGGGATTACGAGATTGTATCTTCGTACCAACTCTCTTGTTTACATTATCAAACCCTAGCTCTCACTTTATCAAAAGATATGATAGCTCGAACCCAGCTACTTCACCACTGGTAATATGTTATTTATAAGAATTTTTCGCAACTTATCTTCCAAAGTTCTCTGCTTATGCATTGATGATTTGTACCTTGAGCTCTTTTGATTAGTACTGTGATCTCTATAAATGCTAAACGATTTTAAAAGTGGAAGTGCAACTTTAAATCTTAGCCATCGATCTTCAACCCGCCAAATCCAACGCTCCACATTTAAACTTGGTATATGAAAACAGCTGCAGGCCAATGGCATTGTGTTGTGGCTTTAATTCTCAACAGATAGGTATATGTACGAATGTACACTATTGAGATCAATGAAAGTCATTGAAAAAAATCTGAAAGGCTTGCAATTTGATTTCTAAAGAGAGTAACACTGAACACTTCCGCACACTACTCACGGTTTTCTCTCAAGTGTTCTTCAACAAGGTTTTCGACCGACGTATCAAATCTAAGATAGACTATCGAAAACCTTGAAAATTCATGCCTAGGATTACTTGTACTTGATAATCGGAACCTAACAATTGGTATTAGAGCAGATCGTATCTGTTTTGGATTGATTTTTGCTTGATTTCGATCGAATTTCAATCTGGAAAAGTTTTTCGATCGAAGAACTTTTGCTCGCGAAATTATAAATTCGATCCCTGTGCAAATTTCTGCGAATTTTGTTGCTGAAACTGCTGCTAAAGTGATCGATTACGCGTTAGGAATGAATCGTGTGCTGATTTCAATCGTTTAAATCATCGAATTCGATTAGATATTGATTCTGCCTTAAAATTTACTGTTCGCGGTTGTATTTCAAATCAGTTTGATTTTCGTCAAAATTGATGGATTTTGCTTTAAAACGTGTTTAATCTTGTGTCTGTTCATGATCAGTACACAAATTCGATTGATTACCTAGGATATCAGTTCTTAATTTGAAGTTTCTCAGTCAATTTTGTGTGATTCTGTGCGATTAAACACTCTTTGTGTTTTTCGATCATTCATGCTCGAAAATCTTTGGAAAAATTTTCTTTTCAAGCAGTTCAATAGCGCAAACGTTTTCGGCAATTTTCACTGTTTTCGCTTGCTTTACTACCATTTTGACGCGAAAAACTGTATTTTCGAACAAGTTTTCCGATCCTCACCCAGAAGTTTTGAGTTTAAACTAAGCATAAGATTTTTCGACAGATACAGTTTTTGCTTTTCTAATATATACTTTTGACACGAAAAACCGTTTTTTCGATTTAAAGCATTTGTAATACTCGAGTCTCGTAAGTAAGCCGGCCATAAATATGATACATATTATATGATTTACGTGACTGCATGAGACATGTTTTGTGACTTTTATGTGCTTAAATGATTTCATGTTATATGCCAACATGACATATATGAATTAGAAAGTAGAAGAATTAATTTAATTTAGCTTAGTTATTGATTTTAGGGTTTCTAGTACATGACATACTAACCTAGAAGATTTGATTTAGTATATTAAGTATTGATACCACGTTTTAAGGAGCATGAATTGGTAGGAATATGTTCGAAACCCATCTCGCAACCTTGGTATTGATTAATCAACCTCGAAATTTATAGTTGCGATAGAAAGTCGATAATATGAAGGACGAAATTAGCTGACGTCGAAAGAAATCGTTTGCGAAATCTTCTAATCTCGAGAGGTAGTTATTTAAAATATCGAAATTAAAGGATGTTGAAAACATGAAAACCATGAAATAAGCAGAATCTCGAAATCACTGAGGCTCGAAATCTAAGCCTCGAAATCTTTGATTTTGAGAGAGAGAGTTGCTCATGTAATTGTTATAAATCGAAATCACGAAATGTTGGAAGGAGGAGATTTCGAAAGAAGACACTAAAAATTAAGATAAGCTTCGATAACTTAGTCATGAGGAAAACTAAAAGAACATTAAAATAACATGTATTCCTCAACTTAGGATAAATGTTAACAAAAGACTTCAACGTCATTTATTTACTGTTACACGCAACAAGTAGATAAAAGTTAAGGGAAGAAGGAAACAAAATTTACATACCAACCATTGAAGAACTCGAGAGCAGAAAGGAAACGAAAGGCTCAAGCAAACAATCATCTTTAAAGCTACGGTATAATTCCTTACTTTAAGTTCATATTTTCATTCATGATTAAGCATGTTAATGTATTTAGCAATTCAACAGTTACATAATTTCAGGTTTAAAAGTAGTGTTTTAACTAGCTATTTTAGTGTTTTAGTAAGGTTTATACAAGCTTTAAACTGTTCTTGAAAAGTAAGAGAGTTTGATCGAAAATAGATTACGTTATAGGGTGTTTTCGAGTGATAATAGGATCTTACAGGTTTTAAATTTCGAATACTATATCGAAATATTTAAGGATTTGAAATATCAAAATATTGAGGAAGATCTCGAGTTCATGTTTCAATGTACATATCGAAATATTTGTGTGACATGTCGAAATCTTATTAGAGTAATAAGAATGATATCGAGATCTTTATTTATAGCATTGACATACTTCTCATAATTATCTCGAGATCCTCACATAACATCTCGACATTGTGTTATAATGTTGATACGTAACCTCGAGATCCTTGTGTTTAACTAGTTTAAATGTCGAAGCCTTTATATATATAATCCCCAAGTCACATAGCTCGAAATTTATTTCAAGATGTCGAGATCCACTTTAATTCCATGTCGAGATCTTTAACCCTAGTATATACAATATCGAAATCCATTTCGGGAATTTGCAACAGGTCGAAGTCCTACCATTAACTAAACTTGAAATTTATGTCGAAATCCTTATGAAGTTCAAAATATTATTTTCCAACTTAAGACAAAGCTCGAAAATTTAGGGTTTCGAAATTTATAAAAGTCGAATTAGGGTTTTCTAAATTAAGCCAATTTCGTGAGGTTATAACTAGACTAACAAACCTAATTTTATAGGTTTGTATACTTAGGGTTTGAAGGTTAGCAACCGTACGATAAGCTAAGGATACCAGGTAAGTGGAAGTCCCAACTACAACACATAAATGTATGTGCATGAAATTATGTGTTATTTGTTTCTATGATATTATGTGACTTCCTAAGCGAATTATCTGTGTTACATGACACGCATGATTTAACTACATGATATAATGGCATGGCATGCATATTCATGACATGAGCATGTGCACGCACGTTTAGTACAAAAGGCATGATATGAGAGCGTGCGTAATATACGATCGCCTGAGAGCAATAAGATTCGTCGATATGGGCGTCTGATGTCGACTCACAGTTGAGTCACGGCTCTTCTATGCTACCATGGTGATGTCGTATGGCGCTACCGTTAAGACATGACATGTACAAGGAAAGACATGATTTTAGGGCTAATGCCCTCATGGCGGGTCGTGAAACCTGGAGAGTGCGAGCTGATGGGGTAAGCGACACCGAGGGTACCTCTGGTGTTGACTACCTCAGATTAGGCTACAAGTGTGAAGCGTCCGCGTGGCGTATGAAACCACCCTGGGACAGAAAAGACGCCCTAGGGTTAGCCTCCCTTGAGTGGGTATTGCCACTTATATTTATTTATCCCTAGTGGATTCGAGCTCCATGATGGTGCATAGCAAGATTGCCGAGGCCCTACATGACAAGACAAGACAAGGAAAAATATAAGGTCTAGGGAGCATTGGCGCGGATGCCTTTGCGAATTTAGGACACATGCATGGCATGGATGGCTTTCACTTACTGAGCTTTATAAGCTCATTCCACGATTTATGTGTTGTAGGTTCACGGGATCACGGTACGTGATCTTTACGAAGGCGAGGCCAATTTTTGAAGCTTCCGGAGGACTTTTGAGGTGGCAGTGTGTACATGAATGCGACCTGAGTGGCGGGCCAATAGATTATTTTGAACACGCATGCGCACTCACCTATGTATTTATGTCGTAGAAATATTTTTCACTATACAGAAGAATTTTCTTTATATAAAAGGAAAAATTTTGTACGCATTTTCGTATATAGATTTCATTTATATCACATGCAGTCACGTAATATAGTAATAAGGATGGGCGGTAGGAGTCAGGGGCGCCGCAGGTGGTATCAGAGCTTTCGGTTACAAGTTTTGTAGACTGTCCATGTACACACACTCAAAAGCACGGAAGCGGCCTTGCTAGTAAGTCTTATGTTTCCATGAATGTTGTATGTGTGTAATTTATTGGCCATAGGGACTATTAGGGTATCAGGACAAGAATAGGTAGAACAAGAAGTGAAGGTAGCGGAGCGTTAGTAAAAGCAAAGAACCCGAAACACAAACCGATAATCGTGACACGGCGATTATTCAGCTCACGGAACTAGTACACCAACAGTCTACCATACAAGAACTAATTCAGCAGCGCAACACGGGCGGACAACCAAGTGGTGGACTGTCTCAAGCAGAGAGGGTTGAAATAGTGGGCGAAAGATTTTGCAAACTCAATCCCCCGACTTTTGAAGATGTTGTTGACCCTACTGCGGCCGAGGACTGGCTCCGAACACTGGAAAGTATGTTCCAGTATAGTAGGATTCCAGAAGATGAAAAGGTGTTATGTGCTGCCTTCCTGCTGAGAGGAAGTGAAGGCCACTGGTGGGATACAATTCTCGCCTTTGAATACCCTATCACGATGACATGGGATCGATTCAAGGAGCTTTTTCGAAGCAAGTATTTTATCGCCCCAGTACGAGCCCAAAGGATGAATGAATTCATCAATTTACGCCAGGGCCCGATGACTGTAGCAGAGTATATTAGGAAGTTTGAGCAACTGTCCCGATTTGCAGCTCACATGGTGAGCACAGATGCGTTGAAGGTGGAACGTTTCTTGGAGGGATTAAAGCCCGAATTATATAGAGACGTAAACATGGCCGGATATCAAGGAGCTACTTATGCTCAAGTGGCTGAACGTGCGTTAATGGCGGAGCAGCTGAGCTCCGTCGAGCGCATGAAGCGAAAAGAAAATTCGTTCAAGGACAGAAGTGGAGCGGAGGTAACCCAAAGAAGCCATTTAACCCCAAGAATGCCCGACCTAATTTCCAGAACCGACCTGGACCTCCGCAGCAATTCAGTCCTAATCAGGGAAAACCTCCAATGAGTATACCCCCATGCCCCAGGTGCACACGACGACATTTGGGTGTGTGCTATTCTCAGAACTCAACCTGTTATAAATGTGGCAAGACAGGCCACTTTTCCAAGGCGTGCACGGAAGTTACATCTGGGAGTCAAGCTCCCATTCAAACTAGGCCACCTACGGTACCTGCTAGGGTTTACACGCTGACTTTCGAGGAGGCGGAGAACAATCCGTCTGTGGTGGCAGGTACTCTCCTAATCCATTCAACCCCGACATGCATATTAGTTGATTCAGGAGCCACGCATTCATTTGCATCTACTAACTATGTGGCGAAACTCGGGGTTACGCCTAACCTAATTAGCTACGAATACAACGTTACTATTCCTCATGGAACCTCTACGAGAACCAACCAAATCTTGCGAGATAGCCCAGTAATAGTGAACGATAGGACCTTACCCGTTGACCTGATAGTCATTCCAATGAACGATTATGAAGTAATCCTAGGTATGGACTGGCTATCGAAATACGGAGCAGTTATTGACTGTAACCGTAAGCAAGTGACCTTTAACCTAGAAGATACCGAACCATTCACATTCACGGGAAGCAGCAAGCGTAGTAAGATTCCCAAGATTTCAGCAATGAAGGCACATCGTTTGCTCAAGACAGGATGTGACTCTTACCTGATATTCGCGATATCATCCGAAGAACGTTTACCCCAGAAGTTAGAAGAAGTCCCAGTAGTACGAGACTTTCCCAATGTGTTCCCTGAAGACTTACCCGGACTTCCGCCAGATCGTGAGAGTCAATTCACGATTGACCTAGTGCCAGGAGCTGCACCGATCTCTAAGGCACCGTACCGACTCGCTCCAGCTGAACTGAAGGAATTGAGGGAGCAACTGGATGAACTGTTGTAAAAAGGGTTCATTCAGCCGAGCTTCTCACCATGGGGAGCACCAGTTTTGTTCGTTAAGAAGAAAGATGGATCGATGCGGCTCTGCATCGATTATAGGGAGCTGAACAAGATTACGATCAAGAACAAATGCCCTCTCCCTGGAATTGATGATTTATTCGACCAATTACAAGGCGCAACCGTCTTTTCGAAGATAGACCTGAGGTCAGGATATCACCAATTGAAGATTCGAGAAGAGGATGTTCTGAAGATGGCTTTTAGTACCCGTTATGGACACTACGAATTTTTAGTCATGCCTTTCGGGCTGACTAACGCACCAGCAGCCTTCATGGACCTGATGAATCGAGTATTCAAACCATTTCTGGATAAGTGTGTCATCGTATTCATCGATGACATTCTCATTTATTCGAAGACTAAGGAGGAGCACGAACAACACTTGAGGAGTATCCTGGAAATATTACGAGAAAAGCAGCTCTATGCGAAATTCAAGAAATGCGAATTCTGGCTCAATCACGTCGCATTTCTTGGACACGTCATTTCAGGAACTGGAATTTCTGTTGACCCCAGCAAGATCGAGGCTATTAACAACTGGCCTCAACCGACGAATGTCACAGAAATACGGAGTTTTCTGGACTAGCCGGATACTACCGAAAATTTATCAAAGATTTATCCAAGATCGCATCAACCCTGACGAAGCTAACGAAGATAAATACTCAATTTCAATGGGACGATGCTTGCGAGCAGAGTTTTCAGGAACTTAAGCGACGACTCACTACGGCTCCAGTGTTAACTATTCCAACATGAACTGGAGGAGTTTCTGTTTACAGTGATGCGTCTAAAAATGGCCTAGGGTGTGTCTTAATGCAGAATGGAAATGTCGTAGCATATGGCTCGCGACAACTTAAGGATTATGAGAAGAACTACCCGACTCACGACTTTGAGCTTGCCGCTGTAGTATTTGCTCTCAAGATCTGGAGGCACTACTTATACGGCGAGCGATGTGAAATTTTCACGGATCACAAGAGTCTCAAATACTTCTTCACTCAGAAAGAGTTAAATACGAGACAACGACGATGGCTTGAGTTAGTCAAGGACTATGATTGCGTGATTAGCTACCATCCAGGGAAAGCAAATGTAGTCGCGGATGCGTTGAGCCGTAAAACTATAAACACGGAGTTACAGAGGCTCGAAGTAGAAGTGATACCAATGGGCGAAATTGAAACAAGATTAGCGGCACTAACACTTCGACCTACGTTGATGGAGCAGATAACGAAGGCCCAAGAAAATGATGAATTATACCTGAAAATCAAAGAAGCACCAATAGAGCAAAGATCTTCAGACTTCACCATACGAGGCGACGGAAGTTTATACTACAGAAGTCGTTTATATAACGATGCTGAACTACGCAAGACTGTCATGACGGAAGCCATACCACTGTCTACTCCATCCACCCGGGAGCGACGAAGATGTATAGGGATCTACGAGCCAACTATTGGTGGCCAGGGATGAAACGAGAAATTGCAACATTTGTAAGTCAATGCCTGACGTGCCAGCAAATCAAAGAGAGCACCTACGGCCGGCAGGAACCTTGCAATCCCTGCTAGTACCTGAATGGAAGTGGAACCACATTACCATGGACTTCGTTGTTGGTTTGCCTAAGACTGTAAAAGGCCACGATACTATATGGGTCATCATTGATCGATTGACCAAGTCTGCTCACTTCCTGCCTATTAGCTCAACATTCTCAATGGAAAGATACGCGGAATTATATATTCAAGAAATAGTACGACTTCACGGAGTTCCAATTTCAATCGTTTTCGATCGTGATTCGAGATTCTTATCCAAGTTCTGGATGAGTTTGCAGAAGGCAATGGGAACCAAGTTATCCTTCAGTACTGCCTACCATCCTCAGAAAGACGGACAGTCTGAACGAACGATCTAGACGTTAGAAGACATGCTAAGAGCCCGCGTGCTCGACTTTAAAGGAAATTGGAGCCGATACCTTCCATTGATCGAATTCTCATGTAACAATAGTTTTCATGCAACAATAGGAATGGCTCCATATGAAGCGCTATACGGACGTAAATGTAGATCTCCAATCCATTGGGACGAGGTCGGAGAACGAGCAATACTAGGTCCTGATCTAGTACAGGAAATGACAGAAGCTATTGCTCAAATACGCGAAAGAATGAAAATGGTCCAGAGTAGGCAAAAAAGCTACGCAGACCAAAAGCGTAGACCGTTGGAATTCCAAATAGATGACTTTGTATTTTTAAAGGTGTCCCCGATGAAAGGTGTTAAACGATTTGGGAAAAAGGGCAAGTTAAGTCCAAGGTATATAGGACCGTTTCGTATCCTTAGAAAGGTTGGCGAAGTTGCATACCAACTTGAGTTATCAAATTCGTTGGCTCAAGTACATGATGTCTTTCATGTATCGACGTTACGAAAATCATCGCAGACCCAAGCCACGTGCTGAACACTGAGAATTTTCATCAACAACTCAAGCCAGATCTGAGCTACGAGGAAAAGCCAGTTGAAATCCTTATGTACGACATGAAACGATTACGGAATAAACAAATTCCACTAGTCAAGGTATTATGGCAGAATCAGTCCACAGAAGAAGCTATGTGAGAGCGAGAAGATGATATGAGAAATCGATACCCTGAGTTATTTCTCCCTACCGGATTTCGGGGGCGAAATCCCTTTTAAGGGGGGAGGATGTAATACCCGAGTCCCGTAAGTAAGCCGGCCAATAAATATGCATACATATTATATGATTTACGTGACTGCATGAGACATGTTTTGTGACTTTTATGTGCTTAAATGATTTCATGTTAGATTCCAACATGACATATATGAATTATAAAGTAGAAGAATTAATTTAATTTAGGTTAGTTATTGATTTTAGGGTTTCTAGTACATGACATACTAACCTAGAAGATTTGATTTAGTATATTAAGTATTGATACCACGTTTTAAGGAGCATGAATGGGTAGGAATAAGTTCGAAACACATCTCGCAACCTTCGTATTGATAATCAACCTCGAACTTTATAGCTGCGAGAGAAAGTCGATAATATGAAGGACGAAATTAGCCGGCGTCGAAAGAAATCGCTTGCGAAATCTTCTAATCTCGAGAGGTAGTTATTTAAAATATCGAAATTAAAGGATGTTGAAAACATGAAAACTATGAAATAAGCAGAATCTCGAAATCACTGAGGCTCGAAATCTAAGCCTCGAAATCTTTGATTTTGAGAGAGAGTTGCTCATGTAATTGTTATAAATCGCAATCACGAAATGTTGGAAGGAGGAGATTTCGAAAGAAGACACGAACAATTAAGATAAGCTTCGATAACTTAGTCATGAGGAAAACTAAAATAACACGTATTCCTCAACTTAGGATAAATGTTAACAAAAGACTTCAACGTCATTTATTTACAGTTACACGCAACAAGTAGATAAAAGTTAAGGAAAGAAAGAAACACAATTTACTTACCAACCATTGAAGAACTCGAGAGCAGAAAGGAAACGGAAGGCTCAAGCAAACAATCATCTTTAAAGCTACGGTATAATTCCTTACTTTAAGTTCATATTTTCATTCATGATTAAGCATGTTAAGGTATTTAGCAATTCAACAGTTAGATAATTTCAGTTTTTAAAGTAGGGTTTTAACTAGCTATTGTAGGGTTTTAATAAGGTTTATACAAGCTTTAAACTGTTCTTGAAAAGTAAGAGAGTTTGATCGAAAATAGAATATGTTATAGGGTGTTTTCGAGTGATAATAGGATCTTACAGGTTTCAAATTTCGAATACTATATCGAAATATTTAAGGATTTGAAATATCGAAATATTGAGGAAGATCTCGAGTTCATGTTTCAATGTACATATCGAAATATTTGTGTGGCATGTCGAAATCTTAGAGTACTAAGAATGATATCGAGATCTTTATTTATAGCATTGACATACTTCTCGTAATTATCTCGAGATCCTCACATAACATCTCGACATTGTGTTATAATGTTGATACGTAACCTCGAGATCCATGTGTATTAACTAGTTTAAATGTCGAAGCCTTTATATATATAATCCCCAAGTCACATAGCTCGAAATTTATTTCAAGATGTCGAGATCCACTTTAATTCCATGTCGAGATCTTTAACCCTAGTATATACAATATCGAAATCCATTTCGGGAATTTGCAACAGGTCGAAGTCCTACCATTAACTAAACTTGAAATTTATGTCGAAATCCTTATGAAGTTCAAAATATTATTTTCAAACTTAAGACAAAGCTCGAAAATTTAGGGTTTCGAAATTTATAAAAGTCGAAATTAGGGTTTTCTAAATTAAGCCAATTTCGTGAGGTTATAACTAGACTAACAAACCCTAATTTTATAAGTTTGTATACTTAGGGTTCGAAGGTTAGCAATTTAACCGTACGATAAGCTAAGGATACCAGGTAAGTGGAAGTCCCAACTACAACACATAATTGTATGTGCATGAAATTATGTGTTATTTGTTTCTATGATATTATGTGACTTCCTACGTGAATTATCTGCGTTACATGACACGCATGATTTAACTACATGATATAATGGCATGACATGCATATTCATGACATGAGCATGTGCACGCACGTTTAGTACAAAAGGCATGATATGTGAGCGTGCGTAATATACGATCGCCTGAGAGCGATAAGATTCGCCGATATGGGCGTCTGATGTCGACTCACAGTTGAGTCACGGCTCTTCTATGCTACCATGGTGACGTCGTGTGGCGGCGCTACCGTTAAGACATGACATGTACAAGGCAAGACATGATTTTAGGGCTAATGCCCTCATGGCGTGTCGTGAAACTTGGAGAGTGCGAGCTGAGGGGGTGAGCGACACCGAGGGTACCTCTGGTGTTGACTACCTCAGATTAGGCTACAAGTGTGAAGCGTCCGCGTGGCGTATGAAACCACCTTGGGACAGAAAAGGCGCCCTAGGGTTAGCCTCCCTTGAGTGGGTATTGCCACTTATATTTATTTATCCCTAGTGGATTCGAGCTCCATGATGGTGCATAGCAAGATTGCCGAGGGCCCTACATGACAAGACAAAACAAGAAAAAATATGAGGTCTAGGGAGCATTGGCGCGGATGCCTTTGCGAATTTAGGACTCATGCATGGCATGCATGACTTCCACTTACTGAGCTTTATAAGCTCATTCCACGTATTTATGTGTTGTAGGTTCACAGGATCACGGTACGTGATCTTTACGAAGGCGAGGCCAATATTTGAAGCTTACGGAGGACTTTTGAGGTGGCAGTGTGTACATGGATGCGACCTAAGTGGCGTGCCAATAGATTATTTTGAACACGCATGCGCACTCACCTATTTATTTATGTCCTAGAAATATTTTGCACTATACAGAAGAATTTCCTTTATATAAAAGGAAAATTTTGCACTCACCTATGTATTCCATCACGAGTTTTCGAATCACTAAATTTCGAGTCAAATCTTAGCAAAAAGAATTTTACAATCGAAAACTTTGCACTCAAATAAGTCTAGTCAAGTATTGTAGTCAAACTTGTCGATTCAAGTCTGAAATTCGCGATCATTCAAATTTTCAAGAATAATTTGTTTTTCGATAGACATTTTGCGAACTACAGATTCTCGATAAAGAAATTTTCGATAGATATTTGCTGAACACTTTCTTTAAGGCTCCGTTTGGTTTACGAATTTTGACGTGGAAAAGAAAAGGAAAAGTGGAATAGTACGAGACCTGAAGCGTAATGTACAATGATTCAATGGGTATAACCATACTTTTCTCTTCTTTTCCGCATCGAATTCCGCGGACCAAACACACCTTAAAACATTCGAAAATCGTTTACCTTCGAAAAACATACTCTCAAAACATTGTTATTTGATAAAAGAGATTTATATCGTATTTTATAACTCGTAAAAGTGTATTAGTGGTTGGTATTTACCTAAATTTCTTTGAATATCATAAATTTACGTTTATATTTTATTTTCAACAGATATTGAAAAAAGAATTACAACTGGAAATATTCGGACTTAAAACAGAATCGAGGATCGTCGGACCATTATTGGCCCAAAAACAAATTGGCCCCAAGATAAAATCAGCCCAAGAACCAAAAGCCCAAGCCCACGATGCAGATGATGACCTTGTACATACATATAAGGGGTCTTTTTAAAAAATAGCCTTTGACTCGGTCAACTTTAAAAAAATAGCCCCTTCGATTCTACCTTTGGAAAAATAGCCTTCAATTTAAGGGTATTTTCGTCTTTTTACAGTGTGTAAAAACCATTATGTTAAATTGGGGCCGCACTAGGGTGGGCGGGTGTGGTGTAGTCCAGTGGTTGTGTAGTCAGACGTTCAGTAGTAGGTCGTGGGTTCAAATCCCCAACACATATTTTTTATTATATATATATGGCTGCCCAAATGCATTGGGCGGGACCTTTGCTAGCATGGGCGGGGCCCCTGCTATATAGCACGGGTCCCCTGCCCAGCATGGGCGGGGTCCCGTGCTGTGTTGTGCCTACTGCAGCACGGGACCCCGCCCATGCTGGGCAAGGGACCCGTGCTATATAGCAGGGGCCCCGCCCATGCTAGCAGAGGTCCCGTCATTTGCTGCACAGCAGGGGCGGGTCTCCTGCTAGCATGGGCGGGGCCCCTGCTATATAGCACGGGTCCTCTGCCAAGCATGGGCGGGGTCCCGTGCTGTGTTGTGCCTACTGCAGCACGGGACCCCGCCCATGCTGGGCAGGGGACCCGTGCTATATAGCAGGGGCCCCGCCCATGCTAGCAGAGGTCCCGCCATTTGCTGCACAGCAGGGGCGGGTCTCGTGCTAGCATGGGCGGGTGCTATGTAACAAGGGACCCCGCATTTTCTGGGAGCCGATTAGTAAGGGCGTTAAAGTCATTTTACATTTGGAGGCTATTTTTTTAACGTTGACCACGTCAAAGGCTATTTACTTAAAAATCCCTACATATAAGCACACTCGCGCACGTCAAAGAAGAAAGAAGAAAAACAAAGGAGACCCATACACATACACACGCACACAAAAGATGAAAGAGGAATCAAAAGCTCACGGCTCAAGGAAGAAAATGAAGATCTCACGCCGTTCTTGAGCTTCCAAGTACAAATTTTGTATCCCCTTTATCATCTATAAATAAGAGCAGCAGTAGAGAAGATGAGGGGCGATCGACGTGAAGAGCAAAGCTTGGGGAAAAAAAAGCAGCGGCTGGTCTTTGCGCGACAGGGCTGATTCGAGGTGAGCAGCGCGATTGCTTGAGCTGTGAGCAACAGCTGCGAAGCAGCAGCCGTGGGGGACGACGGAGGGCTGATCTGAGCCGGGTGCACGAGCCGGGACTGCAGCTCAGAACGGAGGTGGCAAGCTGACTCGTGGGCTCCGGGCATAGGAGGAGCAGCAACGAGGGCAGCCAAAGTGCTGAGAGGGTCACGCGCATAAACCGCCCACCACCTGTTCGATAAAAGTCCTCAAGAAGCATTAACCCCGGACGCGGAATTCAGGGAAGAAAACATGTTTTCCACCTTGTTAATTACGTTTTCTGTCGTGAGTAGCTAAATCCTGTCGTATTTGATATTAGATGAACCCTAGCGTTATCGTACGTGTGTTTGAAGTATTGTTGATTTGCTATTATTATGACTTGCTCGCGAATTATGATATTGTTTTGATTATGTCTATATGATCAAAATAAGTTTGGAAAATTGTACGCTACACTCGAGAGGGGGGCGAGGCGACGATTAGACCACTCGTAAACGAGCGGAATAAACTCATCGTTAGAGATATGTTGAACTACCCCGCCAGATTAGAGTAAATCTAATAGTTGGATTCATCGTGCTTTAATGCGATCTCTGTTTGACTAGTTAGGGAAGTTTGCCCAGCTATTTAATTCGTAGATTAGTTGTTTACGATTCTTATGTGATAAGGCACAGTTTCTTCAGTCGTATAAATTCGTACGCATGCTCTAGGAATCCTCACGATCTAATAATTAGTTAAAATATATAACTTGTTTGTCGTTCGATTGAGCTAGGGGGGATTCGAAGTCTCAAATACGTTTTCTTCAAAAAGTCGTCGCGTTTATTATTTTTATCAGCTTTTATTAAGTGTTGTTGTAATTTTTATTTTCCAAAGGCATCAGTGACATCGAATTTTAGGATCAATTGGAAAGAACTAGAGGTCCAATCGTATGTTTCTACAAATCCATTCTTCTATGTGAATTGTGTTTCTACAATACGTGCTTTATTCTTTCTGCGGTTTCGAGCTCCTGTTGGTCTTTTTTTTTGTTATATGAAGATAATGACGATTCCCAGCTCCCGAACCTGTCTTAACCTTACTTCCTGAGCTCAGTTGATTGTTGACCATGTTCAGATTCGGGTTCGATGGAGCAGCGGTAGATTTTGAGAGTTGGGTAGAATTACCATCAAGTTGGATCAACATCCTTCCGAGAGAACCGCTACCTGTTTATCTCGCCCGGGAGCCAAAACAAAGCAAGAACATCGAATTTTTACTAGGATATTTGAACGACGTTTTCTAAAGTATATAGTTCATTTGGGTTCGATACTCGATGCCAATTCTATACTATTTTCGATAGGTATACTTGCCTGTTGAGCATATGATAGTTTGTCGACATTCTCGATCCGCACGATCATTATTCGAAAATAATTCGACACATATCCGGAAAAACATTTACTTATGAAAATCATTTTCGATAAGCAAACATTTTTCGATGATTTTTGAAAATCACTACCGACCGCAAAACATTTTCGATTATTACTATACAAAAGGTGATTTTTATTTGAAACTTAAAGATCGAAAACCTTCAAGTCGAAAAAGTCACATCTCGAAAAAATATTATAAGTACTGAATTTTTAAAACGCAAGCAGAGGTCTCGCTGATTTAAGATACTTTTAGAAGTTAAAAATCACACATCATTTTAACTTGCAAAAAATGTTTCTTTTATCAAAATTTTGACGTGCTTACAATTAAAAAAAAAAACATTTTTGTACTACACTACACTACACTACAAATTTAGGACCAAATCTTACGGAATAGTCCAAAAAGAAGATTGAGTAATTACGCACTAAACATTACTAACGAATTTTTCACTTGTCAAGCACTATTCTAAGCAACTATTCAAACCTTCACGAGATCCTATAAGTCAACTCTGGAAATGGATGCCTACACTCGGTGCGGACCCAAGATTCAATGCCCGGGGGGCGCTACGGAGAATTTTTTTTATCCAACTTAACCAGCTCAAGAAAGAAATATATAAATCTTTTATAGACATATACAATATACATGAGAAATTTATTCTCAATTTTATTTTTAAAATTCAAATAAAATTTGGTCCAACCTAACCCACTTAACAAAGAAATATAGAAATCTTATATATATATATATATATATATATATACAATATACACGAGAAATTTATACTTAATCTTATGTTTAATATTCAAAATAAAATATAAATGTATAATTTAGTCTTTTATTTCTGTTTAAAAAGAAGATTAGAAAGAATAAACAATTTAGGATAAATGTATAATCTAGTCTTTGATTTTTGTTTTAAATTAAACTTCAAATGAAAAAACCAATTAGGATTCGGTCTCATGCCAAATGAAACTGTAAGAATTTTATTGTAAGGCTACCAACCATTGGACCAAATAAAAATTTACACCAATTAGATAAATCTATTTATCTATATTTTTTTAATGCTCAGGCACCATAATTCTCTACTTGTCAGCGGTCTGGCTGACCCCCCGAGCCCCATGTGGGTCCGCCCTACCTACACTATTGGAAACAATGTTCGCCCTCCAGTCTTAAAAAGAGACGATATACAGTCTGGGAGTCGGTTTCTCAACTTCTTAGAGACTAAGTATCAAGTTGACAATCTCCTAGCACTCTTCAAGCCACTAGAAGACTTAAGATATTTATAAACTTTCAAAACTCAGAAATGAACTAGCAATTAGTGTCCCAAAGATCTTCGAAACCCCAATCTATATGAATTCCCAGCTTGGAGTAAATCAACATTTTGCAAAAGCTAGCTGTAGGAAATAGTTATTGTGATCAATTAATTATTTTATCTTAACTTTATAATTTATATTAAGCTAGGACCAGATTGTAAATATACCTAATATGTAGGTATATTAGTTACATTGGGCTTAATTGCGTCCATTAGGGCTTATACCCTAAACATATAATGTTTAGGGTTACAGATCTAAACATATAATGTTTAGGGTTACAGATTCAGAATCAGAGTTTGACTATTTGGCTAAATTATTCGCACGTTCCACACCGTTCAAACTCTGCGACTCGTCTGGTGGTATTACCTCTCTTAAGCATCCGCAATTCATCGTCTAAGGTAATACTAATAATATGAATCTCGTCAAGGTTGGAAATCGGACGTCAAACGCGCTCAGATTTGAGAAATTTGTTCGAAATAATATTTTTGGGCGTTCTTCGTGTTCTTCACAAATTTTCGAAAATTTTGATATGCTTTGGTGTTTTTGACGAAAATTCATCTTCCGAAAACCTTCGAAAATCAACAAAGAGACCTTTCGAAATTCTGCTAGATCTCTGAATAACGCGTAATCGAATATCTGTTTCTCATTATCCTTTGATCAAATTTATCAGTTTTCCGGTGAATTTAGTCGCAAATTTGACGAAGAAAAGGAACTTTTTGAAGAGCAAGACACGTCTCGAGTTCTCCTAAATTTCAATTGCTCGAAATCTGATTTTGAATTTCAATTTTGCATCTCTCGAAATCTGCCGTTTAATTTCAATTTTGCGCTTCCTGACATAACTCTCGAAATCTGACTTTAATTTCAATTTTGAACTTCTCGATATTTCTCGAAAACTGCCTTTAATCTCAATTCTGCACTTCTCGTTATCCTTCACGAAATTTGCCTTTAATTTCAATTCTAAGCTTCTCGACATCCCAATCGAATCTGAAATTCAGTAAATTCATCGACCGAAATCTTCTTCAATTCATCTTCCTCTCCTTGGCTGAAGAATTTTGCAATTCCGTTTTTTTTTTCCGCCACAAATAGAAGCTCTGCGAATCATTCAGAAACTTTATTTCTCGATTGATCCTCTGTGCCCTTCGATCTCTTCACCCATCTTTTGCTTCTCGTCGATGTTTGTAGCTCTCTTAGCTCCAGATCTGCTCACGGTTACTCCTCTGCTCAAAAAGCTCAATTTCTTCGTGTTTGTCATCTCTGCTTCTCAGTCTCAGCTCAGTCTGAAACAACATCCCACAACCTCAGCCATCCGAAATTCAAATCGAAGTTCGTTGATTCTGGCCGACTCTCACCTGAAGCTTCAAGGTCGCTACTGATCCGAGCCGCCGCTGATTGCAACTATCGACCAACGGTCATATTTCTTCACCGCCGAGAATTTGGAGAGAAATCATTTTATTATTTGCAAAATTTTTTGACTGAGAAGATATCTCTTTTAAAAGAAATTTTCGGTCGAGAGACGAGAGAGCTTCAGAGTTTTTCAATATAATAAACTTTCGATTCTAGAGGAGAGAGACTTGGGTTGCTAAACTTTTTTGAGAAGAAAGGTGCATTCGTTACTTAGAGAAGATTTTCGAACTGAGAGAGACAAAGAACTAGAAATTAATTTTCGCATTCAACCGATAATTAACTTAACTCAAAACAATTGGCACGTTATGGAAAAAGTATTGAGTATCTTTTTTCGAAGTTTTCGACATCACTTCAAAACTTTTTGGTGTGCACCAAAAAGGCGCTTAAATTTTAGAATCTTCACCATATTTCACGAAATACTAAATCTTTTCCATACAGATTTATCAAAAGCCAAAAATTCTCAAATCTACAAAGCGCGTCAACGATCATATATTTAACGATCGACTTGCGACATGTTTGGCAAATTATAGAAAAGGTTTTGGTAATTTTCACAAAAATTTCGAAATCCTCTCAAAATTTTAGGTTCACACCAAAAATTTTCGACGCTCAAAATTGTTTCGAAACTTCACGGTATCTCTCAACAAACCCAAAATTCAATAGCCACTTTCAATATGTCATATATGTCGTATCATTGGGAACATAAAGTGAATGAACAAGCTAAAGAAATGTCATAGGCATTGAGGGGGAGCGAACTTAATTACGTGAACTTAGGGAAAGAGATTCGATTGACTCGTATTTGCATCTTTTTGAGGGGGAGTATTCAGTTTTAAGAAGCATGATTTGAGGGGGAGGAATAAAAAAAGAAATTATATATCTATATCAACATATATACATATCTATATATATCTATTTATATATCCAAAAAAAGAAAAAAAAAGAAAAGCAAAAAAAAAAGAAAATAAAGAAAGACAAAAAAAAAAGAAAGAAAGACAAACCCTCTCAGACGTTTCCACCTCCCAAGATGGACTTCAATGCAATAATCCAACCCTCAAGAACTAGAGATTCCAAAGGCGAAGGTGTTATCATTACACTGACACGAAGATGATCTCAACTGACCTGCTCTGACTTGCTGATCAAGCAGCACTCAAATAGACGGACGCATGGATTTTCAAATCCTATGGTTCAGTCAACCAAGCTGAACCTAACCCCGGAACGCAGCCGAGTGTTAGTAAAGATTTCGAGCCCATAAAAGCCACACCTATCTGGAAATTCTTGACAAGTCCGAAGAGTGGAAGATACAAAATTCCCTTAGCTCACAAATTACTCGGACCAACCCCCATAGGTACAGGTGATAATTTTATTAGCCCCCGGGTAGAAGTCGCCGCATTAGGTCCAACGGCGCATGCACAACCGAGCCTTACCCACTCATCGATCTCCCAACAGACCGATGTTTCATTAAATCACGGGGAGCCACGTAATCTATCACTACTTCACTTGGAAGTAGGAGATATTGAACTAAGTGGTAGTCAGCCCCACACAACTGAATTCTCTTGAACACATTGAGTCTAGTGTGTCCTCACCATCCACATGTTTTATATCGTTTTAGGAGACATACACATTTTTGCTTATCTGTACTCTGTGACCAGATCAGAACTTTCGTAGACTTGTCCTAATACGACGTGCCGCGATGATCGGAAGGAAGTCCTACCGTTGCAACATCAAAACAATAACGGTTTCAGGCCATGGCCTTCGAGCTAGTCTCAATGACGATGTAAACGGAACGCCTATGTGGCTCCGGATTCTCAGCCCTGTTCTCATAGGCCACGTCTCCGAGTTTAACTCTGAAGTCGTGTCGACGGACTGCCTTTGTGGTTCCGTCAGGTTATTACCCAACCTGAGTACCCACAAATTCCGCCGCGCATACTGCTCTAAAGCTGGGCTCTCGTGCTCTTTTGAGGGACAATCCGAAGGAGCCCAGACACACTTTCGGAAAATACACACCACGTACACCTTCTTCTGGAGTCAGACCACCAATCAACTTCATTATCTTGTCCCGACGACGCGATCTTCTTGTCAAAGACGATGCCTCATTTTGACCCATCGCATGACGATCTCCCCAGCTCGATCTTCATGAGGAGGAGGAGTACTAAAGCAAAATGGGAGCAACACAATGAATCTCAAGCGTCGTCAAGGAATCAAGCGAAGACCACAGAGTCCAACGATTGAAGTTGTCGCTCATGTACGACTCTCCGATTTTAAAGAAACACCACATCACAACGCAAGGTTGAACAAAAGTAGGGGAGTTGAGCTACAATCAAATGGAGTGATCGGACACAAATGACAAGATACGGCCAACAACTTCAGTATGGATTTCCAGAATCAAAGCTGCCGACTCGTGTACAGCTCTTCAAATTTAATGAGAACTCATCAGTCCCAACAAAAGGTTGAACAAACGTAGGGGGAGTGGTGACTATTCGAGGGAGAGATCGTACACAAAAAGAGACGATCCAACAAGCAACTTTGAACACCTAAGAGAAGAGAAGTTCAAGAGACTGTGTGGTTGAAGATCTTTTAAGAAGAGGTCACAAGAGAAGACAAAGGAGGATGTGATTAAAGAAGATCACGCATGCAAATGCTTTCGCGTACACAACTCTGGTACGTGTTCTTTGAGGACTCAGGACGATTACAAGACGAAGATAACCAGCGCTGAATTGCAAATTGAACACAAAGGGGGAGATTGTTAGGAAATATTTATTGTGTTCAATTAATTATTTTATCTTAGCTTTGTAATTTATATTAAGTTAGGACCAGAGTGTAAATATATCTAATATGTGGGTATATTACTTACATTGGGCTGAATAGCCCATTAGGGCTTATGTATAAATATCCTAAACATTATAATGTTTAGGGTTACAGATTCAGATTCAGAGTTTGACTATTTGGCTAAATTACTCGCACGTTCCACACCGTTCAAACTCTGCGACTCGTTTGGTGGTATTACCTCTCTTAAGCATCCGTAATTCATCGTCTAAGGTAATACTAATGATGCCGTCGAAAAATGTCCCGACGCATCAATGGTGCGCTGGAAGTTGTCGGGCCGTCGCCGTTTCGAGTTCGTCGTCTTCGTCTTCGGTGGATCCCTGAAACGTCACGAAAATAGCGGGCTAAAGGGCGCGTTTCGGCGACGCCCCTCCGACGCTCAAGTCAGATAACCGTTTGTCGACGTTAAATCATAAAGAAAACAAGATAAAACAAGAGAGAGAGAGAGAGAGAGTATGAAATAATGATACACTCGGCTACGAGAAATGCATCCTCGTATGTGGTCTGGCTGTTGTTGCGTACCTTGTTCAGCGAGAGAGAGAAAGAGAGGGAGTAGTATACGATGAGATGGTAGATTAAGCAGTAGAGTGGTAGAGATGGTGTGAAAATGATGAACAGTTGTCGTATGTCTTCATTCCAGCTAGAGAGAGTTGTATGAAGTGATAGAATGAGTTATAGAATGATGGAGGTGGTGTCGTAGAAGCCCTGAATGAACGTCCCCCTCTTTTGAGCAAATTGTCTTCTTTATGTATGAAGTGTCCCCCTTTTGCCAAGTCAACGTGGCTATGATCAGGGGTTAGCCATGCAATGTTAGTGGGTTAGTTACAATGTAGTGGGATTAGCTATGTGTGTAGGAGATTGGTAGTGGGTTAGTGGGGTTTTTAGTGGCGCGCTCGGGAGATTGCTAAAGCGAATCGTCATAACTCGGGTGGCATTCTTTCGGCGTCCTCGGGAATTGCTCGAGCGCGGTTCGGGCATAGCGTCGTCCCTCGGGAGCGTTTAGGCCTATGTTGACTAGGGGTTGTTTTCCACGGGACATCGCCTCCAGAGATCTTTTAGGGTGGTTTCCCTCCTCGAGGAGTGCTTTTCGCGGGAGATCCTTCCCGCCCATTTCGATTAGACTCGAATATTTTACCGGTTAAATCCGGGGATAACAATAGTCCCCCTCATAAACAGTCCAAAAGAGTGTAGTGAATTTTGGACGTAGTAAAATATTCGAGTATTGAGAAAAGGGGTACTTACCTCGCGTAGATTCCTCAAGCGTGCTTTCAAGTGATTCTGTCTGTCGTTCAGCTTGTGACTTTTGTCTTTGCCTTGAAAGTCCCCTTTATCAAATGTACTCGGGGCGGTATTCATGAGATGTCCCTTGCTTTCAACTTGTTCGCTTGGAGTCGAATGTTCTTGTCATCGTTAAGTGCTTCGGGCATCACGATGGCGTAATGAACGTGAGGTCTCTTGTCTCGGGTCGGGGGCATCCCCCCGAGTCCAAGGAGAGCCTCGGCGATCTTGGAGACATTTCTTCTTTGCCTCTAGCTTAAATAGAGGTGGCGCTGCCTCGCGTAGAGGGAGTACAGTGTGCGCAAAATATTCTCCCCTTAGGGGATGTCTCAGCCTCTCGTAGAGGGAACTCAGTGTGCACGAAATAGTATTACCCCAGGGGTGTAGTCCCCATGGGTCTTCTTTGCCTCTAGCTTAAATAAAGGTGGCGCTGCCTCGCGTAGATGGATGACAGTGTGCACAAAATTTTCTTTCCCCCTCACGGGGGGAATGTCTCAGCCTCTCGTAGAGGGAACTCAGTGTGCGCGAAATAGTATTACCCGAGGGGTGTAGTCCCGAGGGGTCTTCTTTGCCTCTAGCTTAAATAGAGGTGGCGCTGCCTCGCCTAGAGGGATAACAATGTGCGCAAAATTGTCTTTCCCCCTCACGGGGGGAATGTCTCAGCCTCTCGTAGAGGGAACTCAGTGCGCGAAATAGTATTACCCGAGGGGTGTAGTCCCGAGGGGTCTTCTTTGCCTCTAGCTTAAATAGAGGTGGCGCTGCCTCGCGTAGAGGGAATTTTTAGGAGAACGATCTTTAGCCTTGGCCAAGGTCTTCGAGAACCTGTTATGATAACTAGAACAACAGCGCATATACATGCGGAACTCCCACGGAGATAACATAATTGCCGCACCATTTAATAAAACACCCCACAATCTAAATATCCTAGCATATTTCATTCTCCCTCGAGCATGTAAAAGTCAACGATGAAAATGAGAAGTTCACGCTTTATATAATAATCGGAGACTCACAACCGAGTCTCTAATATAACTCTAGCCGTGAGGAACTCAAAGCAGCACGAAAGAGGGGGTGCGGCGATTGTCCTCGTAGTTGGGGCATCATAGTGGTTGCGCTTTTGCCCTGAGAAGCCCGAGACTTCTTCTGGGCTTGTTTGTTTTACTCGCGTGAGTTGCTCTTGATTCGGCTTCAAACAATCTTAGACTAGAATAGAAAGGTTAGAACATGGAAAATACATAGGGGTACCTGCGATGTGACTTCAGCCTTGGTCGGGAACGCTTCGGTGCGTCCTCGACTGTGATGGGTGTCGAGCCCTCCCATTTTACGTGAAACGGGTCGAAGTATTTTTCTTGAGCGACACCGTAACGGTGCAACTTTGATTGTCCCTGGTGATCTCTACAGCAACTTTCTGATCACGCGAGGTATTTTATTTCTGTGGACAAAGGGCGTTCGGGTTGGGTAATGGTTGTCCCAGATGAAGGAGCGGCTGTGAGCTGAGATTGAGGGCCGCAAGTGGCGTGTCACTCTGTCGATTTGGGCTGAAATCGAGGGCCCCAAGGGCTGTTCTCGAAAGTGACAATGGTCAAACTGTGGTGAGGCGTTTGTTCGAGCAAGCCTTAATGTTGGCTTGCCCGTTGATGCGCTCGTGGTAGTTTCGCCTCGATCGCTTGAGTTGCGACTTTTGTTTGTTTTCTCTTCTTCCGTTTGAGTTTTGCTTGCTTCTTCTCCGGATGGATTATCGTCGATTTCCTCGAATGACCTGAGAAGAAAGGTTACATATTCAAAAAATAAGATACCTCCAATTTCGCGGAGAACGAGTTGAGGTGCTTGATTTCCGACGTCCATGTTAAGCTCTTCGATGTCGGCGGGCTTTTGACTTCCGAGGGGTTGTGATAATTCTCGACCACGTGGGACACCTTCGTGAGCAGAGGGCCTTTAAAGAATCAGGTGGCGATCTCAGGTCCATTAGCTAAGATGTAAGGGCGAGATTCGATGGCTGAAGCGCCGGCGTATAACCTCGTGAACCTGGGCAGAATTCTAGCGAGGGTTGCCTTCGAGGGTTGTTCCTGATGGCGATGGTAGTCAAAATTGTACAGCTGATTCCTTCGGGGATTTTCGCATTGCTCTCGAGTTGATTTTTGTGGCCTTTTGATCAGGCTTTACTGCGTCGGAGCTATTTTTGTTGTCGGCTGGAATGTTTGCGGCGGGCTGCGACTAGTATCTCCACGTATCGTGGCCCTCCCACTGCATTTAGTTGTTTTCAACCATCTAAGGTGACGCCGAGGTCAAGAGCTGCGAGCGCAGCTGCGCCGCTTGGCTGATCCGAGCTGATTCCTTCTTCATGATGGCTGTTCTCAAGGACGGTGAGTGTCAGGCCTTGATGCTGGGTCGTGAGCTTGTCTCAATCTCTCAAAAATCGCCAGTTTTGTTTCTTAAATATCTTTTTTTTTTTATATTTTTCGCTTCATCATATGGGTCGTCGCAGATTCCGCCGGAAATTTTCTGCAAAGGAGGGTCAAATATTCGAAATATCATTATAAAACGACGGGTACCTCCCATTTGTGTGAAGCGAATCGACTTTGTCTTAGGGGAGGTTTCGCGATGGGTTGTTTGGCATTGGCGGGACTTTATCCTAAATTATCCTCTATCACGTGCAATGTTTCCATGAGTAGAGGGCTGCCTCAAATCCATTCATTGAGCTGTTAAGGCAAAGACCAAGGGTTGGAGTGCGGCGTACAACCTCGCGAATCTGAGCAGAATTCAGATTGTGGGGGCTGCCTCGGAAGTTGTGCCCGAGGGAGATGTGACCGAGCTGTGGTGAAAAGAGTTTCTGCGTCTTGTCTCGACGTTGCGCTGTGAGCTCGTCTCGAAAATCGCAGCTTCTCTCTCTTTTCTTCTCTCATTTTCCACGAAGCGACCGACGCATATGTCTCCGGGGAGGATTCGTGTTGGGTTCCTCAGCACCGACGGAATCTTGATCTTCGACGGTGGTCGCCTTAGCCACGGGGGGAAAACGCTAGCCAAAGGGAGGTCAGCCGGGCCGCCTCAGATCTCTTAGCCAAGCTGTACGGGCAAGGACCGAGGCTTGAAGCGCAGGCGTTCAGCTTTTCGAATTTGAGCAGATTTTTGCTTTGCTGCTGGTGTCGAAAGCAGCTCCTCGATGGCAATGGTGGTCGAGCTTTGGTGCATTATTCTTCGCTGCCAAGTTCTGACGTGGGGCTGTTGGCCGGCGGGCTCGCGGTGGGTAGATGTTGCTTGAGGGCGAAGAAATATGACAGCGAGTACAGCTACATCGCGCGGTTGGTCGGGAATTTTTCCGTTGATTCATTGGCGCGTTTCAAGGCTGTTGTCAGTGATTATGGCAGTCGATCGCACGGCTGATTTGTTTGAGCATTTCCAATTGGTCTCTCGGTTTTAACGGTTGTTTCCACAGGCAATGCTGGTCGGGCTGCCACGAGAAAGCCGCGGGGGTGGGTCGATCGGGTCTTTGCAAACTCACAGTATGTCACGCCCGTTGTGCCGCCGACGGGAGTCCAGCCGATCCCAGCATTACCATCGGGAGGGAGAGTTCGCCGGACGTCGAAGAGGAGACTACGTTGGTTGTCGTTGTTGAAATATACGCGAGGCTGATGATTTGTACTCCCGGATATCGACCAATTTCAGTTTCAAGACTGAATGGTTTTGGCCTTTCGTTTCTGAGAAGCGTGGTTGATTCGAGCCTACGGCATCATCGCTTGGGTTGATCTTTTGTTTCATTGCGGGTATTCTGTTTAAGTCCCAATGTTGGGTGACTAGCGGGCTCCTTATCGCTAGATGTTGTACGAGGGCGGGTGAACGTGACAGCAAATGCAGCAACATCTTAAAGCCAATTTCCTCGAGTTCTGTTAGTTTCTTGGGCTGGTTCAATGGCCGTTTCTGCAGCGGTGAGAGTCGACATGGCTGCCCCTAATTATTTATCATACTAAGAGCCGCGAATTTCATCGCGGCGATAGAGGCGAGGATGTCAATAATATTCTCATGCACCCGAGAATTCCTGCACTCAAATAGCTCAAAGAAAGCGGTGAATGTGCAACTAAGTTCGTAAATGCCAGTACTAATTACATCAAGCATTCAGGTTAATTTTTCGAAGCCATACAATGAAAATTCGGACATGAAGATAGAAAACATCTATAGTCCCATATAGTTTTCAGCAACTAGGCAACGTATGAAATGATTATAGGAGCTAGAGAAAAATAATTACAGCAATCAAATTCAGGAGTGAAAGGCCTATATAATGTACTCAATCATTGGTCCAAGTAGCCACCTAGTAAAAATTGATTCCAGAGGCCTAACACAATTATCTCCAGCCAACCCCTACTATTAATTTCAGCCTTCAACGAAGTAACCCTAGCAGATAAATAACTTTCTGATGGCCCAAGGAAAATCATGATCGCAGATCGATATAATTTATCCTCGCAGCACATAAAACAATAGGTTAGGAAAATAGATTCTAGCTGCCCAATGTACCTAACAGACCCAACGGATAGCCCAACTTTAACCCTGATAAATTTACAACAATAACTCACATGGTTCTATAATTCTCAGTGATCCAGGAAGTTCATATTTCATCATATTTGCTCCGTAGTGAAATAACAGAATCAAACCATTAGTTTAATTAATTTCTAGTAGACCCCTAGAGATGAGGAAACTTACAACCGGGTCCGAGCCGCGATCGACGACGGATCTACCAATGGTGGCCGAGGGACCGGCCATGATGGTTGCCCCCAGATACTCCAAGCGATTCGTGCGCTATTTTCCTCCGAAAAATATCGATACAGTAGGTTCTGGTCCGCAACAAGTGACCCCGAGTACAGATGGCTACATGACAAGTCCTTTCGGCGTGGTGTGTTCGGCCGATGGTGGGACAGATGAAGAAAGACGACGATCAAGGGGCGGCGCGAATTCTCCCATGCTGATTCTTCCGAAGATTGCTGTTGTTACAGACGGTTTGGGCATTCAGACGGTGAATCTGTGTACAAAGGGAATTTTGTTGATCCGTAGATGTGTGGATGTTGACTGGTGGTGAGCCGGCGCTTGAGTATGAGCACGATGGGCTATGATATCATCGCTAGATTCGGTTTTAGGTTGACTGTGACCAATTTCAAAGATGTCAACGGCTTAGTCGGGGTTGCGCTCGCATTGATGGCAGAACCGCTGCTGAGCTTGATGCCGTGGTGCCACCGGTGGCGGCTTGGGGGCTGTTGGGGTTGTTTCAGTGGTCGCTCTGCTTTGCAACGGGGCCGACTGCAAGGGAGGACCTTTCCGCGTCGTGGTGGCTCGCTTCATGCCATTTTTTGTTGGCGATGCTGCTCGATCCACTCGAAAAGACTCAGTGAGTCAAGCCGTGAGGGCGTCTATCCGCAGTTGCGCTCGCAGGCATCAACGACACCTCGACGAGTCTGGAGAGAGGCTTGATTGCGAGCGCAATGAGCTACGACAACGTCGCTTGGGTCGGTTTTATGCCCCTAGTTGAGAACAGCGAAGCTGCTGAGCCGTTGTACTCCTCAAAGCGTCGACTGTCGTTCTGCTCTAAGCTGCCAAATATCGGCCTAAGGAGCGTTTTCTCATGTGCTCGAGTCAGGCTTATTCCTTTTTGTGTCCCGAAGTACTGATGACGTAGCCGTTGCTGCCGAAATAAATTGTCGGGTTGCTCAATCGCCGACGATGGTGGCTGTAGACGTATGGATCCAAGTTTGGGAGGTAAAGAAGTCTGCAATCGCTGGGGATCTGCGCCTCGACAAGGGGATGCCCGAAGATGCTGGCAGCAGCCAAAAACTACGAAAGGACTATCTGCTCATGGCGGCGACGCAAGCGGGTTTTGCTGGTATCGAGTTTGCAACAAGCTAAATGGGTAGATGGTGACGAATTCGAAACGGCTTTAGACTCTCGATACCTTCCAAGTGCACCGTTATTTATTTATCTGATTCCCACAGACGGCGCCAATTGATGCCGTCGAAAAATGTCCCGACGCATCAATGGTGCGCTGGAAGTTGTCGGGCCGTCGCCGTTTCGAGTTCGTCGTCTTCGTCTTCGGTGGATCCCTGAAACGTCACGAAAAAGCGGGCTAAAGGGCGCGTTTCGGCGACGCCCCTCCGACGCTCAAGTCAGATAACCGTTTGTCGACGTTAAATCATAAAGAAACAAGATAAAATAAGAGAGAGAGAGAGTATGAAATAATGATACATTCGGCTACGAGAAATGCATCCTCGTATGTGGTCTGGCTGTTGTTGCGTACCTTGTTCAGCGAGAGAGAGAAAGAGAGGGAGTAGTATACGATGAGATGGTAGATTAAGCAGTAGAGTGGTAGAGATGGTGTGAAAATGATGAACAGTTGTCGTATGTCTTCATTCCACCTAGAGAGAGTTGTATGAAGTGATAGAATGAGTTATAAAATAATGGAGGTGGTGTCGTAGAAGCCCTGAATGAACGTCCCCCTCTTTTGAGCAAATTGTCTTCTTTATGTATGAAATGTCCCGCTTTTGCCAAGTCAACGTGGCTATGATCAGGGGTTAGTCATGCAATGTTAGTGGGTTAGTTACAATGTAGTGGGATTAGCTATGTGTGTAGGAGATTGTTAGTGGGTTAGTGGGGTTTTTAGTGGCGCCCTCGGGAGATTGCTAAAGCGAATCGTCATAACTCGGGTGGCATTCTTTCGGCGTCCTCGGGAATTGCTCGAGCTCGGTTCGGGCATAGCGTCGTCCCTCGGGAGCGTTCAGGCCTACGTCGACTCGGGGTTGTTTTCCACGGGACATCGCCTCCAGAGATCTTTTAGGGTGGTTTCCCTCCTCGAGGAGTGCTTTTCGCGGGAGATCCTTTCCGGCCGTTTCGATTAGACTCGAATACTTTACCGGTTAAATCCGGGGATAACAACTAATAATATGAATCTCATCAAAGTTGGATGAATCGGACCAACGCTAGCATTGATATATGGGTTGATTTCTGAGAACTTAATTGTTTCTTGGGCTTATGGAGTCATTGGATCAATTTCCCCATCTTGGCTACTAATAGTCGATATCTTCTTATTACGAGTGGTCAAACTATTCCTTGATCTAACTGTGGTCTTTTTTGTTAAGCCACGTGCGGTATTCTATTGCAAGTCACTAAATATGTGTGCCCATGATAAATAGGGTAATAATATTAGATCAATAATGCCGTCTAGTTGAGAGTTTGAAATTAATCTCATGTCCCATAGGGTAATATTATAGATCAATTAATGCCGTCAAGTTGAGAGTTTGAAATTAATCTCATGTCTAGGGTAAACATACAGACCGATAATGCCGACAATTGAGAATTAAAATTTTATCTCATGTCCCACCCAAAATCATAATTTAATATGGTTTGTCGTAACGCATGCAAGGACTAGTTTAATGATCTAAATTCTTTTAATATATTTGAATACGGGTATATCGATATCAACTTGTAGACAAGAAAGAACACAAAAGAACCTAACCATTTCTCGACAATGCGCATATATCTACATATACGCAAATTTCATGTTGCTAATAAAATATTGATATAGTGCCAGCTAGCTAGCATATTATATATACTAGTGCGCACACAATGTGTGTGCAATAAAATATATATTATTTTTTAAGATTTGTTAATTTAAATGCTTCAATAGTGTATTATTAGTAAGTATATAAAAAAAATTTGTTGATATTATATTTAGTAATTAAACTGTTAAAGATAAAGTTTAATTAAATTTACTTTTACTAACAATTGAGGGTAGAAATGTAATTTCCTACATGACATACCAATTAATTAAAGTGCAAATTACGTTTCATGCCCCAAAAAAGGTTTTAAAATAGGTTTCAGACCCTATCAGAAAAAACGCTTGTTTAAAGGGCCTATTTTTATATAATTTAGAGATAAGGACCTAAATTTACGCAAGTGTTATAAAGTGTATATGAACTGGTATCAGATGATCGGTTTGTGTTATTTCAGAATAATGAAGTGGTACTGAAAAATAAAGAAGTGGTACTGCAGAACAATGAAGTGGTACTGCAGAACAATGAAGTGGTTTTGAAGAAATCGGGTCCTTGAAGCTATGAATTTTCTGACAGGAGCCTGAAACCTAAATGAAAGTTATGAGGGGGCCTGAATTGTAAAAGCCCCTTAATTAAAATGCAGTTACTCTAACATGTTCTCTCTTAATATAATATATATATATATATGTATATATATTGATATATATTATCCTTTGGATGCATCATGCATGCACATAATATCCTGCTAGTTAATATAAAGTCACTTAATTACGAAATGTGTGTCACATCACCAGAACATTACAAGAAAATCGAACCATGGACTTAAAAAAAACTGCACCGATTTTAAATACCTTTGGCCTTGCCACATCTCTCAAACCCTAGCAGTTAGATTAGGACGCGCATGCATATCAGTTGAAGAGAAAAAAAGAGTAAATGCAGATAATGCTGTAAAATGATTTGTAATATTGCATTTTCACAGTTGATTAGGATTTAGGACGCATGCATTTTATTTGAAGAGAAAAAGAGTAAATGCAGATAATGCTGTAAAATGATTTTAGTGATATAGCGTTTTTACAAGTTGATTAGGACGCATGCATATTATTTGAAGAGAGAAAAGAGTAAATGCAGATAATGCTGTAAAATCATTTTAGTGATACTGCATTTTTACAGTTGATTAGGATTTAGGACTCATGCATATTATTTGAAGAGAAAAAAGAGTAAATGCAGATAATGCTGTAAAATGCTTTTTAGTGATATTGCATTTTTGCAGTTGATAAGGATGCATGCATTATTTGAAGAGAAAGAGTAAATGCATAATGTTGTACGATGATTTCAGTGATATCGCATTTTTACTGTTGATTAGGACGCATGCATATTACTTGAAGAGGAAAAGAGAAAATGCATAATGCTGTAAAATGATTTTAGTGATAAAGCATTTTTACCGTTGATTAGAACGCATGCATATTACTTGAAGAGAGAAAAGAGCAGGGTGTTAAAGTTTTCGTTTATTAAGTATTGCATTTTAGTTAAGTATTAATCTTTGACTAGCACTGTAGTTAATTATATGTACTGTCTAATTTTTAACTAACCTAAGTACGCACGATAGTGATAATGTAATAATGATTGAGCGAAATTTAGGAAACCTAAGTACATACGATGATGATGTTGGGATGGGACACGGATACAGCAAATATATATATATATATATATATATATATATATATATACAGAAATTAAATACGTATGATATGAAACTAACCAGAGCAACACTTTGACCGAGAAATTAGGGATTCATGCCTATAAAAATGATGAAATTATCATTTTTAAATAAGATGACCATAATTGAACTCATAGGCTTGTGGTTTGATTTGTATTATAGCAACAGACATTCCTGGTCTTATTACAGAGACTATAACCTAGTATGGTCCAAGCAAACTCACGTCACCAAGGCGATTTTAAAAAAAATCAATGATCTTTGGACAATTTCTTGATCTTTTTTTAATAGCAAAAAGAAAATGATAATTAAGATCTCATTTAATCAACAAAAAGCAAATGTCTTAATGGAAATCAACGACGCAATTATCTTTTGAAACTTCAGATGGCAGTTTGTGAAATTACTATTTACCTCGCCAGAGCCATATATTTACTATATATAAAGATAACAATGATATAATGGGTGTAATATTTCATATCTACTTGTTTGTCTTCTGCGTCAACGTATTAATTATGGATATATTTAGTATTTCTTGACACACTCAGAATACTCGTGGCACACCTCACCTTTAGTTAATGTGTTTTCTAAATTTTATTAGGCTAGGATTTTATATATTATAGATATATATTCTCAGTATAACACAGAGTTTCCGAGTCATCCTCGGAAAAACAATTAGCACTCTGCCGTAGTTATCCGAGATTTGGATTTTTCACGTAAAAATAACTGTATTCTCAAAGTATTTTGTTTCTTAATTACATGCCTATTATTCATAACAATGTGTATATATAATGCAATGTGTTATTTATTGTTAAACTTTGTAAGAGTCGTCGTCCATGTAATGCCAAGGAATGTTATGTCATTAAACTTCCCAAGATGAACTTTTTCTTTATTTTTTGTTGTTTCATCTTTTATTGAAAATTTCAGACATAAAATGATATTAAGTTCGAAGATGAGTTGGTGAAAGTTCAGTCAGAGTGCATAACTTTGCCTGTCAATGCGCCCACCAATAAACTTCATCACATTTTTAATTAAGGGTATATTTGAATTGAGGTACACATAAGATTAATTTAAGATTCAGGCCCTGTCTGGAAAAATTTTAGTTTAAATGACCCAATTTCTGTAAAATTTAGAGATAATAAGTACCTAAACCCAATTTCTGTAAAATTTAGAGATAATAAGGACTTAACTTAAAAGTGGTCTCAAAGTTATATGAACTGGTATAGAATTATCGTCTTTTGTTATAAACTTTCAACATATTGTTATTTCAGAACAATGAAATTGTACTGTAGAAATGAACTTGTATCGGATGATCATTAACTGGTACTTGATGATCGTTTTGTGTTACAAAATTCAACATATTGTTATTTGAGAGCAATGAATTGATAATTTTAGTAGGTAAAATTAACGCCCCAAATGGTTAAAGAATCTTCGTGTGCCCCCGAAAATAGATTGCTAGGAGCCACTACAAAAATTGGGTCTTTAAGACTATTTTCAGGACCTTAATACTAAATGGAACTTGTGACGGGGCCTGAAATGAAAAGTCCCCTTAATTAAATATCTTCTCATAGACATTACTTAATGTACCATATCATATATAAAAGATATATTTATCTATAGAGAGGAATTAGGTTGAATTTATAGGTCCAGAAAAGTCAGATAGTACCCAGGATTCATATCTAATAATAGAAGTTCGGAGAATTACAACTCATAGAAGTACTCACATGTGCATCTAGGAGATTGCAAAAATTTCCCCGGGCACTGGAATATCGACTAATAAACGATTAATTTGTTTGTTGGGCAAATTTTTCGAATCTATGTGTACATATCATATTATATATATATATATCTACCTTGGGTCCGAACGGGATCAAACTGTTTACAGCTTGATAACTGGACTAATAGGTTTAACAACGCCACGTACCATTTTCCATCTTTTTGTATAGTTTTTGAAGCCTTTTGTAAAAAGATCCTTTAAAATGGTATCAGAGCCATGGTGAGGGTATTAAGAAATTCTGGTGTAGTTTAACGTTCTTTATCAAATGAATTTGATAAGACGTAAAGATAATACTGTTAAAAACAGTATTGAAGAGGAGTATGATATTCCTCAAGATTTAGACAAATTAAATCGTTGGACAATTCCAAAAATAGATTATAAAATAATCTATGAATTGGGAACCTTTGAAAAATTAGGTTTAAAACAGGTAGTCAAAACTACCGAAGAAACTATCTCTCTCAACAACGAAGAGATGGTTATTAGACTTCTAAGTAATAGAGACTTAGAAAAATATAGATTGAATCATAAGTTTATCCATATTGGATTAGTTCAGGTAGCTTTTAAGCTTTAACTTTAGAAGGTTTACCAGAGAGCTTTATAGCAGCTCTTAGAGATGGTAGAAATCTCGACTGGAAACAATCCCTTATGGGAATAATTCAGTCTAGTCTGGCACATGGACCAGTTTATTTTAATGTTTATCCAAATCTCCAATTATCTTTGACTGATGTCAATATATTGGATGCTCTGACATTAAATGTCAAAACTCATGGATATAATTACGCTCCGGGTTCGGAAGTAATATGTATCTGTTATAGAATTTATTATAAGCCTTTATATACACTCAATCCACAGTGTAAAATCGTTGATAAACCTATCAATGAAACTGTTATTATAGAAACTAATTTTAGTAGATCTAATATTACAACTCGCAGATCTATAAAATGGGAAGAAATACAATTTCCAGAAAACTGGACAATTGAACGAGCTATGCCTCTTCTGCCTAAAATACAAAACAATCCTACCCAAATAATACAATCTACAAATGGAACTGTTCAAATACAGTTTGATCAAAATCGTCGATCTATAGATATTAGAACTCCTAGATCTAGAATAACTAGATCAGCCTCTTCTCATTATCATATATCACCATGTGATTATATGATAAAATCTCCTTCTAGAGCTTCGACTTCTCAAGTTAGAGAATCAACCTCTAATGATTATCTTCAAAATAGAGTTGAAGAATTAAGAATTAATTCTGATAATATTGTTCATGGAATTTCTAAAACTAATGACGAGGAAATAACCGAGTCAGAAATGGATTTTTGTGTTTAATGGATTTAAAACCCCAAATTGATTTTAGTCCGGGTTCTCCGGCAAGAAAAGAAATTCAAAAAGAATTTAATTTACCCAAATGGGAACTCTTTCGAAAATGGTTTTTTGAAAGTTTTAATAATCAAGATAAAATTATTATCCAAAATAAATTTTATAATGATTTGTCAAAAAGAAATGAAAAATTACCTTTTATTCCTTGGTTTTTGACAAATTATTTTAAAAATATGATTTCAGTTCTTGAAAGAAATTATAAGCTTTCAACGGGAAAAAATTTAAAGTCAATTTATCCTCCTCAAAGTAGTTTTCAAATTGAAAAGGATAATGAGATTCGCTATTATAATGCTTTTCAAAAATTATTTGAAAATGAAACTCTTAATGTTACTATAAATCATATAATAGTCTTTTAAAACAACAAAATTATACGAATATGTATGTTATTGTTTTAGGAGAACAAATTTCTTTATTAAAGAAAAATATTGAAGAAATATCTGTTTCTATTAAAGATATAAAAATTATCTTTTAATGAATAAAGACAAAAATTTAAGTGAAATTAAAACAGCTAATATAGCTTCTACTAGTATTCAACCTCCTCCTGAGATTGTTGATTTTAAATTAAAATCGATTACTCAATTGAAGATTTGATTGAAAATAAGCTTAAAAATTTAAAGCTTAACACTTTAAGTGAAGACTTTGAAAATCAGCTTGAAAATTCTGATAATTTTCATAATACTTTTACTGAAGAAATCAATAAATTAAGAAATTCTTCGAATTTGCTAGTAAGCCCATTCAGACTAAATATTATTACCCAAGACCAACTCCTCAAGATGTTCTAATTGAAGAACATGATCTTACAATAAACAATTCATATAATGGTCATTGCATTTATGAATGGAATTTAGATGGCTATACGGAAAGACAAACTTTCGGTATGGTTCATAGGATGATGATGTATAGTACAGTCTGTAAACTCAAGGTAATGCAGACAAAACTATAGCTCAAATGCTTGTTGCTGGCTTTACTGGTCAGTTGAAAGGTTGGTGGGATAATTATTTATCTCAACAAGACCGAGAAAGTATTTTCCTTAATGTAAAAGAGGAAAATAATACAATTATTGAAAACGCTGTTTATACTTTATGTATAAACATTGTTGAACATTTTACAGGCCGATGGTCTGATAATTCTGAAAATGTCAGAACTTTGCTCCAAAATCTTAGGTGTAAAAACCTTACATCGTTTAGATGGTATAAGGATACTTTTCTTAGCAGAGTTATGGAACTTCCTGAGTCAAATAGTACTCATTGGAAATCCAAATTCGTAGATGGTCTTCCTTTCTTATTTGCCGAAAGGGTTAGAAAATCCTTAGAAATGGAGAATCTAGTATAGATTATAATTCCTATACTTATGACAGATTAATAGGAACCTGCATACAAGAAGGTTTAGCTTTATGTAATGAAATAAAGCTTAACAAACAACTCAAGAGACATTCTCTTGACGAGAAAAAACAATTAGGAGAATTCTGTAGCCAATTTGGTTTAGAAAATCCTCTACGAGTAAACCTCGTAAAGAGTATAAACCCAAAAAATACTCTCCTAAACAATATGAAAAAAGAAAATATCGAAAATCTAAACGAAGAGAACAAAAATTCTCAAAGATAATAAAAATAATCAATATAGAAATAAATTTCCTCCAATTATTTGTCGCAAATGCGGTAAAATTGGTCATAAAGCATCAACTTGTTGGACTAAAAAGAAAATTAATAATTTGAATATTGATAATGATTTAAAAGAACATTATCAAAAATTCTGTTGGAATCAGATAGTGAAATCTCTTCGAGTGATGAAAACAATATCATCGAAGATATTTCATCATCAGAATCCGAAGAATGCCAAAATTGTCAAATAGGACAACCCTGTTCTAAAAATATTAAAAGTTCAGAATCTGAACCAGAAGATAATTTATATCAAATTATATCTCAATTTCAAGAATTAGAATTAATGTTCTGGATAATAATCTTTAAAAATTTTAAAAGAAACAGAAGATCCAGATTTAAAAATCATATAATCAAACGATTAATCCAAAAAGAGGAAGAAACTTCAAAAGAAGATATTCCTAAATAATTAAAACTGAATCTTATAGTATGGCCGAAGTAATGAGATTACTTCGTAATAAGAATAAAATAAATAAAACTGAATCAGTTGTTAATATTAAAGATTTGACAATTGAAATTTCAAATCTTAAAACTGAAATTAAGAATTTAAAATTAAGTCATATCGATTTAGAACGAAGATTTTCTAAATTAGAAAAAGGGAAAGAAACTGTTAAAGATTTGAAATTAATGAGATTTTGCCAGTACTTCTGAAAATATTCAAGAAGAAATTTTCTTTCAACATTAGAAGTTATTACTTCTCAAAATGGCTTGTTAAAATATCACTACTTATCGATGGAAATTTTCAAAAGAATCTGATTGCACTAATTGATAGTGGAGCAGATTTAAATTGTATTCAGGAAGGAATAATTCCTACCCAATATTTTCATAAAACAACTCATTCTCTAAGCTCTGCGAGCGGAGAAAAGTTGCAATAAGCTATAAAATTCCCAAGGCCTTCATTTGTAAAATAAGGTCTGTATTCCTACTTCATTCTTGCTGGTCAAGAATATTACAAACCAAGTAATTCTTGGTACTACCCGTTCCTTAGGAAAATATTTCCTATTCAAAATATTAATGAATATGGATTTAAAGGTAGCTTCGATAACAAAGAAGTTTACTTTGAATTCATTACTGAACCTTTTACTAGAATTCTTAATGAAATTAAGGATTCTATTCTTATTAAAGCAAAAGAAAAACAGGTAAATTACCTTAAGCAAGAAATTAATATACTTACGATTGAGGATAAAATCCAAAATCCTAAGTTACAAGAAAAAATTAAATTACTTTATAATGAATTCACGTTGCAAATATGTAACGATCTTCCAAATGCTTTTTGGAATAGAAAAAAACATATAGTTTCTTTACCTTATGAAGATGATTTTAGTGAGAAAAATATTCCCACTAAAGCTCGTCCCTGTCAGATGAATTCTGAATTATTAGAATTATGTAAAAAAGAATAACTTCTCTTTTACAGAAAGTTTAATAAAACCTTCAAAATCGCCTTGGTCATGCACAGCTTTTTATGTCAATAATGCGACAGAAAAGGAAGGGGAGCACCTAGGTTAGTTATTAATTATAAACCCCTTAATAAAGTTTTGAAATGGATTAGGTATCCTATTCCTAATAAAAAGGATCTTTTAGATCGTTTATTTAATGCCATTATCTTTTCAAAATTTGATTTAAAATCAGGATTTTGGCAAATACAAATTGATGAAAGGACAGATATAAAACTGCCTTTACTGTTCCAATAGGACAATTTGAATGGAACGTAATGCCTTTTGGGTTGAAAAATGCTCCTTCTGAATTTCAAAATATTATGAATGACATATTCATTCCTTATAGTAATTTCATTATCGTTTATATTGATGATATTTTAGTTTTTTCAAAAGATATTGAAACACATTTCAAACATCTTGATATATTTAAGAAAATTGTTATCCAAAATGGATTGGTTATATCTAGTCCAAAAATAGTTTTATTTCAAACTAAAATACGATTTTTAGGTCATAATATTGAAAAAGGAAATATTAATCCAATTATAGAAGTATTGAGTTTGCATCAAAATTTCCAGATCAAATTTTAGATAAAACTCAGCTTCAAAGATTTTTTAGGGAGTCTTAATTATATTTCTCCTTATTATAAAAATCTTGCTATTGATACATCTATTTTATATGATAGATTAAAAAAGATTCCTTGTCAGTGGACAGATAGTCACACTGAAGTAATTAGAAAAATTAAAAATAAGGTTACGCATTTACCTTGTTTAATGCTTGCTAATTCTAATTGGCAAAAATTATTGAAACTGATGCTTCTGACTTAGGCTTCGGAGGAATCTTAAACAAGTTTCTCCAGAAGATAAGAAAGAATATTTAGTTAGATTCCATTCGGGGAAATGGAATACTGCTCAGAAAAATTATGCTACTATAGCTAGGGAAGTACTTGCTATAGTTAAATGTGTTCTTAAATTTCAGGATGATTTATATAATCAAAAGTTTTTAATAAAAACTGATTGTCAAGCTGCGAAATTCATGTTCCAGAAAGATTTCAAACATGATGTCTCTAACAAATGTTTGCGAGATGGCAGGCTCATTTAGCACCATTCGATTTTGAAATCATTTATAAAAAGGGAGTGATAATAGTCTTCCCGATTATCTTACTCGTGAATATCTTTCATGAATTTTGCAGATATGTCCCAATATGGGAAAAACTATCCCTCTAATAGAGGTGGTAGAGGTGGCAAAAATGTTATTGCTCAAATGGGCAATAAAAAGCTGGTTAAAGAAAACCTATCCTCAAGTAATACCTTGAGCAGTGAAGAATTCAGAGAATTCATTGAATATAAAAAGCAGAAAGCAAAGTCTGCTGAAGGAACATCTTACGCAAAATAATTGCGGAAGAAGAAGATGAGGTCGATTATGAGAAAATTTCTCATACTGAGGTAATTATATTACTTGAATTTAAAGATTTAAAATGGTCTGATGAACCTTGGACTTTAATGTCAAGGTATTTAGACAAAGCATCATATGCTGCTACTTTTTATAAAAACCGTGACACTTATGAAAATATTCTAAGGTCTACGGGACATGTGACTTTGATCACTTTAATGCGGGAAATACCCCGTATGCTTTGAAAAAGGGTTATACCTTTAGCAAATATTTTTTAAGCAAATTATTTCGCCTGAAAAATGGGCTATACACCCATTAAAGGATAGGGAATATCTCCATCCTGAGTTAAAAACTCTTGTTAAATTTAATTATTACGATTATATCGATGCCTTTTATAAAGTATTTCTATACCAGAATATGAAAGTAAAAAACATTCTTGGTGGATAAAAATTTGTGCGGATGTATATAAGTCCGATATACCAAATTGGTTTTATCAATGGTGGCTTTCTTATGGAGCTACAATTGAAATTCTTAAAGAACCCTTCTTTGGATTATATCAGAATGGGTTAAAGTTTCTCCGACTCTTATAGAAGCGGAACATAAAAAGAATGTATTGAAGGAATGGCTTCTTTACATTTTTATATTGAATTTAGTATTCCTTGGATTTGGAGATGACTCCAGAAGTGAGTTATACTCAAACAAAATTCCATGTTTAAAAAGAAACTCGTACCCTTTTTACAAAAGGCTTCAAAAACTATACAAAAAGATGGAAAATGGTACGTGGCGTTGTTAAACCTATTAGTCCAGTTATCAAGCTGTAAACAGTTTGATCCCGTTCGGACCCAAGGTAGTCCAGCCTATATACCATTTAATCCGAAAACAAATTATTTTTGTGATCTTTGGAATTAAATATCGAATACAAGGGATTTTACATAATAAAATCTTCATTCAATTAATTCAATTGGTAACAGCCTTACCTTCAAACGCCCTTTTCAACGGCAACACGGGTAGCAAGAGCCAAACAAAGAATTAATCGAAATCAAATTTATTATAACCTTATTCTAAATTTAATTCCTTCAATCGATTTTTAAAAGATTACTAAAATATTACATCATATTAAAATATATATATATATATATATATATATAAAAACCATGATTTAAGTATTATGGCATCTTGGTGTAGTTAAACGAATATTTAGCCTTCCATTAAGGCTAAATTATGCAAAAGATAAATAATAATAAAAACAAAATTTAAACTTACTTGAAGAGAGGAGAGTCGTACAGCAAACTTCAAAGTTACAGTAGAGAGAATTACAAGAGAGAGGAAGGAGAGAGTACAAAGGACGTAAAAGAAAGCACACCCGAAGCTTATGAGTTTCAACTCTATTAAAGAGGGAAAAAGTTAAGTACAATAATTAAAGTAAAAGAAAAAATTTTCTTCTTAGCCGCCCCACTTGTAAAAGCATCTTGACAGCTGTTTTCCATTTCTTGAATAAAGTCTTCTTAACTTTATTAAAGCTAACTTTAACTTTATTAAGTTGATCAATTTTCCATCGTTGAAGTCTCTTTCAACTTTTCTGAGCTTATCCATGGCATCTTTATTTTCTTTGATTTTATTGGCAACTAGCGCCATTTGGTCTTTAATAATTGCCATGTCTTGTCCTATGAGGTCCATTGTATTGTCATTTACTTCTTCAAATAAAATATCTTCCGGATTTTTGGTTTTTGTCCTTCACCAGCTAAACAATAGTCTTCGTCTTCATCAATTTTTGAAGATGTCCCCATCGAAATATCTCCGATATTCAAACCATAATTTTTTGCAATGTCTTTCTTCATTTCTTCGAAGTAGACATCAATGATTTCATTGGGTTTCATTTTTCCTTTTTGTATTTAATCCTTTGAGAAATCATCTCAAAAGGACTAGGTGCTTCTCGTTGTTCACGATTATTAATCGCATTTTGATAAAGAGAAATTTTCTCTTCGATCTTATCGATCGTCTGCTGGCTTTCATATTCACCAGTGGCTGTTTTTCTAATTTTTTTTCCAAAACTTTATATAAAAGTTTCTTTTTAAACATGGAATTTTTTGTTGAGTATAAACTCACTTCTGGAGTCCATCTCCAAATCCAAGGAATACTAAATTCAATATAAAAATGTAAAGAAGATTCCTTCAATACATTCTTTTATGTTCCGCTTCTATAAGAGTCGGAGAAACTTTAACCCATTCTTGATATAATCCAAAGAAGGGTTCTTTAAGAATTTCAATTGTAGCTCCATAAGAAAGCCACCATTGATAAAACCAATTTGGTATATCGGACTTATATACATCCGCACAAATTTTTATCCCCAAGAATGTTTTTACTTTCATTCTGGTATAGAAATACTTTATAAAGGCATCGATATAATCGTAATAATTAAATTTAACAAGAGTTTTTAACTCAGGATGGAGATATTCCCTATCCTTTAATGGGGGTATATAGCCCATTTTTCAGGCGAAATAATTTGCTTAAAAATTATTTTGCTAAAGGTATAACCCTTTTTCAAAGCATACGGGGTATTTCCCGCATTAAAGTGATCAAAGTCACATGTTCCCGTAGACCTTAGAATATTTTCATAAGTGTCACGGTTTTTATAAAAAGTAGCAGCATATGATGCTTTGTCTAAATACCTTGACATTAAAGTCCAAGGTTCATCAGACCATTTTAAATCTTTAAATTCAAGTAATATAATTACTCAGTATGAGAAATTTTCTCATAATCGACCTCATCTTCTTCTTCCGCAATTATTTTTGCGTAAGATGTTCCTTCAGCAGACTTTGCTTTCTGCTTTTTATATTCAATGAATTCTCTGAATTCTTCACTGCTCAAGGTATTACTTGAGGATAGGTTTTCTTTAACCAGCTTTTTATTGCCCATTTGAGCAATAACATTTTTGCCACCTCTACCACCTCTATTAGAGGGATAGTTTTCCCATATTGGGACATATCTGCAAAATTCATGAAAGATATTCACGAGTAAGATAATCGGGAAGACTATTATCACTCCCTTTTTTATAAATGATTTCAAATCGAATGGTGCTAAATGAGCCTGCCATCTCGCAAACATTTGTTTAGAGACATCATGTTTGAAATCTTTCTGGAACATGAATTTCGCAGCTTGACAATCAGTTTTTATTTAAAAACTTTTGAATATATAAATCATCCTGAAATTTAAGAACACATTTAACTATAGCAAGACTTCCCTAGCTATAGTAGCATAATTTTTCTGAGCAGTATATCCATTTCCCCGAATGGAATCTAACTAAATATTCTTTCTTATCTTCTGGAGAAACTTGTTTTAAGATTCCTCCGAAGCCTAAGTCAGAAGCATCAGTTTCAATAATTTTTTGCCAATTAGAATTAGCAAGCATTAAACAAGGTAAATGCGTAACCTTATTTTTAATTTTTCTAATTACTTCAGTGTGACTATCTGTCCACTGACAAGGAATCTTTTTTAATCTATCATATAAAATAGATGTATCAATAGCAAGATTTTTATAATAATAGGAGAAATATAATTAAGACTCCCTAAAAATCTTTGAAGCTGAGTTTTATCTAAATTTGATCTGGAAATTTTGATGCAAACTCAATACTTCTATTAATTGGATTAATATTTCCTTTTTCAATATTATGACCTAAAAATCGTATTTAGTTTGAAATAAAAACTATTTTTGGACTAGATATAACCAATCCATTTTGGATAACAATTTTCTTAAATATATCAAGATGTTTGAAATGTGTTTCAATATCTTTTGAAAAACTAAAATATCATCAATATAAACGATAATGAAATTACTATAAGGAATGAATATGTCATTCATAATATTTTGAAATTCAGAAGGAGCATTTTTCAAACCAAAAAGGCATTACGTTCCATTCAAATTGTCCTATTGGAACAGTAAAGGCAGGTTTATATCTGTCCTTTTCATCAATTTGTATTTGCCAAAATCCTGATTTTAAATCAAATTTTGAAAAGATAATGGCATTAAATAAACGATCTAAAAAGATCCTTTTTATTAGGAATAGGATACCTAATCCATTTCAAAACTTTATTAAGGGGTTTATAATAATAACTAACCTAGGTGCTCCCCTTCCTTTTCTGCCGCATTATTGACATAAAAAGCTGTGCATGACCAAGGCGATTTTGAAGGTTTTATTAAACCTTTCTGTAAAAGAGAAGTTATTTCTTTTTTACATAATTCTAATAATTCAGAATTCATCTGACAGGGACGAGCTTTAGTGGGAATATTTTTCTCACTAAAATCATCTTCATAAGGTAAAGAAACTATATGTTTTTTCTATTCCAAAAAGCATTTGGAAGATCGTTACATATTTGCAACGTGAATTCATTATAAAGTAATTTAATTTTTCTTGTAACTTAGGATTTTGGATTTTATCCTCAATCGTAAGTATATTAATTTCTTGCTTAAGGTAATTTACCTGTTTTTCTTTTGCTTTAATAAGAATAGAATCCTTAATTTCATTAAGAATTCTAGTAAAAAGGTTCAGTAATGAATTCAAAGTAAACTTCTTTGTTATCGAAGCTACCTTTAAATCCATATTCATTAATATTTTGAATAGGAAATATTTTCCTAAGGAACGGAGTAGTACCAAGAATTACTTGGTTGTAATATTCTTGACCAGCAAGAATGAAGTAGGAATACAGACCTTTATTTTTACAAATGAAGGCCTTGGGAATTTTATAGCTTATTTGCAACTTTTCTCCGCTCGCAGAGCTTAGAGAATGAGTTGTTTTATGAAAATATTGGGTAGGAATTATTCCTTCCTGAATACAATTTAAATCTGCTCCACTATCAATTAGTGCAATCAGATTCTTTTGAAAATTTCCATCGATAAGTAGTGATATTTTAACAAGCCATTTTTGAGAAGTAATAACTTCTAATGTTGAAAGAAAATTTTCTTCTTGAATATTTTCAGAAGTACTGGCGAAATCTTCATTAATTTCAAATTCTTTAACAGTTTCTTTCCCTTTTTCTAATTTAGAAAATCTTCGTTCTAAATCGATATGACTTAATTTTAAATTCTTAATTTCAGTTTTAAGATTTGAAATTTCAATTGTCAAATCTTTAATATTAACATTTATTCTTATTACGAAGTAATCTCATTACTTCGGCCATACTATAAGATTCAGTTTTAATTATTTTAGGAATATCTTCTTTTGAAGTTTCTTCCTCTTTTTGGATTAATCGTTTGATTATATGATTTTTTAAATCTGGATCTTCTGTTTCTTTTAAAATTTTTAAAAGATTATTATCCAGAACATTTAATTCTAATTCTTGAAATTGAGATATAATTGATATAAATTATCTTCTGGTTCAGATTCTGAACTTTTAATATTTTTAGAACAGGGTTGTCCTATTTGACAATTTTGGCATTCTTCGGATTCTGATGATGAAATATCTTCGATGATATTGTTTTCATCACTCGAAGAGATTTCACTATCTGATTCCAACAGAATTTTTGATAATGTTTCTTTTAAATCATTATCAATATTCAAATTATTAATTTCTTTTAGTCCAACAAGTTGATGCTTTATGACCAATTTTACCGCATTTGCGACAAATAATTGGAGGAAATTTATTTCTATATTGATTATTTTTATTATCTTTGAGAATTTTTGTTCTCTTCGTTTAGATTTTCGATATTTTCTTTTTTCATATTGTTTAGGAGAGTATTTTTTGGGTTTATACTCTTTACGAGGTTTACTCGTAGAAGGATTTTCTAAACCAAATTGGCTACAGATTATTCTCCTAATTGTTTTTTCTCGTCAAGAGAATGTCTCTTGAGTTGTTTGTTAAGCTTTATTTCATTACATAAAGCTAAACCTTCTTGTATGCAGGTTCCTATTAATCTGCCATAAGTATAGGAATTATAATCTATACTAGATTCTCCATTTCTAAGGATTTTCTTAACCCTTTCGGCAAATAAGAAAGGAAGACCATCTACGAATTTGGATTTCCAATGAGTACTATTTGACTCAGGAAGTTCCAAACTCTGCTAAGAAAAGTATCCTTATACCATCTAAACGATGTAAGGGGTTTACACCTAAGATTTTGGAGCAAAGTTCTGACATTTTCAGAATTATCAGACCATCGGCCTGTAAAATGTTCAACAATGTTTATACATAAAGTATAAACAGCGTTTTCAATAATTGTATTATTTTCCTCTTTTACATTAAGGAAAATACTTTCTCGTCTCGGTCTTGTGAGATAAATAATTATCCCACCAACCTTTCAACTGACCAGTAAAGCCAGCAACAAGCATTTGAGTTATAGTTTTGTCTGCATTACCTTGAGTTTACAGACTGTACTATACATCATCATCCTATGAACCATACGAAAGTTTGTCTTTCCGTATAGCCATCTAATTCCATTCATAAATGCAATGACCATTATATGAATTGTTTATTGTAAGATCATGTTCTTCAATTAGAACATCTTGAGGAGTTGGTCTTGGGTAATAATATTTAGTCTGAATGGGCTTACTAGCAAAATTCGAAGAATTTCTTAATTTATTGATTTCTTCAGTAAAAGTATTATGAAAATTATCAGAATTTTCAAGCTGATTTTCAAAGTCTTCACTTAAAGTGTTAAGCTTTAAATTTTTAAGCTTATTTTCAATCAAATCTTCAATTTGAGTAATCGATTTTAATTTAAAATCAACAATCTCAGGAGGAGGTTGAATACTAGTAGAAGCTATATTAGCTGTTTTATTTATTTCACTTAAATTTTTGTCTTTATTATTAAAAGATAATTTTTTATATCTTTAATAGAAACAGATATTTCTTCAATATTTTTCTTTAATAAAGAAATTTGTTCTCCTAAAACAATAACATACATATTCGTATAATTTTGTGTTTTAAAAGACTATTTATATGATTTATAGTAACATAAGAGTTTCATTTCAAATAATTTTGAAAAGCATTATAATAGCGAATCTCATTATCCTTTTCAATTTGAAAACTACTTTGAGGAGGATAAATTGACTTTAAATTTTTTCCCGTTGAAAGCTTATAATTTCTTTCAAGAACTGAAATCATATTTTAAAATAATTTGTCAAAAACAAGGAATAAAGGTAATTTTTCATTTCTTTTTGACAAATCATTATAAAATTTATTTTGGATAATAATTTTATCTTGATTATTAAAACTTTCAAAAAACCATTTTCGAAAGAGTTCCCATTTGGGTAAATAAATCTTTTGAATTTCTTTTCTTGCCGGAGAACCCGGACTAAAATCAATTTGGGGTTTTAAATCCATTAAACACAAAAATCCATTTCTGACTCGGTTATTTCCTCGTCATTAGTTTTAGAAATTCCATGAACAATATTATCAGAATTAATTCTTAATTCTTCAACTCTATTTTGAAGATAATCATTAGAGGTTGATTCTCTAACTGAGAAGTCGAAGCTCTAGAAGGAGATTTTATCATATAATCACGTGGTGATATATGATAATGAGAAGAGGCTGATCTAGTTATTCTAGATCTAGGAGTTCTAATATCTATAGATCGACGATTTTGATCAAACTGTATTTGAACAGTTCCATTTGTAGATTGTATTATTTGGGTAGGATTGTTTTGTATTTTAGGCAGAAGAGGCATAGCTCGTTCAATTGTCCAGTTTTCTGGAAATTGTATTTCTTCCCATTTTATAGATCTGCGAGTTGTAATATTAGATCTACTAAAATTAGTTTCTATAATAACAGTTTCATTGATAGGTTTATCAATGATTTTACACTGTGGATTGAGTGTATATAAAGGCTTATAATAAATTCTATAACAGATACATATTACTTCCGAACCCGGAGCGTAATTATATCCATGAGTTTTGACATTTAATGTCAGAGCATCCAATATATTGACATCAGTCAAAGATAATTGGAGATTTGGATAAACATTAAAATAAACTGGTCCATGTGCCAGACTAGACTGAATTATTCCCATAAGGGATTGTTTCCAGTCGAGATTTCTACCATCTCTAAGAGCTGCTATAAAGCTCTCTGGTAAACCTTCTAAAGTTAAAGGCTTAAAAGCTACCTGAACTAATCCAATATGGATAAACTTATGATTCAATCTATATTTTTCTAAGTCTCTATTACTTAGAAGTCTAATAACCATCTCTTCGTTGTTGAGAGAGATAGTTTCTTCGGTAGTTTTGACTACCTGTTTTAAACCTAATTTTTCAAAGGTTCCAATTCATAGATTATTTATAATCTATTTTTGGAATTGTCCAACGATTTAATTTGTCTAAATCTTGAGGAATATCATACTCCTCTTCAATACTGTTTTTAACAGTATTATCTTTACGTCTTATCAAATTCATTTGATAAAGAACGTTAAACTACACCAGAATTTCTTAATACCCTCACCATGGCTCTGATACCATTTTAAAGGATCTTTTTACAAAAGGCTTCAAAAACTATACAAAAAGATGGAAAATGGTACGTGGCGTTGTTAAACCTATTAGTCCAGTATCAAGCTGTAAACAGTTTGATCCGTTCGGACCAAAGGTAGTCCAGCCTATATACCATTTAATCCGAAAAACAAATTATTTTTGTGATCTTGGAATTAAATTATCGAATACAGGGATTTTTACATAATAAAATCTTCATTCAATTAATTCATTGGTAACAGCCTTACCCTTCAAACGCCTTTTCAACGGCAACACGGGCTAGCCAAGAGCCAACAAAGAATTAATCGAAATCAAATTTATTATAACCTTTTTCTAAATTTAATTCCTTCAATCGATTTTAAAAGATTACTAAAATATTACATCATATTAATATAATATATATATATATATATATATATATATATGATATAAAACCATGATTTAAGTATTAAGGCATCTTGGTGTAGTTTAAACGAATATTTAGCCTTCCATTAAGGCTAAATTATGCAAAAGATAAATAATAATAAAAAACAAAATTTAAACTTACACTGAAGAGAGGAGAGTCGTACAGCAAACTTCAAAGTTTTTTTTTCTTAAATTATTTTACAGTAGAAAGAATTACAAGAGAGAGGAAGGAGGAGAGAGTACAAAGGACGTAAAAGAAAGCACACCCGAAGCTTATGAGCTTCAACTCTATTTAAAGAGGGAAAAGTAAAGTACAATAATTAAAGTAAAGAAAAATTTTCTTCTTAGCCGCCCCACTTGTAAAAGCATCTTGACAGCTGTTTTCCATTTCTTGAATAAAGTCTTCTTTAACTTTATTAAAGCTAACTTTAACTTTATTAAAGTTGATCAATTTTCCATCGTTGAAGTCTCTTTCAACTTTTTCTGAGTATTATCCATGGCATCTTTATTTTCTTTGATTTTATTGGCAACTAGCGCCATTTGGTCTTTAATAATTGCCATGTCTTGTCCTATGAGGTCCATTGTATTGTCATTTACTTCTTCAAATAAAATATCTTCCGGATTTTCTGGTTCTTGTCCTTCACCAGCTAAACAATAGTCTTCGTCTTCATCAATTTTTGAAGATGTCTCCCCATCGAAATATCTCCGATATTCAAACCATAATTTTTTGCAATGTCTTTCTTCATTCTTCGAAGTAGACATCAATGATTTCATTGGGTTTCATTTTCCTTTTGTATTTTAATCCTTTTGAGAAATCATCTCAAAAGGACTAGGTGCTTCTCGTTGTTCACGATTATTAATCGCATTTTGATAAAGAGAAATTTTCTCTTCGATCTTATCGATCGTCTGCTGGCTTTCATATTCACCAGTGGCTGTTTTCTTATCATTTTTTTCCAAAACTTTATATAAAAGTTTCTTTTAAACATGGAATTTTTTGTTGAGTATAACTCACTTCTGGAGTCCATCTCCAAATCCAAGGAATACTAAATTCAATATAAAAATGTAAAGAAGCCATTCCTTCAATACATCTTTTTTATGTTCCGCTTCTATAAGAGTCGGAGAAACTTTAACCCATTCTTGATATAATCCAAAGAAGGGTTCTTTAAGAATTTCAATTGTAGCTCCATAAGAAAGCCACCATTGATAAAACCAATTTGGTATATATGGACTTATATACATCCGCACAAATTTTTATCCACCAAGAATGTTTTTTACTTTCATTCTGGTATAGAAATACTTTATAAAAGGCATCGATATAATCGTAATAATTAAATTAACAAGAGTTTTTAACTCAGGATGGAGATATTCCCTATCCTTTAATGGGTGTATAGCCCATTTTTCAGGCGAAATAATTTGCTTAAAAATTATTTTGCTAAAGGTATAACCCTTTTTCAAAGCATACGGGGTATTTCCCGCATTAAAGTGATCAAAGTCACATGTTCCCGTAGACCTTAGAATATTTTCATAAGTGTCACGGTTTTTATAAAAAGTAGCAGCATATGATGCTTTGTCTAAATACATTGACATTAAAGTCCAAGGTTCATCAGACCATTTTAAATCTTTAAATTCAAGTAATATAATTACCTCAGTATGAGAAATTTCTCATAATCGACCTCATCTTCTTCTTCCGCAATTATTTTTGCGTAAGATGTTCCTTCAGCAGACTTTGCTTTCTGCTTTTTATATTCAATGAATTCTCTGAATTCTTCACTGCTCAAGGTATTACTTGAGGATAGGTTTTCTTTAACCAGCTTTTTATTGCCCATTTGAGCAATAACATTTTTGCCACCTCTACCACCTCTATTAGAGGGATAGTTTTTCCCATATTGGGACATATCTGCAAAATTCATGAAAGATATTCACGAGTAAGATAATCGGGAAGACTATTATCACTCCCTTTTTTATAATATGATTTCAAAATCGAATGGTGCTAAATGAGCCTGCCATCTCGCAAACATTTGTTTAGAGACATCATGTTTGAAATCTTTTGGAACATGAATTTCGCAGCTTGACAATCAGTTTTTTTATTAAAAACTTTTGATTATATAAATCATCCTGAAATTTAAGAACACATTTAACTATAGCAAGTACTTCCCTAGCTATAGTAGCATAATTTTTCTGAGCAGTATTCCATTTCCCCGAATGGAATCTAACTAAATATTCTTTCTTATCTTCTGGAGAAACTTGTTTTAAGATTCCTCCGAAGCCTAAGTCAGAAGCATCAGTTTCAATAATTTTTTGCCAATTAGAATTAGCAAGCATTAAACAAGGTAAATGCGTAACCTTATTTTTAATTTTTCTAATTACTTCAGTGTGACTATCTGTCCACTGACAAGGAATCTTTTTAATCTATCATATAAAATAGATGTATCAATAGCAAGATTTTTATAATAAGGAGAAATATAATTAAGACTCCCTAAAAATCTTTGAAGCTGAGTTTTATCTAAAATTTGATCTGGAAATTTTGATGCAAACTCAATACTTCTATTAATTGGATTAATATTTCCTTTTTCAATATTATGACCTAAAAATAGTATTTTAGTTTGAAATAAAACTATTTTTGGACTAGATATAACCAATCCATTTTGGATAACAATTTTCTTAAATATATCAAGATGTTTGAAATGTGTTTCAATATCTTTTGAAAAAACTAAAATATCATCAATATAAACGATAATGAAATTACTATAAGGAATGAATATGTCATTCATAATATTTTGAAATTCAGAAGGAGCATTTTTCAACCCAAAAGGCATTACGTTCCATTCAAATTGTCCTATTGGAACAGTAAAGGCAGTTTTATATCTGTCCTTTTTCATCAATTTGTATTTGCCAAATCCTGATTTTAAATCAAATTTTGAAAAGATAATGGCATTAAATAAACGATCTAAAAGATCCTTTTTATTAGGAATAGGATACCTAATCCATTTCAAAACTTTATTAAGGGGTTTATAATTAATAACTAAACTAGGTGCTCCCCTTTCCTTTTCTGCCGCATTATTGACATAAAAAGCTGTGCATGACCAATGCGATTTTGAAGGTTTTATTAAACCTTTCTGTAAAAGAGAAGTTATTTCTTTTTTACATAATTCTAATAATTCAGAATTCATCTGACAAGGGACGAGCTTTAGTGGGAATATTTTTCTCACTAAAATCATCTTCATAAGGTAAAGAAACTATATGTTTTTTTCTATTCCAAAAGCATTTGGAAGATCGTTACATATTTGCAACGTGAATTCATTATAAAGTAATTTAATTTTTTCTTGTAACTAGGATTTTGGATTTTATCCTCAATCGTAAGTATATTAATTTCTTGCTTAAGGTAATTTTACCTGTTTTTCTTTTGCTTTAATAAGAATAGAATCCTTAATTTCATAAGAATTCTAGTAAAAGGTTCAGTAATGAATTCAAAGTAAACTTCTTTGTTATCGAAGCTACCTTTAAATCCATATTCATTAATATTTTGAATAGGAAATATTTTCCTAAGGAACGGGAGTACCAAGAATTACTTGGTTTGTAATATTCTTGACCAGCAAGAATGAAGTAGGAATACAGACCTTATTTTTACAAATGAAGGCCTTGGGAATTTTATAGCTTATTTGCCAACTTTTCTCGCTCGCAGAGCTTAGAGAATGAGTTGTTTTATGAAAATATTGGGTAGGAATTATTCCTTCTTGAATACAATTTAAATCTGCTCCACTATCAATTAGTGCAATCAGATTCTTTTGAAAAATTTCCATCGATAAGTAGTGATATTTTAACAAGCCATTTTTGAGAAGTAATAACTTCTAATGTTGAAAAGAAAATTTCTTCTTGAATATTTTCAGAAGTACTGGCGAAATCTTCATTAATTTCAAATTCTTTAACAGTTTCTTTCCCTTTTCTAATTTAGAAAATCTTCGTTCTAAATCGATATGACTTAATTTTAAATTCTTAATTTCAGTTTTTAAGATTGAAATTTCAATTGTCAAATCTTTAATATTAACATTTATTCTTATTACGAAGTAATCTCATTACTTCGGCCATACTATAAGATTCAGTTTTAATTATTTTAGGAATATCTTCTTTTGAAGTTTCTTCCTCTTTTTGGATTAATCGTTTGATTATATGATTTTTTAAATCTGGATCTTCTGTTTCTTTTAAAATTTTTAAAAGATTATTATCCAGAACATTTAATTCTAATTCTTGAAATTGAGATATAATTTGATATAAATTATCTTCTGGTTCAGATTCTGAACTTTTAATATTTTTAGAACAGGGTTGTCCTATTTGACAATTTTGGCATTCTTCGGATTCTGATGATGAAATATCTTCGATGAATTGTTTTCATCACTCGAAGAGATTTCACTATCTGATTCCAACAGAATTTTTGATAATGTTTCTTTTAAATCATTATCAATATTCAAATTATTAATTTTCTTTTAGTCCAACAAGTGTGATGCTTTATGACCAATTTTACCGCATTTGCGACAAATAATTGGAGGAAATTTATTTCTATATTGATTATTTTTATTATCTTTTGAGAATTTTGTTCCTTCGTTTAGATTTTCGATATTTTTCTTTTTTCATATTGTTTAGGAGAGTATTTTTTGGGTTTATACTCTTTACGAGGTTTACTCGTAGAAGGATTTTCTAAACCAATTGGCTACAGAATTCTCCTAATTGTTTTTTCTCGTCACAGAGAATGTCTCTTGAGTTGTTTGTTAAGCTTTATTTCATTACATAAAGCTAAACCTTCTTGTATGCAGGTTCCTATAATCTGCCATAAGTATAGGAATTATAATCTATACTAGATTCTCCATTTCTAAGGATTTTCTTAACCCTTTCGGCAAATAAGAAAGGAAGACCATCTACGAATTTGGATTTCCAATGAGTACTATTTGACTCAGGAAGTTCCATAACTCTGCTAAGAAAAGTATCCTTATACCATCTAAACGATGTAAGGGTTTTACACCTAAGATTTTGGAGCAAAGTTCTGACATTTTCAGAATTATCAGACCATCGGCCTGTAAAATGTTCAAACAATGTTTATACAAAGTATAAACAGCGTTTTCAATAATTGTATTATTTTCCTCTTTTACATTAAGGAAAATACTTTCTCGGTCTTGTTGAGATAATAATTATCCCACCAACCTTTCAAACTGACCAGTAAAGCCAGCAACAAGCATTTGAGCTATAGTTTTGTCTGCATTACCTTGAGTTTTACAGACTGTACTATACATCATCATCCTATGAACCATACCGAAAGTTTGTCTTTCCGTATAGCCATCTAAATTCCATTCATAAATGCAATGACCATTATATGAATTGTTTATTGTAAGATCATGTTCTTCAATTAGAACATCTTGAGGAGTTGGTCTTGGGTAATAATATTTAGTCTGAATGGGCTTACTAGCAAATTTCGAAGAATTTCTTAATTTATTGATTTCTTCAGTAAAAGTATTATGAAAATTATCAGAATTTTCAAGCTGATTTTCAAAGTCTTCACTTAAAGTGTTAAGCTATTTAAAATTTTTAAGCTTATTTCAATCAAATCTCCAATTTGAGTAATCGATTTTAATTTAAAATCAACAATCTCAGGAGGAGGTTGAATACTAGTAGAAGCTATATTAGCTGTTTTAATTTCACTTAATTTTTGTCTTTTCATTAAAAGATAATTTTTATATCTTTAATAGAAACAGATATTTCTTCAATATTTTTCTAATAAAGAAATTTGTTCTCCTAAAACAATACATACATATTCGTATATATTTTGTTGTTTTAAAAGACTATTTATATGATTTATATAGTACATTAAGAGTTTCATTTTCAAATAATTTTTGAAAGCATTATAATAGCGAATCTCATTATCCTTTTCAATTTGAAAACTACTTTGAGGAGGATATAAATTGACTTTAAATTTTTCCCGTTGAAAGCTTTATAATTTCTTTCAAGAACTGAAATCATATATTTTAAAATAATTTTGTCAAAAACAAGGAATAAAAGGTAATTTTCATTTCTTTTTGACAAATCATTATAAAATTTATTTGGATAATAATTTTATCTTGATTATTAAAACTTTCAAAAAACCATTTTCGAAAGAGTTCCCATTTGGGTAAATTAAATTTTTTTGAATTTCTTTTCTTGCCGGAGAAACCCGGACTAAAATCAATTTGGGGTTTTAAATCCATTAAACACAAAAATTCATTTCTGACTCGGTTATTTCCTCGTCATTAGTTTTAGAAATTCCCCATGAACGATATTATCAGAATTAATTCTTAATTCTTCACTCTATTTTGAAGATAATCATTAGAGGTTGATTCTCTAACTGAGAAGTCGAAGCTCTATAGGGAGATTTTATCATATAATCACATGGTGATATATGATAATGAGAAGAGGCTGATCTAGTTATTCTAGATCTAGGAGTTCTAATATCTATAGATCGACGATTTTGATCAAACTGTATTTGAACAGTTCCATTTGTAGATTGTATTATTTGGGTAGGATTGTTTTGTATTTTAGGCAGAAGAGGCATAGCTCGTTCAATGTCCAGTTTTCTGGAAATTGTATTTCTTCCCATTTTATAGATCTGCGAGTTGTAATATTAGATCTACTAAAATTAGTTTCTATAATAACAGTTTCATGATAGGTTTATCAATGATTTTACACTGTGGATTGAGTGTATATAAAGCTTATAATAAATTCTATAACAGATACATATTACTTCCGAACCCGGAGCGTAATTATATCCATGAGTTTTGACATTTAATGTCAGAGCATCCAATATATTGACATCAGTCAAAGATAATTGGAGATTTGGATAAACATTAAAATAAACTGAACTACTTTGAGGAGGATAAATTGACTTTAAATTTTTCCCGTGGAAAGCTTATAATTTCTTTCAAGAACCTGAAATCATATTTTTAAAAATAATATTTAAGAAATAAAAACTTTGAAGTTTGCTGTACGACTCTCTACTCTTCAAGTAAGTTTAAATCTTTGTTTTTTATTATTATTTATCTTTGCATAATTTAGCCTTAATGGAAGGCTAAAATTCGTTTAACTACACCAAAGATGCCTTAATACTAAATCATGGTTTATATCATATATATATATATATTATATTAATATGATGTAATATTTTAAAAAATCTTTTAAAATCGATTGAAGGAATTAAATTTAGAATAAAGGTTATAATAAAATTGATTTCGATTAATTCTTTGTTGGCTCTTGGCTAGCCCGTGTTGCCGTTGAAAAAGGCGTTTGAAGGGTAAGGCTGTTACCAATTGAATTAATTGAATGAAGATTTTATTATGTAAAATAACTTGTATTCGATAATTAATTCCAAAGATCCAAAATAATTTGTTTTCGGATTAAATGGTATAGAGCTGAACTACCTTGGGTCCGAACGGGATCAAACTGTTTACAGCTTGATAACTGGACTAATAGGGTTTAACAACGCCACGTACCATTTTCCATCTTTTTGTATAGTTTTTGAAGCCTTTTGTAAAAAGATCCTTTAAAATGGTATCAGAGCCATGGTGAGGGTATTAAGAAATTCTGGTGTGTAGTTTAACGTTCTTTATCAAATGAATTTGATAAGACGTAAAGATAATACTGTTAAAAACAGTATTGAAGAGGAGTATGATATTCCTCAAGATTTAGACAAATTAAATCGTTGGACAATTCCAAAAAAATAGATTATAAAATAATCTATGAATTGGGAACCTTGAAAAATTAGGTTTAAAAAAGGTAGTCAAAACTACCGAAGAAACTATCTCTCTCAACAACGAAGAGATGGTTATTAGACTTCTAAGTAATAGAGACTTAGAAAAATATAGATTGAATCATAAGTTTATCCATATTGGATTAGTTCAGGTAGCTTTTAAGCCTTTAACTTTAGAAGGTTTACCAGAGAGCTTTATAGCAGCTCTTAGAGATGGTAGAAATCTCGACTGGAAACAATCCCTTATGGGATAATTCAGTCTAGTCTGGCACATGGACCAGTTTATTTTAATGTTTATCCAAATCTCCAATTATCTTTGACTGATGTCAATATATTGGATGCTCTGACATTAAATGTCAAAACTCATGGATATAATTACGCTCCGGGTTCGGAAGTAATATGTATCTGTTATAGAATTTATAATAAGCCTTTATATACACTCAATCCACAGTGTAAAATCATTGATAAACCTATCAATGACAAAAACTGTTATATAGAAACTAATTTTAGTAGATCTAATATTACAACTCGCAGATCTATAAAATGGGAAGAAATACAATTCCAGAAAACTGGACAATTGAACGAGCTATGCCTCTTCTGCCTAAAATACAAAACAATCCTACCCAAATAATACAATCTACAAATGGAACTGTTCAGTTTGATCAAAATCGTCGATCTATAGATATTAGAACTCCTAGATCTAGAATAACTAGATCAGCCTCTTCTCATTATCATATATCACCATGTGATTATATGATAAAATCTCCTTCTAGAGCTTCGACTTCTCAAGTTAGAGAATCAACCTCCAATGATTATCTTCAAAATAGAGTTGAAGAATTAAGAATTAATTCTGATAATATTGTTCATGGAATTTCTAAAACTAATGACGAGGAAATAACCGAGTCAGAAATGGATTTTTGTGTTTAATGGATTTAAAACCCCAAATTGATTTTAGTCCGGGTCTCCGGCAAGAAAGAAATTCAAAAAGAATTTAATTTACCCAAATGGGAACTCTTTCGAAAATGGTTTTTTGAAAGTTTTAATAATCAAGATAAATTATTATCCAAAATAAATTTTATAATGATTTGTCAAAAAGAAATGAAAAATTACCTTTATTCCTTGGTTTTTGACAAATTATTTTAAAAATATGATTTCAGTTCTTGAAAGAAATTATAAGCTTTCAACGGGAAAAAATTTAAAGTCAATTTATCCTCCTCAAAGTAGTTTTTCAAATTGAAAAGGATAATGAGATTCGCTATTATAATGCTTTTCAAAAATTATTTGAAAATGAAACTCTTATGTTACTATAAATCATATAAATAGTCTTTTAAAACAACAAAATTATACGATATGTATGTTATTGTTTTAGGAGAACAAATTTCTTTATTAAAGAAAAATATTGAAGAAATATCTGTTTCTATTAAAGATATAAAAAATTATCTTTTAATGAATAAAGACAAAAATTTAAGTGAAATTAAAACAGCTAATATAGCTTCTACTAGTATTCAACCTCCTCCTGAGATTGTTGATTTTAAATTAAAATCGATTACTCAAATTGAAGATTTGATTGAAAATAAGCTTAAAAATTTAAAGCTTAACACTTTAAGTGAAGACTTTGAAAATCAGCTTGAAAATTCTGATAATTTTCATAATACTTTTACTGAAGAAATCAATAAATTAAGAAATTCTTCGAAATTTGCTAGTAAGCCCATTCAGACTAAATATTATTACCCAAGACCAACTCCTCAAGATGTTCTAATTGAAGAACATGATCTTACAATATAAACAATTCATATAATGGTCATTGCATTTATGAATGGAATTTAGATGGCTATACGGAAAGACAAACTTTCGGTATGGTTCATAGGATGATGATGTATAGTACAGTCTGTAAAACTCAAGGTAATGCAGACAAAACTATAGCTCAAATGCTTGTTGCTGGCTTTACTGGTCAGTTGAAAGGTTGGGGGATAATTATTTATCTCAACAAGACCGAGAAAGTATTTTCCTTATTGTAAAAGAGGAAAATAATACAATTATTGAAAACGCTGTTTATACTTTATGTATAACATTGTTGAACATTTTACAGGCCGATGGTCTGATAATTCTGAAAATGTCAGAACTTTGCTCCAAAATCTTAGGTGTAAAACCCTTACATCGTTTAGATGGTATAAGGATACTTTTTTAGCAGAGTTATGGAACTTCCTGAGTCAAATAGTACTCATTGGAAATCCAAATTCGTAGATGGTCTTCCTTTCTTATTTGCCGAAGGGTTAAGAAAATCCTTAGAAATGGAGAATCTAGTATAGATTATAATTCCTTACTTATGGCAGATTAATAGGAACCTGCATACAAGAAGGTTTAGCTTTATGTAATGAAATAAAGCTTAACAAACAACTCAAGAGACATTCTCTTGACGAGAAAAAACAATTAGGAGAATTCTGTAGCCAATTTGGTTTAGAAAATCCTTCTACGAGTAAACCTCGTAAAGAGTATAAACCCAAAAAATACTCTCCTAAACAATATGAAAAAAGAAAATATCGAAAATCTAAACGAAGAGAACAAAAATTCTCAAAAGATAATAAAAATAATCAATATAGAAATAAATTTCCTCCAATTATTTGTCGCAAATGCGGTAAAATTGGTCATAAAGCATCAACTTGTTGGACTAAAAAGAAAATTAATAATTTGAATATTGATAATGATTTAAAAGAAACATTATCAAAAATTCTGTTGGAATCAGATAGTGAAATCTCTTCGAGTGATGAAAACAATATCATCGAAGATATTTCATCATCAGAATCCGAAGAATGCCAAAATTGTCAAATAGGACAACCCTGTTCTAAAAATATTAAAAGTTCAGAATCTGAACCAGAAGATAATTTATATCAAATTATATCTCAATTTCAAGAATTAGAATTAAATGTTCTGGATAATAATCTTTTAAAAATTTTAAAAGAAACAGAAGATCCAGATTTAAAAAATCATATAATCAAACGATTAATCCAAAAAGAGGAAGAAACTTCAAAAGAAGATATTCCTAAAATAATTAAAACTGAATCTTATAGTATGGCCGAAGTAATGAGATTACTTCGTAATAAGAATAAAATAAATAAAACTGAATCAGTTGTTAATATTAAAGATTTGACAATTGAAATTTCAAATCTTAAAACTGAAATTAAGAATTTAAAATTAAGTCATATCGATTTAGAACGAAGATTTTCTAAATTAGAAAAAGGGAAAGAAACTGTTAAAGAATTTGAAATTAATGAAGATTTCGCCAGTACTTCTGAAAATATTCAAGAAGAAAATTTTCTTTCAACATTAGAAGTTATTACTTCTCAAAAATGGCTTGTTAAAATATCACTACTTATCGATGGAAATTTCAAAAGAATCTGATTGCACTAATTGATAGTGGAGCAGATTTAAATTGTATTCAGGAAGGAATAATTCCTACCCAATATTTTCATAAAACAACTCATTCTCTAAGCTCTGCGAGCGGAGAAAAGTTGCAAATAAGCTATAAAATCCCAAGGCCTTCATTTGTAAAAATAAGGTCTGTATTCCTACTTCATTCTTGCTGGTCAAGAATATTACAAACCAAGTAATTCTTGGTACTCCGTTCCTTAGGAAAATATTTCCTATTCAAAATATTAATGAATATGGATTTAAAGGTAGCTTCGATAACAAAGAAGTTTACTTTGAATTCATTACTGAACCTTTTACTAGAATTCTTAATGAAATTAAGGATTCTATTCTTATTAAAGCAAAAGAAAAACAAGTAAATTACCTTAAGCAAGAAATTAATATACTTACGATTGAGGATAAAATCCAAAATCCTAAGTTACAAGAAAAAATTAAATTACTTTATAATGAATTCACGTTGCAAATATGTAACGATCTTCCAAATGCTTTTGGGAATAGAAAAAAACATATAGTTTCTTTACCTTATGAAGATGATTTTAGTGAGAAAAATATTCCCACTAAAGCTCGTCCCTGTCAGATGAATTCTGAATTATTAGAATTATGTAAAAAAGAAATAACTTCTCTTTTACAGAAAGGTTTAATAAAACCTTCAAAATCGCCTTGGTCATGCACAGCTTTTTATGTCAATAATGCGGCAGAAAAGGAAAGGGGAGCACCTAGGTTAGTTATTAATTATAAACCCCTTAATAAAGTTTTGAAATGGATTAGGTATCCTATTCCTAATAAAAAGGATCTTTTAGATCGTTTATTTAATGCCATTATCTTTTCAAAATTTGATTTAAAATCAGGATTTTGGCAAATACAAATTGATGAAAAGGACAGATATAAAACTGCCTTTACTGTTCCAATAGGACAATTTGAATGGAACGTAATGCCTTTGGGTTGAAAAATGCTCCTTCTGAATTTCAAAATATTATGAATGACATATTCATTCCTTATAGTAATTTCATTATCGTTTATATTGATGATATTTTAGTTTTTTCAAAAGATATTGAAACACATTTCAAACATCTTGATATATTTAAGAAAATTGTTATCCAAAATGGATTGGTTATATCTAGTCCAAAAATAGTTTTATTTCAAACTAAAATACGATTTTTAGGTCATAATATTGAAAAAGGAAATATTAATCCAATTAATAGAAGTATTGAGTTTGCATCAAAATTTCCAGATCAAATTTTAGATAAAACTCAGCTTCAAAGATTTTTAGGGAGTCTTAATTATATTTCTCCTTATTATAAAAATCTTGCTATTGATACATCTATTTTATATGATAGATTAAAAAAGATTCCTTGTCAGTGGACAGATAGTCACACTGAAGTAATTAGAAAAATTAAAAATAAGGTTACGCATTTACCTTGTTTAATGCTTGCTAATTCTAATTGGCAAAAAATTATTGAAACTGATGCTTCTGACTTAGGCTTCGGAGGAATCTTAAAACAAGTTTCTCCAGAAGATAAGAAAGAATATTTAGTTAGATTCCATTCGGGGAAATGGAATACTGCTCAGAAAAATTATGCTACTATAGCTAGGGAAGTACTTGCTATAGTTAAATGTGTTCTTAAATTTCAGGATGATTTATATAATCAAAAGTTTTTAATAAAAACTGATTGTCAAGCTGCGAAATTCATGTTCCAGAAAGATTTCAAACATGATGTCTCTAAACAAATGTTTGCGAGATGGCAGGCTCATTTAGCACCATTCGATTAAGGGAGTGAAATCATTTATAAAAAAGGGGAGTGATAATAGTCTTCCCGATTATCTTACTCGTGAATATCTTTCATGAATTTTGCAGATATGTCCCAATATGGGAAAAACTATCCCTCTAATAGAGGTGGTAGAGGTGCAAAAATGTTATTGCTCAAATGGGCAATAAAAAGCTGGTTAAAGAAAACCTATCCTCAAGTAATACCTTGAGCAGTGAAGAATTCAGAGAATTCATTGAATACAAAAAGCAGAAAGCAAAGTCTGCTGAAGGAACATCTTACGCAAAAATAATTGCGGAAGAAGAAGATGAGGTCGATTATGAGAAATTTCTCATACTGAGGTAATTATATTACTTGAATTAAAGATTTAAAATGGTCTGATGAACCTTGGACTTTAATGTCAAGGTATTTAGACAAAGCATCATATGCTGCTACTTTTTATAAAAAACCGTGACACTTATGAAAATATTCTAAGGTCTACGGGAACATGTGACTTTGATCACTTTAATGCGGGAAATACCCCGTATGCTTTGAAAAAGGGTTATACCTTTAGCAAAATAATTTTTAAGCAAATTATTTCGCCTGAAAAATGGGCTATACACCATTAAAGGATAGAAATATCTCCATCCTGAGTTAAAAACTCTTGTTAAATTTAATTATTACGATTATATCGATGCCTTTTATAAAGCATTTCTATACCAGAATGAAAGTAAAAAACATTCTTGGTGGATAAAAATTTGTGCGGATGTATATAAGTCCGATATACCAAATTGGTTTTATCAATGGTGGCTTTCTTATGGAGCTACAATTGAAATTCTTAAAGAAACCTTCTTTGGATTATATCAAGAATGGGTTAAGTTTCTCCGACTCTTATAGAAGCGGAACATAAAAAAGAATGTATTGAAGGAATGGCTTCTTTACATTTTTATATTGAATTTAGTATTCCTTGGATTTGGAGATGGACTCCAGAAGTGAGTTATACTCAACAAAAAATTCCATGTTTTAAAAAGAAACTTTTATATAAAGTTTTGGAAAAAAATGATAAGAAAAACAGCACTGGTGAATATGAAAGCCAGCAGACGATCGATAAGATCGAAGAGAAAATTTCTCTTTATCAAAATGCGATTAATAATCGTGAACAACGAGAAGCACCTAGTCCTTTTGAGATGATTTCTCAAAGGATTAAATACAAAAAAGAAAAAATGAAACCAATGAAATCATTGATGTCTACTTCGAAGAAATGAAGAAAGACATTGCAAAAAATTATGGTTTGAATATCGGAGATATTTCGAGGGGACATCTTCAAAAATTGATGAAGACGAAGACTATTGTTTAGCTGGTGAAGGACAAGAACCAGAAAATCCGGAAGATATTTATTTGAAGAAGTAAATGACAATACAATGGACCTCATAGGACAAGACATGGCAATTATTAAAGACCAAATGGCGCTAGTTGCCAATAAAATCAAAGAAAATAAAGATGCCATGGATAAGCTCAGAAAAAGTTGAAAGAGACTTCAACGATGGAAAATTGATCAACTTAATAAAGTTAAAGTTAGCTTTAATAAAGTTAAAGAAGACTTTATTCAAGAAATGGAAAAACAGCTGTCAAGATGCTTTTACAAGTGGGGCGGCTAAGAAGAAAATTTTTCTTTACTTTAATTATTGTACTTTACTTTTTCCCTCTTTAAATAGAGTTGAAGCTCATAAGCTTCGGGTGTGCTTTCTTTTACGTCCTTTGTACTCTCTCCTTCCTCTCTCTTGTAATTCTCTCTACTGTAAAATAATTTAAGAAATAAAAACTTTGAAGTTTGCTGTACGACTCTCCTCTCTTCAAGTAAGTTTAAATTTTGTTTTTATTATTATTTATCTTTTGCATAATTTAGCCTTAATGGAAGGCTAAATATTCGTTTAACTACACCAAGATGCCTTAATACTTAAATCATGGTTTTATATCATATATATATATATATATATATATTATATTAATATGATGTAATATTTTAAAAATCTTTTAAAAATCGATTGAAGGAATTAAATTTAGAATAAAGGTTATAATAAAATTTGATTTCGATTAATTCTTTGTTGGCTCTTGGCTAGCCCGTGTTGCCGTTGAAAAGGCGTTTGAAGGGTAAGGCTGTTACCAATGAATTAATTGAATGAAGATTTTATTATGTAAAATCCCTTGTATTCGAAAATTTAATTCCAAAGATCACAAAAATAATTGTTTTTCGGATTAAATGGTATATAGGCTGGACTACCTTGGGTCCGAACGGGATCAAACTGTTTACAGCTTGATAACTGGACTAATAGGTTTAACAACGCCACGTACCATTTTCCATCTTTTTGTATAGTTTTTGAAGCCTTTTGTAAAAAGATCCTTTAAAATGGTATCAGAGATGGTTATTTTAACAGTTTCTGGAAATAATTTGACTACCTGATGTAAAATAATTTGCTTAAAAATTATTTTGCTAAAGGTATAACCCTTTTTCAAAGCATACGGGGTATTTCCCGCATTAAAGTGATCAAAGTCACATGTTCCCGTAGACCTTAGAATATTTTCATAAGTGTCACGGTTTTTATAAAAAGTAGCAGCATATGATGCTTTGTCTAAATACCTTGACATTAAAGTCCAAGGTTCATCAGACCATTTTAAATCTTTAAATTCAAGTAATATAATTACCTCAGTATGAGAAATTTTCTCATAATCGACCTCATCTTCTTCCCGCAATTATTTTTGCGTAAGATGTTCCTTCAGCAGACTTTGCTTTCTGCTTTTTATATTCAATGAATTCTCTGAATTCTCACTGCTCAAGGTATTACTTGAGGATAGGTTTTCTTTAACCAGCTTTTTATTGCCCATTTGAGCAATAACATTTTTGCCACCTCTACCACCTCTATTAGAGGGATAGTTTTTCCCATATTGGGACATATCTGCAAAATTCATGAAAGATATTCACGAGTAAGATAATCGGGAAGACTATTATCACTCCCTTAATCGAATGGTGCTAATGAGCCTGCCATCTCGCAAACATTTGTTTAGAGACATCATGTTTGAAATCTTTCTGGAACATGAATTTCGCAGCTTGACAATCAGTTTTTATTAAAAACTTTTGATTATATAAATCATCCTGAAATTAAGAACACATTTAACTATAGCAAGTATCCCTAGCTATAGTAGCATAATTTTTCTGAGCAGTATTCCATTTCCCCGAATGGAATCTAACTAAATATTCTTTCTTATCTTCTGGAGAAACTTGTTTAAGATTCCTCCGAAGCCTAAGTCAGAAGCATCAGTTTCAATAATTTTTTGCCAATTAGAATTAGCAAGCATTAAACAAGGTAAATGCGTAACCTTATTTTTAATTTTCTAATTACTTCAGTGTGACTATCTGTCCACTGACAAGGAATCTTTTTTAATCTATCATAAAAATAGATGTATCAATAGCAAGATTTTTATAATAAGGAGAAATATATAATTAAGACTCCCTAAAAATCTTTGAAGCTGAGTTTTATCTAAAATTTGATCTGGAAATTTTGATGCAAACTCAATACTTCTATTAATTGGATTAATATTCCTTTTTCAATATTATGACCTAAAAATCGTATTTTAGTTTGAAATAAAACTATTTTTGGACTAGATATAACCAATCCATTTTGGATAACAATTTTCTTAAATATATCAAGATGTTTGAAATGTGTTTCAATATCTTTTGAAAAAACTAAAATATCATCAATATAAACGATAATGAAATTACTATAAGGAATGAATATGTCATTCATAATATTTTGAAATTCAGAAGGAGCATTTTTCAACCCAAAAGGCATTACGTTCCATTCAAATTGTCCTATTGGAACAGTAAAGGCAGTTTTATATCTGTCCTTTTCATCAATTTGTATTTGCCAAAATCCTGATTTTAAATCAATTTTGAAAAGATAATGCATTAAATAAACGATCTAAAAGATCCTTTATTAGGAATAGGATACCTAATCCATTTCAAAACTTTATTAAGGGGTTTATAATTAATAACTAACCTAGGTGCTCCCTTTCCTTTTCTGCCGCATTATTGACATAAAAAGCTGTGCATGACCAAGGCGATTTTGAAGGTTTTATTAAACCTTTCTGTAAAAGAGAAGTTATTTCTTTTTTACATAATTCTAATAATTCAGAATTCATCTGACAGGGACGAGCTTTAGTGGGAATATTTTTCTCACTAAAATCATCTTCATAAGGTAAAGAAACTATATGTTTTTTTCTATTCCAAAAAGCATTTGAAGATCGTTACATATTTGCAACGTGAATTCATTATAAAGTAATTTAATTTTTCTTGTAACTTAGGATTTTGGATTTTATCCTCAATCGTAAGTATATTAATTTCTTGCTTAAGGTAATTTACCTGTTTTTCTTTTGCTTTAATAAGAATAGATCCTTAATTTCATTAAGAATTCTAGTAAAAGGTTCAGTAATGAATTCAAAGTAAACTTCTTTGTTATCGAAGCTACCTTTAAATCCATATTCATTAATATTTGAATAGGAAATATTTTCCTAAGGAACGGAGTACCAAGAATTACTTGGTTTGTAATATTCTTGACCAGCAAGAATGAAGTAGGAATACAGACCTTATTTTTACAAATGAAGGCCTTGGGAATTTTATAGCTTATTTGCAACTTTTCTCCGCTCGCAGAGCTTAGAGAATGAGTTGTTTATGAAAATATTGGGTAGGAATTATTCCTTCCTGAATACAATTTAATCTGCTCCACTATCAATTAGTGCAATCAGATTCTTTTGAAAATTTCCATCGATAAGTAGTGATATTTTAACAAGCCATTTTTGAGAAGTAATAACTTTAATGTTGAAAGAAAATTTTCTTCTTGAATTTTCAGAAGTACTGGCGAAATCTTCATTAATTTCAAATTCTTTAACAGTTTCTTTCCCTTTTTCTAATTTAGAAAATCTTCGTTCTAAATCGATATGACTTAATTTAAATTCTTAATTTCAGTTTTAAGATTTGAAATTTCAATTGTCAAATCTTTAATATTAACAACTGATTCAGTTTTATTTATTTTATTCTTATTACGAAGTAATCTCATTACTTCGGCCATACTATAAGATTCAGTTTAATTATTTTAGGAAAATCTTTTTTGAAGTTTCTTCCTCTTTTGGATTAATCGTTTGATTATATGATTTTTTAAATCTGGATCTTCTGTTTCTTTTAAAATTTTTAAAAGATTATTATCCAGAACATTTAATTCTATCTTGAAATTGAGATATAATTTGATATAAATTATCTTCTGGTTCAGATTCTGAACTTTTAATATTTTAGAACAGGGTTGTCCTATTTGACAATTTTGGCATTCTTCGGATTCTGATGATGAAATATCTTCGATGATATTGTTTTCATCACTCGAAGAGATTTCACTATCTGATTCCAACAGAATTTTTGATAATGTTCTTTTAAATCATTATCAATTCAAATTATTAATTTTCTTTTTAGTCCACAAGTTGATGCTTTATGACCAATTTTACCGCATTTGCGACAAATAATTGGAGGAAATTATTTCTATATTGATTATTTTTATTATCTTTGAGAATTTTTGTCTCTTCGTTTAGATTTTCGATATTTCTTTTTTCATATTGTTTAGGAGAGTATTTTTGGGTTTATACTCTTTACGAGGTTTACTCGTAGAAGGATTTCTCAAACCAAATTGGCTACAGAATTCTCCTAATTGTTTTTTCTCGTCAAGAGAATGTCTCTTGAGTTGTTTGTTAAGCTTTATTTCATTACATAAAGCTAAACCTTCTTGTATGCAGGTTCCTATTAATCTGCCATAAGTATAGGAATTATAATCTATACTAGATTCTCCATTTCTAAGGATTTTCTTAACCCTTTCGGCAAATAAGAAAGGAAGACCATCTACGAATTTGGATTTCCAATGAGTACTATTTGACTCAGGAAGTTCCATAACTCTGCTAAGAAAAGTATCCTTATACCCATCTAAACGATGTGTAAGGGTTTTACACCTAAGATTTTGGAGCAAAGTTCTGACATTTTCAGAATTATCAGACCATCGGCCTGTAAAATGTTCAACAATGTTTATACATAAAGTATAACAGCGTTTTCAATAATTGTATTATTTTCCTCTTTTACATTAAGGAAAATACTTTCTCGGTCTTGTTGAGATAAATAATTATCCCACCAACCTTTTCAACTGACCAGTAAAGCCCAGCAACAAGCATTTGAGCTATAGTTTTGTCTGCATTACCTTGAGTTTTACAGACTGTACTATACATCATCATCCTATGAACCATACCGAAAGTTTGTCTTTCCGTATAGCCATCTAAATTCCATTCATAAATGCAATGACCATTATATGAATTGTTTATTGTAAGATCATGTTCTTCAATTAGAACATCTTGAGGAGTTGGTCTTGGGTAATAATATTTAGTCTGAATGGGCTTACTAGCAAATTTCGAAGAATTTCTTAATTTATTGATTTCTTCAGTAAAAGTATTATGAAAATTATCAGAATTTTCAAGCTGATTTTCAAAGTCTTCACTTAAAGTGTTAAGCTTTAAATTTTTAAGCTTATTTTCAATCAAATCTTCAATTTGAGTAATCGATTTTAATTTAAAATCAACAATCTCAGGAGGAGGTTGAATACTAGTAGAAGCTATATTAGCTGTTTAATTTCACTTAAATTTTTGTCTTTATTCATTAAAAGATAATTTTTATATCTTTAATAGAAACAGATATTTCTTCAATATTTTCTTTAATAAAGAAATTTGTTCTCCTAAAACAATAACATACATATTAGTATAATTTTGTTGTTTTAAAAGACTATTTATATGATTTATAGTAACATTAAGAGTTTCATTTTCAAATAATTTTTGAAAAGCATTATAATAGCGAATCTCATTATCCTTTTCAATTTGAAAACTACTTTGAGGAGGATAAATTGACTTTAAATTTTTTCCCGTTGAAAGCTTATAATTTCTTTCAAGAACTGAAATCATATTTTTAAAATAATTTGTCAAAAACCAAGGAATAAAAGGTAATTTTTCATTTCTTTTTGACAAATCATTATAAAATTTATTTTGGATAATAATTTTATTGATATTAAAACTTTCAAAAAACCATTTTCGAAAGAGTTCCCATTGGGTAAATTAAATTCTTTTGAATTTCTTTTCTTGCCGGAGAACCCGGACTAAAATCAATTTGGGGTTTTAAATCCATTAAACACAAAAATCCATTTCTGACTCGGTTATTTCCTCGTCATTAGTTTTAGAAATTCCATGAACAATATTATCAGAATTAATTCTAATTCTTCAACTCTATTTTGAAGATAATCATTAGAGGTTGATTCTCTAACTTGAGAAGTCGAAGCTCTAGAAGGAGATTTTATCATATAATCACATGGTGATATATGATAATGAGAAGAGGCTGATCTAGTTATTCTAGATCTAGGAGTTCTAATATCTATAGATCGACGATTTTGATCAAACTGTATTTGAACAGTTCCATTTGTAGATTGTATTATTTGGGTAGGATTGTTTTGTATTTTAGGCAGAAGAGGCATAGCTCGTTCAATTGTCCAGTTTTCTGGAAATTGTATTTCTTCCCATTTTATAGATCTGCGAGTTGTAATATTAGATCTACTAAAATTAATTTCTATAATAACAGTTTCATTGATAGGTTTATCAATGATTTTACACTGTGGATTGAGTGTATATAAAGGCTTATAATAAATTCTATAACAGATACATATTACTCCGAACCCGGAGCGTAATTATATCCATGAGTTTTGACATTTAATGTCAGAGCATCCAATATATTGACATCAGTCAAAGATAATTGGAGATTTGGATAAACATTAAAATAAACTGGTCCATGTGCCAGACTAGACTGAATATTCCCATAAGGGATTGTTTCCAGTCGAGATTTCTACCATCTCTAAGAGCTGCTATAAAGCTCTCTGGTAAACCTTCTAAAGTTAAAGGCATAAAAGCTACCTGAACTAATCCAATATGGATAAACTTATGATTCAATCTATATTTTTCTAAGTCTCTATTACTTAGAAGTCTAATAACCATCTCTTCGTTGTTGAGAGAGATAGTTTCTTCGGTAGTTTTGACTACCTGTTTTAAACCCAATAATTTGCTTTAAACCTAATAATTTGACTACCTGAAGGAAATATTAATCCAATTAATAGGCCTTTAAATATTAACAACTGATTCAGTTTTATTTATTTTATTCTTATTACGAAGTAATCTCATTACTTCGGCCATACTATAAGATTCAGTTTTAATTATTTTAGGAATATCTTCTTTTGAAGTTTCTTCCTCTTTTTGGATTAATCGTTTGATTATATGATTTTTTTAAATCTGGATCTTCTGTTTCTTTTAAAATTTTTAAAAGATTATTATCCAGAACATTTAATTCTAATTCTTGAAATTGAGATATAATTGATATAAATTATCTTCTGGTTCAGATTCTGAACTTTTAATATTTTTAGAACAGGGTTGTCCTATTTGACAATTTTGGTATTCTTCGGATTCTGATGATGAAATATCTTCGATGATATTGTTTTCATCACTCGAAGAGATTTCACTATCTGATTCCAACAGAATTTTTGATAATGTTTCTTTTAAATCATTATCAATATTCAAATTATTAATTTTCTTTTTAGTCCAACAAGTTGATGCTTTATGACCAATTTTACCGCATTTGCGACAAATAATTGGAGGAAATTTATTTCTATATTGATTATTTTTATTATCTTTTGAGAATTTTTGTTCTCTTCGTTTAGATTTTCGATATTTTCTTTTTTCATATTGTTTAGGAGAGTATTTTTTGGGTTTATACTCTTTACGAGGTTTACTCGTAGAAGGATTTTCTAAACCAAATTGGCTACAGAATTCTCCTAATTGTTTTTCTCGTCAAGAGAATGTCTCTTGAGTTGTTTGTTAAGCTTTATTTCATTACATAAAGCTAAACCTTCTTGTATGCAGGTTCCTATTAATCTGCCATAAGTATAGGAATTATAATCTATACTAGATTCTCCATTTCTAAGGATTTTCTTAACCCTTTCGGCAAATAAGAAAGGAAGACCATCTACGAATTTGGATTTCCAATGAGTACTATTTGACTCATGAAGTTCCATAACTCTGCTAAGAAAGTATCCTTATACCATCTAAACGATGTAAGGGTTTTACACCTAAGATTTTGGAGCAAAGTTCTGACATTTTCAGAATTATCAGACCATCGGCCTGTAAAATGTTCAACAATGTTTATACATAAAGTATATAAACAGCGTTTTCAATAATTGTATTATTTTCCTCTTTACATTAAGGAAAATACTTTCTCGGTCTTGTTGAGATAAATAATTATCCCACCAACCTTTCAACTGACCAGTAAAGCCAGCAACAAGCATTTGAGCTATAGTTTTGTCTGCATTACCTTGAGTTTTACAGACTGTACTATACATCATCATCCTATGAACCATACCGAAAGTTTGTCTTTCCGTATAGCCATCTAAATTCCATTCATAAATGCAATGACCATTATATGAATTGTTTATTGTAAGATCATGTTCTTCAATTAGAACATCTTGAGGAGTTGGTCTTGGGTAATAATATTTAGTCTGAATGGGCTTACTAGCAAATTTCGAAGAATTTCTTAATTTATTGATTTCTTCAGTAAAAGTATTATGAAAATTATCAGAATTTTCAAGTGATTTTCAAAGTCTTCACTTAAAGTGTTAAGCTTTAAATTTTAAGCTTATTTTCAATCAAATCTTCAATTTGAGTAATCGATTTTAATTTAAAATCAACAATCTCAGGAGGAGGTTGAATACTAGTAGAAGCTATATTAGCTTTGTTTTAATTTCACTTAAATTTTTGTCTTTATTCATTAAAAGATAATTTTTTATATCTTTAATAGAAACAGATATTTCTTCAATATTTTTCTTTAATAAAGAAATTGTTCTCCTAAAACAATAACATACATATTCGTATAATTTTGTTGTTTTAAAAGACTATTTATATGATTTATAGTAACATTAAGAGTTTCATTTTCAAATAATTTTTGAAAAGCATTATAATAGCGAATCTCATTATCCTTTTCAATTTGAAAACTACTTTGAGGAGGATAAATGACTTTAAATTTTTTCCCGTTGAAAGCTTATAATTTCTTTCAAGAACTGAAATCATATTTTAAAATATTTGTCAAAAACCAAGGAATAAAAGGTAATTTTTCATTTCTTTTTGACAAATCATTATAAAATTTATTTTGGATAATAATTTTATCTTGATTATTAAAACTTTCAAAAAACCATTTTCGAAAGAGTTCCCATTTGGGTAAATTAAATTCTTTTTGAATTTCTTTTCTTGCCGGAGAACCCGGACTAAAATCAATTTGGGGTTTAAATCCATTAAACACAAAATCCATTTCTGACTCGGTTATTTCCTCGTCATTAGTTTTAGAAATTCCATGAAAACAATATTATCAGAATTAATTCTTAATTCTTCAACTCTATTTTGAAGATAATCATTAGAGGTTGATTCTCTAACTTGAGAAGTCGAAGCTCTAGAAGGAGATTTTATCATATAATCACATGGTGATATATGATAATGAGAAGAGGCTGATCTAGTTATTCTAGATCTAGGAGTTCTAATATCTATAGATCGACGATTTTGATCAAACTGTATTTGAACAGTTCCATTTGTAGATTGTATTATTTGGGTAGGATTGTTTTGTATTTTAGGCAGAAGAGGCATAGCTCGTTCAATTGTCCAGTTTTCTGGAAATTGTATTTCTTCCCATTTTATAGATCTGCGAGTGCGAGTTGTAATATTAGATCTACTAAAATTAGTTTCTATAATAAACAGTTTCATTGATAGGTTATCAATGATTTTACACTGTGGATTGAGTGTATATAAAGGCTTATAATAAATTCTATAACAGATACATATTACTTCCGAACCCGGAGCGTAATTATATCCATGAGTTTTGACATTTAATGTCAGAGCATCCAATATATTGACATCAGTCAAAGATAATTGGAGATTTGGATAAACATTAAAATAAACTGGTCCATGTGCCAGACTAGACTGAATTATTCCCATAAGGGATTGTTTCCAGTCGAGATTTCTACCATCTCTAAGAGCTGCTATAAAGATCTCTGGTAAACCTTCTAAAGTTAAAGGCTTAAAAGCTACCTGAACTAATCCAATATGGATAAACTTATGATTCAATCTATATTTTTCTAAGTCTCTATTACTTAGAAGTCTAATAACCATCTCTTCGTTGTTGAGAGAGATAGTTTCTTCGGTAGTTTTGACTACCTGTTTTAAACCTAATTTTTCAAAGGTTCCCAATTCATAGATTATTTTATAATCTATTTTTGGAATTGTCCAACGATTTAATTTGTCTAAATCTTGAGGAATATCATACTCCTCTTCAATACTGTTTTTAACAGTATTATCTTTACGTCTTATCAAATTCATTTGATAAAGAACGTTAAACTACACCAGAATTTCTTAATACCCTCACCATGGCTCTGATACCATTTTAAAGGATCTTTTTACAAAAGGCTTCAAAAACTATACAAAAAGATGGAAAATGGTACGTGGCGTTGTTAAACCTATTAGTCCAGTTATCAAGCTGTAAACAGTTTGATCCCGTTCGGACCCAAGGTAGTCCAGCCTATATACCATTTAATCCGAAAACAAATTATTTTTGTGATCTTTGGAATTAAATTATCGAATACAAGGGATTTTACATAATAAAATCTTCATTCAATTAATTCAATTGGTAACAGCCTTACCCTTCAAACGCCTTTTCAACGGCAACACGGGCTAGCCAAGAGCCAACAAAGAATTAATCGAAATCAAATTTTATTATAACCTTTATTCTAAATTTAATTCCTTCAATCGATTTTTAAAAGATTACTAAAATATTACATCATATTAATATAATATATATATATATATATATATATGATATAAAACCATGATTTAAGTATTAAGGCATCTTGGTGTAGTTAAACGAATATTTAGCCTTCCATTAAGGCTAAATTATGCAAAAGATAAATAATAATAAAAACAAAATTTAAACTTACTTGAAGAGAGGAGAGTCGTACAGCAAACTTCAAAGTTTTTATTTCTTAAATTATTTTACAGTAGAGAGAATTACAAGAGAGAGGAAGGAGAGAGTACAAAGGACGTAAAAGAAAGCACACCCGAAGCTTATGAGCTTCAACTCTATTAAAGAGGGAAAAAGTAAAGTACAATAATTAAAGTAAAGAAAAATTTTCTTCTTAGCCGCCCCACTTGTAAAAAGCATCTTGACAGCTGTTTTCCATTTCTTGAATAAAGTCTTCTTTAACTTTATTAAAGCTAACTTTAACTTTATTAAAGTTGATCAATTTTCCATCGTTGAAGTCTCTTTCAACTTTTTCTGAGCTTATCCATGGCATCTTTATTTTCTTTGATTTTATTGGCAACTAGCGCCATTTGGTCTTTAATAATTGCCATGTCTTGTCCTATGAGGTCCATTGTATTGTCATTTACTTCTTCAAATAAAATATCTTCCGGATTTTCTGGTTCTTGTCCTTCACCAGCTAAACAATAGTCTTCGTCTTCATCAATTTTTGAAGATGTCCACATCGAAATATCTCCGATATTCAAACCATAATTTTTGCAATGTCTTTCTTCATTTCTTCGAAGTAGACATCAATGATTTCATTGGGTTTCATTTTTCCTTTTGTATTTTAATCCTTTGAGAAATCATCTCAAAAGGACTAGGTGCTTCTCGTTGTTCACGATTATTAATCGCATTTTGATAAAGAGAAATTTTCTCTTCGATGTTATCGATCGTCTGCTGGCTTTCATATTCACCAGTGGCTGTTTTTCTTATCATTTTTTTCCAAAACTTTATATAAAAGTTTCTTTTTAAACATGGAATTTTTTGTTGAGTATAACTCACTTCTGGAGTCCATCTCCAAATCCAAGGAATACTAAATTCAATATAAAAATGTAAAGAAGCCATTCCTTCAATACATTCTTTTTTATGTTCGCTTCTATAAGAGTCGGAGAAACTTTAACCCATTCTTGATATAATCCAAAGAAGGGTTCTTTAAGAATTTCAATTGTAGCTCCATAAGAAAGCCACCATTGATAAAACCAATTTGGTATATCGGACTTATATACATCCGCACAAATTTTTATCCACCAAGAATGTTTTTTACTTTCATTCTGGTATAGAAATACTTTATAAAAGGCATCGATATAATCGTAATAATTAAATATAACAAGAGTTTTTAACTCAGGATGGAGATATTCCCTATCCTTTAATGGGTGTATAGCCCATTTTTCAGGCGAAATAATTTGCTTAAAATTATTTTGCTAAAGGTATAACCCTTTTTCAAAGCATACGGGGTATTTCCCGCATTAAAGTGATCAAAGTCACATGTTCCCGTAGACCTTAGAATATTCATAAGTGTCACGGTTTTATAAAAAAGTAGCAGCATATGATGCTTTGTCTAAATACCTTGACATTAAAGTCCAAGGTTCATCAGACCATTTTAAATCTTTAAATTCAAGTAATATAATTACCTCAGTATGAGAAATTTTCTCATAATCGACCTCATCTTCTTCTTCCGCAATTATTTTTGCGTAAGATGTTCCTTCAGCAGACTTTGCTTTCTGCTTTTTATATTCAATGAATTCTCTGAATTCTTCACTGCTCAAGGTATTACTTGAGGATAGGTTTTCTTTAACCAGCTTTTTATTGCCCATTTGAGAAATAACATTTTTGCCACCTCTACCACCTCTATTAGAGGGATAGTTTTTCCCATATTGGGACATATCTGCAAAATTCATGAAAGATATTCACGAGTAAGATAATCGGGAAGACTATTATCACTCCCTTTTTTATAAATGATTTCAAAATCGAATGGTGCTAAATGAGCCTGCCATCTCGCAAACATTTGTTTAGAGACATCATGTTTGAAATCTTTCTGGAACATGAATTTCGCAGCTTGACAATCAGTTTTTATTAAAAACTTTTGATTATATAAATCATCCTGAAATTTAAGAACACATTTAACTATAGCAAGTACTTCCCTAGCTATAGTAGCATAATTTTTCTGAGCAGTATTCCATTTCCCGAATGGAATCTAACTAAATATTCTTTCTTATCTTCTGGAGAAACTTGTTTTAAGATTCATCCGAAGCCTAAGTCAGAAGCATCAGTTTCAATAATTTTTTGCCAATTAGAATTAGCAAGCATTAAACAAGGTAAATGCGTAACCTTATTTTTAATTTTTCTAATTACTTCAGTGTGACTATCTGTCTCACTGACAAGGAATCTTTTTTAATCTATCATATAAAATAGATGTATCAATAGCAAGATTTTTATAATAAGGAGAAATATAATTAAGACTCCCTAAAAATCTTTGAAGCTGAGTTTTATCTAAAATTTGATCTGGAAATTTTGATGCAAACTCAATACTTCTATTAATTGGATTAATATTTCCTTTTTCAATATTATGACCTAAAATCGTATTTTAGTTTGAAATAAAACCATTTTTGGACTAGATATAACAATCCATTTTGGACAATTTTCTTAAATATATCAAGATGTTTGAAATGTGTTTCAATATCTTTTGAAAAAACTAAAATATCATCAATATAAACGATAATGAAATTACTATAAGGAATGAATATGTCATTCATAATATTTTGAAATTCAGAAGGAGCATTTTTCAACCCAAAAGGCATTACGTTCCATTCAAATTGTCCTATTGGAACAGTAAAGGCAGTTTTATATCTGTCCTTTTCATCAATTTGTATTTGCCAAAATCCTGATTTTAAATCAAATTTTGAAAAGATAATGGCATTAAATAAACGATCTAAAAGATCCTTTTTATTAGGAATAGGATACCTAATCCATTTCAAAACTTTATTAAGGGGTTTATAATTAATAACTAACCTAGGTGCTCCCCTTTCCTTTTCTGCCGCATTATTGACATAAAAAGCTGTGCATGACCAAGGCGATTTTGAAGGTTTTATTAAACCTTTCTGTAAAAGAGAAGTTATTTCTTTTTTACATAATTCTAATAATTCAGAATTCATCTGACAGGGACGAGCTTTAGTGGGAATATTTTTCTCACTAAAATCATCTTCATAAGGTAAAGAAACTATATGTTTTTTTCTATTCCAAAAAGCATTTGGAAGATCGTTACATATTTGCAACGTGAATTCATTATAAAGTAATTTAATTTTTTCTTGTAACTTAGGATTTTGGATTTTATCCTCAATCGTAAGTATATTAATTTCTTGCTTAAGGTAATTTACCTGTTTTTGTTTTGCTTTAATAAGAATAGAATCCTTAATTTCATTAAGAATTCTAGTAAAAGGTTCAGTAATGAATTCAAAGTAAACTTCTTTGTTATCGAAGCTACCTTTAAATCCATATTCATTAATATTTTGAATAGGAAATATTTTCCTAAGGAACGGAGTACCAAGAATTACTTGGTTTGTAATATTCTTGACCAGCAAGAATGAAGTAGGAATACAGACCTTATTTTTACAAATGAAGGCCTTGGGAATTTTATAGCTTATTTGCAACTTTTCTCCGCTCGCAGAGCTTAGAGAATGAGTTGTTTTATGAAAATATTGGGTAGGAATTATTCCTTCCTGAATACAATTTAAATCTGCTCCACTATCAATTAGTGCAATCAGATTCTTTTGAAAATTTCCATCGATAAGTAGTGATATTTTAACAAGCCATTTTTGAGAAGTAATAACTTCTAATGTTGAAAGAAAATTTTCTTCTTGAATATTTTCAGAAGTACTGGCGAAATCTTCATTAATTTCAAATTCTTTAACAGTTTCTTTCCCTTTTTCTAATTTAGAAAATCTTCGTTCTAAATCGATATGACTTAATTTTAAATTCTTAATTTCAGTTTTAAGATTTGAAATTATTAGGTTCTTTAACTAAAAATAGCAACTAAAAGATAGTGGATAGTTTTTTATGTGTACGATTGATTAGTATGTAGTGTCTATTGGGTGTTGAGTTTAATTTATACTAGTACTATATGCACACTCTATGCGTCTGCTTAAAATATAATTATATTAATTGTAGTTTTAAAATTTATAATTTATGTTTAGTAGATGAAATATAATTTTTATATATACTAGTACTTTGCACACTCGATGCGTGTGCTATTATATATAAAATATAATATTAAATTTATTTTAATTTCAAATAGTTAATTGAAATTATAATTAATTATCTATATATATATAAATTATACAATTAAAGGTAAATGAATTAACTAAAACTAGTGATTTAACTAAAAATAGCAACTAAAAGATAGTGGGTAGTCTTTTAACGTGTACGATTAATTAGTAGGTAGTGTCTATTTTTTTTTTTTTTTTGATGTGAACCTTCATTCATATCTTAATTGAGATCTGAGTACAAAAGCGCAGCCAACGCTTGTGTAGGCGGGGAACGCCCCTCAGCATTAAATCCTAACTTCTTCGCTAAGTAATGAGCAGCCTCATTACCTTGACGTCGAATAAAAGAAAACGAAACGGAAGAGAATAAATTAGATAGTGAAGCACAATCCTCAAGAATCTCATTAGTAGGTAGTGTCTATTGGGTGTTGAGTTTAATTTATATTATTATTGAGTTTAATTATATGATTATTATTTTATTAATGAGAAATTCGACACGCCAAATTAATTTGGATTGAAACGGTTTTGTATCCAACGCTGACCTTTTATATAATAGAATATATTATTATTATTATTATTATTAATGAGACACCAAATCAATTTGGATTTGAATAGTTTGTATCTAAGCCTGACCTTTTATATAATAGCAAAGATATGTAAAGATGTAAGGATATAACAGCATTCATATATCAATTCTGTGTTAGTAAATTGTTCTCTTCCCATGCTTCTTCGTTCTTTTATACCACTTTGTTAAATTGAGAACAAAAATGAAAAAAAAAAACTTCAGTAGATCTTTTAAGTTAATTTATTGACAACAATGAATATTAGAAAACCTCACTCAATAAATGTCAATAATTAATCAATTGATTTACGGGAAAAGAAAGGTTTTTTTTTTTTGCAGAAACATAATAACGCATCTAAATCATACTGTTAAAATTGGCATTAGCTAAAGAACAGTAAGAGCATAAATGATTGTTTGTGCAAATTATATAGTTCAGTAGGAGCTTAAAAAATATCAACATAAAATACAAATATCATAATCTGTTGAAATAAAATCAACAACTAAATTAAAACCCAATGGGAAAAAAAGGCAAATGCAACATCGCTGACATCGGTCAGATATAATTGTTAAACAAACGAACATAAAAAAATGAATATTTACTATTAGTTAAATAGGCCATAAAAAATGTCATCTTGAGTGAGATATGATCATATGAATAGTGCTAGTAATACGAATTTAAACATTCGGATTAATAGTTTTGGTGTTGACATAACTGACTTAAGATATGAAACCGGAGATCCAACGCATCGGTCACACTAAGGAACAAACTCTACACTGAAGTGACCGGTTTGAATCAAGTACGAAGAACTCAATCGCATACCGACTTTGAATACCGGTCACGAACAAGATTTCAAACAGAACACTGAAGCATGTTGGACCAAATTTGAATTAAGCTGGATACTCGAGACAGGAGCGTACTAAGACAAAAAGGAAATTTCAGACATTCAATGCAAAACTGCAAGTCTAGGGTGAAGCAGAGGCCAACAAACGCAAATAAGGAATGAAGCAAAAGCGACGGGATAAACTGCAGCACAAACCGGACAGACCCATTTTGGGAAAGTCAATTAATGCACTGCTCAGAGTGAAGAGTTTATCTCACAACGGCTTCAAAGTCAAACCTCAGCTACAAAAGGAGAAAAACAAGTTGAAGACAAGTGCTTTTGACACTTCACAATTCTACGCTTTCGAAGCTATCATCATCAATCCTCAAACGCTCTAAAAAGAGAGAAATCAAGAGTGAAGTCAAAAGACATAACTGTACATAGTTTATGTTCTTTATTCCGACGGACTGTAAAAAGCTGTTGAAGTAGGTGGATTGTTGTAAACGACTGTCTAGGTGATTCACTAGATTAAGCTGTGTTCAGTTGGGTAGGTTGTACTGTAATTTGTATAACTGAAGATCTAGTGAACCTTCCTACTGAGGAAGAAGGGGAGACATAGGAGATTTTAACTCCGAACTTCCAGATCCAACTCTGTCTTGCACACACACACGTATCTCCTTACACATCGGTTTCAATCGTTCAGTACTTCTTCTGCACTAATACTGACCGGTCACTGATTGAATACCAGTCACTGCACAAGTAAGCTAAATAGTCAAAAAAGAGTCAAGCGTTTATTTACCCCCCTCTAAACGCGTAACCGATCCTAACAAGTGGTATCAGAGCGGGTATATTCAATCATCAACCGATAATAATGAATACCTCAACCAAGCTGCCGATGTTCTCCCGGGAAATCTTCATGGAATGGAAAGTTCGTATGATGACTCATCTAGCGGCCCAGAACGAAGATATGTGGGACGTCATCACGGATGGACCTCCAACGCTGACAAAGGTCAACCCACTACACACTCAAGATAGGACACAGCCACAAACAAATCCAAAGGTAAAAAGTGAATGGACAGAGGGCGAAAAGAAACTGATGAATCTGGACAATGTGGCCAAGGACATTCTGTTCAAAACACTGGATACCGGAACGTTCAGACAAGTCATGCTGTGTAAAATCGCAAAGGAGGTCTGGACGAAACTTTGCCAAATCTGTGAAGGGAATGAATCGACAAGGGAAACAAACTCATAGTTGCCATTCAAAAGTACGATGGCGCAAAGATGAAACCGGGAGAATCAATGACCGACTTCGAGAGCCGGTTCATGAACATCATCAACGATCTCACTGCTCTCGGAAGGACGTTGGAAAACCGAGATGTGTCCATCAAAATCATGAAAGCACTTCCTCGTGAGTGGGATGTAAAGACCATGGCCATGAGAGAATCAAAGGATCTCAACAAGATACAGGTTCACGATCTCTTTGCTGATCTCAAGGCCTATGAGTTTGAGCTACAAACGAGAATGGAAGAAGCAGTTACAGAACAACCGGCCAAAGCACTTGTAGCCCCATAAGCCTCAACTTCAAAAACGTTTGAGGAACTGACCGACGAAGTCATGGCGCTCTTTGTGAAGAGATTCGGAAAGTTCATAAAGAAAACCGAAGCAGTATTTCGGAAGGTAAGAACTCTTTGAAAAACAAAACTGATAGAACTAATGTCTCCTGTTTTAAATGTGGCAGAAAGGGACATTACGCTGTTGACTGCCGTTAGGGGTGGTTCGGTACGGTAAACCGTACCAAAACTGTGATACCGTATACCCTACCGAAATTCGGTATCGAAAAAAATCATACCAATACCATACCAAAATTTCGGTATACCTTAAATTTCTATACGGTATCATACCGAAATTTCGGTATGGTATCGACGTCACACCTTCTATACTATTCACACGGAGGGTTTTTCATCATGCGTGCCTCGTAACTCGTTAATTCGTCGTTTTCAAATTTTTAGTCAATTTAAACTCCTTAGGCCCCAATAAGATGGATTATTAATACCAAATTTTCCAAAATAAAAGGATTTTTAATTCATAAAATAACCTTAAATAATTTACATATTTTAGTTAGTCTCCTTGTAAGACAAAGAACTTTAAATTAACACAAAATACAACTTTATCTACAGACTAATTAAAACGAAACGGTATTTTGTATTTCCTTTTGTTTTTTTAATGTAACTACAATATGGTGTGCCTCAATTATCTTAGAAAGTTAGGTATAGTTAATAATTTATGGGCTAGATAAAATTTATGAAGATCCTTATAATATCTTTATCCATTTTATATTTTTTTGAAATAATATAATATATGTAGGTGTGTATATATATGTATATATAATATTAAAATTTTTGTATTTAGGTATAATCGGTATACCTTATTTTTAAAATTTGCATATCATTACCGTACCGAAAACTTTCGGTACGGTATCATACCTTACCAAAAACTTCGGTATACCAAAATTTTCGATATTTTCGGTACGTTTCGATACGATAAGGACGGTATATCGGTATTTCGGTATATTTCTCCAGCCCTAACTACCATATTTTTAAGAAAAAAAAAGAGAAGGCCAGTACCAAGTCCAAGAAGTACCAAAAGGCATTGATAGCCAAAAATGGAAAACCTGGGATGACTCTGACTCTGAAGAATCAGACAGTGATGATTCAGACACCAGCAGTGACCAGGAATCCCATGAGTGTTTAATGGCCAACATGGGTGACGATGAGGTATGTGAATCTGCCTCTAATGAATTTACAAAGGAAGAGTTGCTTCAAGCTCTTCAAGAGATGGCTGATGGATATCACAAGCTATTTGCGAAAATTAAGCAAAAGGGCACAATCACACCAGTTGATCGAACCGGAAGTGACCTCAGTCAAACAAGGGTTCTGACTAAGGAGATTAGGGAACTTAGAAAGGAGATAGCACAGCTAAAATATGAGAACTCTAAGTAAACACCATTATACAGTCCTGGACTCAGTCCAAGAACAAAGTAGACAACATTCAGAACACCCTGAAGGATAGCAACGATAAGACCGGACTGGGATTCAAGCACACTGGACCAGGTGCATCCTCATCACACACGAAGAGTACCGGATGGATCAAGTTTGTCCAAGCTAGCTCTTCACAAGCTAGTAATACTAGCAACACACCGAAGCCCCCCAGTCAGAACAGAGCAAGAACACTTATCATATGTGAAACCGGCGGTCATTACACAATCTAGACCGATTTTTAATAGGCATGATCACAGGGGGAATCAGGGGTATTATTACGAGCATAGAAACAAGGGTAGACAATACCGGGCACAAAGATTAGAAATGACTAGGCCTAGAAATATTAAATATCTTATAGATCAAAGTACTGGACGGATCATTAAAGTCATTCAGATCTGGATACCTAAGAATCTGATCTATTTCGGACCCAAGTAAAACTGGGTACCAATTAGTACTGTCAATTTGGCGGGGCGGGCCGGGCTGGCCCGCCGCCCACCATCTGGCGGGCCTAAAAACTGGGGACCGCCCCGCCCCGCGGCGTGCCCCAGGCCCGCCCGCCAAGTAAATTTTTTTTCCTATTTTTTTATTTTAATTTAGAATATTAATTAGCAATAATTTTATTTTTAGGTATGATATTTATTAATAAATTATGAATAAATATGATATTAATTATACATAATTAATAATATTAATTATATTATCTAATTAATTTAGTTTTATTTTCTATATTTAGTAATTATTTTCATTATAATATATATTTAATTAATAAATTATATATATTTACAATAATGGCGGGCCGGCCCGCGGGCTAGCCTGCCCCGCCCCGCCAAGCCCGCAGCCCGCGCGGGGTGGCCCGCTTAGGCCCGCCTCCTGGCGGGCCTGCAAAAGCTCAGCCCAACCCGCCACTTTAGCGGGGCGGGGCGGCCCGGCCCGCGGGCCGCGGGCCACTTTGACAGCTCTGGTACCAATGTACATATATATATATATATTTTTCTTTTTCAGGAGTACATTGAGGAGCTAAATCGGTCTGTATGGTATCTGGACAGTGGATGCTGTCAACACATGACTGAGAATGAAAGACTGCTAAAGAAGCTTAAACTACATACCGGTCCGATCATCACATTTAGAGACAACGGTAAAGGTAAAACAATCGGGAAGAGAGTGATTACTCACAGGAACCTTACCCTAAAGAATGTACACTTAGTACAAAACCTTCACTATAACTTAATAAGTGTCAGTCAGTAATGTCGAAATAACTTTATAGTATCTTTTGAAAAAGATAAATGCTTTGTGAAAGATCAAGCTGAGCATACACTGATAACAGGTTATAGAGTCAGTAGCACATATAGAGTTCAGTGGGGAGATCAGTCGGTATCTACACCAACATGTCTTATAGCTCATAACTCCAAAAGTTGGCTATGGCACAAACGCCTGAACCATCTAAATTTTTAAACCATTTCAGTACTTAGGAAGAATAGTCTAGTCAGAGGTTTACCTAACTTAAAGTTTTCAAACGACAAACACTGTACTGCATGTCAGTTAGGTAAACAAATTAGATCACTTTAAAAACTAAAGGGAATATAAAGTCAAACCGGTGTCTAGATTTACTTCATATGGATCTTTGTGGACCCATACCGGTGGTCAGTCTTGGTGGTGCTAAATACACCCTCGCAGTGGTAGATGACTTTTCTAGGTTTACTTGGTTGTATTTTATAGTCTAAGGATCAAACTTCTGTCAGTCTAATGAAACTTTTCAAGAGAATGCAGAATGAACAAAATGGTAATATAAATAGAATTCGTAGTGACCGGGGTACTGAATTCGTGAATTTTGTGCTAACCGAATTTCTTGAGAACCATGGTATCCGCCATGAGTGATCTGCTGCTAGGACACCACAGCAGAACGGAGTAGCTAAAAGAAGAGATCGAACTCTAAAGGAAGCAGCCAGAACAATGTTAGCAGATGCAGACGTCTCTCATAAGTATGGACCGAAAATGTCCCCTCGGTAGGCTATTCAAAACCTTTGGGAGCAAGTGTTTCATCCACAATAACGGGAAAAATCAAGTCTCAGCATTCGACACAAGGGCAGGAAAAGGGATTTTCCTTGGATACTCCTCAGTTAGCAAAGCCTACCGAGTCTTCAACACTAAGACCCTATCCATTGAAGAATCATCACACGTGATCTTTGAAGAATCAGAAACCGATGATAAAACTCCTAGCAACATTAGTCGCTTAAGCATCCAACTGGAGAAATGTCATCTTGAAGACGAAAGTGATGAAAAACGGGATCAACCGGTCTTAGAACTCACTGAAATACCCATCACAGAAGAAACCAGTATTCAAGATGATACTACTGAGATACCGGTGGAACCAGTCAATCCATGTAATCCTGATCAGGAAGTCATCCCAGATGGACCAAATAATGTTACTCAGGGCATGCCGGAGGAATGAACTGAGGGGGAACGCATCAAATGGAACCGTACAAAGCTGAATCATCCTCAGCAACTGATCATAGGAGATTCTACAGCCCCCATGAAAACAATGCGACAAACGAATCCAAACTTATTCAGTCATGCGTTCATATCTCAGATTCAACCAACAAAGGTCGATGAAGCTCTCAAGGATGACAACTGGATAGAAGCTATGCAAGAAGAACTGAACCAGTTCGAGCGAAATCAAGTATGGACTTTCGTTCCCCGACCAACCCAAACTGTAATTGGTACAAAATGGGTATTCAAAAACAAGCTGAATGAAGATGGACTTGTTACACAGAACAAGGCCAGATTAGTTGCTCAAGGCTATCGACAAGAAGAAGGAATTGACTATGATGAAACTTTCGCACCGGTTGCAAGACTTGAGGCCATTCGGATATTCTTAGCATACGCAGCTCACAAGGATTTTGAGGTGTTCCAATGGATGTTAAGAGTGCATTTCTGACGGTACAATCTCTGAAGAGGTGTATGTTGCTCAACCACCCGATTTTGAAAGCCATGAGCACCCTGATCATGTCTACCCGGTTGAAAAAGGCTTTCTATGGACTGAAGCAAGCACCGAGAGCTTGGTACGAAACATTATCAAAGTTCTTAACTGATCACCAGTTCACCATCGGGAGCGTTGACAAAACACTAGTCAGATTTACGAAGGGCGACCATCTACTGATTGTTCAGATCTATGTCGACGACATCATATTTGGTTCAACTGATCCTAAGCTATGCAAGCGGTTTTCTAAAATTATGCAAGATCAGTTTGCGATGAGCATGATGGGTGAACTTACCTTCTTCTTGGGACTAGGCAATGGAGCATGGGATATTCATAAATCAAGCCAAATATACAAAGAAACTGCTAAAAAAGTTCGGTATGGACAGCTGTTCACAAGCAACAACGCCCATGAGTTCCTCAATAAAATTAGACAAGGACGCAAATGGAACTCGGGTTGAAGTTACTAAATACTGAGGATTAACTGGATCTTTACTCTATCTCACAGCCAGCAGACCGGACATTATGTATAGCGTCTGTCTATGCGCTCGGTTTCAGTCTGATCCAAAGGAAAGCCACTTTACAGCTGCCAAACGGATCTTGAAATATCTCAAAGGTACCATCATGTAGGTCTGCGGTATCCTAAAGATTCCAGTATGTCTTTGCTTGGTTATACCGATGCTGACTACGCCGGTTGCAAGATAGATCGACGGAGCACTGGTGGAACATGTCAGTTTCTTGGTGACCGATTAATCTCCTGGTTCAGCAAGAAACAAACTTCCATAGCCACATCCACAGCTGAAGCAGAATACTTGGCGGCTGGAAGTTGCTGCTCACAGATTCTATGGATACAGCATCAACTGGAAGATTATGGGATCAAGAAAACCGATACCCCTATCTTCTGTGACAATACGAGCGCAATTGGCATTACACAAAATTCGGTATTTCACTCAAGGACCAAGCACATTGAGATTCGACATCATTTCATTAGAGACCATGTGCTGAAGAAAAATGTTCGCTTGGAAAACATCTCAACCGATCTACAAGTCGCCGACATACTGACCAAACCGCTACCAGAAACTAAGTTCATTTTCTTTCGAAATGCTTTAGGTTTATTAGATTTATCCTAAATAACCTAAGCATGGAGTCAGGGGGAACACTGTTATATCAAATTGATTGATATAACCGGTTGCCTAGACACTACAACAAACCGTGCAAATTGATGATCATAGTAAACCTTTCTTCTTTAAACAGTCATTTTCTTCATATTGGTCAAACTACACAACTCCTTTCAGTTTTGTCTAAAACAAACCTTCGTCACAAATACTTGCCTAAAAATTTCGAATTTTTGTTTCTATCTCTGAACCGGTTATCTTCTTTTATCATGAAACCGGTAATTCCTCCTAAAGAATGGTATAGATACCGAAATATTCCATCTCTCTTGACCACTGACTGACCGAAAACGTTTTTATTTAATACACGTCATCAATTGCACACATTCCGTCATAGTACCTTTTTTTAGGAAAACTGACGACAGGCATTGTACTACTCAGCGGAGATATGTGATACCGCAGTTTCTGATGTGAGAGGAAGACTAAACGACAAGACGTCTTGTGCACTTAATGCGAAAACACGCTTTATCCCCTTAAAAGACTTGCTTTCGTGATCAATTGGAGAAGTTTCATAATTATCCTCAACCCACAAAGTCAGAATCATACCTCTCCCAAATTTCTCCGAAACTCTCGTCAAAACCCTACCACACTCTCAGAAAAATGACCCCAGTTCACAACGATCTCACAAGAACTGCGCTCCAGATCTACTTCGACAACTGCAAGGACACCGAGCATGATGGTTTCCGTCAAATTGTAGAAGCCCTAATTGAAACCGGCCTTCAGCATTTCTTCAGAGTTCATATGAGTACTACCCAGATGCTCTGCAACAGTTCTTCAACACAGTCCTTGTCGTCGGAGACTGCCTACAATGTCTCATCAACGGTCAGCAGTTCAACATCACCGAGGAGTATTTCGCCGAACTCTTCAATTTGCCAACCACTGGAGCAACCATCATCACTGTTTCAGATGATGTGAAGGAACAACTGAAGCCCACGATGTCTCTGTCAGGGACATCATTTAAAGATTCCGATAAGCGGGTTGTGTTGAAACCAGAGTACCGCCTGCTCCATGATGTGGTGGCCAAGTCAGTATTTGGCAAAGCAGGCTCGTTTGACATACTTACCAGCGACAAAGTCCAGGCTATGATGGCCATCCTGACCGGGATGAAGATTAACTGGTCTTCTGTGATCTTCTTGGTGCTAAAAGGAATGCTGCCAGTTCGTGAAAGGCAGTTCAAGAACTTCGCTCCTCAACTCTCCTTCCTTCTCAAGCACAACGTTGCTGATGTTGGCACGGTCCAATTGATAGGTTTCGCCCATATAGTATCGACAGATTATATCCGTCAAATGGTAGCAGTGGCCTCAACCACCAAGACAACGACCAAACGGGAGGCCAATGCAGATCTCGCCGTCTCCCAGACGTCAAAGAAACCCACGGTTGACCGCCCAACGAAATCGGTGGGCACTGCCCCAAAAAAGGAAGACAGCCACTTCCAGACCGGCTGACCCAAACCGGTCTCTACCAAACCTGCCAGGAAGAAATTGGTTTTGGCCTCTTCTTCTGATGAAACTGCCGCTTCAAGAGGTGTTCAAGAAATCGAGAAGCCAGACGCCCCAAAAAAAAAGCAAAAACCGAATCATTGTCCTCGACTGCCCGACCGTCCAAATCCATGAGCAGACCAGCAAGTCATGTTGCTCAACCCTCCTCTACTCAGAAACCGCCCCACTCTACATAGCCACTACAGTCGGTTCCTCTGCAAGCACCAACCATCACTGTCCCTCCAGTTTCAGGGACAACTGGTTCGGTGGGTCGGATTACTCCACCACAACGGGGTGTGGTAATACGAGAAACGGCCGAACAACTCCGACTGACACAGGGAAGGGGAAAGCCATCCTTGTTCCAGAAGGGCCTGAGTCAGTTGACGACACCGCCTGGAATCTCATCAGCGAAGAAATTGATGAGAACGTTGAGGCTGCTCTTCAGGCCTATGAGGATTGGCTCAACCTCCGGTACACTCCACTCAGTTGCGTGGTCTGGAGCTCTTCAGTCTCACGTGAGCGATTGAAGAAGGCAAGAAAGACTGAGGCCCAAATCATCAAGTTATTGGGCATCCAGTCTGTCAAGATCTTGATGAGTGCTCAGGAGTTGCTCCGTCTTCATCTCATGATGGATCAGCTGCACCATTACATTGAGCAGCAAAGGCAGAATTTACAACCGGGGGGTCCTGATACAGCTCACGAACTCCAAATTCTGACTGGAGGCTGAGATGCAAGTCATGGAGGCTTATTACGCAACGGTTTTCAACAGACTCCAGCCAGACCTGTCCTCCTCTTCGACTGCCTCCTCCACACCGACTGCTTCTACCCCTACTGTCTTCACCACACCGGTTGCATCCACCACGACTACAGCATTAGTCATCGCACTGGTCTCTTCCTCATCAGCTCCTAGATGACGACTCCACTACCTCTCTCCAACTGGCACTCAGACCAGCTCTCGCCTCCTTCTGAATTGGGTCATTCTATTTTGGCGCAGACACTACCTCCACGGTTTTTCCGCCAACCGATTCCTAGTTTCTCTCTGCCATCACTGGCAAATGTGCAGATACCCATTCAGATTCCGGCCTCCAATCCACCGCCTCTGCTTCTCACATTTGACGGGATATCTGAGACGGTCGACTCCGACCCCCCTCATCCAACTGATGCTGAAGAAGGACTAGGCATTTCGGTCACTGCCGCAAATTCCCAACCGGTGGGGGTTCAGTTTGAGCAAGAACCGATGTTGTCTGCGAGACCGACCCCTCGCATACTACTGATGCAGCAGCTGGACAGGGCACCTCAGTTACTGCTATAACAACTGAGTCAGTTGTTGTCCTCACCGATCCTCAAACGGTGCAAGTTCAGGCTCCAGTCCAGCAGTAGATAGCTCCCCAATCTTCTCATCTACCGGATGATCCTCCCAAAACCGCTTCTGTGCCAGTTGAGATCATGCATGGGACGAAGGAAATCTCTTTGGTGAAGCAGACCTACAGAACGATGTCTGCCCTCAGCAAGAAAGTTGACAGTGACCGGCCGCACACTAACGAGGGGTTCATTGCCCTCACGGATGATTTAGCCGGTCTTCGTTCTGATGTCTGTGCAGACCTGAGGTCATCAAAGCCCAACTGACTGCATTGACCAGACTGGTCACTCCGGTTATTGCCAAAAAGGAGGAAGTGGCACCAGCAGAAAACGTATGCACTCTGGTGGCTCAAGCACAACTGATCCTCAAAAGTTCATCTCGTAGCTATATCTTAAGGTCGACGATCCAAAAAGAGCTGTAGTCAAAGCCACACTAATACCGGACGAAGTATTAAGGGAACACACTTCTGCTATTCCAGTTAGGGAAGTCGGTCAGGTTAAAGTACAGCAGCAGCAGTCTAAGGCACTTGGCCTGCAGCCTTACGAAAGATCAACTGGCTGATCTCACAAGACTGCATGATATGAAGGAACATGCATACAAGGACGACGCCAAGCTGCAGGAGATGGAACGGATAAGCAAGAGCAAGGGATATGAAAAGTTACAATTTGTATCAAATCTTTTTGATATAAATGAAAAACTGGTTTTCTGCTGCTAAGTTTTGTCAATCACCAAAAAGGGGGAAATTGCTAGTAATACGAATTTAAACATTCGGATTAATAGTTTTGGTATTGACATAACTGACTTAAGATATGAAACCAGAGATCCAACGCATCGGTCCACACTAAGGAACAAACTCTACACTGAAGTGACCGGTTTGAATCAAGTACGAAGAACTCAATCGCATACCGACTTTGAGTCATGAACAATATTTCAAACGGAATACTGAAGCATGTTGGACCAAATTTGAATTAAGCTGGATACTCGAGACAGGATCGTACTAAGACAAGAAAATTTCAGACATTCAATGTAAAGCTGCAAGTCTAGGGTGAAGCAGAGGCCAACTAACGGAAATAAGGAATGAAGCAAAAGTGACAGGATAAACTGCAGCACAAACCGGACAGACCCATTTTGGGAAAGTCAATTGATGTACTTCTCAGAGTGAAGAGTTTATCTCACAACGGCTTCAAATTCAAACCTCAGCTACAAAAGGAGAAAAACAAGTTGAAGACAAGTGCTTTTGACACTTCACAATTCTACGCTTTCGAAGCTATTATCATCAATCCTCAAACGCTCTAAAAAGAGAGAAATCAAGAGTGAAGTCAAAAGACATAATTGTTCATAGTATATGTTCTTTATTCCGACAGACTGTAAAAGGCTGTTGAAGTAGGTGGGTTGTTGTGAACGACTGCCTAGGTGATTCACTAGATTAAGGCTTAAGCTGTGTTCAGCTGGGTAGGTTGTACTGTAATTTGTATAACTGAAGATCTAGTGAACCTTCCTACTGAGGAAGAAGGGGAGACGTAGGAGATTTTAACTCCGAACTTCCAGAAAAAACTCTGTTGCACACACACATGTATCTCATTACACATCGGTTTCAATCGTTCAGTATCTTCTTCCTGCACTAATACTGACCGGTCACTGATTGAATACCAGTCACTGCATAAGTAAATTAAATAATCGAAAAGAGTCAAGCATTTATTCATCCCCCTCTAAACGCGTAAACCGGTCCTAACAAATAGGCTGTAAAATAAAGGACATTGTTGAGAAACTCACCAAATGCGAATGGTAAATGAACAGTGTTGAAAAAACTTTAAATAACTATTCATTAAAGAGCATGATAACGCAAATATGTGCATATAATGATAGAGAAAAGACTCACATAGTCTTGGTCCATATACTTGTTTTTATTTGCTTCTACGTGATGATTGCGTCAGTATTTATCTTCCAACGTAATCATCTTCTCCGTATGCAATCGATATGGTTTTGTACGTGATTTGGACGTCCTTTTATTAAGTTGAGATAGAAAATTAAGTATTTGAGAAGGTGGGTTTTTATTGAACGTGGGTTGTTGATAGATTTTAGCTTTTATTATTTTATCAACTATTATTAGTTGTAGAAAACTATGGTTGGTTGATCCTGAAATTCACATACCAAATTAGAATAGAAATTGCCGGTTTGTATCATACTCTTACCTTTTATATAATAGTAAAGATAATAGCAAACGTTTTGTAATAGGTGCACTTCAAAGTTCAAATTACAAGACCTTCGAATTTGTGCGACACTTTTTTAACTCTCAGATTAGTTTTTCGACACGTAGTACTCCCTCCCTTTTTTTAATACATGTGGTTTTAGAATTTATTTTTGTTTTTAAATACAAGTCGTTTTACAGTTTTCAAAATAATACTGATTTATTTCAGTTTTAGCTCTTATCTTAAATAGAAATTGGTAAATCAACTAAGATAATATAATTAATTAACCTTTTATTGAGATTTTACTTTATTTCTTGTTAGGATCGGTTAGCGTGTTTAGAGGGGCTGAATAAACACTTGTTAGATTTTCGGATCTAAACCGATTAAGGTCTGATACCAGTGCTTAATATTTATGTGTGCGACTTGTGCGGAAGCTAACCGATCGGTTTTGAACCAAGACCGGATGTGAGATATGATGTGTGTGTGTGTTTGTGAAAGACATAAATTTGTTTCTGGAAGTTCTGAGCAAAATCTCTTAGGTCTCCCCTTCTTCCCCGCAAGGAAGGTATCACTAGAAGCCTCGGTTTACAACATTTGTTGGACAACCTCCTTAGCTAGACTTACATAATACAAACCTCACGGCTATACTTGGCTAGCTAAACTCCTCGTCTACACCTAGACAGCTTTTTATAGTCCGTCTATTTTCAAGAGCTTTTTACAGTCCCTTGAGAACAAATCACTTACTAACCGGTTTCGTATAGTACAGTGATGACAACACCTGATTCTTTTCTCGCTAAAGAAGTTAACGCTTTGAAAGTTTGAGCTAATTCTCTCGTTCTAAAATTCGTAGTTGGTGAAGCAGTTGTCTTCAACATCCCTCCTATTTATAGTTGAGGTTTGAAGTTGAAGCCGTTGTGAGATAGCTCTTGTGCACCGGACAGAGCATTTATTGATTTTACCCAAAATGGATCTGTCCGATTTTCGCAGCAGTCGCGCTGTGCCTTTTGCTTTATTCCTTAATAATAAGCTTGTGCCTTGTCCACCGTGGCACTTCCGGTATCATGCAACCGGTCTTCAATGCATTCCGGTTTCTGGTAGCGCTGTTGTCCTACTATTTGTTTCCGGTTTATTCTATGTCTAACCGGTGTACTTTATTAAGTTAGGTTCAATCACCAAAACTGTTAATCTGAATATTTAAATTCACGATTTCTAACATTTCTTAATATGCGTTAACGACTTGTATTAAGGAATAGAGGGAGTAATAATTAACGACGAGAAGAAATAATATCGCAGCATTTCTACGATGAACTGAGAGTCGGCATGAATCTGAATATGAAGAATGAGCGTTCCTATTTGTAGATGATGCAGAAATTTGTTGGGGTTATATATATTTAGTTATGAATAACAACGGTCTCTTAACTTTGAACATACTTATTCCCACAAATGTAATAATTTTTAAAATGTTGCTTTTCAAACCCCTTCAAGTGATGAACTGGAACCATAAATTTTTTTTTTTTATTTCTATTAAATTTTCCAACATCATTCATATTGTTCTCAAAATGTACCAAAACACATCGTTCAGAGCATTAATTATGTATATCTACTCTACACAGGATAGTCTATTTTATTTTATTTTTTTATAACAAAAACTACATCGACGACTTAATCGTCAACTTTTATCGTTACATCCGCAAAACAATAAGATTATTACCTCCCTTAAGTAGTTAAGTTCAACCTTCAATATAGTTCGAGTACATGTGTACGTGAGATGGAGATTTCGTTAAGTACCAATGTCAACTTCCAAGAATCTAAAAGTACATAATTCGATTTGTACTATTACAACTTCAAAACTCAATCTAGTTCTTTTACTTATTTCATGCATATAGCATAACATCTCTTAAATCTTCATTGAATAGATGGCTCTAAGACAACATCCAAACACATCCCATAAAACCCTAATTAGACCACCTTAAACTTAGACCAACTCCTCATAGTGCTTATTCCTAACTTAAGATGATCACCATCGATTACTTAGGCGAAGTCGGTAAATTTATTCGTAGGCCAACAAAACATCCCAATGTTGTTCGAAATGTCATCAGCAGTTCCCATAATTGCATTACTGTCCCAACAAGGTTCTTCGAAACCCTCAATGAAGCTTCGAAAGCTCGGCGAATCAGCAATAAGACCATCATCATGAACATTCATTAGCAAACCATTCACCGTATGATCCTTGACCTCATTACAACCTTTGATATCCCCATTATTATTGCTCGAAGTTCCCAAATCTTTACTCAGGTCAAAATCAGTCAGAAACGAATTCCCAGCGTGGAGTAGCCCATCAGCATTATTATATGGAAAGGCGCTAACGATAGGGTTATTCTGCGAAAAATTAAATATGGAATTAGGAGATTCGAGCGTTTCACCTAAGCCCAAAAACCCTTCGATGGAGGACATGGTATTATAGTCTCTGGGGTTTGTCGAAAACGAGCCCTGGAAAACTTTTAGTACGTCCAAACAAGGAATCCTCGATTGCAACTGTGTTCTCTGAGCAGCTTCTTTCGCCTCGTTGAGAAGCAATAGCTGAGATTGATAGCTAGGGAATACATGGGGCTTGGTAATAACGAGCTTCGAAGATTCGCGCTTAATTCTTGATTCAGCTTCTAACCGAGCGCTTTCCCACTGAGCCATGTGGCTAAGGTTAGCCATGTCCTTAGCCATGGCTTGACCCGAAGATGAGCCGAGGGTGTGGTTCTTGGGCTTGTGAGTCACTGGGTCGATTCCCATTTTGGTTAGCTTTTTCTTCAAATGTGTGTTCCAATAATTCTTGATTTCATTGTCTGTCCTTTTAGGCAAGTGGCTTGCTATTACAGCCCATCTACACACATGTCATTTCATTAATTATTAGCGTAATAAATATTTGATCATTATAGCAGCAATCAACTTCAAACTGATTTTTTCATGGCCTTGCTTGGACCCGGAAATAATTAGGGCTGGGTACCACATTAATAAAAGCATTGAAAACGATGGACATATATCTATTTATTTTTGCTGTTGAGATTTGTTATATCGAAAAGTTCATTTAATTCTCTGAATGGAGTTGGAAGAAGATAGGGTTTTTTAGGACATCATACGTACATTCTTTTGAAAGGGGTAATAAAGGCTTTGACTGAGACTCATCATGCATGCATGCATGCATGCCATGAAGGGCCCGAACTTTTACATGACTAGAAAACAAACCTTGTGATATGTTAATGTAGAGTTTGACTGTTGAAGGAAAAAAAGCTGATGTTTTGGTATTATATTATTCCTATTATTACCTGTTTCCAAGAAGCGCATGAAGCTGAATGATAGTTTGCTCTTCTTGCGAGGTGAACTTTCCTCTCTTTATGTCAGGCCTTAGATAGTTATTCCATCGAAGTCTGCAACTCTTCCCACATCTCTCAAGCCCTGAAATGGCATCAAATAATATTCTAACTATACGATATGTAATAACTGAAACTAATCACCCTGGGCTTGACTTTACCAGAAGTTAGGGTTTTTTTTTTTAGAGACTAGTTGTTTCGTTATTCTTGATCTTGTAGTCAAAATCTCCAAGATTCAACGAAATATGTGGACTGAGAGAGAGATTAAATCCTTATTTGATCATAGTACAGTGATGTAATACATTCACACACACACACACACACACACACACACACACATATATATATATATATCTATAGTGTTGATTAACTAGTCCATGAAAAAGTTAAATATACCAGCTTTCTGAGGAAGTGTTCGCCAGCTTCCATGTCCATGTTCATTTATGTAAGAAGAGAGTTTCTTATCTTCTTCGGCTGTCCATTGACCTTTCTTCATGCCCACCTGGTTATTGCAACATGGACTCTTTCCCATTTTTTATAGTAAGAGAACCAAAAAGACGATTTTCTTCTGTAGTATGTTATTATATATGGTGATATTATTCTTAGGTATATTTGTGGAAAATGGTGAGGTTCATAGGTTGTATATAAAGGGGGGAAGAATTTAATGCAAAAAGAAGACTTACGAATTAGTTTCTTAACATATCTCTTCAATAGTAATGATATAAACCTTGCTTGCATGCATGCAGGCGAGAGTTCAGTATTCGAATGTAAGTATGTTTTTAATAAAATAAGCCCCCTATTAATTGTGTTTATTGATTAAATTATGATGGTGGTGACGACGTATTTTCGGATCAATTTTTTTCGGGTCCATTCTTTTATGTATGGGGTGCGCTGATTGAAATCGTGTTTGTTGAATATGATCTTTTGAATTTATGTGGTTTTTCCGCTCATAGAGAATAAGCGTAAAAAAAACAAAGTGACCATTATCGAATTAAATAATAATGCTTTTGAGTTTTCGTTGCTAATTGTCTCAAGAACACGCCTTTTCTTCTATGAGATAACATAGATTTAAAATTATGTAATTGCTAACCAACTTAATACTAATACGCAAAGCATGTATTGGTTATTTAAGCTTTATTTTTATCTTCCACGTCGTTTTATTGTTAATTAATTTTCAATTTTAAGTGCATACTGCATACACGTGATAAAAGTCGGAGGACAGATGAAGCGTGTAGTAAGTGAAAAATTTAATACATAAAAAGAAAAGTAGGACAGTTTCAACTAATTATTTTGCTATTAATTTTTGAATTTAATTTGGGACCGAATACGTATTTATTCTACTGCTTGTGGTGTCTTCGTTTGCCGACTCCAAAAACCATTTCCTTGGAGTGTACGTGTCATTTATTTTGATGATTGTCAAAACGCGAAACTATTTGTGATGATTGAGAAAAATCGAACATTTTTTAAATTTAAAATAGACGAACATTCGCGTCTAATAAATAACTAATCGTCAAATCAATGCTTTCATATGTCACGGAAACAAATAAGTTCAACTTACGAGTCAGAAATTCATATTTTCAATTAGAGATAAGGACTCATGTAAGTTTCATTTATCGATAAGGATCCAATTTAAGTTTCATTTAGAGAAAATAACCCATATGTTACCACATACCCATGAAGTGTTACCACAGACCCATGAAGTGGTATTTGGAAACCATGGAGTGTTTCTGAAAAAAATGAGTCCTTAAAACTATGAATTTTCTGACAGGGGTCTGAACTCGTGAAACTTAAAAGGGGGATTGAAACGTAAATGCCCCAACAAATAATACAAAGATTACATATTACGAAGCATAGTAAGAGCATCTCCAATCGAACTGCAAAACTTAAATATGAAGTGAAAATACTCCAATAGTGTCCCAAATCGAAACTCAAAATGCTATTTTATATTTCTCCCTCATCACGTGGACTTAAATATGCGTTTGCGTCAAAGCAAATGCGTTTATTTCAAAATCGCGTCAAGCCCCTTTTAATTCAATAATTATTAAGGAAATCCACATAACAAAAAAAAAAAAATTAAATAGATCTATTATAAAAAGCGGGTTGGTTTAACCAAGGAAGAGATGAAACATGAGCGACTTTTTCAATTTGTTGCTGGAGAGATAGTCAAATTAATTATTTTTTTATTGTTATTTTGTCTAAATTTCGTGGTTTGGCTTTTCTTGTGAGGTTGTAGTTGTTATTGTTTGATTAAATTAGGATATTAAATGAATGTGGGAACTAAATGGTTTCTAATAAAAATATATAAAAGGACACTATTATTAAATAGTTTTTCTATGTTTTATATGAAAAAAAATTGAGGTTATTATTAAAGCGATATTATAATTTTTCAATTGGATTTAAAATAACAGTATAATCTAATTTGTAAAGTTATAAATTACATGGGTAATATTAAAAAATCAAGTAGTGAAAAATAGTATAATAATGGTTATTTGAGTTTGAGAATTGGTTGCCGATTGGAGAAGAAATACTGCATTATGAGTTTGAGAATGAGTTTTTTGGTTGGAGATGGTTTGAGAAGAAATATATATGCTTCAACCAGAAGGCTTTCAAGAAAAAGGGAAAGAAGATCTGGTTTGCAAGCTAATCAAATCTCTTTACGGACTCAAGCAAGCACCACGATGCTGGTACAAGAGATTTGATTCATTCATAGTAAGTCTCGACTACACCAGGCTTTATTCAGATCCTTGCGCGTATTTCAAGAGATTTCACTCTGAAGATTATATCATGTTGCTGTTGTACGTTGACGATATGCTGGTAGCAGGACCCAACAAAGATCGTATCAATTATCTAGATTCAACTCGCTGGTGAATTCGAAATAAAGGACTTGGAACAGGCAAACAAAATTCTTGGCGTACAAATCTCTCGAGACAGAAGCAATAGGAAGATCTGCCTTTTGAAGAAAGTCTTGCGAAGGTTCAACCTGCAAGAATCTATGTCATTAAGAAGATACTCCGGGAATAAAGGATATTATTTTCTCCATACAAAGTTAAAGACAACTTTTAACTATTTCCTTAAAAAAAATCACGAGGGAAGAAAGGAGATCTTTTTAACGTGATATGGAATGTAAAATGACCGTTAACAAGTGGCCTTGTTTCGGAGAAACTAGAAATAGAAGTGACCGTTAAGCTTCACCAGAAATAACACTTTGCCAATCCCTTCATAAAATATATATATATATATATATATATAATATATATATATACGGTAATAATTGGATATATTTGAGTGAACATACTAGAGAAAAAACTTGACATGACAATAACAAATGCACTGTGAAAAATTAATATCTCAGCTCACCAGAAACTTATACGGCTTTCAGTGTCATATTTAATACCTTTAACAGAAGCTTTAATCATCACTGCAAAGCGCAAAGCATTGTATCTTTCTAACTACAGTGGTTAAGATTCTCTAATTTGTCCCAGCCAACTTATCAACGAATTTGGTTAGAAATATACCTTTCAAGTAGAAATATGCCTTAAAGATTTGTTAAGCTTTATCAGAAATTTTATTTCCAGCACACACTTCATTTCTTAACTTATTTTGTTTACCTAATTTAACAGTAAGACATAGTTTCTATTACGAGCGATTGTTGAGGATCTCATATGCATACCTGAACTTTGATATCATGTCAACAATCAGTTTACCTAAAAGTTTAAGCTTTAGGGGGTATCATATTTTAATATTCTATATTTTATTTTCAACATGGCTCCAATGTCGTCATACCTAGTTTTTTGTATATATATTCTTAGACAAATAACCTGTACCATAATAAACCTCTTTGCTCTGAACTCCCATATCATTGTTAAAACTCCTAATTTAAGCTAATATTAAACGACAGTTAAAAGTTTAACCTTATAAATCGCCTATAAAATGATATTCTACCCTCTTTCAAAAACTTATCATTACATAACCCAAGGCAGTAAATGATTATCACCCACGTGAATGTTATTACAATAAATTTAATATACACATTCATTCTGCAAGTTGGCATAGATGGAGAGAAACCATTGCCATGCATACAACATCCATAGGATTCTGACACATCAGCAATTCAATATATACGCAGAGGGCAAACAGTATGATTCTCATGGCTTTTTAGAAGAATCTAAGGTGACGATGGAAATAAAAAAGAATACTCAGATAATTTTTTGTCTCTTTCTGATTTCAAAGATAAGATATGCTGCTAGAAAAAGCTTTTCTCAAAGCGATACTCACGCATCAAAGTCAATGACATTAAGCCAAATTCAAGGGCAACCACAAGAACATTTTTTTTATCAGCAAGTGAAAAAGAAAAAAAAAAGAGCTCATTTTCAGTGGATTTTCAATGCCCTCACCAGCAAACTTTTATCCCATTTAAGACACTAATCTTACCATAGACAATGGTACTAAATATAAACAGAAAAGGTTAATGCAGTGGACCAAGTGGATTTTTAAGGGTTTTGATTTTAGTCATAAAGGGTTTCTCAGGCTTTCTGCATGTTATAGTTAAGTTGGGAGAAGAAAAGACCACATTAGCATACAAGGCAACAGTTTTTAATTATGTATTAACAGTACTATTGTCAGATAGGCATCAGACCAGATGTGGAAATGTTCCTACCACTAAGACAGAAAACCGTTGCCAAGATTTAAGACATAATAACTGTAATGAGATCTGTGTAGTAATAGTAACCGTGAGCAACCCACAACACATCATGAGGAGAAATAGAAATTTTCAATTTTCACATGATACCTCAAAGAACACAGACTAATTTGGCTCAAATGTGCACCAAAAGACGAAGTCGACAACAAGTGCGACGCAGAACAAAATGCAATATGTTTTAGTTAACAACTTCGTCACACGAAATGCCCTCCTATGAGAATCAAGAAAGATTACCTTATAGGTTGTCGTCAAAAGGATGATAGGCCCGAAAATTTCCTTAGCTTTTCGTAGGATACCCAGAACACGAACTGCCAAGGCCCAAGCCTAGCCCAAGTAGGAAAAAACCCCTTCCAAAGCGCTCGCAAGCCCTCGATTCTCACAGTCTTCACAAGGCAATCGTACGAGTTCTTATATCGAACGCTGCCTACTTCCCCTTGATTCATCATTCTAGTCTTCACAACATCTGCTGGGCAGCTCAATGCAGTAGCTGCCAGGCCAGACGTGACAGAAGACAGAGTGTGGGCGTAAACGTTGTCATGACATATCTGATTCTTCAACACGAATCGTTTTGCCTGATCGTAGCAAGATAATTCTCCCATGTTTACCAAGAAGGCCCGTTGAACGTTTGGAGAAACGCCTTTCCATAGGCCCGAAAGACCCTCGGCACGAACGATCTTGCTTAGGGCATCGGAGATGCCTGAGTATCGAGGTTGGAGACCTTGGCTCATCGTACGACCATCGGCTTGCATTCGTACTTTGATGAGATCTGCTGGGCTCGCAATAACCTACTATAAATAAGCGGTAATGATGAGATTTATCAGCAGAGAACTTAAAATAGCAAAGACTGCTGATGAATTACTGATACGAATTTGGCGATTTTCATAGTAAGGCAATTCCGAATAGAGGCAAGTAATACCATAACAAAGAATTCGCTTTTTTTTCATTGAGAAGTGATCATGGAGAAACATTGATGGAGGGAAAACAATTGGTAAAAACTATTGAATTCTCGTTAAGAATTCCACAGAATCAAAAGGCCTAGTCGAGCATTGCGTGAGCTCGCAACTTCCAATCAGACTACTAATTCTATCAATTGTCCCAAAATAATTGGAGTACCTACCTGAGCAATCGCACCGGAAACGCCACCGATGACAGCTTTGCTGTAGAACGGCAGCGACTCGCCCGGTTTCTCGACGAAACCGCCGCGCAAGCGCTCGTATCCGACGATGCGAGTCGGCGTGTAGAACATATGCCGCAGAATCGCCGGAGATACGCCTCTGTACATCCCCAAAAAGCCGTCGTTCCTAACGATTTCAATGGCTATTCTCAGAGAAGTAGCTGAGGGGTGCGATTTCACAGATTCTCCGTGAAGTTGGAGCCGAGTCTTCATGAGATCGATCGGAAACGTAGCAGTTTCCGCGAACATAGCGGACAGTGACGTCAGCCCGACCTTGCTGATGTCACGATCGCCTGACTTCATTGTGACCTTAGGCAAACGTCGTCGTTCCTACTCGCAGACTTCCAACCTGTATTTCCTGTTCTAACTATTGGGCCGATAAAAATGGGCTGCCGATTGGCTACTATTGGGCCGTCTATGATGTAATTAACTAAAAAGTTGATTAGAATCTAAACCCTTTTATAAAAAAAGCAAACACTGTACAGTATGTATAAAACAGTAATTAAAATGTGAAATAATCAGTTAATTTATATTATTTAATAAATGATAAGTTAGGATTTTACGAACATTTCAGACCCGAGAAATTGCGTAATTCCATAGTTATATGTCTAAATGTCCCGGAATATCCTATGTTACTTTTCATATTTTACAGGTAAAGAGCTAAAAAGGCCAAAAATCGTTAACGAACTTGGGCCAAAATCAGCCCAAACTATGTGAGTCCATGAAGCAAAAAACAATAAAATCAGCCCAAATATTTCAGACCAAAAAGCAGCCCAACACACATATAGATACAATATACAAATAGATACAAAGAGGGAGAGACAGGGACCGATTGAACTGCAATTGAAGAAAATGACCACCACACAAACCACAAACAAGGGAAGAAAAGAAGACATTTTTTGCGGTTGAGCACACACGACAAACAGAACGCAAAGAGCGGGCAGAAAGGCAACCGATTGAAAATTCCCAGCAGCCACACCAAAAAAAAAGAAAAAAACAGTTCGAGAAAATTGGGGATGTTAAGTCGCTCGCGTGTTTCTCCTCATACCTGTAAAAAAACAAAGAGAGGGCAAATGCTATGCTTCGACATCTAGGTAACAAATAAGCTGCGTGCTAAGTTAGAAGGGGAAAAGTTGTGCGATCTGTGTGCGATTAGAGTAAGGTGCTTGTGGGGTTGTTGTATGCTTGGGGCAGATAGGTGTGTGCTTAGTGACTCAATTGAACAACTATGTGCTATTAAGAAAAGTCGCCCATCACCGTTAGACGAAAGTACTGTGAAGGGCGTAATTATTCTATCTTTTGTTTTCATTATGTTTATGTTTAAATATTCGCTGCCTTCGCTGATTAATATGTTAGTATAACGCGTTTTGTTAAGGCCTTATTAGGCCGGATTATGAACTCGTATGTTATCGTGCTTTATTTAATCGTATGTGCTAAAGTTATGTGTTCTTTACTGATCTTAATGGCTGCATATAAATCGCCATATGCTTGTTTCATTGATTGGTTTATGAGATCGAGAGGTGATTAGACCGATTAGTTGACGTGTTGAACATCACGACGTAAAACGACCAGAGATGGAATTCGGTTTCGTTCGTGTGGTTCCCGAGACCTTACGCGCTGAAAGCATCTAAACTAGGGAAATTCGAAAAATCGAATGCGTCGGAGTAACTACAGTCATATAGGGATATAGTTGATTTGTTCACTCTCGCATAGGGTTGCTATACACGCGAGAGCGGGTAGCACGTATGTTAGGAATTTCTACCTTGACTGTAATCGTATTGATTAGATAAAGTCGATTGCATGAAGACGTAGATTAATCCTTGCCGATATATGTGCTTTAATCACGTTTGTCGCCAACTAATATTCGTAATCGTTTTATAGTTGGTCATTTGTGTTTTAATTCAAAATAAAAAATAATATAATTACTTATTAAGTTACAATCGTATTTTCGAATTAATCGAGCTATCCTCGTGGATGGATACTCGGACTTACATCCGGTTTACACTACTTGCACGACCTAATACACTTGCTATTATTCGAGCGTATCAATAAATACTAATATTTTTCTGCGCACTCTATGCGTGTGCTTAAAATTATTTTATTGTTACTTACAATATTGAGAATTGTAAGTTTTAATTTTAAAAGATAAAGTATAATTTTTAAATATATAAGGAGCAAATAATGTGAAAAGTATAAGTATTATAATTAAAAAGTTTAGAAGTTGTATGATAATTATTAATTAAATAAATTATAAATATAGCGGTTAAATTGTCATTAATTTGACAAAGCAAGTTACAGTTTATAACTAGCACTCCCCGTTAACATAATAATATGTTTTGCAACACATCTATAGTTCTATTATCAATCTATTATGTTAGGATGTGTGGAAATTCCCGATAATTATTTGCCCGAAAAATTACGATAATAATAAACGAGACGAAAAATAAATTTGGACAGTGACACGAGATTTACGTGGTTCGGTCATAATGACCTACGTCCACGGGCCGGAGGGTAGAACTTCTTTATTATGTGGAGAGATTACAAACACGTACCCTGACGTGGTACAAAAATAGCTACAACAATATTAGGAGTAGGCTACAGAAAATGACCAGAGACCAGAAGATCTGATGTGGTTGTGGTGGTTTCTTCCTTCGATCAATTGCTGCTATTTATAGGCAATATTTGCCTTTGATCTGCCATGGGAAAAGGAGAAAAAAATTATCTGCTCCTTTCTTTGAATCAACTACGGCAGCCAAGAGAAGAAATAATTTCTTCTATTCACATGTTTTTTGACCATGTGAGTACGACGCCTTATATCAATAATAGCAAATGCCTTTGCTTTTACCCACGTGATGATAGGAATAAAAAGTCACATCAACAAATCTCCACCTTGACTTTGATTCCGACAAATTACTCCACCTTATTTAGAATACCTTTATCTCCCTCCGACTTTAGCCCCGACGGGCTACTTCACCAGTTCTGAAACACCAATCAAGTCCAAGCAATGCTTGAACTTGGAAACTGGAAGAGCTTTCGTAAACATATCCGCAGGATTATCCTTCGCGTTGATCTTCTTGATAACCACCTTCTTATCTACAATGATCTCACGAATAAAATGGTACTTGACATCACTATGTTTAGTCCTTTCGTGATACATCTGATCCTTAGTCAAATGATTCGCACTTTGACTATCACGGAAAATAGTAATGACTCCCTGATTCTGAGTTAATTCGCTGAATAACCCTGTCAAACATAATGCTTCCTTGATCGCATCAGTAATCGCCATGTATTCTGCTTCAGTAGTAGACAACGCCACTACATGCTGTAGAGTAGCTTTCCAGCTAGCTACACAACCTCCAATAGAAAATACATAACCAGTAACAGATCGTAGTTTATCGAGATCACCTGCGTAGTCTGAATCGACGAAGCCAACGAGAGTATCACTGTTGCTGCCAAACTCCAAACAAGTGCTTAGAGTACCCTTCAAGTATCTGAGAATCCACTTCACTGCTTGCTAGTGTTCTTTCCCTGGATTAGCCATGTATATGCTAACAACACTAACAGCCTGTGAAATATCAGGACGTGTACATACCGTTGCATACATAATACTGCCGACTGCACTCGAGTAAGGAACTCGTGTCATGTACGCGTCTTCCTCATCTGATGATGTGACTGAGCAGCGCTTAGCCTAAAATGGCTAGCAAGAGGAGTGCTGACTGGTTTGACATCATTCATGCCAAATCTCTCCAAAACCTTCTTGAGGTAACTTTCCTGGGTCAGGTATAACATACCAACTCCTCTATCACGTCTAATCTCCATACCAAGAATCTTCTTAGCTGCTCCTAAATCCTTCATTTCAAATTCACCGTTCAATAAGGCCTTCAACTGGTGAATTTCTGCAAGATTCTTAGCCGCAATGAGCATGTCATCAACATATAACAATAGATAAATGAACGAACTGTCATTTAACTTCCGGAAGTAAACACAACTATCATACTTGCTCCTGGAGAAGCCATGACCCAACATGAAAGAATCAAACCGTTTATACCACTGTCTTGGAGACTGCTTAATCCGTATAAGGATTTTTTCAGTAGACAAACTTGGTCTTCCTTACCTTCAACTATGAAGCCTTCAGGTTGCGTCATATAAATCTGTTCATCTAAATCGCCATGTAAGAACGCTGTCTTGACGTCAAGCTGTTCTAACTCCAAATCATACATGGCAACGAATGCAAGTAATACACGAATAGAGCTATGTCTAACGACAGGTGGGAATACATCATTAAAATCTACACCTTGTACCTGACTATAGCCTTTCGCGACTAATCGTGCCTTATACCTTGGATCATCAGAACCAGATATATCTTCTTTCTTTTTGAAGACCCACTTACATCCGACTATTTTCTTTTTCTTTGGCGGCGACACAAGAATCCATGTACCATTCTTGTGCAGAGACTCCATTTCTTCATTCATCGCTACCAGCCACTTATCAGAATTATCATCGCTTATTGCCTCCGAATAGGTAGAAGGTTCACCGCCTCCACCCGTTTCTTGCGCCACTGATAACGCGTACAACAAAATTTACGTACCGCTGTTGTAGTCGAATCTCCCGTCTCTCCCTATCTCTGGCTATAAAATATTCCTGCTCGACGCTTTCATTTTCAACAGGATCTGAATCAGGTTCTGGCTCATCCTCTTGATCTGTTGAACTCGTGGCAGGGTCATCTGAAGGATCTTTGTTGATCTTGAGCTCCACCTCGCTGTGTACACTATCCTTCTTTTCTTCATTAGAAGAATTAGTAGACTCATTTGAAGGATGCAACATAGAAGACTCGTCGAAAGTAACATCTCTGCTAATTATAAATTTGAGTGACTTGGGATCAGGATTATATAGTCTATATCCTTTCACCCCCGAAGCGTAACCGAGGAAAATACATTTCTTAGCTCTAGGCTCTAACTTCCCTCGTTTACGTGCATATAAGCTGGGCACCCAAATATTCTTAAGTTGGAGTAATCAGCAGGAGTACCTGACCATACTTCCTCGGGAGTCTTGAAGTTGATCGGTGAACACGGTGAGCGGTTGACAATATAACATGCTGCGGCGATAGCTTCAGCCCAAAAATCATTTGTCAACCCAGCGTTGGAGATCATACATCGAGCTCTCTCTAAAAGCGTCCGGTTCATGCGCTCAGCAACACCATTTTGTTGAGGCGTCATTCGAACGGTGTGATGTCGAGCAATTCCTTCGTTTTTGCAGAATTCATTGAACTCGCTTCCACAAAATTCTAAGCCATTATCTGTCCGCAATCGCTTGATCTGTTTTCCTGTCTGCTTTTCAATCAAAGCTTTCCATTGTTTAAATGTTAGGAAAACATCACTTTTCTGTTTAAGAAAATAGACCCAGACTTTCCTTGAATAATCATCAATGAAAGTCAACATATATCTTGCACCACCTTTGGACGGAACACGAGAAGGACCACATACATCAGAATGAATATAGTCCAAAGTACCTTTCGTCCTGTGGACTGCTGGCGAATTGAAGCTGACTCGTTTCTGCTCCCCAAAAACACAGTGTTCGCAAAAGTCCATCTTACCAGTACTTTGACCGCGGAGTAGGCCCCGCTTGTTTAAAATCGTCAAGCCTTTTTCTCCCATGTGTCCAAGTGGCATATGCCATAATCGCGTGGTATCAACCTCCGGGGATGTCGAAACTGCAGCGGAACCTGTAATTGTAGTTCCCTGCAAAATATATAAATTTCCAGACCTGCAAGCTTTCATCACGACAAGGGCACCTCTGGCAATTTTCAAAACTCCACCTTCACCTGAGAACCTGCACCATTGAGATTCAAGTGTGCCTAAAGAGATAAGATTTTTCTTCATATCTGGAACATGTCTGACTTCTGTGAGCGTTCGGATGATTCCGTCGAACATCTTGATCCTAACTGTTCCTTTACCAATAACTTTACACGGAACATCATTTCCCATTAAGACGTATCCACCATCAAAATTTTCATATGTGGAAAAACAATCCCGACTCGACTTATGGTAAGAACAACCCGAATCTAAGATCCACTCATTATCAGACCTAACAATATTTGCAGTTACTACAAAAATAGTTCAATCGCTCTCATCTGCAGCTACACTAGCTTCGGCGGGTTTATTATTTTGCTGATTATTTTTCTCCTTATTTTTTAATTTAAAACAAACAGCTTTAGTGTGACCCTTTTTCTTGCAAAAATTATAGACTTTATTTCTGTACCTGGATTATGACCTTTCTTTAGATCTGCTACTTTCAGCTTCTCTACGTTCTGGTCTTCCCCGTGCAAACAGGCCTTCTGCCTGACTACCACTTGTTTCTCCCGTAATATCTCTGTCTATCTGTTCTTTCGATTGTAAAGCAATTTGACACTAGCATACGATATCGTATCTTTCCCATAGATTATGGTGTCACGAAAATACTTTAAAGACGAGGGAAGGGAACACAGCAATATTATGGCCTGATCTTCGTCCGTCACTTCTACTTCTACATTCGCCAAATCAATAATGATAGAATCGAATTTATCGAGATGCGAAAGAACAGAAGTACCTTCCGTCATTTTCATACTGTATAGCTTCTGCTTTAGATAAAGCCGATTCTCCTTAGTCTTCTTCATGTAGATAGCTTTAACGCATCCCACATACCCATGGTCGTCGTCTCCGTGGCAACTTCTTGTAAAACCTCGTAAGAGAGATTTAAGATAATAGCCGATCTGGCTTTCTTGTCCAACTCATTAAATTGATCGTCCTTCATTTCGGTTGGTTTCTTCTTTGCGCCTTCAAGCGCCACCTCGCAACTATCTTGAATGAGTATGGCCTCCATCTTGAGACTCCACATTGCAAAATTGACATTTCTGTCGAACTTTTCAATTGACATTTTTGTTATCGTCATGGTGCCTAAAAAATAAATCGGGTTGGCTCTGACAATTTGTTAGGATGTGTGGAAATTCCCGATAATTATTTGCCCGAAAAATGACGATAATAACAGACGAGACGAAAAATAAATTTGGACAGTGACACGAGATTTACGTGGTTCGGTCAGAATGACCTACGTCCACGGGCCGGAGGGTAGAACTTTTTATTATGTGGAGAGATTACAAACACGTACCCTGACGTGGTACAAAAATAGCTACAACAATATTAGGAGTAGGCTACAGAAAATGACCAGAGACCAGAAGATCTGATGTGGTTGTGGTGATTTCTTCCTTCAATCAATTGCTGCTATTTATAAGCAATATTTGCCTTTGATCTTCCTTGGGAAAAGGATACTGTATAAAGGCGTGACATGGTACACTATGCACACATAGCGAGGTACGGTCTTTACACATAAACTGGTACAAACGTTAAATCGGGTACCTATCTGTAAAAATTTCCGACTTAGGTACTGACTTATAAGTTTTTGTTCAAGTAGGTATTTATGTGTAGATTACATATAATTGATTGTTAAATTCTTATAAAGTCATGAGTACAATTTTTTTTCTTAAACTAGCTATAAAATATAGAGCTTAAAACTTATTGTGACGGTATTAAATTGTAAACTATTCATCGAGCTTGAATTCGAGTTTTAAAAAAATGACCGGAGCTCGGTTCGAACCTGATTTGTTTATGCTCCTACGTATAACGTAACAATAAAGGGTGCGGCATGTAATAAAAAGTAAGAAAAAACCCTAACAAAGCTTTACATAATCCTCCTGACCTAAGCAATAAGTTGCAGAAAACCCTAATCTTCTAACACACAGAGCGACTAAAGTTCCAACAAAATCAAACAAAGCCATCATTGGAAAAGGCTCATAGATTCTAAAAGATCATTTGCAGCCGCCATATCGAACAAGTCGCACCAATAGGCCATCGTATCTTCTTCGTCTTCAAAGCCCTTAAAGAAGAAATCGTCACTAGCACCAACGAAGTTGTGGTCGTCATTACACCCTTCGTAGCACAACGCTGCTGAGTCATCATCCATCATCCTCGTATTAACCAACACAGATTCCAACATATTGTAATTCCCCATTTTGCCCTCCTTAGGATTATCATCAACCATAATAAGAGGAGACGAAGAGCTAATAATCGTCGAAGTAGGAGATGAGCCACCGCCCAAAAAGAACCCATCGTGACCCGTGGCTCTCCAGACTCTGAGCACGTCTAGGAACTGAGGCTTCTCCGGCGCAGTGGCTCCGGCGCCGGTGTAGGAGGAGGAGGAGTAGGAGGAGGAGGGTTTTTCCACGGTGGTGTAGTGTAGAAGATTATTATTATTATTGTTTCTGTGAAGGAGTTTGGACTGTTGGGCTAGCCTAGCCTCAGCTTCGAGCCGAGCCGTCTCCCACTGAGCCATGTGGCTATGAGCCGACGAGCCTCCGTTCTTGGGCCGATGGGTCGACGGGTCGATGCCCATACGGGCCAACCGTTTCTTGAGCCGTGTGTTCCAGTAGTTTTTTATTTCGTTATCAGTTCTCTTCGGTAAGTAGGCGGCGATCGCCGACCACCTTTCGAGAAAATAATTAGAAGATAAGTTAGCCCTCGTCATAAGCAAAAAAAATATCTATATTATTATTGTACCCCCTCTAATTGTCTTTAAAAAGAATCGTTTTAAAGAGCCTATGGACCTATGGTGGATAAAACCGGTAGATTGGTGTGTCAAGTAATTAATATTAATAAATAAAAAACTTATTAAACCACATAGTTTTAACATATCATAATAACTACCTCATTTATTTTTAGTATATCACTAGTTAAAATCATCCACTACCAATTAAGTTTATTTTTACAAACACATACGGTGTGCTAAAAATACTAGTCATAAATAAATGTTGGACTCAGACAATTAATTAAGGATGTATGATAGATTTCGCTATATATCTTATTGTATTTCTAATTTCCTTGTTTTCAAAATCGGAGTGAGTATTATAAGTAAAGTTGTATATAATATATGCATATTTTGAACTTTAATTTTAATTCACCTGTTTCCCATTAGGGCATGAAGGCGAACAATGGTTTTCTCTTCGTGAGTGCTGAATTTTCCTCTCTTAATGTCAGGTCTTAGGTAGTTTGTCCATCTTAATCTGCAGCTCTTCCCATGCCTTTGAAGCCCTAATACGAGTTTTTAATTCGAAAAATCTAATAGTTATGACTATATATATATGTATATATATATATATATATGTATATATATATATATGAAAACCCTAATCATCTTTATTACAAGAAGATAATATTAGACTTATTATTACCAGCTTTTGAAGGAAGAGAACGCCAACTTCCATGGCCGTGGAGTTCGATGTAAGCAATTAGCTTCTGATCTTCTTCTCTAGTCCATGGACCTTTCTTAAGCTCAGTACCTTTTGAGGGACTATAATTTGATCCTCCCATAACTATTTGAAGCTCGTTTATTTACACTTGGTTTTTTTTATGAATATGTGATATGATAATCTCAAGCGTGTTTGTGTGTATATATATATACTGATATTGTGAAGAGACGACTGGGAAATAAATGTAGCAAGATTTACGATATATTGTCTGCCTGTGCAGGGGGTCCAGAAATTATAGTAAATTCCTTACCTAAATTTACTTGATGATAAAAACTACCTCTAGAGTTGCCACAAAGGGGTTTTGCCCAATTTTATTATATATTAATTTCTTTCTCCATACGTGCAAAGATTGGGAGTAAATCGAATAATTAATGTGCAGAGTTATTTCTCCTTCTCTTCGAACTTTAAATATCCATATGTGCATAATGTATACTTATATATATTAAGAGATTTCGAAATTTCTTTGGGGGCCGTGGCCCCCTTGGGAGACACTGTAGACATAATCCGCCGCTAGGCCCGCATGATAATGTCGGAACATTAATGGAGTAGTGACGTCAGTGTTATCGAAGCTTAGATTCTCGCACTTTTGTCCCTTTTCGGGCATTGATAACTTGGGTTGCTTTATATATAAATATATATATATATGTATGACTCTTGGTTTTACAATATAATAAAAATCAATATTTGTTATGTGTTTGAATGTCGCCTTCTTCGTATCACCCACGTCAGTTTCTAAATGTTTATGTATTTTATTATCTTAGTTATTTCAGCATGTGCATCATCTATATATTTAGATATAATATGTATATATCGAACGCACACCGAATTGTAAAATCAGATTAAGGGATTTTCCCGTCGTAGGATTCTGAATATATAGATAGATTTAATATTTCTGGTTATTACAGTTTAGTTTGGATGTCGTTAAATTTAAATATAGTTTTGTTCAACCTTAAAGCTTTATGGCAAAAATGTAATATGATATCGGGCTCAAGCCAAGAGTGTCTTCGGTATGAATCATTGCAATTCGTAAAAAAATAAAATATAAGGGTATTATTAAGATATAAGTTAGCATAAACGTGAGGAAATGTATTGGCAATGCAAGTATATAATTTTAAAAATATTTTACAATACTTTTAAACTTAAGCTTTATAATAAAACTCTCCAACGTGACATCAAACCTTAGGCCAAAATGTTAGGAAAAAATCCTCGTACGCACTCGTAAAAAGAATAACCAATGTCTAAGAGAAGATTAAAAAGAAAAAAAGAAATCAGTCTAGAGGTAGAAAGAAATCAAATACATAAACTTAAAGTACAATACATTATTTTGTTTAATCTTTTAGGTGGTGATAATATGTTTTATCTTTTGTAAATGATAAATAGTATTTTCAACCCACAACATAAATAGACAATTAAATTTACACAATAATACAGCTGAACCTATTAATCTATTTTCTACACTAATTTTACTCCAACTCAAATTTTAGACTAAAAATCAAGTTCCTATTTATTACTATCATAATTGACTTATTAAAATTTACGTCAATATTATTCTTTTAATTTAAAATTAAATAAATTAAAATTAGCATAGATTTAGTTATATATTAAATAGAAGGATAAAAACATTAATATTATTTTTACTTTTATTATTATAAGAATATCAAATATTTTAAATATAAGTAATATATTTTTGTAATAATATAGATAAATGAAAACGACACTCTATTTTAGTGTTGAAAATTATGTGTACTCTACAATTAGAGTATCTCTGATCATCAACAATATTAGTGTTAAATAAAGAATCACATCACAAAAATAAAGTAGTCGTTGGAGATGTCATAAGCATATATGCGTTCCTATGAGAATAACCAAAATTGTTCGCTAAATTTTATCTCTCTGCTCTCATCTCTATTACTAAAAATATAATCAGAAGTGATGATATAATCTATATATATATATATATATATATATATATATATATATATATATCGAAGCTATTGTACATTCATATAAACCCACAAATCCTAATTTCAAGAACCGAGGCATGTTGTGATGGCCAAATAATGCCCATCTTCAATGCTTTTCACGCGTTGTCATTAATTTTACAGAATTATTGTTTATTCCATATAATGTGCGTGTACGTATAAGTTTCGATATATTGCTATTTAAAAATTATTTTTTTATTTTATAATATAAAACATTATATAATGATAACATAGTCATGGCAAGGCACATTACACATATATGTCTTCTTGAAGAAACCGGTATTATAAAAGCCATCAAATTCATAGTGGTCATTTTGTGAATAATATGCTATATAAATAATTAATTTATCACTGTGAGAACTTAAGAATCAATATTTAATAGGATCATTCATATATATGACACGTTTGAGTTCGTCACATGGAAGTATTACTACAGCAGCAAATATTTATTGCAAGAGATTGTCTCCATCAATGCTTGGGCTAAACCATACCATTCTTCGGAGCTTCTCATTAAAAATTGTAATAAAAAATTTCGGCTTTGTAATTTAATTTCAATTAATATAAAGTCGGTTTCTGTAGCAGCTACATCATTATTTTACACACACGCAAGCACACACACACACACACAATATAAATATAAATATATATACATGCATTCAGCTATTATCTACAGATATATTGAAATTTTCTGACAAATCGAGTGCCAGCTTGCAGTGATTCCTGTTGTCATAGCTTGAGATTCAATTACCATAATCTCAAATAAAAATAGAAATTAAGATTTAATATAAGAAATTGTATAGTAATTCATTAAGGGAGGGAGTGATACTAATACGTTATATATATCTGTATATATATTTTATTTACATCATATACTTGCATGTACAGACAGTATAAGGACATGAAATAAGATACATGTCTAATATAATATATGTGTATACAGTATATACATTTACTGAATATGATGTGAAGAACATGATAGTATAATATACTCTCCCACACTTTTTTTTTTCCTGAATCAATGCATTATCAAGGCTGTCTGTAATAATTCCCTGATTTTGGGATATGAGTTTAGAGGAGAAACAAAAATAAAATACACACAGAAACTCCAAATCAATTTTTAAAGGAGAAACCTCAACATACACTTAAATTCTAAAGGAAAGGGGTGAAAAATGAAAACGCGTAAAACTCATCACTTAGTAAAGATCCAAATAGTAAAAAAAAAATTATTAAAAATAAAGGTACAGGCAAAAGTCATGCATTCCGGGGTACCAAATAGTACAAAATGAAATGCATTACTTCATAACTGGAGTTTTTTGTTAAATAGGATTAGTTTTGTGTGAAATTAAAAAAAGGGATTCTAGGTTTTCTAATTAAAAAAAAGGGATTGAATGTTTAAAAAAACAATCTAAGTGTTTGATGATCATTTTGATCCGCTCGACTGAAATTTCATGTCGAAATGAGATGTTAATCGATAGGTTCGTGATTCTTACATGTATTAACCCCAAATCTGGGTGAATTTTGGTTTTTTTGAACCTGAAATCGACGTTTTCGAACAGAAAACGATTTATTCGAATATTTTATTCGAACTATTCGAGTGATTCGTATAACATTTGGATAGAAAAATAGCACTTATTCGAGTAAAAAAATCGAATTAAAAATTCGAATAAATATTTTTTAATTCGAGTTTTTTTTACTCGAATTGATTAATTCGAATTACAAAATATTTATTCGAATTAATTCGAATTTTTTATTTACTCGAATAAATGCTATTTAAGTTGGGATATTTCGGTAACTTTCGGTCCACTCCATTTTGTTTAATAAAAATAGGATACGCTCCCTTCTGTTAAAATAACCTTTCATAACTGTATCCGCTAAAACTAATAACATGTATAATAATTTAATAACATCACTATTCTCTTTCTTTTGGAAGTTTTAAAAACTTACACATTCCTCATTTCTTTCATTCATTACCATAATAGCTTTAAATGACAATAATGATTTGGTCAGTTCTGTGCTTTTCGTCCGATTACGTATGCATGACATGTAAGTAAGACAGTTAGTTAATGCACGATGGTCGTTTTTACTGTAATAGATTTTGAGATTCTATTCTCCATGCTTATATTAAATAAAATGCATGCCATGTTGGGTCTTCAATCATTTAAATACTTTGACACGACGGTGACAACATACTGTATATCTCTCATGTCGAACAGTTATACCAATTCTCAAACCTATTTTACAGTAAATGTCACATCCAACAGTTATTTTACAACAGTTAAACTAATTTCCAAACCCACAGAATATTCATTTCCACTTCAACTTTTATATCATTTCAATAACATCCACATATTTTACAAAAATTACAAATTAGACCAAACTATTATTTTAAATTTGACTGGAAAAATGTGAAATAAACAATAAAAATAAAATCGTACGCACAAAATCTGGAGAAATAAATATTAATTAGAAAACAATACACGACCTAAAGACACATTGAGACGCAAATAAAAAACATTCGTACAAGCAATAGAGAGATAGTCTTCAAGTCTCGGCATTTGTGTATTCGTCCCACAAATGATCAATAAATGCATTTATAACGTTTTTACTTATTATGCTTGTATGCCAATTTTCACGTGGGATCCACAATAGTAAGCATTGTAACTGATACCGGGAGTTGAATATATAGTTTTCTTCTTACGAAATGCTTAACCTTACCAAAAGGACTAGGGCATCTTGTAAAAAGCAAAAGCGAGCGGTGACTCAACTCGGTAATTTAATGTCTTTTTCAATGTGCTAAATTTGTAGCCTTTTTTACAAATATTATTCATGTATTATATAAAAGAATAATATAAGTAACGAAAGATAGTTAAAATATTTTTATGTTGCAAATATAATCACTAGAATTTAAGGGATCAATTGGTAAGACTTAAAACGTTTTAAGGTATGAATAATAGAAACTCAAATTTGAGTATTGGAGAAGAGTGAAATTGTGAAAAACCTATTTTAGGTTTGATTTTGGGTATGTGTTGGAGGAGGATTTAGGTATAGGTTGTTATTTAGAGTACTATTGGATATTATTATTTTTTTTAATAAAGAGTTTCTGCAGTGCAGCCGCCGTGAAGTTCCCTCTTTGACATTTGATATATTCATGTCATTTTAAATAATGTACTTTCGGCTTAGCTTTTCTATTAACATATAAGAATAACTACATTGGTGGGATATTGAGTTTATAATTTAAAACCATATTATTAAAGCGGTGCATTTAGGGTTTGGTCCGAACCGTTTGTGACATCGATCAAATCATATCTGTTCTTCATGGTACGATGGTGTACCTAATTATTACATGTTATTTGAACTGTTTGTTATTACAATTTGCATGTTTCTTTCCCGTGATTTACACTTAAATACTTAAAGTATAAATAAATGTCAAAATTCAGTTCCTTGTAAGGTAAATCTTATATTTAGGTACCTAGTAGAGTAAAGTTTTTACTCATAAGCATCCACTTGGCTGAATACCATTTTAGCCTCGTTTATGTAATTATGTGTATTTCTTACCGTAATACGTGTTGCATGGTACCTAAATATTTCATATATTATCTTTATAAGCATTTTGTACCTTATTTTACTTTATTAATGTACCACATTATGTCTCTGATACATAAATTCTTATATAATGTACTTACAGCTGACTGTGTAAAAATTTTATTCTACTATGTATTGAATATAAAAAAGTTCTGATAACAGATAGTTTGATATTTTTTTATACCTTAGGGTATTTAAGTGTAAAGTTTCTTCTCTTTTTTACAATTTCCCCCTAATTTATGCAAAATATTGTGTGACGATAGCAATATGTTAGCAAAAATATCCGACATATATGTTCGTTATGACGCCACCATTGCATGATATAATATATACCTATATATATACCTATATATATATATATATATATATATAATATATATGCGATACTCAATTTTAGCTCCTCATGTTAGTTATTGCGAAACCTGAAAGTCTAATATAGTGTGGACCAAAAACATCCTACACAAGAGTAAATACCCTCTTACGTTTTCTCATTGATCCTTCTTTTTCAGTTCCATTATTATTAGTTTCTACTGTTTTAAAATATATATTCATTAGATAACATATTATTAGTGTTATTATTGTTATTATTATGGTGCAGAGGCGAAAGGACAACTATGTGACATGTGGATGATGTAATATAGAGGTCGATTATTAAAAGCTTAAACAGTTTTGTATACCTTCCTCTCTGATAATGTAATAACTAGCTCGGGTAGGTCAAGAGCTTCTGAATAATATACATTTACGTTTGCTATTAGATTAATTATTTGACTTATTGTGTTCGTTAATACATTTTCCTTAACATTAATTATCTTTGTAAAACAAAAAGTACAAAAGTTATCTACGGGCAAAATATGTTTTTGCTACTAACTAATCATAATATATACATGTATATAATAAAATAGTGATAATTTGGTATTTTGATCATACATCTGGGTTTCTGTATATTATATCTGTATATGTATATATAGATATTATATATTTCTAAGAATAAAATAAGTATTTTGAAACACATAATCATGCGAAACTATTAGTCGTTTGTTTGACTAATGATAAAGAATATGGTATTTAGTAAGGAAAACACATACCAAAAGTCTTGATTTTTTCGGAAAAAAGGTTGGGGGTTACATTGCATTTGCAGTGGCTTTACAAAAAGAAAATCAAATTAACGTAACATTTCATGGTATTTCTTTAAATGATGATACGTTATATTTATACTTCAACATCATTATGAAAATGATGACAATCATAAATGACGTATCACATTGCCAGTCCATTATTCGAAATTCCGATTTCCTGTGCCAACTTTTTATTCCCTTTCAAACTAATGTAACCATTCATTCAGTAGTAAGTATATAAAATGATTTGGTTGGCCCTCAAAATTAAATAACTGGATTGCTATTCACCGCCCCCTTTTTCCTAGTCACCGCCCCCTAAAGGGCTGAAAAAAGACGATTTTGCCCTTCTGAATTTAAATTTCTATTTAAAGTCCTTTTCCATACAACACTTTTCATATCGCAATCACACATCCAAATCAGAGTCAAACATAACAAAAAATAACTCAAATCGAAATGAATCGTCTTTTTGGAAAAGCGAAAGGTACAAAGAAAGGGTCTATTGGCAGGGATGGTAAGCAAATTCTCGTAAATTTCGTTCGTATGTACGTGAATTCTCGAACACCAATCGGATTCGATCGAAAAATTTCGGCATTTCGGTCCACACAAGGGCTGACCGAACAACAATTTCGGCCAACCCTTGTGGCGACCGAAATTACATTTCGGTCCCCTTATAAGGCGACCGAAATTACACTTCGGTCCCTTATAAGGCGACCGAAAAAATTGTTCGGCCGCAGCTGCCCGAACCGAAATCTACATTCGGCTGGGACGGTCGCGGCCGAGACGGGATTTCGCCTGCTATGGAGGTGGCCGAGATCTCATTTCGGTCGCCTCTTATAGCAGCTGAAATTCGATTTCGGCTGTATTTAATTTTTTCTTTCAGAATTGACGAGTGTTCCGGAGGATTCCACGGGCGTCGGGATAAATTATAGTGAGCATTTTCACGAGAGGACGATTTCCGACCGACGTGGAAGCAATTAACTGGGCGAAAGGCGTCGCTATTGCGCTTGGTTTCGAGGTGATTATTTCGTCGCATAAGAAATGCGGCACAAAATCTTTGATTAGATGTTCTCGCGGAGAACGTTATAGAGGCAAGGAGGATGAATTGGAGAGGCTATCGAAGTCTAACAAGTGCAGGTGTCCGTTTGTAGTCATAGCCCAGCAGGATCCAGCTACTAGGGAATGGTACATTCGTACGGGTGCACCTGAGAATTCCATACACAATCCCGAGGGACACTGCCAGACGAGTGTGTTAAGTAGCCAGGCAAAGAAGGTCGTAGAGGAAATGACTGTTGCGCAAACGAAACCAGCACATATCCTCTCAGTGATGAGGGCTCGACACGCAGAAGATAACGCGACGATCCGACACGTATATAATTACAGAGATCGTTTGAAGAAGCAATATTCTGAGGGTCGAGACGTGGTGAGCCAGTTGATGCACCAGGTGACAGAGGCCGGATATTTTATTGAAGCGCTGAGAGACGAGGAGACTAATGTGCTGACACATGTCTTTCTCGCACACCCGGAGTCACTCGCACTGCTGAGGACGTATCCTTCTTTTATTGGTATTGACTCGACGTACAAGACCAATAGATATAAGATGCCTCTAGTTGAGATTATAGGGATGACTCCCTGTAATCACAACTTTCTGTGTGGGTTTGACGTCATGGAGGACGAGACGGAGAGAAGTTACGGGTGGATGTTGCAGTCTATCAGGGATATTCTAGGGCCAGGTGTCCACCCGTCGGCGATTGTCACTGATCGTGAGTTGGGCCTTATTCGACCGGTACATATGGTATTTCCGCATTCTCATCATCTGCTGTGCACGTGGCATATTTATAAAGATGTAGAGAATAAAATTTATTGGCTGGGGGGAAGAGCAAAAAGACCGCAGCTCACTTCACGCACAAGTCCTGGAAAGCAGTCGTGGAAGCTACGACCGTCGACGAATACGAGAAGGCAGTGAATGACATGCTTCTGCGTTGGCTACCCGACTCAGCATTCGTTAAGTATGTTGAGCAGACATGGTTGGTGCATAACGAGAAGTTCGCCAGAGCTTGGAAGAACCACGTGCTTCATTTCGGGAACACCACTACATGTCGTGTGGAGAGTGCTCATAGCGAGCTGAAAGGATGGCTGAATTCGGCACTGGGTCTCTAGACACCGTATGGGTGAAGGTGCACGAGCAGATTCAGAACCAGTTGAATCGCATCAGAAAGGTAAATTAATTAGTATTATGTGTAAAACGAAATCCTTATCTAATATTTTGTTGTGTTGACGTGCAGGCACTGGAGAAGTCCCGGTCGAAACGACCTATTGGGTTGTCAGGATTTCCATTCCTAACATTATTATACAGAGTTTCACACCATGCAATATTAACTATGGGAAATGACGCCAAGCACGCTCTGCCGCATCCGCAGAATAATGCACCCTATACCTAGACGGGTCTGCTGGCATGACCGCCTTATGTGGCAGACTCATCGGCGGCGGTATGAGATGCACGTACCCCAGCTGGCGCAACACCCTCGAGGGTGCGTAGGGCTCCACGATGTCGCGATATCTAACCCACCCCACGAAAAGAGTCCTTATGTGCTGCGCCGCTGGATCGGGACCGTACGGCAACCAAGCAACCTCATAACATTTCGCAAGTTTTATATAATCGTCGTGAATATAGAATATAATTTGTTAACATACCGAGCTCGCAGTCATCATGTCCAGCTGACGGCGAATCTCAATCAAACGGTGGCCCGTCCGCTCGTACTGAGATACGGACCATATGCGTGATCGTGGCTCGCCAGGCTCCGCATGATGGGGTAGACGGTGTGGGCGGAAGCATGGGAAGTACTCGTACATCCACGCCTGTAGTAACGACAGGCACCCAGCTAAACCCATTGCGTCCGCTCGGCTTGCGAGGCCAAGCTGGCGATAGAGGTAAGCAAGAGCGGCCGAACCCCACGAGTAATGACTGGCAGATGGCAGCGAGCGGTAGAACTCGTGCATGATGTCGGGCTTCACCCTGTTCCTGCTTTTGTCGACGAAGAGCGTCGACCCCAATAGAATCCACAGCCAAGCGATGGCCTGGAACCCCGCCGACCGACCTTCCCGAAACCATCGTCCCGTCGATCGGGATACGCAGGATCTGCTCGACGTCGTGGAGCATGATCGTCATCTCCCCCCATGGCATGTGGAAGGTGTTTGTGTCGGGGTTCCAGCGCTCCACAAAAGCGCACAGAAAAGGCTGGTCCAAGTGACCCAGCATGGCATCTGTGAGGTGCGTAAGCCCCGTGCCATCGATCTCGCTCTGCGTCTCCGGCGGGAATTGGCCGTACCACGTCTTAAGCGACCGAAGATACAAAGCACGCTGCTCGCACTTCAGCAGTGGCCTCTCCTCCTCACCCGCCCAGATGCGGGGGGCGATGTGCCCCAAGTAACTAGGGATCACCTCGCCATCTTGTGGACCACCTGGCTGTGGCCCCTGCACCCTCCAAGAATCGTCATCTACGACCCTGGACCGCTTGCTCCCTATTGTATTTTTTACGAATAACAAGTCCTAAATTTATTTTTGTATGTATATTAAGACACGACATCGCAAGTCAGTTCATAATGGAGAAGGGAATTACCTGAGGAGACCGGTATCGCATCGTCGTCGGATGACTCAAACGATGTCGCATCGTAGGGCACCTCCTCATCCGCATGTGCCTCCTCATCCGCATGCGGTCGTAATCCGCATATACGGAATGAGAATGACCCGAATGACCCGCTCGCTGCCGCCTCTCCTCCTCCCGTTCCCTACGAACGGATGCATCAACGCCGCGCGCCCTCGTATGACGATCTCCAGATCCCTCCAACGGGGGGGATCTGCTGCTCCCTCCGAGTAGGGACTTCCCACCCTTGGCCTGCAATTAGATATTTATTAAAAAAAACGACCGAAATCTAATTTCGGCCGGACCATGACCCGACCTATCCGACTTCGGTCAAACAACGGCCGACCGAAATCGAGATTCGGTCGCCGAGGATCCGACCGAAGTCGGATTTCGGTTGTGACTGCTCCGACCGAACGTCGATTTCGGCCGGCCAAGTCACGACCGAAACTTGATTTTGATCGGACAGGTCGGGACCGAAATCGGATTTCGGTCGACCTTGTCCCGACCGAAATCATGTTTCGGTCGTGACTTGGCCGGCCGAAATCGACGTTCGGCCGTACCGTTTTTCGCCCGATTTCGCGTCCGATCGACGTTTTTCGGCTTATTTCGACCCCTTTTTAACAATCTATCTACGTACGAATGAATTTTACGACACTTACCAATTGTGACAGCACCCCCTTTCCTTCCCTTTCCTTGTCGTCGATCCATTGCGATTTGCAAAATTCTCTGTTTTTTTGTCTGATTTGGTTTGTGATTTGAAAATTGTTGCGTAGTAAAGGATTTTAAATAAGAATTCTTACTTTTTATTATATTTTACATTTTTAAATTAATTTAAATAACATAAGGGCAAAAATGTCTTTTTTCAGCCCTTTAGGGGGCGGTAACAAGTAAAAAGGGGCGGTAAATAGTAACTCCCTAAATTTATTAATGTTGTTTAAATGTTAATATATATTATACCGTGTTGAACGACCTTGGCTGCTACAACTTACAAGCCTAATACGATTGTAATCCATCGACGTAAATCTGATAATGTTGTTTAGGGTAAATGAACTTAAATGATCAGATAATCAATTTAATAACTTGTGTTTATCCTTCTTGAAAGATTTTTATACGGTATTCATAAAATATTGGGTTTCGGAGGGAACACTGTTCAATTAGATCGATGCGTTCTATGGTGTAGTTTCAGACGTGGGTTGCTTTACTAAGCATATGACTTCATTCATAATTATATTGACAAATGGAAAATAAGTATTAACTTTATACTTCAACAAAAATGTGTTTTTTTCGATGAAAGAAAGTCTGAGATCTGATGTGTGGCTGGTGATTTGGAATACCACGTCCTTAGTTGGAATAATGTTGAGTAGGATTTCTCCATCTATATTAGATGAGTTCGACATTTACGACATATAAAGTTATTAATTTTTTTATAATTTTAAATATCTTGAGTCGGAAAATTGGCGGTCTTAGTTCTTAATTAATTGTACCATTTTTTACTATAACTTTACTATCCTAGAAGAAGGAAAACAACAAATTATTGAAGGTCGTTAGTCAGTGATTAGATCAGATCATATAATTAAATATGTCGCCATCATATTTAACGAACTTAAATATTTCAGTGATGAGTTAATCTTGCGTGTCCTAACTCGATGTTATTAAACTTCAAGAGATAATACTGTACAAGTCAATTAAACAAATCACTGCACCACGCTTTGAAGATATAATTTTTTGTTTAATTTTATTTTGTATTTCTATGTATGTTTTCATGATACATACCCATACTGTTTTTAATTTCCCCAACTTTAATACGCTTTCCCCTAGGTACTCAATCGTAAGACTATGAGTGCAGACAAATATTTAATTCAACGAGCACTGTACATTGTTGACTGTTGACATGAAGAGGATTATTTCTGGGATAATAATTTGATTCCTCTTGTCACTTGTGACGAATCATAAAATGTCAGTTGAAGGTTCTTATTTTTCTAGTGAAGTTTTATAGTTTTGAGATAGGTGGTGTTATATAGGGTCTTTAAAAAAATGTATTAGGTCAACATTAATATATTAGCCTTCTTTATTTCACATTTTGAAAATAGCTTTCAATTTACGGGTATTTTCGTCATTTTGTAGGGGTCATCTGCTTTATAGCATAGGTCCATTGCTCACGAGACCCGTGCTATATAGCGGGGGACCACCCATGCTGTGCAGTGGGTCCCCTGCTATATAGCTAAGGCTGCTAAAAACCAACCCGACCCGCCAACTCGACACGCCAACCAGACACGAGCCACACCTGAAAATAGTAGGTTTGTGTTAGTATTTTCGACTTGTTTAAGTAAATGGGTAAACACGAATCCAACCCAAATATTAAGTGGGCCAGGTTAGGGTTAGAATTTTCGACACGAAATCAACCCGAAATCAACCATTTTATCAACCTATTTAATCCGCATAATATAAATTATTAAAAGTATCCTTAATATACATAAACTAAAATGGTTATTTGATTATATGACTTGTATTTTAACTTTGAATTTTTTTTTTATTTTTAGGAAAAACTGCTTTGCTTCTCTATTGTTTTATTTAATATGGGTTTATAATTTTGATTATTTACTTATTTTCCCTATCTTTTCTTTTTTAAGTTTTAAACGACTTGGCGGGTCTAATTGGTTATATTTAGGCAGGTCGGATTAGTGTTCGATATTTCAATCTCTTTAAGTAAACATGTCAGTTCAGGGTTGACGTTTTCAACCATTTATGAAGCGGGTTGGACCCGAATGTGATCCCCGGACCTGTTTACCACCCCTATATATAGCAGGGACCACCCATGTTGTGCAGTGTCACAACGGGTCCACAACTATATAGCACGGGTCCTCTGGCGACACTACAAGAAAATATAGCATCAGACACGAAAATAGATACAGAATTTGTTCCATGTCTAAATTAAGAGCATTAGAAACGGATTCTGATACTGTTTTTTATTTTTATTTCAAAATAAATTAATATTTTATTTGGACATGGATTAGATACGGATATTAAAACGGAGATGTTCTGTTTCTGAATCCGTGTCTAAATTATGAAAATTTGAAATGGATTCTGACACAGTTTTTATTTTATTTCAAAATATATAAATATTTTTATTTAGACACGAATTAAATACGGGAAAAAAGGAACTGTTCTGTTTCTGAATCCGTGTCTAAATTATGAGAATAGGAAATGATTTGACACAATTTTATTTTTATTCAAAATAAATTATAATTTTATTTAGATACAGATTAGATACGCAAATAAAATGGGGATAATCTATTTCTGAATCCGTGTCAAAATAATTAACATATTGATCTTTGTGCTTAAAATGTGCATTTTGACGTGCCCATATTGATTAAACAATAGAACTAATAGCCGATATTTGAATACTTAATAAATTAAAATAATATTCAGCCCACATTTGAGAAACTAAAAGCCCTGCCCATTTTAAAATAACACTTAATGAAATTAATAGCTACTATCGATGTTTCTCACCAACAAGACAGAAAACAGAGAAGGAGCGAGCTGTCATGGGATGTAGAGCTCCGTTCGGGCGTTGATCAATCAACAAGGTAATTATTCCAATCCCTAATCAACACTTTGAATCATCACGAGCTCATTTTATTCTATTCCATTTCACCAGCTCACTTTGATTTGGCAATGTTATAAATCTCTTTCTAGGTCATCGGAGTTCATTGATATCTATTTGGTTGATTGGAAGCTGTTTTCATCACTCAGGTAAGCATTCTTCAATCTTGTACTCATGTAGTTATGTTATTTCACCAATTCTGACAGATGATTAGCCCCTAAATGCCTTAATTATTATTAATATTTTTTAATCCTGAGTCAATCTGTTTAGTATTTGCTTCACGCTTAGCTTTGCTTCCCGTGCTTTACGTGGATATGAGGTTTGTTAATTGTTTAATGTGTAAGTTGTGATTTCTGTCTTTTTTTAAAAAAATATTTTTCATTTATTTGGAAATTTGTCTTCATTTGGGTGGATTTCTTATTGTTCTTTTGCAGTCATATCAGTCTGGCCTGCTCGTCCACGTCCACCCCCTGAAGAGACAAGCATTCAAACGGGGTAGGTGTTGTTTACCGTAGTTGTTCTCACATTAAAACTATATTTTCATTATGAATTGCAACGATGCAATTCTATCCGATTTCCGATATGATTTTTGCTTTGAATTGTTTGTTTTAGAGGTTATGGCAGATTTCAGGGATGCCAGTGGATATGAACGATCATCGGCTGATTGCCATTGCTGAGGCTGAACGTCAGTTGTTTGTGTTGCGAAATGGACAACGAAACGATATTGAAAATGGCCGTAAGGATAAAACGGACACGGGAATTTACGTGAACAACCCCTTTTTACTTGGTAAAAAATCACAGGCGAGGTAGGAATTTATTACTGGGGTAAAAATAGGGGTTGCAACCTCTCAAGGGGAAACACTCACTATCTCTCTTTATAGTCGGAACAAATACCGAACTAACCCTATAATTTTTTCCTCTTTTTTTCTTTCTATCTCTCTCTCTTCCTTTTCTTTTTTGGGTGTGTTGTACATTGATCAAGCCAATTTATAGGCTAAACCTTGAGCTTAATGACATTAACAATTATGTCATTGCTTAGCTCATTAATTGTTATAATAATGAATTCTTATCTTTTGGGAATCTTTTCTTTTTTGTCCATGTCTTGCCAACAATCTCCCACTTGAAGATTTGATTTAAGCTCAATCAGACCTTCACACAATTCTCCTAGCTCGCCATTGCATGTTATTTAGATTATGTCAATCCAAAGGAGGAACGACACCATATAATCTTGTCCACAGGAATTGCTTTGGTCATGTAGTCTGCCACATTATCCGCATTGTGAACTTTTTGCCTGTCCAATGTCCCTCTTCCACTTGTTCCCGAACAAAGTGGTATTGAACCTGGATGTGTTTGGTTATTGAATGATATGTTGAAGTCCTTGCTAGATGTAATGCACTCTGGCTATCACAATAGAGAACAATATTCTCTTGTTTGTTGCCGAGTTCTTTCAGCAACATCTTCAGACATATTGCCTCTTTACTGGCTTGCATAGCTGCAACATATTCTGCTTCCGTTGTTGACGTTACAACAATGGATTGCAGTTTTGAAACCCAGCTTACGACTCCCCAGCAAGATTGAACACATATCCGGTTGTGGATCTGCTTTTATCAAGTTCACCTACATAATCTGCATCAACAAAACCATGGACAGTAAAATCTGTACCTCTGTGATATAAGGAAAGATCCGAGGTTTCCTTGATATATCTGAGAATTCACTTAACAGCACTCTAGTGCTCCCGACCAGGGTCGGACATGTATCGGCTAACAACTCCCACTGCATGGGCAATGTCTATCCTGGTACGGATCATTGCGAACATTAGACTTCCTGTCGAGACATATCTATCCTCTCGTCTTCATCAGTTAGACACATCTCTGAGTGGTAACAATTTATAGCTATTTTTCGTAATAAGACTTTGCCGTTTTTTGCCGTCTTCCGACTCACGTTTGGACCACATGCACCTCATATTGCTCTCGTCACTGTCAGCGCCTATGCCTGTTGGGACATTATCAACTTGTCTTCTTTGTTATTGCGCCGACTCTCTTCTTCAAGAACCGAAGTTGCAATATTATCAAGGTAAGTTTTTTCGCAGCTTGGTTGTTGCTCAGATTGATGACGAGTTGATCCTAGGAGTCTGGTATAATTTGTAGTCCAAGTCTTTATGTTGAGAGAACAGAGTATTCATCTTGTTGATGTGCTCGGTCACTGAAGAAGATTCTTCCACTCGTAGATGGTATAATTTTCATTTTAGGAAAATTCGGCTGTAAAGTGACTTGACTTGATACAGCTTCTCTAGGTGATCCCAGATTGCTTTCGCACTAGTTTTCTCTTCAACACTTGATAATATGTCATCTGCTAATGTCAAATGAATACTAGCGATGGCCCTCCCGTCCATCTTCTTCCATTTGGCATCACTTGTAATAGTTGTTGGTTCGCCAGTGATCGCCTCAAGACAATTTTCTTTGAGTAAAATTTGCATTTATCCTCATTTTCCACAGTGATTAGTTTCTCCCGTTGAATTTCTCAATGTCATTTTTAGCTATCATTTTTTCCCACGTCGCTATCATTGGAGAAATTCAACAGTCAAGCCAAATAGCATTGATTAGATAATCTGCAGAAAGGATAGTGACCAACTTTCTAGACAAAATTATCCTTCTAAATAAATTCCCAAATGAGATTTGGTAGGGTCACAATGGTCCCGCTTGGCACCAGTCACCTAAACATAACTTACTTACATTGTCTATTGCCACGACTTGCCAAAAACTCTTCCGTAACGATAAACCTTTTCGATATCCTTTCCGACAGGGATGTTCAAAAGTTGGTAAACCGACCGTACCTAACCAATACCGAAATTTACCGATTAACCGAAATTTACCGATGTACCGAACAGTTTATATATATATATATAAAACATATATAATATTATATATACAAATTACAATAGTCCGTCATAACCCAGTAAAATTGGCCCAGCCCAATTGAATCTTTCCCCTCTTGGCCTCTTCAAAAAAAAATAATAAGTTTCCCCCCAAAAAATACAGAGTATCGATCGAAACCTAACAAAATAGAATTCCTCTCATACTCTACCTCTGCACTGAATTGCGTTGGTCAGTGATTCTTTCCGGTCGAGCACTCGAGCCAGTTCAGGTGTGTTGAATACCTATTCTATCACTATTCTGTATCGTATTGGGTTGGGTTCAGTGGTTTTAATACGATGCAATAATTGTTTTCTCGTCTTTTTCGGTTCGTTTGAGAATTGTTAGAGAGATTGCGTTTTTTCCCTTTTGTTTGGTGAATGATTTTGCAAGAACACAGCATATTGGGTTGGGTGGTTTCAGAGAGGGCAAACCGAACTTAGAAGAAAATAGCAGTTTATATTCCCTTTTTTGGTTATTGTGTATTTGATTGAGCATTTTGTATTAGTCATACTCGTGTTTTAATTTTTATGTTTACATGTACATCATTCATAGGCATGAACACCGAAGAAGGAAATTCCCGAATTTCAGCGGCTTCAGTGGAACCTCCCTCAAGAACTCAGACTCCCGAAAATGAAACCAATGATGTTCTATTTGATGCTGAAATGGAGGAACAAAGTGCCGAACCAAGTAAGAGGCCAAAGAGAAAAGACTTATGTAGGAGAGCTCGAGCTTGGAATCACTTCATACCGTATACCGACAAAGATGGAAGTTCGAGAGCTAAGTGCAAGTACTGCGAGAAAACCTACCTGCTCATCCTACGAAAAATGGAACATCGGGAATGAACAATCATATGCGGGTTTGTAAGAAACATCCCGACAATGTGGGAGAAAATCATACGATTCAGAGCTTTTGTCAACGTGTGACGGGAGAATTGAAGGAAATGTCTTCTAATTGGAAGTTTGATCAAGACTCTGTTCGGAAAGCGCTAGCTCGGATGATTATTATGGATGAAAATAAGGATTTCGAAACTTCATATCTGTGATTTGTCCTTAGTTCTACGTTCCATCAAGATCAACAATCACTAGAGATTGTTACAAGCTATACTATGAAAAGCGTGAAAAGTTAAAGGGATATCTTCGAACAAGTGGAAAGAGGATTTCAATAACCAGGGATACATGGACTTCGAATCAAAGGCTCAACTATTTGTGTTTGACCGGGAACTATATGTCACTGTTGATATTCCAAGATAGTCATCGTTGTAACGATGTACTATCCAATTCTGATGGCCCTAGACACTCCTTTGACCGTTAGGGGTTTTGAAAGTGTTGTGTGGGGTAAGATTTCATGACCGGTGCGGTTGCACGTTCGTATTCCGGAGAAGTTAGATACGATGTCGTTTTACGGCGTCTGTAGTTGTGGATTTCGGAAGTTAGATACACACTTGATTACGGCTCTTGTAGAGAGCTGGAGGAAGGAAACACACACGTTCCACTTGCCTGTGGGTGAGGCGACTGTTACACTAGAGGACGTCGGTGTTCTGTGGGGACTCCTCGCTGATGGTACTTCGGTCAGTGGTGTGATCCCCATGTAAGACACATGATCAGTGGATTGATTACTTGGAGGAGCTGACTGGATACAGACCTGCTGTAGGTGCGTACAGCGGGACGAAGTTGTCTTCGAGGAAGTATTTGAATTTTTCTGTGCACCATATTGAATATCTACGAAATTTTAGGAAATATAACTATATGATCGCGCGTTTAAATAACGGTAATCGTCGCGGGTTATGGGTGCGACGTCGCGTCCATTACATGCGACATCGCGGGTAATAGGCGCGATGTTGTCAAACTATTGCAAACAACGCGTAATGGGCATAATGGGCTGTCATTTCGATGTCGTTAGTGGGTTTGGTCTTGTTGTCGCTTCCATTAATAGCGACGCCGCGGTTGTTAGCCGCGACGAAGGCCCATTCGATAATCAGCCCATCTTCGTAATGGGCTATTAAGCCCGTAGTGCGCGCCACCTCATCGTCGCGGCTTTTAGCCGCAGCGTCGCCACTAATGGACAGGTTTTGCCTTATTTTATTAATTTCGACCAAAATAACCATATTTTATTAATTTCTAATTTAAATAGCATTATTTTAATAAAAAGCCTTCTCCTTATATATACACGTATAATTAAAAAAGGGGTTCCCCACAAAACATTCTTCTCCGGCAAAGCGTGCTCAATAATTATCCTCTCCACTGACAAAATGCCGGCCCATCACATTATTTAATCGTCGTACCTATGTCCCACGGAATATATATTGTAATACTTGATATGGGGCTATCCCAATCACAGAAATATTTATGTAGTTCGAGAAATTTATATAGCGGTAGAATCGATCATCACAAAGTTTTAAGATGTGCATAAGGTGCTCATTTGTAAAGGAACTGAATGGGACGTGTTTGGAACGTGTTTGGGACGTGGGACGTGAGACATGGGACTGTTTGGGACGTGTTTGGGACGTGTTTGGGACGTATCTGGGACATGCTTGGGACGTGTTTGGAATGTGTTCGGGACGTGCTTGGGATGTAGCTGGGACGTAAATGAAATAACACCAGGAATTACGTGGTTCGGATCTTTGCAGATCTTACGTCCGTCCATGGGCGCTCTGAAACTGATTTTCACTATACTTTGGAGATTTACACGCTCAAAACTACCTATATCTCGCGCTTTCTCTCAAGAACATATGACAAAATATGTAAAGGCATTTTCTACAGTGAGAGAGAACGTTTTGAAGTGGTTTTTTATGTGAAAAATGATCTATGAATCGTTGAAGTGGCGAAGTCCCCTTTATATAGGAACTTCCTGTAGTTGCTCTGGCATACGTCCTAGGATTCACGGAGATGGAACGTATTCCATGATGTCATGAGGTTCAAGCGGTCTTGCCTGGGTTACATCCCAGAATTCCTGGTGATAGGACCTTCTCGTACCATGTACAGTATAGGCTGTCTGTAAGGAATAGCAGGAGGATGAGACTTGGCTCTGTTCTCAAAAAAAGTTAGGCGGCTGGCACAGCTTTTTCAATGTTGTCAGGTGTCTTTTCAGGCTTCAGTATAGCTTCCTTATGACGCTTCCTCGGGACGACAGGACCTGCTTAGCATAATAGGTCCAAATGCACTTCCCTAATGTGGATGTTAGTTCCCTAAAGTCTTTTGGAGGTCCCTAAAAGTTTTTTGGAGGTCTCTAACAGTCTTATTTATTGTTTTTATCTCCTTATTTTCCCAAAACTCTAATTTCTATCAACTCTTTCTAATTATCACCTTAATCTAAATTATTCCCTTAATTTCGTTCTTTAGCCTGCCTAATTTCTATGCCACATCAATACTAAATATTGATTTCGAACGCTCAATATTTCAGCTAGCAGCTCAATTATCAACGTAGTGTAGTGTGTTGCGTTATAGCCCACGGCATCATGTAATCATCGTACCTAACTCCCGCGAATATATACATTGTAATATTAAATATTGACGACTCTGAATTTGTCAGCTAGCAGCTCAACTGATATGGGGCTCTCCCAATCAAAAACATTTATATGTGAGGTTCAAGAGATTTATATAGCGGTAGATTGATATATTAAAAAGTATTCGGGGCGTGCGTAAGGTGCTCGTTCATGAGGGACGTAAAGTGACGTAAATGGAAAGGCACAAAGATGTACGTGGTTCGAATCCTTTCGGATTCTACGTCCACGGGGCGCTGCGGAACTTCCTTTCACTATATTTTGACAGATTACACACTCAACTATGATTACTTTCGCTCACACATACTAAATCACACGAAAAAAATACTAAGTATGCCGAAAAGAGAAGTTATTACTTAATTTTCTGGTTTCGAATGCTAATAATGAAAAAATGGCTAAGTGCCTCTTTAAATAGAAGCTCCTCGCGGCCCTTCAGGATTGGATGGGATGAACAGTAAAAAGCAGCTCTTCGAATGACTTGTCTGTAACAGTGGCAGCTTTGACACAGTAACAGTGCGCTGCCCTACCAATAGTCGACGCGTGTCCCTATTACTGTCCTTTTTCTCTTTTGAAGGTCTTCTCTCGTGAGGCGTATTGAGGAAGCCTCACTGATGCGTAATTACTCTTGGGTATTTTCATGTTCTCACTAAGTGCCAGCTATTCTCTTAACGTGCTTTGTTGGGCCTGTTATTTGTTTAATTCTTTTTGGCCCATCCGATTTTGGTCCATATCAACCACTGCCCTACTCTGATTTGTCTTTTGGGACAAAAGTAGATTAGAGTAAAAATAATGAGATGGCTTTACCTTCCCTTTAGGGACCTGTCGTAATTACTTGCCAAGGCAGATGAGGGAGCTACTTCGAGGGTCCCAGGGTTGACTCATCCACCGCAGTTCCCATGCTCCTTGCGGTTCCTGTGGCTAGGGATGTTTGTGAGGATATGCTTTCGACTCACCTAGGGATCTGGGGATAATGAAAGCCTCGGAGGTTGCACCTGTCTTGGGAACTAAGAGAAAGTTGGGGCCTTATTGAAACCAAGTGAAACAGCCAAGAGGAAGCTGCCCATGTCAGTAAGTGATGTTGAGGAAGTCCGGGTGAACGATTCGCGAGGGAGGTCTTCAGGAGGTGACCTTCTTTTTCTTATGGTCCAGCTGGAGAAAGAGAAAAGGACAGAGGCGCTGAATTGCCTGGTTTTTCCCGAAGACAGGAGATGATTTCCCGCGGATCTGCTGCAGCGAACGAGGTAGAGTTGGCCAGCCACCTTCTCAAGGCATATTTCCAATCCTATCTTCCCAAGTGGTACTTCTTTCGTTGTCTTGTTCGGAGAACTCCCTTTGCTGTGTTTAGGTGGTAAATCATTTTTCTATGCAGTCATCTGTGGGTTCATCGCTTTGAGAGTTGGAGGAACGTAATCAGGTCCTTCAGGGACGATTGGAGCAGTTCGGCTAGTTTGGCCGCTTAGGAGGAAGCAGCTAGGGAGGATGCGACTAATTTTGAAGCTGAGAGGAAAAGGATGACGAGGGAGCTAGGGAGCCAAGTAGCGCTTCCGAGGCGTCGTGAAGATGAGCTGCAAAGCTCCTTTGCTAAAGAGAAAGCTGAGTGGGGTGAGACATTTGCACGTATGGTAGAAATGCACACGGCAGCCGAGCTCGCGAATGCAAAGGCCGAAGGCGCTAGGGCTTGTCAGCAACATCTTCCTTTTATAGCGATCGAGAGGAAATTACCGTAGGGTCTGGCCGAGGATTGGTGCCCAACTTATCTGAAGGACTCCTTGTTCTTGTAGGATTTTGTTCCTCTCATGCGACATTACTCTATGGGAGGTTACATCGCCAGGTCCTGGGGAGATGAGGCTGCGGTGACTCTTCAGGATATTTTCTTCCCTGCATGCTTCAAGGGAGATCCACTGGCCCTTGAGAATCCTTTCTTTTGGCGCCCTGCTGCAGAAAAGCATTCTGAGGTCCTGGCTGGCGCTGATATCTCCGACCTTCCAAGTGTTACCTTCCTTGTTCCAGAAACCCTGCAACGTTTTAGGAGAGTTTAACTCCCCTATGTTTACGTGTTTTCGTTGGGCCCCTTTTCCCAATATATACCCCCTTGTCATGTCTTATTGCTATTGTTATATCCATTATCCTTGGGATCTGGAAAGGACCTGGCAGGGGCCTGATTGTGGAGCTCCTCTTCGAGCTCTGTGCTTTAAAAGAGATCCCAGGTCCTGCTGCACGTTGCTCCTAGCTCCTTGGGACATTCTATTTGTAAAAACCTCTCGTTTTTTCATCATGGTGATGGCCTGTAAAAAGTACTTTGTCATGTTCTTCTTTTCGAGGCATAATGGTGAGTGGGAGCTTAAGTCCTCATATTGTCATGTTCCACCGGAGTTCCCTTTCTCCTGTATTATATTTTCTTTCATCATTGAGGGACCTGATGGATGTTTCGGGGAACATCATTATCGTGGCATTATCTTGTACACCCTTGTGGGCATTATCTTGTACACCCTTGTGGGCATCATCACGTCACAGATTTATTATCTTCGATGTTGGGTACGCCGCGGGTCCGTCTGCCGTTGCTATCATTACACGTCACGTCACAGACTATCAGTCTTTGATGTCGGGTACACCTTAGGTCCGTCGACCCTCGGCATCATATCACATTGCAGATATATTATCTTTGATGTCCTGTACACCGCAGATCCGTAGATCCATGGCATCATATCACACCGCAGATATATCATCTTTGGCGTCCTATACACCGCGGGGTTTGTCGACCGTTGGCATCATATCACGTTGCGGACCCGAACGTCGTTGATGTCATTTACGGCGCCGACTCAGAGGTAATTGGTGTTAAAAGACATTCATGCCAGCACGGAGCAAGGCTTGAACGTCCTGAGGAAAGAGGGACCTTCGAATACCATCACAGAACTGAAATTTAAAGGTCCCAAACAAGTGGATCGGGCCTTTGAATGCCTGCATGGAGCTATGCTTATTGCGAACAGACGGATCGGCACTTCGTATGTCCGTGCGGAATTGCTCACAGATCCTATGAGACGGGATCTTAATGCGTCGTGTGGAGCTGCCTTACACGTCCTGGAAAATTAGATCAAGTCGTCAGCCAGTTTATACTTATTGAATATTAGGTCCTTTATAGGGAATCGTATCCCGAATGTTGGCGGAGCTCCTGCCGCCAGGTGGAGCTGTGACCTCTTCGATTTCTTCCGTAGTTCACCCTTGATTTTCCTCCCAGAACCTCCCCTGGGACTTGAATTCGAGTTCCGTGATTATAGTAGGCCAGAAATAACCTGCCCTTATTATTTTCCTCGTTAGGGACTTATATCCCACACGATCTCCTGCGTGTCCCTTCTTGCCTTTCAATCATGTGCCTTTCAGGACTTCCGATACAGAGGTCCTCTACGTGTTATCTCCTTCACTTCCCATAAACTTCCCTACCGCCGCTTTACTACTGTGAAATTTGTGATGCCATCCTCTCTGATGGTCGAACCCAAGCTCGCCACTTTGGTCAAGTAATCAACTATGTGACTTTCTTTTCTCGAGACCAGTCATGGATCTGGGAACAAAACGATATTTCATGCTCCATTTCCTTTGCGATCCCTCAGGAATTAAGGCCCTGTATTCGAATTTATTGTTGTGGGTTTGGAATTTTGAAGGTAATGGCAAAATGAAGCTCATTTCCTCTCGGGCTAACGATAATGACCTCTTCTCCAGATCTTTGGAAAATCGTAGATCCGTATGCGTGCACCTCCCATCGCTGCTTCTGTGGTCCTTTGGTGGTCTCAAGCACAAAGTCTAAGAAGGTCTGAGCTTTTTGATGGCCGTTCATTGTCTGAGTTTCCGCATCGCACTCCCCTTGTGTGATATCAAATAAGGTCGGAGCTCCCTAGTCGTCATCGCACCAAAGAGAGCTTTCTTTTAGGATTTCGTAGCTCCCGACAGCACCTTGTTCTCGATGTATATTACCCTCAGCAAAGTTTTTCCTTCTTTTATTAAGACGGCAATTGTCACTCGTTCGCCGATGGAGAAATAAAGTATCATTTCATCTTCTACTAATGACTTCATTGGAAACAGCGTTGAGTGGAGATAACATTTTGGCTTTTCAAAGGTGAATTAGCATTCTTCCATTTACTCAAACTGTTTATCTCTTTCCTACTACTTTGACAAAACAGAGATCCCTATGAGGAGATGAATCGATGGAGAGCCGCCAGCCGTCTCGTCATCGCCGCACCTTCTTTGAATAATTCGTTGAGAATCCCTTGGTGTGTTGTGGCCACTTTTTTCAGTTCAAAGGTTGGATGTATCAATAGGTCCCTCATGGAGTTACGATGTCCCCTGTATTTAAGCTGGTGTGGTGACATTCCTTGTTGGGGTCCCTGGAACTAGTGTACATTCCCCACTTCCCATTTCTTTCTTCCTTCAGTTCCGCATGATCGGAGCTTCTGTCTGGTGGGTGACCTCCCGGTAGAACATTGGAATGATGTGTGGCAACATCCGGGCGGAGTCCAATCATATCTTTTGGAGAAAATGCGAATAGGTCCGCATTTCTTGTGACATCCTATAAGCTCCTTCGTGGCTTCGTCTCCTTAGTATGTCCCTATCTTGGTGGTCCTCCTTTTTAATCCTCTTGTCACGTCCGGTTCCTTGCCTATTGGCCTCCTGTTCTTTTGGCATCGCCTTTACTTTGTTGACATAACATCATCGGGAACTCTGTTGGTCTCCTGAGATCTCCGCCACTTGCTCTCCCATGGGAACTTGATCTTCAACGATGAGTAGATGGAACTGTTCTGAATTTGTTAATGACGGGTCGTCCTAGACATTGTAGGAGAAGGTGATGTCGACCTCAAGAATTTTGACTATCCAAGCCGGCTCTTCCCCCGTTTCGATGGGCAACATAATCTCTGCAATAGGCCGTATCTCCGGGCCTCAAAAACCATATATGACTGTGGAGACCAGGTGGAGCTTGGCCTCCAAACCCGCCTTCTGAAACACTCCAAGCATATTATATCTGCAGAGCTCCCTCCATCAACGAAAATTCAGTTGAACTATAGTCAGTGGATCTCTGTACATCCCACTGATCCCCCAGGACTTCAATCTCATTTTGGAGGAAATGGGGGTTGTCTGCCTTTATATGGCACAGATCCCCCTACTTCTTTTTCCCAGCGGACCTGTAGATCCTACTACAGCAGTGATGTGGGATTTAAGTGGAGCTGGCTCTTCATATAGAGGAGGCGAGGGTTGTCTGTCTTTGGTCAGCACAGATCCCCCCGATTCTTTCTAGGCTGCCTTCAGACCTTAGTCAAGGCCATGGTCAACGAACTTCCTCACAGGTTCCGCCAAAACGGGCCCTTCAATTTCATCCTTCAAATGATAATAGTTCTTAGTATGATGTATGTATTTAATATGGTATAGACAATGTAAATGAAAATGAGATTTCGAAGGCCCTGGAATTCCGGCTAACAGCCTTTTCGTCATGGAATGTTTCACGAGTAGTCATGATCTCCCCCAGGTTGTTTCATAACGGCACGAGGTCCTGTTGGACCGTAAGAAGAGATCCCGAAAGCTCCTTGTTGTGAGGTTAATGCGGTAATGGCTTTATGTGGTCAAGTTTCTTGCTCGTTCCTTTCTGTTCAGCTGCGGCAGCTTGCTTTCCTTCTTGGGCGTTGGCGATCTTATTTTCTAGTCAAGGTAGTTGTTCTCCTGGCACAATAGCTTCGTGGAGGTCCAGAGGAGCTTCTTCGACAGCGGCACGACGAAGTCCCCATTGTGGAGACCATTGTTTGGTGTACTTATCTTTGATGGAGGAAATATCGGTAGGTGCTCCCAGGACTACGATGTTTGGACTTGCTGATGTATGGTCCTCATCCTCCCTCGGCGTGGAGCTCGTGTAATAGATCCACTGGGCCTTCTTGTGCTCTGGTGGAGCTGGTTTGGAGGTTCCTAATGAGGACCTTCGCATGCAAGCGAGGTGCAGGACTTTGGGATCCCGAACTTATAACTCGTGTCTTTGTTACCAGCGGGCTGGTCTTCGTGAATTAGAGATGCCAAACCGTCGGTTAACCGTAACCGGCGGTTGACAGTTAGTCCTAGACTAACCGTAACCTAACCGGCCGGGGCGGTTTGACGGTTAGCCGTCCCCTGGGGCGGTTAATTTTTTTATTTTTTTTATTATTTTTATTTTTTATTTTGTAATTTACTGCAATCTTAAATGAATTTTCAGTGTATTTTCGTTCGTATTTTACTATTTTTGATGTAAAATTTTAAATATAATAAATTTATGAATCATGAAATATATTACAAAATTTTAATATAATATAAAAATACATATTTTCAAAAATTTCTAATTAATTAGAATTAATATTAGTAAAGTTACATAGTATTTCTAATTAATTAATATTAATATTAGTAAATTAAAATAATATATTTTTTATTTTTTTATTTTTTTATTTAACGGTTATAACCGCCGGTTAACTGCCTAACCGGCGTTAATAACCGGCGGTTGGCGGTTTGGGAAAACCCCTAACCGCCCCGTAACCGGTCGATGACGGTTGCCGGTTACGGTTACCGGCCGGTTACGGTTATAACCGTAACCGGCGGTTAGACGGTTGAACCGCCGGTTTACGGTTAAAAGTGGGCATGTCTATAGTGAATTCCCTTTGGTAGGTATCTTATGTTAGTGGAGAGCTACGGTCATAGAGCCCGATCTAATAGTTAGGTCCTTTACGCATCAACATGGAGAGATCCGAACGGAGATCGAGCCTTCGTCAGTGCGGAGTTGACTATTAAATCCCCAGCATGTGAAGCATGTCTTCACACAACAGCACGAAGCTTGACTTTTGGTCCTGGGAATTTATGCCTTCATGCCAACGCGGAGCTAAGCTTTTACGTCTTCGTGCCAACGCAGATATGGGCTTCTAAATCCCCATGGTTTTTCATACGCCAGTGCAGAGGAGGGCTTCGACCTCTCAGGGATCTACGGACGACAGCGCGGAGCTGGGCTCCTACCTCCCTCGGGTCTTTGGGCACTACGGTCCTTCGGATCTTTTATGCAGGCGCATAGCTGAGACTATAGATCCCCATTAGAAGCTTTGGGACTTGCTACCGGAGCGGAGATTGGGCTTTCGGGTGCTAGTATGGAGTCTGTGGCAGCTTTGTTTGGAGGGAGGTGCGGTTGCTTCCCTTTATACGGTATACGTCCCCGGAACTCATTGTCGATCTCCTTCCGATCATACTTGCTACCATGGCTAACGCCTTTTTCAGGTGTTCCATCAGGATAAGCCTCTTGATCACATCCCTGAAGTTCCGTCTAAGAGCCTTCTCATCACGGGACGTCTCCCCTGGATCTCCATGTTTATCTTCAGTAGGCCTTTAGGCGTTGGCGCGGAGCTGGGCTTGTATCTCCTGCGGATCTGCAGACGTGTGCGGACATGTCTTCTAGGTCCCATGGACCTTCGCTTGTCAATGCGGAGCTTGGCTTGTATCTCCTACGGATCTGCAAATGCTAGTGTGGACATGTCCTCTAGGTCCCACGGACCTTCGCTTGCTAATGCGGAGCTTGGCTTGTATCTCCTGCGGATCTTCGGACGCTAGCGTGGAGTTGGGCTTTTTTGCCTTCATTCTAGCGCGGAGCTGGGTTTCAGCCGGTTTGGAGATCCCCCATAACCGACTTCACATGCTAGCTCTCGTCATGGAGATCTTAAACATATATCTTTTCAACGTGGAGCTTGGCCCTCAGGTCCCGGATATAGGAGCTCGGGTCTTTGTGCCAGCACGGGGCTGGGGAGATCCAGAATGCAGAGCTTCGGGTCTTCTTGCCAGTGCGGAGCTGGGAGGTCCCGAAGGCGGAGCTCTGGGTGTTCTTACCAGCGCGGAGCTGGGAGGTCCCGAAGGCGGAGCTCCGGATCTTCTTGCCAGTGCGGAGCTGGGCTTTTAGGTCATCTGGACCTTCACGTACCAGCACGGAGCTAGGCTTTGAGGTCCCTCAAACCTTTGCACACCCTTGCGGAGTTGGGCCTCTAACTCCTTCAAATGCTCGGGTGCATGATTCGCGATCTGTTGGACATTGGAGTCCCCAGTACCTCGCGCTCCTACTATGACAAGGACATGAGTCCTGACTGGAACTGGCCCCTATCTGGAGGAGGAGTACGTTGTCTGCCCTTAGTCGGCACAGTTCCTACATACTCCTTCTCATCTACCTTCGGACCTTGCTCGGGCCATGATCAATGAACTCCCTCAGATTTCGATCTTATCCTTCAAATGACAAAATTTGTTAGTATAGTGGTCATATTATCATGGTAGATAAATGAGAGTGAAATTTAGAGGGTCCTGGTGTTCCGGCTAAGGGCCTCCTCATCACGGGAGGTCCCCCGGCTGATGTCAGGATCCCTTCTGGATTTGCATAGTGGTGTGAATCTCCGTGGGATTCTCAGCGGAGATCCCTGAGGTTCCCTGTGGTGAGGCCGTGGCAACAACTTTCCTTGTCCATGGTTTTTTTACAGCTCTCTCTTCCTTTGCGTGACGATTTGCCTCTTATCTTGGGGCTTAATAGTACGCGGACTTGGAGAGCTTTAACTCCCCATGTTTCCATGTTTCATCGGTGCTCTGGACACAAACTATTTGAGGTCCGCAAGTCGGTCTCGCAGCTCCCTTTCCTTTTTGGCCCTAGTTTCTTCCTTTTCCTGACCGTGGCTCAGCTTTTCCTTCTTCTGGAGCTCCCAGCTCCCTTCGCTTTTTTGGGTGGCTCACTAGCGAGACTCGTGGAGGTCCGTCTGGGTGTTCTGAGATCCCTTTAAGATTTATCTGTACCCTCTTGCTCGTCTTCATCATCTCTGGCCTGTGTTTTAGGTCCTAATCGTTTCTCAACACGTTTTTGGCAGTTTCTGGAGGTCCTCCTCCGCAGTTCACCTCGACCTTGTTTGTCTTTTGGGTGTTTCCCAAGGTTCTGAGGATGCTACTAGGGGCCTTGTTTCCGCTTCATTTCCCCCGTTACTTCCGTAATTTGGCCACCAACCTGTCCCGTCCTCATTGGTGGCCGGGCTTTTCGTCGCTTCCTCCGTTTCTTCCATCTTTCGGCTATGGTACTGCCGATGGTATTGTGCTTTATGAGGTCCATCGGTGTTGTTGGTGCTAGCGGCACAGGGACAAGTTCTAATATGACGGTTCGCTGTTGGTGGTTACCTTCAGCGGCTTCCGCGAACTGTGGATCTAGGTTTTGTAAGGGGCGGCCTTCTCCCATTGGTTTCTTGTGCCGTCCGTCTCGTTTTAACAGAATAGAAAAAGGAAAAAGAAAAGGTAGTAAATCTGAGCACAGCTTCACACAAAACAGCAAAAGTTACTCACGCCTTCAACCATGTATTTTCCCACAGACGGCGCCATTTGATATGGGGCTCTCCCAATCAAAAAGATTTATATGTGGAGTTCAAGAGATTTATATAGCGGTAGATTTTTATATTACAAAGTTTTCGGGGCGTGTGTAAGGTGCTCGTTCATGAGGGACGTAAAAGTCACGTGGACGGAAAGGCACAAAGATGTACGTGGTTCGAATCCTTTCGGATTATACGTCCACGAGGTGCTGCGGAACTTCCTTTCACTATATTTTAACAGATTGCACACTCAACTGTAGAGTATAGTTTCAGAATTGTGCTTGATTTCATTAGTTGTCCTTGTATTTAGGGGCTTTTCTTATATTTGTTCTTAGATTAGGACTAGTTAGATATTATACCAGTTTGTTTGGTATAAATACATGAAAACGAATTGTGCTGAATAGAGAAAGTTTTGGAAATTGATCCGAAAGGTTTGCAATTCAATTTTTAGAGTTTTTCATTAGAGTTTCTCACTCTACTCGAATAGAGAAAGTTTCTCACTCTACTCGAATTCTCTCTCTCGTTCTTCATTAGAGTTTTTCGATCGATTTTAAATGCCGATCATTATCGTCGAATTACTTAGAATTCATGCCTAGGGTCAAAGAGTTGTTAATCGTAGGACCTAACAATTGGTATCAGAGCTAATTCGTTTTCGAGATGTATAGTTGTTTTCGACATTAGTATGATTTCAATAACAGACTTCGACATTTGTAAAATTTCGACACCATATAATAGAAGTATTTAGTAAGTTGAGAAGTCGAGATGTATACAGATGTCGATATATGATGGTAGGCTAATTGAAGGAAGACGTCGAACTGTGTTGTAGAAAGTCGATAACTTTATAGATAGATTTCGAAGTGTTTGATAAATTTCGAGATATATAACTGATGGATGTCGGGATGTAAACCATAAAAAGATTTTGACATGAATAATCATTAAATCTCGAGATCCAATGATGTTTTCCTATATAGAATTTTATATATAGTGGAAAGAATTCGATATCCTAGTGTAGACATTTGTAAGTTGTTGATGTTTATTAAAAAATCTCGATATTGCTTTCCAAGGAAAAGATCTCGGTATGACTGCTAAGGATTTCGGTAGTTGCTTCTCAATAAAAGACCTCGACATATAATAGAATTCGACATGGCTTTAATAGATTTCGACATGTTAGGAATATTACATGGATCTCGGGATGTGTGGAAGGATTTCGACATTTTAATACCTCGACATTTTTTTAGCAATAATTATAACATCTCGACATCATCAAGTTAGAAAAGAGTTCGACATTATATTTCAGTTAATAAATTTTCAGTATTTTAGAATTTGCTATTTCTAGGGTTTTTAATATTTTAGGGTTTATTTATTTTTAGGAATTTCATTATTTTAGAGTTTTCATCATTTTATGGATTTGTGATTTTTAGGGTTTTGATATTTTAGCATTTTCGAAATTTATATGACTTAGTAAATTTATTAATATGAAAATATTTATTATATTCAGAGGATCGATATATAGGGACTACACCGGACTTATTTGACAATAGCGGGAGAACAGGTAGGTGGATCATCCATCTACAATGCGTAAACACATATGTGACTTATGTGATTTTATGTAACTCAGTGATTTATGTGAAATACGTGTTTTATGTGTTCTTACATATATTTCATACGCATTATGTTTTATATGTTATTACGCTTATATGCATAGCATGTGCATATCACATCAGGTTGAGAGATGGTTTCCACCGTAGCGATACGGTGATGATTTGATATACGAACGATTGGGGTAGACTGAAATGATCTTGACTATTGTTTGAGGTTGGGCTCGCAGGCCACTTAGCGGAGACAGACGTGATCGATCTGTCTACTCGGATGTGGTCGATTCGAAGAGCATACCGCTGATATTGATACGGGTATATTGATATATTACCCATGGTACTAATACGGGTCTGACCGCCCATGACTATGGGTTATCACCCATGATATTGGATACGGGTGTTATCACCCATGATATTGGATACGGGTGGAATCACGTGACCACCCATGATATTTATTGCGCGCGTGGGTACCGAGCCTGACCTAGGGCCCTGTGTTGTTTGAGATGAGATAGGATGTGGGAAAGAAAGAGTGTGCATTATATCATGTTGTGAGGTATTGGGTTTGGGGTTGAGTGCACACTTGCATACATGCATTTTATTCACCTACTGGGCAAATTGCTCAGTGTTTACGTGTTGTAGGTACTGAGTCTGACGCCGGTACGCGTCAAGGCTGAGGTGGCTGGTGGCGGTGCTCCACGGACTTTTGAGGGCAGAGCGGTACATGGATGAAGACCTGTGGTGCGGCGTTAGGACTTTTGGTCTTTTGACATTTTTGGGGCTTCGGCCCATGTATAGTGAAGACGATGTAGACAGATTTTTATAGTAATGTATATTATTTTAGGAAAAAGTTTTAATTAGACTGGCCTTCCGCGGCTTACGTTGCGGAAATCCGCCACTAATCGTAATTAGAGAAGTAGGGTCGCCACAGGTGGTATCAGAGCTTCGGCTTTAGATTCTGAAGACTGTCCATTTACTGCCGCTCAAAAGCCTGGAGAACCAGTCTGGCCTGTAAGTTATGATGATTGATTATGTGATTATGTGTTATTTAATATATGTGCTTTCTATGAATGATTGTAGAACTAGTTTAACATGTCGAAGGGACGTCGGGAGTATGTGGGTAGTTCTAGTCGTAGGGCAGGTTCTGAATTCCCACCGAATGAGGATCGCTCTACTATTCATCAACTGACCGATCTGATCCGACGACAGTCAGATCAAATTAATGATCTTATTCACCGTCAAAATTCCTCAGAACGTCACTCATCCCCTGGCCCAGAACGTGTAGAAGCTGCCGGGGAAAGGTTCCGACGGTTAAACCCCCCTTCGTTCGAGGAGGCAGTCGATCCTACCTTTGCGGAGGATTGGCTCAGAACAATAGAAAATATGTTCCGTGTTAGCCATCTGCCTGATACTGAAAAGGTGACGTGTGCCACCTTTATGTTACGTGGGAACGCGGGCTACTGGTGGGATACCATTCAGGTGCTCGAGGATCCCACTATGGTGACCTGGGAGAGGTTCAAAACACTCTTCCGAGGAAAGTATTTCACGGCGCCGGATCGGGCGCAGAAGCTGAACGAATTCATCAATCTGAAGCAAGGAGGGATGTCTGTAGCAGACTATATCCGTAAGTTCGAGCAGTTGTTAGGTTTGCGCCACATATCGTGGCCTGACGAGCTGAAAATAGAACGTTTCTTGGAGGGTCTCAAACCCGAGATCTTCCGAAGCGTAAGCATGTACGATACTGAGGGAAAGACTTACGCTCGTATCGCTGAACGAGCAATATTAGCTGAGCAAGCGGAGAGTAGAGTTGCAAAAGCGCAAGAAGCACAAAGAAAGACAGAAGTGCAACAGGGAGGAGGGAACCAGAAGCGTCAGTTCTTTGGTAAGGGGCCAGACTACCACGGAATCCACAAGGCCAACAAAACTGGCAACCGAGGCCGAACCAGGGACCGGGTAATATTCCAAACCGACCCACGAACACCGTACCACAGTGTAAACAGTGCGGACGCTACCACTACGGGGTATGTTGTAGGACAGGATCGAACCCAACTCCGCAGTGCTTTCGATGTGGAAAGACTGGGCACTATGCCAGAACTTGCCATGTGAATATTCCTCAAATTCCAAATCAACCGTTAGTCCGACCTCCACCGGTGCCAGCACGAGTTTTTACTTTGACAAATGAGGAGGCTGAAGCAAATCCTTTTGTAGTAATGGGTACGTTGACTATCTATTACGTTCCCATCCGTGTTAATTGACTCTGGGGCCACACATTCGTTCGTGTCGGCCAAGTACGTGGCAAAGGTGGGACCTCTCCTACCTTATCTAAATGCAACTATGTAGTTTCTCTGCCATAAACCAAGTGCTAAAAGGATGCTCCGTGAAAGTTGAGGGTAGGAATTTGAGCGTCGACCTAATTGTGATCCCAATGAATGACTATGATGTCATCTTTGGGATGAATTGGCTTTCGAAATACGGAGCCATTATAGATAATAACAAAAAGGTCGTAAAATTTCAATTGCCCGAAGAAGAGGTGTTCACTTTTTCGGGTAAAGACAATTCGACTCGTGGTCCATGAATTTCTTCTCTAAAGGCTATGCGACTTTTGAGGTCCGGTCGTGAGTCTTATCTCATATACGCGGTAAAGGCGGAGGAATTACCTCAGCCAGAACTGAAAAGCGTAACGATAGTTAATTAGCATGCTGAGGTATTTCCCAATGATCTCCCGGAGTTACCCCTTAATCGAGAAATACGGTTCAGGATAGATCTGATTCCAGGGTTTGCCCCTATTTCTAAAAACTCCATATCGCCTAGAATACGCAGCGGAAGCGTGATGGGAATAGAAATAAGTACGCTTAGAGGGTATGGGGAGTACACAAATAAAGGTTAGTCGTAGAACCGAACGTGAGTCCTCCACCACTGAATTTCGGGGACGAAATTCTTTTTAAGGGGGAGGACGTAATACCCGTGGGATTTTGATGTAATTAGATATATAGTTAAATGAAATCTATTTAATATGTCTTTTAAGTATTAGTTGTGTAAGAATCACTTTTGAAAATTTGGGCCAAAAATCTTAAGAGATATTATGGGGATAAATTCATTTGGGCTATAGGAAATTTAATATTAGTTCTAAGGCCCAATAAATTAATAGGCTATAACCTAACATCTAAATGAGGCCCAAAGTGTTCTTAATATGACGTTAGTAATGAAGTTACTTAGGGCTTAGGGCAAAATGAAGATAACCATCACCTGTCACATCATTTCCCTTCATTTCTTTCGAGATATTAGTATATATCCATACCTTAGTAGATGAAACTCCCATTTTAGCAAAGAGAGACAAAGCAACGACAGCATAGGAATTTTTTAAGCTCAAATCTCGTAAACAGTACAAAGGAAGCGAAATAGAGAAGGTAAAATCTCGTCATGATACTCTCTCATATATATAACGTTATTATATATTTGTTTAATTTGCACAACTACATGTTAGGTTATTTAGGTTCTCGGGGTGGTTATGTGATCTACGTGAGATACGTGATTTCAATGGATGATTAGAATACATTCTAGGAAATTTATGTGCCTAGTTACGATTGAGATGAAATCTCAGATCCTTGAGCTAGTCATATTAAATATTAATTGTTGATTAAATATGAAGTTTTTGGCCCTAGCATTTGTTAACAAGGCTCTACGGTTTGTGAGCTAATACAGATTGAACAACTCAAAGAAGTAAAGCAAGGAGGTGAATATCTTATTTATACAACGTTGCTCCTTCATATGTAATTCACGTTTTCCTTAACTTATGTGATTAGGAGTAATTCATGTGAGGTCCTCGAATGATTCTATGGTTCTCATGGAAACTGCTCGACAGCTAATATGTTTAGGAATTCTATGACCTTTGAGTTAGCATTCATATTAATGAATTAATGATTTTCGAACATATTAAGGTTTGCAATAGTTTACTTATATTTTCAAGGAGTTATTGTTGAGTATATGATTTGTTTTAAATATACAACAGTTTCGTTGTTTCACCTTTGGACTAAGTTTTCGGTATTAAAGCTTTTCGGCAAGTTAGATTTTTAATATTTTAGGGTTTTTGGTATTTTAGGGTTTTAAGGAAAATTACGATTTTAGAAAATCTCGACCAATGATTTCGAAGTGCATAATATAATGATCTCGAGATGTATAGTTGTTTTCGACATTAGTATGATTTCAATAACAGACTTCGACATTTGTAAAATTTCGACACCATATAATAGAAGTATTTAGTAAGTTGAGAAGTCGAGATGTATACAGATGTCGATATATGATGGTAGGCTAAATGAAGGAAGACGTCGAACTGTGTTGTAGAAAGTCGATAACTTTCTAGATAGATTTCAAAGTGTTTGATGAATTTCGAGATATATAACTGATGGATGTCGGGATGTAAACCATAAAAAGATTTTGACATGAATAATCATTAAATCTCGAGATCCAATGATGTTTTCCTATATAGAATTTTATATATAGTGGAAAGAATTCGATATCCTAGTGTCGACATTTGTAAGTTGTTGATGTTTATTAAAAATCTCGATATTGCTTTCCAAGGAAAAGATCTCGGTATGACTGCTAAGGATTTCGATAGTTGCTTCTCAATAAAAGACCTCGACATATAATAGAATTCGACATGGCTTTAATAGATTTCGACATGTTAGGAATATTACATGGATCTCGGGATGTGTCATGGAAGGATTTCGACATTTTAATACCTCGACATTTTTTTAGCAATAATTATAACATCTCGACATCATCAAGTTAGAAAAGAGTTCGACATTATATTTCAGTTAATAAATTTTCAGTATTTTAGAATTTGCTATTTCTAGGGTTTTTAATATTTAGGGTTTTTTATTTTTAGGAATTTCATTATTTTAGAGTTTTCATCATTTTATGGATTTGTGATTTTTAGGGTTTTGATAATTTTAGCATTTTCGAAATTTATATGACTTAGTAAATTTATTAATATGAAAATATTTATTATATTCAGAGGATCGATATATAGGGACTACACCGGACTTATTTGACAATAGCGGGAGAACATGTAGGTGGATCATCCATCTACAATGCGTAAACACATATGTGACTTATGTGATTTTATGTAACTCAGTGATTTATGTGAAATACGTGTCTTATGTGTTCTTACATATATTTCATACGCATTATGTTTTATATGTTATTACGCTTATATGCATAGCATGTGCATATCACATCAGGTTGAGAGATGGTTTCCACCGTAGCAATACGGTGATGATTTGATATACGAACTATTGGGGTAGACTGAAATGATCTTGACTATTGTTTGAGGTTGGGCTCGCAGGCCACTTAGCGGAGACAGACGTGATCGATCTGTCTACTCGGATGTGGTCGATTCGAGGAGCATACCGCTGATATTGATACGGGTATATTGATATATTACCCATGGTACTGATACGGGTCTGACCGCCCATGATGGGTTATCACCCATGATATTGGATACGGGTGTTATCACCCATGATATTGGATACGGGTGGAATCACGTGACCACCCATGATATTTATTGCGCGCGTGGGTGCCGAGCCTGACCTAGGGCCCTGTGTTGTTTGAGATGAGATAGGATGTGGGAAAAGAAAGAGTGTGCATTATATCATGTTGTTAGGTATTGGGTTTGGGGTTGAGTGCACACTTGCATACATGCATTTTATTCACCTACTGGGCAAATTGCTCAGTGTTTACGTGTTGTAGGTACTGAGTCTGACGCCGGTACGCGTCAAGGCTGAGGTGGCTGGTGGCGGTGCTCCACGGACTTTTGAGGGCAGAGCGGTACATGGATGAAGACCTGTGGTGCGGCGTTAGGACTTTTGGTCTTTTGACATTTTTGGGGCTTCGGCCCATGTATATGAAGACGATGTAGTCAGATTTTTATAGTAATGTATATTATTTTAGGAAAAAGTTTTAATTAGACGGGCCTTCCGCGGCTTACGTTGCGGAAATCCGCCACTAATCGTAATTAGAGAAGTAGGGTCGCCACTGTGATTTTTCTCGATCGTTCTAATTTTTCTCGCTAAGGTTTACGATCGGATTAGTTTCTCGATCGAAAAACTTGGCTCGAGAATTTTTCTCAGTCAGAGTCAGCGATAGAATCATCATCACTAGAAACGATTTTAGTTAAAAATATTTCTCGAGCATTATTCAGCGAAAATATTTTTCGAGAAAGACCAATTTTGACTTTGCGCCCGTATAAACTTTCTCTCGGAAAACATTTTCAGTCAGAATTTAAAGTTTGACCAAGCTAAAAACCATTTACACGCGAGACACTTTTCTAGTCAACAGATTTATTTTGACTTGTCGAGAAACTTACTAACGTACTGTTTCTTTACGATCGAAATAACTTCACGATCTGAAATTTTTCTCGACCGACCTATTTTGGGCAATCTATTTCGCTCGAAAAATATTTCGCTGACAGACTTTCTCGCACGAGAACAGTACACAGTACATTCTATTTCGACGAAATTATTTTCGATCAAACTTTAAAGATTGAATCGAAAATAATTCCCGAACTATTTTTCGATTCAAAAGCTATTAACGAACTTTGTCACTTGTGAAGCACATTACATCATCTTCAAAAGTTCAAAATACCTAACGAAGATCCTTCAACAACTCAACTACAAATGGATGCATACTCACTCGGAAATGACAACCGTCCACCGATTTTGCAAGGAGGCGAATACACCATTTGGAGAAGCCGCTTCCTAAATTTTCATCGCTTTAAAAGATCAGGCCGAGAATCTACTGCAATCACTCAAAGAGGGACCAGCACAATTCTGGGTTCATGTACCCGGTGATGAAACGGCCACTCCTGCAATTCCTCCTACTAGGCGACTTAAGGAGCCTAGGGAGTACTCAGTCGAGGAAAGGGCTAGAGCTAAGGCTGATCTAGTAGCCATGAATACCCTCATGCAGGGCATCCCCAACGACATATACAGACAGATTGATAGCCTTTCATCGGCTAAAGGAATGTGTGATGAACTGCATAGGATGATGCAGAGGACGGAAGTTGGCATAAAGGCCAAAAAGGCAAACATTCTCACTGCTTACGACTCCTTCAAAGCAAATACGGAGGAGCGTTTATATGAGATCTACCAAATACCTCATTCTTCTCAACGAGATGGGGAAGATAGAAATCACGAAGACCAACATGGTGACAAACATCAGATTTCTCTCTTCCCTGCCCGCGGAATGGAAGAAATATCCATGCCGTGTTTGACAATCTCGCACAACATGAGGATGATATAAGCGAGATTCTCAAGGAGCAGAAGGGCAAACAGATCGAAGACATTGTTGCCTTAGTCTCGGAGAAGAGGAGTTCTAAATCAAGACAAGAAAATATCGTTAGGCCTTCTTCTCCTATAGAGTCGGAAGAAGAGTCGGACTCCGACGTTGAGCCAAATTGAAAGCCCTAGGAAAGCAGTTGGCTATAATAAGAAAAATGATGAGTAAGAAGTACTTCAAGAAGAAGTCATCAACTCAGCCAACAGACTTCGGACTACAAGCTCTAAAAACAAAGAACGTGCACCAGAGAGCTCCGAAGTCAAGAACCCTACAGAGGCCAACAAATGCTTCAACTGTGGCAAGCCAGGTCACTTTGCCAGAGAGTGCACTCTTCCGAAGAAGAGAGATGCCAACTACTACTCCAGGAAGCTCCAATTGACTAAATAGAAGGAAGCTGGAGTAGCTCTCATGGCCGAACAAGACCAATGGTTTGAGGAAACGTCGAGTTCTGAAGAAGAGAATTTAGCCCTCATGGCCCGTCTCGACAATGAATCGGACGCCGAAGCATCTAACCGGACGGACGAAGACAACGCATCCACCTCTTCACAAGAGGTAGACTCTCCTTCCACATTATTAGCATACACTAACATGAAACGTGAGCAGAAAAGCATAAAGGAAGTAGAGGATAAACTTTTTAGGGCTCAGGAGAAAATAGATAGTCTCGAATCAGAACATAGAAGCTTTAGTGCTAAAGTAGAAGAACTTACTAAGAGCCTACATTCTAGAGAGACTAGTCAACCTCAAATAGGACAGCATAGCGAAAAGATTAAGGGGTTAGAAGATAGGCTAGCAAATAACTACAATAGCTTGGTTAGAAATCTCAATGAGAAAGACAACCTAAATTGTAGGATAACCGAAGCTACCACTAATATCACTAACTTAGAAGCTCAATTAGAAATATCAAATGCTAAGGTTAGTGAGCTTAGTAAAGAACTAGACGCCTGTCAAGCCGCCAAACTGAAGGTAGAAAATAATTATGCTCTCCTAGGTGAGGAACGCAAGAAACTATATGCTAAAATTATGAAATTAGATGATATAGTTACGCGTAGGGGACAATCCGAAGAGACGATATTTTTGAACAAGCCCAAGGATATAGAGTTTTATAATCCTATAGAAGGCATAGGTTTCACTAACCTACGTGTTCTTCGGAAGAAAGAAATATATGATATTAAGCACATGGGTTTAGGAGTAACCTCTCTTAGAGAAGAATCGACGTACCAAAATAATTATGATTCATCTATGAGAAAAACCTCACATGGGCCTGACATCCCCTTTGACTACACTGAACTAAATGAAAGAGACAGGAATATGAAACCTTCTTTAACCCCTGTATGTGATTTAGTTCAAGTCCTACCTCTTGAATCTCAAGCAAACAACGAGGAAGTCAAAGACGTTCATTATAAAAATTCTCTTTACATATCTCATCTAATAAAACAGATAGAGGAATCTCAAGCTAAACTAGACAAAGAAAGAGAGAATTTCGAAGCTGAAAAGAAAAAGTTCTTAAAAGAGATGAAAAACCTCAAAACTTCCTCATCCTCCCAAACTACCTCTCACGCTATACTTCAAAGCGTGAAAATCGAAAAATCACCTTCGAAAGATCAAAAGTTTATTAATAATTCTATTAAGAGTGCTAAGACTAAAATTAGTTTACCTACGTCTACAGGGAGCGTAGGGCAAGCACTAGAATCGAAGGCGAGAGTGTTTAGTCTTAAGAAGGAGCAAGTAGATTTGAGTATGCTTAATAATGTTACTCCTTCTGTACGAATAAATGACACTCATAGAAATAAAAGAGCCATCTCTTCGCTTAGACTAATTGCTTCTACGTGTACTCTTCAGCCCATCACCTTTAGAAGCACCAACTATGAAATAGGCTCTACATCTAAAGCTAAAAATAATCATTCTGAAACAAATGCCACTAGGAAAACTCGTAGGAAACAAGATCCAGCCATAAAGAAAGCTTATGGCATCGTACATGACTGTACTCACCTAAGGTATCCCGTTGAGATTAAATCCCCCAAGCACCTTAGGAGACTATCACAAGAAAAGATCTTTTCCTCGATCAAACCTAGCAAAGCATTTGTACGTACTAAAATTAACCTTCCCTGCAAGTTTCAACCCAAATGGGTTCCTAAATCTCCGCCTAAGACGACGAAAGCCGAAACGGCTAAGTCACCTAAAGACGCAGCACCCAAACCCACTTCTCCGAAAGTGAAATGGGTTGTTAAGACTCCCTCATGTAATAATTTAGGAACTATATCTGAACCTAAAACCATATCTGCTAATCTGAGAGGACCCATGTTTAAATGGGTACCTAAAGCTCTCTAATTTGTTTTTGCAGATCCATCATTTGTGGTACCTCGAATCTGGTTGCTCCACGCACATGACGGGAAATCAAGAACTGCTGAGCAACTACAAAGACCATCCAGACGGAAAAGTCAGGTTTGGAACACAACGATTCAGCTCCGATTCTAGGACTAGGGGATATCATTCTGAAGAATCTGAAAGATGTCTCATACGTCGAAGGCCTCCGCCATAACTTGTTCAGCATAGGCCAGTTCGACAAGGGGTTCCAGGTGGTCTTTCATGCTGACCGGTGCAGAATTTTGGATAGTCAAGACACAGAACTCCTCTACGGACTTCGGAAATCCAATCTTTACACGATCAACCTGACATCCGTGCGGCCCTCGACAGCTATCTGCCTCATCTCTCAGACTGTAATTCAGAGGAACAGCTTATGGCATCAACGCATGTCTCATCTCAACATCAAAGCTCTTCAACATCTCTCAAAGAAAAAGTTGGTTCATGGTCTTCCAACTATACCTTTACAAAAAGAGCATCAATGTCGGCGTGCCAATTAGGAAAAATGAAGCGAGCATCTCATCATATCAAACAAGTGGCCTCTACTTCACGTCTGGAACTGCTACATATGGACCTCTGTGGCCCGATGAAGACACGGAGTATAAATGGACGCAAGTATCTGCTGGTCATAGTCGATGACTACTCTCGCTACACATGGACAAGGTTTCTCCGAACAAAAGATGAGACAGTGGACTTGATCATCAAATTCGTGAACACTACTCAAAATTTGCTGCAGCAGACTATCCAAGTCATTCGAACAGACAATGGAACTGAGTTCAAGAACAGATGTCTCAGTGAATTTTATCAGAAACTTGGAATAAGTAAACAATTTTCAGCCGCCAAGACTCCTCAGCAGAATGGGGTAGTCGAATGAAAGAACAGAACACTAGTGGAAGCCGCGCGTACGATGCTCATCCACTCTGAAATTCAACATTTTCTCTGGGCGGAAGCAGTGAATACCGCCTGTTTCACTCAAAACAGGACGGTGGTTCACAAGCGCTTCGACAAGACTCCGTACGAAATTATCAACAAACGAGTACCCAATATTTCATTCTTTAAAGTCTTCGGGTGCAAGTGCTTTGTGGCGAACAACCGAGAGCAACGTGCTAAGTTCGACCCTAAAAAATTCGAAGCCACTTTCGTCGGGTATTCTTCAACCTCGAAAGCGTACAGAGTATACATCAAGTCCAACCACACAATCCAAGAAAGCTACAAAGTCACTTGCCATGAAGTGACGGAGATGGCTTCTGGTCACTTCAGTCCAGGACCCGTGCTCCACCCGATGGCTCCTGCACACCTCAGTTCAGGACCCGTACTCAACCCGATAGTTTCTGAATATAACAGTTCAGAACCTGTTTTCACTGGTGTGTTGGCACAAAACCAACAGAAGATGGCAACAACTCCGAATTCAACATCAGAAGAAGCTATGAGCCTTGCATTAGACGATTTGGACTCTCTCTTCGAGCCAGTATATCGGTCACACATTGCTACACCTATAGTGGATTCTCCACCCGAATCGGCCGATGTACCAAGCTCTTCAACAGTTCCTACTCCAACCGATTCAGACTTGCCTCAGAATAATGAAGAAACTACCGTGGGTGTTAAGAAAGAATCATCGGAGTCGCTCTCTCCAAGTGCTGATTTGGAACTTCCTCACACAAATGAACAACCGAAGAACTTTCAAAATTTAGACCCATAAACGGCTGACGCATCGCCTTCAGCATTCCCGAATGAGAGCAAATGAACTAGAGCTCACCCGGTTGATCAGATAATTGGCGAGCCCTCAAGCGGAGTAAGGACACGTCGTCAACACAGTCTCTTCAGCTGCTTCTTAAGCCAAAACGAGCCTACCAAGGTAGCAGACGCACTTCAAGACCCGGATTGGGTAATAGCGATGCATGATGAAATTCATCAATTCGAACGTCTTAAAGTGTGGACCTTAGTACCACGTCCGCATGGGAAAACAACTGTCGGAACTAAATGGGTATTCAAAAACAAGATAAATGAAGCTGGTGAAGTTATCCGGAACAAAGCAAGGCTAGTTGCGAAGGGATACAATCAACAGGAAGGCATCGACTACGACGAAACATATGCTCCTGTTGCCCGAATCGAAGCTATCCGCCTTCTCCTGGCTTATGCGGCTCACAAAGAGTTCAAAGTCTATCAGATGGATGTTAAGACCGCCTTTCTCAACGGCGTGTTAAAAGAAGAAGTCTACGTAGCTCAGTCGGAAGGCTTCGTTGATCAGGAACTTCCCGATCAAGTCTATCGATTGGACAAAGCTCTCTATGGACAAAAACAAGCCCCACATGCTTGGTACGATGTCCTGGAGTGAATTCCTCGTAAAGTCTGGATTCATACAAGGAACGATAGATACAACCCTCTTCATCAAATGGCAAGACAAATATCCGATGGTCGTCCAAGTATACGTCGACGACATCATCTTCGGATCAACAAATCCTAGGCTCTTCAAGAAGTTTGGAGATCTCATGAAGAGCAAATTCGAGATGAGTCACATGGGAGAGATGCAGTTCTTCTTAGGACTTCAAGTCAGGCAGCTCGATGATGGGGATTTTCATCAGTCAGACAAAATACATCAAGGATATTCTGAAGAAATTTCATCAAGATCAGAGCAAGCCTCTCAGCACTCCTATGTCACCAAGCTGCTAGTTTGATGCCGATCCCTCTGGTAAAACGGTCGACATCACACTGCGCAGCATCATTGGATCTCTTCTCTACTCACTTCGAGCCGGCCGGATATCATGTTTGCCACCTGCTTATGTGCCCCGTTTTCAAGCCGATCTCAAAGAATCCCATATGCTCGCGGTTAAAAGGATTCTGCGTTACCTTATGGGCACTTCTACCCTTGGACTATGGTATCCAAGGATACGAACTTCAAACTTATCGGCTATACTGACGCTGATTATGCAGGTTGCCGAATGGACAGGAAAAGCACGTCCGATCGTGCTCAATTTCTAGGCGAAAAGCTGGTCTGCTGGTCATCCAAAAAGCAGAACTGTGTGTCAACTTCGACGGCCGAAGCGGAATACGTGGCAGCCGCCAGTTGTTGCTCCCAGATGCTGTGGATGCGGACTCAGCTTCGCGACTATGTGTACAATTTAAATAATATACCCATATATAGTGACAGTCAAAGTGACATCACTATTACTTGCAATCCCGTTCATCACTCACGCACAAGACACATAGACATTAGATATCACTTTATTAAAGATCATGTAGAAAAAGGCACCATAGATATGCATTTCGTGAACACGGAGTACCAACTAGCTGACATTTTCACCAAGGCATTGGATGAAAAACGATTCCAATTTCTTGTCGGAAAATTAGGCATGTTGAATCTCCCATGATATGTGCATCACCTGATCTTCTGTGCTATCACATGCTCTATTCTATGTGTTCTATATGCTCATTTACCATATCTTGCGTGATAATAATAATAAAAATAATAAATATATACCTATAATATCGGGGAATGACGAAATCCTTTAGGATGCTTTGATATAAAGTCACTTAGAATTTTACCCCGACATGCGATCGATTTAATTGCTTAATTTTGTCAGTCAAAGTCGCATTCTTGTGTCTAAAGGTCTTTAGGTTGCTCCACTAGACACAAAGCCACTATACATATGTGAGGATTCAAGCCTTGTTTTTTTCTTCTTTGGATCTATTTCTCGAGTGAGTCACACATCAATTACTTTTCTTAACTAGTGATTCTTGGCTTCATACTTACCTTGCCTTAAATAGTTAGGAAAATGATAAGGGGGCTTAGGTTATTCCTCACTCGGCCTTTTTTAAGATTTTTCTTCACATTAGTCCTTAGTCATCCACTTTGAGCCTTCTCCGATGCTCTTTTATTCCTTTGAATCTCATTCACGGCCTTCAACCGTATTCTATACTCTTTTGGATGGTTGTTCAAACGAGAAAAGGAGGGGGAGAAAATAAGGAGGATGATGACAAAAGAAGGCATTGCTCAACGCGCAAAAATCATACCAAAGGAACCTGCCTTCCAACCATCTCTTAGAAGGTGGCATGGATCCTGCTGTGAACTTCCCCAGCGACAATCTCATACGCTCGTCAGAATGGCTGGAAAGAGGAGCACCACGAAGTGAACTTCTCCAACGATAATCCGGTCTTATATCGAGAAACGAGAAGAGGAGCGCAGCCTTGGGTACGATTTCCATAACCGTGAACTTTTCCAAAAAGATAATCTCTGAAACCTCTCTAGGGATTAAGAGAAGAGGAGCACGGTATCGGTCCGAGAACCAACAATAAGAACTCCGTCTTAGATAATCTCCTATAGCCTCGTGGAGAAGCGGAGCTTCTGCTTGAGCATATCATAGAAAGGGACAGTCATAAAAGAAAAGGAGGGAGAAAAGATTGAAAAGAAGAAAGACGCCGAATAGAAAAAGGAGACGGACGTAGAAATGGAAGATGACGAAGAGATAAGCTCACTTTCCCGTAAATTTCTTCCCTTCTAAGTCCTAGCCAAACTATAACCCTTACAACCCTTTGATTCCAATCGACGGTCTCTCGCTTAGGTGAAATGATTAAAAAATGCCTCGATCACAGGTAAATTGACTTATAATTGCTTGCGTTGACTTGAATGATATACATATAAAATCCTAAGATAGAAAAAAATTGAGTGCAAAGAGCGAACCTAGTGAGAAGTTGTCGAAATGGACCAGTCTATGAACTTAGGACTATAGGTTGACGACATGACTTGATGGCATTTTCGTCTTTCAAATGTCTCGTAAAATTTTAGGTGTGACGATTGATCGAAGCAGAATAATCTAACCCCATACTATAATATTAGTAATATACATTAAAAAATAATAATAATAAATATATTTTGTTTTCGCACATTCTGATATGAAATATTATGATTCATATGCGTTTAATTGAATAAATGCGAATTTATCCTGTAATCGCACATTCTAAATGTAATTTTAGATTGCATTGGTACTGAATTGTTTAAATGCGATAAATTTTTCATTGCTTTTACCCTCACGCAATATCTTAAGTACATGGTTTCGGGACCTTGTACATGTGCTTACTTGGTAAATTTGTGTGTTATATGCTTGTGACTTGAGTTGATTTCATATGCTTGCATGTTAAGTCATTTCTTGCGCATTATTTGAGGGGGAGCAAATATAAAATTGTGCATTAGCTCCATATATTTCTAAGGTTTTTCTCTAAGTGGTACAGATTTTTTATTCTGTAAAGGGAGCAAAGACGTTACTACCCAGAAAATCCAGAGAGTTAATTGCATTTATTTTAATTATGAGGGGAGCTTTACAAATGTGATTTTATTTGATATAGGGATCAATCTGAAAATTTTTAGAAGTACTTACAATCGAGAAATTGGATATAAGAATTAATTAGCAATCATATGTTTCTCGATCGTAAACAGTGTTGGGAACGATTTTGATTGGCCGCGTGCGATCGAGAAACTGAATTGAAGAGCAATTTTCGAATCAAGATTTCTCGAGCGCAAATAGTAATGGGCCTGATCCATTTAATCGCAAAACGTCCAATCGCAAACCCAACATTGAATTACAGCGAGTTAATAAAAGTTCACTTTTTGTCAGTCCAAAAACTTTTTCTCACGCAACCCTAAATCGCAAAAATTTCTCTCTCGACAAACTTTCACAGACAGTTCAAAAATTCTCAAAATCTTTCGATTTTCAACAACAATTTGTCTGTTTAAAGATGAGATTCATTTGACATATGCGTGCGATTTAACTCCATTAGCATCTTCATTTGTAGTTTTTCGCGTGATTAGGATTAGATTCTCGACTGTTCTTCAAAACTGACAAAACCGCATACAATTTTATAGTGATTTAGGCTTGTTTACGAGTTTTATCTAGATGAGTGCCTGCACTTAAGATAGTTTCGATGTTTTAGTTTAATCTGGTAGTTTAAACTTTCGAAAAATCTGCATCTTAGACCACTAAGTTGAGTTTTTTTAAAGGAACTGAGTTCTTGAATGTTTGAAGCCATCGAAGAACTTTGTCGATCGCAAAGAGTCTTAATTGAATTCCGATTCAATTGAGATACTGTTTGTATCGAATTCGTTTTCGATCGCTAAATTCTGACTTAGTCGCTAAGAAAGAAGATTTTGACCAACAAATCACTTATCGTCGTGAAATCTAATGATTTTCTGCGAGCGAAAAACTTAGGCGCTGAATAGACAATTTAGATGCAACTTAGATCGAGCGTAAAATTTACTATCACAAAATAGAATTTTCGATTTCATTTTATTCGGTCGCAAAAATTTAGCACCGAAAAATTAATTTTTCAACGCTTAATTTTTCGATTGTAAAATTCGCCGCTTAGTATTTAATTGATCGAAAACTTTCTCGACGATTGACTTAGTTTCTCTTTCGTTGACAAATTTCTCGATAGAAAAATATTGCAGCGAAAATTTTACTTAGGATCGAAAATCAAGTACCGCTCGACAAATTTCAAATCGAAAAATTTTATTCAATCGAGGAAAATTTCTCGATAGTAAATTTACCTGAGAAGTAATTTCTCGATCGTAAATTTACACGGAATTTTTCTCGATCGTAAAATTGATCGGCTACAGTCTCACGATTTCAACTTCAACACTTCGAATTTTTCTAAATTTTTCTAAGTCTTTTACACTGTAGCGAACTTTCAGCGAATAAAAATTTTTTCGATCACAAAATTAAACGGAGTTATTTCAATTGAAATCAATGCATAGGAAGTCAATTTGAAAATCAAATTTTTCGAGCAAAAAATTTCTCGGCATGAATAGTGACATAACCCTCGATTAAACCCTTAGAAAATTTCGAACTCTTTTCACACGTTACATGTTTAATTCGAAATTACAATCATGCCATTAAATTTTTTTTAAAAATCAAGTATCCTATATGCATATTACACGATTTCAATTCAAAATTCATCGAACATGTTATGACTTGTTACAAAATTATAGTTTGATGAAATTAAATCTATTTTCGACTAAAATCAAAATTATGAACTAATGAACTTTTATATCTCTTATTTTTTCAGATGGATCAATATCCTCGATATAATCACATATAAGACCACGACTTGTATTTGAAGGTCCATGATACAAATTTCCAGCTCGATCTGAGCACCTTTCGGTGTCCGGACGAGATGATTGTGTTAGGAAATATTTTGTAGTGTTCAATTTCATTATATTATCTTTGTTGGTTAGCTTTATTAAACTTTGGGCTAGCTCTTAGTTGGGTTAGTTCTTAGTTATTCATGTAATGGGCCTTCACAAGAAGCCCACCTATTATATGCCAACTTGTGGTATAAATAGGAAAACCCTAACACATAGTTAGGTGTGCTTGTGTGTGAAAATCAAAGAAACATTTTAGAATCAAGAGAGCCTCTTTTTCTTCCACAAGCCCCACGCCCTAACCCAAAAATCTAGATCATTAGGCGTGTTTAATCCGTGCAAAGTCGCATTGTTGGTGTAATCTAGGACCAACAAGTGGTATCAGAGCCCAACGCGACCGGATTTGCGAGTTTTGAGCAAGATTTGAGTGAAAATTGCTTGAAAAACCATTTTCGTCACTTTCTGTTTTTGGGCGATTTCGACCTCGATTTGTTGTTTTTAGACATCCCAAAGGTTGATTATGTGTTTAGGAATGTTTTTCTGAAGTTTTGGAACAAGTTTCGTCGATTTTGAGTGAGATTTGAGCGAAAACGAGCCATTTTTCTGGTAAAAGTCGCGCAGCTATGGAACAGTAACATGTGTTCTTGGCCGAGATATTTTCTTACCCGAGAAATTCTTAGCCGAGAAATTTCGCAGGCCGAGAAACTTTCGCTGCCCAGAAATTTTCGCATCTACAGGCCGAGAAATTTCAGGCCGAGAAATTTTTCCGAGAAATTTCGCTGCTACAGCATGTGAAGCCCGCGAAATTTTCATACACTTCACTTCATCATACATATTTTCGCATCTTCACTATTTCGCATCTACAGTGATCCAAAAAATTTCAACTTCACTTTTTCGCATCTTCACTACTTCGCACATCATCACTTCACTTCCATATCACTTGAGAAATTCAAACTTGCGAAATTTTTTCCAGCTTGAAAACTCTTTCTAACTGCGAAAATTTAATACCGTTTTTAGAACAAATTTTCTCTGCGAAATTTTTGGAATACATGCGAAAATTTGGACAACTTGCGAGATTTCTCACTTGCGAAAATTTTCCATACTTGCGAAATATTACTCAATCTGCGAAAATTTCTCACGACGTGTCGATGTGCTATAACTTGCGAAAATTTTTATACATGCGAAATTTTACTTTGATGCGCAATCTTCTTGATATGCGAAACTTTTACTGTACATGCGAAATTTTCCTCTGAATGCAAAATTTCCTTATTTTCGCAACTCACTCTCACAACGAAATTTCTCGGGACAACATTTTTCGCACATTTCACACACCATTTTTCGCACCCCCCCGAGAAATTTGCACCCAACCTTTAAACTTGATCCAAACACACCTTATAGCTTCAAATCTTGCAAAAATCACTCTTTAAAAATACACTTAAACGTTTTTGACCACCAAAAAAAATTCTGGCCCCCCCTCGGATTAAATAAGGTTTCAAGAGAGCCAAAAAAAAAAAAAAGAAAAGGGTTGAAATTTTTCAATAAGCCTACGGAAAATTTATATCATTGGATAGAGAAAATTTTCTAAGCCTATTGGACTTTGTCTATTTTACACTTTTAAAAATTTTCCGAAAAAAATTTTTTTTCTGGGCCAAATTTTCGGTATAGACGATGTTTTTGTAAAATTTTTGAAGGCAAATCCAAAACGCGGCAACGATCACCGTACCCAACGATCGACCTAGACGGTTTAGGCATATCATAGAAAAAGTTTTGGTAATACTCACGAAGTTTTCGAAATCATTTTATAAAATTTTTCGGTATCCACCAAAAATTTCGACACTCACGTTTTTTTCGAAACTTCACGATATTTCTCGACGAACCAAACTTTTCGGAGTAAAAATTTCCAAAGCCAATTTTTCTTTTTTATTTAAAATATTTTTGAAAACAAAAATGGATGCTCAAGCAAGGACAATCGCGAAATTAGAAGCACAATATGCTAATAATTACGCATTGTTAGAGACAAAATTGACGGAGCTAGCTGTAGCTAATGACGCTTTGGCTTCCGCTAAAGGAACATTAGTATCCTTCAAGTCAATTTTGACTAGCTTGGAATCTAAGGTAGCAATGAGTGAAAAGAGAGTCTGCGATCTAACTAAAAGCTTAGATATTTGCAAAGGTGAGCGAGATTGCCTCTCTTTGCAATATCAAATGCTCTTAGAGGAACGCAATACATCTTCAAACTTAGATTCGAACGGGAAAATAATTTACATTCTGAAAAACCTATTCCATGTGATATCCCGGAGACTCTTCGTAAATTGAAAGATTTGCAAGAACTCTGGAATTCGAAAGAATAAGTTTTGGCGCGGAAAAGAAAAGCTTTTAGAGAAGATTTCTAATCTCGAAAATTCGTTTGAGTCTGAAAAGGAAATATTTTTAAATGAGATTTCAAATCTTAAAAATTCCCCGTCTTTACCTGTCTCCAATGATCTTTTAAAAGATACATCTTCCTCGAAACAGGTAAAGAAAAGAAAGTCAAGCATCTTTGTTCCAAAAATTAAAACTGCTTTTTCTACAAATTCTGAGTCACCTTTGACTGATACTGATATGTTTAGTAAAAGCAAAGCGCTTAAATTTTCAAAGGAACAATTAAAAGAAAAATAAAGAGAGGAAAATCGACTTTCTTTTTGAAAAACTTGAACAAAATTTTAATGATTGCCCCTCTTCGACTCCTATTAAAAGGAGAGCATGCGAAGAAGTTCAAAGCTCAAGCAAGCGAACTTCTCAAACTACACCCCTTCATCATTATAGAGTGAATGATGTGAACTCTTGTAGGCATACAACTCATCATCCAATGACGCATATAGCGCCATAAGCTCATATTCCTACTTGAAATACCCAGTCCAGATTTATTCTAGAAAGCATCTTATGCGACTGGCTAGGGAGAAATCTTTAGGTCTTCTACACCTAGGCACACATTCACCTGCGCTGAATTGTCATTTCCCTCTAAGGTTCACCAAACTTGGATTCCTAAATCACAAATCAAATTGGATAGGACTTTAAAGGATGATTTAGGATCAATAGCTGAACCAAATGTGCTTAACTTGTTTTCTGCTAACAAGGGAGGACCCATCCAAAAATGGGTACCAAAGTCCCAATAAAGTTTTTGCACATTCCCAGCATGAGTAGGTACTAAGAAAGCTGCTCCACACTCATGACTGGTATGCGACGAGGGCAGCTAATTTTATCCCAGCATGTATGGTACCCGGGTTGCTCCACATACATGACTGGTACACGACGTGAGCAACCACCCCCCGGCATGAATGGTACAAGGGTTGCTCCACATTCATGACCGGTATGCACTGCGAGCAACCAACCCCATCATGCACGTTACACGGATTGCTCCACGTGCATGAAGGGATGTCAGAGAAGCGAGCAATCATCATGACTTCTGTACAATCAGTGGGCGCGCCATCCAATCTCGATGCTTAGGCGATGTGGATCTCATGTACCAGACTCCACCGTCCACCCACTGCCATCCATTCCACCATGGTGCGCTACATGGAGACGTCCTAAGCCACCGTGATCCTCTTTACGCCCTCACCACCACTTCCACCAGACGAGTCTCAGAAGTGTCTGATCAACAGTTTTGGGCCACCCTCGTCGACATCACTCGTGGTCGCCTTTCAACGCGATCACGCCACGCCACCATAGTTCCCATGGATCAGTGAAACCCCCCTGATCCTAACCCAGGAACGAGCCTACCCTAGCCTCTCTAGTCTAGGTCTAGGTCGCGCGACATCCTCCTCCACGCAAAGATCCAATCAACGATCTCGGGAGGATGAAGTAAGTCGCTTGCAGGAGTTGCGAACCAACGACGACATGATCGCACTCCTCTGTCATATCTCACCATAACCCGGACCTCGCCCTTAGGTACAGGAGACGACTCGTTCGTTTCCCGAGTAGAAGTTGCGGCATCTGTCCAACCGCGCAATTAACCCTCCCAACCACTCAGCTATCCTTTCACAGATAGCTGTTTCATTCGCACAAGAGGAACCACGTTAGCCATCACCGCCCCACTTGGAGACGGTTGATGTTGAACATGCAGTGCCCCGCCTCTCACTGCACCTCTTCCACCCACATAGAGTCTAGTGTCCTCACCCACCGAAATTTTCAACTTTCTAGGACACAAACACTCTTTACGCACCGCAGGTTCTTTGTGAACTTGCCCGAACGCTTGATGACGTCCTTGTGACCGAGAGCGGAAGACCACGACAGCCACCCTCAGCACAACTGTCGATGGGCCACGGATACGAGCTTGTCTCATCGTCCGTGGCGAACGGAAAGCCTTTGTGGCTCTCCGGTTCTTTTTGTCCTGTGCAAACAGGCGGCACATCGGACACATGTTTCGATGTTGTGACGACGGAGCGTCTTTGTGACCCCCGTCTGGTTAGTTACACCGTTCGTGATGGAGCCCCGACTCATAGCAATCAGCGAGGAACTTACACATTCCATGCCGCGCTCAACAAGGATCTATGAAGGAAAAGGTCCCATCACCGACACCACTCCACCACGCCTACGCCTACGCTACCACATGCTCCTCCGTCTCTCCAGTGTTTCAAAACTGAACCCGGAGGAACATCAATTGCTGCTACTCCTGAGAATCCCACTTGATTGCCTCACTCAACACCACACCACATCACCATCACCACCATCAACGCCAGAGGCAGACTCGTCCCACGGACGACGTGACGATCCCGAAGATGGAGATCATCTCAAGGGGGAGCAAAGGAGAAGAAATGAGTTGAAGATCGTACAGCAGCATCAGCAGCAACCATCATCCACCTCCGCTCACACCACCTATGCCACCTCTCACAACACCTACTCCACCACCTCCACCAACTACGCCCCGCCGGAGGCTTCCACTACCTCCGCGCACATTCTTATGTGTCAGGCTATTATGTTCATAATGGAACACTCAAAGGAGCCATGGCACATCTCATCCACCACATTCCGCCACTACTGCGCTGACCACTCTGACGACCGGGCTCCCTGCTCTTGAAAGTCACATTTCAATGGAGCCTTGGCACATTTTTTTTTACGCCCCACACCTACCTTCTTCTGGAGCCAGACGAGTCAACTTCGTGGCCGAACCAGACAACTTCCATTCGAAGACGACGAACCCAGCGTCGAGAAGAAGAAGATTGGAGAATCTTAACAAGTGAGTCCTAGCCGAGCCATCAATGCCTCCGCAAGAAGAGGAGATATCCCATGTAGGGGGAGTTTGCTAGGAATCGAGATCTCCAATATGCCCAACAAAGATATCCCGCGCTGAACTGAAGATTGAACACTAAGGGGGAGATTGTTAGGAAATATTTTGTAGTGTTCAATTTCATTATATTATCTTTGTTGGTTAGCTTTATTAAACTTTGGGCTAGCTCTTAGTTGGGTTAGTTCTTAGTTATTCATGTAATGGGCCTTCACAAGAAGCCCACCTATTATATACCAACTTGTGGTATAAATAGGAAAACCCTAACACATAGTTAGGTGTGCTTGTGTGTGAAAATCAAAGAAACATTTTAGAATCAAGAGAGCCTCTTTTTCTTCCACCAAGCCCCACGCCCTAACCCAAAAATCTAGATCATTAGGCGTGTTTAATCCGTCCAAAGTCGCATTGTTGGTGTAATCTAGGACCAACAGATTGTCTCTATCCTGCGAGGCCACCCCATCTGGCACGTATTGACGGTCACCGCCTCTGTGCCAGCAATTCTGGAATGTATACAAGGAGTAGTGGAAAATGGGGCGTTCTCCTTCACAACTAGAATCGGGACGCGGCATATTCATATGGCCAAGAACCAGTTCGGGATGGTTGTGGACTTGCCATACAGCGAAAACTACGACCCGCTCCCATCGGACGCAGAAATGGTGCATGACTTCATGCAGATGGGATATCAACCACAGCTCACCAAGCTCGCTTAGGTCCAGGGCAACGGTATCCCTCATCCCTGGAAGACAGTGTTCGGGATTGTGAACAAGTGTCTATCACCCAACCATGCTGGCTTCGACAAGGGCAACAGCGACATACTGCGGATCTTCCACGGACTCGCAGTCTCCAGAAATTATGATTTCACGCAGCTGATCTGGAATGATCTTGCTGAACAGATTCGGCTGAAGGAGAATCGGAGATCGAAGAACGTGCCCTACGCTCGATGGTTCAATGTGATCATCAGGGAATTTATGGAGCTACATGCACAAAACATCCCTCAGCTACCTCCCGGAGGGAATTATTAGTCGCCAAGGCTCAAATTCTTCCATAATCCACGGCTCACGGACTTGGACCGACCGTCGATGCCGATTCCGCTCAACCTTCTTCGGCTCGCCGACCCCGCGGGAGCTGAATATCAGAGATTTTGTCGGGAACATAATCTAACCGAGCAAATGATCAGAGGGCTCCCGGCAAATTTCCAAGAGAGCCCTCCCCAACCGCAACAACACTCAAGCCCAGAGGCCATGTTGATTGTTGAAGTGGCCCTGGAGCTCGAGCAGGAGCCTCCAACTCAGCACGAACAGATTCCTGATGTTGATGCCACCTTGATAGATGTTGTGGCCGCTGAGTTGGAACAAGATGCTCCAACAGAAACGCTTCAAGTGGAAGTGCCCATATATGTAGGCGTGCTCGAAGAAACCATTGAGGAGGTTCTTCAACAAGAAGCACAGCCCGAGGTTGAAATGGGGCATAGCTCGCTTCCACTGGTGACGGATCAGGCTCTAGGAGATGTTGAACGTGACCCCACTCCTCACCCATCTACCCCATCCGACACGGAGTCAGATGAGGAGATTAGCCTGATAAGACGGACTCCCAGACGACTTAGCATACAAATGGAGTCCCACTTCCCCGCCGTTACCATCACACTAGATACCACGCTGCCCACTTCTTCAAGTGATGCCGGCACTTCTTCCCTCAATCTTGAGCCGCAACAACCACTACTGGTGTCTGGTTCGCAAGCGCAACCCGAGCCTACCATAACACCCATAGAGCCGAATCTCCAAGATTCGACTCAAGGATTTGGTGGAAGTCTCATACAGTCACAACCTCAAGTGACTGTGAGCCAACCTGAAGAGTCGGTGTCTACTCAAGGGTTGATAACAGGTGACATCAGTCGTCCTGGTCCATCCAAGGAGGCGTCCGCACCGTTTGTGACGAACGAGCAATTCCAAGCCGCTATCTCCGCTGCTGTTCAATCGATTGAAGACAAAATAATGGAGAGAGTTCTTACTGCCATAGAGACATTCCGCAGAGACACCGGGCAAGCACCTGCCTCCGAAGGCATCTCGTCACAACCAACCCTCACACCTCCACAACCCACACCCACCGACCCTTTAGCCAATTCATCCATCCTCATCAACCCATACACCATACTCATAACCGAGCTCCATGACATCCTACTCGCCCGACTGATCGGCCTCTCCATTCGGTCGCCTCAAGAAGAGTCTCTTTACAGGCGATTGGTGGATCATCCTGAGCCACCTACTGACACTTGCCGAGGCCAAAGCTCCCACTCAAGACGCCGATATGACGACCCTGACGATCAGGATCATCATGAGGGGGAGAAGAGGCTAAGCACATCTACAAGTGGCCAAGGACAAGGCTCGGGCGCTACGCAAACAAGCGCTGGAGCAGGTGAAACCCAAACCCAAACCCAAACACAAACCACCCACACCACGCACCGCACCGCCACCCTAACCCATATCGGCCCACCAACCTTTAACCAACGGACGCCTCCGTCGACCCCATCCACATCACCCATCTACTCAAGCCCCTTGCTTCTGGAAGAAGAAGCAAGTGCTGCGATGCTTGTAGCCCTAGCAGCTACCCAAGCTACTCCTTCAATCGCTCCAGACCAACTGGGCCTCTCTGGACATGGCGTCAATCCACACGAAGTTCTAGACAGATACATCTTCGAAGGACAGTGAATGACCCATTCCATGCCCGAGGAGCATCAAAGACAACGGCTTCAGGACGTTCGGCATTTTCTACAACAAGCATCCGTGGAACTCGTAATCATAGAAGACGACGAACTTCAGGAAGGTGAAGACTACCGAGACATCCCAAGGCTACCAGAGTTGATCGCACAACGAGCGGCTTCCCCCACAAGACTAATGCCAGGCACCGTTTGGGTCGACACGCCGTGGGAAAATATTCGAATCGAAATCCCCTTCCTTGAATAAGTTCGTGAACACATCTGGAGGTCATCGGACATGGTCAAGAAGCCGAACGAATTCGAGCTAAGAGGGATCTCTCACTGGGATCAGCAGAAGAGGATGACATATCTATGGATGCTGACCCAACTAGGACCTGATGTAAGGTTGGGGATGACTAAAGGACAAGTCAAGAACCATTACAAGAGTCTCTCCCCAATATGCCAACTCCTCAGCGTCTACTGTGTAAAAGGAGGACTTCCAACACCTCACTACGTCATTGAGCGAGTGGACAGAACCCAAGAGGAACTGAGCGAGAGCGACCTACCGTACCTCCCTGCCAACGAGATATACCACCTCTATCAGCTGTACGTGGAGAAGTACAAAGGTCCTCAAGGCTTCATCAAGAAAGAAGGCCTCGAAGGGCTCTACCGGTTCATGATGCGCCAAGTCAAGTACTTCGCCGCACACAACCTTCAGATGGCTCTGGAGAGCAACATGAAGAAGGTTAATATGGCCGAACCACTCAACAAAGGACCTGAGATTGAAGGGCTTCCAAGCAATCATGTGCACATCAGCTCGATCATAGGCATCACCTACAACAATCCAATTGCCCAGAAGACTAGGTTGATGCTGAAGACAGAGATTCAGAAGGACAGTGAATGACCCATTCCATGCCCGAGGAGCATCAAAGACAACGGCTTCAGGACGTTCGGCATTTTCTACAACAAGCATCCGTGGACCTCGTAATCATAGAAGACGACGAACTTCAGGAAGGTGAAGACTACCGAGACATCCCAAGGCTACCAGAGTTGATCGCACAACGAGCGGCTTCCCCCACAAGACTAATGCCAGGCACCGTTTGGGTCGACACGCCGTGGGAAAATATTCGAATCGAAATCCCCTTCCTTGAATAAGTTCGTGAACCTGGAGGTCATCGGACATGGTCAAGAAGCCGAACGAATTCGAGCTAAGAGGGATCTCTCACTGGGATCAGCAGAAGAGGATGACATATCTATGGATGCTGACCCAACTAGGACCTGATGTAAGGTTGGGGATGACTAAAGGACAAGTCAAGAACCATTACAAGAGTCTCTCCCCAATATGCCAACTCCTCAGCGTCTACTGTGTAAAAGGAGGACTTCCAACACCTCACTACGTCATTGAGCGAGTGGACAGAACCCAAGAGGAACTGAGCGAGAGCGACCTACCGTACCACCCTGCCAACGAGATATACCACCTCTATCAGCTGTACGTGGAGAAGTACAAAGGTCCTCAAGGCTTCATCAAGAAAGAAGGCCTCGAAGGGCTCTACCGGTTCATGATGCGCCAAGTCAAGTACTTCGCCGCACACAACCTTCAGATGGCTCTGGAGAGCAACATGAAGAAGGTTAATATGGCCGAACCACTCAACAAAGGACCTGAGATTGAAGGGCTTCCAAGCAATCATGTGCACATCAGCTCGATCATAGGCATCACCTACAACAATCCAATTGCCCAGAAGACTAGGTTGATGCTGAAGACAGAGATTCAGAAGTTTTGCGATTGAACGCTCAAGGTCATCAGGCGGAATATCGAGCAGAGGTTGGAAGAAATCAACCGAGACACTATCCTGAGGATCCACAGGTTCGTGGGAGCAGCCGCTCCTGATGGAATTTCTAGATGACATCGAGGAGCACCTGAAGCTTAGGGAGACGATAAGGGAATATGAGCATGCACTGGGCTTGCGCAGATCGTACTATGCCCGACGAGGACAAACAGCGCGGAGACGCAGTCAAGCACAAAGGGGGAGATTGTAGAGTATACTTTTAGAATTGTGCTTGATTTCATTAGTTGTCCTTGTATTTAGGGGCTTTTCTTATATTTGTCCTTAGATTAGGACTATTTAGATATTTATACAAAGTTTGTTTGGTATAAATACATGTAAAAGAATTGTGCTGAATAGAGAAAGTTTTGGAAATTGATCCGAAAGGTTTGCTATTCAATTTCTAGAGAGAGAAACAACAGTAACTTTTTCACTCTACTCGAATTACCTCTCTCGTTCTTCATTAGAGTTTTTCGATCGATTCTAAATGCCGATCATTACCGACGAATTACTTAGAATCCATGCCTAGGGTCATGGAGTTGTTAATCGTAGGACCTAACATCAACTATGATTACTTTCGCTCACACATACTAACTCACACGAAAAAATACTAGTATGCTGACAGAGAGAAGTTATTAAATAATTTTCTTGTTTCGAATGCTAATAATGAAAAAATGGCTAGGTGCCTCTTTATATAGAAGCTCCTCGCGGCCCTTCAGGATTGGATGGGATGAACAGTAAAAAGCAGCTGTCCGAATGACTTGTCTGTAACAGTGGCAGCTTTGACACAGTAACAGTGCGCTGCCCTACCAATAGTCCACACGTGTCCCTATTACTGTTCGTTTTCTCTTTTGAAGGTCTTCTCTCATGAGGTGTATCGAGGAAGCCTCTCTGAAGCGGTTAATCACTCTTGGGTATTTTCATGTTCTCACTAAGTGCCAGCTGTTTTCTTAGCGGGCTTTATTGGGCCTGTTATTTGTTTAATTATTTTTGGCCCATCCGATTTTGGTCCATATCATCAACTTTCATGCTGTATTGCTCACTTCAATAGTTACGTGTTTGATTAAAGACCTATTGAGTTCTATCACGTGTTTCAAGGTGAGATTTTAGTAATTAATTTGTCGGGCCGGAGAATAGGCTTTCGGGCCCAGATACGGGCTGACCTTGTATATTACGGGCTTTTGATGCAACGAATCGAATTGAGTCGAATAGCACAATATTCTATTCGTATTCGGATAACAATCGAATACGAATATGAATATTCAAATATTTAATCGAGTTACAAAATCAACTCTATCTCGAATATTCGAATCGAATATCGAATATTTGTATTAAAAGAACCCCGGTATTGTAAATTCGATTATCGAATATCGAATATTCGATTCATTCGCAACCCGATTACGGGCGATCCGTATTGTAAATTTCTATGAGAAAACCAAAATAATCCCCGTTGTCTACCCAATTCAGTCGTCAATGTTGTTAATTTTGAACCAATATAGTCTCTCCATTATTTTGAACCAATTTAATCTCTCCGTAAGTATGACAATAAATTTTGACGGAAATGGTCGACGTGTGATTGGCCATACTTAAAAATCAAAAATTGGCACGAAAAGAAAAAATTTCCCAAAAAAGAAAAATACTAATGAATTACAATTAAATAAGTAAAAAAAATAAAAAATATATTAAAAAGTAAGTGAATAAATAAAAAATTAATAAAAGAGAAAGAGAGAGAAGACGTTAAAAATAAAAAAATAAAAAATAAAAATATTATCTCGGTAGATAAATATATTACTTATTTGTTGATCTTTTCTTATTATTTTAATTTTTAACCTCTTCTCTTTTTTTTGTATTTATTTTCTATCAAATTTATTTTATTTTAAATTTTTTCTCATTTATTTTAAATTTAATTTAATTTATTAATGTTAAAATATTTTTTCTTTACTTTTTATTTATTTTATTTTCTTAGTAATTTGCATTTTTTATTTTTTTCTTTTTCTTTTTAATGCTAATTTATGGTTTTTAAGTCAGGTCAATCACACGTCGACACGTGTCATTTCCCGTGAAAACTAACGGCAATACAAAAGGTGGGACTAAATTGGTTGAAAATGAAAACATTGAGGACTAAATTGGTTCACGCGAAACATCGGAAACTAAACTAATCTATGAGGTAAACATCGGAGACTATTTTGGCGTTTCCATAAATTACTTAACTACCCATGTTAGATAAAAATAACAATAACCAATATATAATAATATAATGATATATAAAGCTTTATAAAATACAAATCATCACGATTGGTGATGGGATCAGTTCGTCGCCCCAAACATGCCACTGACATTCCCAATTGATCATTTTCAATCACTAGTTTTTAGTTCGCTAGCATGATCAAATTCAAGCATTCAAGAGTTATAACTCCCGGTCCGTAGATTCCCAATGCAAGAAAATAATGAATTTGAAGTAAAAAAAGTCGTTGTATCTTGTGAATGATTGTCATAGGCCGAGAACAGTGTTGTGTCCAGCCATAATTAAGAGACCAATCAACAATGAAGTGCTTATGGCGTGCAAATGGACAACAAGGCATGTTTGAATATTATGTATAAAATGACGTTTGCACTGACGTTTTTATTTTGGCTTGTAGCTTGGAAGTTGCCCATATAAAGGCATCGATGGATCAGTTGTAAATCACCCCAAAATCAAATAAGAATAGTCAGTGCGATGGAGAGAGAAAAGAGTGAGAGGTAAACTTATCCGGGTGGATAAGGGTGAGAGCGGGTTTTAGTTTACTGGGGTAGTTGGGAATAGGTACAAAACATTACCCGGGTGGGTAAGGGGTCTCGGTTTGGGTTTAAACACGAGCGTTATTTTGCGCGGTGTAATATTCTCAAATACAGTGAAACTATTGTCTCTCCATGGAGGTAGGCGGTATTGGCCGAACCACGTAAAAATCTTGTGTCCTCTCTTGTTTGTCATTTCGGCTTTGTACTATCCTAATAAAATTGTCACGGGTTCAAAATCAACTTCCGCTGGGTCCGAAAAAATTACCGCTCAACGCCAACAAGTGGTATCAGAGCCAAGTCTAATTGATATTCTGAGTATGCTCTGTGGTTGTAGCTTTGTCTGATCTTCCACATCAGAAAAGATATCAAGAAGGTTCATTATGGGGGAGCCAGTGTCGGGCCAAAGCTGTTGAATCTCTGCAAGGATAATGGCAACGGAAAGTAGTTTCAAACTGCGGCAATTTGATAGTACGGGGAGTTTCATTATGTGGCAGAGACGAGTGAAGGATATCCTTGTTCATCAAGGTCTGGCTAAGGCTTTGAAAGGGGACACGGCAAAGCCGGAGAAAATGACGGACGAAGACTGGGAGGACTTGGGGTCAAGATGTGTCAGCACCATCCGTTTGTACAATGCGGATAACATTATTAATAATGTTGTGAATGAGGATTCTGCACCAGACTTGTGGGCGAAGTTGGAGGAGCTGCACTTCGGGAAAAACTTAACCACAAAGTTAGATCTGAAGCGGGAGCTGTACCGACTGAATATGGAGGAAGGTGGGAATCTCATGGATCACATTAGCGTGTTCAACAGACTTGTGGATCAACTTATAAAAGTTGATGTAAAGTTGGAGGAAGAAGATAAAGCCCTTTTACTTCTTACTTCACTTCCTGATTCTTACGATAATTTGGTCAAACCATCTTGTACGGAAAGACGACGGGTGAAGATGGTGGATGTACAGTCAACTCTTTTGGTGCATGAAAAGAGGAGACGATCAAATTATGGTGATAGTCAAAATTCGACGTTGGCTATACACGGGGAGAATCATAGAGGAAGGTTTCACGCCAGGGAATTTGGAGGTAGCAGCAGGTCCAAATCAAAGGATGGCGGGAAGGGCATCGTGTGCTACAAGTGTGGTGAGCCGGGACACATCAAGAGGAATTGTCCGACTTGGAGGAAGGAAAAGAACGGCGAGAAAAATTCCACAACCATGATAGCACAGGATACGGATGATGTTGTAGACGTTCTCACAGTCTACAACGATGACACTCGTTCTCAGGATGAATGGATATTGGATTCAGGGTCAAAGTACCATATATGCTCCGAAAGAAAATATTTTGATACGTTCCAGAAGATACGAAGAGGTTCGGTTTCCATGGCTGATGGATACCGTCAGGCGGTTCGTGGTGTCGGAACTGTGAAGATCAAAATGACTGACGGAGCGGTTCGAGCTTTGGGTGGTGTGATCTTTGTCCCAGAGTTACGGAAGAATTTAATATCCTTGAGCCAGTTAGATACCAAGGGCTATGGGAGTTTCACAGTAGGGAGAGTCTGTAAAATCACACATGGCAAAAAAGTCCTATTGAAGGGAGAAGAGCGTGGAGGTTTATATCGTCTGGACGGGAGTGTGGTACAAAACACTCTGACTTCGATGGGTTCACGAAAGTCGCGCGCGCGTGGTGGAAAGGCAGACGATGGTGAGAAATAAAATCCTGCTGGAGAAGGGGTTGCGTCGAAGTCCCTCTTCAGAACCGACGGATAGAGTCGGTTTGACAGCTGCACATAGGATTGGCCGCGGGATGAATCAAGTTGGTAGGACCTGAATTCTTGATTCGAATATGTGTAGCTGGTACAAGGAAGGCCAATGGACGTTCGTGGTAGTTAAGAATGGTTTACTCTCTATTTCAGACTCGATGGGATGAGCGCTTGGTGAAGAAGACGTTGAATGTGGCTGGAGGGGGAGAATTGTTGGGTCCAGCCATAATTAAGAGACCAATCAACAATGAAGTGCTTATGGCTTGCAAATGGACAACAAGGCATGTTTGAATATTATGTATAAAATGACGTTTGCACTGACGTTTTTATTTTGGCTTGTAGCTTGGAAGTTGCCTATATAAAGGCATCGATGGATCAGTTGTAAATCACCCCAAAATCAAATAAGAATAGTCAGTGCGAGGGAGAGAGAAAAGCGTGAGAGGTAAACTTATCCGGGTGGATAAGGGTGAGAGCGGGTTTTAGTTTACTGGGGTAGTTGGGAATAGGTACAAAACATTACCCGGGTGGGTAAGGGGTCTCGGTTTGGGTTTAAACACGAGCGTTATTTTGCACGGTGTAATATTCTCAAATACGGTGAAACTATTGTCTCTCCATGGAGGTAGGCGGTATTTGCCGAACCACGTAAAAATCTTGTGTTCTCTCTTGTTTGTCATTTCGGCTTTGTACTATCCGAATAAAATTGTCACGGGTTCAAAATCAACTTCCGCTGGGTCCGAAAAAAATTACCGCTCAACCCCAACAAACAGAGGCAAAATAGAGCGCGTGTTGAATTTGTGCCGCGGCTTATCGGTATCATTCCACCAACCAGAATCCGACGCACCGGGCCCTAACACTTGTTTAATTGGCAACTTTATACTTATAATTGGGATTAACTTAGAAAATAGGGAACATATCATGGTAGAAGCTTAGTTGGAACAAAACAAGGAGAAGATCATGTATCCAGATAAAGCAGAAAAGCTCCAATATTATTTAGTGTCGTATTGGTGAAGGTCTCCCAGGATACTACGAAAGAAAAGCAATCTCACGGTGTGCTGACTAAATCGCCGACGACGGAGAAGGGCTCCAATCTCGCGTGTGCTGCCCGCGAACGCCATTCTCCCACATCTAATGCTGACTACACATGTGTTGTACAATCTCGCGATGATTGGAGAAGGGCGGCGGCGGCGGGAGGTGGGAGATTAATTTTTTTAATTTAGACTAATTTAGGTTCATTATTATATTTAAATTAAGGTAATTAATGATGTGGCATGCCAGATAGCGGTGCTCATGAATGGTGATCACGTAAGGTGAGCACCATAAAATTTCTAAATGTATATTTATATATATATATATATATATATATATATATATTTGTTATGATGGCCACCCTCCGTGAGTACCGTAAGCAAATCTCCCAATTTTATGCTTTTTTTTCGATTCTCAACGCCATCAACACCTCTATCGACCCTCTCATATCATTGTTAACCTAGTTATTTACATGTGCATTGTACGATATTAAATATTCCTAATTATTATATGTTAATAAAATCACTAAATTTTATGAGTGCTAGTGGGTAGTTATTGACGAATTAAATGTGATGGGTATTTTTTAATATTTTTTATTTATAATAGTTTATTATTATTGTACACTTAGACAACATTTTAGGTATGAATGAACGGGCAACTTTAGACTTCAAACATTCACTCTGATCCCAATCTTACGATTCCGTGAGAATCGAGAAGACAATGTAGCCAAATAAACTATTAATAGCTGAGTTTTTTTGGAGGTCAAATTCACTTGGTCTAAACCAATATGGGTCAAGTTATCTTTATTTTGTATTTTCCCAACTCACGCCCAATTCTCATTCACCTTAACTTTCCAAGCCCATTAATTATTTAGCTCAATAACTCCAAAAAACTTTCATGGCATAGGACATTCAGGGCATGAGGTTTCACTTGTTATATGTATCGGAAGTTTGGAAGTTATGCATATAAGAAGTGAAAGCTCTAACCTTGAGATCACGTGTTGATCACAATTACCGAGGTATGAATGAACCATGAACGTAATCGGGACATAATTGTCATTTCATCGACATTAAGACAGATCCATTCAACAACGAAAATTGAAGTGTTTTCACCTGAAATGTCTTAAAGATTAAGTCACCGTCAAGACAAACACAGATGCATTACTCTTAATCAGATATAAATAAATGACTCTTAAAGGAGCACGAATATGAACAATAATAGAGCATGAATATGAGGTTTGAATGACCACGAGCATGACTCTTGAATGTGAGACTCTTGCGTTACTTGATCACTCTTATATCGGTTGGAGATGGTACGGTTTGGATAAATTGTTTAGCTAACTTTATATTATGATTATTCATTATATTATTTGTTATCTTTCAGATAAAAGAATAAGTAAGACTTTTTTCTTTTTCCTTTTTTTCAAATCTACCACGTTGGGTTTTTTCTTCGTGAATCTACCGAAAATACTCATTTATATAAAAAACTTGCAAGTCAGTATCCCTGTCAGAAAAATTTTTATATATGTACCCATTCGATTGTGTGTACCATTTTCCCAGCATTGACGTACCTTTTTATATGTGTATTACGTACCACGTCACGCGTTTATATGGTACCCACATATGGTACCTATATACGTTCTATATGGTACCTTAATGTGTTATATGATGTACCATTTTCTCACTGTATTATGTACCACAATACGTTTCTCTACGGTACCTAAATGTGTTCTTTGACGGGCGGAACAGGTACCAATGTGCAAAAATTTATTCTAATAGGTACCTACATACATATAAAATAAATCTAACAGGGTACTGACTTGCGAATTTTTTATATAAATGAGTATTTTTTCTGTAGATTGTCCTTTTTTCTTTTTCCAGAGAAATTTAGCACATTTGGCTCACGCGTCCGAGAATATAAAATTAAAAAAATAATGCTTTTAAAGAGCCAAAAAAAATCACCGCGTTACGTGTATAAACATAGTACGATATCGATCGATATAGAACAACCAATTGGATATAATAAAATTGTATATGAAGTTGATATTTGGACCATTTTCAAGGTTCTGAAACCGGGTTTAGGAACCGGGCCGGAAATTTAAGTGGTTTAAAGTTTAGTGGTTTAATCGTTATAAAACCGGAATCAGAGTAAAATCGGTATCTTAAATATACTAAATATATATTACATATATGAATCAACATATATGGAAAAATATACATGTTTTTATGAACTTTTCTCAAACTGGAATTTTATATATCAAGGGGTAAAATTAAATAAAAGTAAATTGCGTTGGTTGTTATAAATTAATCGTATGTCAAGTATTAAATCTATGAGTTTGACGTTAAATTTGAATAAAAATAAAATAGTATGCTAATAAGTTATTTATAAAATAAAAATTATGGTGTTGGGTGAATTCGAACCCAAGGCCATTAAGTACAACATCCACACATTAGACTAGACATGGGTAATGGATTGGGCCGGGCCGGTTCCAGGCCGGTTTCGTCGGTTCCGGTTGTACTGGTTCCGTCACGGTCCCAGTCCCAGTTTCGGTTCCAGTTCCGGGACAATTTTCTCGGGATCGGACCAGAACCGCGGAGCAGAACCACGGGCCACTAATGGCCGGTTCCGGTTTAAGAACCGGTTCGGCCCATTATTATATTTTTTTATTTTGTTTTTATTTTTTTTACTATTTTCGGAATCTAAAAAAAATTTGAAATAGTCGTTGGGCCGGTTCAGGTTCCGGTTCCGAACCGGAACTGGGAACCGTGGGTCGGAATCGGGAACCGGAACTGGTAATCCACGGTTCCTGGTTCCCGGAACCGGCCCGAACCACTTCTAATGGGCCGATTACTGGTTCCGGTTCAGGACCGGTTTCGCGGGACAGTTTTGGGCCGGTTCCGGGTTGACCCGGCCCATTAAACAGGTCTACATTAGACCAAACTAATTTATTGGTTTTTCTACTTTGTATAATTTAAAACCAAAATATTTTTTATTTATTTTTAAATTGAAAAAAAAGACCGGACCGGGACCGGATCGGATTTTTGACCGGTCCGGTCGGAACCGGCCGGTCGATCCGGTCTTCAAAACCATGACCATTTCAACAAACAAAAGACAAACGTCAACTTTTTCATATTACATTGGAAAGAGGTGGTTGTACCTCTAAAGAAAGTAAATGATGGGTCCTACTATTCACACTCACATCTACTATTTACACCCCCATTTTATATCTCAAACACTTGAAATTTGTTACCTAATCATATGAATTTAGCAATAATTATCTTTTTGATTATATTTATAGAATTCAATTAATTGCATAAGTTATTCAACAATATTAATTAACTTATTTTTATCTAATGATATAACAATACGATATTTAACTTACTTCTTATTGTATCTTGGTATTAATAGCATCACACTTTTATCTTAAGTTTAAAAATATTAAAATTTGAAAAAAAGAAATCTATCAATACTAATATTTAATTTATTTCAAATAAAATATTCATATAGAATAAATATTACTTATTATTTATGCACAAACTAAATAAATGCATTAACGATACCAATTAACTAAATATTATCTTTTTTAATCAATTCAATATAAAATAATTTAAGGTAAATTTTCTTGTTGAATCTTGTGTAAATAATGATTATCTTCACAACTTATTTTTTTTAGTTATCCAGTTTATATATGTGACTTTCGAACGTGGTGATTACACATAAATTGTATATGCAATTGTATCACGTAAGGGGAGAATGGAGAGGCTGGGAGATGTAATCATTAAGGCATTAGTGGCGATACTTGTGGTTAGTTTTCAATTAGATAGATATTAGGAGTATGGTTTACTTTAATGGTAATTATTTAATAGGTTAAAGTTGGTAGCACTTAATGTTTTTAAAAATAATTACTTTGGTAAGTATTTGATAATTTATTTACACATTAATTAAGGGGGTGCAAATAGAAAAGAGGAGGGTGCCAATAAAATTACCCAAAAAAATGATATTTACAAATATGAGTGACAAAGTACACTGATTTCCGATTTTCACTATGTATGATCCTGAAAAAAATGTTAGTCTGAATTATGTTCCGATCCATTTCTTCTAACGAATTATTGTTGTTGGAAAATATTCGAAAACTCAAATTCGTTCGGATAAATAAAGATTGCCCGTTTTTTGGATTTCGGATTCCGATTTGAAATCCGGATTTCTCCCAAGTCTTCCGTTTGACAATCGAACGGATTTGGATTTCGATATCGTCCAAATTTGAGTATAATCTAAATGTTTGCTATTTGTCGGATTTGAAAATTCATGTCAAATGCTGCGTTTTTGAAATCCAAACTTGAGCTCGTAATGAGTTTTTCGCAAATAAGAATAATAATAATAATAGTAATAATAATAAATAACAACAATAAATAATAGTAATAATAATGAGTGGTGAATGATGAGTCGAGCTGACTCGAGAAGCTCGATGAGCCGGCTCGAGCTCTGTTGGGATTTAGTGACCCTCTGTGCTAAGAACGATGGGAACGATGTTGGAATCGATCGGGGACGAGTTCGACGGAAGAAAGCATCGAAACGAGGTCGCAGCCGAGGTTCGTCGGCACGCGCACATGGTGTCGCGGCCGTAAAGCATGGCAGCCTGTGCAAAATTGTGTTGCTGCCTCATGTCACGGCCGTGACAGTAAAGGCCCGAGGCTGTGAAGGCCAATAGCGATGAGAGCTGAAGCACGCCAAGTGCCCGATCGAATTGTTCACGGCCGTGAAGCTCGACTGCAGCTGGAAAAAGAAGTCCCGATTGCGTCACGGCCGTGACGTGTCGTGTTAGGGGCCGTGACGCACGACAGTTTCATGGAAAAATTATAGTGGAATTTCAGAACCAAGTAGGAACCTTCTAGGTCATTTATCTTCTATAAATAGGAGGAATTAGCTCGATCTTTGTACTGTGAAATTAGAGAGAAAGTTGGAGGCTTGTAATCTCTGTAAATCGGTCGGAATAAAATCAAAGCGTTGATCCGTGGATGTAGACCAAATATTGGGTCGAACCACGTACTCTATTTTTACCAGTTGTTCTCCTCTCTGTTTTTGATCGATTTCTCTACCAAGATCGAATCTTTCGATTCAATCTTCACACACCCACGAAAGATCTCTGAGTTACAAATCTAGGAGTGCCAAATTCTCAACAATTGGTGCGGTGAGCGTGGAACGACACGCGATTCTCAGATGGCGCAAAACAGATTTGAAATGGAGAAGTTCACGGGGGAGAACGATTTTGGACTATGGAAGCTCAAAATGAAGGCGATCTTGATTCAACGAGGCCTAGAGGAAGCCTTGAAGGAGGAGAAGGAGATGCTCCCCACGACTTTGATGGCAGATGCAAAGGCGAAGATCCGATCGAAGGCGCACAGCGCTATAATCTTGAGCCTATCGGATCAAGTCTTGAGGAGGGGTTTCGAAGGAGACGAAACATGACGAATTGTGGAAGAAACTTGAAGAACTTTACATTACGAAGACCCTAGCAAGAAGGCTATACCTGAAACAAGCACTCTATTCCTTCAAGATGGTGGAAGATCAACCGATTGAAGCGCAACTCGATCAATTCCAGAAATTGACGCTTGACCTTGACAACATCGATGAGCCGATGAAAAATGAAGATAAAGCGCTTCTATTGCTCTGCGCTTTACCTAAGAGTCACGGGCACTTCAACGAGACGCTGCTCTACGGGCGAGACGCTGTGAAATTGGAAGATGTGCTCTCGGCAATCGCATCGAGGCAGCTCACCACCAAGGCAGATGTTCGTGTGGATCCATCGGGGGATTGCTACACGTTCGAGAGAAAGCTGTGAAATGGCAAGGCAAGAAGTCGAAGAAGGGAGGAAAGGGAGAAGTTAAGAGTCCCGTGAGGTGCTACCCATTGTCACGAAGAAGGCCACATTCGAAGGAATTGCCCAAACTTTACAAGGTACACGTCTAAAACCCCTAATGCTTGTGAGGTTGATTGTGTTGAAGATGAATGCTACGAATCGGCGGAAGTTCTCATGGCGTATGGGCAAGAAGATGCTAAGGAATGGGTCTTGGACTCGGGGTGTACGTTTCACATCACGAGCAACAAATCTTGGATTCAAGATTTCAAGAAGATCGAGGGAGACACGGTGGTCTTGGGCAATGACAGCGTTTGCAAGGTATATGGGACGAGAAAGGTACGTATGAAGCTTGATGGAGGAGGTATACGAGTTCTTGAGGATGTGAGATATGTCCCGGCGTTGAAGAGAAACTTGATCTCGGTGGGCGTCTTGGATGATCAAGGCTACACAATCAAGATTGGGGCAAAGAACATGAAGGTGCTTGAAGGGTGGCGAGAGGTCATGCGAGGCTTCAAGAAGAATGGAATTTACATGCTTGAAGGCCATGCTTTGAAGAGGCGCAGGCAGAGAACTTCAAGGCCACTAAAAGGGCTTCACGACAAGCTAAGGTGTGAAGGAAACCACTGTCTTGAGGTGGAGAACGACTCAAGAGGAGCTCGGGCAAATTCTGAGATTGTCCCAAGCGATAGTGAGGATAGCTTGAGGTGGAGAGGCTTCGAAAGCAAAGAAGGCGAGCCCTCCATGGAAGCTCAGACCCACGGGCCTGCAAAGGGGTCTCTAAGGAAGCCGTTCGACAGCTGTAAGTGGCTCGAGGTGGAGCGCCACGAAGCTGGGAATTCTAGAAATTCGATGAGCCAAACCGGGCAGATTTCAGTTGCGAAGAAGGTGTGCATTTGCTTAACCCTTCTTGTCTTATCACTTGAGTTGATAAGGTGTTCCAAGGCCCTGCGATGAGGGCGGGACGGGCAAATGTCAAGCTACGAAGGAAAGAAGGTTCGAGGTGGAGTTCGATGGTCGAGAGCAATTGTTGGCCTTGTTAAAGAACTTCTTGAAGTTGAGTCGAGTTCTTGGTTCAAGGTGGAGATTGTTGGGATTTAGTGACCCAAAACTCGGTTATTCTGTGCTAAGAACGATGGGAACGATGTTGGAATCGATCGGGTACGAGTTCGAGTGAAGAACGCATCGAAACGAGGTCGCAGCCGAGGTTCGTCGGCACGTGCACATGGTGTCGCGGCCGTGAAGCATGGCAACCTGTGCAAAATTGTGTTGCTGCCTCATGTCACGGCCCTGACAGTAAAAGCACGTGGCTGTGAAGGCCAACAGCGATGAGAGCTGAAGCACGCCCAGTCCGTTCGAATTGTTCACGGCCGTGAAGACGGATGTTCAAGGCCGTGAAGCTCGACTGCAGCTGAAGAAAGAAGTCCCGATTGCGTCACGGCCGTAATGTGTCGTGTTAGGGGCCGTGACGCACGACAGTTTCTTGGAAACGGTTACAGCGGAATTTCAGAACCAAGTAGGAACCTTCTAGGTCATTTATCTTCTATAAATAGGAGGAATTAGCTCGATCTTTGTACTGTGAAATTAGAGAGAAAGTGTGAGGCTTGTAATCTCTGTAAATCGTTCGGAATAAAATCACAGCGTTGATACGTGGACGTAGACCAAATATTGGGTCGAACCACGTTAAATCATCTGTTTTTAGCAGTTTTTCTCCTCTCTGTTTTTGATCGATTTCTCTACTAAGATCGAATCTTTCGATTCAATCTTCACACACCCACATAAGATCTCTGAGTTACAAATCTAGGAGCGCCGAATTCTCAACAAGCTCTTTACGGGCTCGCGAATGGGCCGATTCGAGCTCGAGCTCACTCATGGGTGTGCGAAAGCTGGCAAGCAGGGTTGAGAGCTTATTTTTTTATTATTTTTATTTTATTTTTGTACTTGGTTTTTTTTTTAAGAAAAGTTAGAAGTCGAGTTCGACGAGCTTCTCGAGCTCGAGCTTCATTTTCAAATCCGAATTTCGTAATTCTAACGTTTGTCAAATAATGGATTTGAAATTAAGATTTGAAATTCATCATGCTATTTCGTTAAAATAAGTCAATCCAAACACAACCTTGTGTCAATCCGAATTTCATGAACTTGCAATTATCAGATTCATCGACTCAAAATTGAAGACGCGTTATATATTTAGTAATCCAAATTTATTATAATTCCCTCCCAAAAGATGAACAAAAAACGAGATGATATTTTTCGCACACTAACTAATCTCCTACTTCACTATGACTCATCCAAACGTCATTAACATATTTTTATGTGGAATTTTATTGAATATTCTTCTTATGTCTTCTTCCACTAAAGGACAGAAATCCCCATGATTCCCATAAATTTTCTCGACCTTAATTCAATAAAATATTAATTGATATTTCTTCTTAATGATTTCCATGTATCTCTTCTTCATCACAGCAGCACATCTCTTTCCTGTAAGAACAGCAGCCACAATGTAAACATGATAGAATATATTGCAATAAGATAAGATGATATCATTGTGACCAAAGCTATTTTTTATAGAGATCATCCGATGCATCTTTATCGTATCTCTTTTCATTACATAACTATGTGCAGTATGTAAAATCAAGAACTTGTCTATCAACTTTTTCTTGATATATATATATTATATATATATAGTGTGCTTAAAGTAGATTCGTTCTTACATGAGAGGGACTGCAGAAGAACACATGTACATATGAATCTTTCCCAGAAAAGAATACATGAGTGATATTGATTCGGCTCATTATCATTCTTTTTTATGATGATTTTGTGATTTGATGACGAGCCAAAGCAATATCACACCATGTGTACTTCTCAGCATAACCTTTCTATTACAGTGAAGACCTAATATGTGTGTTTGTTTATCTATATTTGTGTGTTTCAAAGAGGTAAAAACCCTTCGTTTATGTAGGGAAAAAGGGGATGCATTTCTATGGCAAAACCAGTGGCTATGATTTGTTCCTTGAAGAAGGATCCTCGCGTCCCAAGATTTGGAAAAGAAAACAAAACATAAATATTCTTTTCCCAACTTTTTGTGTCTTGGATAGATCAATAATTAAAATTAGATTCCTGATGAAAAGATTAATTTTGTACGGCATAAATATTATTTTTTATTATAGTCACAAAATACAAATAGTAATGTAATTTACATTACAACGTTTGAAAAAAAAATGTAATTTACATTACAATGTTTAAAGTAACAAAATTGTTAGCGTTTGAATCTACTGTTTCGCCACGTGAATGAAAAAGAGATGCAAAATCTTGTCTGAAGTGGTCCCGGTACGATATGAATGTAAAATACTAAGTTCTAAAAACAGGTGACTAAATGTTGGAACAAATGTTGGGTCAACACTTTAGCCAACACAGAACACACAGCGAATATGTAACGAACTTAGTAAAGAGAGATGGTGAACACGATATGTAAATCTGTGCAGCAAGTTAAACTTGTTGCGTGCCTCAAGGTGAAATTCCACTATAGCAATGGATGGCAAAATAACTATCCGAAGATAGTAAAAACAAGCCTAGGAAAACTATGAATCTAAATGATCTTGAAAAACCTACGAAGTACTAAGACTTCTGAAAACTCATATACTAGGCTAAAAGACAACTCTCGTAATATATAAAACTCGCTCAAACTCGATATGTGTTTCCTCATAGTTTACGCTCAATATGTCGCTCAAAGTTACTCCATGAAAGCTCTCTCGAAAGTCGTACTTTGCACCTCGAAAATAACTCTTATTTATAGACTTTGGCTCCCTCTTGAATTGGTATGAGATTCCTTGAATATCTCCTAATATCTTAGTCTTTGACTTGAGCTCCAATCTTCCTATTTTTAGTAAGCTTCTTCCTTATTTTGCTCCTAATTGCTCCACACGTTTTTTCACACCGTTTGATTCCCAATCCTTTTTTAAGTCCTGCAAAACACTAAAAATAGCCAAGACCGGATTAAATAAGTTTTGGGCATGAAATATAAAACTGAAGTTGGAGACATTCTCGGCCAACAGATGTTGATTAGAATGTTCACCCAACATTGCAATGTTGAAGTCTCAACATCAACAATCTCTCCCTTTTTATCTTTCTTCCCAAAACCAAAGCAGACGTTAGACATAGTGATACTCGCCCTGAAGGTAGGGGTGTTCAAATTAACCGAAAAACAGAAAAAACCGACCGAACCGTAAATAACCGAACCGAAAATACCGGAACCCAAAAAAACCAAACCGAATTGTAAAAAACCGAACCGAACCAAATTAAAATGGTTCGGATATCGGATTAGGCATACGTAAAACCGAAAACACCGAAAAACCGAACTGAAATTATCATACTACATTAAAAATAGAAAAATATCAAAATCATTTGTTTTTCTCACATAACGTAAACAACACAGTAAATACAATTTTATTGGTATACTTTTTACCATTTTCTGGTGAATGTTTTCCTCACCAATCAAATACTATTTTTCTCCCAAATAATTTCTAGTATCTTCGGATGAATGTTTTTATATTTTGGTTAGATTTTGTTCCATTTTCATGTTTTTTTCCGGCCTTTGAATTATTTTGCTACATGTCACGTTCCATAAATCTTCTTTGTTTTTTAATAACCATAAATTGTTTTATGTATTTTCAGCTCATAATATTTTTTTGTTGATATTAAATTCCTAACCGAAAAAACCGGAACCGAATTATAAACAACCGAAGCGAACCAAATTAAAATGGTTCGGATATCGGATTAAGCATACGTAAAACCGAAAACCGAAAAACCGAACCGAATTTTGGAAAACCGAACCGACCGATGAACACCCCTACCTGAAGGCAAACTCTACTCAACAACAAAACTTCAAAAGATGGTTATAGTAAACATAGCGATTAAACTATTCAATGTACTACGAAAATAGTACATAGCCATAACAAGGTCTTCAGTTAAACATCTGCAAAATAAATATAGTTCATACGCAGGCCGGCAAAACACATAGTCACACAAGCAGAAATAACCAGATCAGCATGCACAAAATAACAATAAAATCAGGCATGCAAAAAGAAAAGATCTTTAGGCAAATCTGCAAAATAAAAATATTCGACAAGTACGCAGGCAAACATGAAAGCAAATCAGATTAATCTGTCATGCAAAAATAAAAATCAGAGAAGCAAATTAGCATGCACATAAACACAAAAATCAATCATGCATGCAAAAATAGAAAGGATCAGAAATTCACTCTCAATGGAGTATGAAGTTTCCTTCTGATGCTTTCTCAGCTGCTTTCCCTTCTTGGTCAGCTCCCCCTATTTGTTCGGCTTATTATTCTGCTCCCCCTAAATTTCCTTTTCTCCCCCTTTTTATCTGCACAACCTTCTCCCCCTTTTTGGGGAGAAAGAAAAACTCAGAGAACTTCTCTGTTAGCTAACTTGCAGACGTTGAGATAAATGTGGGACTAACATCTGGACCAACATTCTGCGACTCAGAAACAAGTAAGTTCGCCATAAAGAAATCAATTGCAAAATCAAGAAATGGAGATGCAAGACAGAATGAGTAACCCTTGATTATATCAAACACGGTCCAGAACAGAGAGTAATCTCCGCGTGAAGTTCGAATTATGAAATAGGAAATGCGCAAGTGATGAGAGTTCAAGTCGAACCTAAACGTGAGAAATATCCAACGACACAAATAAAACGATCACTCAGTAAATAGGGATAAATCAAGATGTAAGTGAGCTAAGTAAAGCTAACCATTGGAATAAAGAGCATTTAGACAGTTTGAGGATGAGGTCGAATTAGGTCAAACATGTCTAATTAAACATGGAGCTAAGAACAGTATATGGAGGAATCGTCATGTGAAAATATAGGAGCAAATCGGATCATGATTCAACCAAAAATACCAGTCAAAAGTCATAATAGAATCGAGCGAGACTAACCGTTTAGGCGACAATGAGGATCACTTGAGACAAGCATAACGAGCTGTTCTTCGAGGAGTTCTGAGAGATATCAAAACTAGACACAAAAGACTAACAGATGCGGACCTAAAAGCTAATGCAAATAAACGAAAGTACAAAAATATAGCATGATCAAACTGACAGTCACATATGTTGCCCCAACATATGACTCAACATTCTACTCTGAAATTCCAGACTTTTATGTTCAACACCCTAAACTCAATTCCCTTTCATTTTCTGCCCCTACTTACCTCAGGTATAGACTTATTACTTACAGCCCGTATGCGTTCCTTATTATCAAGGTTAGGATTTTTGTCGCAAAGAGTACATCGTCACCGCGAATGCCGTGTACATAGGGAAGCTTATTACCTGAACCTGTATCTTGAAAAAGGATCACGAGCAATTATTTTTATTTTTCATTTTTTTAAGGAAGAGGGTCATTTCAGGGAACGGTCTAGGTGAGTCAAATCATTTCACAGAATAACAGTGAGAACATTAAATCAAACATCAAAACAGTAACCAGCAAATTCGACATATGCTATGCTGATCCAAATGTTGGACCAATATTCAGACAGACTGATGCAAATCTATGGACTTTTTCAAGTCCGAAAACCTTTCAAATCCAATGCTTTCGTGAAAATGTCAGTTAACTGATGTTTCGTGTCTATATGTTCAATGCGAACTAAATCTTTCTCTACCATATCTCTAAGAAAATGATGTCTTATATCTATACGCTTTGTGCGTGAATACTTGATAGGATTCTTAGATATGTTGATGGCACTAAGGTTATCAAAGTACATGAGAACAGATTCGCACTCTAAACCATAGTCATACAACATGCTATTTAACCACATCAATTGCGTACAGCAACTACCCGCAGCAATATACTCAGACTCAGCAGTAGATAAAGAAACACAATTCTATTTTTTACTGTACTTGTTACCTAAGAAGAAACAGCCGCCACTTGTGCTCTTGCGATCATCCTCGTCACCTGCACAATCAGCATCGTTGTAGCCTACAAGACTCATATTAGTATCTTTAGAGAACCACAACCCTAGGCTACAAGAACCACTCACATATCGAAGAATACGTTTAAAGGCCTTAAGATGGGAAACCTTAGGCTCAGATTGATATCTAGCACAGACACATACGCTATACATAATATCGGGTCTACTCGCTGAAAGGTAAAGCAAACTACCTATCATGGATCGATATAATGTTGGGTCAACATTCTGTCCAATATTGTCTTTACTTATCTTTTGTGTGGACCCCATGGGAGTTTTCATTACCTTAGACGTGTCAAGCCCGAACTTCTTTACTGTGTTCTTAGCGTACTTCTCCTTACCAAACTCCTTAAGCTTAGGAATGCCTCTGATCACGTCGTTTTTGATTAGTTGCTCTAATGTACGGTAGTTGACGTGGCCCAATTTGTAGCGCCAAAGGATCACCTCGTCCTCGGCCTTCAAGTGTTGGCACATGTCTTTCGAACTCGACTTGTCTCCGACTAAATAGCAGTTGTCGCTAGATCTTTTACCTGTCATCACTCGCACGCACTTGCTGTTAAAAACCTCACAACATTCCTTATTAAATCTTACCTCAAGATGGTCGTCGAATAGCTGACTTATGCTAATCAGGTTAGCCACAAGTCCGTCGACGTGTAGAACGTTGCTCAGCTTCGGGAAATCGGGCACGTTCAATCTGTTTCGTCTGAGAATTCGTCCTTTAGCATCCCCTCCGAACGTCACAGGTCCACTCTTTAAGGGCATGTATTCACTAACATATTCTTTGGTACCCGTCATATGTCGGGAACACCCGCTATCGAAGTACCAAGAACCTGTCACGTTAGCTCGCAAAGAGGTATAGACAACATTGCACTTATGTACGGACTTCTCTACCCAAACTTTATTAGATGATAAAACAGCATTTGGATTACCAAAATTTGAAGGTGAGCCAGCTGAACATTCTCCAGACATACCTTTCAACAATGATTTCTCAATGTTGAGCATAATGTTGGATGACATTCCAGCCGACATCGATTTCTTCGCAAAAATCTCCCCCTTCAATTTCCAGCAATATGGTTTAATATGACCAGGTTGCTTGCAATGATGACATTTAAATGACACGTCCTTAAGTTTACTAGCAGCATGCTTAGGAATAGTCTTAACACTCACATTTTCACAAACATCATTCGAGGCATGAGATTTCTCCTTCCCAAAAACTATCTTAAGTTGAACATTGGTAACGAGTTTAAGATCATCACATATGGGCTGAGAACTGAATCCTAGACCTTGTTTATCAAAAATACCAAGAGATAATACCTCATCAAGGGTCGATTTACCCTTGTTCAACTTCGTAAAAGTTTTATCGGCCTCGTCAACTCGCTTTTGTAGCTTGTTGATCTCCTTATCCTTTCGTGTCAGTACGGCTTCCATCTTGTTCATTCCATCCACCAAGCTTTCGATCATCTTTTCATTTTTGGCATTCTCCTCGGATAGTGCTTCCACTATGGCTTTGAGCTCCGAGTATTCGCCTTTTCATTCTCATATTGTGTGGACAGCAATAACACAGCTTCATTGGACTTCTGCACAAAGGTCTGTTTCTAAACCTGCATCATCAGAACTTAAATACCCATCAAAACAGTTTGAGTCATCATAATCAAAAATAATTTGTTTCCCAGATGTTGAGTCAAATGTTGGCTCAACATCCGTTATCGCCGTAAAGTCGATTTGATGATCTTCTTCTTCATTGTCTGAGAAGGACTGTATGGTTACTGATGATTGCCTGGACTCCTTAGGGCACTGTTCTTCGTCTTCATCGTCGGAAAGATCAACCCAATGTGCTTTCCCTTGTTTGCGTAAAGTATTCGCATTCGTTGGCAAAGTGACCACAGCCCGTGCACGCATGGCATCTCACTAAATCCCAGTCGATGTTCTTTTTCGTTCCATCAGCGTTGCGTTTGAAGAAATGAGGTGCAGACGAAAGTTCTTCTTTGGCATTCTGGCCCTTCCTGAATGTTGGGCCAACATTCTGCTCGACATTCTTCTTCTGAAGGCTTTCTGAATTTCTTCACGAGCATAGCAATATCCTCATCATTGTCAGGGTCAACTTCAGTTTGCACCTTGGATGACTGACTGACTAGAGCAATGCTTTTGCCGCGTGAAGCTCTCTTTTGGACTTCGAGGTTGGTCTCATAGTTCTTCATATTGTTCATCAACGTGTTGAACTCTAACGTGCCCAGATTGTGTGCTTCCTCCTGCCGCTACCTTCACGTTAAATTTTTCGATGAGCGTACGCAAAGTTTTAGATACAAGTACCTTATTTGCGATCGGATCTCCGAGACTAGCACACTCGCTCGAGATCGACAGAGTTTTGCCGAAGTACGTGGTAACATCCTCATCATCCTTCATTTTGAGGTTTTCGAACTGGTTGAGGAGAAGCCTTAGTCTGGTTTCTTTCACGCTCGCATCGCCTTCGCAGTACCTCTAAAGTAGATCCCACGCATTCTTCGCCGTAGTACTATTTTGAATGACCTTGAACATGAAGATGTCTACCGAAGAGAAGATGGCATTAATGGCTTTATCATTGAACTCAGCTGTTCTTCTTTTGGAGACTCAATTCATTGATCGGTTTCTCATACACTTCACCATCTTCATCCTGGGTAGTCTTTGAGTCGAATAACCATGGAGCACGGACTCCCATGCTCGCACATCTATGGATTTGATGCACTGCCGAACACGAACCTTCCAATAAGCATAGTTGGAGCCGTCTAATACGGGGACTTTTCCTATGTAGTTTGAGCTTGTAATATCCATGGAATAGGATAAAAAAACGCTTAGTCACGTCAAACGGAGGCTCTGATACCACGTTGAAGTGGTCCCGGTATGATATGGATGTAAAATACTAAGTTCTAAAAACAGGTGACTAAATGTTGAAACAAATGTTGGGTCAACACTGTAGCCAACACAGAACGCACAGCGGAATATGTAACGAACTTAGTAAAGAGAGATAGTGAACACGAGATGTAAATCTATGCAGCAAGTTAAACTTGCTGCGTGCCTCAAGGTGAAATACCAGTATAGCAATGGATGGCAAATAACTATCCGAAGATAGTAAAAATAAGCCTACAAAAGCTACGAATCTGAACGAGCCTGAAAAACGTACGAAGTACTAAGACTGCTGAAAACTGAATACTAGGCTAAAAGACAACTCTCGTAATATATAAAACTCGCTCAAACTCGATATGCGTTTCGCTCATAGTTTACGCTCAAGATGTCGCTCAAAGTTACTCATGAAAGCACTCTCGAAAGTCGTACTTTGCAGCTCGAACATAACTCTTATTTATAGACCTTGGCTCCCTCTTAAATTGGTGTGAGATTCCTTGAATATCTCCTAATATCTTAGTCTTTGACTTGAGCTCTAATCTACCTATTTTTAGTACGCTTCTTCCTTATTTTGCTCCTAATTGCTCCACACGTTTTTCACACGGTTTGATCAATTCCCAATCCTTATTTAAGTCCTACAAAACACTAAAAATAGCCAAGACACGGATTAAACAATTTTTGGGCATGAAAGATAAAACTGAAGTTGGAGACATTCTCGGCCAACAGATGTTGACTAGAATGTTAACCCAACATTGCCAATGTTGAAGTCTCAACATCAACAATGTCTATTAATTCAATCATTGCAGAGGATTACTTATTTAAAATGTGTAGGCATTTTTTCAGGCTCAGTTCCAGCCCAAGCCCGTATAAGCTTGTGGGGTTCCTCTCTAAAACCAATTGGCAATAGAGGGAGTGAACCCACAAGCTTACACTCCTATTTCTTTTTACTACTCGATGTGGGACATTGGATTTGCACCCCAACAAACCTCCCATCAAACTCAAGACCACACAACGGGCCTCCCTTAAGACGAATATCTGCGCCAAGCGCCCGCAATCACTGCACCAAGCACTTTTTTCCATCGCAGTTCACCAATCGTCTTATAAGGACCGGGGACATACCACCCACACCGTATACGGGCTAGAATTTCTCCATCTAAAGGCACCCTCACGTATTTGTCCACGCTCACCGAACCATTCCAGCCCAATTCCAGCCCAAGCCCGTATAAGCTTGTGGGTTCCTCTCTAAAACCAATTGGCAATAGAGGGAGCGAACCCACAAGCTTATAAACCACTCCTATTTCGTTTTACAACTGGATGTGGGACATTGGGTTTGCACCCCAACAAAATGTAATATGTTCACGAGACAATTTATGCTGTAAGAATTTGAACATAAATATACTGAAAGTAAACCAATTATATTTTACGACGAGGCAATGGGGTAAGTTTTAATATTTTTCAGAATGATTCGAGGAGTTGGAAATGAGTTATATAATGTCTCTATTTATGGGTATTGTTAGAACTCCATTAATGTGTAATGTTAAACTCCAAGCATGAGTCCAATTGAGAGAAGTTCACGAGTCATCTCCATAGCTTTTTATTTTCGGTTTATATTTATTTTTATTTTTAATTTTCATATATATAATTTAGCCTCACCAGCTTCAACTTTCAACTCGAGCTTGAAATTTTAATTAACTCGAATTGAGCTCGAGCGCGAGCTAAGAAAATGAGATGAGCTTGACTCATTTACAAAATTGTTCTCATCTCACTACGTGTCATAGATCGCAACATCATACATGAATAATGTTTAACGTCATTTTCACATTCGAGCCAAAGTTCATCTACTCAGTCGACTATATACAGAAGTAACATAATAATTTGTTTAAGCAACATTTGGTATTCAAACAGTTGGAATTGAATTACTTTAGCATATCTTTGAGTCAATAGTTAGAAGCTAATTAGAAGTAGCTTTTTTCTTTAGCATCATTCACTTTTTCAATCCATTATTTTATGACTACCATGTCCCATTAAATTTAGGAGAATAAAAAAAATTACCATTAGAAGCATATAAGAATTACGACAGGCAAATATACTGTCTGGATTATATATAAACTCCAAGATTGGTCAGTACAAAGCAGTGGATAAGATTAGTTCGCAACTTTATATCGCTTTATTAAAAGTAAACACTAACAACGTCGTGACTCGTGGCTCTAATTTTAGGCTGTGTTTGGCACGGGAATTTGGGTTAAGAAAAAAGAAAGAAATGTGAGGTTAAAATGATCGAAGTGCAATTGTTCAAGGCGCTAACTTACTTTTCCGTCAAACTCCGCATACCAACACAGAACATTAATGTTCGTTTTACCATTTGCATTAATTATGACAGATATGCCAAGGTTTATTAGTTTAATCAGTCAATCATCGTACTAAAGTATTCAATAATAAAATAATAATAGGCAAAATCTAGGCTGCCGTAACCTAGAATCTTTCTCCTTCAAAGTTCTAACCAAGAAAACTATATTTTTCCACCTCCTTATTTTGTTTACAAATAAATATCTTGCTTCGGTACGATCATCACGTGAAATTCAAGGATTATGAATGTGTATTAATAGAAGAATCCAAGGATTATGAATAACTTTACGAGTAAAAAATTCATTGTAACAATCATACTCAGCTGATCAAAAATAAAAGTTGGAGTGTGGTTGAGCTATTTCTCAAGTATACGCCTGAGCTTAAAACTATACGTTGTGGGAAATAAAATAATAATGATATAAATAAAACAATGATTCAACTCTTAAAAGCTTAAAATTATTGAAATAAATGGTTACTCTAAGTGTTTCCTATGTAGACTTTGGTGTTTGCTGCATGTGGAGTAGGTCAGATGCCTCGCTTGCGCTCTCTTAGAATGGCAAAGTTGAAAGAAAAAAACAGATAGGTGGGGATTGTTTAAAGGTTTGAAATGAGGTTGAAATGTTACGCTCTCGTTATTGGGTTCATAGTTTAGGACGTCGCGACAATATTGTACCTGTTATGTTTAAGGTATATGTAAATGTATGTATTTTCTTCCTAAATATCATTATTTTTTTTCCTTAATTTAAGTAGTTTAGTCTCGATTTAGGTATTTTCTTCTTGTATTCAAGTACTTGACCTTGTACGAAGGTGAACTTCTTAGGAAATTCATTTTAGCAAATTTTGAGGTCTTGATGAAGATCAATGATCTTAAGTGTTTCATTAAAACCCACCATTTTAGTCTTAGATGATTCATCCCAATTCGTATGTATTTCCTTCGTAAATATCAGTATTTTTCCTTAATTTAAGTAATTTAGTGCCAGTTTATGTATTTTCTTCTTGAATTCAAGTACTTGACCTTGCACGAAGGTGAACTTGTCGAGAAAAACTCATTTTAGCAAATTTTCTGGTCTTGGTGAAGATCAATGACCTTGTTATTTAAGATGTTTGATTAAAACACACCATTTTAGTATTAGATTATTCGCCCAATTCAAATGTATTTTCTTCAGAAATATCAGTATTTTTTGCCTTAACTTAAGTACTTTAGTCTCGATTAGGTATTTTCATTCTTGAATTCAAGCTCTTGACCTTGTACGAAGGTGAACTTGTTAGGAAATTAGCAAATTTTGTGCTCTTGATGAAGATCAATGACCTTAAGAAGTTTGATTAAAATCCACCATTTTTTAGTCTTAGATGATTCGCCCTAATTCTATGTATTTTCTTCATAAATATCGGTATTTTTTTCCTTAATTTAAATACTTTAGTCTCGATCTAGGTATTTTGTTCTTTGTATTCAAGTAGTTGACCTTTTACGAAGGTGAACTTGTTAGGAAACTCATTTTAGCGCATTTGAGGTCTTGATGAAGATCAATGACCTTAAGATGTTTTATCAAACCCATCATTTTTAGTCTTAGATGATTCGCCCCAATTCATATGTATTTTCTTCATAAATATCAGTATTTTATTCCTTAATTTAAGTAGTTTAGTCTCGATTTAGGTATTTTCTTCTTGTATTCAAGTACTTGACCTTGTACGAAGGTGGAAACTTATTTTAGCAAATCTTGAGGTCTTGATGAAGATCAATGACCTTGTTATTTAAGATTTTTGATTGAAATCCACCATTTTTTAGTCTTAGATGATTCGCCCCATTTTCGTAGTAAATATAAGTATTTTTCCTTAATTTAAGTACTTTAGTCTCGATTTAGGTGTTTTCTTCTTTGTATTCAAGTACTTGACCTAGCGCCAAGGTGAACTTATTAGGTAACTCATTTTAAAAAATTTTGAGGTCTTGATGAAGATCAATGACCTTAAGATGTTTGATTAACACCCACCATTTTTTAGTCTTAGATGATTCGCCCCAATTCATATGTATTTTCTTCGTAAATATCAGTATTTTTTTCCTTAATTTAAGTACTTTAGTCTCGATTTAGGTATTTTCGTCCTGGATTCAAATACTTGACCTTGTACGAATGTGAACTTGTTAGGAAACTCATTTTAACAAATTTTGAGGATATCTATATGGGTGTGTATGGGTGTGTATAGGATGTGTATGAATAAGTTGTGTCGTGTTTGATATCTGTGTATAGCCATACATGACTTGTATGACTATACACGTCTATTACAAGGTTTTTGGTTATAGGCCTTGTATATCCATACCCACCTCTAAGGTGGTTATGGGGTGTGTATAACTAATCCATACACACATATGCACATATCAAACACATTTATCAAAGACAATTTATATCATTACACAAATAATTAATACACATATCAAACATGTTAAAACACAACATCAACAAAATCCTTGTATAGCTATAAATATAACTTACACCCATGTAATCCCTAAACACTGATATCAAACGAGCCCTAAGATGTTTGACTAAAATCCACCATTTTAGTCTTAGATGATTCGTCCCAATCATGTCGAGCACAGTTGCATACTTGCGTTAATGAAACTCAATCTCTGGTGAAGAATTGAATCTTCGTAAATACATAGATACCCTTCCAATGCTTATTATACAAAAACCAACGGTTATTACCTAAACAAAGTTTTTTATCTAGCATCTGCCTGCGCCCTTAAACTATATGCATACGATGAACTATGGTTTTCCTACATAACTGAAGTTTTCAGAAATACTTACTAGTTACTCATCCTTGAACTGGCTCATTTAATCTATCCATCCTAGCAGAACGAGACGAATCCCGAGTGTAATACAAATAACAGTAGCATTTACGTTTATTTCGATACTCATTTCCTCACTTCACGAATTAATAAGCTACACAAATCAACATTTCACTAATTGTCTCTACTTCTCGAATCCATCAACCTTGCGAATCATCATTTATCAACCAATGAAATTCATTCCAATAATTCGTGAAATACTAAACCCTTAAGCACTTGTATTTCACGAATCCAATATTCCACAAATTGACAACCTTATTAATCAACCTACTTCACGACCTAACATTCATCACGAATTCTTCACTTTACTAATTAATAAACTTCACGAAGTAACAGTTATTCATATGACTAATTTCATTTCAACAATCCTAATTTATTATACCTTAGTCCCTTCCGTAATACTTATATACATATACCATGAAATTATTATGTAAATGTATGAATTCGTATGATGCATAAAATGATGTATGATTTTGGTTTCGATTCCTGACAACTTCGCTACGCTGACCAAATTCTATATCACCTAGGAGTCATCACCTAATGCCTTCGAACAAAGGCTTGTAAGCGGTGATTCCGTAAGTTGCTTTCTCTGCTCATAGGCCGATGGATGAGCCGATACCGTTGCTAATGGCGGTGTGGGTCAAGTCAATTTGGTTTGGGATGTCGGATTGTTTCTCTCCTCACTTTTGATTATTCTTTTTTATTCAGTTGGGAACAAATTTATAGAAAAAAGGAAAATATAATACATCCACTTAACGTTTTTTGCCTAGTCGAAGTAGCTAGTCACAAAACTAAATTGCTAGGAACTGAATCATGAGTTCAATCTTCAATTAGATATTTATCTATAAAAAACCCTTACTCTAAACAAGTATTAGACCCAGATCCCGTCCCATTAATCACATGTATTAATTCAATCGTGGGGCAATTTTTGTTCAGGCCCTGTCCGGAAAAAATAGTTTTAAGGACCCGATTTGTTCAGTAACACTTCATTGTTCTGCAGTAACACTTCATTGTTCTCGAATTACACTTCATTGTTATGAAATAACACGAAACGATCATCCAATAACAGTTCATATACACTTTTATAACACTTGTGTAATTTAGGTCCGTATTTCTAAAAATTGGGTCATTTAAACTAAAATTTTTCTAACAGGGCCCAAACCCTATTTTAAAACATTTTTGGGGCGTGATTAGTAATATACCCTTCAATAACCAAAATTCTCACTTCACTAAAGAAAAATAAACTTGTACGACTTAAATATAGATGATGTAAATAAATAACAGAATGTATAAAATAAAAGCTATTCAAAGCTCTAATGACACAAATCAAATAACAGCACGCGTTATTTGATATACATATTCAACAACTATTCTTAAGGATGCAAATAGGGTTTGATTCTTTATGGTTAAGATTTGGTAAAAATCAGATTCTTGTTCACGTCTTGCCCTAAATTGAGCACAGTTTTTATTACAAGTTTATTATTCAACCGACCACGACAACGATGGCACCAACCCACCATAATAATCTTAGCAAATACGTCACAATAATCAAAATTCACGTAATATTAACGTATCGGCACTAGGGGTGTAAACGAGCCGAGCTGCTCGCGAGCTGATCGCGAACAGCTCGGTCAAAGCTTGACTCGAGCTCGGTCAAAACCGAGCTCGAGCCGAGCTCGAGCTGGCTTGTTAATAATCGAGCCGAGCTTCGAGCCAATCATATCTGGGCTCGAGGCTCGTCGAGCTCTTATCGAGCCGATATTTTTAATTAATATCTTAAATATTTAATATTTTATATTTTATATTAAAATACGTATTTTATTTAATAATATTTATCGAACTCGAGCTCGAGCCCGAATTCGAGCTCAAATACCCCGGCTTATCGAGCTTATCGAGCCGAGCCGAGCTTTCATGTATTTAACCGACCCGAGCTCGAGCCGAAATTTTCGAGCTCGAGCCGAGCTCGAGCCCAATAAACCTTAATCGAGCTTTGCTCGAGCTGGGCCATGTTCGGGCTCGGCTCGGCTCGGCTCGTTTTCACCCCTAATCGGCACACCGATTGTGTGTGCTATCATATATAATACTCCATATGCTCCTATACACGTCGTTTTAGACTTCATTTTTTTTTTTTTGTTTAATACAACTAGTTTACATTTTTCAAGAAAAATAGTTGAACTTTTACAAGTTTACCCCTCATCTTAAATAAAAAATAATTAGATTAAATAGGATAAAAAGGGTATAATATAGCTTTTGTTTTATTTCTTAATATGTGTGCAATTACCTTAAAACACAGGTATTTAGGAACATAGAGTTATTTATGATTTGAATTTTTATAATTTATAATGTTTAATATATACCATTAAAATGATATTAGAAAAAAAAAATGAAAGAGTAAAATGGTAATTTCCATATTAAAATAAATATAAAACCAAGAGTAATAGAATAGTGGATATCCTTTTTTTTTATCTTAACGTGTGTTAATAATTTTTTTTAAATTTTTTACATAGAATAATATGATTGGTTGAAAATGACACGCAAATTTTTAATTGACCGTTTCTATGATGTCTTTGACTTGATAAAATAGAAAGCTAACGGTGTCTTAAATTAAGACAGGGACCTTAAGCCCAACTTCAGGCCCATTAATGTTTGGGCTTAATGGGATAGAAAGTCCACTACAGGGCCATCTGTTAAGGTATTGACACGTGTCAGATAATCAGCTGAGCTCATCAAAATCAACCTGCTAAGAAAGAAGCGATCAGATTAAGAGATTCCTTTCAAGCTTCTGCTCTACATTCTCGTGAAAGTAAATGGCTGCTGCTGATGCATGATTCGATCGCCGAAGAAGAGCAGTTTTTCCTTCAATTTTCCTTCCGGCGGCTGGGGACATGGAGAGATTGCCGGCGGATCTAAGACTGAAGATTTTCCGCTGATTGGATCATCGTGATCTTGCCTCCGCTCAATTTGGTAAGATTTGTTGGGTTTTTGATATGGGGCTAACTCAATCAACGAAATTTATAAGTGTGGGGGAAAAGAAATTATATAGCCGGAGAATCGATAAAGTTACGTGCGTAAAGTGCTTATTGAAATAGAGACTGAAGGGGACGTGTTTGGGACTTGTGGGGTACGTATTTGTGGTATTGGGACGTATTGGGGACCTGTCTGGGACATGTTGAGATGTGTTTAGGGTGCTGGGGACCTGTTTGAACGTGTTTGGAACGTGGGGACCTGTTTGAGGACGTAGAACGTACTTGGGGATGTATTGGGACGTGCTTGTTTGCAAAGGACATAAAAGGAGGACGTAAAACAGAAAGAACACAAGATGTACGTGGTTCGGATCTTTGCAGATCCTACATCCACGGGCGCTCTGAAACCTCTTTTTACTATGCTTGAAGATTTACACACTCAATCTACTTCTTCCTCACTTTTGTCTCAAGAACACATAAGAAATTATCTAAGGGGACGTTCAAGATATGTGTTTAATGTAGAGAGAGAATATTATAAGTGTTAAGAAGCGTGGGAATGAGAATTGTGTGTGAAAATGACGAAGTCCCTTTATATAGGAGGCTCTTGGATATTGCCTGGAGGTACGTCCCTAGCTCTTGGGTATTGCCTGAAGGTTAAATCCGAGCTCCCTGGTGATATGACCTTCTGGGACAACGTGTTGCAGTCCTGCCAGAGGTCCCTTTTGCAGTAGTCATAGCCATCAGTCGCATCCTGTAGCTTCATAAGGTCCTCTTGTAGCGTATTGAAGCAGCTTCGCTCCTCCCCATGAGCTCTTAGCGTATCGAAGAAGCTTCATTCCTCCCGAGGCACTACCAGCTGGCGTCGGAGGTCCCCTAAAACCTGTCGGAGGTCCCTAAAACCTATCGGAGGTCCCCTAAAACCTTTCGGAGGTCCCCGAAGGTCCCTATCTCTATCATTTATCATTATTTACTAAGTATAAATATTTTCCAATGGGCCTATTGGGCCTTTCCTTATCTGTTTATTTTATGGCCCATCTATTTTGATCCGTATCAGTTTTCTTTTCTTCTTTTTTAAAATTAGATAATTTGGGTTTATTTCTGTTTCGCCTGGCGAATTCATGATTTTTTTCAATCGTGCCTTTTGATCAAATTATGCTACGATCGTAGCTCCATGGAATCGATTGATGTATATCTGATCGACGATATTGTTGCCCTTAGTTCATCTACTCATCAACTGCTGATTAAGTCTGAAATAGATCGATCCAATCAGTTCGATGATATAAATAATGATAGATTATCCTTGTTGCATCGATGATGTGTATGTGATCAAATAATCTCCAATACTGCTTGCTGCCTTAGTTCATCAGCTCATCAACTGCTGATTAACTCTGATGAAACGTATCGACCCAATCAGTTCGATATAATCCCTTTTGCATGGATTTATGTATATCTGATCAAATGATCTTCGATAGCAGTGCCTTAGTTCATCAGCTCGTCAACAGCTGATTAACTCCGAAGCAGATCGATTCAATCTCTCCTAAGATGTAGTAATAATGATGGATCATCCCTATTTTGCACTTGAAAGTGTGCAGAAAATGGAGAGATTTGGGCTCGGAGAATACGCTGTGGTCTAACCTCTTCGTAGAAAGATGGGGAATCGATCGGGCCTCGTTTTACAGCCCCGGAGAAGATGAACCTTTGAAGACGTGGATTAAGAGATGAGATGAGATGAGATTGATCTAATTTTTTGGTATTTTCTTATATGCAGATTCAGAGATGAGATGAGAGATTAAGAGATTGGATTGAAGGAGAAGATCATCGAGAGAAGAGAGCAGAAGAAGATTAGAAGTTTAGGGTTAATTTCATTGGTTAGCCTCATTTCACGTAGCTTAACATGTATTTAAACAAACTAACATAATTGGGCTCATAATAGTAAGTCCCATAATCATTTAGATAATTAGATAATTGATTGGCCCAGTTCCTTTGCACCTTTAGCCCACTCCCTTCTTTGCCTTGCTTACGCCAACACATCGAGCCAACTCCCAAGCTTCTAACATCATTGGCATCATTGTCTCTTTCTCTCTCTCTCTCTCTCTCTCTCTCTCTCTCTCTCTCTCTCTCTCTCTTCCATGCTTTCACAATCAACGCCGTTCAACACCTTCGGTACATGACAATACCCCCTCCTCGAATAGATCCTTGTCCTCAAGGATCTAGCCACTGGAACTTAGCCTGCAAAAACTTCTCGTCTACCCAAGTCACGTAGCTCGAGCCTCCATTCGACAATTGGGCCTGATATGGGGCAAACCCAATCAACGATATTTTTATGTGTGGGTAAAGAAATTTATATAGCCGGGGAAAGGATATTATTTAAGACGTGTGGAAGGTGCTTATTGGTGAGAAACTGAAGGGGACGTGTTTGGAACGAATTTGGGACTTTGGGGACCTGTTGGAACGTTGGGGACCTGTCTGAAATATCAGGGGACCTGTTTGGGACATTGGGGGACCTGCCTGGAACGTTGAGGACGTATTGGGACGCTGGGGACCTATCTGGGGCATGTTGAGATGTGTTTGGGACGCTGGGGACCTGTTTGAACGAACGTGGGGGACCTGTTTGAACATAAACGAAATAACACCAGAATTACGTGGTTCGGATCTTTGCAGATCCTACGTCCACGGCCGCTCTAAAATGGGGCTTCACTATACTCAGAAGATTTACACACTCATAGCTTACTTTCGCTCATACATGTTGAAAGATCTACTGGAAAGGAATTATTACAGTGAGAGAGAAGGTGTTTTTCGTGTGTGGAACGATGTTGGAATGATAATCGTTGTTGTGAGAAATGGCTAAGTCCCTCCTTTTATAGCAGCTCCCAACAGCCTTCCCAAGTAATATCCCGGGATTTTAGGGGACGTGACTAGTATGGTACAATGAACAGTGACGAATGTTGACTGAATGACAGCCTGCAAGTGGCTACAGCTTTTCCCACAGTGATACTGCCCCATCCATGGTCGACACGTGTCTCTGTGACTTCCTTTCCCTCTTTTCTGATGTCCCATCGTCCTGAAGTACCCAAAAGCCTTCCCTCCTTTGTCCGGATAATGCCTATATCCGGGGGACCTTCGCAGGTCCGATTCTGTACTTCATTCTGGGCTCTTCCTCTTCATGGGCTTACTGTGCCTCTTCTATTATTTGTTTTTCGGCCCATCTATTCTAGTCCGTATCAGGGCCAACATATGATTTGCAGGTAAATCCTCTCGAAAGATGGTTTTTTTCTCCGAGATCTGGTAGGGTTTGACCAAAAATCCCGCTTTGTTTTTCTTCAGCTTTACTGAAGGGGCTTCCGTTGGGCTACCTTCTTCATGAGCGAGACATGGAAGGTCGGGTGTAGATTTAAGATCGGAAGTAGGTTCAACCTGTAAATTACCGGGGCATACCCTTTCCAGAATTTTTGCAGTTCGAACACACCTTGAACTAAAATTAAGGTCTGTTTGCAGGGGCAACGAGTTCTGGCAGAATGGCTGAGGTTTGAGGTATAACATCTTCATTTTGAAACTTCTCTGTTTGTGTTTCTGGATTCGTATAAAGTGTTGTTCTTTGTTGCCCTGAGGCCGGTTCCCTTTTGGCGTGTGTAAAAAATCCAACCTTTCTTGTACCAAATTACATACACTTGTGGTTGTCCTTTCCCTCTGCTCCTCCTCACGATTTTGGGATTCACACTCCTTATGTTGCTCTGTCTTGTTTGGCCATCGAGAAAGATATTTCCTTAGCTGTCGAAACTCTCTTGACAACCGTACTAGCTGTAGTAATTCTTTCATCATCTGTATTATTTCGCCTTCCTTGGTATGCCTCTGTTCATTGTAGGTGTGTAACTTCAGCTCACTGATCTTCATGTCCAGCCAATAAATCTCTTTTTCATCAAGAGAGATCCCCCTTTTGGTTGCTACTTCGGGCCAACGATACTCAATTCCCATATTCCTGCATCAGAAGCTGCTGCCACCATCAAGCCATTGCAGCAGATAGTCCTCGACTGAAGCATACAACTTGGGTCCTTCAACATTTGACCAACGTCCTCGGTCAAACGGTATGTTCAGGTCCTCCCCATAGGGTAGCTGCTCGGTGTCCCACGATCCTCGATATTTGGAATAACTTGTGTAGTGTCGGTTTTGTTGTTACCCCTTTCCAAACCTCTATGGTTAGCGCCTTCATTCTTTCAGCAACACCTCTTCGTCCTCGATCGAAAGGTGAGTAGAAACACTCTCCACCATGTAGCTGCTCTACGTCCCATCGTCCCCCGTCAATTATCCTTCTCGATCCCGTTAAGCTGTTAGCTATGAGGAAATGGGGCTAACGAACACCAAGTTATCTACTAGTAACTGCTTAGGATTCACACGTGCAACGATTGAACGTCGCCCCGTCTCCCTAACCACATCAGAATTCGGAGTGGGCTGCCCAACTGGTATGTGCTCACCACTTTCCTCAATCACGAGATTCCCGTCCATCAGGGCTGATTCATCACATAAAACTTCTGTCCCTTCGAGAAAATCTGATAGAGGTACTTCGTCAACAAACACCAATGACGTGGTCTCTTCATCATCCACCCCCGCCGGCTTAGATTCCTCATCAAGCAACATCTGCTCACCTTCGACCACGACAGGTTCATCATCGCTGCACATCGTGTCATCCTTACGCACAACAGGTTTGCCATATACCCCTGATGTTTGCATTTGAGCATTTTTGGTTTCCACTGCCCCATCAAGCAACATTGGCAGCATAACCTCATGATCACCAACCAACTCGCCGTTATTTCCTTTCAGCTGTGACTGTAGACCGTTGATGAGCTGCATAAGGTTGTCGAGCTTACTATTAACATTATCGTGAAACTTATCTAGCTGATCTGTAATTTCCTTCCGTTGAATGGTCGCTTTTGCCTCCCTCTGAGACATGTTCGTGAGGAAACTGCTCCCGGTCTGGGAGATGATCTGCTCCCACTTCCTCTGTCCGTCCAGATGTTCTTCGAAGCGATAGCGTTTAGCCTGGTCGAGGTTCGTAGGCTCTGATACCAATGTTATGGATAGATCTAATTTTTTGGTGTTTTCTTATATGCAGATTCAGAGATTCAGAGATGAGATGAGAAGATTAAGAGATTGGATTGAAGGAGAAGATCATCGAGAGAAGAGAGCAGAAGAAGATTAGAAGTTTAGGGTTAATTTCATTGCTTAGCCTCATTTCACGTAGCTTAACATGTATTTAAACAAACTAACATAATTGGGCTCATAATAGTAAGTCCCATAATCATTTAGATAATTAGATAATTGATTGGCCCAGTTCCTTTGCACCTTTAGCCCACTCCCTTCTTTGCCTTGCTTACACCAACACATCGAGCCAACTCCCAAGCTTCTAACATCATCGGCATCATTATCTCTTTCTCTCTCTCTTCCCTGCTTTCACCGCCAGAGTAGGACTGTAAGTACATTACATAACATAGGATGTCCTACTTTTGTGTTCTATGGATGATCATGTTGGGTATAAAACTCAAGTTTGAAATCGGTTAGACGATAAGTTTGAGAGCTGTTTATAAGCTTCTCGACTGCTTCCTCTATTGTGAATTGGTTTTAGAGTGGTACCAATGCGCTTATGAGTTGGGACTCCTAAGTTCGGGCTTATGTGGAATTCTATTCCCAATTGATCAGTAATTTTTTTGGTAAACTATGATCAGAGGATTGAAGATAATTAGGGAAGGGGACGATTATTTCCTAGTCCATCAAGGCGAAATCCAACGTCGTTTGGCGACCCGAGGCGTCTGGTTTATTGAACAGCAACAACAAAGATGGTATCTTTGAGAAGATCTTATTCTTCGTCGGAGACGTAGAAACGGCTTCGGCTAACACTAAACGAGGTCGGCTGATATAAGTTTTTGAATCCGTTCGTTCGACACTGTATGTTGTGCTGTTAATTATTTTTATTTTTATTCGATGATTATTCGAATACTGTATGATGTATTGTATAATATTTGTAATAGAAAGGTTGATGGCTTTTTTAATTACATAAGCTTTTTTTTAACTAGTATTCATAAAGTAAGTCGAAAAAATAGGGAATTACTATTCACCGCCCCTTTTTACTTGTTACCGCCCCCTAAAGGACTGTAAAAAGACGATTTTGCCCCTTATGATATTTAAATTAATTTTTTTAAAAAAGAAAATTAACGTCTATATATAATTCCGGTACGAAATACTGAAAACTACATACACAAATAAATTCGAACGAGCTTCGGCAATAGATCGAAACGAGGTAACGAAAAAAAAAATTGGATTTAAAATTTTAGAGCCGAAATTTTCGATGGTCCGCTGCACTGCGTGGCCAAAAATCTCGATCGACCGAATTTTTTTTTCTAAGTTTTTCGTGAATAATTATTTGTAGGATTTTTTCGGCTACCGGTTAAACTACGCTGAGCATTTTCGCGGAGGATGTCGAACATCAACATGCATTCGAGCACAATATTGCCACTGCGTGCCAGTCGGACTGCTACTGGACCGAACCGTACGATCGTCATGGCGCACCTTGGAGATAATTATTAGCATTATATTAGACTTAACTTATGTCCATCTTACATCCGTATTGGTTCACGAATAATGATGGTCGAGTTGCCGGTTGAGAAAGAAGATATCAGAGTCGATTGGTTCACTGGCTGCACCTAATGGAGCAGTATAGACCCTTTCCTTTCCCCTGTCGTGCGAAAGAAGATACATATGTACGAACGATTTTTACATGAATTTGCTTACCAGTCGTGCGAATAGACCCTTTCCTTTCCCCTGTTCCTGTCGTCGATCCATTGCGATTTGAGTATTTTTTGTTTTTTTAGTCTGATTTGGATGTATGATTGCGATATGGATATTGTTGTCTGGAAAAGGGCTTTAAATAGAAATTTTTAGAAAGGGCAAAATCGTCTTTTTATCGTCCTTTAGGGGGCGGTGAATAGTAATCCAGAAAAAATAAGGTCTTAATAAAATGGTGAAACTTGTAGCATTTGGATACGAGTTAGATACGTGACATGGCACTCCGTACATTTGGCAAGGCAATGACTAATTGACCACTGGCGACGAGGTGCGTAGGGCCGGCAATCGGAACCGGCCTGGAACCGGTTGCCGGTTCTGAACCGGAACCGGTGCAACCGGTTAGAGATCCGGAACCAATCTAGTATATATATATATATATATATATATATATATATATATATATATATATATGGAGGATCTTTACATAAAATTTGAAAAATTGTACAAAAAAGAAGTGATGAATGGTACGTGGCATTGTTAAACCTATCGAACCAGTTATTAAGCTGTAAACAGTTTAATCCCTTTCGGTTCGAAGGTAGTCCAGCCGATATACCATAAATCAAAACAAAAATAAAATAAAATAAAAATTATTTTTGTGATCGTTAGAATTAAATCGTCGAATACAAGGATTTTTACATAATAAAATTTTCATTTAATTAATTCAATCGGTAACGGCCAACGCCCTCAAACGCCTTCCTTACGGCAACACGGGCAACGTCAAGAGCCGACACAGAATTTATTAAAATCAAATTTTATTATGACCTTTATCCAAAATTTAATTCCTTCAATCGATTTTATAAAATTTAAATAAAAGAAAACATATTACATTATATTAATATATATAAAATATGATATAAAACCATGATTAAAGTATTAAGACATTTTAGTGTAGTTTAACGAAGGGAATTAGCCTTCCATTAAGACTAAGCGAGACTAAAGATTAATATATAAAAATAAAACATAAAACTTACTTGAAAGAAGAATCGTAGGAGAAACTTCAACTTTTATTTCTTAGAATATTTTACAACGGTGGGAATTACAAGAGAGAGAAAGTGAGGAAGAGAGAGCGAGCGTAAGAAAATGTGTACAAAGTATATGGCTTAAGGCCATATTTAAAGACAAAGAAAACAAAGTAAATTGCATAGTAAACATTAATAATTCGCCAAAGAATTTCTTCGACTCTTGTTCTTGCTTTATGAGCTGGCTCTATCTTCCTGAAATGCTGGTCGTTCCTTTTTAACAATGATGTTTTGTCGCCTTATTAAAGTAATCAACTTTACCTTGAAAGTCTTCGTAATTATCTTTACTTTATTAAAGTATCGTCTTTCTTTCGGAAGTGGACGAAGTGGGCAATTATCTTTTATCCTTTTCTTTGACTTTCTTGAGCACCGCATCTTTGATGAGATCAATCGCGTCATCCACCATAATATCATCCGGATTTTCCGGTTCTTGTCCTTCTCCACCAAGGCAAGAATCGATTTCTTTTGACGAAGTCTCCATCGAGAAATCAACTGAGGCAACTGAGGCATCCACACCAAGATTTTTGGCGATATCCTTTTTCATGATATCAAAATAAGACTGAACAATTTCTTCAATCTTCATTTTTCCCTTTTGGATATTCATCCTTCTTGCAATAATTTCAAAAGGACTCGGAGATTCCCTTTGTTGATAATAATAATCTCTTTATATTGAGAAATTTTCTCTTCGATTTTATCGATAGTCTGCTGACTTTCATATACACCAGTAGCAGTTTTTCGTGTCATCTTTTCCAAAAATTTTATATAAATTCGTTTAAGACATGAGATTTTTTGTTGGGTATAACCCACTTCTGGAGTCCATCTCCAAATCCAAGGAATACTAAATTCGATATAAAGGTGTAAAGAAGTCATTCCTTCAATACATTCTTTTTTGTGCTCCGCTTCTATAAGATTTGGAGAAATTTTTAACCCACTCTTTATATAATCCAAAAAAGGGTTCTTTAAGAATTTCGAAGCTCCATACGAAAGCCACCATTGATAAAACCAATTAGGAATTTCAGACTTATAAACATCCGCACAAATTTTAATCCACCAAGAATGTTTCTTATTCTCATTATGGTATAAAAACACTTTATAAAAGGCTTCAATATAGTCATGATAATTACATTGAATCAAAATTTTTGACTCAGGATAATATCCTCTATCCTTTAATGGGTGAATAGGCCATTTTTCAGGCGAAATAATTTGCTCGAAAATAATTCTACTAAAGGTATAACCTCTTTTCAAAGCGTTTGGGAATTTCCCGCTGTAAGATGTTCAAAATCACACGTTCCTGTGGATTTAAGGATTTAAGAATATTTTCATAATTAACACGATTTTTATAAAACGTGGCAGCATATGATGCTTTTTCTAAATACCTCGACATTACAGTCCAAGGTTCATCAGACCATTTTAAATTTTTAAATTCGAGTAATATTATTACCTCTGTATGAGAAATTTTCTCATAGTCAACATCGTCTTCTTCTTCCGCAATAATTTTAGCGTAAGAAGTTCCTTCATTGGAAGACTTAGATTTCTGCTTCTTGAATTCAAGAAATTCTTTATAAATTTGTTGATCTTCGCTGCTCAAAGTATTACTTGAGGACTGAGAAATTTTCTTTAACCAGTTTTTTATTGCCCATTTGAACAATAACGTTCTTATCACCTCTTCCACCTCTATTAGAGGGGAAATTTCTCCCATCTTGGGATATATCTGCAAAATTCATGAAAGATATTCACGAGTAGATAATCAGTAAGACTATTATCACTTCCTTTCTTCTAAATAATTCAAAATCAAATGGAGCTAAATGAGCCTCCCATCTCGCAAACATTTGTTTAGAGACGTCATATTTAAAATCTTTCTGAAACATAAATTTTGCAGCTTGACAATCAGTTTTATCAAAAACTTTTATTATATAAATCATCCTGAAATTTAAGAACCCACTTAACAATAGCAAATACTTTTCTAGCTATAAAAGCACAATTTTTTTGAGCATTATTCCATATCCCCGAATGGAATCTAACTATATATTCTTGCTTATCTTCTGGAGAAATTTGTTTTTTAGATTCCTCCAAAACCTAAATCAGACGCATCAGTCTCTATAATTTTTTGTCAATTAGGATTAGCAAGCATAAGACATGGCAAATGCGTAACTTTATTCTTAATTTTTCTAATAGCTTCAGTGTGACTATTTGTCCACTGGCAAGGAATCTTTTTTGACTTATCATATAAAATAGATGTGTCACTCGCAAGATTTTTATAATAAGGAAAAATGTAATTAAGACTCCCTAAAAATCTTTGAAGCTGAGTTTTATCAAGAATTTGATCTGAAAATTTAGACGCAAACTCAATACTTTCTATTAATGGGATTAGCATTACCTTTTTCAATGGTATGACCTAAAAATCAAACTTTAGTTTGAAACGAAACCATTTTTGGACTTGATATTACCAATTCATTTTGAATAATAATTTTCTTCAATATGTCAAGATGTTTAAAATGGGTTTCAATATCTTTAGAAAAGATTAAAATATCATCAATATAAACGATAATAAAATTACTATAAGAAATAAAAATATCGTTCATAATATTTTGAAATTCAGAGGGAGCATTTTTTAAACCAAAAGGCATAACCTTCCACTCAAATAGTCCAATTGGGACTGTAAAAGCAGTTTTATATCTATCTTTTTCAGCAACTTGAATTCGCCAAAAACCTAATTTTAAATCAAAATTTGAAAATATAATGGCATTAAATAATCTATCTAAAAGATCTTTTTTATTTGGAATAGGATACCTAATCTATTTCAAAACTTCATTTAAGGGTTTATAATTAATAACTAACTCGGGTGCTCCCCTTTCCTTTTCAGCATGATTATTAACATAAAAGAGAATGTTCTATTAAACCTTTCTGTAAAAGAGAAGCATTCTTTTTTACATAATTCTAATAATCCAGAATTCATTTGACAGGGACGAGGTTTAATGGGAATATTTTTCTCACTAAAATCTTCTTCATAAGGTAAAGTAATAATATGTTTTTCCTATTCCAGAAAGCATTATGAAGATCATTACATATTTGCAACGTAAATTCATTATGTAATAATTTAATTTTTTTCTTCCAACTTAGGATTCCGAAGTTTATCCTCAATTGTAAGTATACTAATTTCATGATTAAGGTAATTTACCTGATTTTCTTTTGCTTTAATAAGAATATAATCCTTAATTTCAATTCTTGAAAGGGATTCAGGAATGAATTCAAATTATACTTCTTTATTTTCGAAGCTTCCTTTAAATCTATATTCATCAATGTTCCTAATGGGAAATATTTTCCTAAGGAATGGGTACCAAGAATTACTTGGTTCGTAATATTCTTGACTAGCAAGAATGACGTAGGAATACAGACCTTATTTTTACAAATAAAGGCCTTAAGAATTTAGTAATTAATTTGCAACTTTTCTCCGCTTGCAGAGCTAAGAGAATGAATTATTTTATGGAAATATTGGGTAGGAATTATTCCTTCTTATGCAATTTAAATATGCTCCACTATCGATTAACGCAAGATTTTTTTAAAATTTCCATCAATAAGTAATGATATTTTTACCAACCATTTTTTAGAAGTAATAACTTCAAGTGTTGAAAGAATGGGGTTGATGTGACAACTTGATGACTAACCTTAAATACGAATCTACACCTTAACTAGGGTCTTTTGGTGTCTTTCGTACATTTTGATTCGTAGGCTTTCTTAATTTTTAGGGTTAAGTTCTTGCATAATCCCTAGGTTACGAAAATTTACAAAGTTTATGGGTAGTTTTACTTACCAAATCGAAATCCCAACTTGCTAGATGAGTTCTTTAGCTTGAGTTTTCTCTCGGTGTCTCCCCTTTTGCTTTTGCTTCGGTTCTATGTGTATGAGGGTTTTCTCTTGTCCATATTTTCTTATATCGACTCTTATCTATCGTCATTTGATTTTCTTGATAATTATTAGACCTAAGTTTAGGAGAATGGGGTTGATGTGACAACTTGATGACTTACCTTTTCCTCACATATTAAGAAACATTTGGATAAGCTTTAGTCAATCGAAAGTTGACCCATCTTATTCTGCAATCGATCGATTCTACTTTGAGTAGGGTTTGAATCGCTCGATTCTAATTGACATTTGCATCGCCCGATTCCCTTTACTCGTTTACTCGGCGATTTCAACTTCTATGTATGGGAATCGGCCGATTCTAGTAGCTCAATCTGATCGGCGATTTTCAGTATTTTTCAAGTATGAGAATCGATCGATTATCACTCTCTCTCAAGCTCGGCGAATTTTACCATTTATAGGCCTTGGAATCGGCCGATTTAAATCTAATCATGATTCACCCTACATGAAAATCGCCCGATTTCATCCCTACTTGCTCGAGCTTAGCCTTTTAAGTACATAGTTGGTCGAATCTTGACATTTATTACAATCGGCCGAAACTAGTCCTTGTTATCTTGCATTCGCCGAGAAATCCACACTTCATATATGTGAATGGTATCTAAATTTCTTCCAAGTCTTAATAATACCACATAGTTCCTGTATCACGTAAACATGTAACATGCAGTCATTAGACACATAAATAACCCAAAACATGTACCATGCCTGTCACATAGGTCATATAATTCACATAATATGCATGCTAATTTATCGGCCGGCGTACTTACGGGACTCGGGTATTACAAGTTCATCGAAGGTTTTTGGTACCTCCAGTGGAAGCGGATCTATCGACACATTACCAAAGCCTTCTGTAACTGAGACTATGCCGACCAACTCCGGGCAAGTATAACACGATGTACCAACTTCAAATTCATGAAATCTGGTCCGATCTTTGAAGTCTCGATTGGCATCAACATTCAGATAAAAAATTGCGTGTTCGTTTCTTTCGACGAACACCTCCAGATAATTGAGCTCCGAATCAGGGTGTAAAAAAATTGTAAATTGCGATTGTCGGAAATTCGTAGTAGCTGATGAAAAACATGTGAATGCTGAAGGAATTCATTTTTTGCATGGACGATGAGCGAACAAGACCTACTATCAGCACCCGTAATAACAAACAAAAACGATAAGAAATCAGAAAATTGGATGTTGCGCTCCGAGGCCTGTATCCAATGGGATCAATGCTATATTTGATTATTGAATCAGAACTCTGAATGACTTCACCACCGTAAAATACTACGACTTGTATGCTATTAGACACTATTTTATGAACGAATTTATTCCACGAAGTAGTAAAACGTAACTCTGAGTTACGAAAAAACCTTTTTTATTAATAGGTTTAAATTTTAACCTATTTAACTAATATTAATTAAAAAAAAATATTTTATTAAAAACCCCGTTATTTATTCCATTTTGCTTTTTAGCATGTGCTATAAATTTATTGAATATCGTAATAATAAAAGTTTGCGCCACTTCATTGAGAACATGGAACAAAAATTCAAGAAGTATTTGGAAAATATCCCAATTGTCCACGGCTTGGCGGCTTTACTCGACCCGAAATGTGGTAGTGACACTTTCGATATTTTTTTCGAGTATTACAAGACGTTTCTGGGAATGAGTATTGACGATCAAAAGACGTCAATTATGCGTTCTTTCCAAAAACTTTTGCTTTTTATAGTTCTCAACAGGTGTGTGGTGGTTCGGCGACCAAGTATGTGACCGAGGGAGTTACAGAGTCCTCTAGGATGGCCGTGACCCGTCTCCAGTGGTGGTCGAACGCATCTCTTTACCCGACTCTAGCGGCTATCGCTCGTGTTAGGATATTTATAGATTGTGTCAATAGTTTAAGTCTTGTGATTAAGATTGTAATTATCCCTTGGTTTTGGGCTTTGGACTAGAATGTAATTATTTAATTTTTGGTGTTTGGGCCTTAATATACCTAGGGTTAATGTGGTATATAAGGTATTACCAACACCATTTGAAAGGTAATCAAAGATCAAAAGGCTAACCCTAGTTTTCACACACTACACACACTTGAAGGTGAGAAATTGTCCCTTTTCCATTCTATCAAAGCCTCTTTGATTCATTGTTTGGTGCATTCGGGGCCAACAAGTGGTATCAGAGCAAACGTGGATCGATCTGCATTGATTTGAATCCTGTTTCGTTCGATTCCGAGAAAGATCAAAGGTGTTTTTGGGTAAAAATCACTTTCGGGCATTTTGGGCTCGTTTTGGGGTATTAATGCCTTGTTTTTGTGTTTAAAACCTTCCCCCAGATCGATTCTATGCCTAAAATGTTTTTAAAACACTTTGGGATCAATTTTAACGAGTTTTGAGCAAGATCGAAGCAAAAACTCTTCAGAAAAGGACATCTCGGCCATTCTCTGTTTTTGGTCGATTTGACCTATTTTCTGTTGTTTTTAGCTCACAAAATGGTCGATTATGTGTTTAGGGAAGAATTTCTGAAGTTTAGGATCAAGTTTGAGCGATTTTGGTTGAGATTTGAGCAAGAACGAGACGATTTTCTGGCAAAACGCGTGTAAGCAATGGAACAGTGAAAGCCCGTTCTTGAACGCGAAATTTTTGCTTAATCGTTCAAGTCCGCGAAATTTCCATATCCGCGAAAGTTGATCCCGAGAATTTTTTAAATCGCGAAAATTTCTCTGTTTTTACCTCACTGTCGCTTCATTTTTCTCGACCACGTACCCTTTAAAATCCGAGAAACTTCATATACGAGAAATTTGATTCCGAGAATTTTTCTAACACGCGAAATTTGCTTACTCAGAAACCTTCATCTGCGAAATTTGCTTACTCTTCATAATCCGAGAAATTCCATATCCTAGAAAGCTCATTCCGCGAATTTTTCTAAGCCGCGAAATTTTTTCTCCTCTAGAAACTTTCTCAAATCACATTACAACACGCGACACCTTTTAAAATCCGAGAAACTTTATATGCGAGAAATTTCATTTCAATAATTCATTTAAACCGCGAAATGTTCATAACTTGCGAAATTTTATCTCAAGGATTTTCTCAACAGCTCAGTTTCAAAAGCTAAGAAATATTTCTATGTCAAATTTTTGAAATTGAGAAAGTCTTTCAAAACCACACTTCAACTCTCGATGCGAAATTTTTATAACTTGCGAAATTTTCTTGCGAAGCTTTAAAATTCTCAACTGAGAATCTTTCTCACATGCGAAATTTTAAAATCCGAGAAATTTTTCAACTGAGAATTTTTCTTCCGAGAATTTCTCTTTAAAACTCACAAACACCGAAATTTCTCAACACAAAATTTCTCGGATAATCCTTCATACAATCACGTCTCTACCTGCGAATTTTTCCTCGTGTTAAAATTTTCTCGGGGTAAATTTTTCTCAAACTTATTTAAGATTTGATCCTTACACTTTAGTCTTATCACCCTAGACCACTTTTGACATAAATATTTTTTCTCGCCTCAAATCTCGTTTTTAAAGTTTCTAGAACTTCTCCTAATTTCAAGATATATTTTCCCTTCATACATTATCGACCATCACACACGCTCACTTAGTTCTAAGAAATTCTTTAAACAATTTTTTTCTCAAAACTTATATTTCTCATCTCGTTCGTTCGTTACTAACTCTCTTGTCTATACAAGATCAAAACCACGGACGATTCGACTGCACCAATCATGTCTACCACGAATGACATCTCAACAGTGGGCTCCGACATCAGGCCTCCGATGCTGCGACAAGGCGACTACAGCATATGGACAAACCGGTTCCTCACGTTCATCAGGAACAAATGCGCACCACTCTCTCAATACCTTCTGGACTCCATCTTCAACGGCCCAGCACAGTTCTGGACAATCATCCCTGCACAGCCAAACGCAAACCCTCCCATGGATGAACGCCGCACTCCAAGAGGTCCCATTAATGAGGATGAACAGGCTCGCGTATAGGCTGATGAGACTGCCAAAGGATATCTCTTCCAAGCTATGGGAAACGAGGTCTACGCTCACATTGAGTGCTGCACAACTGCTAAGGAAATATGGGATGAACTCGTGGAAATTATGGCAGGCACAACTGAGAGTGCTCAAGGGAGGAAATCAGCATGTCTCTCGTAGTATGAACACTTCCAGGCCTATGAAGGAGAGGAACTGCGTGACACATACCTCCGATACTTGAAGGTCATCAATGAACTGAAGAAAGCCAGGATCTCGAGGGACAAATTCGATATCAACAACCGCTTCCTTGGTAGCCTCAAACCACATTGGGGCAATGCAATCGTGATGATGATTCAGAGTAAGGACCTCTCCAACACTTCCATCCATGCTCTCTATGACAGTCTGTCAGCCTATGCTCCTTACGTGCAACCCCAGTCCACTAACACTCGAGTCGACCCACTGGCCCTCCTCTCGAACAAGACCAATGAACGATCTTCCGCCACTGAGACCAAACAGAACAAAGGGAATCTACCAGCTACTGTATCTGACACCTCTTAGGGATCCGAAGCTGATACAGAGTCTGATGAAGATGTTCGTGATCTACGCAAGCAACTGGCAATGTCACTAAGCTGGTCTCAAAGAAGATCGGGAAAAAATCCTCACCCTCCTCCAATCGCCAAAGAACCTATAGCGGCACCAAAAAGACCACCCCCACGGAGGAAGCCAAGCCGACAAAGAAAGAGGAAGAATCAGCACCTCAGAAGTCTGTGAAGTGCTTTCGATGTGGAAAGTCAGGCCACTTTGCCAAGGAATGCCACGCACCACGCGTCAAGGACTCTGGTTACTACGACCGTAAGGCCAGATTGACCCGCAAAATGGAAAGTGGGAAAGTTCTTCTCACCGAAGAGGCTGAGTGGGTGAACGACACTTCAGAAGACGAGGAGCCTAAGGATGAAGATTGCTGCATGGCAAGGCTGGTCGAACAGGACGAGGACGAGGAGATGGTTGACATCGGTGAGAACACAGCTAAGACTCCCACCAACGCCGAGTCTGAGGTACGAATCTCACAACTCGATGATGTTTTTTAATCACCGACACACCATTAAGAAACCCACCGTAGACGCTAGGGACTATGATGAACTTAAGCTAAAATTTGAAAACAACTATGCCTTACTTAGTTTAAAAGTAGAAGAGCTCGCCTGTGCAAACGAACGTCTAATGGCCTCTGAAGCGTTAGTCAAACGTCTGCAAAGCAAGAACAAACTAAGTGAGACTAAGGTTAAGGAAACTACACTAGCCATCAGTTCATGTTAAACTTCTCGCCTCCTGACGGCCTCCCAATATGAACTGCTTACGAAGGAAAGAGTTAGGCCATACCGCAAGGTGAAAGAACTTGAAGAGCAACTTCACCTCAGAAAAAAGGCCGCACACATCTTATGCCTATTGAACCAACCAGTTGAAACAGAACTCTACGACGCCCGGATGGGAATCGGCCTGGCCAGCAACTGCGATCCAACGCCGCTAATTGTTAAAAGGTATAACATGTACAGTACATCATTCCTACTAACGAGGAAGGGTACTCCCTCACAGCTCATGCCATTTGTAAGATCCTCCTCCACGGTGGTGTCAGAAGAAAAGAGGGAACAGAACATACTTTGGGCAGAAATCGCGTACGACTACACAGAATTGAATGCTAGTGATAAGACTAAAAAGTCTTCACTCTCTGAAGACATCAAGTCTCAGTTCCCAACCGAAGAACAGGAAATCGCTTTCCGAGAAGCACTTTCTCGCATCTATGTCCCAGAAAAACTTCTGATCATAGCAGAACTAGAACGAACCCTAGAATTAGAGCGGAAAGCCTTTGCAAAAGAGCGAGAAGATCTACTTAGCAAAATCTTTACCCTAGAGCAATTTCACAATACGAACGAACCCTCTACGTCGAGTCAAGTACCCGATTCTCGAACATGTAAATGTAAGAGGACGGCGAAGATGTCTCCTGAAGCTGACATATGTTCTAACACTAACTCTCGTATTCTTATGGATAGGGAATGTGAGTTCGACGTCTCCGGAAGGGAGTTCGTATGAAATAAAGGAGAATCCGCTCTTCGATGACAAGAAGAAAAGACCATCCTATATTCATCTTTCCTCTCTATGTACTGAATCCAATATCCTAAGGCCGTAGACAATTATGTTGCCAAAACTTATCTTTCTTTTACCAAGCTTATGTCTATGTGCTGCTGCGATGACTTTGTTTCTCCCACGCTTTCATGAATATGACACACATGAACACGCAACACTCCGACCACGCAAGCGAACCTCCTCTACGACGTCTTTGAATTCTCCCATCTCACCTAAACCTAAGGCTAAGCGTAAACGTCTCTCGTCATCAAACGCAAACTCACCGACTGCTCGCAAGCCAAAGGCGACCAAAACCGAAGCACGAAAACGACAACCACATCCCCCACGCCAATTCATGTATAAGGCGCCATACATGCAAGCACAAGATAGGAAAATATGGGATAGAAAAACCATAATACCGCCTCATCAAACAAATGACAAAGGGAAAGCTAAATTAGAACCGACACAATCTGATTTAGAAACCATTTCCCATTAAGCGCATGAAAATTTTACTTGTATCACAAGAAGGTCCCGTCCGTAAACGGGGACCCAACGTTTGCTGATGATTGCAGGTCTGTCATGTGTGGTATCTAGACTCGGGTTGCTCCACACACATGACGGGGAACAAGGAGCTGTTGAGCAACTTCTCCGAGCGCTATCTCGGAAGGGTCTCCTTCGGAAACAGTCAAATGGCGCCAATTCTCGGAACTGGTGATCTCGTCCATGACAAGCTGACGATTAAGGGCATCTCTTATGTCGAGGGTTTGAGCTACAATCTCTTCAGCATTGGTCGTTTCTGTGACAAAGGATACAAGGTTCTCTTCGAATCTGACATCTGCAGCATTATAGATGCCTCGGGACAGCCTCTTCTTTCTGGAATGCGCACGTCTCACCTTTACGTACTCAATCTTACGACCTCTCGACCTATATGCCTTCTCTCTCGAGCCGCACCCAAGTTGAACGATCTATGGCACCGGCGTCTTTCACATCTCAACTTCAAGACCATCAACAAACTGCGTCAGAATAAACTCGTCAACGGTCTACCCCAATTGACATATCATAAGGAACACCTCTACTCTGCCTGTGAATTGGGGAAGATGAAGCGACCGTCTCACATCTCCAAGGAAACACCGTCCTCTAAACTCATCCTTGAGCTCTTACACATGGATCTATGTGGTCCAATGCCTACGGCTACACTCGGAGGAAGACGATACATTCTTGTGATTGTCGACGACTTCTTACGCTATACATGGACGAAACTCATTCGTACAAAGGATGAAGTTCCTGATATAATCATCGAGTTTGTTGTTACGTCCCAAACCCTTCATCAACTAAAGGTTCGGATTATCAGAACTGACAACGGACTGAGTTTAAGAACAAGAAGCTCAGTGATTTCTATGCCACTCAGGGCATCACCCAGTAGTTCTCAGCGGTGAAGACACCGGAACAGAATGGTGTCGTTGAGCGTAAAAATAGGACACTAGTTGAAGCAGCTAGGACTCTCCTCATCCAATCTGGCCTTCCTCACTCACTTTGGGGCGAAGCTATTCAAACGGCTTGCTACACGCAAAACCGGGCTTTAATCCACAAGAGATTCAACCGCACCCCATACGAGATGCTGAATAACCGTCGTATCCCCGATATATCTTATCTAAGGGTCTTCGGTTGCCGATGTTTTGTGGCCAATGATCGCCAACATCTTGGGAAGCTTGATCCAAAAGCACTTGAAGGCATCTTTGTTGGATATTCGCTGAACTCGAAGGCATACAGAGTCTATCTTAGGGAGAAACGATCAGTAATAGAGAGCACAAATGTCACCTTTGACGAAAGAGAAGGCGACCTCATGGCTTCTGTTCATATCAGTCCAGAACCAGGCCTTCTACAGTCGTTGACAAAAGGTCAACCTTCAATGGCGGGAACTTCCTCATCTGAGGGCAACTTTGGTGAACTGGATCTCGATCTGCTCTTCGAGTACTTCTATCCAATTCCCAAGACTCCCGCCGCCACCACTCAACCTACCGCTGCACCCACTCCACCTACACCACCAGCTATCGACAATGACGTCGTCCCTCCAAACTTGGATGCGCTCAATCTCAACGAAGACGACATTTTACCCAACCTTGGGAACATTGCTGATCCTGATGCTGAACCCTCTCAATCTAATACAGTTGAGATCTCTTCTTCGGACGCCGAACCTCAATCCAATGAACCTCCAACCGATACAAATGCGGCCAGCTCATCTCAGACCAATATACCACTTTGGGCTCGCTCTCATCCTACAGATCAGATTATTGGGGATCCCACATCTGGTGTCTCGACACGTTCGGCTACGATGAATGATGAAAGTCTGTTTGCTTGCTATCTCAGTCAAGTTGAACCATCACGATTAGCTGAAGCTCTCAACGATCCTGATTGGCTGATTGCAATGCAGGAGGAAATAAATCAGTTTGAACGTTTACAAGTTTGGGAACTCGTACCACGACCTCACAATAGATCCATTATCGGCACAAAATGGATCTTCAAGAACAAAAAGGATGAAGACGGTGTTGTTATCCGCAATAAAGCAAGACTTGTGGCTAAGGGGTACAACCAACAAGAAGGCATCGACTACGATGAAACTTTTGCCCCAGTTGCCAGGATCGAAGCCATACGAATTTTTCTTGCCTTTGCTGCACACAAGAACTTTAAAGTCTACCACAATGGACGTGAAGACTGCATTTCTGAATGGGTTTCTCAAGGAAGAAGTGTACGTTGATCAACCAGAAGGGTTCTTGAGCGAAGAGTTTCCTCATCACGTATATCGACTCTACAAGGCCCTCTACGGACTAAAACAGGCTCCCCGAGCTTGCTATGACGTCCTTTCAGACTTCCTTGTACAGTCTGGATTCAAGAAAGGATCTCTGGATACAACTCTCTTCACGAAGCGGAGTGGCCCGGACACATGATTGTACAGATTTATGTCGATGACATCATTTTTGGATCGACTGAACCACAAATGTGTGAAGAGTTCGCAGAATTGATGAAGGAGAAGTTCGAAATGATTATGATGGGCGAGCTGAATTTCTTTCTTGGTCTTCAAGTAAAGCAGCTCCCCGACGGAATCTTCATCAATCAGTCAGAATACATCCATGACATCCTAGAGAAATATGGAATGAAGGATGCTAAGACTGCTGCTACAGCTATGTCACCCTCTAGCCGACCCGACGCGGACCCATCTGGTGCTCCCGTTGACCAAACCGTGTATCGAGGGATAATAGGCTCTCTTTTGTACCTCACTGCTAGTCGACCGGATATCGTTCTCTCGACAGGAATCTGCGCTCGTTTTCAGGCAACACCGAAGGAATCCCATTTCACTGCTGTCAAAAGGATTCTCCGCTATTTCAAAGGAACACCCAATCTAGGTTTATGGTACCCCACTCGATCGGACTTCAAGCTGGTTGGATTCTCTGACTCGGATTACGCAGGATGCAAGATGGACCGAAAAAGCACCTCTGGAGCTGCACACTTCTTGGGCGTAAACTCGTGAGTTGGTCATCTCGAAAACAAAACTGTGTCTCAACTTCGTCAACGGAGGCAGAATATGTCGCCGCCGCTAGTTGTTGTTCACAGCTTTTGTGGATGAGAACCCAACTACGAGATTTTAATTTTCATGTTGATAAAATTCCCATCTGTTGTGACTCAAAGAGTGCGATTGCGATGACGAGTAATCCGGTACATCACTCGAGAACGAAACACATAGATATTCGTCACCACTTCATCAAAGAACATGTCGAACGAGGGACGATTGAATTGCACTACGACACAACCGAAGATCAACTGGCCGACATTTTCACAAAACCGTTGGATGTCAAACGATTCCAACACCTAGTGACTATGTTGGACATGTTGAATATTCAGTTGTGATCAATCGACCCTACATGAACTTTGATAAAGTGTACATATTTCCATTTCCACTTCACTCCACTGTCTATGTGTCTTCTGAATTATGCCTTTTAAAGGGGGAGTTTTCGATTAAGGGGGAGCGTCTGATTATTCCATTATTTAAAAAAAAGGGAAGTTTTAGATTAAGGGGGAGTTTCTGATTTTGCCTAAAATTTGGGTTGAAATTTTAAAGTTTGGTCAAACTGAGTCAAAATTGGACCAATTAAAATGTTTTGGGTTGAATTTTTATTTTTCTGGTCAAACAGGGTCAAAATTGGACCAATTGAACTTCAATTGGACCCAATTTTGACCAAGCCCGCGAAATTCAGCCCAGTTGTGGTTTTGACCAAGCCCACGAAATTTCGGCCCATTAACTCAAATTTCGCATGAACAGTCACAAAGCCCCTAAAACCCTAAGTCCTTAACGTTTTTCACAATCCTAAAAATTCCCGAGAAAATTCAAAAATTTCGCAACCCCCTCTTTCAAAATTTCGCAACTCCTCGCATCATCGTCGTTGTCAAATCTGCAATCAAAATCTGTTTCCTACTAACTCCATTGTCGCAAATCAACTCTTCGGTATGAATACTCCTCAAATCAACCAATTTCCGTTCATTTTATCCTGCTTTGCCCCGTTTTTGATTAAATCTGTTAGGTTAGGATTAATTTTTCTCGGCTCCGAATCAAACGCATGTTAGGTTTTTTATGTTTAATACCCCCAAATATGCATTGCCCATCCAATAACGAGTCGATTGAGTTCAGATTATTGCATTTTGGTTTAGATTTGAGTAGGTCTAAGGCAAAAAATCACTGCGTCGTTCGAACGTTTTCGCTGCTACAGTGAGTGAGGTCCCGCGAAATTTTTATCCGAGAAATTTCTAGCGTTAAAATTTTCGCTGCTACAGTGACTAAGGAACTGCGAAACTTTCGTCCGAGAATTTACAAGTGTTAAAAATTTTTTCGCTGCTATAGCATGTTAAGTCCCGAGAAAGTTTATCCGCGAAAACCTTTTTCCTCACGCCAAAACTTTCTCTGCTACAGTGAGTTTAGCCCCGCGAAATTCTAATACACTTCACTTCACATTTCATCTTTTCGCATCTTCACTATTTCGCAACCACAGTGAAACACAAAAATTTCTCTAATGCACAAAGTTTTTTTTCCTTCCGCGAATCTTTCATATAACTTGCGAAGAATTTCTCTACTTGCGAAAAATCTTAATATCGCTTGAGAAAATATTTCAACCGAGAAATTTTTGGATATCCTTTGAAATTTCATAACTTGCGAAAATTTTCCTTATATGCGAAAATTCATGGATAGACTGAGTGCGAAATTTCTTTGATATATGCGAAAATGTCTCTCGACTTGTCTATGTATGATAATTTGCAAATTTTCTCATTACATGCGAAAAATTTGGACAACTTGCGAGATTTCTTAACTTGCGAAAATTTTCCATACTTGCGAAATTTTACTCAATCTGCGAAAATTTCTCACGACATGTCTATATGCTATAAGTTGCGAAAATTTTCCAATACATGCAAAATCTTACTCCATCTGCGAAAAGTTTCTCGGCATGCCTATATATCATAATCTGCGAAAATTTTCCACTACTTGCAAATATTTCCTACTACATGCGAAAATTGTCTTCAATTTAAAAATTTTCTAAGTGCTGAGAAATTTCTCATTGCATGCGAAAATTTTGACTACTTGCGAAAAATTTTCCATGGATACGAAATTTTATACTAAATGCGAAAATTTTCTCAACATGTCTATGTGTTATTTGAGGCCACTTCCATTTTTCACCCACGACTTATTTATGTCCATATTCTCGCGATTTAATCCGTACTAATCATATTACAATTACTGTCAAGCACAGATATGACCAACAATGATCAAAGTACACTTGAAGCGCTTGAGGCGGCTGCAATCCAAAGGGACGTCGCTCGCATCGAACTCAACACACACGTACCTATGTCCCACCACCCGAGGAGATCTTCCCAATAAGTCAATGGGCGGCCCTGATTCCCAACAACTACATGGTGGACTTGGCCAGCTTTCGGTGCGATGCCCCCGTCATTATAGAAATCCTCAAAGGGCACCCACTTCGCCACGCCCTCACACATGGCGAGCCAGAAGCACAAGTGTATCTTCAACAATTCTGGCATACGTTGGAGATAGCTGAACCACTCCATCTTGCTAAAACCTTATCCGCCAAAATCGATTAAGAAACGGTGGTCCTCACTCGCAAGATAGTCCAAGAAGTGCTTCAACTCCAACTCCCAGTCTACTCACCCTACGATCCACTACCGACGCACGAACAACTCATTGAAGACATTGACAGACTGGGCTATCAACAAGATAACAAGAAGAAGAAAGGCCCACTTGTCCTCAGTGAAGTCACCACCCGCAATCTACCTCAACCCTAGCGAACACTGTACCTGCTGGTGAACAAATGCATGTCAGGAAAGCATGCTGGTCAGGACCGTGGAAACTTTCAAATCCTCACCATCCTCACCGGCATCGCCCACAACCGCAAGTACAGCTACGCCGACATCATCTGGATGGATCTCGTCTCCATGATCCAACGTCGCGACCGGGAAGTTGCCAAGGGAGTCACAAACCGCTTCGTCCCTTACATGCGGTGGCTCCCAGCTCTCATCAAACACTTCCGATTGCACTCCACCAACATTCGCATCCGGCCGGCAGCAGAACACTTCTCATCCCCACTGTCGAGAAGTTCGCCAAGAAAAACACTCCGGCGAAGGATCGACACGCCATGATAATTCCGGACGAAGTTCTTGCCTACGCAGACCAGACAAATCTGCACGTCCGAGAATATCGCGCCACAACCGCCACATTCCGCGAAAGCCCCCGACCTCTATCCACTGTCCCTACGGCGCAGATCAACCCCACTGCTCCTAACCCCGGGACTAGCCAAAACCCCACCACCACCTCCAAAAAGTCATCGAGTCGCGCCGCATCCTCTTCCACCCGCGTTCCAAAAAAATGATCGCGTGAGGATGACGTAAGCCGCACCACGGAGCGTCGATCGAAACAAAAACACGATCGACCTCCTCAGCCACAAATAAGCCGAGCCGAACCAATAGGTACAGGAGGTGATGTGTTCACCTCCGGAGTAGAAGACGTGGCATCTGGCTCAACCACGCAAACGACCCCACCAACCCACTTATCTTCCTCTCTACAGGAAGATATTTCATTCCACGAGGAGCCACGTATACCATCGACATCCCACTTGGAGATGGTTGATGTTGAAACAAGCAGTCCATCGCCTCAGACTCCATCCTCTTCATGCACATCGAGTATAGTGCCCTCACTCCACATAGTTTCATACGCTTCTAGGACACATACACCTTCTACCGCACCACAGAGTCTTCGTGACTCTGTCAGAACGCTCGGTGATGTCTCTGTGACTGAGAGCGGAAGACCTAGCACGGCAACATCACAATAACCGTGAGCCTAGGACATCATTCGATTGAGTATGTCTCATCAATGATGCCAACGGGAAGTCTGAGTGACCCCGTCTTTTCCCGTCCTGTGCAAACGGGCGGCCGATCGGCTAAATTCTCCGATTCGGTGTCAGTTGGATTTCTTCGTGATTCCAACTTGTTAGATTTACCCCAATTCGTCACCGAGACCGCGCTAGAGACACGTCTTCAAGAGTTTGCAAAGACTCTTGAGGCGTCGATTCTTGATAAAGTCTACGCGCGTCTCGATGCGTCCACCATCGACAAAGGCAAAGGTGTGGCCCTGGAGACGCCACCACCCATGCAACATACGGACGCAGACGCTATTCTCTCCTCCATTTCCGCCAAGGAACTCTTCTACATCCTCAGAGCCCGATTCGAATCCATGACGGAACTTGACGAGGAGGAACGGCAAATGAAGGCTATTATCACTCAACCGATGACCTACCGTGCTCAAGGAGAATCCAGCGGGATCAGGCACGACGATCAAGACGATGATCAAGATCGCCGCGAGGGGGAGAATAGGCAACTAGGCGCACAATCCCAAGGACTCGTACAATCGACGCCGCCCTCCTCCTCTGGACCTGAAACGACACCCGCAACAGAAACCTCACACCTCACTAGCCAGAAATCCCACCTTATTTACCCTGAGCCACTAGCCAAATTACCCTCACCACCACCCACTACCGTCTCCGAAACTCTAATCGTCACATTGACGTTAGAGACCACCTCCACACCGTCTCCACCCACCATCTCGGAACCTCTAACTGTCACATCGACATTAGAGGCTACCACCACATCTACACCACCCGTTACCCAAATCATCCTCGCCAAAAAAACCATCACCTCACCGAACCACCAGAATCTCCACCACAACCATCCCCACAATCCACAAACTCCTCCGACGCAACACCCTCGCCACCACATAGCCATACCCCTCTCGATATCGATTCCAATCTGGCTTCCGAGGACGTCTACTGCGCACAAAACGAGATCGATGCCTACATCTTCAACGATGAATGGCTGTACACACCCGCCGATGCAGTAGCAGCCAGGAAGTTGGTGGAAAACGCTCGACGTCTGCTAAAGGAAGCCTCGCTCACGCTGATCAACACCGCAGACGACGAGAACGGAGAGGAGTACGATGCTAAACCTGCCGAGCTCGAGAATATCCTACAATTCCAAGCGCAGCAAACTGAGGCTCCTGCTGCTCAAACGGATGTGCCCACGGTGGATATACCGGAAGAACCGTGGGAAAACAAAAAGATCACCGTGCCATTTCAAGAAGAGATCAGGAAGAGGATCTGGCGGTGCAAGGAGCAGATCATCACAACCTTCGACGAATATGAGCTGATGAACATCCAAAATTGGAGCGAGGAAAAGAAGAAGCTCTATCGATGGAGCCTTCTTTGCAACAAGTGCAAAAAGAGGACGCTATTCGATGAGGAAAACATCGCTCTGGAAAGGAATCGGGCCCCCATCTGCAAAGTCACTGACCTTCGCCAAGAGTCGAAAGGACCTGTCCACTATCCAGTCTTCACAATAATGAGGCAGGATGAGAGCTACAGTGAAGTCAGTGAGGCGGACTTCAAGTTTCTGCGCCTGGGTGACCTATACAGCATGCTGGAATCCATGAAACAGTTCAGACTTGTCCTCAGAAGTTCTGGACATCTCGTACGTGCTGAATCGGTCACAATGGGATATGTGGCTCTCAAGCGCCACATGCTCCGACAGGTCAGATTCTTCGCCACCCACGATCTGCAGATGGCGGTGGAACACAACCTGAAGAAGGTGAATCTGACTCTCCCATCTTTCAAGAACGCGGACGACTACCGAGAAGGTGATGTGATCGACGGAGACGATTCGGCGGTCGCCTACTCGAACTACAAGGGAAAGATGAGGCTGCTGCGCTGCTCCGAAGTGGCAAAGTTCTCGAATGGGACGCTCACCATCATCCAAGACAAACTCATGAGGATTTGCCGCATCCTTTCGGAAGAAGATCCACTCTGCCGATCCAAATTCGCGAAGCTTATCGACGCTATAGCTGATCGAATTGTCCTTCGAAGGAATCTCCGCGCCTTTGAGTTCAAGCTAGGACTTCGCGAAACACTCACACGCTAATCCACCACCACAACGCCAAAGATCCAAGACTCCCAACAATTGACACAAAAGGGGGAGATTGTTAGGATATTTATAGATTGTGTCAATAGTTTAAGTCTTGTGATTAAGATTGTAATTATCCCTTGGTTTTGGGCTTTGGACTAGAATGTAATTATTTAATGTTTGGTGTTTGGGCCTTAATATACCTAGGGTTAATGTGGTATATAAGGTATTACCAACACCATTTGAAAGGTAATCAAAGATCAAAGGCTAACCCTAGTTTTCACACACTACACACACTAGAAGGTGAGAAATTCTCCCTTTTTCATTCCATCAAAGCCTCTTTGATTCCTTGTTTGGTGCATTCGGGGCCAACAACTCGAGATGTTCTAGCCGGGCAAGCGTCAAGTGTCTTTTTAGAATCCACATTTTGAACATCCGGTAGGATTATTGGAGATAAGCGAACGAACCTTAAGCCGGGTTCTCTTGTGATGCTTACGTTGCTGAAGGATTGGTTTACCGCCGAGTCCAAGAATCGAAAGGAAAATGCGATCGACGAGTTCCAAGCATCAAGTTCCAAAGACGATGAGGAGGCGACGTCGTGTGTTTTACTTAATAAAGATGAAATGTAGTATTTTAGTAGTATTATTTTTATGTTCTTTTCTTTCTCTTGTTGTATTTTTTTCTTTTTGTATTTTTATGTATTTTTTTCTTTTTCCTTTTGTATTTGTTTTTGTAATTTTTTAGATATATAAATAAAAAAAGAATTTTTTTAAAAAACAATTCTAAATAAAGATGTATTGTAGTATTATTAGTAGTATTATTTTTAGGTTTTTTTATTTCATTTGTATTTTTTTCTTTTTTTTTGTATATTTTCTTGTTTCTTTTGTATTTTTTTTAATTTTTTAGGTGCATTAATTAAAATGGAATTTGTTTTCAAAATAAATTCCTTTTTTTTAAACGGGTGAACCGGTATGGAACCGGTAAGAATAAGATCCACGGACGACCGGTTCCTAATTGGTTCCGGGATTTTTGTCCCGGAACCGGAACCGGAACCGTCAGGTACTGTACGAACCGGAATCGGAACCGGTATTTTTGGTCGGGAACCGGTTCCCATGTCTAGCCAGCAATAACGAACTTGGAAGACGCAGCCACGACCCGATTGTTTGAGGTTATCATTTTGTTTTATCGTTGTTCTTCTATAGTATATAGGGGATGCTATTTTATACGGTCCGAGAGATAATTTGATGTTGATGATGCAGTCAAATTATCCTTCTCGTGATATACTACTAGACGATGAGAGTTTAGATAAAACGACAAAAGTTAGGTCATTGTTCCCCAAATTTCCTTTGTTAAAACCCATCAACCCACATTTCCTCTATCGGCAGTAATCCTTTTTCAAATTCTTCCGCAAGATGCATTTATAAGTAAATTCTCTTACTAAGGTGTTTGATCACAAGAATTTTACCCCAAACTCTTTAATGGAGGCTAGTGCAAGGTTAATGGACAATATGACAGATGTTTCACGGATGCTTTGAAAATTGTAGGGGCGTTTGTTTGTGGTGATTCAACATTACAGTAATAACTGGAATAAAAATGAATGTGACATGTCATCAATGTGTTTGATTTGTGATTGTGGTGATATTTTATTTTGCAGATCAATGTGATATTTGTTTAATCGTCGTGATATGTATGGTGATGTTGTGTAAATATCGTATTTAACCCTATACATATTGTTTAAATGATAATATTTTTAAAATGATATGAATACGTAATAATGATTAATATTCAATATCTTAGTTTTAATATTTCACTATTTATTATTATTTTATATAATTAGTATTTTAGTTTTTAAATAACTACATAGTTTTAATATTTAATTAGGTCGCTTATGTAATTAAAATATAATAGTGGTATATAAGGTAGAAATGTTAAAATATAAGGGTATGTCATCCGTAAATATGTTAGAAAGATCACCGCATCAACGTAATGTAAGATCAACTAGTTTTTGGGTAATCGAAAACAATATCATCACATTTTATCACTTAGGTGTTTGTTTTGGGTATAGTTGAAAATATGGACGATCGCCCCCGGCTCGGATTTAGCGGGCTGACCGATCTTTAACGGGCCGAAGGATCCACAACGATAATTAAGGTCCAAGTAAAATGAATCCGAGACCTCATCTGAAATATCACGACCTACCCATTAGGTGATATAATGAGTGTTGAGTATAAAGCCACAGATATGACTTAAATTAGCTCATAAATGAAGATCGAATGGTGAAGGTAAGAGCTGAAGCATAAATTATTCAATTCTTAAAGCCATGTTGGATTCTGCAGTTTAAAAGTGGACCGAAAGAAGCGTTCATCAACTAAGTGAGATGGAGCGCGCAACACAAATAGACATGCAGGTGGTACAAGGTCCACAGGCAGAGAATGTTTGAAGCTAAGCTGCTGAATGTTCTTACAGATTTCAGATTACCAGTGGTGAAGTAGCTAAGTTCAAGTACTCATATCTTTCGATGGAGAGCGAATTTCTTGAGGTGTAAAAAGGAGAGTTAGAGAAAGTTTTCATATCCCAATTCTTGACATAATAAAAGCAGTTCTCGTTGGTCCGTGGAGTAGACTAGAAAAGCTAGCCGAACTACGTAATTCTTTGGGTCAATTTTTCATTTCTTACTGCATTCGATTTGTTCAATACCAAGATTATCAATCTTGATCTGTTTGATATATAGCCGCGAAAACACACTAAGTTTCGAATCTAAGATGGCGTGAAACTCAACGCTGAGGCTAATTAAGAAGGATTTTTTTAAGAAAATGTCCTTTGACATGGTCAACTTTAGAAAAATAGTCTCCAAATGTAGAACGACTTTAATGCCCTTACTAATCGGGCCCCACATTAAAAATCAATATGCTAAATGGTGACCGCGTTAGGGTGGGCGGGTGGAGTGTAGTCCAGTGGTTATATAGCAGGGGACTCCCATGGTGTGCGAGGCCCCCTACTTTATAGCAGGGGTCCCGTGAGCAGGGGACCCGTGCTATATAGCAGGGGACCCGTGTAGTCAGACATTCAAGTAACAGGTCGTGGCAAATCCCCAATAATATATATATATATATATATATATATATATATATATATATATATAACACGGATCCCCTGCTATATAGCACGACTCCCCTGCTCATGGGACCCCTGCTATATAGCAGGGGACCCGCCATGAGCAGGGGACCCTCATGGTGTGCGCGGGTCCCCTACTTTATAGCAGGGGTCCCAAGAGCAGGAGACTCGTGCTATCTAGCAGGGGACCCTTATGGTTGTGCGCGGGTCGCCTGCTATGTAGCAGGGGTCCCATGAGCAGGGACCCGTGCTATAAAACAGGGGCCCCTTTATTTTTTAAAAATAACTCCTGTAAAAGATGAAAATACCCTCAAATTGAAGGCTATTTTTCAAAAGGTAAAATCAGCAGGGCCATTGTTTTAACGGTGAACCTAGTCTAAGGTTTTTTTTTAAAAAACCCTTTAAAATAAAATATCAACACTTTAAATTGACATGATGGGCCCAAACGGCCTAATAAGAGCCCATGTTGATTTCTAATTGCTAAGCGAACCTCAGAACCCTAAGGCGACTTTTACATCTAGTCAAGCTGCTGAAATTTTGTACGGAGGAGGAAGCGAATTAGCGTTGAAGAAAATGCAGATATTTGTGAAAACGCTCACGGGGAAACGGTTACGCTCGAAGTTGAATCAGCGACGCCATAGACAATGTCAAAGCTAAGATTCAGGACAAGGAAGGTAAGGTTCGAGGTACATATGATTCACTTTACCTGATCGAAAATCGTATGTTTGTGTTCCTACCTGTGTGTAACGTATTAAAAATCATCGATTGTGTTCCTTTAATTTAAGGTATTCCGCCGGATCAGCAGCGCTTGATCTTTGCTGGAAAGCAGCTTGAGGATGGACGAACCCTTGCTGATTACAACATTCAGAAAGGTTTTGTTGTTTTTTTTCTTTTTCCTTTCTCGTTGATTTTATTGCTGGGAGAATTGCTCTTCTGTGGAAAATTGCGTTGGCTTATTTCAAAGTTGAAATTGTTTGTGTAGAGTCGACGTTGCATTTGGTTCTGAGGCTTAGGGGTGGAATCATTGAGCCTTCTCTGATGGCGTTGGCTAGAAAATACAATCAGGACAAAATGATTTGCCGCAAGTGAGTCTAAACACTAAGCAATGATTTTCTTATTACTCCTACATAGTATTTGTTTAATTCGCAAGATTGTATAGAAATGTTATATTTCTATTGACTTTGCTTATGTCAATAAATTCGAAGTTTACGTAGAAACGCTGACTAGTTGAGATAGTATATTTTTGCATTTTCAAGCTGTTGATCTTTAAGTATGGAATATGGGTTGCTTATGCTGAGGATGTAGCCTTGATTCTTAGAATTTAGTTTAAAATTTTATATTCGTGCACTTATCATTTTGTCGGGTTTTAGCTAGAGATATTGTTTGTAGTTAAAACTAAAGCACGCCAGGCACTCAGCAAAAGGCGCAATCTCGCCAAAATACTTGTAATTATAAAATGATCAAGGCACATGTATAAATTACCGTTCCAATTTTTAATAGTACAGTTTATGTCCTTCAGCCTCAAATACCGCTTAGATCCCAACTTTTGCCGTCTGGAATCTTTGTTAGCATGCTTCATGCCTCTAAAATCAGAACAAGAAATATTCGTTCGTAGCATAAATTGGATGTGTGCTGTTAGATTGTGGTCTACAATTTTTAATTACGACACTTTTGATCGCAGGTGTTATGCTCGCCTTCACCCCCGCGCTGTCAACTGCAGGAAAAAGAAGTGTGGACACAGCAATCAGGTGTGTTCGTTAATTAGATCTTTTTGAAATTCAGAGGAGCATTTTTTAAACCAAAAGGCATAACCTTCCACTCAAATAGTCCAATTGGGACTGTAAAAGCAGTTTTATATCTATCTTTTTCAGCAACTTGAATTTACCAACCTAATTTTAAATCAAAATTTGAAAATATAATGGCATTAAATAATCTATCTAAAAGATCTTTTTTATTTGGAATAGGATGCCTAATCATTTCAAAACTTTATTTAAGGGTTTATAATTAATAACTAACTCGGGTGCTCTCCTGTCCTTTTCAGCTGTAACGACCCGTCCCATACCGGGTGTCACTATAGCATCGGTCCCTACCGTGACCATTGGGGTTGGGCCCACCACACTCCGACTGATAGTCTGGCCCCACTGTACCACCATTTAACCTTTTAGCGTGCTTCGTGTACTCGCTCACACGCACCCTGAGAAACTTCCCAGGGGTCACCCATCCTTAGATTGCCCCAAGTCCGCACGGTTTACTTCGGAGTTTCTATAGATGGACTCCCGAAAAGGTAGGTCGACCTTGGTGATATGAGTAGTACTATGAATCCTCTTATACGATTCTTAGCCTGACAGAGGCCCATACATTGTCAGTCTCAGGATCCCCTCTCATTCCGATGTTGGATCGGTTCGTTTATGTACCCCTTCGCCTAGAAGCCTGCCAGGAGCTACTCATTGTCCGTGTACCCTGGCACCGGCGATCACTTTCCGCCCTCTTCGGCCCCGGGCGTCACATGCCCACCAGCTTCCGCCTGGTTCGTCCCCGAACCAGCACCGTATTGCGAGAGGTTGTGCTCTGATACCACCTGTAACGACCCGTCCCATACCGGGTGTTACTATAGCATCGGTCCCTACCGGGACCAGTGGGTTGGACCCACCACACTCCGACTGATAGTCTGGCCCCACTGTACCACCATTTAACCTTTTAGCGTGCTTCGTGTACTCGCTCACACGCACCCTGAGAAACTTCCCAGGCGGTCACCATCCTTAGATTGCCCAATCAAGCACGCTTAACTTCGAGTTTCTATAGATAGACTCGCGAAAAGGTAGGTCGACCTTGGTGATATGAGTAGTACTATCAATCCTTTTATACGATCGGATGTTCATAAGAAGTAACTAGAGAGTGAACGAAATAGCATATCGGCTGGAGATATCCGCATCGTTGCCACAAATTCCCAATGACCTTCACAGCCCAACATTGGGGTAACGTGTCGCTGATCCGAGCTACGAACATAGTATTAAAAGGCGAGCCGAGGCGCGCCTAAGGCGAGAGGCGAGGTGAGGCAACGCCAATTCGCCTCAACCCGCCTCACCTCACTCACTTCACGGAGGCGCGCCTCAGGCGAGCGCCTCGGATAGAGGCGACATGTGAAGAGGCGATCGCCTTTTACCGCCTCAGTTAGAATCAGAATGTTATTAAAAAAATTGGCAACAATTGGGCTGAGTTACGAATTTGGGCCTTATTTTTAAGTACAAGTACAAGCTAATATAAAATAAGGGAAGGGCCCACCAACATGCTAAATGCCGACATCTAAACCCTTAAACAAGTGAAAAGAAACCACTAGATCATAATCATCTCAAAACCTCTGAGCAGCAATGTTGACGAAAAGAAAACCTAGAAGGTCAGTTCTTTATTTTTAGAATATATCTTTTAAGATGATTATAAGTTTATTTGCATGATGTTTTGTTTTGGATAACTTGCATTGCAGGCAGCAACTATTCATGAATTGTGATATTTTGTAGAATATTTTGTTTTGGATAACTTGTTACCATGTATTTTATTTGAATTTTGAAGAATTCATTTGAAGATGCTTAATACATATTACATGTAATAAAGTGGGCGCCTCGATATGTGAGGCCCGCGCCTCAAACTGCGCTTCGCCTTATGAGGCAAGGCGATCCCTTGTCGCTTTTTGCGCCTTGCGCCTTTAAAAACTATGGCTACGAATTTAGAAATGAGTTCCCCATCAATAGCTAGGACCCAGATCTTGGTTGTGAGGAAGTGCTAACAGGGATGTTTGACGTAGAAGACGAAACGACTAGGGATAAAGAAATTCCCTTAGGGAGAATGTTAGGCAAAACTTGTCAGTAGGAAAAATGACTTAGGAAAGTAGGATGAGATAAGAGGTTGTCCCTCAAACTGTCCCGAACAGGTTGATTTCGGGGGCGAAATCCTTTTTAAAGGGGGGGAGGATGTAATACCCGTAAAAATTTAATTACGGGATTTACGATTTAAGTAGCGATGAAAATAGTTAATTAAGAATTTGATTTGATTAATCAGTATTTTCAATGATACGATGCATATAATAATATGTGACTTACGTGACTGCATGGAATATGTTTTAACGATTTTATGTGTTAACATGATTTCAAATTGGGTGCTATTAGGGTTACTAACCAAGTAAAGAAATTATTGAAATTAGGTTAGTTATTGATGTTAGGGCTTTTAGTACTAACATGCTAACCACGATATGATATATGTCTGTGGAACTAAGACGATGGACTGGACAGAAATTAAGTCGGGACTTAGGACTAATTGTATATAAGTATATAATTTCGGTAGAAACTAATTAGAAAAGAAATTAGGAAACTTGAACCATCTAATATTTAATAAATTAAATTTGGGCCTTGCCAAGTACTAACCCATATCAATTTCGAAATAGGCCCAATTATTAAAGATAGGTATGGATTGCTTAAAATTTTAACTTAGGCCCAAGTCTAAAGCCCAAGTCATAATAAGATACTGTGTGATAAGCTCAAGACTTACTTAAGCCAAAGGAAAGAGAACGTCACCTGAGGGTGTCAAGTCATTTGTTAAACTTGGGGCATTCATGTATATCTTATAAGATAAATACTAAGTAGGCATACTTCATCAACGAAAGGAATTCAACAACAGAAGAGTCTTCAGGCATTGATAAGGAATTAAGTGGCATAGGAATCCAATCTAATCAAAACATCTGGTTTCGATTAAGGAAGGATTTGAAGAGTTACGACTTACAGAACGATAAGATTAAATAAGTTAAGGATACCAGGTAAGTGGAGACTTCATTTCAACTACAACACATAACTTGTCTATGCATAAATTATGTGTGATTACGTGCAAGCATGAAAATTATGTGGTTATGTGTTTCCATGATTGAACTTTATATGAGGTGTTATACTTACGATTCCTGGCATGACTTTCATACTCAATCACATTACAAACCGATCACCTTTTAAAATCCGAGAAACTTTATATGCGAGAATTTCATTTTCAATAATTCATTTAAACCGCGAAATGTTCATAACTTGCGAAATTTTATCTCAAGGATTTTCTCACAGCTCAGTTTCAAAGCTAAGAAATATTTCTATGTCAATTTTTGAAATTGAAAAGTCTTCAAACCACACTTCAACTCTCGATGCGAAATTTTTATAACTTTGCGAAATTTTCTTGCGAAGCTTTAAAATTCTCAACTGAGAATCTTTCTCACATGCGAAATTTTTAAAATCCGAGAAATTTTTCAACTGAGAATTTTTCTTTCCGAGAATTTCTCTTTAAAACTCACAAACACCCGAAATTTCTCAACACAAAATTTCTCGATAATCCTTCATACAATCGTCTCTACCTGCGATTTTTCCTCGGTTAAAATTTTCTCGGGGTAATTTTTCTCAAACTTATTTAAGATTTGATCCTTACACTTAGTCTTATCACCCTAGACCACTTTTGACATAAATATTTTTTCTCGCCTCAATCTCGTTTTTAAAGTTTCTAGAACTTCTCCTAATTTCAAGATATATTTCCCTTCATACATTATCGACCATCACACACTCTCACTTAGTTCTAAGAAATTCTTTAAACAATTTTTTTCTCAAAACTTATATTTCTCATCTCGTTCGTTCGTTACTAACTCTCTTGTCTATACAAGATCAAAACCACGGACGATTCGACTGCACCAATCATGTCTACCACGAATGACATCTCAACAGTGGGCTCCGACATCAGGCCTCCGATGCTGCGACAAGGCGACTACAGCATATGGACAAACCGGTTCCTCACGTTCATCAGGAACAAATGCGCACCACTCTCTCAATACCTTCTGGACTCCATCTTCAACGGCCCAGCACAGTTCTGGACAATCATCCCTGCACAGCCAAACGCAAACCCTCCCATGGATGAACGCCGCACTCCAAGAGGTCCCATTAATGAGGATGAACAGGCTCGCGTATAGGCTGATGAGACTGCCAAAGGATATCTCTTCCAAGCTATGGGAAACGAGGTCTACGCTCACATTGAGTGCTGCACAACTGCTAAGGAAATATGGGATGAACTCGTGGAAATTATGGCAGGCACAACTGAGAGTGCTCAAGGGAGGAAATCAGCATGTCTCTCGTAGTATGAACACTTCCAGGCCTATGAAGGAGAGGAACTGCGTGACACATACCTCCGATACTTGAAGGTCATCAATGAACTGAAGAAAGCCAGGATCTCGAGGGACAAATTCGATATCAACAACCGCTTCCTTGGTAGCCTCAAACCACATTGGGGCAATGCAATCGTGATGATGATTCAGAGTAAGGACCTCTCCAACACTTCCATCCATGCTCTCTATGACAGTCTGTCAGCCTATGCTCCTTACGTGCAACCCCAGTCCACTAACACTCGAGTCGACCCACTGGCCCTCCTCTCGAACAAGACCAATGAACGATCTTCCGCCACTGAGACCAAACAGAACAAAGGGAATCTACCAGCTACTGTATCTGACACCTCTTAGGGATCCGAAGCTGATACAGAGTCTGATGAAGATGTTCGTGATCTACGCAAGCAACTGGCAATGTCACTAAGCTGGTCTCAAAGAAGATCGGGAAAAAATCCTCACCCTCCTCCAATCGCCAAAGAACCTATAGCGGCACCAAAAAGACCACCCCCACGGAGGAAGCCAAGCCGACAAAGAAAGAGGAAGAATCAGCACCTCAGAAGTCTGTGAAGTGCTTTCGATGTGGAAAGTCAGGCCACTTTGCCAAGGAATGCCACGCACCACGCGTCAAGGACTCTGGTTACTACGACCGTAAGGCCAGATTGACCCGCAAAATGGAAAGTGGGAAAGTTCTTCTCACCGAAGAGGCTGAGTGGGTGAACGACACTTCAGAAGACGAGGAGCCTAAGGATGAAGATTGCTGCATGGCAAGGCTGGTCGAACAGGACGAGGACGAGGAGATGGTTGACATCGGTGAGAACACAGCTAAGACTCCCACCAACGCCGAGTCTGAGGTACGAATCTCACAACTCGATAATGTTTTTAATCACCGACACACCATTAAGAAACCCACCGTAGACGCTAGGGACTATGATGAACTTAAGCTAAAATTTGAAAACAACTATGCCTTACTTAGTTTAAAAGTAGAAGAGCTCGCCTGTGCAAACGAACGTCTAATGGCCTCTGAAGCGTTAGTCAAACGTCTGCAAAGCAAGAACAAACTAAGTGAGACTAAGGTTAAGGAAACTACACTAGCCATCAGTTCATGTTAAACTTCTCGCCTCCTGACGGCCTCCCAATATGAACTGCTTACGAAGGAAAGAGTTAGGCCATACCGCAAGGTGAAAGAACTTGAAGAGCAACTTCACCTCAGAAAAAAGGCCGCACACATCTTATGCCTATTGAACCAACCAGTTGAAACAGAACTCTACGACGCCCGGATGGGAATCGGCCTGGCCAGCAACTGCGATCCAACGCCGCTAATTGTTAAAAGGTATAACATGTACAGTACATCATTCCTACTAACGAGGAAGGGTACTCCCTCACAGCTCATGCCATTTGTAAGATCCTCCTCCACGGTGGTGTCAGAAGAAAAGAGGGAACAGAACATACTTTGGGCAGAAATCGCGTACGACTACACAGAATTGAATGCTAGTGATAAGACTAAAAAGTCTTCACTCTCTGAAGACATCAAGTCTCAGTTCCCAACCGAAGAACAGGAAATCGCTTTCCGAGAAGCACTTTCTCGCATCTATGTCCCAGAAAAACTTCTGATCATAGCAGAACTAGAACGAACCCTAGAATTAGAGCGGAAAGCCTTTGCAAAAGAGCGAGAAGATCTACTTAGCAAAATCTTTACCCTAGAGCAATTTCACAATACGAACGAACCCTCTACGTCGAGTCAAGTACCCGATTCTCGAACATGTAAATGTAAGAGGACGGCGAAGATGTCTCCTGAAGCTGACATATGTTCTAACACTAACTCTCGTATTCTTATGGATACAGGGAATGTGAGTTCGACGTCTCCGGAAGGGAGTTCGTATGAAATAAAGGAGAATCCGCTCTTCGATGACAAGAAGAAAAGACCATCCTATATTCATCTTTCCTCTCTATGTACTGAATCCCAATATCCTAAGGCCGTAGACAATTATGTTGCCAAAACTTATCTTTCTTTTACCAAGCTTATGTCTATGTGCTGCTGCGATGACTTTGTTCTCCCACGCTTTCATGAATATGACACACATGAACACGCAACACTCCGACCACGCAAGCGAACCTCCTCTACGACGTCTTTGAATTCTCCCATCTCACCTAAACCTAAGGCTAAGCGTAAACGTCTCTCGTCATCAAACGCAAACTCACCGACTGCTCGCAAGCCAAAGGCGACCAAAACCGAAGCACGAAAACGACAACCACATCCCCCACGCCAATTCATGTATAAGGCGCCATACATGCAAGCACAAGATAGGAAAATATGGGTTAGAAAAACCATAATACCGCCTCATCAAACAAATGACAAAGGGAAAGCTAAATTAGAACCGACACAATCTGATTTAGAAACCACATTTCCCATTAAGCGCATGAAAATTTTACTTGTATCACAAGAAGGTCCCGTCCGTAAACGGGGACCCAACGTTTGCTGATGATTGCAGGTCTGTCATGTGTGGTATCTAGACTCGGGTTGCTCCACACACATGACGGGGAACAAGGAGCTGTTGAGCAACTTCTCCGAGCGCTATCTCGGAAGGGTCTCCTTCGGAAACAGTCAAATGGCGCCAATTCTCGGAACTGGTGATCTCGTCCATGACAAGCTGACGATTAAGGGCATCTCTTATGTCGAGGGTTTGAGCTACAATCTCTTCAGCATTGGTCGTTTCTGTGACAAAGGATACAAGGTTCTCTTCGAATCTGACATCTGCAGCATTATAGATGCCTCGGGACAGCCTCTTCTTTCTGGAATGCGCACGTCTCACCTTTACGTACTCAATCTTACGACCTCTCGACCTATATGCCTTCTCTCTCGAGCCGCACCAAGTTGAACGATCTATGGCACCGGCGTCTTTCACATCTCAACTTCAAGACCATCAACAAACTGCGTCAGAATAAACTCGTCAACGGTCTACCCCAATTGACATATCATAAGGAACACCTCTACTCTGCCTGTGAATTGGGGAAGATGAAGCGACCGTCTCACATCTCCAAGGAAACACCGTCCTCTAAACTCATCCTTGAGCTCTTACACATGGATCTATGTGGTCCAATGCCTACGGCTACACTCGGAGGAAGACGATACATTCTTGTGATTGTCGACGACTTCTTACGCTATACATGGACGAAACTCATTCGTACAAAGGATGAAGTTCCTGATATAATCATCGAGTTTGTTGTTACGTCCCAAACCCTTCATCAACTAAAGGTTCGGATTATCAGAACTGACAACGGAACTGAGTTTAAGAACAAGAAGCTCAGTGATTTCTATGCCACTCAGGGCATCACCCAGTAGTTCTCAGCGGTGAAGACACCGGAACAGAATGGTGTCATTGAGCGTAAAAACAGGACACTAGTTGAAGCAGCTAGGACTCTCCTCATCCAATCTGGCCTTCCTCACTCACTTTGGGGCGAAGCTATTCAAACGGCTTGCTACACGCAAAACCGGGCTTTAATCCACAAGAGATTCAACCGCACCCCATACGAGATGCTGAATAACCGTCGTATCCCCGATATATCTTATCTAAGGGTCTTCGGTTGCCGATGTTTTGTGGCCAATGATCGCCAACATCTTGGGAAGCTTGATCCAAAAGCACTTGAGGCATCTTTGTTGGATATTCGCTGAACTCGAAGGCATACAGAGTCTATCTTAGGGAGAAACGATCAGTAATAGAGAGCACAAATGTCACCTTTGACGAAAGAGAAGGCGACCTCATGGCTTCTGTTCATATCAGTCCAGAACCAGGCCTTCTACAGTCGTTGACAAAAGGTCAACCTTCAATGGCGGGAACTTCCTCATCTGAGGGCAACTTTGGTGAACTGGATCTCGATCTGCTCTTCGAGTACTTCTATCCAATTCCCAAGACTCCCGCCGCCACCACTCAACCTACCGTTGCACCCACTCCACCTACACCACCAGCTATCGACAATGACGTCGTCCCTCCAAACTTGGATGCGCTCAATCTCAACGAAGACGACATTTTACCCAACCTTGGGAACATTGCTGATCCTGATGCTGAACCCTCTCAATCTAATACAGTTGAGATCTCTTCTTCGGACGCCGAACCTCAATCCAATGAACCTCCAACCGATACAAATGCGGCCAGCTCATCTCAGACAAATATACCACTTTGGGCTCGCTCTCATCCTACAGATCAGATTATTGGGGATCCCACATCTGGTGTCTCGACACGTTCGGCTACGATGAATGAAAGTCTGTTTGCTTGCTATCTCAGTCAAGTTGAACCATCACGATTAGCTGAAGCTCTCAACGATCCTGATTGGCTGATTGCAATGCAGGAGGAAATAAATCAGTTTGAACGTTTACAAGTTTGGGAACTCGTACCACGACCTCACAATAGATCCATTATCGGCACAAAATGGATCTTCAAGAACAAAAAGGATGAAGACGGTGTTGTTATCCGCAATAAAGCAAGACTTGTGGCTAAGGGGTACAACCAACAAGAAGGCATCGACTACGATGAAACTTTTGCCCCAGTTGCCAGGATCGAAGCCATACGAATTTTTCTTGCCTTTGCTGCACACAAGAACTTTAAAGTCTACCAAATGGACGTGAAGACTGCATTTCTGAATGGGTTTCTCAAGGAAGAAGTGTACGTTGATCAACCAGAAGGGTTCTTGAGCGAAGAGTTTCCTCATCACGTATATCGACTCTACAAGGCCCTCTACGGACTAAAACAGGCTCCCCGAGCTTGCTATGACGTCCTTTCAGACTTCCTTGTACAGTCTGGATTCAAGAAAGGATCTCTGGATACAACTCTCTTCACGAAGCGGAGTGGCCCGGACATCATGATTGTACAGATTTATGTCGATGACATCATTTTTGGATCGACTGAACCACAAATGTGTGAAGAGTTCGCAGAATTGATGAAGGAGAAGTTCGAAATGATTATGATGGGCGAGCTGAATTTCTTTCTTGGTCTTCAAGTAAAGCAGCTCCCCGACGGAATCTTCATCAATCAGTCAGAATACATCCATGACATCCTAGAGAAATATGGAATGAAGGATGCTAAGACTGCTGCTACAGCTATGTCACCCTCTAGCCGACCCGACGCGGACCCATCTGGTGCTCCCGTTGACCAAAACCGTGTATCGAGGGATAATAGGCTCTCTTTTGTACCTCACTGCTAGTCGACCGGATATCGTTCTCTCGACAGGAATCTGCGCTCGTTTTCAGGCAACACCGAAGGAATCCCATTTCACTGCTGTCAAAAGGATTCTCCGCTATTTCAAAGGAACACCCAATCTAGGTTTATGGTACCCCCACTCGATCGGACTTCAAGCTGGTTGGATTCTCTGACTCGGATTACGCAGGATGCAAGATGGACCGAAAAAGCACCTCTGGAGCTGCACACTTCTTGGGCGGTAAACTCGTGAGTTGGTCATCTCGAAAACAAAACTGTGTCTCAACTTCGTCAACGGAGGCAGAATATGTCGCCGCCGCTAGTTGTTGTTCACAGCTTTTGTGGATGAGAACCCAACTACGAGATTTTAATTTTCATGTTGATAAAATTCCCATCTGTTGTGACTCAAAGAGTGCGATTGCGATGACGAGTAATCCGGTACATCACTCGAGAACGAAACACATAGATATTCGTCACCACTTCATCAAAGAACATGTCGAACGAGGGACGATTGAATTGCACTACGACACAACCGAAGATCAACTGGCCGACATTTTCACAAAACCATTGGATGTCAAACGATTCCAACACCTAGTGACTATGTTGGACATGTTGAATATTCAGTTGTGATCAATCGACCCTACATGAACTTTGATAAAGTGTACATATTTCCATTTCCACTTCACTCCACTGTCTATGTGTCTTCTGAATTATGCCTTTAAAGGGGGAGAGTTTCGATTAAGGGGGAGCGTCTGATTATTCCATTATTTAAAAAAAAAGGGAAGTTTTAGATTAAGGGGGAGTTTCTGATTTTGCCTAAAATTTGGGTTGAAATTTTAAAGTTTGGTCAAACTGAGTCAAAATTGGACCAATTAAAATGTTTGGGTTGAATTTTTATTTTTCTGGTCAAACAGGGTCAAAATTGGACCAATTGAACTTCAATTGGACCCAATTTTGACCAAGCCCGCGAAATTCAGCCCAGTTGTGGTTTTGACCAAGCCCACGAAATTTCGGCCCATTAACTCAAATTTCGCATGAACAGTCACAAAGCCCCTAAAACCCCTAAGTCCTTAACGTTTTTCACAATCCTAAAAATTCCCGAGAAAATTCAAAAATTTCGCAACCCCCTCTTTCAAAATTTCGCAACTCCTCGCATCATCGTCGTTGTCAAATCTGCAATCAAAATCTGTTTCCTACTAACTCCATTGTCGCAAATCAACTCTTCGGTATGAATACTCCTCAAATCAACCAATTTCCGTTCATTTTATCCTGCTTTGCCCCGTTTTTGATTAAATCTGTTAGGTTAGGATTAATTTTTCTCGGCTCTGAATCAAACGCATGTTGTTTAATACCCCCAAATATGCATTGTCCATCCAATAACGAGTCGATTGAGTTCAGATTATTGCATTTTGGTTTAGATTTGAGTAGGTCTAAGGCAAAAAATCACTGCGTCGTTCGAACGTTTTCGCTGCTACAGTGAGTGAGGTCCCGCGAAATTTTTATCCGAGAAATTTCTAGCGTTAAAATTTTCGCTGCTACAGTGACTAAGGAACTGTGAAACTTTCGTCCGAGAATTTACAAGTGTTAAAAATTTTTTCGCTGCTATAGCATGTTAAGTCCCGAGAAAGTTTATCCGCGAAAACCTTTTTCCTCACGCCAAAACTTCTCTGCTACAGTGAGTTTAGCCCCGCGAAATTCTAATACACTTCACTTCACATTTCATCTTTTCGCATCTTCACTATTTCGCAACCACAGTGAAACACAAAAATTTCTCTAATGCACAAAGTTTTTTTTCCTTCCGCGAATCTTTCATATAACTTGCGAAGAATTTCTCTACTTGCGAAAATCTTAATATCGCTTGAGAAAATATTTCAACCGAGAAATTTTGGATATCCTTTGAAATTTCATAACTTGCGAAAATTTTCCTTATATGCGAAAATTCATGGATAGACTGAGTGCGAAATTTCTTTGATATATGCGAAAATGTCTCTCGACTTGTCTATGTATGATAATTTGCAAATTTTCTCATTACATGCGAAAAATTTGGACAACTTGCGAGATTTCTTAACTTGCGAAAATTTTCCATACTTGCGAAATTTTACTCAATCAGCGAAAATTTCTCACGACATGTCTATATGCTATAAGTTGCGAAAATTTCCAATACATGCAAAATCTTACTCCATCTGCGAAAAGTTTCTCGGCATGCCTATATATCATAATCTGCGAAAATTTTCCACTACTTGCAAATATTTCCTACTACATGCGAAAATTGTCTTCAATTTAAAAATTTTCTAAGTGCTCAGAAATTTCTCATTGCATGCGAAAATTTTGACTACTTGCGAAAAATTTTCCATGGATACGAAATTTTATACTAAATGCGAAAATTTTCTCAACATGTCTATGTGTTATTTGAGGCCACTTCCATTGTTTCACCCACGACTTATTTATGTCCATATTCTCGCGATTTAATCCGTACTAATCATATTACAATTACTGTCAAGCACAGATATGACCAACAAAGATCAAAGTACACTTGAAGCGCTTGAGGCGGCTGCAATCCAAAGGGACGTCGCTCGCATCGAACTCAACACACGTACCTATGTCCCACCACCCGAGGAGATCTTCCCAATAAGTCAATGGGCGGCCCTGATTCCCAACAACTACATGGTGGACTTGGCCAGCTTTCGGTGCGATGCCCCCGTCATTATAGAAATCCTCAAAGGGCACCCACTTCGCCACGCCCTCACACATGGCGAGCCAGAAGCACAAGTGTATCTTCAACAATTCTGGCATACGTTGGAGATAGCTGAACCACTCCATCTTGCTAAAACCTTATCCGCCAAAATCGATTAAGAAACGGTGGTCCTCACTCGCAAGATAGTCCAAGAAGTGCTTCAACTCCCAGTCTACTCACCCTACGATCCACTACCGACGCACGAACAACTCATTGAAGACATTGACAGACTGGGCTATCAACAAGATAACAAGAAGAAGAAAGGCCCACTTGTCCTCAGTGAAGTCACCACCCGCAATCTACCTCAACCCTAGCGAACACTGTACCTGCTGGTGAACAAATGCATGTCAGGAAAGCATGCTGGTCAGGACCGTGGAAACTTTCAAATCCTCACCATCCTCACCGGCATCGCCCACAACCGCAAGTACAGCTACGCCGACATCATCTGGATGGATCTCGTCTCCATGATCCAACGTCGCGACCGGGAAGTTGCCAAGGGAGTCACAAACCGCTTCGTCCCTTACATGCGATGGCTCCCAGCTCTCATCAAACACTTCCGATTGCACTCCACCAACATTCGCATCCGGCCGGCAGCAGAACACTTCTCATCCCCACTGTCGAGAAGTTCGCCAAGAAAAACACTCCGGCGAATGATCGACACGCCATGATAATTCCGGACGAAGTTCTTGCCTACGCAGACCAGACAAATCCGCACGTCCGAGAATATCGCGCCACAACCGCCACATTCCGCGAAAGCCCCCGACCTCTATCCACTGTCCCTACGGCGCAGATCAACCCCACTGCTCCTAACCCCGGGACTAGCCAAAACCCCACCACCACCTCCAAAAAGTCATCGAGTCGTGCCGCATCCTCTTCCACCCGCGTTCCAAAAAAACGATCGCGTGAGGATGACGTAAGCCGCACCACGGAGCGTCGATCGAAACAAAAACACGATCGACCTCCTCAGCCACAAATAAGCCGAGCCGAACCAATAGGTACAGGAGGTGATGTGTTCACCTCCGGAGTAGAAGACGTGGCATCTAGCTCAACCACGCAAACGACCCCACCAACCCACTTATCTTCCTCTCTACAGGAAGATATTTCATTCCACGAGGAGCCACGTATACCATCGACATCCCACTTGGAGATGGTTGATGTTGAAACAAGCAGTCCATCGCCTCAGACTCCATCCTCTTCATGCACATCGAGTATAGTGCCCTCACTCCACATAGTTTCATACGCTTCTAGGACACATACACCTTCTACCGCACCACAGAGTCTTCGTGACTCTGTCAGAACGCTCGGTGATGTCTCTGTGACTGAGAGCGGAAGACCTAGCACGGCAACATCACAATAACCGTGAGCCTACGACATCATTCGATTGAGTATGTCTCATCAATGATGCCAACGGGAAGTCTGAGTGACCCCGTCTTTTCCCGTCCTGTGCAAACGGGCGGCCGATCGGCTAAATTCTCCGATTCGGTGTCAGTTGGATTTCTTCGTGATTCCAACTTGTTAGATTTACCCCAATTCGTCACCGAGACCGCGCTAGAGACACGTCTTCAAGAGTTTGCAAAGACTCTTGAGGCGTCGATTCTTGATAAAGTCTACGCGCGTCTCGATGCGTCCACCATCGACAAAGGCAAAGTGTGGCCCTGGAGACGCCACCACCCATGCAACATACGGACGCAGACGCTATTCTCTCCTCCATTTCCGCCAAGGAACTCTTCTACATCCTCAGAGCCCGATTCGAATCCATGACGGAACTTGACGAGGAGGAACGGCAAATGAAGGCTATTATCACTCAACCGATGACCTACCGTGCTCAAGGAGAATCCAGCGGGATCAGGCACGACGATCAAGACGATGATCAAGATCGCCGCGAGGGGGAGAATAGGCAACTAGGCGCACAATCCCAAGGACTCGTACAATCGACGCCGCCCTCCTCCTCTGGACCTGAAACGACACCCGCAACAGAAACCTCACACCTCACTAGCCAGAAATCCCACCTTATTTACCCTGAGCCACTAGCCAAATTACCCTCACCACCACCCACTACCGTCTCCGAAACTCTAATCGTCACATTGACGTTAGAGACCACCTCCACACCGTCTCCACCCACCATCTCGGAACCTCTAACTGTCACATCGACATTAGAGGCTACCACCACATCTACACCACCCGTTACCCAAATCATCCTCGCCAAAACCATCACCTCAACCGAACCACCAGAATCTCCACCACAACCATCCCCACAATCCACAAACTCCTCCGACGCAACACCCTCGCCACCACATAGCCATACCCCTCTCGATATCGATTCCAATCTGGCTTCCGAGGACGTCTACTGCGCACAAAACGAGATCGATGCCTACATCTTCAACGATGAATGGCTGTACACACCCGCCGATGCAGTAGCAGCCAGGAAGTTGGTGGAAAACGCTCGACGTCTGCTAAAGGAAGCCTCGCTCACGCTGATCAACACCGCAGACGACGAGAACGGAGAGGAGTACGATGCTAAACCTGCCGAGCTCGAGAATATCCTATAATTCCAAGCGCAGCAAACTGAGGCTCCTGCTGCTCAAACGGATGTGCCCACGGTGGATATACCGGAAGAACCGTGGGAAAACAAAAAGATCACCGTGCCATTTCAAGAAGAGATCAGGAAGAGGATCTGGCGGTGCAAGGAGCAGATCATCACAACCTTCGACGAATATGAGCTGATGAACATCCAAAATTGGAGCGAGGAAAAGAAGAAGCTCTATCGATGGAGCCTTCTTTGCAACAAGTGCAAAAAGAGGACGCTATTCGATGAGGAAAACATCGCTCTGGAAAGGAATCGGGCCCCCATCTGCAAAGTCACTGACCTTCGCCAAGAGTCGAAAGGACCTGTCCACTATCCAGTCTTCACAATAATGAGGCAGGATGAGAGCTACAGTGAAGTCAGTGAGGCGGACTTCAAGTTTCTGCGCCTGGGTGACCTATACAGCATGCTGGAATCCATGAAACAGTTCAGACTTGTCCTCAGAAGTTCTGGACATCTCGTACGTGCTGAATCGGTCACAATGGGATATGTGGCTCTCAAGCGCCACATGCTCCGACAGGTCAGATTCTTCGCCACCCACGATCTGCAGATGGCGGTGGAACACAACCTGAAGAAGGTGAATCTGACTCTCCCATCTTTCAAGAACGCGGACGACTACCGAGAAGGTGATGTGATCGACGGAGACGATTCGGCGGTCGCCTACTCGAACTACAAGGGAAAGATGAGGCTGCTGCGCTGCTCCGAAGTGGCAAAGTTCTCGAATGGGACGCTCACCATCATCCAAGACAAACTCATGAGGATTTGCCGCATCCTTTCGGAAGAAGATCCACTCTGCCGATCCAAATTCGCGAAGCTTATCGACGCTATAGCTGATCGAATTGTCCTTCGAAGGAATCTCCGCGCCTTTGAGTTCAAGCTAGGACTTCGCGAAACACTCACACGCTAATCCACCACCACAACGCCAAAGATCCAAGACTCCCAACAATTGACACAAAGGGGGAGATTGTTAGGATATTTATAGATTGTGTCAATAGTTTAAGTCTTGTGATTAAGATTGTAATTATCCCTTGGTTTTGGGCTTTGGACTAGAATGTAATTATTTAATGTTTGGTGTTTGGGCCTTAATATACCTAGGGTTAATGTGGTATATAAGGTATTACCAACACCATTTGAAAGGTAATCAAAGATCAAAAGGCTAACCCTAGTTTTCACACACTACACACACTAGAAGGTGAGAAATTCTCCCTTTTTCATTCCATCAAAGCCTCTTTGATTCCTTGTTTGGTGCATTCGGGGCCAACAACTCGAGATGTTCTAGCCGGGCAAGCGTCAAGTGTCTTTTTAGAATCCACATTTTGAACATCCGGTAGGATTATTGGAGATAAGCGAACGAACCTTAAGCCGGGTTCTCTTGTGATGCTTACGTTGCTGAAGGATTGGTTTACCGCCGAGTCCAAGAATCGAAAGGAAAATGCGATCGACGAGTTCCAAGCATCAAGTTCCAAAGACGATGAGGAGGCGACGTCGTGTGTTTTACTTAATAAAGATGAAATGTAGTATTTTAGTAGTATTATTTTTATGTTCTTTTCTTTCTCTTGTTGTATTTTTTTCTTTTTGTATTTTTATGTATTTTTTTCTTTTTCCTTTTGTATTTGTTTTTGTAATTTTTTAGATATATTAATAAAAAAAGAATTTTTTTAAAAAACAATTCTAAATAAAGATGTATTGTAGTATTATTAGTAGTATTATTTTTAGGTTTTTTTATTTCATTTGTATTTTTTTCTTTTGTTTTGTATTATTTTCTTGTTTCTTTTGTATTTTTTTTTAATTTTTTAGGTGCATTAATTAAAATGGAATTTGTTTTCAAAATAAATTCCTTTTTTTTAAACGGGTGAACCGGTATGGAACCGGTAAGAATAAGATCCACTGGACGACCGGTTCCTAATTGGTTCCGGGATTTTTGTCCCGGAACCGGAACCGGAACCGTCAGGTACTGTACGAACCGGAATCGGAACCGGTATTTTTGGTCGGGAACCGGTTCCCATGTCTAGCCAGCAATAACGAACTTGGAAGACGCAGCCACGACCCGATTGTTTGAGGTTATCATTTTGTTTTATCGTTGTTCTTCTATAGTATATAGGGGATGCTATTTTATACGGTCCGAGAGATAATTTGATGTTGATGATGTAGTCAAATTATCCTTCTCGTGATATACTACTAGACGATGAGAGTTTAGATAAAACGATAAAAGTTAGGTCATTGTTCCCCAAATTTCCTTTGTTAAAACCCATCAACCCACATTTCCTCTATCGGCAGTAATCCTTTTTCAAATTCTTCCGCAAGATGCATTTATAAGTAAATTCTCTTACTAAGGTGTTTGATCACAAGAATTTTACCCCAAACTCTTTAATGGAGGCTAGTGCAAGGTTAATGGACAATATGACAGATGTTTCACGGATGCTTTGAAAATTGTAGGGGCGTTTGTTTGTGGTGATTCAACATTACAGTAATAACTGGAATAAAAATGAATGTGACATGTCATCAATGTGTTTGATTTGTGATTGTGGTGATATTTTATTTTGCAGATCAATGTGATATTTGTTTAATCGTCGTGATATGTATGGTGATGTTGTGTAAATATCGTATTTAACCCTATACATATTGTTTAAATGATAATATTTTTAAAATGATATGAATACGTAATAATGATTAATATTCAATATCTTAGTTTTAATATTTCACTATTTATTATTATTTTATATAATTAGTATTTTAGTTTTTAAATAACTACATAGTTTTAATATTTAATTAGGTCGCTTATGTAATTAAAATATAATAGTGGTATATAAGGTAGAAATGTTAAAATATAAGGGGTATGTCATCCGTAAATATGTTAGAAAGATCACCGCATCAACGTAATGTAAGATCAACTAGTTTTTGGGTAATCGAAAACAATATCATCACATTTTATCACTTAGGTGTTTGTTTTGGGTATAGTTGAAAATATGGACGATCGCCCCCCGGCTCGGATTTAGCGGGCTGACCGATCTTTAACGGGCCGAAGGATCCAACAACGATAATTAAGGTCCAAGTAAAATGAATCCGAGACCTCATCTGAAATATCACGACCTACCCATTAGGTGATATAATGAGTGTTGAGTATAAAGCCACAGATATGACTTAAATTAGCTCATAAATGAAGATCGAATGGTGAAGGTAAGAGCTGAAGCATAAATTATTCAATTCTTAAAGCCATGTTGGATTCTGCAGTTTAAAAGTGGACCGAAAGAAGCGTTCATCAACTAAGTGAGATGGAGCGCGCAACACAAATAGACATGCAGGTGGTACAAGGTCCACAGGCAGAGAATGTTTGAAGCTAAGCTGCTGAATGTTCTTACAGATTTCAGATTACCAGTGGTGAAGTAGCTAAGTTCAAGTACTCATATCTTTCGATGGAGAGCGAATTTCTTGAGGTGTAAAAAGGAGAGTTAGAGAAAGTTTTCATATCCCAATTCTTGACATAATAAAAGCAGTTCTCGTTGGTCCGTGGAGTAGACTAGAAAAGCTAGCCGAACTACGTAATTCTTTGGGTCAATTTTTCATTTCTTACTGCATTCGATTTGTTCAATACCAAAATTATCAATCTTGATCTGTTTGATATACAGCCGCGAAAACACACTAAGTTTCGAATCTAAGATGGCGTGAAACTCAACGCTGAGGCTAATTAAGAAGGATTTTTTTAAGAAAATGGCCTTTGACATGGTCAACTTTAGAAAAATAGTCTCCAAATGTAGAACGACTTTAATGCCCTTACTAATCGGGCCCCACATTAAAAATCAATATGCTAAATGGTGACCGCGTTAGGGTGGGCGGGTGGAGTGTAGTCCAGTGGTTATATAGCAGGGGACTCCCATGGTGTGCGAGGCCCCCTACTTTATAGCAGGGGTCCCGTGAGCAGGGGACCCGTGCTATATAGCAGGGGACCCGTGTAGTCAGACATTCAAGTAACAGGTCGTGGCAAATCCCCAATAATATATATATATATATATATATATATATATATATATATATATATATAACACGGATCCCCTGCTATATAGCACGACTCCCCTGCTCATGGGACCCCTGCTATATAGCAGGGGACCCGCCATGAGCAGGGGACCCTCATGGTGTGCGCGGGTCCCCTACTTTATAGCAGGGGTCCCAAGAGCAGGAGACTCGTGCTATCTAGCAGGGGACCCTTATGGTTGTGCGCGGGTCGCCTGCTATGTAGCAGGGGTCCCATGAGCAGGGACCCGTGCTATAAAACAGGGGCCCCTTTATTTTTTTAAAAATAACTCCTGTAAAAGATGAAAATACCCTCAAATTGAAGGCTATTTTTCAAAAGGTAAAATCAGCAGGGCCATTGTTTTAACGGTGAACCTAGTCTAAGGTTTTTTTTTAAAAAACCCTTTAAAATAAAATATCAACACTTTAAATTGACATGATGGGCCCAAACGGCCTAATAAGAGCCCATGTTGATTTCTAATTGCTAAGCGAACCTCAGAACCCTAAGGCGACTTTTACATCTAGTCAAGCTGCTGAAATTTTGTACGGAGGAGGAAGCGAATTAGCGTTGAAGAAAATGCAGATATTTGTGAAAACGCTCACGGGGAAAACGGTTACGCTCGAAGTTGAATCAGCGACGCCATAGACAATGTCAAAGCTAAGATTCAGGACAAGGAAGGTAAGGTTCGAGGTACATATGATTCACTTTACCTGATCGAAAAATCGTATGTTTGTTCCTACCTTGTGTGTAACGTATTAAAAATCATCGATTGTGTTCCTTTAATTTAAGGTATTCCGCCGGATCAGCAGCGCTTGATCTTTGCTGGAAAGCAGCTTGAGGATGGACGAACCCTTGCTGATTACAACATTCAGAAAGGTTTTGTTGTTTTTTTCTTTTTCCTTTCTCGTTGATTTTATTGCTGGGAGAATTGCTCTTCTGTGGAAAATTGCGTTGGCTTATTTCAAAGTTGAAATTGTTTGTGTAGAGTCGACGTTGCATTTGGTTCTGAGGCTTAGGGGTGGAATCATTGAGCCTTCTCTGATGGCGTTGGCTAGAAAATACAATCAGGACAAAATGATTTGCCGCAAGTGAGTCTAAACACTAAGCAATGATTTTCTTATTACTCCTACATAGTATTTGTTTAATTCGCAAGATTGTATAGAAATGTTATATTTCTATTGACTTTGCTTATGTCAATAAATTCGAAGTTTACGTAGAAACATTGACTAGTTGAGATAGTATATTTTTTGCATTTTCAAGCTGTTGATCTTTAAGTATGGAATATGGGTTGCTTATGCTGAGGATGTAGCCTTGATTCTTAGAATTTAGTTTAAAATTTTATATTCGTGCACTTATCATTTTGTCGGGTTTAGCTAGAGATATTGTTTGTAGTTAAAACTAAAGCACGCCAGGCACTCAGCAAAAGGCGCAATCTCGCCAAAATACTATGTAATTATAAAATGATCAAGGCACATGTATAAATTACCGTTCCAATTTTTAATAGTACAGTTTATGTCCTTCAGCCTCAAATACCGCTTAGATCCCAACTTTTGCCGTCTGGAATCTTTGTTAGCATGCTTCATGCCTCTAAAATCAGAACAAGAAATATTCGTTCGTAGCATAAATTGGATGTGTGCTGTTAGATTGTGGTCTACAATTTTTAATTACGACACTTTTGATCGCAGGTGTTATGCTCGCCTTCACCCCCGCGCTGTCAACTGCAGGAAAAAGAAGTGTGGACACAGCAATCAGGTGTGTTCGTTAATTAGATCTTTTTGAAATTCAGAGGAGCATTTTTTAAACCAAAAGGCATAACCTTCCACTCAAATAGTCCAATTGGGACTGTAAAAGCAGTTTTATATCTATCTTTTTCAGCAACTTGAATTTACCAACCTAATTTTAAATCAAAATTTGAAAATATAATGGCATTAAATAATCTATCTAAAAGATCTTTTTTATTTGGAATAGGATGCCTAATCATTTCAAAACTTTATTTAAGGGTTTATAATTAATAACTAACTCGGGTGCTCTCCTGTCCTTTTCAGCTGTAACGACCCGTCCCATACCGGGTGTCACTATAGCATCGGTCCCTACCGTGACCATTGGGGTTGGGCCCACCACACTCCGACTGATAGTCTGGCCCCACTGTACCACCATTTAACCTTTTAGCGTGCTTCGTGTACTCGCTCACACGCACCCTGAGAAACTTCCCAGGGGTCACCCATCCTTAGATTGCCCCAAGTCCGGCACGGTTTACTTCGGAGTTTCTATAGATGGACTCCCGAAAAGGTAGGTCGACCTTGGTGATATGAGTAGTACTATGAATCCTCTTATACGATTCTTAGCCTGACAGGTCCATACATTGTCAGTCTCAGGATCCCCTCTCATTCCGATGTTGGATCGGTTCGTTTATGTACCCCTTCGCCTAGAAGCCTGCCAGGAGCTACTCATTGTCCGTGTACCCTGGCACCGGCGATCACTTTCCGCCCTCTTCGGCCCCGGGCGTCACATGCCCACCAGCTTCCGCCTGGTTCGTCCCCGAACCAGCACCGTATTGCGAGAGGTTGTGCTCTGATACCACCTGTAACGACCCGTCCCATACCGGGTGTTACTATAGCATCGGTCCCTACCGGGACCAGTGGGGTTGGACCCACCACACTCCGACTGATAGTCTGGCCCCACTGTACCACCATTTAACCTTTTAGCGTGCTTCGTGTACTCGCTCACACGCACCCTGAGAAACTTCCCAGGCGGTCACCCATCCTTAGATTGCCCCATGTCAAGCACGCTTAACTTCAGAGTTTCTATAGATAGACTCGCGAAAAGGTAGGTCGACCTTGGTGATATGAGTAGTACTATCAATCCTTTTATACGATCGGATGTTCATAAGAAGTAACTAGAGAGTGAACGAAATAGCATATCGGCTGGAGATATCCGCATCGTTGCCACAAATTCCCAATGACCTTCACAGCCCAACATTGGGGTAACGTGTCGCTGATCCGAGCTACGAACATAGTATTAAAAGGCGAGCCGAGGCGCGCCTAAGGCGAGAGGCGAGGTGAGGCAACGCCAATTCGCCTCAACCCGCCTCACCTCACCTCACTTCACGGAGGCGCGCCTCAGGCGAGCGCCTCGGATAGAGGCGACATGTGAAGAGGCGATCGCCTTTTACCGCCTCAGTTAGAATCAGAATGTTATTAAAAAAATTGGCAACAATTGGGCTGAGTTACGAATTTGGGCCTTATTTTTAAGTACAAGTACAAGCTAATATAAAATAAGGGGAAGGGCCCACCAAACATGCTAAATGCCGACATCTAAACCCTTAAACAAGTGAAAAGAAACCACTAGGATCATAATCATCTCAAAACCTCTGAGCAGCAATGTTGACGAAAAGAAAAACCTAGAAGGTCAGTTCTTTATTTTTAGAATATATCTTTTAAGATGATTATAAGTTTATTTGCATGATGTTTTGTTTTGGATAACTTGCATTGCAGGCAGCAACTATTCATGAATTGTGATATTTTGTAGAATATTTTGCTTTGGATAACTTGTTACCATGTATTTTATTTGAATTTTGAAGAATTCATTTGAAGATGCTTAATACATATTACATGTAATAAAGTGGGCGCCTCGATATGTGAGGCCCGCGCCTCAAACTGCGCTTCGCCTTATGAGGCAAGGCGATCCCTTGTCGCCTTTTTGCGCCTTGCGCCTTTAAAAACTATGGCTACGAATTTAGAAATGAGTTCCCCATCAATAGCTAGGACCCAGATCTTGGTTGTGAGGAAGTGCTAACAGGGATGTTTGACGTAGAAGACGAAACGACTAGGGATAAAGAAATTCCCTTAGGGAGAATGTTAGGCAAAACTTGTCAGTAGGAAAAATGACTTAGGAAAGTAAGGATGAGATAAGAGGTTGTCCCTCAAACTGTCCCGAACAGGTTGATTTCGGGGGCGAAATCCTTTTTAAGGGGGGGAGGATGTAATACCCGTAAAAATTTAATTACGGGATTTACGATTTAAGTAGCGATGAAAATAGTTAATTAAGAATTTGATTTGATTAATCAGTATTTTCAATGATACGATGCATATAATAATATGTGACTTACGTGACTGCATGGAATATGTTTTACGATTTTATGTGTTAACATGATTTCAAATTGGGTGCTATTAGGGTTACTAACCAAGTAAAGAAATTATTGAAATTAGGTTAGTTATTGATGTTAGGGCTTTTAGTACATAACATGCTAACCACGATATGATATATGTCTGTGGAACTAAGACGATGGACTGGACAGAAATTAAGTCGGGACTTAGGACTAATTGTATATAAGTATATAATTTCGGTAGAAACTAATTAGAAAAGAAATTAGGAAACTTGAACCATCTAATATTTAATAAATTAAATTTGGGCCTTGCCAAGTACTAACCCATATCAATTTCGAAATAGGCCCAATTATTAAAGATAGGTATGGATTGCTTAAAATTTTAACTTAGGCCCAAGTCTAAAGCCCAAGTCATAATAAGATACTGTGTGATAAGCTCAAGACTTACTTAAGCCAAAGGAAAGAGAACGTCACCTGAGGGTGTCAAGTCATTTGTTAAACTTGGGGCATTCATGTATATCTTATAAGATAAATACTAAGTAAGGCATACTTCATCAACGAAAGGAATTCAACAACAGAAGAGTCTTCAGGCATTGATAAGGAATTAAGTGGCATAGGAATCCAATCTAATCAAAACATCTGAGTTTCGATTAAGGAAGGATTTGAAGAGTTACGACTTACAGAACGATAAGATTAAATAAGCTAAGGATACCAGGTAAGTGGAGACTTCATTTCAACTACAACACATAACTTGTCTATGCATAAATTATGTGTGATTACGTGCAAGCATGAAAATTATGTGGTTATGTGTTTCCATGATTGAACTTTATATGAGGTGTTATACTTACGATTCCTGGCATGACTTTCATACTCATATGATTCACGACATGATCACGTGCATGCACGCTAGTACGAAAACAGGGCACAAGAGCGTGCATGAGTCAGGATCGTCTGTGAGAGATGCATAGTTGCCGATATGGGCAACTGTTGTCGACTCAGTTGTCGAGTCACGGCTCTCCTATGCGACCATGGCGATAATGATGCGCCGGTGGGTTAATACCCTTATGACGGGAAGTGCGACCTGGAGGATGCGACTCGAGGTAAGACGTGACACCGAGGGAAACTCAGGTGTCGACAACCTCGGAGTGGGCTACCAGTGTGAGGCACCCGTATGTCAGGTCGCAATGAGCCGAAAAGGCACTTTCTGAACCGTGTTGGGCTGTAAAGGCATAGATAGCCTCCCAACATGGACTTTATTGGGGTTACCTCCCAACTGGCGGGTGCAATGGGCCGAAAAGGCAATATGGGCCTCCCAAATGCGAACTGCGTTGGGCTGAAAAGGAGCCACAGAGACGAATAGGGTTGCCTCTCAACGGCGAGTCCCATTGAGCAGAAAAGGAACCACATGGATGAGTAGTGATTAGCCTCTTGTGCGGATCGCGTTGGGCCAAAAAGGCGCCAGTAGCCTCCCAAATGTGGACAGTATCGGGCTGAAAAGGCGCCATGAAGTCGAATACGAAATTCGAACCAGGGTGACCTCTCAATGTGTGCTATGTCACTTATGTATATGTCCTAAATGAAAATGAGCTCTAAGATGGTCCATAGTGAGATAGAAAAGCCGAGGGCCCAAATAATTAATAAAAAGTGAAGTCTAGAAATGCATTGACGCGGATGTCACTGCGAGTTAGGACACGTGCACGGCATGCATATAGTTTCCGCTTACTGAGCGCTTTAGCTCACCCTTTATGTTGTGTGTTGTAGGTCCCAGTGAACACGGTATGTGATCGCCTAGCCGGGAAGGCATTCTTTTGAAGCTTCCGGGCGACTTTTGGGGGTAGTGTGTACGTGGATGACGACCTGTGTGGCCGGGCGCATAGGATCTTTTGCTGCGAACATTTACGCTACCTGTGTAATTAAGGATAACATGTAGTTAGGACTCTAAGTAATCCTTTTGTCATGAAAATATATCCTTTTGAAATATACAGAAAATGAACTCCTTCACAAATAGGAAAAATTTCATACGTATATCTGTATGTCGTTTAAGTTATCGTCTCATTAGGCGCTTAGGTTAACGATATAAATGGTAGCGATAGCTAGGGTCGCTACAAACACATCCAGATAATTGAGCTCCGAATTAGGGTGTAAAAAAATTGTAAATTGCGATCGTCGGAAATTCGTAGTAGCTAATGAAAAATATTTAAAGCTGAAGGTATTCATTTTTTGCATGGACGATGAGCGAACAAGACCGACTATCAGCACCCGTAATAACAAACAAAAACAATAAGAAATCAGAAAATTGGATGTTGCGCGCCGAGGCCTGTATCCAATGGGATCAATGCTATATTTGATTATTGAATCAGAACTCTGAATGACTTCACCACCGTAAAATACTACGACTTGTATGCTATTAGACACCATTTTATGAACGAATTTATTCCATGAATTAGTAAACGTAACTCTGAGTTACGAAAAAACCTTTTTTATTAATAGATTTAAATTTTAACCTATTTAACTAATATTAATTAAAAAAATTATTTTATTAAAAACCCCGTTATTTATTCCTTTTTGCTTTTTAGCATGTGCTATAAATTTATTGAATATCGTAATAATAAAAGTTTGTGCCACTTCATTGAGAACATGGAACAAAAATTCAAGAAGTATTTGGAAAATATCCCAATTGTCCACGGCTTGACGGCTTTACTCGACGCGAGTTGTGGTAGTGAAACTTTCGATATTTTTTTCCGAGTATTACAAGACGTTTCTGGGAATGAGTATTGACGATCAAAAGACGTCAATTATACGTTCTTTCCAAAAACTTTTGCTTTTTATAGTTCTCAACAGGTGTGTGGTGGTTCGGCGACCAAGTATGTGACCGAGGGAGTTACAGAGTCCTCTAGCGGTGGCCGTGACCCGTCTCCAGTGGTGGAAGTCGAACGCATCTCTTTACCCGACTCTAGTGGCTGTCGCTCGAGATGTTCTAGCCGTGCAAGCGTCAAGTGTCGTTTCAGAATCCGCATTTTCAACATCCGGTAGGATTATTGGAGATAAGCGAACGAACCTTAAGCCGGGTTCTCTTGTGATGCTTACGTTGCTGAAGGATTGGTTTACCGCCGAGTCCAAGAATCGAAAGGAAAATGCGATCGACGAGTTCCAAGCATCAAGTTCCAAAGACGATGAGGTGGCGACGTCGTGTGTTTTACTTAATAAAGATGAATGTAGTATTTTAGTAGTATTATTTTTATGTTTCTTTTCTTTCTTTTGTTGTATTTTTTTCTTTTTGTATTTTTATGTATTTTTTTTCTCTTTCCTTTTGTATTTTTTTTGTAATTTTTTAGATATATTAATAAAAAAGAATTTTTTAAAAAAACAATTCTAAATAAAGATGTATTGTAGTATTTTTAGTAGTATTATTTTTATGTTTTTTTATTTCATCTGTATTTTTTTCTTTTTTTTTGTATTATTTTCTTGTTTCTTTTGTATTTTTTTTTAATTTTTTAGCTGCATTAATTAAAATGGAATTTGTTTTCAAAATAAATTCCTTTTATTAAACGGGTGAACCGGTATGGAACCGGTAAGAATAAGATCCACTGGATCTACGACCGGTTCCGAATTGGTTCCAGGATTTTGGTCTCGGAACCGGAACCGTCCGGTACTGTACGAACCGGAATCGGAACCGGTATTTTTGGTCGGGAACCGGTTCCCATGTCTAGCCAGCGATAACGAACTTGGAAGAGGCGGCCACGACCCGATGGTTTGAGGTTATCATTTTTGTTTTATCGTTGTTCTTCTATAGTATATAGCGGATGCTATTTTATACGGTCCGAGAGATAATTCGATGTTGATGATGCAGTCAAATTATCCTTCTCGTGATATACTACTAGACGATGAGAGTTTAGATAAAACGATAAAAGTTAGGTCATTGTTCCCCAAATTTCCTTTGTTAAAACCCATCAACCCACATTTCCTCTATCGTCAGTGAACTTTTTCAAATTCTTCCGCAAGATGCATTTATAAGTAAATTCTCTTACTAAGGTGTTTGATGACAAGAATTTTACCCCAAACTCTTTATTGGAGGCTAGTGCAAGGTTAATGGACAATATGACAGATGTTTCACGGATGCTTTGAAAATTGTAGGGGTGTTTGTTTGTGGTGATTCAACATTACAGTAATAACTGGAATAAAAATGAATGTGACATGTCATCAATGTGTTTGATTTGTGATTGTGGTGATATTTTATTTTGCAGATCAATGTGATATTTGTTTAATCGTCGTGATATGTATGGTGATGTTGTGTAAATATCGTATTTAACCCTATGCATATTGTTTAAATGATAATATTTTTAAAATGATATGAATACGTGATAATGATTAATATTCAATATCTAAGTTTTAATATTTAACTATTTATTATTATTTTATATAATTAGTATTTTAGTTTTTAAATAACTAAATAGTTTTAATATTTAATTAGGTCACTTATGTAATTAAAATATAATAGTGGTATATAAGGTAGAAATGTTAAAATATAAGGGGTATTTCATCCGTAAATATGTTAGAAAGATCACCGCATCAACGTAATGTAAGATCAACTAGTTTTTGGGTAATCGAAAACAATATCATCACATTTTATCACTTAAGTGTTTGTTTAGGGTATAGCTGAAAATATGGACGATCGCCCCTGGCTCGGATTTAGCGGGATGATCGATCTTTAACGGGCCGAAGGATCCAACAACGATAATTAAGGTCCAAGTAAAATGAATTCGAGACCTCATCTGAAATATCATGACCTACCCATTAAGTGATATAATGAGTGTTGAGTATAAAGCCACAGATATGACATAAATTAGCTCATAAATGAAGATCGAATGGTGAAGGTAAGAGCTGAAGCATAAATTATTCAAGTCTTAAAGCCATGTTGGATTCTGCAGTTTAAAAGTGGACCGAAAGAAGCGTTCATCAACTAAGTGGGATGGACCGCGCAATACAAATAGACATGCAGGTGGTACAAGGTCCACAGGCAGAGAACGTTTGAAGCTAGGCTGCTGATAGTTCTTACAGATTTCAGATTACCAGTGGTGAAGTAGCTAAGTTCAAGTACTCATTTCTTTCGATGGAGAGCGAATTTCTTGAGGTGTAAAAAGGAGAGTTAGAGAAAGTTTTCATCTTGTAATCCCAATTCTTGACATAATAAAAGTTCTCGTTGGTCCGTGGAGTAGACTAGAAAAGCTAGCCGAACTACGTAATTCTTTGTGTCAATTTTTCATTTCTTACTGCATTCGATTTGTTCAATACAAAGATTATCAATCTTGATCTGTTTGATATACAGCCGCGAAAACACACTAAGTTTCGAATCTAAGATGGCGTGAAACTCGACGCTGAGGCTAATTAAGAAGGATTTTTTAAGAAAATGGCCTTTGACATGGTCAACTTTAAAAAAATAGTCTCCAAATGTAGAACGACTTTAATGCCCTTACTAATCGGGCCCCACATTAAAAATCAATATTTTAAATGGTGATCGCATTAGGGTGGGAGGGTGGAGTGTAGTCCAGTGGTTATATAGCAGGGTACTCCCATGGTGTGCGCGGTCCCCTACTTTATAGCAGGAGTCCCGTGAGCAGGGGACCCGTGCTATATAGCAGGGGACCCGTGTAGTCAGACATTCAAGTAATAGATCGCGGGTTCAAATCCCCAATAATATATATATATATATATATATATATATATATATCATGGGTCCCCTGCTATATAGCACGGCTCCCCTGCTCATGGGACCTGCTATATAGCAGGGGACCCGCCATGAGCAGGGGACCCCCATTGTGTGCGAGGGTCCCCTACTTTATAGCAGGGGTCCCGAGAGCAGGAGACTCGTGCTATCTAGCAGGGGACCCTTATGGTTGTGCGCGGGTCGCCTGCTATGTAGCAGGGGTCCCATGAGCAGGGACCCGTGCTATAAAATAGGGGCCCCTTTATTTTTTTAAAAATAACTCCTGTAAAAGATGAAAATGCCCTCAAATTGAAGGCTATTTTTCAAAAGGTAAAATCAGCAGGGCCATTGTTTTAACGGTGAACCTAGTCTAAGGTTTTTTTTCAAAAAACCCTTCAAAATAAAATATCAACACTTTAAATTGACATGATGGGCCCAAACGGCCTAATAAGAGCCCATGTTGATTTCTAATTGCTAAGCGAACCTCAGAACCCTAAGGCGACTTTTACATCTAGTCAAGCTGCTGAAATTTTGTACGGAGGAGGAAGCGAATTAGCGTTGAAGAAAATGCAGATATTTGTGAAAACGCTCACGGGGAAAACGGTTACGCTCGAAGTTGAATCAGCGACGCCATAGACAATGTCAAAGCTAAGATTCAGGACAAGGAAGGTAAGGTTCGAGGTACATATGATTCACTTTACCTGATCGAAAAATCGTATGTTTGTTCCTACCTTGTGTGTAACGTATTAAAAATCATCGATTGTGTTCCTTTAATTTAAGGTATTCCGCCGGATCAGCAGCGCTTGATCTTTGCTGGAAAGCAGCTTGAGGATGGACGAACCCTTGCTGATTACAACATTCAGAAAGGTTTTGTTGTTTTTTTCTTTTTCCTTTCTCGTTGATTTTATTGCTGGGAGAATTGCTCTTCTGTGGAAAATTGCGTTGGCTTATTTCAAAGTTGAAATTGTTTGTGTAGAATCGACGTTGCATTTTGTTCTGAGGCTTAGGGGTGGAATCATTGAGCCTTCTCTGATGGCGTTGGCTAGAAAATACAATCAGGACAAAATGATTTGCCGCATGTGAGTCTAAACACTAAGCAATGATTTTCTTATTACTCCTACATAGTATTTGTTTAATTCGCAAGATTGTATAGAAATGTTATATTTCTATTGACTTTGCTTATGTCAATAAATTCGAAGTTTACGTAGAAACGCTGACTAGTTGAGAAAGTATATTTTTTGCATTTTCAAGCTGTTGATCTTTATGTATGGAATATGGGTTTCTTATGTTGAGGATGTACCCTTGATTCTAAGAATTTAGTTTGAAATTTTATATTCATGCACTTATCATTTTGTCGGGTTTAGCTAGAGATATTGTTTGTAGTTAAAACTAAAGCACGCCAGACACTCAGCAAAAGGCGCAATCTCGCCAAAATACTTTGTAATTATAAAATGATCAAGGCCCATGTATAAATTACCGTTCCAATTTTTAATAGCACAGTTTATGTCCTTCAGCCTAAAATACCGCTTAGATCCCAACTTTTGCCGTCTGGAATTTTTGTTAGCATGCTTCGTGCCTCTGAAATCAGAACAGGAAATATTCGTTCGTAGCATAAATTGGATGTGTGCTGTTACATTGTGGTCTACAATTTTTATAAATTACGACACTTTTGATCGCAGGTGTTATGCTCGCCTTCACCCCCGCGCTGTCAACTGCAGGAAAAAGAAGTGTGGACACAGCAATCAGATGTGTTCGTTAATTAGATCTTTTTGATTTCTGGGTAAGACTTAAGATTGGCTTCACAAAATTCTTAATCCATAAAATAGTTATCTTTCATTCTCATTCTCTGCAGTTGAGGCCCAAGAAGAAGATCAAGTAGAGCGTTTCATGGTTATTGGCTCATTTGTTCTCTCCTCCCTGCGTTATATTGCCAGTGAACAAAACCTTAGATAAGTTCTCAAGAAACTGCATTTTTCTTGTCAATTTGGTAGAGAGGTTCATTATATTCAGATTTTACATTACGCTATGTTCTTTCCGAACCTCTGTTGCAATATTTCTAGCAAATCTAGCAAGGCTTTGGCACAGGTGTTGGCTGATATATATATATATATATATATATACTTAGCTTTGAGGCCTTCATATTTAAGCTTTCTCATGAACTTTATATCCTAGTTCGATCTCTTTCTTGTAAATCTTTGTCCAAAATAAACATTTTTTAACAATGCCAATATTTGTTTTTTGCATGCCAGATAATTTCTAGGTGTTGGCTGATGCATATTTAGCTTTAAGGCCTTCAAATTCCAATTTTTTTCTCATGAGCTTTATGCCCTCCTGTCCTTTGATTGATCTCTTGTCCGCAAATAACTTTGGTCCAAAATCAAGAAAGGGTTTAATTAACATTACTAGTGCTTCCTACTTACATAATACAACACAAACTCAGAGCCATCTTTTTCCAACGGTAAGAAAAAACCTCATATACAAATCCACAAACCATCGCCGAAACAAACCCAAAAATAGAACACACACATGCAAATAACAACCACCACAGCATTAAAAAAGAAAAAGAAAAAAAGTTCAACAACCACCGCCCATCGTCGAACAACGATCCTCGGCCAACGCATCCCTAATAGGCTTAATCACGAGCACAAATTGCCCTACTCCCATGCACCACGCCACGCACAAGCACATCCCCGTCACCAAGTACCCATACACAACGTCTTCGGGCATCCATAGCCAAGACAAGCTCAAGCAGAGTATCTGCAATGGCAAGACAACCATAACCGTAACCACCGTGAAGTTAATCCTCCTCCTTATCCCATTGTTTATTACAAACTCCATCACATGCCAGCAAGAGAATAGAAAGGCGACCGAGTAAGCCATTACGAATGCGATGAACACTACGCTGCTCAAGAATGGATATGTGCAGAATGCCACTTCATGGCTCGATAAGTCAATGGCTACGTTGTAGCTTCCATGCATGAATTTGGGCAGCTTCGATTCGATGGTGCTAGAGAAGTAAACTGCCAAAACCTGCAGAAGGGCTACTGGGAAGCATAGGGCTAAGATCGAAGCTCCCATTTTATTACATGGGCTTCTTTTCTTGGCCGAGATTTTGATGAGGTAGAGTAGGGCTATGAAGAAGGCTGGCTCGAAAAACCCTAATGAGAGGACGGCATGGAGTTTGCATAGGCTCGTTTGTTGCATTAGGGTTAGGTGTGGGAGGAAATTGAAGAGGTGTTCTCTTCGGGCGATGGGCAATCTTAGGGTTTCGTTGATGGCCCATAGGGAGGCGAAGGTTGTGAGGAGGGATCTTACGAGCCATAGGGAGTTGAAATCCCTGAGGCGACGGGCGTTTCTCGACCTGAATACGAGGCTGAAGATGAAGGACGCGGCGGCGGAGGAGAATAGGAGGAGGGCGGCGACGGTGGTGAGGGTGGCGGCGTCGAAGGCGGTATTTGGGAGGGGGATGAATGGGCTTAAGAAGAAGATTTCTCGGGTGGTGAATGAGAAGGGGTATTGAAGGGAAGCGGCGGCGATTGGTGAGGGTGACGGCGCCGGCGCGTGGTGGTGGTGGTGGTGGTGGTGGGGGAAGCGGTCTGACATGTGCTCCGGCGGCAGACCCACGGCGGCGGTGTCTCGTCTGCTATTTCCGGCTGTGGGTGTTGGGATGACGTGGCATGATTTGTTTTTGTTACCTCGATAATTGTTCTTGAATTGGGAACGTGGGCAGCAATTGTATACATATATGTTCGACGTCGTCCACGTTTTACATCATCCTTCTTTCTTCTTCTTTCCTTACTTTTCTCTCTCTTTTTTTCTTCTTTCCTTTTGTTTATCTTATTTTTTTTCTTGATTTTCTCCCTTTCCTTTCGTACCAACCAACCGGGACGAGGATGTTTGGGAGGAAAAGATTGGAAGAGAGAGAGTTTACGATGAGTTATGCCTCGTCTTTTTGAGAAATTATGGAAGTCAGTGGATTGATTTATTTTTCTTGGTTTTGGATTTTGCAATTTGAAGAAAATCGATGTTGAAGAGATATGCTAAAATAGGCGATAAGGAGAAGATAAATACGTGTGCAACGTGCGTATATCATATAAACTGTTTTCGTAACTATTGTTAATAAATAATTCTCTTCCGATGTGATTAAGCCGTCGGATCCCTCCAAATACAGTTTAAAACTGGCGGTTCGCATTTAGGGACAGCCATTTTTTTTTATCAGCTAACCATAATTTTGCCAATATATTGTAGGCCTTGGTTTACCCATCCTATAGCGATTTTACATGTGGTATATGTATTTAATCTAACGTGTTTGTTGTTGTAGCAACATTGGTATGGGGTAATGGTTAAAGTGTCACCAGTAGGGCGGAACAAAGCTATATCATTTTGATCTAGCTTAATTCCTCCTCACCATTTCCTCCCCTTCCGTCTAAAATTTAAAATCTTTCTCCCCCTTCCTCCAGTAATGAAGGTTGGGGGAGCTCCCAAATTTTTTCTTTTTTTTTGGTTTCAGTTTCGTTTCTACTATTCTAACTTTGATCTTGTCCAGTTTCTGGGTTGGGAGTTTAGTCTTCTCATGTAGGAGTTTTTTCCTGTTTAAGATAGTGTCAATTCAGAAGAAGATGAGATCCTTGAAGTCGAAGGACGGAGAAACTAAAGAGTATTATAGATATGGCTGAACAATGACGGAACCACAAGGGGGTCAGAGGGGTCGGCCGACCCCCCGGCGGCCGGCGTCAGAAGGGTACATAAGGTAGATAGGGTGGAGCTCCAAGGCCATGTAGCTAGCTACATGTGGTTGAAGATGACATTACAACCCTAAATTTTGGGGATTTCTATTGGGCTTACTTGTATATTGGGCCGATTTTAAATAATAAAATTAACTAATGTGGCTTACTTGACTTTGGGCCTCAATTTTATTGAAATAAAATCCTATATGATAGTGAATATACACCAAAACATCATTGGGGAGAGACGAAGGGGACTGCAATTTCTTGTGTACTGTACTGACATTTGCATACGGCAGGGGCACACATGGTATCCAAGTAATTTTTGTAACAACCCGGTCTCGGGCCCGTGGTGTTTGGCTCACTGCACTTCATTGATTGTTCGGCCCCTGACACCGAAATTTAGGGGAAGTAGGAGGTAATACAAGGCACACCCACGTAAACACCTCACTCAAGGGATCCACCAAGAGCTTAATGTAGGATGGAGACAAGCTAAAAGCTTAACAGTAATATTTTATTCAATCTGTCCGTCTTCATTACAAAAGGGGGGGAGGGGGGGTTAATGAGACGAAAATACTTGAAAAAATAAGCGAATTAAATGAGAATGTTGAAGGACTGATATCCAACGAGTTCCATGCAAAAAAGGACCAAAGAACTAGACGATCTTTTCAAATTCCCGCACTTGAGCCTGTTCTGGCAGTCAGCAGTCAAATGGCCATAACTTCCTCTTCCCTTCATAATGTTTTGTGCCGTTAATTTCTTTAGAAACTAGACTTCCGTGGCTTTCCATTGGTAGTAAATACGCCCCCTGAGTCGCAGCCATTAAAAGCAGTTTAATGTTAGAAGTTGACTGTCGGAAGTTGGAAAAGATTCGTCCTCGAATCTGTATCGAGTTCATTACTGATATACGAGGATAGGTCTGAGAAAGTATCCGAAACGCCATATTCTTGAGGAAGTTCCACCGTGTACGCATTATCTCCCTACTTCTTCAGTATTTTAAAAGGTCCATCAGCCCTCGGTTTAAGCTTCCCATGACGTCCACGCGGGAACCGATCCTTCCTTAAATGAATCCAAACCAAATCTCCCTCTTCGAAGACTAGCTTCTTCCGACTCTTGTTTGCAGCCCGTTAATACTTCTCATTTTGATTGATAATTTCTTGACGAACTTGCTCATGCAATCGTTTGATGTGCTTCGCACGCTCCTCTCCATCCCCACTAAAATGAAGATCAGCAGAACGAGGACTCAAACCCAACGGCGTAATCGGGTTACTACCGTACACAATTTCAAACGGACTTTGCTTAGTCGTCTGACTCGTCGAGCTATTATAAGCAAACTCTGCTTGAGCCAAAACCGTATCCCATTGGCGTGGATTCTTCCCGATTAAACTCCTTAGCAAGTTTCCCAAGCTCCTATTTACCACCTCCGTTTGCCCGTCAGTTTGAGGGTGATGAGACGAACTAAATTGCAGCTTCGTTCCCATTTTCCTCCAAAGTGTACGCCAAAAGTGGCTCATAAACTTGGAATCCCGGTAAGAAGTAATCGTTTTGGGAACTCCATGCAGCCGTACAATCTCTCGGAAGTAAAGATCTGCGACATGAGTAGCATCCAAAGTCTTTATACAAGGAATAAAATGCGCCATTTTCGAAAACCGGTCGACAACCACCATGACTGAATCTTTGTTTCTTTGAGTGCGAGGTAGCCCAACGACAAAGTCCATACTCACATCCTCCCATGGACTTGTTGGCACCGGGAGTGGAGTGTACAAACCCGTATTTTGGCCATGACTCTTCGCAATGTGGCAAATTCTGCACCTTTCGACGCAATTCTTGACATCTCGATCCATTCGTGGCCAATAAAATTTCTCCCGAACAAGTCCAAGAGTCTTATCCCTTCCAAAATGTCCAGCAAGGCCCCCACTATGAGACTCATCAATAATGGCTTGCCTTAGCGAGCAATTTGGAATACACAATCGTTTATCTTTGAAGAGAAAACCATCGTGAATTAAAAATAAATTGAATGGCGCCTTCAAGCACTCGGTCCAAATGGGAAAAAAGTAAGGATCATCCTTGTAGATATCCTTGATCACTTCAAAAAACCAACAACCTTTAATTGTAATGTAGATAATATCGCGTACCGTCGACTTAGAGCATCAGCGACCCGGTTGAGAACTCCAGATTTATGCTTGATGACAAAGTTGAAGGCTTGAAGAAATTCGACCCACTTTGCATGACGAGCATTCAGTTTCTCTTGGGTGTTCAAATACTTCAAAGCCTCATGATCCGAAAAGAACACAAATTCCTTATGAAGGAGGTAATGCTGCCAATGATCCAAAGCTCGAACGATGGCGAAGAACTCCTTGTCGTAGGTGGAATAATTTCGGCGAGAATGATTCAGCATCTCACTAAAGAACGCAATCGGCCTCCCTTCTTGGATAAGAACTCCACCAATTCCTACGTTGGAAGCATCGCAATCTACTTCGAAAACTTTATCAAAATCCGGGAGTTGTAAGACGGGAGCTTTCGACATCTTTTCCTTGAGGAGTTCGAAGTTTCTTTGGGCCTCTTCACTCCATTTGTAGCTGCCTACCTTCAAACATTCAGTTATCGGTGCAATAATGGTGCTGAAATTTTTTACGAACCTTCGATAAAATGAAGCTAGACCATGAAAACTTCGAATCTCGTGTATCGTCTTTGGAATGGGCCAACTCAGAATAGCTTCAACCTTTGTCTCGTCCACCTTGATGCCCTCTGAAGAAACGACATAGCCTAAAAAGATAAGGCTGGAGGTGAAGAAATGGCACTTCTTCAAGTTGACGTATAACCGCTCCTTCCTTAGTACCTCAAACACTTGTCGAAGATGTTCCAAATGTTCCTCCGGGCTGGAACTGTACACGAGGATATCATCAAAGTAGACGACAACAAATTTCCCAACAAATGGCTTAAAGACGTGATTCATGAGCTGCATAAAAGTAGAAGGGGCATTAGAAAGGCCAAAGGGCATAACCATCCACTCGTAGAGACCATCTCTCGTTTTGAATGCGGTTTTCCACTCCGCAGATCAATCTTCGAACCAATCTCGAACCCGTGTAGTTGGTCAAGGAGGTCATCGAGCCGAGGAATAGGAAACCGGTATCTTACAGTGATCTTATTCACCACTCTACTGTCAATGCACATGCGCCATGATCCGTCTTTCTTAGGTACAAGAAGGGCTGGAACAGCACACGGGCTTTTGCTTTCTTGCACAAAACCCTTCACCAAAAGTTCCTCGACTTGCCGTTTCAGCTCTTCATGCTCCTTAGGACTCATTCTATAGGCAGCCTTGTTTGGTATTGATGCCCCAGGGATTAAATCAATGCAATGTTGTATACTTCGCATCGGAATAAGTCCTTGTGGAATCTCTTCGGGCACCACATCATGAAACTCCTTGAGAAGGGGCTGGACCGAGAGTGGGACGTCAAGAATCTCTTCGTTCTCTTCCAAAATCACCAAAGCAAACGCCTCCACCGCTTCCTCGATCGCTTTCTCAACTTGTGATTTGGAGAGTAGATTGTTCCCTCCCTGCTTTGGAACGCTTGGGCTGTCCTCCAACTTTGAAGGTCCCAAAATGATCTTCTCACCATCTTTTACGAAGGTATAAGTGTTTCGAAACCCGTCATGTTGAGTTTTTCGATCATATTGCCAAGGTCTTCCAAGAAGCAAATGACACGCGTCCATGGGAATAACATCGCACCATACTTTATCCTTATATTTCTTCCCGATAGAAAACTGAATAAGACTCCTCTTGGTCACCTTTAACTCGTTACCCTTCCGAAGCCATGAAAGTTTGTAAGGTTGAGGATGATCTTCCATCTTCAGCTTTAGCTTATCCACCATCGTAGCTGATACAACATTTTCGCAGCTTCCTCCGTCAATGATAACATTGCACACCTTACCATGAGAAGTGCACCTTGTTTGAAAGATGTTGTTCCGCAGCCATGCATCCTCCTCCACAAGGCTGGTGTTAAGGCTACGCCGTAAGACCAACAATTCACCACGATCCTCGTACGTGATTCATCCTTCGCTTCAGGAGCGTCATCATATAAGGGTTCTGATTCGTTGGGGCTGTCATCAACTTCTTCTTCGATAAGAGTTACGACCCTCCGATTCGAACAATCCGATGCGATGTGCCCAAAACCCTTGCATTTGAAGCAAGTTTTTTGGTTATTGGAACCACTAGGCTTCGCTATATTCCCCTTGTAGGCAGGTACATCATCCTTTGCGCCATTTGTCGGTGTGCTCTTAGTAACCGACGACCCGCCACGGGTAGGAGTGCTCTTGTTCGAGATAAAGCGGCCCTTCACTCGGCTTGATTCCTTTTGTTGCTTCTCCACTTTGAGAGACAATTTACACACATCATTGTAGGTCCAATATGGCTGCAATTGAACCACGTTCCCAATCTCGTACCTAAGCCCTCCAAGTAATCGAGCAATAATCTGTTCATCCGGTTCCATAGCATCATTTCATCCTAAGATTTTCAAATTCAGCTATGTAATCCTCCACAGATAGCTCCCTTTGCCTGAAATTGTGATACTTGAGGAAGGCATCTTGGCGGTAATTATCCGGTAAAAATCTCTTGCGGAGCTCCTTCCTCATCTTGCTCCACACCCTAATCCTTGATTTGCCCTCTCGAGCTCGTTGTTTGTTCAGATGTTCCCACCAAAGAGAAGCATATTTCTTCAGTTTAATTGCAACAAACTTCACTTTCTGATCTTCTGGAACCTCTCTAAATTCAAGGACCCTTTCGACGGAGTTGAGCCAATCAAGAAACTCGTCGGGGTCGCTTTTTCCAACAAAGTCGGGGACATCAATTTGAAGTCGAATGATTTCCCACGATCATTGTTCCGTTGCGGCCTCTCCTCCCGGGTTGAGTCGTTACTTGAGTTATCATATTCCTCATTATAGAAAACATTATAGTCGTTCGAAGAGTCACCTTCGGAATCATGACCCTGAACATCACGATTCGGAAGTTCGCCGCGTGCAAGACGCTGCTCGAGTTGTTGCACTTGTCTCCTTAAATCGTCCAGTTCGATGTCTCGCAGATCGTGCTCACGCCTTGGAGTTTCTATCCTTCGACGAGGCGGCATCTCCGACCTTAGCTCTGATACCAAGTTGACACCGAAATTTAGGGGAAGTAGGAGGTAATACAAGGCACACCCACGTAAACACCTCACTCATGGAATCCACCAAGAGCTTAATGTAGGACGGAGACAAGCTCAAGCTTAACAGTAATATTTTATTCAATCTGTCCGTCTTCATTACAAAAGGGGGGGTTTTAATGAGACGAAAATACTTGAAAAAAATAAGCGAATTAAATGAGAATGTTGAAGGACTGATATCCAACGAGTTCCATGCAAAAAAGGACCAAAGAACTAGACGATCTTTTCAAATTCCCGGACTTGAGCCTGTTCTGGCAGTCAGCAGTCAAATGGCCATAACTTCCTCTTCCCTTCATAATTTTTTGTGTCGTTAATTTCTTTAGAAAATAGACTTCCGTGGCTTTCCATTGGTAGTAAATACGCCCCCTGAGTCGCAGCCATTAAAAGCATTTAATGTTAGAAGTTGACTGTCGGTCGAGGGTTTTCTCTGTGTCAGCCCCACTGTATCATCACTAGCCCTCCAGCGTGCTTCGCACTGCACGCGCACCCTTAGCTACTTCCAAGGGGGTCACCCATTCCAGTGCTACTCCAAGTCAAGCACGCTTAACTTTGAATTTCTTATGGATGGACTCCCGAAAAGGAAGGTGCACCTTTGGTGATATGAGTAGCGCAATCAATTCTCTTATACCATTCTTCGACTTTACACTGCCCATACAATGCCCAGTCTCGGAATCCCTCTCATTCGGGTGTGGGAGCGGTTCATTCATGTACTCCTCTGCCTAGAAGCCTGCCAGGAGCCGCTCCTTGTCCGTGCACCTCTCTGGTACCGGCGATCACTCCCCGCCCTCATCGGCCCCGGGCGTCACAATTTTCTTTTCCTCCCTTTTTTATAAAAAAAAAGTTTATGTGTTAAGAAACTAGTTTATTCATTATTATGATTAAATTATTATTTTACTTTCAGGAATGTTTCGATTGAAATTTTTTTTCAAAAGAAATCTAAACAAAGCATTGATTCACCGTCACATGATGTGAATACAAGTGAAGTCCATTATAAAATGGGACGAGAAGAAATCGACTTATGTGAAGATGAAAATGTTGGTGATCCTGCATTACGTAAGCCAATTAACGAATATTTTGTTAATATTCGAGAGGAAAGAAGGAGAAGATATTTAGTTTGTCCTTCCTCATATGCAAGTTTTGTTCTCTACCGGATCACGATGTTACACGAGAGACCTTGTTGGAATATTTAGCCTATCTATCTCTTGGTCTTGTTTGTGTAAACTAACGTTTAGAAAAAAAAATATATTTTGGTTCTCGATTAAACCAACACTATTGATCGTAATTACCCGGACTCTGTTGGTCTATTGGCCATTGGGCCCATTAGGTATACATAATCAATAATTTCCAAACTAATTGGTTTGGAAGAAATAAAACTTTTAATCTACTTTAGAATAAAAATCTATTTCGAGTAAAATTCATACTATTAATTGCTTAATCTTGATGTCGAGTAAATGAAGAATTGATTAATAAAATTGATCCAATAATAATGCATTAATGAACATATATATATAAAAGTAGTAAAAGTAAAATTGCTTTTGAAGAGTTTATATGTAGGAAGAAAACAATATATTCATTTAATTGTTCGATAATATTCGTATTCAAACAGGGTCGTCTCATACTACAGAATTAGCTAGGTGAATATTATATTCTTGAATTCCTACAAGCATAATTATATGAACCTTTTTTTTTAAAAGAGGATTTCATTTCATAACTCAAATGGATAAAAAGTACAACAGAGCAACAATCAACATATTACAAAAAGGGATTCCCGAAGGAAAACTCCCACCAGGGGAGAAGATACGCTCCCACGAGGGGAGGAGAAGGCTCCCACAGAGGAGAGAAAAACTCCTACGAAGGGGAAAAACTCCCCCAAGGAGAACACGCCACGACCAGAACGGCCGGGGGGAAGAAGGGATGGCGGCAGGCGGTGATGCGGCGGCCGCCAGATCGAAGGGAGACATGGCAAGGAGGTGGGTGGTCGAGCAGAGGGATGAGATGATGTCGTGAAAGATCGAGGTAGTATCAAAAGCGAGTGAACGCATGTTTGGTAGTATGTATTGAAATCCAGACTTGAGTTCTCAAAATGCTCGAAAATTAAATGGTTAAGTATAATATGTGGAAGAATATTAATTTAGAATGTTGTTAAAACAACATATTTATTCTTCAGTTAAGAACGAAGGTTAATAAAACTGGATATGACTATTTTAGTGATTGGAATGATTGATTTGATTATTCTACTAATAATAATGATTGATATAATATTTTTTTATTTTGTGGATGTTATTTGAAATTTTTGTCTATAAATAGTCAACATATATTTTGTAAAATCATAAGTAAATATTATTAAAATTGTAATTTGTAAAAATACTTAATAATTATTGCAAAGCATACTCTGCCATTACTAATCATCATTTATTATCTTTGCCCTGCTAAATAAAATTTTTCATATAACTATAGATAAAAAGTCAAATATTCCCTTGCAGTTATCACCAAAAACTTAATACATTTGGTGAGGGTCCAATTTTTCGTTCTTTTTTTTTCTTTTTTTTTTCCGGCTCAGCTGTGTTGCCTAGAAACCCAAAATATCTGGTGAACAAAGAAAAAGTCAATAACAAAAGAGCTTGCTTGACATTGTCAATACTATATTTAAAACAATCGTAGATCGTTGAGATGAATTTAGTAGAAGATTATCAAGTGAATAGATCAAACATACAACGACCTCTTCACACCGAGCATCCTCGACAAAAACCCTTGAACAAGAAAACGGCAAAATAAATTGAAAAGATAGAAAATTAAAATTAAAATTGGAGACCTCGACGTACAATGTAAGAAATCTTTTACAAGTTCTTACCCCACTTGACCTCGAACCTATAAAAGCTAAAGCCCAACCAACCCCACCCCTTTATATATATATATATATAACATAGCACACAACCTCTTCATCTTCCTTCTCCAGAACATACAATCTATTTCCAACAAAGAAATAAAAATACTGATTATTACATGCTTTGCATTATCCTATGATGAGAAACATCCCTTCTAAATCCCTCGCCGACTCATCCCTAACCCTATTCATCCTCGCCATCTCGGCTTCTGATCCCTGGCCTTTCTCCTTCTAGAAGCATATCAAAACGCCGTCTTTTAAACTCTTAGCTGTATATACACACATATAGATACACTTTGTTTTCTTGTACGAATCATGACTCTAAACGCTATTTACTTCCACAACCCTAACGGCGGAAGTAAAGGAGGCAGACGGAATATTCCAAAGGGATGCTTGGCCGTGACGGTGGGTTTAGGGGAGGAACAACGGCGGCGTTGTGATATCGGTGGCGTACGTCAACCACCCTTTGTTTACGCAGCTGCTTAGGGAGGCGGAGGAAGAGTACGGCTTCGAGCAGAAGGCTGGGCCGATCAACTTGTTGGCGTGGCAGCGGACCAGGTCGAATAATATTGCGGCTAATATTTGGGTAATTAAAGATAAAATGTGGACACCGAGATTTAACGTGGAAAACCCCAAAACAAATCGGGGTAAAAACCACGGGCAAGGAGAGGAAAAATATAGGAGTTACACCTCTCAATCTATAAATTAGAAAACTCTCAATATCTCTCTTTATAGTCGGAGAAAAAATACTGACAAACTCTCTATTATTTATTCTCTCTATCTCTCACGTTTCTCTCTATCTGTGTGGGATGCATTAGGACTGCTCGCTCGTTGCCCTTTCATAGGCAAATGCCCCAAGCAGTAATAGATGTGAACATTTGAATAAGAAAAGCTGCGGCACACCTTTGACTAACCACGTTAAGGAGCCACCTTTGATTATTCAACAAACCATGTGTCACTTTTTAATATTTTGTCGACAATCTCCCACTTGAAGATTTGATTGAGGTTCAATCGGATCTTCACACAATTCTTTCTCCCTTGCCATTCATGTTGCTTACATCTCCGCTAGGCCACTTGAGGAACGACACCAAACGAACTTGTCTCTGATGACTGCCTTAGTCAAGAAATCTGCTAGGTTATCTTTCGTATGAATTTTCTGCATATCAACCGTTCCCTCTTCCACTTTCTCACGACGAAGTGATACTGGACTCGTATGAGCTTTGACTTGGAATGAAAAGCTGGATTCCTTGCGAGATGCAAGGCACTCTGACTGTCACAGAACAGAGGAATATTCTTCTGTTCGTGCCCGAGTTCCTCCATGACCATTTTCAACCATACCGCCTCTTTACTTGCCTGCGTAGCTGCAACATATTCAGCTTCAGTTGTTGACGTCGCGGCAACGGACTGAAGTTTCGATACCCAGCTTACGGCTCGGCCAGTAAGAGTGAACACATATCCCGTGATAGATTTGCTCTTATCAAGATCACCTGCATAATCAAAGTCAGCATACCCTCTGACAGTAAAGTCTGCTCCTCCGTAACATAATGCAACATCTGAGGTCCCTCTGATATATCGTAGGATCCTCTTCACCGTGCTCCAATGCTCTTTGCCCGGATTCGCCATGTACCGACTTACTACTCCCACTGCATGTGCAATGTCTGGTCGTGTACGAATCATCGCGAACATAAGACTTCCCACCGCTGATGCATACGGTACTCGAGACATTTCCATCCTCCCTTCTTCACTGCTAGGACTCATACTTGAGGATAATTTGAAATTAACAAGAAGTGGGGTAGAAATTGGCTTACAATCTTGCATATTGAAGCGTCGCAAGACCTTCATCAGATAACTCTTCTGCGAAAGCCAAATCTTCTTGTTATTTCTGTCTCGGTAAATTTGCATCCCTAGAATCTTGTTTGCTGTTCCCAAGTCCTTAATTTCAAATTCCCTAGCCAACTGTGCCTTGAGTTCTTCAACACGATCTTTGTTGGGGCCTGCTACCAACATGTCGTCAACATACAACAGTAACATGATAAAATCACTTTCACCAAACCTCTTGAAGTATGCACAAGGGTCTGCATTCAATCTGCTGTATCCAAGGCTCATGATGAAGGAATCAAATCTGTTATACCAACACCTCGGCGCCTGTTTGAGACCGTATAGAGATTTGTTCAACCTGCAAACCAAGTTCCGTTTTTCTTTGTCTTCAAAACCTTCCGCCTGGAGCATATAAATCTCTTCTTCAAGATCTCCAAGAAGAAAAGCTGTCTTCACATCTAGTTCTCTAGATGTAGGTCGAATGTAGCACACATCGCCAGGAGTACCCGAACGTCGTTAGTCGAACCACAGGTGAGAGTATCTCGTTGAAGTCGATGCCTTCTTTCTGAGCATAGCCTTTAACCACCAGTCGTGCACGAAATCTCTCTACTTGATCATCGCTGTTTCGCTTGATCTTAAAGACCCATTTATTGCCGATTGCCTTTCTGCCGTTCGGTAGTGGCACCAGCTCCCAAGTCTTATTTTTCCGTAGGGCTTCCATTTCTTCTTGCATTGCCGCCAACCATTGATCTGCATCTGAACTGTTCAGCGCTTCTTGAAGAGTTGATGGCTCTCCATCATCAGTTAGAAGGCAGTATGCAACGTTACTGTCCATATCGTAATCTTCATGCCAGTATGGTGCGGCTCTTTTGCGTGAGCCCCTTCTAGCTTCTGGCTCTGAAGATTCGCTTGGCCCTTCATCGTGCTCCGGTGCTGCTTCGGAAGAATCTTGTTCGATAGACTTCCCTTTCACATGAATCGTCGTAGTTTCTGGACTTTCATTTGTAGTGCTATCATTTTCTCCGATTATTTTATCTTCTAAGAAGATAAGTTCCCTGCTGATGACAACCTTGTGGGCAGTGGGATCCCACAGGCGATACCCCTTCACACCATCAGCATACTCCAAGAACAAACACTTCCTGGACTTTGGATCCAGCTTCGTAGTTTCTTGGGCGTTGTACATCACGTACACAGGACTTCCAAATACATGGAGTTTGGAATAATCCGCTGGCTTCCCGGTACACATCTCCATCGGCGTCTTCTGATCGATTGCCGTTGAAGGCGATCGATTGATCACGTAGCAGGCGGTGTTGACTGCTTCTGCCCAATATGATTTATCCAGACCTGCAGCTCCCAACATGGCTCTTGTTCTTTCCAACAGAGTCCTTCATCCGCTCCGCCACTCCATTTTGTTATGGAGTATACGCCGTAGTATAGTGCCTTTTGATGCCTTCCCTCTTGCAAATGCTATCAAAATCCTTGCCAGTATATTCTCCTCCATTATCAGTCCTCAAACATTTGATCTTCTTTCCTGTATCAAGTTCGACCCGAGCATTGAAATTCTTGAAGGTAACGAACACATCTCCCTTACTCTTGATGATATACACCCAACATCTCCGGGAGTAATCGTCGATGAAAGACACGAAGTACTTCCCTCCTCCTCGGGATGAAACCGTTGATTGCCATACATCAGAGTGAACCAATTCTAGAATATTGTTGCTTCTAGAATTTGATGTGGTGAACTGTAGCCGATGCTGCTTGTTTGCTACGCAATGCTCACAAAATGGTAGTGACACCTTCGTGAGACCCGGAAGTAGATTTTGGCTCGCAAGAATTTTCATACCTTGTTCCGATATATGCCCGAGCTTTTGATGCCACAGCATAGTAGATCTTTCGATTGAATTTCCCGAAGCTACAGACGCTTCCCCTTCTTGCACCGTCTCTCCCAACAGCATAGACAAATTTGCAGCGACCTTTTCACCTTTCATGACTACAAGTGCTCCGCGGAATATTTTCATTATTCCTCCCCGAACTTTGATTTCACAGCCAAGATCGTCTAGCTGTCCCACAGACAATAAATTCTTCTTCAGACCTTCCACGTGCCGCACTCCTTGAATAGTGCGAACTGTACCGTCATGCAACTTCAACCTCACGGTTCCAACGCCTACAATTTTTAAGGCATTATCTTCGCAACTGTACACAGATCCTCCTAAGATAGGTTCGTAGTGGTTGAACCAGTCTCTTCGAGAGGTCATATCATAAGTTGCGCCCGAGTCAAGAAGCCATATATCATCATACGCCTTCCTGCTCTCCGTTGAGATAGCTGCTTCGCTACACAATACGTCTCCACCTGACGCGTTTGTCAGACTTCCCTGAGGATTGGAGTTCTTCAGGCTCCAACAATCCTTCTTCAAGTGACCCTTCTTTCCACAGTGGTAGCATTTCATATCATTCTTCTTACTTCTTGATTTTCCCCTGCCTTGAGTGTGACTCCCACTTGAACCACGTTCCGTTGATCTCCCTCTCATCACCATCAAAGCTTCGACCTGTTGCGAGCCTACTTGCTGGTCCTCCTTGTTCTTTCGCCGATTTTCTTCTTCGAGAATAGCAGCCGCGAGGTTATTGAAGACCAGAACTTTCGCGTTGTTCGTCAAGTTGATGATGAGTTGATCATACGAATCAGGCAGACTTTGAAGTAGAATTTCCGCACGTTCTTTATCCTCCCCAACGATGTTAGCTGGGAAAATAGAGTATTCAAGACGTTGAGATGCTCCGTCACCGAAGTAGATTCAGACATTCTCAAGGTGAACAATTTTCTCTTCAAGAAAATTTTGTTGTGTAACGACGCCGGCTCGTACAGATTTGTTAGATGGTCCCAAATCTCCTTTGCCGTTTTCTTTTCTTCGACGCTGGACAATATCTCATCTGCTAGTGCCAGATGAAGATTTGCAACAGCGCTTCCGTCCATCTCGTTCCATTTCTTTTCGTCTGTAACTGTGGCTGGTTTCCATCGATAGCCTCCAGACAACCATCCTTTCGCAAGATCGCCTTTATCTTTAATTTCCATAGTGAGAAATTTCTCCCGTTGAACTTTTCGATATCGAATTTGGCCGCCATAATTTCTGCTCAGTCGTGAGTGATACCTCCGACGGAGTTGCAGCAGATAATTATTGAACTTGTACCGGCTTTTTCGTCACCGTAACAAAGGTAATATAATATCTATTATTTTCTGATGTGGAGGGTCCACGTTAGTGGCAACCACAGAGCATACGATAAACAAATATATAAAACCCAAGCTAGGCTCTGATACCAATTGTTGGCGTGGCAGCGGACCCGGTCGAATAATATTGCAGCTAATATTTGGGTAATTAAAGATAAAATGTGGACACCGAGATTTAACGTGGAAAACCCCCAAACAAATCGGGGTAAAAACCACGGGTAAGGAAGAAGAATTCACTATAGAGGAAAAATATAGGACTTACACCTCTCAATCTATAAAGGAGAAAACTCTCAATATCTCTCTTTATAGTCGGAGAAAAAATACAGACAAACTCTCTATTATTTATTTCTCTGTATCTCTCACGTTTCTCTCTATCTGTATGGGATGCATTAGGACTGCTCGCTCGTTGCCCTTTTATAGGCAAATGCCCCAAGCAATAATAGATGTGAACATTTGAGTAAGAAAAGCTGCGACACACCTTTGACTAACCACGTTGAGGAGCCACCTTTGATTATTCAACAAACCATGTGTCACTTTTTAATATTATGTCGACACAACTTACCGTGCCACGTGGACGAATTTTGCCACGTCATGGGTTTGATCGACGGAGAAACAGCGGAGGCCCACCGCAACCGCCGTCGCCACCAACACGGTAACAACGGCCACCACCACAATCATAATCAGTTTTTGTGTTACAAGGCTTGATTGATTTGTTAATTAATATATATCTTCTTTTTTTCCTGGGTTTCGCTTCTTTTTTTTTTCTTGTTGTTGCTTGTTAGATAGTGCTTGATTTTTTTTTCTTTTTTGTTTTCGTGTAGTTCTGTGATGATCTATTGCGTGGTCTGGATTGTTTGATTGGTTTGATCTTGTCATCAGCATGTAAAATATAGAAAGAGTATCTTTATTTGTGATATATAGTAGTATATAAAACTTGAATATAAGTAGGGTCACTAGTAGGGTTGTCAACGGTAGGGGTGAGCAAAAATATCCGGATACCGGATTCCGATCCGGTATCCGGTTTTCAAAACTCGAAAACGGATATCCAGTTTTAAAAACCGGATCGGATATCCGATCCGATTTATTTTAACTAAATCGGATCGGATACGGATAGTGGTTTGTCTAAAATCCGGATATCCGGTATCCGTTTTTAATTTTAAAAAAATAAAAAAGATAGTCCAAAAAGAAAAATGAAGGTCCAAAAAGGAAAAAATCCTCAAGTAGAATATTTAAATTTATATTATTTTGTTATTGTAAAAACTTTGTTAGAGAATTGAGATAAAAAAACATAAAAACATCGAGATGCAAGTAAAAAAATTAATGTGAATTTGTGGTATTGTGTTTATTATTGTTTATGTAATTTTGAATCATAAATTCACATATTGTGTGAATTACTATGTGTAGAAATTCTTATATTAAAAATATATTTTTTTATTGTGATAAGAAATAAAAAATATGATTTTCAAACGAAAATAATAAAAGATATAAGAAAATAAATTTAAAAATCGGATGCGGATATCCGGTGTAAATATCCGAATAAACCGGATATCCGATTTCCGGATATCCGATTAAAACCGGAGCGGATACGGATACCATTTTTCGATATCCGAAAATTCGGATATCCGAAAAACCGAATATCCGGTTTTGCTCACACCTAGTCAACGGGGCGGGTTTCGGGGCGGGGATCCAATCCCCGTCCCCGTCCCCGCGAGGCAAACGGGGACAAAATCGTCCCGTCCCCGTCCCCGTCCCCGTGGGGATCCCGTCCCGTCACTATTTTAGAAAAAAATAATTCGGTTTATAACTATATTTTAATATTATTTATATTATCTAAAATACTTTATATTATTTATATTATTTAAGCTATATTTTAATCATATTTATATTACTTTAATATTTTCAAAGTATATTTTTATATTGTTTATATTATAATAATATTAATTGAATATAATATATATTAATATTATCGGGGACGGGGCGGGGAACGGGGCGGGGATATCTGCGGGGAAAAATGTTCCCCCGTCCCCGCTCCGCGGGGGTAGAACACCGGGGATTCCCCCCTATTCGGGGCGGATCCCCGCGGGGACGGGGAATCCCCGCCCCATTGACAATCCTAGTCCTAGATAATCCGAGATAAAATCAACATATCCTAATCTATTCCCTTCTTTTTTTGAAAAAAAAAAATCTATTCCGTTCCCTATAAATAGTCTACGTATTAAGTCCGGCAGTAATACATTAGCTCGCTACTATAATCAAGTAATGGACTCGGCCAATATAATTAATTCAATCTTCATTATTACGAAAAGACTATAATATCCTTACCTAATCATATCACTAAATTATTGTTATTTCATGTGATTTATATGATATAATAAATAAACACTAAATTTATTCTTAGTGTTTTTGCGATCAAATTTATATGCATATCTTTTGTTTCTAAGAATAATTTTTTATTAAACTATGTTTTAGTTTTAATAAAGTTAAAATTACTTTTGTAATAATAGAATAATAATTAATGAGTTATATCTTGAAAGTGAACAAGTGCTCGGACAACTCATACAATTAAATAATCGAAATATAATTTTATCTTACATTCTCCTATCAACCGAAGTGAAGGCAGCCAGTACATATTCGAGGTCCCAACTCCCAAGCAATTATAAGGTAATAGGTTGATGTTGTAATTGTTATCTCCTGCCACTGTCAATAGTTTTAATCTTATATATTTTTTTCTTACCCGTTAATTAATATATCTTTTTTTCGTGCACACTTTCTTATTCTTTTTTCGTATTCTCAGATTTAATATTTATTGAAAAGTTCGATTTTAGTAAGATTGCCGAGGGAAGTTGCCACTTGCCAGTTGTCGCGCGCAAGAGTTTTTTTTTTTTTTTTTCTATAGTTAGTCAACTAATATAGATAAATCGAATCTTGACTTTATAAAATTAAATGCAATGTAGTGTTATGGACTTGTTTCACACATCTTTTTTGAATAATCGAAGCATTTTCTCTACCGGAAAATGCTCAAATATCATATAACGCGATTGCTCCTAAGATATATATTATTTCACGACAAGTTAACATGGAACTAGATATTGATAAAGTAAAAGGTCAATGAGAACTCTTAATATTTCATTAATAATTATAACGGTAATATTTCTCAAACATTCCATTTCCCCTTAAAATATAAACACAAACAACTGCATTTCCATTAATCTCCGTATAATGCTTTGTTTCCCTTATCCCCATATAAGTGGGAAGCTATTGGGTATTGTCGGATAAATGCTTGCCTACTGCGATTTATTTGACTTTTGGGGATTATGAGCAATTATTATTCTTCGATACTTTGTGTCAAATATTGGTTGTCATGCATATTCACACGTAATTCCAAAGTGGTGATGATGAATTAGTAATGATTCTTCGTGGTGATGAATTAGTAATGATTCTTCAGGCATGATCGGTGGTTTTTGGGGTATGAATATTATTGAGATTGTTAAAATATTTATCATATGTTTTTTCTGAAATCGATTGTATTTATTTTGACGATCTATGTAAGATTCTCGAAGCAATATAGACTATAGAGCTCATCGATTGTTTAATCAACTCCTCAACAGTTCGAGCAATAAATTTTCTTAAATTTTCGGACCAAATTTTGGATGAAACGTATCTTCAAGAGTTTTCTAAATTGCTACCTTTTGAATAAAAAATTTCTCCAGACGACAAAAAGAAATATTTAATTGGATATTACTATGGTCAATGGAATAGTAATAACAAAAAAACTGTTGCAAAAGAAGATGATATCTATATATGTACATGTATTCTAAAAAATTCAGGATGATTTATGCAATAATAGACATATTCGCATTCACTACACCATATGTCAAAAAGTTTTTTCTTGGAAAATTTAAAAAAAAAACTCTACAAATGACAAACGCATTAAGTCCGATGTTTTTTTTTTTTGAATTTATCTTAAATATGGTATGTATATGATTTTTCAACATCTATCTATCTATGTTTATTTTTCAAAAAGATAGTAATATTGATTCCAAAATGGAAGTACGCGCACATGAGGCTAAATTGCCAAAAAGTCTACTTTGTGTATACTTTTACGAAGTAAGGCAAGAGCTCAAAATTTAAAGGAAGTATAACCAACCAAGAACACAAAAAGAAAGACTAAAAGAATAATTTGGAGGTAAATAATGCACGCAAAAAAAGTTACTCTAATCCCAAAACGAAACGGTGCATGAAGAGAAATAACGAGCCACTGAAGTTGTACGAGGTTCCTAGCTCAAAAGTCCATCTTCAAGGCTCCAAAGGACTTTGAGAATTGCAAGAAGGGAATTCAAGACACACAGTTGCCACAGCCTCTGCCCGATAAAACCTTATGTTGTCCCGAGACATAAAGCGACAAAAAGAGAAATATTGATAGGATCAACTCCTCATTTCCGTGGCCCCCATCCATTCTTGAATGGCAAGATCAACGGTTTCATTATCACTTTTTCTTGGTACTCTTAAAGATCCAGAGGTTTCAGGTCTTCCAAAGCATCAACAACAAATAAACCGACAATTATTCAATGTTGGAATGGTTCCTCGCCCTTTACGGTGCAAATCTTCAACCACGAGTCTTGGAAACAAATTGGTCTCAACTGAAATTCATCCCACTGCACAGGGCCACTTTTCCAAACCAAAGGAGCTCTAGGACAAGTGTAGAACAAGTGATCACGAATTTCTCGTTCGTGTCCACACCAACTACAAATTGTACCCAAGGGAACACCTCGTTTGGCCAGATTTATTTTGGAAGGCATAACATTGTGGAAGCACTTCCAAATGAAGTGTCTTAGGTTTCAGTTTCATTTTCCATAAGTTTGACTGCATCTCCCCTTTGTTGGATTTCTGTCACTACCTTCAATGATCCCTCCGCAAATTGTTCAGAATCCAAAATAACTTTGTATATAGATTTGACTTGAAATTTTCCGGGATTTGTCAAACTTCCACCTAAGAATGTTCTCAGTTTCATTCGACATAAAACCAAGTTTCAGCGCATACCTAGCTTGTGTCCAACATCTCCACATCCAGTAAGAATTTGCTGCGGAAAAGAGATCAGCTGAAGGGAAGTACTTAGTTTTGAAAATCTTGCTGATGAACAGATTGGGCTGTGTGAGGATTGTCCAGAGTTGCTTTGCAAGCATGGCTTCGTTGAAATATTGAATGTCATGAAGAGGAAGACCTCCTTACTGTTTAGATTTTGCTAGTTTAGTCCATAATTTCTAGTGAATCTTCATTCCACCATCTATCTATCCACACTAATCCTGAATATTGTGCTTGAGATTTTATATGATCCCGAATATTAAGTTACTAGAAATTTTTGCATCATAAAACAATTATATCATATTCCCAATTTACTTTTTTCCTCTCATCTTTGTTAGTATGAGCGACTGTTTCATAACTAACTAATAATTAGACCATACCATGAAGGTCTAATCAAGTAGTCGGGCCATGACATCTTTAAACGGTCATCATGAGTCTGATTCCACTTAGACTCATTGACTCCCGTTGAATGTGTGATGTTGAAAATGATATATGATTTAGACTGAACTCGAAGTGTGGGAATTACATTAACATTGTTGTAATACATTCTGAAAGTCATTAAAATTCACTTTAAACAGAACTTAGTCGAGTGTGGCCAATAAGCTTCATAATGGACTTCGTTCGAATGTGATTATCACGGTAGCATTACTTTTGGATAGGAGTCCAAACTCGGCTCATTTTGTGGGCTCGAGCTCATTTAATCCCTAATGAGAGATCGACTCGAGCTACTTTAAATAAAAAATTAAAATATAATAATAAGAATACTTCTTGACGGACAACAACAACTAAGGTGGCCAACGTGCCGGTTCGGGCCAGAATCGACACGGAACCAACACGCGGTTCCGAGACATAACCGGAACCACGACAGGCGGTTCTGGTATTTGGCAACTGTAAGTGGGCCGTGCCGGTTATTGGTTCTCGATCCGCCGAAACCGTGGTTCCGATCCCGGTTCTGGGGCGGTTACCGGCCCATTTGTATGCAGACATAATAATATATTATATATTATATAGTATATAATGGCTAATTAATATATTAATGGTTAATGTAATAATTAATGCACCGAACGAGACCCTATCTAATTAATATTCCAATGTTGATCCCGCGCAGTTTCCCGAAAATTATCCTGAAATTCGTAATTGGAACCGGAACCGCAAGCCCAGCGGAACTGCCGGAACTGGCCGTGACCCGTTCGACATATTACAACAAAATAATAAATTATAATATATAATAACAATATAACAGTACTTAATAATAATATATTATAAACTATGTCCATATGTCACATACCAGTAAATTGGACTTGAGTAAGCCCAACAATAGCCTTCTGCCGTGCCCATTGTGGACATTGCCATCCAATCCACATATCAGCTCCATCCAATCAATAATCATACACTTCGCTGCTCGATCGATTCAATTCGGATTCATATCTAAAGGTGTTGAAGGCCTATGATGATATGAGAGAGATAGAGATGGGTGATGTATCTGAGCTAACCCGTGCTCGATCGATCGCTTGACGTGGACTTACTGAAACAAGGAAGGAAATAGACATACTTGGGCTGGGCTATTTTGTTGGAGTGGGCTAAGATTAGGAATATAGGCTGCAGAATATTGTTTTAATATCTTAATTGGGACATGTGTTGAGAGTCCACTAGTATTATCCTGGAACAGTGATCATGTACGAAGGATTATGAAAGAAATTAAACCCTAATCTATTTCTTCTTCCTCAAGTCTCTCATCTCCTTTGCAACAATCTTCTTCTTCTCTTCTTCAATGTCTTCTTCTATCCAATCTCTTCTTCAAATCCTCTTATCTCCCAAATCTCTTAATATATCCTGAAAATACACAAAACATAGTGTTACCCTCGGGATTTTCGGCTAACGGTAAAATAACAATAACGACGAACTAACCCGCGAAGTAGAAGGCGCGAGAGGGAGAATGATGAATGAAGCTGGTAGCCCGAGGATGAGCCCGAGAAGTGATAGCAGACGCGCGGAGGGAGGCGCCCGAGTAGGATATGGAAAGCTCGAGAGGAGTGATCTCCCGGTCTGGAAAAGGGGCCAAACGAAGAGCGATCTGGTAGGGCGTTGGTAGAAAACTCAGTCAGGGTGGTCGGGTGTGAGAGACCCGATCAAACTTGTCAGGCCTGAAGGAAAGTGAGATGTCCAAGCAAGTTCCACTGAGGAAAAAAGGAAGATAGACCAATGCAAAAGAGCCCTAAGAACCCCTCAAGTAGCCCGACCAGTCGAGAAGGGGAGGCTGGGCGAAGGCGGGTTCTCCGAGAGGGTGAATCACCCGAAGGCAAACCGCCTGAAAGCAGAAGAACTAGAAAGACGAGACCGAGCAACATGAAAACTCCTTAAGAAAGGGGTGATCCCGACCAGAGCGGCTTCGTAATGAAGAAGGGGTCATAAAGAAAACTGAAGGAGAGGAAAGGAGATGAGAACGTGAGATCGTGGGGAAGACCACGTTCCCCCGCACGAGGCTCGCGAGGAAGGCGGGCCAGGGTGAGAGACTAGGTCAAGGCGAGGCAAAATGAGGTTAGTATAAACAGCAACGATTTAATCATTTCCCAGATACGCTTTCGAAATAACTAAAACTGCTTTACGAGCCAACGCACCTATCTTTCACCCGTTTTCTGACTTAAGCATCGAAGGGGCTACACTGGCACCAACCCCAGCCCCCTTTGACGTGTTTTTGAGTTCTGAGTGCTAGGCTCGACGGAGACGACCGACGGAGACCGAAGAACTCGCGCCGGAGGAAGTACGAGGGAAAGAACAGTCGCGGCAACCGCCGTTTCAAGAAGACGTTTTACGCGGTCCACATCACATAGTATAATATAGCCCATACATTATATAAATCAACAGCAATCAATATTATCCAACGGAAACCACGACAATACATAACATGTTTCAGTGCCTAAACCGACGCCGTTTTCGTTTTCTTCTCAGTCTTCGCAGAAGGAGTGGGCTTCTATCCGAGCAATCAGTTATGAATGAGGTCAACCATGAGGATTTTGTATTTTTTTATTTCTGAATTGCCATAGTCTTGCACTGGCCGTAACTAGGATGCTCTTAGATTTTCATTTTTCTTGGTGATTGGCGATTACTTCTACATTGTGCTCGAGGATTTGGTTTCTAGTGATTCTTTTGTTTTTATTATAGCTTTTCGTCATCACGTTTACTTTGTTAATGTTACGCATTGACATTTGGAGAAGTAATTCTTATGGTTTCTAGTGATTGCTTGTTTAACCGAAATTGTGCTCATTTGTGTGTTGCACCTTCTACTTTTTTACACAGGAGTTAGATCGGTCAAAACTAGGTGATGAGAGGTTAATATATGGGGTAATATCTTTCGTTTTATGTTTTTGAGTTGTGAATTTATCTCATTACACTTTATGCTTTTAGGCCTTTTACCTATTCGGTGGCTGAAAATGATTGGGATTTGTGTTTGGTTGAACTAAGTTGAGAAGGGAACAGGTGGATGTTGATTTCCGATCAATAACTATTGATGAAGGTTTGGACAATGATCTTCCACAGCAGATACTTGATGCAGTTGCAAAACAGAGAGAGGAGCTGCAGCAAATGGAGGTTGAGCTTCGGGCCCAGCTCATGGTAAGATCGGAAATTGTGCACATGCAAAACACATATGAAGCTCAAATAAAGGAGTATGCAACTGCGAACGCCAAATTTCAGGTCTTGACTCTCTTGTTTACTTTGAATATTTTTCCATATGTAGCTATTTTATTGTGTCAAAAGTTGGATTTGGGTTATTCCTGGCGCTATGTTATCCTGCAAAATATCATACTTTGGCTGTTTGTTCCGCATGTGACTTTGCCTGGATCTGATATATTTGATTGTTTAGAAACAATTACATGGAAAGGAAAAGAAGATTCAAGAGCTTGAGGAAGGATAGAAGAGAAGGAAAGAGCTCCGTGCTATTCAATTGGATTATGATGCTGCAAGTTTATTTCCTTTTGTGGGTTGCTAATCCATTTTTAGCCTGTTATTTGTTTATGACCTATTCTCATATTTAGCAGGCTTGGGCTGAAGAGGATCGTGTAAGAGAACAAAAACAGGAGCTCCAGCGCTACATGTACTCTTTGGACTAGGGGTGAAAACCAACCGAGCTGTTCGCGAACAGCTCGCGAACAGCTCGGTCAAAGCTCAGCTCAAGCTCGGTCAAAGTCGAGCTCGAGCCGAGCTCGAGCTCGGCTCATTAACTATCGAGTCGAGATCGAGCTAAATTTGTATGGGCTCGATAGTTCGTCGAGCTTATCGAGCCCAGTTTTTTTTATTATTATAATGTTATTACTCAAATTATTCATATTATATTATATATCAAAAACCCTAATTCTAGTTACACATCGCAGCCGCACAGCCCATCATTCACAAACACCAAACTCCACAGCTTCTCTTCATAGGTAGAAGATTCTTAGTAAAAAAACTCTTTCGTGTTGGTATCTGATGACAACTGAAAACCGATTGACCAAAGTTTCGAGTAGTATATGGATGTTCTACCAAAATCTGACGGCGCCACATCAGGTTTCGCTTGTTCGACTGTTAACTTCTAAGCTTCGCTCTGATTCTCTTGGACTGTTGTTTTTTAGGTGCACATAACACAAGGAGACCACGACGGCGCCGCCGTAATCGTGTCGTGGGTCACCGTCGACGAGCCAGGCTCGGAAGCCGTTCTGTACTGGGCCGCCGAGGAGGACAGTCGTCGGAAGAAGAACGAGGCTTAGGGATCTCAGACCAAATACAAGTATTTCGACTACACTTCGGGCTACATCCATCACATTCGAGGCCTCAAGGTGTTTGTTAAAAAGCTCTACTGAAAAAAAAAGCTAGTTGCTTACAGTATGTCAAGCAGATGACTGATTCGAGCCAAGCTCAAGCATTTGGAAGTGATGCAATTCGAGCCTTATCGAGCCGAGCTCGAGCGGCTCGATAACCCGTCGAGCCGAACTCGAGCCTCAAATTTTAAAGCTCGGTCGAGCTCGAGCCGAGCTCGAGCCTGTAAATTCTTTATCGAGCCGAGCTCGAGCTGGGCCATGTTCGGGCTCGGCTCGGCTCGTTTACACCCCTACTTTGGACTTGTATGAAAAACTACGGTTTGTTACTTCCTTAGTTTTTGCGTTACTCTGATCCTCTAATTTTTTGATTAAGTAACCTGTATATGGTTCCAAGTGATAGCTGGTACACCTCAACAAATTCCAATTTTGAATTTTACTTTCTACCTATCGCATTCATGGTTTATCATAATTTCCCTTTAACAGTATGCGAGATTTTGATTTCTTCATATCATATATTATTAAGAGGGAGCGGAATAGCTCTGGAGGTGAAAGAATTCAACACATTAAACAAATTCATGATCTTCAGGAAAACTAGAGGAGAAAAAGAGGCAGTTGATGGAGTTGGAGGAACAGGTATATCAACGTTTAATGAGTTCTTTATCAATGATGGTTGAAAAACAGTAACTTATAACTTTTCCGATTGTAAATACCATTATTTGTTTTGGTTTTATTCTTTAGTTTAAATGATCTTGCACTTTGTGAGATTTGCTTAAGTTGGAAATTTATGCACTCATCAAGCTTCGTCGTTATGGTCAGACTAACAGTTTATTTTCTTGTCATGTCTGCTGTTTGCGATGTCGGTGAAGGTTTTGCAATCTTTTAATATTTCTTAATTTACGCGACAATTTAAGTTTAGGATATCTATGTTTGTTTAAGGACAGTTATGAGTTCAGTTGAAGGCTATGTTACGCTATCAACAAGGCGTACCTCACCCATCTCACGTCACCCAATCTCGTTTTCATTCAATTCCTCCAATGTCATCTTTCAAACACATGCCAAACCCACATGTTAGTGGTCTTTCAACATCACTTTACAACTTACGGGCTTTTGCTAAAAAAAAATAGAGTCAATTTGACAATTGCTACTGTCCTTGCCCTGTCATGTTGAAAGCTATGTTGGATGTTGAGCAATCACCTACTGATGAATAACTATCCAGCCTCACTTAATGGGCAGGTTCAACATAATGAAGATGTGCAGGTTGGTTCGCAGATATGCTACTTTTTTCAAATATTTTTTTTTTATTTTTGTCCCATTTTTCAGGTCCACAACATTGCGGCAGCAGACCATGACAATACCCAAGCACAGCCGCGGAACGTGCAAGAAATTTCTTCTCAGTTACACGATGCTCTTAGATTTTACAGCATTGAGTTTTGCTAAACATGCCGACGAGAGTGAGGTCTTCATTGAGTTTTACAGCACGACAATGTTTCTATTCTACTTTCTGCAGCGCATGGATTGTGCTATTTATTGTTGCTTCTAGTTATGTTAGATTCTGAGTTAATTTAGGATAAATACTTCAACAAAGCCGCTGAAGACGGATATACAAACAGAAATACAGTGGCAGAACATTCCATTTTTTCTAGTGGTGCGTCCTTTCCAGAGACTGTCACTACTCATACAGTAGCTTTTTGTGAGAAAACTACAGATGCTGCTTCCATTGCTTATTCTTCAGATGCCTTAGCCTCCTCAGGGCAGAAAAGCGAAATGCCTGTAGATAGTCTCTTATTGGATGAAAGAGCGTTGCTCGCATGTATGGCTCGTACTACTGGATCTCGTGGCAGAATCAAAATAAGTTCAACTGTAAGATAATCAAATCTTTAGTTGTTTTACCGCAACATAAGTGGTTTGCAGTAATCGATTCAATTGTTTGACTTCAATTTCTTTAGACAGCTTCCCAACAGGCTAGCGAAAATGCTGACCCCTCTACATTGGTACGACTACAAGAAAAAAAGTATGGGAAACTTGAAGATTTTATGGCCAGTCATCCCGATGTAACCCATATTGGGAATATAATCCTTAATTTTCTCCACTAAGTCTTGTTGGGTGTTAAGTGGGCAACATCTTTCTTTATTTAAGGCATGTAGTAAGAGCAGCAGTATTGGTCTTTATTAGTTTGCTCTATAAATTGCTATCGTGATGTGATCTGATAAATAGAGTTTCAGCTTAAGAATGTAAAAGCTTCTCACTTTTATCCCTTGTTAGGATATTTAATTGGTTGTGTCAATAGTTTAAGTCTTGGGATTAATTATGTAATTATCTTTAGCTTGGGCTTTGGACTAGATAGTAATTTTTGTATTATTAGTGATTGGGCCTTAATATACCTAGGGTTAATGTGGTATATAAGGTTTTACCAACTCACTTTGAATGGTAATCAAAGATAAAAAGGCTTACTCTTATTTTCACACACTACACACACTCAAAGGTGAGAAACTCTCCCTTCTTCATTCCATTTAGCCTCTTTGATTCCTTGTTTGGTGCATTTCGGGACCAACATCCCTGCTTTGTCTTCTTATCCGTCATTAAAAGATAACAGTGAGCTACGAGTATGAATAAGTCCACCCAAATTTCAGTTTCGATCTTGGACGGAAAAAATTACCATCGTTGGATAGTGCAGATGAAAGTCTTGTTAGACTACCACGAGTTGCTAGATATCGTGGAGAAAGGCTTCGCAGAATTCGCAGAAGGGGCAAGCGATGCACAAAAGGGTCTACCGAGAAAATAAGAAAAAGGATAAGAAGGCATTGTTCTTCATACACCAAGGAGCAACTGATGAAGTATTTGAGAAGATTGAAGCAGCAACAGCAAGCCTGGGATACTCTAACGACAACGTACGCTGGGGCCAAAAAGACCAAGTGTGTTCAGATGAAGAAGATGGCGATCTTCGTTTATTCCATTGTCGGAATTTCCAGCCCTCGCACGATGAGGTTACGCAGCGTCGTAGGAGGACGCCCGGTGACGATATTGGTTGATAATGGCTCAACCACAATTTTATTTCCTCATCCTTGGTTCCTTACTTCGACTTAACTCGGATAAGACGGGCACATTCATGGTGCAGTTGGGAGATGGGCATCGACATGAGTCAGAAGGGGTGTGTAAACATCTACCTATCTCATTTTCGAGGTGCGCTATTAAGATAGACTGTTATGTGTTCACTTTGGGCGGGGTTGACGTAATTATGGAGTGGCATGGCTCGCCACGTTTTATTTCTAACTATTGCTTATTGATAGAAATAAAATCATATAATTACGTCCCCGTTGTCTATAAACCAATATGGGCCTCGGCCCATGCCCCCCTCTCTATCACTCTATTACCCTTCGAAACAACCTTGTTCTCAAGGTTGAAATCCGGAAACTGGCTCTGAAATGTGATCTTACTCATCCAAGTAGCATCAACCACGGGCTGCCCTTCCGCCTTAAATAGTTGCTCATCTTCCACATCCTTTTTACATTCCTTCCTCCATGCTAGCACCTCCTCGGGTGCCCACACCGACCCCATTGGTATCTCCAAACTCTCCGGTAATTCCACCTCCACAGAATGGCTTCCCACCACGTTCGGGCACATCGTGAGATCCCCTCATAACTCCACTCGGTCTCCACCCCACTCGAAACCCATGGGGCGAGCCATGCCACTCCCAGAATTACATCAACCCCTCCCAAAGTGAAAACATAATAGTCTACCTTAATAGCACACCCCGAAACGAAATAGGTAGCTGCTTACACACCCTTTCTGACTCATGTCTATGCCCGTCTCCCAACCGCACCCTGAATTTGTCCGTCTTATCCGAGTTAAGTCGAAGTAAGGAAACCAAGGATGAGGAAATAAAATTGTGGTTTGAGCCACTATCAATCAATATCATCACCGTGCGTCCTCCCACGACACCGCGTAACCTCATCGTGCGAGGGCTGGAAATTCCGGCCATGGAATAAACCAAAATATCGCCATCTTCTTCATCTGAACACACTTGGTCTTTTTGAACTTCTTACTGCTCCGTCACCTCATTATACTCGTACTGTTGGAGATCAAATTCCTCGTCCTCTACAGCCAACATTGCTCTCAGTTGTTTGAACTGACAATCATGCGTAGGTGTAAACGGTTTCTTACACTTAGAGAACAACCCCTTTGTTCTTAGGTCTTCTAATACCCTCGGTGGATGTCGAGTGAATCTGGAGCGGGCAGTGGACTGTCCGGAAAGCCCTGGATTCACTCCTAGGGAATGCGTAGCCGGTTTAGAGAAGCTCTCGATCGAACCCCGTGCACTACCAACCACTGCTGTCGTATTACTCTCCCCGAGCAGCATCGAAGAATTGGCCGAATGCATCCCAGACCACTGAAAGTCAGACCCTCTCGCCCTCTACTCTGAAAAGATAAATTATCCTCAATATCCCTTGCTAGTTCTATCGCCGTTTCCAAATCGTTTGGGAGACGCAATCGCAATGATCCCCGAAGCATACACTTCAACCCATTCATAAAATAGCCCAAATAGTGTGCATCAGTCACGCCTGGGAACTTGACCCGCCAATGGCTGAAAACAGAGATGTCTTCCATTGCTCCGGTTTGCTTGATTCCGGATAGCCGTTCGAACTTTAAATCATATGTCAAAATGCGCCACCAGTGTCTGCGTGAACTCGTCCCATGACATGCGCGCCTTCATGCATGTCAACCAGTGCAAGGCAGCTCCATCAATGGCTCCCTAGCTGCTGCCACCTTTCTTTTCAGTGTAGCACCGTTCAATTCAAACTGTTGTTCGGCCCGTGCTATCCACCCAATCGGATCTATCCCCTCAAATGACGGTAGAAGCGCCAAGGTAGCGCCCCCATGCACCTGATCGTCCGCGAGAGGCGTCACCCTGCCCGTGACGAACGCCTCCGTGTGCTCCTCCGATGACTTCAGAATCACATTTGACAACGTAGCCAAGGACGCCGTGATTTCGGCCAATTGCGCACCTTGTGCGTCCGGCTTCTCCCTTACGTCGGCTTGATCGGTCTCCAACTTATCCAAACGATGGTTGTTTGATCTCGTCACTCCGGCGGGAACGGGATACGGCAGGTCGGACCACTAGCGCTTGAGGTTAGGTACTTTTACTTACCTTTAGTTCTCTCGCAACAAAATTCACAGGTTGCTTGCGGTTTGTTCGCTAATAGCACGCCCAATGCATCCCATTCCATTCATTGCAACCACTAAGCAGCCGCGACGACGAGCGTTCGAAGACTACCAAATACCCACAAATCCCTTCAGCTAAGAGATCGACGGCTTTCTCCTCAACGTAGTCGACATGAGCTTCTCCGATAGCCTAACCCTAGTGTGGATTGTAATATTCCCATCATCCACACCGAGGAAAATATCCAACGCAAGAATAGCCAAACAGCACCTAAAGATGATTCTCTTCTCCGATCGATGCGCAGTGAGGGAATGTAATCTGTTATGAATGGTTTTACTTTCTCTATAGGTTGTCGAAGTGTCTACCTCCAAAACTGGAAGCATGGTCATGCCAAGTGTCACTTTGTTGGTATTGATATCTTCACTGGGAAGAAGCTCGAAGACATCGTTCCTTCAGCTCACAACTGCGATGTTCCTCATGTTACTCGCACTGATTACCAACTCATCGACATTTCTGAGGATGGATTTGGTGATGCTATTCCATACATTTGTCTTTATAAGCAACTTACACTTAAGTTTTATCGTGTGGTTCTCGTGATAAAGAGGACTCTTTTGAACTTTTCATTGGAAATGTTTATGAACTTTGAATATCATTGCATGTTTCAGGTGAGTTTGTTGACTGATAATGGCGATAGTAAGGACGACCTCAGATTTCGAGCTGATGAAAACCTTCTCTCTCAGGTAAAATAAATACAATCCCAACCCACACCTACCTTTTTCTTGGAATTTCTTTTGGTGACATGACAAAGCTTGTGTCTTAACTCGAGGCGTGTAATAAACGTATCAAGGATGGATTTGCCGAGGGAAAGACCACGTCGTGAGCGTCATGTCTTCCATAGGCGAGGAATAGACCTGCACTCTTAAGGATATTGGCCCCAAATAGGAATGTTTTGCTGGATATCAATAATCAAGATGATGAAGATATTATTCGATACATTAGCGAAGAACAACTATGATGGTACTCACTCCGTTTAATGTCCTCGACTTAGTTTAGGGATTGTTTTCTCAGGACCATGTGGATTATGTTTGTGCTGTAGTTGTACTCTCTTCCTTTCTTGCTTTCACAGAATTACAGAGAAAAGAATGCCACATGACAAGTTTCAAAAAAAAATTACAAACAATCATCTCTTCCAACCCACCAAAAGTGTAATTATTTTTCTTTTCTTTTTTTTGGTTCAAACTCATTGTATAACCTAGTTTCTTAATGATGAACGTTCGAAGACTAACCCTAGCGTGGAATGTAATCTTCCCATCATCCACATCGAGGAAAAGATCCAACGCAAGAATAGCAAAGCATCGCCTAAATACTAACGTATTCTGTTACGGTGCCCGTGAGGAGAATCTGTTGATGTGAAGTTCGATTTTTGTGGCCCGAGGGATGTTGAGTTTAGGAATGTGAGGTCGTGAAAAATGATGGCGACGGTGTAAGTGGCTCTTCTGTGCTTTGTTACGGGGATTGTTGATCTTTTGAATTTGTTTGTGTATCAGTAGAAGTTAAAAAGTTCATTAATTCTTGGTGCTACTTATATTTACTATTCTATTTCTAATATTTCATTATTTAAAGTAATAAAAATGATAATTACGACAATTCATAGTGTTTAAAGGCCGCAAAACGAGGCGGGTCTCTCTACGCCTTTTTGGCGCACAGTTTAGTAGGCGCGCCTCCGGTGTGCACCTTTCCGTGAGGCCTAAGGTGCACACCCCATAATGCCCCGAATAAGAAGGCGTACACCCAAAGCTTGGGAACAACAAATAAATTCAAACCATAAAAATAGCTTTTCCATGTGAAAACGACAAAGATGCAAATTATAACCAAAAATATGAAATAATATATTTATACATTGCACATGCATAGAATGTGCATGTATACTAGTGTATGTAAATCCCCGCTGTAAATTAATAATGTAGTCGTCAATATACATGTTTGTACAATAACTAATTTTCATTCCGTTAATACAATAACTGCTTCAGCATCATATTACATTAATGAAATCCTTTTTAACATGGAAAAATATTGACTATATATCAATATACATCTTTGTACAATAATTAATTTTCATTTGAGTTAATACTATAGTTGCTTAATCATATTACATTAATGAAATCCCATTTAACATGGAAAATATTGACTACACATCTCACATGTTGTAAATTTTAATTATATTACATTAATGAAAACCTTTTTAACATGGAAAAATATTGACTAAACGTCTCACATATAGTAATTTAATAAAAATACTGGATAATATTTACAACAAAAGGTTTTCAACTAACCTAGGTGGGAAGCCTTGAGTCGTAACGACAATGCACATAGGAACAAGCTGTCAGTGTCATTTTCACGCTCTTATTATATATACGGATTGTCTAAGGCTCTCACTGTTAAACCATTTACGTTGAGTACTAAGGTATTATTTTATTCTTTCTCATGATATATTATATATATTATTCTTCTCTCATTTTCTTTAATTTGAGTGGTAAGAATGCTTATTTCTTTGCCTCTTTTTTCCATCCTTTCTGATATGCATCTTTGCGTAGTTAACTGGAGATATAGGAAATGGAAGGTTCCAAGCGATCACAGGACAAGAACAACAATGACAGCAAGAGAAAGATGGCAGATGTGCCTCCATCAGAAATGGCACACATCTGTTATGAACTAATCTGTTTTTGGTCTTTTTTGATATATAGAATGAAGAGATTAGAGGTTGAGAAGCGAAGGATAGATGAGATTGAAGAAGAAGAATCAGCAAAGGAAGAAGAGAGATTAGAATAAATAAAATAAGTTTTCCATGAGTATCATCATCACTACAAAGGACACATTCTTTTCAATGATGATAGAATAAATAAGTAGAAAAAGATTAAAAGAGACATCTTTTAAGCTTCTATTCATGGGTTTATGTGCACCACCTTGAAATTACCATCTTCGTCAACGTGCATGTCTGTGTGTGAAATATGTTGACCTTATAACTGGTGTGGGCACACAATAATAAGTCATGTATATTTTTTCAGGACCAAATACCTATGCTCACCGAGGACCTCAGCAGAAGGAGACGAATAAGAAATTGGAGGAGGAAAAAGCTTCCCTTCATGAACAATTTAATGCACTGACCGAAAAATTAAAGATTTCACAATGTGACTATTACGTACATAACATGCATCATTTACTTTTCAATTCATCAATCGATCGTATTATGACATTTTCGAGTATATTTGTGCAGTGGAGGTTTCCAAGAAAGACGAAATAGTAACCGGGCTCAGGGAACAGTTGGACAAGATCAAAACTGATGGAGGTGCGTCATCTTCCAATTCGAAGGCAAAACAAGACGATCAAGACGACCTAGACATTGATAAGTTTCTCAACTTCGAGGAGATAAACAGATTATCTTCTAATGCTGATGATGGAATTGTTCCTTGAAAATCTATGAATAAGTATATACAAGTTTCAGAGATTTAGTATCTATGATCTATGTTTCATAGATATCATTAATATGAGATTTAGTTTATTTTATTCATTACTTCTTATTCTTTGTTTTTCCTAACATGTCATAGGACTTCATGCAATTTGGAATAATAACGACTGTAATAGAAGAAATACGAAAAAACACAATGATTTTACATGAAATCTTAAATATGTGAAAAAGAGTCCCCAACTAGAGAGGTGGATTATATAATCCCATAAACAAAATCTTAAATTACATGTTATAATCTTGCAGCTTTCGGGCTAAAAAACATATTTGGGCATAAAATCCACCATTTTTTGTTGCTTATAGTGTTCTCAACTTCGGTTGAAGTTATTATATATATATATATATGCCTGATATATGTCTGCATCGTGAACAATCTTTCTGAGTGAATACCGCTAGAGTCTTTTAACCTCTTCGAGCGATCAAATACCACCGAGCAAGCAATGACATCGTTACATGTTTTGCGCGGTGGACGACGTTGCGAAGAAAGAAGAAATAGTGCAGTCGGACTTAAGGATTTTATGGATGCTCATCTATGGATGCTTTATTTATCTTATGCCTTATCTTACCAATTTTGTTCAATTATGATCATTCTTTTCCTACATAAATTGTTGCACGAAATCCACCATTTGATCGTGGGAGAGATGATGACGATAATTAATTAACCGAATATCCAAATAACGGTAAAAAAATTGAAATATATCACTTTCACGGCGACACCGCAAACCATTTGTGAATGCAAGCTTAGTTTGTAGTACCTTTGAGCGCTATAAATCGTCTGATTCTTATGAAACTTTAAAGGGTTTGTCTGCGCAAGGATATGCATATGTACATATACGCACTGTATTTTCTTATAGCAGCTTTTATGACATCTTTAAATGCTTTTAATGCTAATAGTTTATTTTTATCGTAGATTGAAGTTTCTATTTCAATGGTTGATTCTCAAAAGACTATTGAATCATGAACAACGACCGTTCAACTAAATATATGTAGTCTTTTAACTTCTTTCGCCATGTCGTCGATCCGTTTTATACCCGACCACCAAACTCACGCAACTTAAATAACATGAAAGATTTAACATTAGTTGTCCGTCATCTAATACCTCCGAAAGCGATGAAATTGTGAAATTACCATCACGTGTTTTGCATAGTGGAGGTTGTGAAAGAAAGAACAAACAACGGAGTTGGGCTCAGGGATTTTTGTGGATGCTTTATCTATACGATCTATACTTCTGTACTATTATATTAACGGTGAGATGAGTGGCTATTAACTGCTAATTTGGTCTGTAAAAATATTTAGAATTTAACCTCTCTATTTCCAATTTCTTTAATTAAATAATTATCACATTTAACCCCTCAATTTTTGTTATTATATTTATACCCCTAGTCATTATTTTCTATAAAAATTATATTTCATCTACCAAACATAAATTGTAAATTTCAAAACTAAAATTAAAACAATTATATTTTAAGCACACGCATAGTGTGTGCAGATATTACGAGTTTATCTCATCTTATCTTATCTTGTTATTTTGATCAATTTTGATATTTATATGACAATTCGTTTCCCATATATCATACACAAAATCCCATCATTTACTCGTGATTGCGTGTTTGGTATACGTCTATGTTGGCGTGATGTGACCCTGATGGTATTGACCATTCAACAAAATCAGCATTGAGAATGGAAAACGTGGACAGAGAAAAGCAAGCTCAATGTCAGGCCGAGATTTGTTTTTTTGCGTGCGAGGAACAATTCAAAGTCAATACAGCAGTGTTTATATTCATCAGTTCATACGGCGTATTAAGGGCATTCCTCTCCTATAAATAGGCTCATTTGCAGAAGGAAATAACAACACCACCACAACACAGAACTTCGTCTTCTCCGATTAATCATTTTCTGTAGTCTACTCCTTATATTGTTGTAGCTGCTTTTGTACCACGTCAGTGTACGTGTCTGTAATATCTCCACATAATAAAGTTCTACCCTCCGGCCCGTTGACGTAGGTCATTCTGACCGAACCACGTAAATCTCGTGTCACTGTCCAAATTTATTTTTCGTCTCTTTTATTTATTATCGTCATTTTTCGGGCAAAATTAATTATCGGGGATTTCCGCATATCCTAACTAATTGGTATCAGAGCCAACCCGATTTATTTTTTAGCCACCATGACGATAACAAAAATGTCAATTGAAAAGTTCGACAAAAATGTCAACTTTGCAATGTGGAGTCTCAAGATGGAGGCCATACTCATTCAAGACGGTTGCGAGGTGGCGCTTGAAGGCGCAAAGAAAAAACCAACCGACATGAAGGACGATCAATTTAACGAATTGGACAAGAAAACCAGATCGGCTATTATCTTAAATCTCTCTTACGAGGTTTTACAAGAAGTTGCCACGGAGACGACGGCCATGGGTATGTGGGATGCGCTAAAAGCGATCTACATGAAGAAGACTAAGGAGAATCGGCGTTATTTAAAGCAGAAGCTATACAGTATGAAAATGACGGAAGGTACTTCTATTCTTTCGCATCTCGATAAATTCGATTCTATCATTATTGATTTGGCGAACGTAGAAGTCAAAGTGACGGACGAAGATGAGGCCATAATATTGTTGTGTTCCATTCCCTCGTCTTTAAAGCATTTTCGTGACACGAATATATACGGAAAAGACACAATATCATATTCTAGTGTCAAATCTGCGTTAAAATTGAAAGAACAGATAGACAGGGATATTACGGGAGAAACAAGTGGTAGCCAGGCAGAAGGCCTGTTTGCACGGAGAAGACCAGAACGTAGAGACGTTGAAAGTAGCAAATCTAAAGAAAGGTCAAAGTCCAGGTACAGAAATGAAGTCTGTAATTTTTTGCAAGAAAAATGGTCACATTAAAGCTGATTGTTTTAAATTAAGGAGAAAAATAATCAACAATATAATAAACCCGTCGAAGCTAGTTTAGCTGCTGATGAGAGCGATGGAACTATTTTTGTAGCAACTACAAATATTGTTAGGTCTGATAATGAGTGGATCTTAGATTCGGGTTGTTCTTACCATATAAGTCGGAGTCAAGATTGTTTTTCCACATATGAAAAATTCGATGGTGGATACGTCTTAATGGGAAATGATGATCCGTGTAAAGTTGTTGGTAAAGGCACAGTTAGGAATCATCCGAACGCTCACAGAAGTCAGACACGTTCCGGATATGAAGAAAAATCTTGTCTCTTTAGGTAGACTTGAATCTCAAGGGTGCAGGTTCTCAGGTGAAGGTGGAGTTTTAAAGATTGCCAGAGGTGCCCTTGTTGTGATGCAAGCTTGCAGGTCTGGAAATTTATATATTTTGCAGGGAACTACAGTTACAGGTTCCGCTGCAGTTTCGACATCCCCGGAGGTTGATACCACGAGATTATGGCATATGCGACTTGGACACATGGAAGAAAAAGGCTTGACGATATTAAGCAAGCGGGGCCTACTGCGGTCAAAGTACTGGTAAGATGGACTTTTGCGAGCATTGTATTTTTGGAAAGCAGAAACGAGTCAGCTTCAATTCGCCAGCTGTCCACAGAACGAAAGGTACTTTGGACTATATTCATTCTGATGTATGGGGTCCTTCTCGTGCTCCGTCCAAAGGTGGTGCAAGATATATGTTAACTTTCATTGATGATTTTTCAAGGAAAGTTTGGGTATATTTTCTTAAACAGAAGAGTGATGTTTTCCTAACGATTAAACAATGGAAAGCTTTGATTGAAAAGCAGACAGGAAAACAGATCAAACGATTGCGGACAGATAATGGCTTAGAATTCTGTGGAAGCGAGTTCAACGAATTTTGCAAGAATGAAGGAATTACTCGACATCACACTGTTCGAATGAAGCCTCAACAAAATGGTGTTGCCGAGCGCATGATCCGAACTCTTTTAGAGAGAGCTCGATGTATGATCTCTAACGATGTGTTGACAAATGATTTTTGGGCTGAAGCTATCGCCGCAGCATGTTATATTGTCAACCGTTCACCGTGTTCACCGATCAACTTCAAGACTCCTGAGGAAGTATGGTCAGGTACCCCTGCTGATAACTTAAGAATATTTGGGTGCCCAGCTTATATGCACGTAAACGAGGGAAAGTTAGAGCGTAGAGCTAAGAAACGTATTTTCCTCGGTTACGCTTCAGGGGTGAAAGGATATAGACTCTATAATCCTGATCCTAAGTCACCCAAATTTATAATTAGCAGAGATGTTACATTTGACGAGTCTTCTATGTTACATCCTACGAAAGAGTCTACTGATTTTCCTAATCAAGAAAAGAAGGATAGTGTACACAGCGAGGTGGAGCTCGAGAACAACAAAGATCCTTCAAATGATCCTGCTACGAGTTCAACAGATCAAGAGGACCAGACAGAACCTGATTCAGATACTGTTGAAGATGAAAGTACCGAGCAGGAATATTCTATAGCCAGAGATAGGGAGAGACGGGAGATTCGACTACCACAGCGGTACGTAAATTTAGTTTCGTACGCTTTATCAGTGGCGCAAGAAACAGGTGGAGGCGGCAAACCTTCTACCTATTCGGAGGCAGTAAGCGATATAAATTCTGATAAGTGGTTGGTAGCGATCAATGAAGAAATGGAGTCTCTGCACAAGAATGGAACGTGGATTCTTGTGCCGCCGCCGAAGAAAAAGAAAATAGTCGGATGTAAGTGGGTCTTCAAGAAGAAAGAAGGTTTATCTGGTTCTGACGATGCAAGGTATAAGGCACGATTAGTCGCGAAAGGCTATAGTCAGGTACAAGGTGTAGATTTTAATGATGTATTCTCACCAGTCGTTAGACATAGCTCTATTCGTGCATTACTTGCATTCGTTGCCATGCATGATTTGGAGTTAGAACAGCTTGACGTCAAGATGGCGTCCTTACATGGCGATTTAGATGAACAGACTTACATGGCGATTTAGATGAACAGCAACCCGAAGGCTTCATAGTTGAAGGCAAGGAAGACCAAGTTTGTTTGTTGAACAAATCCTTATATGGATTAAAGCAGTCTCCAAGACAATGGTACAAACGGTTTGATTCTTTCATGTTCGGTCATGGTTTCTCCAGGAGCAAGTATGATAGTTGTGTTTACTTCCGGAAGTTAAATAACAGTTCATTCATTTATCTATTGTTATATGTTGATCAATGTTTTAAAAAGCGCAAAGCGTAGTGTGTCGCGTTTTAGTGTCGGTAGCGCGTAGCGTAAATAGCGTAGCGTATTGCGTGAGTATTTCGGATAAGCTAGATATAATACATAAATTAGATATAATATATAATAAATATAAATATTGTCATTTTTTATGTTATTATTGTAGTTATGACACTAAATAATCAATATTATCTCTAGAAACTCAATGAAATTAAGGTACAAATAATTGATTAAAATCTAAAATTTAAATATATATGAACGATATATTAAGAAGTTTATATAATTTCAAACAATAAATAGAGACCATATCAATTAAAAAATCATTCATGTTTGAATATACTATCAGTCCAACTAAATAAGTTTATTAAAATAATTGTTATAATTATCAAAAATTATATTGATATAAGAAAATATATGATATGCATGTCATTATGATCGTCATAAAATTATGAATAAATTGGATATGCTTATGTAATTTTATCATATAAATTACTCAAAATAAGAACGTTTTAATTATTGGGTGGAAGTTTAAACAAAAAGGAATAAAAATACAAAAAATAAAATCATTACTGACGGATAGTAAGAAGTTAACAAATAAAATAAAAAAAAAAAAGAAAAAACACTTTGCGACGGATTTAGCGACGGTTTTGCCGTCGCTAAACAGAAAAAAATTAAAAAAAAAATAAACGCGAAATAAAAAACGCGTCGGCGCGTTTTCATGGACAAACACGCTATCGCGCGCCTCGACGCGCGCAACACGACGCGTTTTAAAACACTGATGTTGATGACATGCTCATTGCGGCTAAGAATCTTGCAGAAATTCACCAGTTGAAGGCCTTATTGAATGGTGAATTTGAGATGAAGGATTTGGGAGCAGCTAAGAAGATTCTTGGTATGGAGATTAGACGTGATAAAGGAGCTGGTAAGTTACACCTGACCCAGGAAAATTACCTCAGAAAGGTTTTGGAGAGATTTGGCATGAATGATGCCAAACCAGTCAGCACTCCTCTTGCTAGCCATTTTAGGCTAAGCGCTGCTCAGTCACCATCATCAGATGAGGAAGAAGCATACATGGCACGAGTTCCCTACTCGAGTGCAGTCGGCAGTATTATGTATGCAATGGTATGTACACGTCCTGATATTTCACAGGCTGTTAGTGTTGTTAGCAGGTATATGGCTAATCCAGGGAAAGAGCACTGGCAAGCAGTGAAGTGGATTCTCAGATACTTGAAGGGTACTCTAAGCTTTTGTTTGGAGTTTGGCAGAAACAGTGATATTCTCGTTGGCTTCGTCGATTCAGACTACACAGGTGATCTCGATAAACGACGATCTCTTACTGGTTATGTATTTTCTACTGGAGGTTGTGCAGTTAGCTGGAAAGCTACTCTATAGCATGTAGTGGCGTTATCTACTACTGAAGCGGAATACATGGCCATTACTGATGCGATCAAAGAATCTTTATGGTTGACGGGGTTATTCAGCGAATTAACCCAGAATCAGGGAGTCATTACTATTTTCTGTGATAGTCAAAGTGCGATTCATTTGAAAAAGGATCAGATGTATCACGAAAGGACTAAACATATTGATGTCAAGTATCATTTCATTCGTGATATCATTGCAGATAAAAAGGTGTTTATCAAGAAGATACACACGAAGGATAATCCTGCAGATTTGTTTACAAAAGCTCTTCCAGTTTCCAAGTTCAAGCATTTCTTGGACTTCATTGGTGTTTTAAAAATGGTGAACTAGCCCGTCGGGGCTATGGACGGAGGGAGACAGAGATAAGGTGTTACTAATTAAGGTGGAGTAATTTTTTTTTTATGGAATCAAGGTCAAGGTGGAGATTTGTTGGCGTGATGTGACCTTGATGGTATTGACCATTCAGCAAAATCAGCTATTGAGAATGGAAAACGTGGACAAAGAAAAGCAAGCTCAATGTCAGGCGCCGAGATTTGTTTTTTGCGTGCGAGGAACAATTCAAAGTCAATACAGCAGTGTTTATATTCATAGGTTCATACGGCATATTAAGGGCATTCCTCTCCTATAAATAGGCTCATTTGCAGAAGGAAATAACAACACCACCACAACACAGAACTTCGTCTTCTCCGATTAATCATTTTCTGTAGCCTACTCCTTATATTGTTGTAGCTGTTTTTGTACCACGTCAGTGTACGTGTCTGTAATATATCCACATAATAAAGTTCTACCCTCCGGCCCGTGGACGTAGGTCATTCTGACAGAACCACGTAAATCTCGTGTCACTGTCCAAATTTATTTTTCGTCTCTTTTATTTATTATCGTCATTTTTCGGGCAAAAATAATTATTGGGGATCTTCGCATATCCTAACAGTCTACATACATACAAGGGATTCACGTTATGCCGTATAATTGCAGGACTGTTGATACGTTTGAGGATGTTATTGATATTCCCAATCATACGATAGTAAATCTCCAACGAACGGTCGGAAAAAGTTTGAATATGTCACTTTACGCCGACATAACAAAACCTTATTTAGCTGCATAGTTCGATATATAAATAGTTGCATCGTTGGACAAACTCAGTATTAGGATAATATGCAAATTCTCGCTGTAAATTAAATTTTGTCATCAATATACATGTCCTTACAATAATTAATTTTCATTTGAGTTATAACTAGAGCTACTTCCGCAATCATATTACATTAAATGAAATCATGGACCAAATTTCTGAGAACCAAGGACGAAACTCCAGGTCTAATCATTGAGTTTATCAAAACCGCTAAAAACCTCTACCAACTAAGTGTACAAATCATCATAACTGACAATGAGACAGGATTCAAAAACAGAAAACTCAGTGACTTCTATGCATCACTTGCAATCACCCAACAGTTCGTAGCGGCGAAAATATCTCAACAAAACGGGGTAGTTGAGCGCAAGAACAGAACCTTAGTTGAAGCAACTCGTACACTCCTCATTCACTCTGGACTACCTCACTTCTTGTGGGCCGAAGCCATGAACACAGCTTGTTTCACTCAAAATCGTGGCTCCCTTCACAAGAGATTCAATAGGACTCCCTACGAGTTGATAAATCGCAGAGTGCCAGATGTCTCTTTCGTGAGAGTCTTTGGGTGTAAGTGCTACGTAGCAAATGATCGTGAAGATAGAGGAAAACTTGACCCAAAAGCATTTGAAGGGATACTGGTGGGATACTCGACAACATCATAAGCCTATCTTGTATACCTCAAGGAGAAAAGATCTGTTATGGAAAGCATTAACGTAATGATGAAGTAGATCGAGTAGTTTCTGCACAAATCAGTCCAGAACCAGGGCTTCTACGAGAGTTGAGGATCAACCAAGCACCTCCTCCGTGGGCGAAACTTCAAAATCAAATATATTGAGCGACATGGAACTCGATCTCTTATTCAAGGATATTCTCTAAGCCTTCGCCACCCACTGCTTCAACAACTTCTGCAGCACCAGGGAATAATGATCCTGCAGAGACTAGCAATGACAATTCCCCTCCTACGATGGAAAATCTTCACCTTGATGACGACAGTGAACTCCCAACTGATACAGAGATCATCTCCAGCTCAGCCGCTGAAACACCTCAGCCTTCTGATTCAACAATAAAAATTTCTTTAGGAGAGTCAGTCATACCTCCACCTGGAGAAGAATGGAACATCAGGCTGATCAGAGTGAAGAAACAATACACGATACAAATGCAGCTGGATCATCACAACCTAGTACAAGAAAGTGGACCCGAGCACACCCAAACTCACAAATAATTGGGGACCCCTCCACTGGTGTAACCACTGGTGTAACCAGTCGAGCATCAACGATAAATGAAAGCCTCTATTCCTGTTTTCTCAGTCAAAATGAGCCCAGCAAAGTAGCTGAAGCACTCGCCGATCTAGACTGGATAATCGCAATGCAGAAGGAAATCAATCAGTTTGAGAGATTGAAAGTTTGGAACCTAGTACCTAGACCGGCTGGGAAAACTATCATAGGGACTAAATGGGTCTTTAAGAACAAAAGGACGAGCAAGGAGTTGTTATCCGGAATAAAGCAAGGCTGGTGGCAAAAGGTTACAATCAACATGAAGGAATCGACTATGATGAGACATATGCCCCAGTCGCAAGAATTGAAGCCATCAGGATCTTCTTAGCTTTCGCAGCACATAACTTCACAGTCTACCAGATGGATGTCAAAACTGCATTCCTCAACGGAATACTAAAGGAAGTTTTTGTATCTCTGCCTGAAGGTTTTGTAAACGAACAACTCCCAGACCACGTCTACAGACTCGATAAAGCTCTCTATGGACTTAAACAAGCTCCCAGAGCCTGGTACGAGGTCCTCTCGGATTTTCTCATATCCTCTGATTTCACAAAAGGGAAGATCGATACGACTCTCTTTATCAAGAAGGACGGCTCAGACATTATGTTAGTGCAGATTTACGTCGACGACATCATATTCTGGTCGACGGACTCAAGAATGTGCAGGAACTTTGGGAATCTAATGAAGCAGAAATTTGAAATGAGCATGATGGGCGAACTAAGCTTTTTCGTAGGCCTTCAAGTTAAGCAACTTCACGATGGAATCTTCATCAGTCAATCCAAGTACATTCACGACATACTCAAGAAGTACAACTTGGACAACTCAAATGCTGCCATCACTCCCATGTCTACCTCATGCAAACTTGATGCAGATTCATCAGGAAAATCTGTTAATAGACGATTTAGCGAGGCATGATAGGATCCTTGCTCTATCTTAGGTCCAGTCGGCCTGACATCATGTTCGCCACGTGTCTTTGTGCTCGCTTTCAAGCTGATCCAAAGGAATCTCACATGCTCGTTGTCAAGCGAATTTTCAAATACCTCAAGGGAACTCCAAATCTAGGTCTATGGTACCCGATGGAGTCAAGCTATAAACTCGTAGGATACACCGACGCCGATTACGCGGGATGCAAGCTGGATAGAAAGAGCACTTCTGGAGGCATTCAATTTTTCGGGGGTAAACTCGTAAGCTGGTCATCGAAAACAAAACTGTGTCTCAACCTCGACAGCAGAGGCAGAATATGTTGCTGCCGCGAGTTGTTGCTCACAAATTTTGTGGATGAGAACCCAGCTGCGAGATTTTGGCAGATCGTTAAAACTATTCCAATTTTTAGTGACTGTAAAAGTGCTATAGCTATAACAAGTAATCCAGTGCATCATTCACGCACAAAACATATAGACATTAGATATCACATTATCAAGGAACATGTGGAACAAGGTACAATCGAAATGCATTTTGTTCACACAAATCTTCAACTTGCCGACTTATGCACTACGGCATTGGATAAAAAGCGATTCCAATTCTTGGAATCTAGGTTAGGCATGTTGAACCGTAAGACATGATTAATTGTCCCTACATGAACCTGATATTGTGTAAATAGGTCACTTAATTTTTCTCTATATGTTTTCATATGAATGTTAAAAATCCTACTATCGTATCTAGGGGGAGTCTAATAAAAAAATATGTATGGATCTAGGGGGAGTCTTTGAAAATTAGGCACTAATCTAGGGGGAGTCATTGAACACTTTGCACAAATTAAGGGGGAGTTTTTGTTATGATCTTTCGTCAAAATTAATTTCAAATCGCATTGAGGGGTAAACTAATGAGATAATCATTTCTATAACTTTACAAAATTTTCTCTCGGCGAAACTCAAATCTTGATCGAAACTGAGATATATAAATATTTAAAATGTTTTCTCGGCGAAACTGACCATCGCCCGAAACTCAGCTCAAATTCGTTCGAAACTGACCATCGCCCGAAACTCAGCTCAAATTCGTTCGAAACTGAACATTCAAGTAATTCAAATCTTTTTTCGGCAAAACTATGTATCGCCTGAAATTCTTTCAAATTGAATTGACTATCGCCTGAACCTCATCTCGATCGAAACCGAAAAGTTCTTAAATCCTTTTATAATTTTCTCGGGAAAACTGACTATCGCCCGAAACTCGTTTCGATCGAAACTGAAAATTTACCTAAATCATTTTAAAATTTTACACGGCGAAATAGAGCATTGTCCGAAACTCAATTGAATCGATCGAAACCAAAATTTAACTACTTTGTGATTTTTTCTCGACGAAACTGAGATTCGCCCGAAACCAGTTTCGATCGAAACTCATCTTATATATATAGCGTTTCGCCCGAAACACAGCTTTCTTCATCGATTCCCCAAATTCACTTTCAAACTCTCTGCAATCTCACACGAATCTCATCACCGTCACTCACGAACTCTGTTTTTTCCGATTATTGCAGCTCCAAATCCATTATTGGTAAGGAAGAACATAAAATCTGCAGACTATGACTGATATCGTTCTTATTTTTGCAGGATTCGCAGATTAGGATTTAAGTGATTTCGCTCGAATCGCTTTCAATTGCGTTTCGACTTAGTTTCTCATTCGCCCGAAACCCATTTCCAGATTCAATTTCACATTTCATATATGCCGAAACTGTCAATTTTTAATTGTCCTGTGATTTAAATCGTGCAGTTCATTAATTTCGATCGAAACTGACTGTTGCAATTTTACTAATCTTAAATCACTCTATTACGTAGTTTCGATCGAAACCAAAGTCTAAATTGAATCGATCGATTAATCACACAACTGAGGACTTTCGGCCGAAACTGGCTATTTCAATTTTTACTTTGCTTTCAATCGTTCGACTTAGGACTTTCGGCCGAAACTATCGCATACTCATAACACAATTTTTTAAATCCCTCTATTCTGTAGTTTCGATTGAAACCACTGTCTAATTTGAATCGATCGATTGCACTTCACTTTCGGCCGAAACTTTCACGTATTTAAATCACACTATTTCTTTGTTTCGATCGAAACCAAAGTATAAAAACAATACGATTTGAATCACATGATGCACAATTTTGCCCGAAACTCAATAACAATGAAATTTGAAATTGTAACTTGAATTTTGACCGAAACTGATCAACAATGTGCTTTACTATGAATTGTTTCGCCGATTGATTAACTCAATTTCACTATTTGTCCCTATCGACGAACGTTACTCATAACTTATGCAAAATTTCTCTAAGTCCTAACGTGTTAACAATGTGTTGACAACATTTGCAAAATCTCTAAGTCATAATGGTTGGTTCCCACTAATCCCTTGCTCTTATCTGAGACAAAAACTTTAAATGAGTTTTTGGCAAAACTCCGATCAAGAAGGACGGAAAGAAAAATGTCTTATAACAGCCAGGCTGCCGCCGTTTCTTCAGTGCTATCTCTAGCTACTGTACCGTAGTTGAAAATGGGAGAACCAGAAGATAATTCCTTTGTCGAACGCATGCCACATACAATAGATGCAGCCCGGACCAGATGATTGTTCTGGACCACCAGATGCTTATTGAATATCAAGAAGATGTTTGCCCTGGTTTGCAAGTTGAAGGAGGCGTGGCCGTATCTTCTCAGAATCGTGATAAATCAATGGGTCCTGATAAAATATGAAAGACAGAGTTGCAGAGGCCACTGAGAATTCTGTACCATTTGTGCCACCCGCGAAATGCGTAGAGGATAGTGGGCCAATAAGAGACTGGAAGGAAATTTTGGAGAAATTCCACTTGCTGTTGGACAATGCTCCTATCAGAAAGGATGCTATAGTCACGACATGCAAGAAACTGATCAGCTATTGCACGAGCATCAGTTGGTGAATGAACATTCGGCAGAGAAAATTAACTCCACGGCGTTTGCTATAACTGAGACTGTTGAGGTCTCTTCCAATCATTCCGCTGACAATAATGAAGATATTGTAACGAGTCGCCCGCGTATCGCTGATGCGGAGGTGAATATAAAAGAGATGGCTAAAGGTTTTTATGAAACGAGTGAAAAATAGATAAATCAAAGACTGAACTGCAATGTATTCAAGATTCTGCTTTCGAAGAATTGATCAAGGAATTGAAGATGTGTGGAATGAGCTTGCTGGAGTAGGAAATATAGTTGATGCTGGCCAGGTTAATGAAAGATTATCTAACATGGAAGCAAGCGAAAGCCTACATGTTCAAGAACAGTGGTTTGATCAGAAATTTCAGCCCATGGAGAAAACTTTACAATACATTAATCGCCAGATTCACTTTATGACTGAAGCAATGAAGAAGCTCATTTAGTCGGAGACTGGTGTGTATGTTACGTGTTTGACAGACACTGCATGTGTCATTCTTATTTTTATATGTCCACTAAACGTACTTTATTTTACTTTGGTTTTACTTGAAGATAATGTCTTATACAGTTGTACATTCTTGTCAATTCAGAAAGGCAGAACATTGAAAAGATTCAGAAGCAAAGAGGCGGAGAATTGAAGAGGCAGCCATCACTACACCTGCAAACAGTCAGCGAGTGCCATACAGAAACCATATGATTGACGAACATGTCTTGTATAAGCTGCAGATGTGGCCTGATGCAGCCAGATTAATTAGGCAGATGAAAGCAGAACATTCTCGAAGAGGACTGTTAGGTGTGTCTCTAAGACCTGAGTTTTTCACAGAACTCATGACCCAGAAATCTCGCTCCGTGATATTGTAAGTATATTTTTGGGACCTACCAACCATTTATTTTGATGAAAGTATATTGCCATCTGTTGAAAATATTGGCAAATGATTTTATAACATGTTGCAGCATATTGATGAGGCCTGCGTCGATACATCGAAATGCAAGGACTGTGTTTCCATGCAGTCAGGCAAATTGCATTTATGAACACCGCATTCAGCCACTTCGTGACGAAGTTACCCGTAAAGGATGGACCGGCTGATCTGACCGATGTAATGCCATTTATTATGGGACAGGTCAGTTCATGGCCATCGTGTAGTTGGAAAACAGCTAAAGTTGTTTTCCCACTGAATGTGGATGAACAACATTGGGTTCTATGTGCTGCTACGCTTGAGTGACAATCATTCGCCATTATTGATTCCAAAATAAGTTTTGACCAAAATCTACGTCTTACTAATTCGGCACTGGGAGAGCTGTTGATGTTATTACAATAGCTTTCAAGATGTTGGGGATGGTGAAATCTGATTTTAAGTTTTAATAGGCAGGGACAGTAAAGCTCTTCAGCAGGAATTTGGGTAATGTTCACACGAATCCTATTACAAAATAATATTTCTAGCCTCATACAGCTGAATATAGATTTGTTTGCTTTGTACAGTGGAGAGTGTGGTGTTTATGTATTGTGAAACGCATTTTCCATGATGTTACGTGGGGATGGTTTCCGCAACTTCCTACCCTCCCAGATAAAGGAGTTTCGCCAATACCTTACCGCTTCTGTGTTCTACAAATACTGGCATTGGCCACCGTGGAATGAACAAACATCCATAGTGCTTGGTTGACGTAAAAAATACTAAGGCATGTTGTTGTACAAACGTTTCTCTCTTTTTGTTGGAAAGCTTTGAATAAGGAAAACTTATGAACAGAAACATAAGCATAGCTGTGACTGTATTACTGTGATTTTGATAATTTTGTCAGGCATATTGTAAGCATTTTGCATCCTGTGATAACTGAGTATGCCGGCTGCAGCTATTGTTACATAGTATTTATTAAACTTTCATAGTAAGCATCATTTTTGCCATAAAATCCCACAAAACTCGATCTTCATTTCGAAAAAAAGGACTAACACAATACATTGATAGGAAGGACTTCATAAATACGCCAACTACTTAAGTAAGAATCCACAAATAAGAAGCAAAGCAGCGCTTGCACTGTATTTTATCACTTTTGCCGTGTTCTCAAGCATCGCACATAGAAAACAAGTCTCCAATATGTTGAGCATGAATATCACATTTTCTTGGTTGGAACACTTCCATGTCTGGTATTGCTACATCTTCCCCAATATTGGTGCCTATGGGATTCAACCACATGAAAAAATCACAATAGCCACTCTTGCAGATACAGAACAACTTACCTTCTGTGTTTTCTTAATATCAGACTCTCTACCACATTTGCATTTGTGTTCTTTGTATCGTAGGTCAGTTATTTCGCTCTTGGTCACTGTGAGGCTCATTGTGTGATAAGGGCCGAAGATTATACTGTGTAGTATATATTCATACACGGCTGAACACGTTATTAACTATGTTGCTACGAGATGCAATTAATTACACATAATGCGTTCATAAATGAAGTTTTACCCAACTCTTCCTTCAAATTGTAAGTTGAAGAGTCGAACATATAAACAAACTGACCTGTATTCATTTAAAATAGACGCCATTATGTTCTTTCCCTATATTACTTGCCTGGAAAAGAGAGTCGAATTAATAATGTACTATTCTTATGGCAAAAAAACGCATATACATAGAATTATTATTTTTAACATGAAATTGGTAATGTATTTCATAAATTTCCGTCGCTAGATAATACTATTTATTTTTATTTGATTCGGTTCAATAAGATTTTTTTTAAATCATTAACCGAATTCACAAAATTATATACAATTGGATTAAGACACTCATAATACTGAAATAAATATAAAACATCATTGACTGTCTTAATGGGAGACATTACAATCTTCGTCTCCATACGGCTATCTGCATACTTGACCACCAACTAAGAGAAAATGGGAAAGAAAAAGAGCACAGACAAGGACGACTCTACCGTTGAGGTAACCACGATAATATCTTCGATTTACACCCTGCGTTATTTCAATTGGTGGGTGGGGCAAATATATTAGCTCTCTCAAGATTCATACTAAGAACTTAGCCCTATTTAAATGTCCCAAATAAAATCGTAAACCCTAGATGCTACAACGCGATTTTGGGTGTAATTCTTGTTTTTGGGGTTCAATTCGTTTAAGAATAAATGGTAGAGTAGATTCGGTCGTCGGCTGTATGGCTAATTTTCATTTTTGTAGGATTCAACAACAAATCATGGTCAAGGAACTTCTACTGTGCTTATTCGAAAATCAAATCGTCCCAAATCTGCAACTCCTATAAAAAGGATCAAACAGGAAAAAGAAATCCCAGTAAAAACCACTCAAATTGACGACACCAGGGACGATGGAGAAGAATTTGTTATTTACAGTTTAGAGGAAGCAGTTGAGGAAGACGATAAAGTTCAATACAAAGAACCTGCAAAGGAACCAATGGACAGAGTTGACGACTTTGAGATGCAACCTGATAACATAAGCTACAAAAACTTGTACATCAGATCACAGAAGAAGGTATATTATTCTTTTTCCTACATTCTATTACCAACCTAGCATATATTTGCGTAAAAATGTTTTCTACCTTCTACAGATTGACGTGTTAATGGAAGAGAAGTTTACGCTGCTCCAGGAGCTACAATTGGCGCGTGGCCAGATTATTGCGGTACTCTTTATCTAAGCATGCTTTCCCTCTTTAAAGATCAAAATCTCCGAATTTCACTGCTGCTTTCTAATACTATTTCTTAACCAGTTCGAGAAGATGAAGCGCATGTCTACTGCTTCCCTGCAACCAGTGGTTGGTGCTCCATTATCTCAGAAAGAAAATCAAGCTTTCATCACTGAGCATTCTGCCAAAGACGTCGTGGATCATAACAATGCCGTCTCAGACCGTATTAACATAGCATGGCGACAGACAAGACTTAGAAGTCGATGAGAATACAATACTGTTGAAAATCTTATTGTAGTTCAAAGGTTTTGTTTGTCCTTTTGACGATAAATCATTTCATATTATGATATATTGTTTTACTAACGTTGCTATAATTGCATTAAATGTATTAGTGAATGAGAGACTGTAATACACTTCTCCATTTAAAAGTACATTATTGACAAATACTTGCCGGCTGAAAAACAGTTGACTGCATGGGGCTATTTATGGAGTCATATTAATACGTTTATGAAAAATGTTTGACAGACTGAAAACAAGCGACTAAATGAGATCGTTGACGGAATCTAAACGCTGGTGCGTTTCTTAATTAGAGTCTTATACATAATCAATATTTCTGAATATCATCATTAATGATACGCAGGTTAATGGAATGACAACGTTGTTTTTTAATTATGACTACAAAGCCATTCGTATTCCTATTATATTGATGTCTATAATTGCATTACCATTACATACCTGGAGATGGACAAATTTCGAAAATCGATGAGAGTACAGTGCTGTTGAATCGTATTGTAGTAGGATAGTTATAGCGAAGGTTCAGAATAATGATAATTATTTTATGAAGTTGATAATATTAAATTACCAACCATTATAAATCTCATAATATTATTCTTCCAACGATAGCGGATAAATACTCTTACATTTAAATCAATAAAAAACGAAATTGTATACAACAGTATAACAAAAACTACACGAACAGTTAAAATGAAATGGATTTAATAAAAGCAATTTCCTACTTATTCCCAGATATCGAGACGAATGTTACGGCTTAAAGAGTATTGAGAAGCAACCATTTTCTTTTTACAAAGTGCACAAAATATCAAAAAATCACTGACTCATACATAATTTCCAAATTAAAATTATTGTATTTCTTAAGAAACTTTAATGTTCCTAAAGGATTATTTAGCATCAAACGAAAAGACTACTTAAATTCTTACTCATCAAAATCAAATTATGAACATTCATGTACCCAATACTCAATAAGGAGCATTTGGAGATCACGTCTTAATTTCGTCATTCCATATACATTAATTAGTCCATACCAAAAGTCGCCTACAAATTATATGCCTCTCTATTTTCCTTTGCACATGACTATAAATATGCAAACTTCCTAGATAGAGCCCAAGCTGCTAAATAAAAAAAACAAAACATTAACATCCAGATTCTCAGCCACAATGCCAACGAGGATTTTAGTGTACAATTCAGCAATATGACCATCGAAACAACAGTGACCAGCGACTCAACCACTGTAACGGAATGGCTTCGGCAAGTTGACACTTCCATCCCAACGCTGGTTGGTCTAGACGTAGAGTGCAGACTGGTTTGGGCTCGCAGAATAGTGCAGAACAGCAACTCTGCAATTGTGCATCGATCGTAAATGCATCATCATTTAGCTAGCTCATCTCGACGAAATCAGTGAATCACTCAAGAATTTCATGTTAAATCCAAATGTCACCTTTGTCGGCGTTGCAGTTGCGGAATATATGGCGAAACTAATCCATGACAACGCGTTGTTTAACAACGGCAATGTTGTCGACGTGGCAACTGTTGCAAAAGCACGTTGGCCCCCAGGGTATTTCCGAGGACCAGGATTGAAAGAACTAGCCTGGGTCGTTTGTGGGATGGTGATGCGTAAGCCCAAACATGTGACTCTGAGCAATTGGGAGAACAGAGTTCTTAGCTACGGTCACATAGAGTATGCATGTATAGATGCTTTTGTTTCTTACAAGATCGTGTACTATCTTCTCAATGAGTAGTAATCATAAACCAATCGGTCTTGCGCCTTCAGTCTTACTGTTTTGCAACTTAAGTTTCAAAGGTTAACCTTCGTAAATTTGTAATTACATTGCGCCTTCAGCATTCCACCAACGTCTTACAAAACAATTACGCCCATAAAATTCGCCCACAAATTTAAAATTTGCACGTTTACCAAATATTTACTACACGACTGGATTCTCCAGTCAAAGAAAGATTTTTCCTCATACTGGAGACAAAGATTTGCAATGGATTTCACATTCTCCCAAAATACACGACTGAAAAGTACATAAGTTACATATTACATTCCTATGAGCTGTATACTATACAATAATAAAAAAAAAAACGACGGAAAAAGAAAAGACTGAAAAATAAACGACTGAACCATCCAACCATCGTGAAAGACGTTAGTTAAATAACAACAAACAAAGAAATATTATCAATGGTATCTAATCAATATTGGGTTCATATATATTCTAAAGCTAAATGGACTTATTTTCCTTATTGGATCATGAACGAAAAAATCCAATATAAATTCGTTCGGTCCGACAAAATAAATAACGTTCATGTATTGTGTACAATGCCAACATTCATATGTTCATATCAGAAGTGCGAATTAAATGAAGTCTTCCATAGTAGTGGTCAATAATACAAATAACATGTATGATGAGAAATCGCACGACTATGATTAATTACACGACTGCTTCAATAGCAGTCGTGCAAAATAAGACAACGCAATATTATTTATTATTGTTACGCATATAAAAAAAGGATCGCATGTCATTCCATATTGTTACACAAGTCGTGCAATACCATTTGTAATGTATAATGTTTATTTCAGTCTTTACATTGTCTTCCTATTCATTGACACATCACCAATAAACAACCCGTGCATCGCACTGGTCTAAACCTAGCAAAATAAAAGCCTTTACTAAGCAAAAACCATCACTAAGTATGAAAACAAAGGAAGAGAAAAACCAGAAGAGAAAAGGAAGATTTCAGTAAAGCCTAGGATCTTTAACAATTCAGAATTTCAAAGAGAGAAAGGTGAATTCTCACTCACACTACGTGACTATACTCATGTTTATTTCGAAATTATGTTCTAGGTGATTTCGCAACATTTATGTGTCTAAAGTGTTATTTGTGTTTTGGAAAATCTAGATTTATGGACTTTGATCTGTGCTTGTATTTTTATATGCTTGATACACGTTCCTTGTCTGCCATCCATCTTGTCTAATATAGAGGATGATTCCGAGCAGCGTGTGCTTCACAAAACAGGGAACAAACTAATTTCTGCATGTGAGCTTGCTGGAAGTGCCTACAAGAAAAGTGTGCATCAAACACAAAAAAGAAAGGACGGAAGCACAGTTGGCCACACGTCTTATAAGCCATTGAAGAACGATGAGAAGGGTCTCTTATTTTCCGCGCTGAATGTTGAATTGCCTTGACCAACCGAATCTACACCGTCTTCTTCCTCTCTTAGTGACGATGACGCTCAACGCTCCTTGGATGACCGGTCTTCTGAAGAGAACGCTGAACGATTGCCTCGCGAGCATATGCCTAATTATGAGGACGCTGATTTTGTGACCCCAGTCAATAATAAATTTGTTACCCGTTTGATAACTTGAGAACTGGCTGGCTGTACAAAACTACTTGCAGCAAAGAAGTCTGCTCTAGACTCATCAATTGTAGGCTGCAGGATGCTCGTCTTCACACCGAACTTCGAAACTACTTTAATTACTTCCTTCATTTTTGGAAAAGCTTTAGTGTTCCACGGATTTGTTTTCCACAAACACATGCGAGGAACTATTCGTTCTCCTTATCCAATGGCGTTGCAAAGCTTTCAGCAACACCAGGCATGCATTCATATGCAAGAACCTTTGCAATAGCAAATTGAACACACATACGTTATTAGTCACTATATCAATAAAAGAATAAAGGCGAAACTGTACATATTGATGAAATTATACAAAAGATCACATATAATACATAGTTTGCTAAACATACCTGCAAAGGATGCACGAATCCACCAAGAGTGAATGCCGGTGGCTTCTTAACTCCATCTGCTCTATTGCTAGTTGCATATCGTGATAAGTCCTTTTTCAAGGACTTTAGAGCTTGTTCATACGCAATAGTTCCCCATGGATGACTGTTGAATCTGTCAAAGTCCTCAACTAAAGAAAATAACTCAGGGCTTACAATCACATTTTTCCGAGAACTACGCTGTTCCAGCACTGCAACGACAAATATAATACAGGCTAATTTCAACTTCTCTATGTTAACTACGCTGGATGAGTTGCTCTTTAATTCCAATATCCGACTACGAACGTCATCTAGATGAACCTTACTCATTCCAGGAAAATGTCTGGACATAAACTGTCAGTTGTCAGCAATGTTGGGAATCACAGAGAATTTCATTCATGTTAAGAGACAGAACTCTATACAGGAAAAGCGCACTGGCGATTTGTCGATTACCATCCATAATTCATCTGATTCACTACATGCAGTTTGTGACTTCATCAGATACCAAATGAGCTGGCTTGATAAATGGAAATTGTCGGCAGACATAATAAGATTTCCAAACTGCGTGCTAGTAATCAGCTGCTAAAGTTCATTCTTGCTCAAATTATCAATAATGAACTGACTAATCTCTTGATAATCAGCTGATATTGTTAGCTTACACGCGGGGTCCACGTTTGTAGGAAATTGCGTGTCAAGAATCTCCTGAGCAGATAAAATAACACATCTGAGAAATCAAACAGAACTCGCAAACATGCACACACTTAAAAACATTCAGCAAGTAACACTGGGACATGAGAATGAAAAACTTACTCTCGCAACAACGTCAGTAGACGTTGCTTTCTATGATTCCATGATCATACTTCAACTTCGTCAGAGCGCGATTTTTTTCTTAGAGGGCGAACAATAAATGAGGGAATTTTTGAGCCGCGCTTATTAGTAGTGTGTAAAACGTGAAGGCATGTAAGTTCGATTTGGGCAAATTCAATTTTGTGTCAACTTGACTACAATAGCTTTTCACGCAGTCCGAAACCAAATAGTAGAACAGTAACCCTTGACTTAAATTACACAGACTAATAGAAATACAACTAATACACATAAAAGCAATATTATTGTTAAATCATGCGTAAACATAATGGATTTATACCTAAATTCTATAAAATTAAATACAGCAACATAAATTTCAAATACACACTCGACAGCAATATCAATGGCATATACTATTACCGACTTACCGACTGACCAAAAACATAAATAAATATGAAAACATTGTTTTTATTATGTTTATTATTGTCTGGATAAGTCAAACGTAAGTGTTATTACTAACAACAACCTTTTGTACTTAAATAAGTCATCCTCTGTAATAATTAATTAAATTTATAATACCCATTGATTTGGACGACTGTAATAAGATATCTTGTCCTTTTGAATTACTGTTCATCTAGGGTCCGTGCGTCGTTTGCACGACTGTTAATGAATCAGTATTTCATTTGCAGCATATGCACTATTTCCAGGAACGTTCTGAAGCCGTCAATTATTAAAGCGTATGTTATAATTTAGACGATTGGTTATGTATCAGTCGTGTAATTCATAGTTTTCTCAATGGTAGCTGAATATCTCTGTCCCGTGACGTCGCTAACGATGTCGTCTCGAGTGATACGACTTTCATAGATCTGACAGAATTTTTGTTTCTATAAATTTTATTTTCTCTTCTTTGACTTTGTTGTTAATGTTTCAGTTGTCTTATTTATAGTTCTCTCATGAGAGAAATTACGTGACCTTTCCAAGAGAATTTTCCAACGATGTAGGTTAGTAGCCATTCACGTATAAGAAAGTTGAAGATTTTTCCCCACTGTTTCTGAAGTCCTATATATGATATTTGTCAAATCCACTTTCTGGCATTAAACTATATAGGACTCATACAACTCTCAGGGGCACTTTTATTAGTATTTCAAACACAACCTCCATATGCACGTATTCAATCCTTATATTCGAAGAGTCCCTTTTCATCAATCTCCACAGCTCTCAAAACTCTAGTCAAAGACAATGGAAATTCGAAGCTTCTCAACCTGTAAAATTAAAAAATAAGACATCATCAGTTGCTCGATATATGTGAAGTAAATGCATGTTAGTCCGCTAACTTAGTGGAGGAACCCATGAGCTCTTTTATTAAAAAAATGTAGTGTAGAAATCTCTCACCTAATTGTTGTAAACTTCATGGTAAACAATATTAACTATTTCATCGTCTTCAAGTTCATCTTCCTTCAAACTGAGAATTTATTCCAGTCTGTGATGTTGCCCGAGACAATGCAACGTACAGTTGGCCATGCGTAAATACCGGTTTTGGAAGATATACCCCAACATTTTTTAAAATCTGTCCCTGGCTTTTGTTGATAGTCATTGCATAGCATACTCGTATCGGAAACTGTCTGCGGCGTAACTTAACTGGCAATGTCGACTCCGTCGGTGAAAGAACTATTTTTGGGATAAGTACTTTATTTCCAACATGCGACCCTGTAATAATCTCACATTCAATGACTCTACTGCCCATACGCGAAACTGTCATCCTCGTCCCATTACACAATCCGTCCTTCTGATTGAGATTCCTCAATAGCATTACGGGAACCACATATTTGAGTAAGAGCTTATGATTTGGAAGGCCAGAAAATTCAAGATTAAGAAATTCAACTGGATACATGTTTTCAATTCCCCCATGATTGATTTCCATGCTAGCTGAACGTAAATATTCAGTTGGTTGTCCAGAGGACATTGACAACATGTACCTGTTAATCTCATCAACAGTCTCATTTCTTGGGGTGAGTATTGCCCTCTCTCTGAGATATGTTTGATCAACATTCTTCTCTTCATAATCTGCGTAAACATACTCTGCAATCTGTTTCACCGGATCCATAGAAGGATGAATAATCATATCACTGGGAAGTCTAATTGTATCTGTACCATTGACTGAAGTTGCCGTTGGATTACCATCTCCAACCTGTAAGATCCATTTGGCAAAATCTATTGTAGACCGATTTACTCTCATATTCTTCTTCAAGCTGTAGAAACGACAATACTTCCATAAGTAAGAGCGGTTTATAACCGATTCAAAAACGTCTTGCCGTGTACCCTTTGGAATAACTGGCAGTATTTGCCTAAAGTCTCCACCAAGCAGGACAATTTTCCCTTCGAATATCATTCTATCAGCGCCTGTGTTTTCAGCTGACATAAGATCCCTCATTGTTCTGTCCAATGATTCGAAACCAAATTTATGTATCATCGGTGCTTCATCCCAAATGATTAATTCTGAGCGATGTAAGAGTTCTGCTAACATTGAACCATGACGTATATCACACATAGAATTTTCACGTAAGGATATTGGTAGCTTAAATCTCGAATGAGCTTTCCTTCCTCCCGGTAGCAATAAGGAAGCAATCCCTGATGATGCTACAGGAATTACTATCTTGTTTTCTGATCTCAGCTTTTGTATTAGCAAATTGTATAAATAAGTCTTTCCTGTTCCTCCCGGACCATTGAGGAAAAAAAGTTGACCATCATTTGCATATACAGATTCAATAACAGCATCAAAGACCGCTTTTTGATCTTCATTCAGAGTAGCAATTAGTTCCTCATTTTCCACTGTGCTTCTTTCAATATTGAAGTTCAATTCTTCCATTAGGAATCTATTTCCAAGATGTCTGAGAACACTGTCAGAGCGAGTCGGCATTCCAGCGAAGTCACCAAGTATTTTTGAATTCTGATTCAATAACTTCTCCACTTATATTAGGGTATAAGATTGTATTTCATCGTCCGAAAGCTCCAAAGATGAAAATGTAAACAAACGCCTTTGTTTCCTCGTAATATCTTCTGACATAGATTGCCAGAAACTATTCCATAGTCGCAAAGGATCCGTTATTTCACAGTATGTCAGCAGTGTAGCGAATAAATGCCGCAACTGATATGGAGTCGCCCAGTGAACAGCTTCTTCCATGGCTTGATGCCATTCAGAATCTCCTTCCAACAATTCTCTTCTATAACATGCTTCTTTGAAACTATGTAATACATTTCCATCCACAGTTCGTATATCTTCATAGGATGTTGGTCCTTTCACAAACACAAGCAACATTTTCATGTAATATGTTTCACCACCAGTTGGATGAATATTCACAGAACAATTCCTCTTTTGCGTGGTGTCCAAGCTTTTTGAGAACTGTTCCATACAAATTTTGACGGAAATTGTTTGTAAGTTAGAGCTCTTGCTTCGCTACTACGCGAGTTTGTTACCATCCATTCGGTAAACATAGTTTTCCGAATACCCTTTTGCGCTAATAGGTTCTCCAAATCAGCATCATCATCATAAACAACGGTCTGTTGTCCTTCAAGATGCAGTGGAAGTCTTTGAACAGCGCGGCGATCTATAATGTATGTCAAAGGAAAATACTCTCCACATAGCTTCGCAAGCAGATAAGTACCTACAGTCAAGATATCTCTTTATTTCATCACTGTTATGTGCCATTTTTCAGAGTTATCAACTGCAGCATCTACCGAATTTCTGCTTTGTATGATCGTCGTTGCTTTATCGACTCCCTTTGTAATATACTTGAAGAGGTATTTGATTGCTTTACTCCAATTGCACCATTCAACGTTTATATGAGCATGATATTTTTTCAGCAGTGCCAGATTATGCGGCACAACATAACTATTATCCATGCGGATTTTCTTCTTTGTAATATAAATTTATCTATTCTCCTCCGCCGATACCTCGCATAGCCAGTCTCATCTATTGTCGTTGTCTCATTATACTGTTTAGGGAACTTTTTTGTGCACCTGTGATTTTCCATGCAAGCATTGTTTGGTCTGTCCAAGCCACATGGTCCATGCATCATAAATTGTTTGACCAAATGATATCCTTCCTCGTCTACTTCTATGTCTGGAATTTCTGCTGATATTACTGAGTCTACTTCTGAAGGACTTGGATGTCCATCACGCCCAGTTAGCCAAATCAATATATGTGCATGTGGCAAGCCTCTTTTCTGAAATTCTATAGTATACAACACTACAAAAAATAAAACAGAAATGCTTGTATCGTTGAATACTTTTTGGAAAATGTCGTCCTCATCAATGACATAAAATATTTGAGAGTATTGTGTAGAAAATATACCTGCAACCACGGGGCCAAAGAATATTCCTTTCCGAATATTAGAAATCAAACTGTCCAGCTTTATTTTAAAAACCCGACACTGCAAGTCTGACCTATCATTAGAACTATCATTGCCATACTTTTGCAAATGATCTATTATTTCGTCCCAATTAGGATTTGTTGTGATAGTAATGAATAGATGCGGATTACTGTACCACCTGCATAAAGCCAGAGTGTCATGGTAGTTTTCCAACATATACATGGGAGACCCAGGAAGACGGTAATATGATCTTCTTGCCAATAGATCTTGCATTCGTCTCTCCTCTGGTTACAGCATCAGCAGTGTTACTGTAAATATCCGCTCTCAATGTCTTTTGATTATTTCTTATCCAACGCAGTCTTTCTTGTTCGATCGCGGTGTAAGCATCGACAACATACTGATGGAGTAGACGCCCAGATCGTACAATACCTTGACCTTCCGATAATCTAGTCTGTATTTGATATGCATAGTATTCACGCATAGTTATGTAACCTCTTTTGATAGAGCTGTGGACCCTATTTGAGTAGGGTATCTGGTCATGGAATCCAGACTGTCCAAACGGAAATAATAAAGGATATTGCATTGCCATAAATGAAGGATGCAATTCACTGATTCTCTTTAGCGGACCATTTTTTGTTTGAACTATGATGTCTCTTTCTCCAATCATTTCAGGAAGATCTCCAACTATCAATCCAGCGATTTCATCACTGGAGGGAAGTTCGTACTGCTTTCCTCTACGCCCTCGTCCAATTAGTAATATTGATAGTTCAGCAGTCTCACCAGATTCATATCTGTCTCTTGCCATTCCGAAAATTTTGGCCAGCTTATTGTATGTATCCATCATTTGAATGAGTGCTGAAACAACCTCTGTATCAAACTTTTCTGAACTTTTTCGGGACAACGTGCCTAAACGGTTCGAAACTTCATTTGATGTGTCGTATATATAGAGTTGAACAAATTTTGACTCGCCTTCAGCAGGAAGTAATGAACCAATATTATGACAATTTTGTCCGTGTATTCTGTAGACGTACGAACCGATTCTTGGTTTTACCGTTGAGTCTATTTTTGCACCCATTGATGTGAAGGAAATGATTGAGTTATAGACTCGTATAGATTGACGAAAAGATATATCTGACAACGTTTGTTCAAGATATAACGGAGGCTGTTCAAGTGGAGGGAGTGAAACTCTTCATTGGCTACAACAGAGCGAAAATACTAAATTGTTGCTACTCGCTCTTGCTTTTGCCGACTCTGATTTCCACATCAATGCATGACAGTGAGAACAATGGCTAATGTTCTCTGTCGTAATCACTGTAGAAGTTGAGCTGTTCCTTTTATTTGGCAATGAAGCTCTCCGAGCGACCCCTGAATTCATATCAGCACATCATTTTTGAAACTATTCTATGACAAATTCCAGACAAAGTAAGTTTTTCAATTACCTTGTAACAAAGGTCGAGGTCTTTCTTCATTGTATCCAACAGCTTCTGTATGTTTGCCGTGCATGTTGCAGCTTCTCTTTGATGCTGGTATTAGTAGATTTGCATATTACATATGTCGATAGAATGTTCAATATTAGATTTGAGCATACCAGCACATGGATGTAATATAATTGTAGGGGAACTTTGTAGTACCAGTTTCGCGATGTTCCGTATAATCATTGACTTTATTCTCCTCAGAGAATAGTCTTTTCCTTCTGTGCTGCACCTCCGTATTATAATCTACAACGTTAAATACTAATTGAAGAAACGGATAATTTTCATAGCAATATATTTGTAATTAAGGAAAGATTGCAATACCAAGTCGCAGAGCTGCTCTGGAATTTCCCTGCAATATTGATAGATACCGATCGTCGATAGTTCATGATCTGTATTGCATATATTGTGTAAGTGAATCATAACTCATTAGCAAATTCCCACACTGTCGATTTTCACTTCTTGAATAACAATCGATTTGTTTTGTTATTCTTCCTGCTAAATAATTAATTACATCGCGTACTTCCTGAAGTAACTTGTCAATGGAATCTTCAAAATCCTCTTCCATTATCGACTGTTGGCTTTTTGGTAAATGTACTTCGATTTGTTTTCTATTATGTGAAATCCCCTTTTGCAACTGTACTTCGACTCCTTATTCTAGACTCCGCACGGGCCAGTTGTTAACACTGTTGTAGAGATCTGTGGAGTCAATTAAGATACGTTGCTTTGGAATCAGATATACAATGTAAGACAATTGCATGAAATTTTTCAAATCACCGAAACATATGTTGCAGATATTCAATAAATTTATCCATATTTAATAGGGGTGCATTGATATTAATACATGCATGTATTAATATCAAGAACGTTATAGTGAATTAATTTATCATACAGTTTTTGTCTCTTTGACTTCCTCAAAGAGGTACATAACAGTGTAGTACTTGGAAAATGTATTATTACTATAATACTGCAAAGGATTCAATAACAGTTGCGTAAAATAGGACATATCGTTTAATTACACGATATCCTCAGTATCAGTCGTGCAATACACAACATATCTTGTAAACTATCAGGAAACTAGAAATGAGCTTTTGTCATATAAAATCTACGTTTTGTGGTTTTAAGGGTGATCCACGAAGAAATGTTTAAATTTCGATGTTCAAATCAAATTAAATGTGTCAATGAATCGAAATTGCTATAATTTTGGGAGGTTCTTTAAACCCATACTGATAGATTTATTGATTTATTCAACCCATACTCTCTACAGCCGTAAGAAACTGGACAGCTGTAGGAAAATACTGCACTACTGTTTTTTTTTGGTAGAATGATTGTTCATTTACCATTGCCTCAAGGCAATCAAGTTACATCTGTAATATACTTCTACATCCACATTCTACTAAACAGAAAACTCACAAATTCGATTATAGATTGTAGAATTAATGGCAGATTTCGCCTGACAGACACCTTGCACCCTCCATCGCATTTCATTTGTGATCACATGGAAAATCTGATCCACAGTACAGCACCCCGCTTTATGAATTCGTCGATTCCTCTCGCCCTATATATGATAGATAAGAGCTGAGTAGCAAGCAATACTTAAACCATAATGCGCTTGCCGCTTCTTCCCCATTTCCATTAGCCACTCACATAAGCTGTGGAATGAATGAAGGTTAATCCGCCAATTCAGCCAGACATTAATTTTCTGAGTTAACTGCTGACTAAACCCACACTCCAGGAATAAGTGAGAGATCGATTCATCAGCTTCCCCACACAAACAACACTGGGAGTTTTCCACCTGAATGCCCCAGTTCCTCAGTCTATCCACAGTTAATATTCTCATATGTACAATTAACCATAGAAAAAATGAATGTTTAGGGATGTTATATCTGTTCCACACAGCTCTGCAATAAGGAAAATTTGTACCAGCTCCTTTAAGCCAATTGTATCCAGTTGCAACAGAGTAGCATCTATCTACAGCCATCAGCCATTCCTTACCCCTGTACCCACCCTTAAACTTCCATTTCCGGCAATGTAGCTTTTTCCAATACCAGCAAGCGTCCATAGCAGGCATGAAATCCCAGAAAGAAGTCCCTTTTAAGTAGATACACTGATCCACTTGATCCCTTCCATAGTGATATCCCAGATTTGTTTTCCAGCCAAAGCTTTGTTCCATACCCCACAGTCTCTGAGATTCAATCCACCTTTCTTTTTTGGCAAGCAAACTGCATCCCAGTTCATCAGAGGTATAGTTTTGCCATTTGGTTTTTTCCCCACAGGAATTTCTTGCAGATTCGATCCACCTCCTTTGAAACGGCTTTAGGCAGTAGAAAAATAGACCCCAATATCCATGAGTAGCTATGAGCACGGAATTAATCAGACAGAGCCTACCTGCATAAGACAAGTTCCTAGATGACCTGGTTTTAATTCGGCCTGTGATCTTCTCAACCAAATTTTGGCAAGCACTTCTGCTCCACTTTGTGGGAGTAATAGGAATTCCCAGATATCGCATAGGGAATTTACCAGGCTGGAATCCAGTAATCTGGATAATCTGATCAACAATCTGTTTTGATGCCCCAGCTACAAAGACACTGGATTTGTGCTGATTTGCTTCCAAGCCAGTAGTGCCTTTAAAGTGCTCTAAGGCTTCCTTAATCACTGTCACAGCGGCCGGTTTCCCTTTGCAGAAGATCATCAAGTCGTCTGCAAAACAGAGGTTGACTAGATTGATGTGTTTACATAGGGGATGGAATCTGAACCGAGGGTCCCTTTTGGATGGCTGCAGTTTCCTGGATAAGTATTCCATAGCAATCACAAATAATAGGGGAGATATAGGGTCCCCTTGCCTCAGACCTTTAGATCCTTTGAAATACCCAGTCAAGGTCCCATTGATGGAGATCGTGTATGATACCTTCGATACACATTCCATGATCCAATGGATAAAATTTCATAGGGAATCTGAGGAGACACATCCAGCTCTTTATAAACTGCCAGTTTACGGTATCATATGCTTTCCTGATGTCCACCTTCATAAGGACTCGAGCTGAAGCAGATTTTCTGTTATAGAGTCTAAGTAGATCCTGACAAAGGAGTATGTTATGGACAATTGATCTCCCTTCCACGATCACATTCAGATTTGGGTTGATGAGCTGGGGTAACAAAGGTTTCAGCCGAGAACATAGTAGCTTAGAAATGCACTTGTACACCGTGTTACAGCAGGCAATAGGTCTGTATTCCATAGCTGAATTTGGGTTGGGGAACTTTTGGAATAAGGCACAGCAGAGTTCTGTTCAGCCCCGGGTGAAGATTCCCAGATCAAAGAATTCCAGCACAGCCTCTGTTACATGATCCCCTACTACACTCCAAGCTTTGTTAAAGAAACCACTCCCAAACCCATCTGGTCCAGGCGCAACATCAGCATGAATGAATTTCATGGCCGTGTAGACTTCCTGTCTGGTGAATGGATGGATGAGTTGAGTTGTTCCTCCAGTGTTAGCACATACCCCTCATTTGCCACCATAGGATCCGGAGGAAGATACATAGATTTGTCCTCTCCCAGATTAGATTGAAAGTAGTCCTGAAAGTGCTTCTTGATGGCCTCCTCGTCAGTAATGATTTGCCCATCAGAAGAGGTGACAGACACAATCCAATTAGAGTAGGTTCTATGCTTAATGAGTGCATGGAAATAGGAAGAGTTTTGGTCCCCCTTTTCCAGCCATCGTGCCTTTGCTTTCTGCCTCAGGTACTTGTCATTAGCCACACTTAGGAACTGAAATTCTTCCCTAATGGTCTGTTCGGTAGCGAGCAGTTCCGGGTTCAGAGGATCCGCATGTAGAGCAGATTGGCAGGCATCCAGCCTGATTTGCACAACTGTTAATAAAACATAATGCAATATTTTTACATTACTACACGTATAAAATTTATTGTTGACAATATATACAATACATGACTGGAATATTATTATGGAACATATCAACTAAAATTGATTTCTAAGGTATCGTGCAATATTATAATTATGTATATTGTTAGGAAATATTTTGTAGTATTCAATTTCATTGTATTATCTTTGTTGATTTGCTTTATTAAACTTTGGGCTAGTTCTTAATTGGGTTAGTTCTTAGTTATTCATGTAATGGGCCTTCACAAGAGGCCCACCTATTATATACCAGCTTGTGGTATAAATAGGAAAACCCTAACACATAGTTAGGTGTGCTTGTGAGTGTTTCTATTCTAGAGAGAAAATTTTTGAGCCTCCATCTTATCCTCTCAAGCACCCCACACCATTTGCTTTGATTTCAAGATTATTTGTGTGGTTAGTCCATCCTAGGTTAGATTGTTTGGTGTAATAGGGACCAACAAGTGGTATCAGAGCCTAACGCGACCGGATTTGCGTGTTTTGAGCAAGATTAGAGTAAAAATTGCTTGAAAAATTATTTTCGTCACTTTCAGTTTTTGGGCGATTTCGACCTCGATTTGTTGTTTTTAGACATCCCAAAGGTTGATTATGTGTTTAGGAATGTTTTTCTGAAGTTTTGGAACAAGTTTCGTCGATTTTGAGTGAGATTTGAGCGAAAACGAGTTGATTTTTCTGGTATAAGTCGCGCGTACACTGTTCTTGGCCGAGAAATTTCATAGCCGAGAAATTTTTCACTGCTCTTGGCCGAGAAATTTCGTAGCCGAGAAATTTTATTTTCTCAGGCTGAGAAATTTCGAAACCGAGAAACTTTCACTGCCCGAGAAATTTTCATACCCGAGAAAATTCTTAGCCGAGAAATTTTTTTTAGGCCGAGAATTTCTTAGCCGAGAAAGTTTGCCTGAGAAATTTCGAAACCGAGAAACTTTCACTGCCCGAGAAATTTTCATACCCGAGAAAATTCTTAGCCGAGAAATTTTTTTTCGGCCGAGAATTTCTTAGCCGAGAAAGTTTCGCTGGCCGAGAAACTTTCACTGCCCGAGAAATTTTCATACCCGAGAAAATTCTTAGCTGAGAAATTTTTTTTTTTAGGCCGAGAATTTCTTAGCCGAGAAAGTTTGCCTGAGAAAATTTCGCTGGCCGAGAAACTTTCACTGCCCGAGAAATTTTGCTAAAACTGAGAAATTTTTTCAAATCCGAGAAATTTTGCAAAACTGAGAAATTTTTCAAATCCGAGAAATTTTGCAAAACTAAGAAATTTTTCAAAACCGAGAAATTTTCTTTCCAGGCTGAGAAATTTCTATCCGAGAAATTTTTCAGTTGCGAAACTTTCTCAGTTCACAATTCATGATTTTTTCGCGGTCTCTCTCACACAGCTGCTTTTTCCTCAACCCGCGAATTTTTCAACCTGAAAAACTTTTAAAAAACTGAGAATTTTTTTTTTTCAAACTGAGAAATTTTTCGGAACTTCAAAGTTTTCGCGACTCACTCTCTCAACGAAATTTCTCGGGACAACATTTTTCGCACATTTGCACACATCATTTTCGCACCCCCCGAGAAATTTGCACCCCGACCTTTAAACTTGATACAAACCGATTTTTGGCTTCGGATCTTGCAAAATCACTCTTTAAAAATACACTTAAACGTTTTTGACCACCAAAAATTTCTGGTCCCCCCTTCGGATTAAATAAGTTTGAAAAAAAATATATATATATATATATATATTTGGTTGGAAATTTTTTATATCATTAGATAGATTTAAAATAATAAAAAAAAATTCCGAAATAAATTTTTCTGGGCCAAAATTTTCGGTATAGACGACGTTTTTTTTTTGTGAAATTTTGAAGGCAAATCCAAAACGCGGCAACGATCACCGTACCCAACGATCGACCTAGGATGGTATTCGCACATTATAGAAAAAGTTTAGGTCACCCCCAAACTTTTCAGAGCGGAATTTCCAAATGCCAATTTCACTCACCCAGCATGTATGGTACCCGGGTTGCTCCACATACATGACTGGTACACGACGTGAGCAACTACCCCCGGCATGAATGGTACATGGGTTGCTCCACATTCATGACCGGTTTGCACTGCGAGCAACCAACCCCATCATGCACGTTACACGGGTTGCTCCACGTGCATGAAGGGATGTCAGAGAAGTGAGCAATCATCATGACTTCTGTACAAATCCGTGCAGAACCCGAACCTACAAAGAAGGGTTGACAAAAGTTCAACCAACCATCAGTGGGCGCGCCATCCAATCTCGATGCTTAGGCGATGTGGATCTCATGTACCAGACTCCACCGTCCACCCACTGCCATCCATTCCACCATGGTGCGCTACATGGAGACGTCCTAAGCCACCGTGATCCTCTTTACGCCCTCACCACCACCACCACCTGACGAGTCTCAGAAGTGTCTGATCAACAGTTTTGGGCCACCCTCGTCGACATCACTCGTGGTTGCCTTTCAACGCGATCACGCCACGTCACCATAGTTCCCATGGATCAGTGAAACCCCCCTGATCCTAACCCAGGAACGAGCCTACCCTAGCCTCTCTAGTCTAGGTCTAGGTCGCGCGACATCCTTCTCCACGCAAAGATCCACTCAACGATCTCGGGAGGATGACGTAAGTCGCTTGCAGGAGTTGCGAACCAACGACGAGATGATCGCACTCCTCTATCATATCTCACCATAACCCGGACCTCGCCCATAGGTACAGGAGACGACCCGTTCGTTTCCCGAGTAGAAGTCGCGGCATCTGGTCCAACCGCGCAATTAACCCCCCAACCACTCAGCTATCCTTTCGCAGATAGCTGTTTCATTCGCACAAGAGGAACACGTTAGTCATCACCGCCCCACTTGGAGACGGTTGATGTTGAACATGCAGTGTCCCGCCTCTCACTGCACCTCTTCCACTCACATAGAGTCTAGTGTCCTCACCCACCGAAATCACTTTATAGGACACAAACACTCTTTACGCACCGCAGGTTCTTCGTGAACTTGCCCGAACGCTTGATGACGTCCTTGTGACCGAGAGCAGAAGACCCACGACAGCCACCCTCACCACAACTGTCGATGGGCCACGGATACGAGCTTGTCTCATCGTCCGTGCGAACGGAAAGCCTTTGTGGCTCTCCGGTTCTTTCTGACCTGTGCAAACAGGCGGCACATCGGACACATGTTTCGATGTTGTGACGAGGGAGCGTCTTTGTGACCCCCGCCTGGTTAGTTACCCCGTTCGTGATGGAGCCCCAACTCATAGCAATCAGCGAGGAACTTACACATTCCATGCCGCGCTCAACGAGGATCTATGAAGGAAAAGGTCCCATCACCGACACCACTCCACCACGCCTACGCCTACGCCACCCACCACATGCTGCTCCGTCTCTCCAGTGTTCAAAACTGAACCCGGAGGAACATCAATTGCTGCTACTCCTGAGAATCCCACTTGATTGCCTCACTCAACACCACACCACATCACCATCACCACCATCAACGCCAGAGGCAGACTCGTCCCACGGACGACGTGACGATCCAAAGACGGAGATCATCTCAAGGGGGAGTAAAGGAGAAGAACTGAGTTGAAGATCGTACAGCAGCATCAGCAGCAACCATCATCCACCTCCGCTCACACCACCTATGCCACCTCTCACAACACCTACTCCACCACCTCCACCAACTACGCCCCGCCGAGGCTTCCACTACCTCCGCGCACATTCTTATGTGTCAGGCTATTATGTTCATAATGGAACACTCAAAGGAGCCATGGCACATCTCATCCACCACATTCCGCCACTACTGCGCTGACCACTCTGACGACCGGGCTCCCTGCTCTTGAAAGTCACATTTCAATGGAGCCTTGGCACATTTTTTTTTACGCCCCACACCTACCTTCTTCTGGAGCCAGACGAGTCAACTTCGTGGCCGAACCAGACAACTTCCATTCGAAGACGACGAACCCGGCGTCGAGAAGAAGAAGATTGGAGAATCTTAACAAGTGAGTCCTAGCCGAGCCATCAATGCCTCCGCAAGAAGAGGAGATATCCCTTGTAGGGGGAGTTTGCTAGGAATCGAGATCTCCAATATGCCCAACAAAGATATCCCGCGCTGAACTGAAGATTGAACACTAAGGGGGAGATTGTTAGGAAATATTTTGTAGTATTCAATTTCATTGTATTATCTTTGTTGATTTGCTTTATTAAACTTTGGGCTAGTTCTTAATTGGGTTAGTTCTTAGTTATTCATGTAATGGGCCTTCACAAGAGGCCCACCTATTATATACCAACTTGTGGTATAAATAGGAAAACCCTAACACATAGTTAGGTGTGCTTGTGAGTGTTTCTATTCTAGAGAGAAAATTTTTGAGCCTCCATCTTATCCTCTCAAGCACCCCACACCATTTGCTTTGATTTCAAGATTATTTGTGTGGTTAGTCCATCCTAGGTTAGATTGTTTGGTGTAATAGGGACCAACATATATGATACACGGACCCGTATCTTGTTGACGGAATGTCCAACACATGCTTTATTTAGAATACCCCAATATAAATTGAAGTTTTAACAGTGTTAAATGAAATACTCCATAATTTAACAATCAATGAAGTCGGTGTATAACGTGGATTAATCTATAATAGTAAAACCAGAAAATAATTATGAAACAGTGTCGACGCATAGGTTATGAAAAGGTCCAAGATACGAGATAACATTAGCACAGACATAGTTAGATACTAATGTCAACACATAGATAGCTCAAGAAATGATACCGTACACCACAAAATGAAATTGTCTAATGTGAAGAAACGTCAATAACAGAAACTGAAGCAATTAACCATGATTCACGCTCATTCACTCACTCCACGGTGGCCAGTGCCAGTAGGAGAAGAACACACTTGCCGCCAAATATTTTCTGAACTCCGTTAAATGGGACTTGGTGACCTCAGCGGCAATATGTTCAGAAAACATCGTTGTAAATGCGCTAAAAAGTACTTGGACGGAGATATCACCACTGCATACGATGGAAACACATATCATCAATGACTTTTTGAATGCACATATAATTTTTATGAAAGGCATTTTGAACTTGCCTGTCATCTAGCTGCGGGAGGCGTTCATACCGCTTAATGGATAACGTGGAGTCCATTGCCAAGAGCGATAATTCCTGTAGCAAACGTCTGATTATGATAGAAACATTATCTATTACGTTATCGACGAACTTGGCATCCGCATGAGCTCCCCTCTGTGGGTCCCAAATCCGTATTTCAGCGCTATTCGGAAAAATAACGTACAGAACCCATTCACAGCTATTGATTTCTAGCGGGAAAACTATTGTCTCCGCTGTGCTCCATGGGCACGAAGGCCAACCTGGGTACTTTCCAAGAGAGTATGGCGTAAATTCACTCAAGCTAACACTTTCGTTTACACCGGAGAGCGACATGATAATCCGACTGAACAGCGTGCTCATAAAAGCAACATTCTTCGAGGGGATTTTGCACTTTAATTGCATCTCAATGAAGCCACGGATGCATTCATCAACATGCTTGAAAAACAAAGAATCAAACAATTCATCAGAGAACCATGAATATACACATATATATACGTAAATCGTTATGTTTCATATTACTATGCTATATATATATATATATATATATATATATATATATGCAATTATAGACTTACATCATTCTCGAGTGGTTGGTTTGCTGTCATTAGGGCCCGGAAGAAAGTTGGTGACAAAGGATTTCCAGAAAGGCCACTCTGGCGGCACTTCTGCATAGTTTTAATCTCTTGTTCTGCCATTGGCCAGAATGTTAGCTTATACAAGATATGGTCGTCAAGCTTACGATGGGTATAAGCTTGTCTTGAAACAACAACATTGTTACGTAGAAAGGCATCCTCTGCAAGCTTAAGCCTTCTAGAAGCTGGAAGTTGCTGATTCCCCTCAACTGCACATGACGTTATATTGTGCACAATAATATTGACGTTTTTCGTAATGACACCATGTCAGCGTCTAGTCTTGCGTAAATAATTTGCGAACAGATGGTAGATTGATTTGTAACCAATGCTATGTCAAAATATCAATATCGATAATCAAAAAATAAATACCACCTGTGCACTGAGTGTTTGATAATATATCAACCTACGCCTTGAGCTGTACTATCTTCTCGCCCAACACCTTCAAACCCTCTTCCATGGACGTCATCTTGTCAGTTATGAAATTAATGTCCAAAAAGGTTCTTCCGTTCTTTTCAACAGCAACCAATCTTTCTTGAATTCCATCCAATGCTGCTTGAAATGATACTTTCATAGTAGCTACTTCCTCCGAATGGAGTTGCATTTTGTGTTCCAGTGACTGCATTTTCCGCACAACTGCACGTAAAAAGTTAAGCGATTAGACCAGGACAATTATCAGATCGAGTACATAATGTTAGTAATGATATATAGAGACATATAAAGCATATAAATAAATCAGAATAAATACAACAAACCCGAAATTGCTTCCGCGTGTGGAACGTCCTCATCAGGCGTCTGCTGATTGCCTCTAGCATGTTTCGATCCCGGTCGAACATCGTCATTCTCCATCTCATCGTCTCTTTCGCTCTCTGCATTATCCGTGACACCGTTCTTCTTATTTGCTTTCTTCACAGAATCGACGAATCCACTTGATGGATCAGTCTCACTCAGACGTTTTGCCTGTCATGTAAGTTTTTTCGATGTCGACTTCTGACCAATCACTTTTTTCTTTGCCTTTGCTGATTTCTTACCAGACATGTTCCTACTCTCAACAACAACAACATCTTCTGATATAGGGTCAGCACTGGCTGAAGCTTTCCCACCCGATGATTTCGAACTGTCATGTTCATTGTCCTCTCCTACGCTACACTCTTTCTAATCCCTGTTGCATCTACATTTCTTGCATGCTTAACTGAAACTTTTCCTGCTACTGGAGGACAAATAACCGTAACTCCTCTCTCCAAACACAAATTGATCTTCCGTAGTAGTGTAGTGCGGTTCTGGTGTTCGAGGTGACTTGATCTAATAAAGAACGAAGCCGATTCTTCAACAGTTGGCTGCAAAGTACATCTGCAACACCTTCAGAAGAAACAGCCTCTGTGACCTGCTCCAACCTCGGTGAGTACTTAGTACTTGTCTTCCACCGACACACTCGTGGAATGCCAGGTTCCACCTCCTCAAGTCTCTTCGCAAACGACCTTGCAACTCCAGGGATACATTCATAAGCAAGTATCTAAATAAGAATAAACGATTTATTTCCAAGTCAAAGTGAAATAGTAGATATCAGTAACTTAAATAATAAACACAACACTATTACCTGAAATGGATGTACAAAACCTCCTAAACTTAAGTTTGGATTTTTGTTCAGTTGCTCAACGGTCGATTCACCACAGTACTGGGAGAGATCCCTCTTAAGTGACGTTAGCGCTTCATGGAATGCTAGGGTTCCCATTGGTAAGCATTGAATTTCTCAAATTCTTCCACCAAATACATTATTGCAGGATCGACGTAAGTAGTATCTCTATTACTCCGTAATTGAATGACTCCGGCAACAAACATCAAACTCGCCAACTTTATCTTCTCAACATCAACGGTACTATCCGAAGGGCTTCTCATCGTATTCAGTCGATTCTTTGTGTCTCGCAACATAATTTTTTTTTTTGTTTCCAAAATGTCTTGTAATAAAGGTTGTATTAACATCTATTGGATCCTCAGTGCCAAATTTGAGGCCTGTCAGCAGCGAGTATTCTACCAACGAAAACCGTACGAGTCTATCTTCAATAACCATCCACAGTTCATCAGTGTCATCATATTTGATTTAACACTGCATCATATACCACAACAACTGCCCTGATAACTGAAAATTCTCTGCAGACACTATCAAACGTCCAAATTGTGTTTTTGAAACCATCTCAGCTATCTCTGCTCTATTCAAGATTTCCATTAGATGCGTACATATATCTGTAAAAGCGGCAAATATCACCACTCTTCCTGGCGTTACAGATCCTCTTGGGAACTTTGTTTCTAATACTGCCTGCATTAAAAAAATGTACGACCAGAAATTGATACTCAGAACAATAACAGCATATCAGCTAACAATATCATATGATACCTTCAGAAACCCAAATGGATACTTAGAACAATAACAACATATCATTTAACAATATAACATGATACATTCAAAAACCCACAACCAGAAATCTTCGATTTTCATATATATCATATTTGACAACCATAAATACGTCATAGTACTAACCTCAAAGATCTTGCTACCCGTGGCAAATGGACGACAAATATTAATAGCTGCAATCCTACAGAGAGTAATAATATTGTTGTTCTCTCAATTGCGCAACACCAAACTGTGCTTCCAAAATTCCGACAACAATATACTCTGACTGTTTTCGATACTGCCGTTCTTTGCAAGGGAGGGTTTAGAGTAGCAGGATTGGAAGTTTATTTTATTAATAAGATAAACGTTGGGCCACTCGTAATCAAATAACCCAGTGCGTTGAAATAAGGAAATTAATTGTGGGCCGATCATTTAAACCTTTTACTTCTGAAGTGTTTATATGTTTAATAAGTTAGCAGATTACAGTATCTGTATGTGAGCATATAATGAGTTCGGATAGAAAGTTATTATGCGTTATATACATCATTTAGAATTTAATAATTGACTTGACTTTGCTTTTTAGCATTAGAGTTTATCATTTAATACCTGTATCCGTACTCAATATGTAATTATGCGATATATTATGATTGTATGACTATATGATTTGACAATGTCATTGAAAAAGCTGTGATATATAATTGACTATTACTAATCGGTCGTGTAAAGTTGTATATATTGGGAAGCACGAACTCTTTGAATTCAACGTGACGGGTAAATATTGGGTAGTACTGCAAATAAAATTTTCCTATTGAATGTTAATAGTGCGACGCTTAATATTTTTGGGCAACTGGAAGACCATCAAATAACATAAAGTAAATGTTTACTAATATAGCAAGGAAGAGAACACGACAAAAAAGGTAAACTGCAAACTTAAGCATTGATATCCATCTATTGCAGGTAAGAGCAACTACGAGATATTTTCTGAAATCTTCTATTTGTTTCTTGGTGATTCCGTATACAGAATCGTCCGAAAACTTCAAGGCAAACGCTGAATGCAAGACGTGTACACCGCACTCACCCCTGTCAGCAAATTAGAGGAAACGTACAATTTGCAAAAAATGGTGCGTAAATTGTATGCATACATTTGTATGAAATAAACATTGCTCCTTACGTTGTAGCTTGGCGGGGGTAATTTTCATCTCTTGTAACGGTGAACTCAGTACGCCCATTCGTCAAATGAAGATGTCAAGTAGAAATTGCAGGTATGCAATGTTGTACCGAAAGCCTGGTTGAAAAATATCATATCCATATCGCATGTCTTGTCTGAATCGTGTATAGTGACACTCCCTGCTTTGTAGTCTACTATTGCAAGAACCCAATGACACTGATTAACGTTTACTGGGACAACGATGATATCAGATGCATTCCACGGCATTGCAGGCCAGTCGGGTACGGTTCCGTCAGCATAAGGCTTGATTACAGCAAGGTCGTATTCACCTTCCAATCTGTATTCTGCTGCAAATACCTGATTGAATGCAGTATTCATGACTGCAATGAAAGGCCGTGCGATGTTTGTTTTTCTCTGGAGTTCAATAAACCCGCGCAGGCATTCGTCAATATGCTACAAAAAACAATTTTTATTCAATCATAGGTTCCAAAATATCACTCGTCAATATAATATAACATACCTCATCAAGCAGCCACGCAGCATTTGTCATCAACGTTGCAAGAAACTGTTGTCCACGCTGGCCACACAAAGATCGGGTTACGTACACATCTGTGCCCATATTCTAAACGATCACAGATACATGCGGAAACATAGCAAGAATCCTACTAATACGATTATCAAATGCACTGTTAGAGGAACTATCCGTGACAGTATCTGAGGGGGAATTTGGTATTGAAGTTGGCGAAATGACCGGATGCTTCCGTTTTTTTGCCAAAGTTGTGAGAGTGCTCTGTATTTTGCGACGTCGTCCTTGCTCGTCCTCCACATGAACATCAATATTCGCTGCCCCGCGAAAATCATCTCCATGTGTAGGAATATTAGTGCGGAAATTTCATCAGACCCGAGATATTTAATATGAAAATAAAGCATATAAATGATTACATAGATTGTCAGAAAATAGTAATACATAATCTGTTCTCTAACGTCGTCAACTTCAAGTTGATCTGTTCAAAGTATTGGTCGATCGTTCGTCCCATATCCTTCAGCATAGTGGCATGGACGTCATATCTAGTTTGCAATGCATCAAACCTCTGAACAGCACGTTGCGCATAGTCATCTATCTTTCTGTCGATACGGAGGATCATTTGAGATACTGCAAATCTGCAAAAATTCTTCGTAAATAATTGCATATTTCATTCATCATTTTAAGCTTTCAAAAACAATAGGTATATTTATTTCTTTCAAAATATCCCGAGAATAAATACCCACAGATAAGTTGAACGGTTGCAAATAATTTAATCAGGTGGGTCAAGGTGAACCAGCGCGACCTGCATCGTAGGATACAGATCAGACGAACCAGACTGAAATCGATCTAAGAGCTGATTAAAGGGCACATTTTAACTATTCACAGAATAGCACCTGTCTAAAAGTTATAGTCCTTCACATACTCGCCCCAAAACCCTTCAGAACCCCCACGAAACAATTACTCATTGAATGAATTACTGAAAGACTGAAGTTAAACAGCTGTCCTATTTCATTGTTATTATAAACGAATTGCTATGTATTTAAGTAATTAAATAGTTATTATGCAAAGAATTATAAGAGTGACACATTTTATTTTCAATGACCGTGCACTTATTACGCACATAACCATATATTGTATAGTTATATCTTCCGATAGCGTCCAGTGGTATAACGTTATGCAAACTACTATTGCAGAACTGAGCTGTGCGAAAGTTCATAACATTTATTGGATTATTATAAAAGAATTTATATGTAATTAAGTAGTCAAATATTTAAACAGGGAATTTTAAAGGTCATGTATAGTAAATCAAATCAAATTAAATATTTCAAAATGGTAACATATAAGCAATAACCTTTATCAATAACTAAATAAATACAAAAGGCATAGCTTAATATGAAAAGGGTCTTCTAACAGCGCGATTAAGTAATGCAACTTATGCATTTTAGTCCCATTCGTCCTTGCGGCGTTCCCCGATTCACGAACACAGGTTGGAATAAGCGTCTGTTAGATAAAAATAAAATTCAATATTCAGTAGTACGTTTTCAGACCCCAATTTTGAAGGATGTCAAGAAAGACATTTTCGTAACAGTTTTACATAGTACACTCTCACTAATATAATGTTGGTATCAACCACTATCCATTATTAATGCTTAAATAAATACAAAAGTCACGACTTAATTTTAAAAGGAACCTTTAATTGTGAATAGTTAGATAATCGAAATTGAATAAATATTTGACCCTTAACAACACAATTAAGTAATAGAACTTATGCACTTTACTCACATTCGCCTTTGTAGTCTACGGACTCATGAACATAGGTTGGTATAATTGTATGTCTGATAGTAGTAAAATACAATATTCAGTCATGAGTTTCCAGTTTTCAAGATCGAAGAACATCAAAACTTACATTATTATAACAGCTTTCTATAATACAACGTCAGTAATATAGTGTTGGTATCAATTTCTTGTTGGCAAAATTAATGTTGTGTATATTGATCATATTGAACGATAAATGAACTTAGAATTTCAAGATAGACGGCGAAATAGGTAGCTCAACATAGTAAAGAAGCCCAAAACAACGCTAAGATAAGAAAACAAACAGAAAAACTAATGGGGCTGGTCTATTGTTTCCTTCTTGATTTTCTTGCGTTTACCCTTCTGAAACGTTGCTAAAACAGCATCCTCATCATCTGTATTGCTTTCTATTGTACTGAGATCCTTTGCAGCAGCTCGAGTCCTCATCACGCTTTTTCCCACATGAGCCTTTGGTTTTTCTATACAATCTTGCAATTCACCCGAAACAACGCGTTTAACCATGGATACAACATCCGACACGGGATGCGAAACCTGAAGCGCACCGATCGATCCCTGTACTTAGAAAGCGAAACACAGTCAACCACCATTAAAGCATTCGCAGACTATCTCTAACTTTTACCTCGGTTGACTTTTGCTGATCGGACCCGTCCTTAACATCAAGAATTTCCGACATACGGGTAACCGTCACGCTTTTATATAAACGTTTAAATCAAATGGCTTGGTCCTCACAAAAAAAGTTAAAAACTTCCCAACTAAAGAATGAATACAATCAGGAAGCTCTTCAACTCCAATACCGTCGTCTTCAATTACAGTCTTCTGTGACAATTGAAAAATATGTGACGACAATTCTATTATCAAAATATAGGTAAAAATAGGTACTCGCCATAGTGTTCCTCAGTTCTTCCGCCGTTGTATTCGTATATTTCTTAGCTGGACCGTCAAATATAACAAAAGTACCCGATTAAGAGCCATCATCAACGGTCACCTCAATACGGAAACTATGAAAAGATAAACGCAATAAATACATACGAATGAATTACTTCACTGGGTGATAGTTGTTAATATACTACAGTGAACAATACCGCAAAACTCCCAAAGCATTAGAATTGTCACATTTGTTGCAAATTAGTGATTCCTCATACTTTCTCAACTCGGATGAACATGTGGAGCAAGAAATATAACTCCAACCACTTCGGCTAATTATATCAGTTATCCTTGCTTCGCATGAAAAATCACGCTCCTAACGAACAAAGAACGTTAGTGCAATGGAGCGACATAGGATGCTATCGTATAAATCTATGAACAAACCTGTTCAGGATCCGAACGTAGTATAGCGTATATTTCCGACAGATTGCTCTTTGTTACTAGCATGACATTGGTAACTAGTGGCGTAGATGTAGAACCGTTTTCCAGATTCATCCTACAAAAAATAAACATAAACTGTTAAATCAGTACTTAAAATACGAAGTCGATAAAGGAACTGTACACATGAACAAAGGAATTCTTACTGTTTGCGGAACTCCAAAACCGACGGGCCATCTCCATTAATATAAAGAGCACTTGAAGAGGTTGTATTCAGACATAAACCACCTGATTAAATAATACGATTATAAATATTTGTTCAGCAGAAAACATTATTCGACATACAACACACCTTGAACCATCCGCGGATGGATATTCGTCACAATAATCACAGTATCATCCACAGGAACTCCTTTCAGCTTCTTATAAAATTCGCGCGACTTCTCATCCCAAGCAGTAATCGTTGCACGGTAGCCACTGCAAATAAAAACGTTTCCTTATCGACATTTGACAAAATGAAGACTATGAATGAGAATAATAAGATTGTTGGGAAAAAACATACCCTTGCAGAATTATATTCACCATAGTCCGCGATGAATTCCCATTACCATTGTTATCCGGCTCAACTATGGATGAAACCAGCGCAATGACATCTGATGGGGGGAGATTACTTTGATGAAACAATATAACTCCACGACCAAGCAAAAGGGATACATAACTATGGTATACAGATAGGGGAGCAAACTGGGTAAGTAATTCTGCAAACCGGCATTTGTCTCCAAATACTGAGACGAACAAAACTGAAATTTCTCTGTTTTTATCATGAGATCATGAGCAATACTTTGAGACATAGTCGTACGTTTATTGTAACATATCGTATATCTATGTTCTGTTGTATGATATCTCTCACGAGAATTGATAATATCAAAGTTTGATATTGAAAACAGACATCCCTCTTCAAGTAGCCGCTCAAAATTTTCCACCAGCGCACTATTAATTGTAACTTGCATGAGAGTATCCTATAACAAAACCAAAAAATTTAGAGTGGGTGGCAAGGGTTGGGGGGAGGAGGGGAGGAAATTGCATATAAGTAAATATGTAATACCTCTTCATCTAGTAACATTAAGCCAACTAACATCAGTTCTCCATTTCTTCTAAAATTAGTTGCTCTCCAGGACCGCCATAGCCGAACAATGATTGTAGCGCTTCCCATCTTCGGGGTTAAAGAATTAAGTACGGAATAATTATTCGGTAGAACCATGATGATGTAAAAACTACACTACTAATATTGTTTCTTAATATTAAGAATGGACGAAGGATTCTCTCTATATATAAGAATCATATGAAACGATTTATTGTCATAGAATTAAAAAAAAAACCTTTCAACTACAATAAGAGAAGATTAAGCGAATGTTTTTGAAACGGGTATAGAACATGTATTTGTCATGAATAAAGGAAAAGTTGTTTCTACACCGTTTTATGCATATAATATTTCAGATAACAGTACATTACAGTACGTTATTCAGTCGGCTGTGTTTCAATCGCCTAAATAATTGTCAATATCGCAAATTTAAATGCCGTAGTGTATTACAAACGAATGAGACGTCATCAATTAATAAAGACGACCGTATCAACTTCAGATGCAATGTATATTCTAATCGGGGCCACAACATTAGCTATAGCTATGTTATCTTAATACGGATAATGAAATTATAGTAATCTAATGATAATGCGAAATCATTTACATTAAAGCATTGAACTACAATAAGATTCTCAACGATATTGTATTCTCATCTATTTCCAAGCCATGCCAATCGTCATATTATCTTAAATACGGTTAATGTAATTATAACAACTCCAGTAAATCAATTTAATGAGAATACGAAACGATTTGTTCTCATAATCAAAATCCAGACCTTTGAACCGCAATTAGATAATATACAGACAAAACAGTGAAATCCAGCAGTAGTATATTCTTATCCGATTCTAAACCTTGGCTATATGTTAGGTCCTACGATTAACAACTCTATGATCCTAGGCTAGAATTCATAGTAATTCGATCGTTTAGATAAACAATTGAATTCGATTGAAAAACTCAAATGAAGAACAAGAGAGAGAATTCGAGTAGAGTGAGAAAGTTACTGTTGTTTCTCTCTCTAGAAATCGAATTGCAAGCCTTTCGGATCAATTCTAAAAACTTTCTCTATTCAGCAATTGATTTACAAGTATTTATACCAAACAAACTTGGTATAAATATCAAACTAGTCCTAATCTAAGGACTACTATAGCAAACGCCCCTTATTACAAGGACAACTAATGAAATCAAGCACAATTACAAATAGTATTCTACAATCTCCCCCTTTGTGCTTGATTGCGTCTCCGCGCCGTTTGTCCTTGTCGGGCGTAGTATGATCTGCGCAAGCCAAGCGCATGCTCGTAGTTCCTCAGAGTGATCCTAAGCTCCAGTCGCTCCTCGATATCTTCAAGCAATTCCATTAGGAGCGACTGTTCTCTCACGAACCTGTGGATCCTCAGCATAGTGTCTCCGTTGATTTCTTCCAACCTCTGCTCGATGTTTTTCCTGATGACCTTGAGCGTCCCATCGTAAAACTTATGAATCTCAGTCTTCAGCATGAACCTATTCTTCTTTACTATTGGATTGTGGTAGGTGATGCCTCGGAAGATCCTCAAAATGTTGCTGTTGCCCTTATCAAATCCTGCGTGCTTGGGCGATAGGCACTTATTCACTATTCCAAATAGTGTCTTCCACGGATGTGGGATTCCGTTGCTCTGGACCTGAGCTAATCTCGTGAGCGGCGGTTGGTATCCCATGTGCAAAAAGTCTTGAATCATCTCGGCCTCGGATGGGAGCGGGTCGTAGTTAGTGCTATGGGGCAAGTCTAGTAACATGCCGAACTGGTTCTTGTCCATGCTGATGTGCCGCGTCCCGATCCTTGTTGAGAACTGGAAAGCTCCATTGTCCACTTCTCCATGTATGCAGCCCCAGAACTGCTGGACATATACCATCGGCACTGATGCGGTGGCCGTTAAGGCATGCCAGATGGGGTGACCTCTCAGGATAGATACAATAATCTCGTCCGGGCATCGAAAAGTGCTCAGATCGAGCTGAAAGTTTGTATCCTGAACCTTCATATACAGGTTGTGGTCGTATATGTGATTGTATCTTGGATAGCGATCCATCTGAAAAAATAAGATATATAAAAGTCTATTAGTTCAATTTTATTTTCAGTCGAAGTATGAATAAATGTCATCAAACTATAGTAATATAGCAAATAATAGCATGTTTGATGAATTTTGAATTGAAATCAAATGAAATGTATAGTGTATGTTCAGTTTCAAAAATCGTGATGACATTATTGTAATTTCGAATAAAATATTTGTCGCGTGAAAAATCGTTCGAAATTTTGCTAAGTGTTAAATCGTGAAAAAGGACAATGTTCATGCCGAGAGAATTTTCGCTCGTTAAAATTGATTTTGAAAATGATTTCCTATGCATTGATTCCAATTGTAATGACTCAGTTCGATTTTTCGATCGAGAAATTTTATTTGCGATTTTCGCTACAGAGTAAAAGACTTAGAGAAAAATGTTCTAAGTGTTGACGTTGAAATCTAGACTGTAGTCGATCAATTTACGATCGAGAAAAATTCCGTATAAATTTACGATCGAGAAATTATTTCTCAGGTAAATTTACTATCGAGAAATTTTCCTCAATTGAATAAAATTCTTCGATTTGAAATTTGTCTAGCGAAATGTGATTTTCGATCCTAAGTAAAAATTGTCGATTCAATATTTTTCGATCGAGAAATTTGTCAACGAAAGACTAAGTCACTCCGTCGAGAAATTTTATGATCGAAAAATTAAGTGTTGAAAAATTTTTGCGACCAAATTGAAATTAAATCGAAAATTCTATTTTGCGATAGTAAGTTTTACGCTCGATAAAGTTTGCATCTTAAATTGTCTAGTCAGTGCATAAGTTTTTCGCTCGCTGAAAATTAAAATTGGATTTCTCGATGGTAAGTGTAACGGTTAAAATCTTTTATCGTGATGACTAAGTCAAAATTTTGCGATCGAAAACTAAATCGACACAAATAGGTTCTCAATTCAATTAAGTCTATTTGCGATCGACAAAGTTCTTCGACAGCTTCAAAACTTCAAAGTACCCAGTTTCATCGAAACTCATTTTATCATCACAGATGGAAATTTTCCAACGATTTACGCTATTTGTTTCATCAACCTCGAATCTGTCTAAATAACAGGCATTTAACTCAGAAAATCCAAGAAACATGCCTAGATTTAGTGAAACAGTATACGTTTAAATGGTTTTTGAAGAACAGTCGAAAAATCTTAACTAAATATGCGAAAAACTACAGAATGGAAATGCAAATCAAGTTATAACATTCGCAATCGTTAACCGAATCGAATTTCTACCTTAATCAGACGATTTGAAGTGAAAAATTGAAAGATTTTTGAAGGATTGTGTATCGTCTGAGAAAGTTTTGCGAGAGAATTTTTTCTATCGATTAGGTTTTGCGTGAGAAAAAGTTTTTCGACTGACAAAAGTTAACTTTTATTAACTAGCATTAGTTCAATGTTGGGTTTGCGATTGGACGTTTTGCGATTAAATGGATCAGGCCCATTACTATTTGCGTTCGAGAAATTTTTGAAATCGAAAATTGCTCTCAGTTCAAATTTTTCGATCGCAAATTATCGCGGCCAATCAAAATTGTTCCCAACACTGTTTACGATCGAGAAACTTATGATCGTGAATTAAGTCTTCTATCTAGTTTCTCGATATAAGTACTTCTAAAATTTTCAGATTGACCCCTATTTCAAAATAAAACCTTTTGTAAGTCTCCCCCTTAGTAATTAAAATAAATGCAATTAACTCCGTGTATCTTCCGTGTAGTAACGTCTAGCTCCCCTGGCAGAAATTTAAAAATCTGCACCACTCAGAGATAAGCGTTAGTAATGATGGAGTTAATGAACAATTATTTTTGGCAATTTTATCTTTGAAATATTTGGTCTGCTCCCTTCTTTGTAGTGTCGACGTCTTGCTCCTTAATTTTGAAAGATCTGAAATACTCAGAGAAAAACGTCAAAAATATTTGGAGCTAAGCTACAAGTCTTATACTTGCTCCCCCTCAAATGATGCACACGAATTGATTAATTATGGAAGCATATGAAATCAATTCAAGTCACGAGCACACAAATTTACCAAGTAAGCATGTGTACATGGTCCTCGAAAACATGCACTTTAAAATATTGTGTGAGGGTAGAAGCAATGACAAATTTATCGCATTTAAACAATTCAGCACCAATGCAAATTGCATTTAGAATGTGCGATACACTTAAAGATATTCGCATTTATTCAATTCAACGCATATGAAACATAATATTTCATGTCAGAATGTGCGTTATTTTTACTTATTATTTATTTCTTAATATATATATATATATATATATATATATATTTTTTATGGGATGGGGTCAGATTATTTTGCTTCGATCAATCGTCATGGCTATTTTACGAGACCTTTGAAAGAAGAAAATGCCATCAAGTCATGTCGTCAAACTTAACGTCCTAAGCTCATAGACTGGTCCATGTCGACAACTCTCACCAGGTTCGCTCTTGCTCTCAATTAGCTATCTTGGGATTTTTATGTTTTTATCACTCAAGTCAACACAAGCAATTTTATGTCAATTTACCTGTGATCGAGGCATTTTTAATCATTTCACCTAACCGAGAGACCGTCTATGTGGAATCAAAGGGTTGTAAGGGTTATAATTTGGCTAGGACTTAGAACGGAATAAATTTAAAGGAAAATGAGCTTATCTCTTCACCGTCTTCCAATCCTACGTCCGTCTCCTTTTTATTTTTCGGCGTCTTTCTTCTTTCCAATCTTTTCTCCCTCTTTTTCTTTTAAGAACTATCCCTTTTTATGCTATTCTCAAGCTGAAGCTCCGCTTCTCCATGAGGCTCTAGGAGATTATCGTAGGCGAAGTTCTTCTTGTTGGTTCTCGGGCCGATACTGAGCTCCTCTTCTCTTAATCCCTATTGAGGTTTCAGAGATTATCAATTTGGAGAAGTTCTCGGTTACGGAATTCGTACCCGAGGCTGCACTCCTCTTCTCGTTTCCCGATATAAGACCGGATTATCGTTGGAGAAGTTCACTTCGTGGTGCTCCTCTTCCAGCCGTTCTGACGAGCGTACGAGATTATCGATGGAGAAGTTCACAGCAGGATCCATGCCACTTTCTACAAGGTAGTCGGAAGGCCGGTTCCTTTGGTCTGTTTGTTGCGCGTTGAGCAATGCCTTCTTTTGTCATCATCTTACTTTTTCTTTCGTTATCTCCCCCTCCTTTTCTCGTTTAACCATTCGAAGAGTATAGAGTTCGATTGAAGGCTGAGAACGGGTTTCAAATGAAGAAAAGGACATCGGAGAAGGCTCAAAGTAGATTGACTAAGGGCTAACGTGGGGAAATTTATATAAGGCCGAATGAGGAATATCCTAAACTCCCTTATCATTTTCCTAACGATCTAACGCAGGATGAGTATGAAGCCAATTATCACTAGTTAAGACAAGCAATTGATGTGTGACTCACTCGAGAAATAGATCCGAAGAGAGAAAAATAGAACAAGGCTTGAATCCTCACATTTCTAGTGGCTGTGTGTCTAGTGGAGCAACCTAATGACCTTCAGACACAAGAATGCGACTTAGACTGACAAAATTAAGCAATTAAATCAATCGCATGTCGGGGTAAAATTCTAAGTGACTTTAGATCAAAGCATCCTAAAGGATTTCGTCATACCCCTTTATTTTATATATAGAAATATATATTATTATTATTTTTATAATTATTATTATCACGCATGATAAGAACAAATAAGCATAGAAAACACATAGAATAGAGCATGTGATAGCACATAAGATCAGGTAATGCACATATTACGGAAGATTCAACATGCCTAATTTTCCGACAAGGAATTGAAATCGTTTCTCATCCAATCCCTTGGTGAAAATGTCGGCTAGTTGAAACTCCGTGTTCACAAAGTACATCTCTATCGTGCCTTTTTCTACGTGATCTTTGATAAAATGAAATCTATTGTCTATGTGTTTTGTGCGTGAATGATGAATAGGATTGCAAGTAATGGCGATTGCACTCTGACTATCACTATATATGGGTATATTATTCAGATTGTACCCATAGTCGCGATGTGTCCGCATCCACAGCATCTGTGAGCAACAGCTGGCAGCAGCTACGTATTCTGCTTCGGCCGTCGAAGTTGACACACAGTTCTGCTTTTTGGATGACCAGCAAACCAGCTTTTCGCCTAAAAATTGAGCGCCACCGGACGTGCTTTTCCTGTCCATTCGGCAACCTGCATAGTCAGCGTCAGTGTAGCCGATAAGTTTAAAATTCGTACCCTTTGGATACCATAGGCCAAGGGTAGAGGTGCCCTTAAGGTAGCGTAGAATTCTTTTGACAGCGAGCATATGGGATTCTTTGGGATCGGCTTTAAAACGGGCACACAAGCATGTGGCAAACATGATGTCCGGCCGGCTCGAAGTAAGGTAGAGAGGAGATCCAATGATACTTCGATACAGTGTGATGTCGACCGACTTGCCAGAGGGATCGGCATCCAACTTGCAGCTTGGTGACATAGGAGTGCTGAGAGGCTTGCTCTGGTCTTGATGAAATTTCTTCAGAATATCCTTGATGTATTTTGTCTGACTGATGAAAATTCCATCATCGAGCTGCCTGACTTGGAGTCCTAGGAAAAACTACATCTCTCCCATGTGACTCATCTCGAATTTGCTCTTCATGAGATCTCCAAACTTCTTGCAGAGCCGAGGATTTGTTGATCCGAAGATGATGTCGTCGACGTATACTTGGACGACCATCAGTTGTCATGCCATTTAATGAAGAGGGTTGTGTCTATCTGTTAGGATATTTAATTTGTTGTGTCAATAGTTTAAGTCTTGAAACTTATTATGTAATTATCTTTAGCTTGGGCTTTGGACTAGATTGTAATTATTTTATTATTAGTGATTGGGCCTTAATATACCTAGGGTTAATGTGGTATATAAGGTTTTACCAACTCACTTTGAAAGATAATCAAGATCAAAAAGCTAAAATTCGTTTTCACACACTACACACACTACAAGGTGAGAAATTCTCCCTTTTTCATTCCATCTAGCTTCTTTGATTCCTTGTTTGGTGCATTTCGGGACCAACAAGTGGTATCAGAGCAAACGTGGATCGATCTTCATTGATTTGAATCCAGTTTCGTTCGATTCCAAGCAAGATCAAAGGTGTTTTTTGAGCAAAAAATAGATTTCGGCACTTTGAGCTTGGTTTGGGGCTTTTGATGCTTCGTTTTTGTGTTTAAAACCCTCCCCCAGATCAAGTATATGCCTAAAAATGTTTTTAGAACACTTTTGGATCAGTTTTAACGAGTTTTGAGCGAGATTTAAGCAGAAATTTTTCAGAAAAGGACATTTCGGCCATTCTCTGTTTTTGGTCGATTTGACCCTTTTTTTGTTGTTTTAGCTCACAAATCGGTCGATTATGTGTTTAGGGAAGAATTTCTGAAGTTTAGGAACAAGTTTCAGCGATTTTGGTTGAGATTTGAGCAAGAAAGGGACGTTTTTCTGGGAAATCGCGTGAAAAGCAATGGAACAGTACTAACGTGTTCTTGACCGCGAAACTTTGAGCTTGATCGTTCAAGTCCGTGAATTTTCCACGTCCGAGAAAGTCTATCCCGAGAATCTTCAAAGCCGCGAATTTTTTTCAGCCGAGAACTTTCTGACAAATTTTACATCCGAGATATTTGTCTCAAGACCGCGAAAGTTTTTAAACTCAGAGAAAATTTTTACATCCGAGAAATTTTTTAAGGCCGAGAAATTTTTGAAAGTCACGAAATCTTTACACCCGAGAAAGTTTTTCAAAGCCGAGAACTTTTGAAACCTTACACCTGAGAATTCTTTTTCTTTGACTGAGAAAGTTTTGAAATTCACGAAAGTTTTCAATCCGAGAAATTTTCAAAGTCGAGAAAATTTATCCACGTCTCTTTCAAATCCGAGAAGTCTTTAAAACTCTCAAACACCGAAATTTCTCAAAACATAATTTCTTGGGTAATTCCTCATACGATCACATGTTTAGCTGAAAATTTCGCACCTACACAATATACGAATTTTTCTGATGTGTTAAATTTTAGAGTCAGCTTTATTTCTCGGGTACAAAATTTTTTTCGCATATACCAAATTTTTCTCATCATCAAAATTTCTCGGGTCCAAAATTTTACTCTCATGTCCAAAAAATTTCTCGTGTTGAAATTCGCCCCACAAGTCTCGATTTAAAATTTCTAAGACTTTCCCTAATTTCAAGATATATTTCTCGTTCATACATTATCGACCATCACACACGCTCACGTAGTTCTAAGAAATTCTTTGAACAATTTTTCACAAACTCTGCTCGTTAAACTCATCTTTCTCATCTCGTTCGTTACTAACTTTCTTATCTAAAAGGATCAAAACCACGGACGATTCGACTGCACCAACCATGTCTACCACGAATGACATCTCCATAGTGGGCTCCGACACCAGGCCTCCGATGCTGCGACAAGGCGACTACAGCATATGGACAAACCGCTTCCTCACGTTCATCAGGAACAAAGGCGCACCACTCTCTCAATACCTTTTGGACTCCATCTTCAATGGCCCAGCACAGTTCTGGACAATCGTCCCTGCACAGCCAAATGCAAATCCTCCCATGGATGAACGCCGCACTCCTAGAGGTCCCATCAATGAGGATGAACTGGCTCGCGAACAGGCCGACGAGACTGCCAAAGGATACCTCTTCCAGGCTTTAGGAAACGAGGTCTATGGTCACGTTGAGTGTTGCACAACTGCTAAGGAAATATGGGATGAACTTGCAGAAATTATGGCAGGCACAACTGAAAGTGCTCAGGGGAGGAAATCAGCATGTCTCTCACAGTACGAACACTTTCAGGCCTATGAAGGGGAGGAACTGCGTGACACATACCTCCGATACTTGAAGGTCATCAATGAACTCAAGAAAGCCAGGATCTCGAGGGACAAATTCAATATCAACAACCGCTTCCTTGGTAGCCTCAAACCACATTGGGGCAATGCAATCGTGATGATGATTCAAAGTAAGGACCTCTCCAACACTTCCATCCATGCTCTTTATGACAGTCTGTCTGCCTATGCTCCTTACGTGCAACCTCAGTCCACCAACACTCGAGTCGACCCACTGGCACTCCTCTCGAACAAAACCAATGAACGATCTTTCACCATTAAGACCAAACAGAACAAAGGGAAGCTACCAGCTGTTGTATCTGACAACTCTTCAGGATCCGAAGCCGATACAGAATCAGATGAAGATGTTCGTGATATACGCAAGCAACTGGCAATGCTCACCAAGTTGGTCTCAAAGAAGATCGGGAAAAAATCCTCATCCTCCTCCAATCGCCAAAGAACCTATAGCGGCACCAAAAAGACGACTCCCACGGAGGACACTAAGCCAACAAAGAAAGCAGAGGACTCCGCACCTCAAAAGTCTGTGAAGTGCTTTCGGTGTGGAAAGCCAGGCCACTTTGCCAAAGAATGCCACGCCCCACGCGTGAAGGACTCCGGGTACTATGATCGAAAGGCCAGAATGACCCGCAAGATGGAAAGTGGGAAAGCCCTACTCACTGAAGAAGCTGAATGGGTGAATGACACCTCAGAAGACGAGGAGCCTAAGGATGAAGATTGCTGCATGGCAAGGCTGGTCGAACATGACGAGGACGAGGAGATGGGTCACACCGGTGAAAACACAGCTAAGACTCCTACCAGCGCTGAGTCTGAGGTACGAATCTCACAACTTGATGATGTGTTTAATCACCGACACGCCATTAAGAAACCCACAGTAGACGCTAGGGATTATGATGAACTTAGGCTAAAATTTGAAAACAATTATGCCCTACTTAGTCTAAAAGTAGAAGAACTTGCCTGCGCAAACGAACGTCTAAAAGCCTCTGAAGCGTTAGTCAAACGTCTGCAAAGTAAGAACAAACAAAGTGAGACTAAGCTTAAGGAAACTACACTAGCCATTAGTTCATGTGAAACTTCTCGCCTCCTGACGGCCGCCCAATACGAACTGCTCACAAAGGAAAGAGTTAGGCTATACCGAAAGGTGAAAGAACTTGAAGAGCAACTTCACCTTAGGAAAAAGGCAGCAAACATCTTACGTCTATTAAACCAACCAGCTGAAACAGAATTCTACGACGCCCGGATGGGAATCGGACTGGCCACCAACTGCGATCCAACGCCGCTAATTGTCAAAAGGTATAACATGTACTGTACAGCATTCCTAAAAACAAGGACAGGGACTCCCTCTCAGCTCATGCCTTTTGTTAGATCCTCCTCCACCATGCTGTCAGAAGAAAAGAGGAAACAGAACATACTTTGGGCAGAGATCGCATACGATTACACAGAACTGAATGCTAATGATAAGACTAGAAAGCCCTCACTATCTGAAGACATCAAATCTCAGCTCCCAACCGAAGAACAGGAAATCGCTCTCCGAGAAGCACTTTCTCGCATCTATGTCCCAGAGAAACTTCTGGTCATAGCAGAACTAGAACGAACCATAGAAGTAGAGCGAAACGCCTTTGCAAAAGAGCGAGAAGATCTACTTTATAAAATCTTTACCCTAGAACAATCTCGTAATACGAACGAACCTTCTACGTCAAGTCAAGTACCCGATTCTCAAACATGTAAATGTAAGAGGACGGCGAAGATGACTCCTGAAGCCGACATATGTTCTAACACTAACTCTAGTATTCTTATGGATACAGGGAATGTGAGTTCGACGTCTCTGGAAGGGAGTTCGTACCAGATAAAGGGGAATCCGCACTTCGATGACAAGAAGAAAAGACCATCCTATATTCATTCTTCCTCTCTATGTACTGAATCCCAATGTCCTAAGGTCGTAGACAATTATGTTGCCAAAACTCATCTCTCTTTTGCCAAGCTTATGTCTATGTGCTGCTGCAATGAATTTGTTCTTCCACGCTTCCATGAATACGAAACCCATGAACACGCAACACTCCGACCACGCAAGCGAAGTTCATCTACGACGTCCTTGAATTCGCCCATCTCGCCTAAACCTAAGGTTAAGCGAAAACGCCTCTCGTCGTCTTACGCAAACACACCTACTATTCGCAAACCAAAGGCGACCAAAACCAAAGCGCGAAAACAACAACCACATTCCACACACCATTTCATGCATAAGGCACCATACATGCAAGCACAAGTTAGGAAAATATGGGTTAGAAAAACCATAATCCCGCCTAATCTAACAAAGGACAAAGGGAAAGCTAAATTAGAATCGACGCAATCTGATTTAGAAACCACATTTCCCTTTAAGAGCATGAAAACCTTACTTGTATCACAAGAAAGCCCCGTCCGAATACGGGGATCCAACGTTTGCTGATAATTGCAGGTCTGTCATGTGTGGTATCTAGACTCGGGTTGCTCCACACACATGACAGGGAATATGGAGCTGTTGAGCAACTTCTCCGAGCGCTATCTCGGAAGGGTCTCCTTCGGAAACGGTCAAATGGCGCCAATTCTAGGAACTGGCGATCTCGTGCACGATAAACTGACAATCAAGGGCATCTCCTATGTCGAGGGTTTGAGCTACAATCTCTTCAGCATTGGTCGATTCTGCGACAAAGGATACAAGGTTCTCTTCGAATCTGACATCTGCAGCATTATGAATGCCTCAGGACAATCTCTTCTTTCTGGAACGCGCACGTCTCACCTTTACGTGCTCAACCTCACGACCTCTCGACCAGTATGCCTTCTCTCTCGAGCCGCACCCAAGTTGAACGATTGTGGCATCGTCGTCTTTCACATCTCAACTTCAAGACCATCAACAAACTGCGTCAGAATAAACTCGTCAACGGTCTACCCCAACTGACATATCATAAGGAACACCTCTGCTCTGCCTGTGAATTGGGGAAGATGAAGCGCTCGTCCCATGTCTCTAAGGAAACACCGTCCTCTAAGCTCATCCTCGAACTCTTACATATGGATCTATGTGGCCCGATGCCTACGGCCACACTCGGAGGAAGACGGTATATTCTGGTGATAGTCGACGATTTTTCACGCTACACGTGGACGAAACTCATTCGTACAAAGGATGAAGTTCCTGATATAATCATTGAGTTTGTTGTTACATCCCAAACACTCCATCAACAGAAGGTTCGGATTATCAGAAGTGACAACGGAACTGAGTTTAAGAACAAAAAGCTCAGTGAGTTCTATGCCAGTCAGGGCATCACTCAGCAGTTCTCAGCTGTGAGAGACACCGGAACAGAATGGTGTCGTAGAGCGCAAGAACAGGACACTAGTTGAAGCTGCAAGGACTCTTCTCATCCAATCCGGACTTCCTCATTCTCTTTGGGGTGAAGCTATTCAAACGGCTTGCTACACACAGAACCGGGCTTCCATTCACAAGAGATTCAACCGCACCCCATACGAGATGCTGAATAACCGTCGTATTCCCGATATATCTTATCTAAAGGGTCTTCGGTTGCCGATGTTTTGTGGCCAATAATCGCCAACATCTTGGGAAGCTTGATCCAAAAGCTCTTGAAGGCATCTTTGTTGGATATTCACTAAATTCAAAGGCATACAGAGTCTATCTTAAGGAGAAACGGTCAGTAATAGAAAGCACGAATGTCTCTTTTGACGAAAGCGAAGGCGATCTCATAGCTTCTGGGCATATCAGTCCAGAACCAGGTCTTCTACAGACGTTGACAAAAGGTCAATCTTCAACGGCGGGAACGTCCTCATCTAAGGGCAATTGTGGCGAACTGGATCTCGATCTGCTCTTCGAGTACTTCTACCCAGTTCACAAGACTCCCGTCGCCACCACTCACCTACCGCTGCACCCACTCCACATACACCACCAGCTACCGGCAATAACGTCGTCCCTCCAAACCTGGATGCTCTCAATCTCAATGAAGACGACATATTACCCAACCCGGGGAATATTGCTGATTCTGATGCAGAACCCTCTCAATTCAATACGATTGAGATCGATCTCTTCTTCAGACACCGGGCCTCAATCTAATGAGCTTCAAGTAGACACTAATGCGGCCAGCTCCTCACAAACCAATGTGCCACTTTGGGCTCGCTCTCACCCTACCGATCAGATTATTGGTGATCCCACATCCGGTGTTTCAACACGTTCGGCTACGATGAATGAAAGCTTGTTTGCTTGCTACCTCAGTCAAGTCGAACCATCACGAGTAGCTGAAGCTCTCAACGATCCTGATTGGCTGATTGCAATGCAGGAGGAAATAAATCAGTTTGAACGATTGCAGGTCTGGGAACTCGTACCACGACCTCACAATAGATCCATTATCGGCACAAAATGGATCTTTAAGAACAAAAGGGATGAAGATGGTGTTGTTATTCGCAATAAAGCAAGACTTGTGGCTAAGGGGTACAATCAACAAGAAGGCATCGACTACGATGAAACTTTCGCCCCAGTTGCCAGGATCGAAGCCATACGAATGTTCCTTGCTTTTGCTGCTCACAAGAACTTCAAAGTCTACCAAATGGACGTGAAGACTGCATTTCTGAATGGATTTCTCAAAGAAGAAGTGTACGTTGATCAACCTGAAGGGTTCTTGAGCGAAGAGTTTCCTCATCACGTATATCGACTCTACAAGGCCCTCTACGGACTAAGACAGGCTCCCCGAGCTTGGTATGACGTCCTTTCAGACTTCCTTGTTCAGTCTGGATTCAAGAAAGGATCTCTGGATACAACTCTCTTCACTAAGCGGAGTGGCCCGGACATCATGATTGTACAAATTTATGTCGATGACATCATTTTTGGATCGACTGAACCTCAACTGTGCGAAGAGTTCGCAGAATTGATGAAAGAGAAATTTGAAATGAGTATGATGGGCGAACTAAATTTCTTTCTTGGTCTTCAAGTAAAGCAACTCCCCAACGGAATCTTCATCAATCAGTCCAAATACATCCATGACATCCTCGAGAAGTATGGAATGAAGGATGCTAAGACTGCTGCTACACCTATGTCACCCTCTGGCCGACCCGACGCAGACCCATCTGGTGTTCCCGTTGACCAAACCGTCTATCGAGGGATAATAGGCTCTCTTCTGTACCTCACTGCTAGTCGACCGGATATCGTTCTCTCGACAGGAATTTGCGCTCGTTTTCAGGCAACACCAAAGGAATCCCACCTCACTGCTGTCAAAAGGATTCTCCGCTATCTCAAAGGAACACCCAATCTGGGCTTGTGGTACCCCACTCTATCGGACTTCAAACTGGCTGGATTCTCTGACTCGGGATTATGCAGGATGCAAGATGGACAGAAAAAGCACCTCTGGAGCTGCACACTTCTTGGGCGGTAAACTCGTAAGTTGGTCGTCTCGAAAACAAAACTGTGTCTCAACTTCGTCGACGGAGGCAGAATATGTCGCCGCCGCTAGTTGCTGTTCACAGCTTTTGTGGATGAGAACCCAACTACGAGATTTTAATATTCACGTTGATAAAATTCCCATTTATTGTGACTCAAAAAGTGCTATTGCGATGACGAGTAATCCGGTACATCACTCTAGAACAAAACACATAGATATTCGTCACCACTTCATCAAAGAACATGTAGAACAAGGGACAATTGAATTGCACTACGTCACAACCGAAGATCAACTGGCCGACATTTTCACAAAACCGTTGGATGTCAAACGATTCCAACACCTAGTGACTATGTTGGGCATGTTGAATATTCAGTTGTGATCAATCGTCTCTACATGAACTTTGATCAAGTGTACATATTTCCTTTCCACTTCACTACATTTTCTATGTGTCGTCTGGATTATGTCTTTTGAGGGGGAGTTTTTCGATTAAGGGGGAGTCTTTGATATTTCGTTATTTAAAACGGGAATTTTTCAATTAAGGGGGAGCGTCTGATATTTCATTATTTAAAACGGGGAGTTTTGCGATTAAGGGGGAGCTTCTTATTTTTATTATTTAAAATAAAATAAAAAAAAAGGGGTTGAAATTTTAAAGTTTGGTCAAACTGTGTCAAAATCGAACCAATTAAAATATTTTGGGTTGAATTTCTAATTTCTGGTCAAAAAGGGTCAAAATTGGGTCCAAGACCGCGAAATTCAGCTAACTTAAGGTTTTGACCAAGCCCGCGAATTTTCGGCCCATTTACTCAAAAATTCGCATATACAGTCTCTCCAATCGTAAAACCCCAAAACCCTTAACATTTTTTCTCATTATCCTAAAGATCCCGAGAAATTTTAAAAAAAAAATTTCGCAACCTCTCTGTCAAAAATTCGCAACCCTTTCTGTCAAAAATTCGCAACTCCTCGCATCGTCGTCTTCGTCAAATCTGCTTTCAAACTTCATTCCCTGCTAATTCAATCATCGCAAATCAGCTTGTCGGTATAAATACGTCTTAATAACCCAATTTCTGTTCGATTTTTACCGTGTTTTGCCCAGTTTATTAAAACTGCTAAGTTAGGGTTTATACTTTCTCGGCTCTGAATCGCATGTATGCTAGGTTCTCTTTGTTTAATATCCCCAAATATGCATTACCCATTCAATTACGAATCGATTGAGCCCAGATTACAGCATTTTGGTTAAGATTTGAATAGGTCTAGGGGTAAAATTCATTACGTTGCTTCGCTGCTTTCAACTGTGTTCTTCACCGCGAAATTTTCTCAAAATTTTGCTTTAAATGTTAAAATTCGCTGCTACAGTGAGATGAGCTCCGCGAAATTTTTAACTTACCCGAGAAAATTCTTGCACTACTGTAAGTGTTTGCCCCGCGAAATTTTTAAAAATTCTGGCACCACTGTGAGTGTAGCCCCGCAAATTTAAAATTCTTGCACTACAGTGAGTGTAGCCCGCGAAATTTTTAATGTACCCGAGAAAAATTCTGTGCTACAGTGAGTGTAGCCCCGCGAAAATTTTATCTGAGCAACTTTCGTATGAGAATTTACATTTGTTAAAACTTCGCTGCTACAGCATGTGAAGCCCCGCGAAATTTTTGCACTTCACCTCATTATACATTTTTCTCCGCATCTTCACTTTTCTCGCATCTACAGTGAACAAAATTTTTTTTTCTCAATCCACGAAGAGTTTCAACCCGCGAAAATCTCATATACTCGCATCTACAGTGAACAAAAATTTCTCAATCCACAAAGATTTTTCAATCCGCGAAATTTTCATTATATGCTGAGTGCGAAATTTTGAAACGTGAGCTTTCCTTAACGTGCGAAAATTGGGTTTTACATGCGAAATTTACCCTCAATACGTGATTTACAAGACTTGCGAAAATTCTCATTATATGCGACCACTTGCGAAAATTTTCCTTTCATGAGAAAATTTCTATGAACTAACACTTGCGAAAATTTCTCATGACTTGTCTATGTGCTCATATTTGCGAAATTTCATTCAATCTGCGAAAATTTCTCTCACCGTGTTCATGAGTTATAATCTGCGAAATTTTCAATTACATGAGAAAATTCTATCTGAATGCGAAATTACTTCAACATGAGAAAATTTCTTAACGTGCGATTTTTTTTGTGGCTGAGTGCGAAATTTTGAAACATGAGAAAAATGTCTTACCGTGCGAGATTTTGTGACTTGAGTGCGAAATTTCTTGAAACTTGAGAAAATTTCTATGTATGATAAGTTGCGATTTTTTTTTTATCATTGCACGCGAAGAAGTTTTTACAATGTGCGAGACCTCTTAACTTGCAAAAAATTTTCATACTTACTAAATTTTCAACAAAATGCGAAAATTTCCAAATTTCAAATCTTAACAACTATGTCAAAGGGACCCTATATTAGCTAATATGTGAATTTTTTCCTATATATAATTTTGGGCAATTCTATGTCTAGTTCTGTCATTCTCGTAACACTAATTATCTCATAATTATTGTCAAGCACAGAAATGACGGACAAAGACCAAAGTACACTCGAGGCACTTGAGCAGGCTGCAATCCAAAGAGAGGTTACTCGCATCGAACTCCATGCGCGTACCTATGTCCCACCACCGGAGGAGATTTTTTCACTAAGTCAATGGGCGGCCCTGGTACCCAACACTACAAGGTGGACTTGGACAGTTTTCGGTGCGATGCCCCTGTATTATAGAGATTCTCAAAGGACACCCACTTCGCCACGCCCTCACTCATGGCGAACCAGAAGCTCAGGTGTACCTTCAACAATTCTGGCATACGCTACAAATAGCTGGACCACTACGTCTTGCCAAGATCCTATCCGCTCAAATCGATCAAGAAACCGTCGTCCTCACTCCCAGAATACTCCAAGAAGTTCTTCAACTCCCGGTCTACTCACCATACGATCCACCACCCACTCACGACCAACTCATTGAAGACATCGACAGACTGGGCTATCAACCAGATGCCAAGAAGAAGAAAGGCCCACTTGTCCTCAGTGAAGTCACAACCCGCAACCTACCACAACCCTGGCGGACACTGTACCTGCTGGTGAACAAGTGCATGTCTGGAAAGCATGATGGTCAGGATCGCGGCAAACATTCAAATCCTCACAATCATGACCGGCATCGCTCACAACCGCAAGTACAACTACGCCGACATCATCTGGGTGGACCTAGTCTCAATGATCCAGAGACGTGACCGGGAAATCGCCAAGGGAGTCACGAACCGGTTCGTCCCGTACATGCGATGGCTCCCAGCTCTAATAACACTTCCGCCGCCTACACTCAACCAACATCCGCATCCGTCCGGCAGCAGAACATTTTCAGATACCAACTGTCGAGAAGTTCGCCAAGAAGAACACACCGGCGAAGGATCGACACGCAATGGTGATCCCGGACGACGTGCTCGCCTACGCCGACCCAACCAACCCACACGTCCAAGAATACCGGGCCACAACCGCCGCGTTCCGCGAGAGCCCCCGACCCCTCTCCATTGTCCCTATGGCGCAGATCAACCCCACTGTTCCTATCCCCGGGACCAGCCACACCCCCTCCCACCACCTCCAAAAAGTCTTCTGGTCGCGCCGCATCCTCCTCCACCCGCGTTCCGAAAAAACGGTCGCGTGAGATGACGTAAGCCGCCCCACGGAGCGTCGATCGAAACAAAACACGATCGACCTCATCCGCCACAAATAAGCCGAGCCGAACCAATAGGTACAGGAGGTGATGTGTTCACCTCCCGAGTAGATGTCGTGGCATCTGGCTCAACCACGCAAACAACCCCACCAACCACTTATCTTCCTCTCTACAGGAAGGTATTTCATTCCACGAGGAGCCACGTATACCATCGACATCCCACTTGGAGATGATCGATGTTGAAACAAGCAGTCCCTCGCCTCAGACTGCATCCTTTTCATGCACATCGAGTCTAGCGCCCTCACTCCCCATAATTCCTTCCGTTTCTAGGACACATACACCTCTTACCGCACCACAGAGTCTTCGTGACTCTGTCAGAACGCTCGGTGATGTCTCTGTGACTGAGAGCGGAAGACCTAGCACGGCCAACATCACAACAACCGTGAGTCTAGGCCATCATTCGATTGAGTCTGTCTCATCGATGATGCTAACGGGAAGTCTGAGTGACCCCGTCTTTTCCAGTCCCCGTGCAAACGGGCGGCCGATCGGCGATATTCACCGAGTCGGTGTCAGTTGGAGTTCTTCGTGACTCCAACTTGTTAGATTTACCCCCACTTCGTCACCGAGACCGCGCTAGAGAGACGCGTCTTCAAGAGTTTGCAAAGACTCTTGAGGCGTCATTTTAGATAAAGTCTACGCGCGTCTCGAAGCGTCCACCGTCGACAAAGGCAAAGGTGTGGCCCCGGAGACGCCACCACCCATGCAACACACGGACGCCGATGATCTTCTCTCCTCCATCTCTGCCAAGGAACTATTCTACATCCTCAGAGCAAGATTCGAGTCCATGACAGAACTCGACGAGGAGGAACAGCAGATGAAGAAGATCATGACACAACCACTGTCTTGCCGCACTCAAGGCGAGACTAGCAGGACCAGACGCGACGATCAAGATGATGATCAAGATCGCCGCGAGGGGGAGAATAGGCAGCTGAGCTCACAAGGATTCATGCAATCGACGCCGCCCTCCTCCTCTGGACCTGAAACGACGTCCGCACCAGAAACCTCACAACCCACTAGCCAAAAATCCCACCCTGTTCACCCTGAGTCACTAGCCAAATCACCCTCACCACCACCCACTACCGTCTCCGAAGCTCTAGCTGTCACATCGACGCTAGAGGCCACCACCACATCTACGCCGCCCGTCACCCAAATCATCCTTGCCAAAACCATCACCTCAACCGAACCACCTGAATCTCCACCACAACCATCCCCACAATCCACAAACTCCTTCGAAGCAACTCCCTCGCCATCACATAGCCACACCTCTCTCGACATCGACCCCACCTGGCTGTCGAGGACGTCTACTGCGCACAAAATGAGATTGAGGCCTACATCTTCAACGATGAATGGCTGTACACACCCGCCGACGCAGTAGCAGCCAGGAAGTTGGTGGAAAACGCTCGACGTCTGCTAAAGGAAGCCTCGCTCACGCTGATCAACACCGCAGACGACGAGAACGGAGAGGAGTACGACGCGGAACCGGCCGAGCTCGAGAACATCCTTCAGTTCCAAGCGCAGCAAACTGAGGCTCCTGCTGCTCAAACAGATGTGCCCACGGTGGATATACCGGAAGCACCGTGGGAAAATAAAAAGATCACCGCGCCATTTCAGGAAGAGATCAGGAAGAGGATCTGGCGGCGCAAGGAAAGATCGTTACCACCTTCGACGAGTATGAGCTGATGAACATCCAAAGTTGGAGCGAGAGAAAGAAGCAACTCTATCGATGGAGCCTTCTGTGCCACAAATGCACAGATAGGACGCTGTCCGACGAGGAAAACATCACTCAGGAAATGAATCGGGCCCCCATCTGCAAAGTCACTGACCTCCGCCACGAGTCGAAAGGACCTGTCCACTACCCAGTCTTCACAGTAATGAGGCAGGATGAGAGCTACAGTGAAGTCAGTGAGGCGGACTTCAAATTTCTGCGCCTGGGTGACCTATACAGCATGCTGGAATCCCTGAAGCAGTTCAGACTCGTCCCCAGAAGCTCTGGACATCTCGTACGTGCTGAACCGGTCACCATGGGATATGTGGCCATCAAGCGCCACATGCTCCGACAGGTCAGATTCTACGCCACCCACGATCTGCAGATGGCGGTGGAACATAATCTCAAGAAGGTGAACTTGACGCGCCCATCTTTCAAGAATGCAGACGACTATCGAGAGGGCGATGTGATCGACGGAGATGATCCGCGGTCGCCGTCGCCTACTCGAACTAGAAAGGAAAGATGAGGCTCCTGCGCTGCTCCGAGGTGGCAAAATTCTCAGATGGGACGCTCACAATCATCCAAGACAAACTCATGAGAATTTGCCGCATCCTTTCGGAAGAAGATCCCCTCTGCCGATCCAAGTTCGCGAAGCTCATTGACGCTATTGCTGACAGAATGGTTCTTCGAAGGAATCTCCGCGCCTTCGAGTTCAGCTAGGGCTTCGCGAAACACTCACACGATAATCCACCATCCCAACGCCCAAGATTCAAGACTCCAACAATTGACACAAAGGGGGAGATTTGTTAGGATATTTAATTTGTTGTGTCAATAGTTTAAGTCTTGAGACTTATTATGTAATTATCTTTAGCTTGGGCTTTGGACTAGATTGTAATTATTTATTATTAGTGATTGGCCTTAATATACCTAGGGTTAATGTGGTATATAAGGTTTTACCAACTCACTTTGAAAGATAATCAAAGATCAAAAAGCTAAAATTCGTTTTCACACACTACACACACTACAAGGTGAGAAATTCTCCCTTTTTCATTCCATCTAGCTTCTTTGATTCCTTGTTTGGTGCATTTCGGGACCAACACTATCGTTCCTCGTATGAATCCAGACTTCACGAGGAAATCACTTAGTACATCGTACCAAGCACGAGGGGCTTGTTTTAGTCCATAGAGAGCTTTGTCCAAGCAATAGACATGATCGGGATGTTCTTGATCAACGAAACCTTCCGACTGAGCGACGTAGACTTCTTCTTTTAAGTCTTTGTGAGCCGCATAAGCCAGCAGGAGGCGGATAGCTTCGATACGAGCTACAGGAGCATAAGTCTCGTCGTAGTCGATGCCTTCCTGTTGATTGTATCCCTTAGCAACTAGCCTTGCTTTGTTCCGGATCACTTCACCATCTTCATTTTTCTTATTCTTGAAAACCCATTTAGTTCCGACCACTGTTTTCCCATGTGGACGGGGTACCAAGGTCCACACATGAAGACGTTCGAATTGATTGATTTCCTCTAGCATTGCAATTGTCCAATCCGGGTCTCGAAGTGCGTCTGCTACTTTGGTAGGCTCGTTTTGGCTCAGGAAGCAACTAAAAAGACTGTGTTGACGACGTGTCCTTACACCAACCGAAGGATCGCCAATTATCTGATCAACCGGGTGACCTCTCGTCCACTTGCGCTCATGAGGCAAGGCTGAAGTCGATGCGTCAGCAATCGGTGGATCTAGATCTCCTATAGTCTACGATTGATCATTTGCTTGAGGAAGTTCCAATACTGCACTTGGATTGATCGTCTCTGATGATACTTCCTCGATGACCACTGTAGGTTCTTCGGTGTTCTGTGGCAATTCTGAATCGGGTGGGGTAGAGGTATGAGATGAACTTGGTACGTCGGTCTCGTTTGGTAGATAATTCATTGTTGGAGTAGGCGTGTGTCGCGACCCTACTTCCTAATTAGATTAGTTGGCGGATTTCCGCAACAGAAGTCGCGGAGGACCCGATTTATTGAAAACTTTTAATAAAATAATTTACATTATAAATACATATATATACCAAAAGTCGGGTTTTACAAAAAAACTGTCATATCTACATACCGGCCGAAGCCCAAAATCTATCCCGACTAAACTAAACTACGCCTCTCCACAGGTCGCGTCCCATGTACCGCTCCGCCCTCAAAAGCCCGTGGAGTCACCGCCGCCAGCCCCGCCTATAGCTAACCCTGACACCCATCGGTGTCGGGCGCAGTCTCACTATAAATAAATACCCTGAGCAAAAACGCCCAGTAGTGGTGGTAAAAAACATGCAATGCATATGCGTGCGTGCACTCAACCCAATCCTATGTCCTCACACATGAAATATGCACGCTCGACCTATCTCACGTCTCGTCACATATCAGGGCCCTAGGCTAGACTCGGCACCCACGCGCGCATGGCAAGGTACGCCATAATCATGCGGTAGCCTACGCCGGTCGTGCCGGGTCGCTCCTTCCGCACACAATCTCAACCCGATGTGTTACACCTTGGTGTAACTCCCCGAGTAGTCTACCACTACCCGGGTAGACAGGAATCTCACATCTGTCTGTCGTCCCTGAGCCAATATAATATCGGTGGTGTGCACCTCGGGTGGCTCAATCCCGAGTAGATGGGTGTCGCAAACCCCCTCTCCCACCAGGTGCCATATCGAGTCTAGACCTGACTACCAACATCGGTAACTCTACCCCACTCATCCGACACCGTAAGGCGTCACCGTATAAATACGGTACATCATCACTCTCACCCGTGCATGTCGTGATATGCACATAAAAATCAGTCACATGAACACATCACATTTCATAAAATCGTAAATAGTAAAACACGTAAAATATTATATACTTTATTAAAATCCGATACTAGGTCGAAGGTTTTAAAATCTCAAAATATTATTTATAATTTAAATATGGGTTGACTCTATTTATATATTATAATACCAAAATATTTTATTTTAAAATTGATTTGGCTTAAAATGATTTTATCAAAGTATTTGGGCCTAAAATAGGACAAGGCCCAAAATCAAAACCGTTGGTCAAAGCCCAAGTCAATAATCGCCCGAAACCCACATTTAAAACCTTGGTCAACGCGCGAAACGATCGGGTCAACGCCCGATTCGCGAAATCACTCACAGCGTTTTGCACGTCGTCCAATTTAAAATGGGTCAACCCGAAACTCAACGAGTCAAAATCAAATTCGCAAACCATCGCCGAAATCGCAATTCGTTCGATTTGGCCCGCGAACCTGATTTGAGCCTGCGAAACCTGATTCGAGCCCGCGAAAGACCTGACTCTCTCACAGGAATCACCCTGCGTATTGAAGTCGGCCCGCGAAACTCAAAGTCGGCCCGCGAAACTCAAAATCAGCCCGCGCGCTATCTCACGACCTTCGAAACGGCTTCAGCCCGCGAAACTCTCGACTTCCACTCACGCACCTTAAATCGTTTAGGCCCGCGAAACTCTTTTCTAACCCGAAATTCCAATCGGCCAATTTCCTATTTAATCGCAATCGCCCGAAACTAATAATCGGTCGAAACTAATAATCTCTCAATTTTCAAAATCGCCTAATTCGTCAAAATCAGTCAACCCGCGAAACTAAATCCGCCCGAAACTCGTCTAATTTAAAATCAATCGAATCCCAATAATCGCCTGAAAATTAAAATCAATCTAAACGAACAACCTCTCGATTCCAAATCGCCCGAAACTCGTCTAATACCTAATTCACATAGCACATAAACCCCCGAAACCGCAAGAATCGCCCGATCTCTCTAAACCTTCATACTATCACCCTAAAATTTTCAGAAATCTCACACGTTCTCCATCACATAAGCACATCGATTAATTCATCCAGTCCAAGAACTCATATGTTGAGCTCGAAATCACGTTAAACACATAGCAAACATACCACGAAAATTATCAAAACTGTAAAACTCAAAAATATAAAATTCGATTGGCCTTCCAATCGAATTTTAGCAACTTTACGGAATGTAATACGCTTTAAAAAAAAGTTTGTAGGGTATAAACCACCAACCTATCCTCCAAGCTAAATTTGATCAACTTCCTAAGCTGAAAATCGGATTGAGCTAGTCGAACTCCACTCCCCCTTGTCTCGCCCGTAACCTATATTTGCTCTAACCTCATTTAATCCTTTAAACCATGTGAAATAATAAGTTCACTAGCTTATGGAGGGGATTCTTACCACCTTATGCTCGTTGGAATATTTCCTAGGTTGAAAGTCGACTTGAGCTTGCAAAAATTTCCCTTGTTCCACTCGTTACTTTGAAGATATGTAAATGGAGGTTTTCTTTTGCTTTCTCTCCCTAATATCACGTTTTCTCCTTAGCCAAATAATGAAAATTTTATGCAAAATATCCACTCAAGGCATGGTCTTCAACGTGGGTTTCCCTCAATTCAAGGAAGCTTGTCCTTATCTTGTTATTTTAACTCAATTGGGCCATTAATTCACTTGGGCTATTTCATTCTAAACTAGTCCTCCAAGTTGGGCCCTTACTAATTAATTTGGGCTTAATGTTATTTGATCTACATTGCGACTTGAGTTTTCCAAATATTTTCAGTCCATAGTATTTATTCGTTCTCGGGCCCAAACTAATATCTTCGTCTCACTCCCGAAAATTCGATTTTGTTCGAAAATCGTCTTCATTAATTTCGGACATTACAAAAATAATCCCGTATTAATTTTACGGGTATTACATCCTCCCCCCCTTACAGAAATTTCGTCCCCGAAATTTAAGTCGTCGTAAACAACTCGGGGTACTTTTCTCTCATCTCATCTTCTCGCTCCCAAGTGGCTTCCTCCATTGTCTGGTTCCGCCACAAGACCTTTACTAGGGGGATATTCTTATTTCGAAGTCGCTTCACCTCATACATTAAAATCTCTACCGGCCTTTCTTCATAGCTTAGGTCCGGTCTCAATTGTTGATGAAGCGTCTCATTTCGTAGCACATGACTCGGATCTGGAACGTACTTCCGTAACGTAGATACGTGGAAGACGTCATGGACTTGTGCTAATGAAGTAGGCAGTTCTAGCTGGTACGCTACTTCACCGACCCTTTTCAAAATATGGAAGGGGCCTATGTATCTCGGACTCAACTTTCCTTTTCGTCCGAAACGCTTAACACCCTCCATAGGTGATATCTTGAGGAAAACTTGATCACCTTCTTCGAACTCCAACGGCCTTCGTCTTTTATCCGCGTAATTCTTCTGACGATTTTGGGCCGTTCGCATCCTCTCCTGAATTTTACTAACAGCTTCGGTCATCTCACGAATCATTTCGGGCCCTAATAGCGCCTTTTCGCCGATATCATCCCAATGTACCGGGGATCGACATTTACGTCCATACAAGGCTTCGTAAGGTGCCATCCCGATTGGCGCTTGAAAGCTGTTGTTGTATGAAAATTCGATCAACGGGAGATACTTACTCCAGCTTCCACAAAATCCAGAGCGCACGCCCTTAACATGTCTTCGAGCGTCTGGATCGTTCGTTCCGATTGCCCGTCCGTCTGGGGATGATAGGCTGAACTAAACGACAGTTTGGTCCCTAAAGCCTTCTGCAAGCTCCCCCAGAATTGAGACAGAAATCTCGAGTCGCGATCGGAAACGATCGACATTGGAATCCCATGTAGTCTCACTATTCTTGAATGTACAGTTCTGCGAACTTCTCCATGGGATATGTCTGGTTGATCGGTAGAAAGTGGGCAATTTCGTTAATCTATCAACGACTACCCAGATTGCATCATGCCCTTTCACCGTCTTGGGTAATCCGACGACAAAATCCATGGTTATGTGGTCCCACTTCCATTCGGGAACCGTCAACGGTTGTAGCATTCCTGCCGGCCTTTGATGTTCTGCTTTGATCTGCTGACAAGTCAGACATCTGCTTACGAAAGCAGCAACATCGCTTTTCATTCCAGGCCACCAATAATTCATTCGTAAATCCCGATACATCTTCGTGGCACCAGGATGTACCGAGTAGGTCGTCGTATGTGCCTCTGTCATCAACGTTCGACGGATTTCTTCATCTTTAGGCACGTACAACCGACTTCTGAACCGTAAGCTCCCGTCTTCTTGGAATTCGATCTCCGATGGAACATCTTCATCTCGTCCACCCCGAATTTTCAGGTATAATTCATCTTTCCCTTGTGCGTCGATGATTCGATCTAACAGCGTCGGTTTGAGAGTCAACGCTGCCAATATCGTCTCAATCTCCCCGAAGTGAATTACTTCAACTCCGAGTTGGCCCAATTCGGTATTCACAGCTTTCCGGCTCAACGCGTCTGCGACTATGTTAGCTTTTCCTGGGTGATAGTTAATCACACAGTCGTAATCTTTCACCAATTCGAGCCATCGTCGTTGCCTCATATTTAACTCCTTTTGTGTGAAGAAGTACTTCAGACTCTTGTGATCTGTAAAAATCTCGCACCTTTCTCCATACAGATAGTGTCGCCAGATTTTGAGAGCAAACACTACCGCGGCGAGTTCGAGATCATGGGTGGGATAGTTCTTCTCATACGGCTTCAACTGTCGGGAGGCGTAAGCGATTACCTTCCCGTTCTGCATTAACACGCACCCCAAGCCGTTCTTCGAGGCGTCACTATACACCGAAAATCCTTCAGTACCCGCCGGTATTGCTAAAATTGGAGCAGTCGTCAGTCTCTTCTTCACTCCTGAAAACTTTGCTCGCAGTGTTCAGTCCATTTGAACGAGACATTCTTCTTTGCCAGGTTTGTGAGCGTCGAGGCAATGCTGAGAAGTCTTTGATAAACTTCCGATAATATCCAGCAAGCCCGAGAAAACTCCTTACTTCAGTGGGAGTGGTCGGTCGTGGCCAATTTTCTATTGCCTCAATCTTGCTGGGGTCCACCGAAATTCCATTTCCCGAAATGATGTGTCCCAGAAAGGCCACTTGTTCCAACTAGAATTCGCATTTCCTAAACTTGGCGAAACAGCTGTTTCTCCCCGAAGGATTCCAAGGACCATTCTCAGATGTTCCTCGTGTTCCTCCTTCGTCTTCGAGTATACGAGGATATCGTCGATAAATACTATAACGAAACGGTCTAGGAATTCCTTAAATACTCGGTTCATCAATCCATGAAAGCGGCAGGAGCATTCGTTAGCCCGAAAGGCATGACCAAGAATTCGTAGTGGCCGTACCTCGTGCTGAACGCAGTTTTCGGGAACATCCTTTTCACGGATTTTCAACTGATGATAACCGGAACGCAAGTCGATCTTTGAGAACACCGTTGCCCCTTGTAATTGATCGAATAAATCATCTATCCTCGGTAAGGGGTACTTGTTATTTATCGTGATTTTATTGAGTTCACGATAATCTATACACAATCCCATCGACCCGTCTTTCTTCTTAACAAAAAGTACCGGGGCTCCCCAGGGCGAGAAACTGGGCTGAATAAAACCCTTCTGCAACAGTTCTTCCAATTGCTCCTTCAATTCCCGCAATTCATTCGGTGCTAATCGATACGGGGCTTTAGAAATGGGGGCAGCTCCGGGCACAAGATCGATTACGAATTCAATTTCCCGATTCGGCGGTAATCCCGGAAGATCCTCGGGAAACACATCGGGATACTCATGTACTATAGGAACTTCCTCTAGTTTTGGCTGAGGAGATTCTTCGGCTTTCACCGCAAAGATCAGAAATGCTTCGCAACCCGTATTTACGAGTCGCTAAGCTTTCAGAGCAGAAATCCTAAGGACTGTTTTATTGTTCATCTTTCCCGAAAATTCAAACTCTCCTCCCTCGGTCGATTGAAACCTAACTACTTAGTTTGCACAGTCTATGATTGCTCCATATTTCGAGAGCCAATCCATCCCGAATATGATATCGTAATCATTCATCGGGATCACTATCAGGTCTACATTCAATTCTCGACCCTCAATTCTCACGGGACAGTCTTCTACTATTAGGTTCGTCCTAGTTGGATCTTCGCGGGGTAAGGAAATTATGTAGTCGCACGAAGAATGGGTAGGATATATTCCCGCCCGGGTCACAAAACTGGCCGACACAAACGAATGTGTGGCTCCGGAGTCAATCAGAACGGAAGTCGGTACGTGAAAGATGTTCAACGTACCAGTCACTACAGCTGGATTCGCCTCCGCGTCCTCATTCGTCAATGTGAAAACCCTTGCAGGTACGGGTGGAGGTCGTATCAATTTCTGTGGTTGATTCTGCAACTGAGGCTGACCTTCTGTGCAGTTCCGCGCAGTGTGCCCCATCTTTCCGCACCGAAAGCACTGCAAATTCTGCGTCGGTCGAGGTCCATAGCAGATACCGAAGTGGTTTCGTCTGCACTGCTGGCACTGTGGCGCTGGCATCGCTGATCGATAGGGAATGTTGGTCGTTTCCTGGCTAAAATTCGGGCGCCATGTCTGTTGGCCCGATCGGTTGCCTATGTTCTTCGGACCCTTGCCGAAGAATGGGCGCTTCTGACTGCTACCTCCTTGTTGAGCCTCCCTCTTTCTGTTAACTTCCTGAGCTTCCCTTACTACACCTTCTGCCTGCTCAGCAATTAAGGCACGTTCTGTTGCCTGACGAAATTCCAGCTGGCGCACACCTGCCACACTGAGGTCTCGGTAGAATTCGGGTTTCAGTCCCCGAAGGAATCTCGTAACTTTGAGAGTATTCGTCGCTACGAGATGAGGAGCGAAGCGGGATAACTCCTCAAACTTGCGAATGTATTCTGCAACTGGCATTCGCCCTTGTTTCAGGTTCGTGAACTCGTACATGCGCTGCTCTTGGTCGTGAGCAGTGAAGTACTTTTCGTAGAATAATTCTCTGAAACGCTCCCACGTCATAGCAGCGGGATCTTCCAACACCTTCACCGTGTTCCACCAGAATCGCGCGCTTCCCCGAAGTAGGGAAACGGCGCACAGCACTTTCTCATTGTTTGGCACGCGACTATAAACAAAAAGATCTTCAATTGTGCCAATCCAGTCTTCAGCCACCGCTGGGTTAGTGGCCTCGGCAAAATTTGGGGGATTCAATTTGCGGAACCTCTCCCGATGATTTCCACACGATCGGGTTGTGGGGAGGAATGGTGCTCAGATGAGCTCCGATGATTGATCAAGTTATTGATCTGGTCTGACTGACGCTGTATCAACTCAGTCAGCCGTCGAATGGTGTCATGTTCAGGAGTCGGAGACTCATGTTCGTCCGGTCGACTCGTTTCACCTACGAACTCTCTTCTCGGTTGTCCTCTCGACATTTTCCAAATACTATATAACACATAGGTGAGCACATAAGTATCACATAGTCACGTCAACACACAACCCTTACAGGCAAGGCTAGTTCTCCCGGCTTCTGAGCGGCGGTACATGGACAGTCTTCAGAACCTAAAATCTAACGCTCTGATACCACCTGTCGCGACCCTACTTCCTAATTAGATTAGTTGGCGGATTTCCGCAACAGAAGTCGCGGAGGACCCGATTATTGAAAACTTTTAATAAAATAATTTACATTATAAATAAAATATATACCAAAAGTCGGGTTTTACAAAAAAAACGTCATATCTACATACCGGGCCGAAGCCCCAAAATCTATCCCGACTAAACTAAACTACGCCTCTCCACAGGTCGCGTCCCATGTACCGCTCCGCCCTCAAAAGCCCGTGGAGTCACCGCCGCCAGCCCGCCTATAGCTAACCCTGACACCCATCGGTGTCGGGCGCAGTCTCACCTATAAAATAAAACCCTGAGCAAAAACGCCCAGTAGGTGGTAGTAAAAACATGCAATGCATATGTGTGCGTGCACTCAACCCAATCCCATGTCCTCACACATGAAATATGCACGCTCGACCTATCTCACGTCTCGTCACATATCAGGGCCCTAGGCTAGACTCGGCACCCACGCGCGCATGGCAAGGTACGCCATAATCATGCGGTAGCCTACGCCGGCCGTGCCGGGTCGCTCCTTCCGCACACAATCTCAACCTTGGTGTAACTCCCCGAGTAGTCTACAACTACCCGGGTAGACAGGAATCTCACATCTGTCTGCCGTCCCTGAGCCAATATAATATCGGTGGTGTGCACCTCGGGTGGCTCAATCCCGAGTAGATGGTGTCGCAAACCCCCTCTCCCACCAGGTGCCCTATCGAGTCTAGACCTGACTACCAACATCGGTAACTCTACCCCACTCATCCGACACCGTAAGGCGTCACCGTATAAATACGGTACATCATCACTCTCACCCGTGCATGTCGTGATATGCACATAAAAATCAGTCACATGAACACATCACATTTCATAAAATCGTAAATAGTAAAACACGTAAAATATTATACTTTATTAAAATCCGATACTAGGCCGAAGGTTTTAAAATCTCAAAATATTATTTATAATTTAAAATATGGGTTGACTCTATTTATATATTATAATACCAAAATACTTTATTTTAAAATTGATTTGGGCTTAAAATGATTTTATCAAAGTATTTGGGCCTAAAATAGGACAAGGCCCAAAATCAAAACCGTTGGTCAAAGCCCAAGTCAATAATCGCCCGAAACCCACATTTAAAACCTTGGTCAACGCGCGAAACGATCGGGTCAACGCCCGATTCGCGAAATCACTCACAGCGTTTTGCACGTCGTCCAATTTAAAATGGGTCAACCCGAAACTCAACGAGTCAAAATCAAATTCGCAAACCATCGCCGAAATCGCAATTCGTTCGATTTGGCCCGCGAAACCTGATTTGAGCCTGCGAAACCTGATTCGAGCCCGCGAAAGACCTGACTCTCTCACAGGAATCACCCTGCGTATTGAAGTCGGCCCGCGAAACTCAAAGTCGGCCCGCGAAACTTAAAATCAGCCCGCGCGCTATCTCACGACCTTCGAAACGGCTTCAGCCCGCGAAACTCGACTTCCACTCACGCACCTTAAATCGTTTAGGCCCGCGAAACTCTTTTCTAACCCGAAATTCCAATCGGCCAATTTCCTATTTAATCGCAATCGCCCGAAACTAATAATCGGTCGAAACTAATAATCTCTCGATTTTCAAAATCGCCTAATTTGTCAAAATCTCTCGATTTTCAAAATCGCCTAATTCGTCAAAATCAGTCAACCCGCGAAACTAAATCCGCCCGAAACTCGTCTAATTTAAAATCAATCGAATCCCAATAATCGCCTGGAAATTAAAATCAATCTAAACGAACAACCTCTCGATTCCAAAATCGCCCGAAACTCGTAAATACCTAATTCACATAGCACATAAACCCCCGAAACCGCAAGAATCGCCCGATCTCTCTAAACCTTCATACTATCACCCTAAAATTTCCAAAAATCTCACACGTTCTCCATCACATAAGCACATCGATTAATTCATCCAGTCCAAGAACTCATATGTTGAGCTCGAAATCACGTTAAAACACATAGCAAACATACCACGAAAATTATCAAAACTGTAAAACTCAAAAATATAAAATTCGATTGGCCTTCCAATCTAATTTTAGCAACTTTACGGAATGTAATACGCTTTAAAAAAAGTTTGTAGGGGTATAAACCACCTACCTATCCTCCAAGCTAAATTTGATCAACTTCCTAAGCTGAAAATCGGATTGAGCTAATCGAACTCCACTCCCCCTTGTCTCGCCGTAACCTATATTTGCTCTAACCTCATTTAATCCTTTAAACCATGTGAAATAATAAGTTCACTAGCTTATGGAGGGGATTCTTACCACCTTATGCTCGTTGGAATATTTCCTAGGTTGAAAGTCGACTTGAGCTTGCAAAAATTTCCCTTGTTCCACTCGTTACTTTGAAGATATGTAAATGGAGGTTTTTCTTTTGCTTTCTCTCCCTAATATCACGTTTTCTCCTTAGCCAAATAATGAATATTTTATGCAAAATATCCACTCGAGGCATGGTCTTCAACGTGGGTTTCCCTCAATTCAAGGAAGCTTGTCCTTATCTTGTTATTTTAACTCAATTGGGCCATTAATTCACTTGGGCTATTTCATTCTAAACTAGTCCTCCAAGTTGGGCCCTTACTAATTAATTTGGGCTTAATGTTATTTGATCTACATTGCGACTTGGGTTTTCCAAATATTTTCGGTCCATAGTATTTATTCGTTCTTGGGCCCAAACTAATATCTTCGTCTCACTCCCGAAAATTCGATTTTGTTCGAAAATCGTCTTCATTAATTTCGGACATTACAAAAATAATCCCGTATTAATTTTACGGGTATTACAGCGTGTATGACCGATATACCGGTTCCTTCGTCTGGCACTGATCCTGAAGTTGTTGCCATCTTCTGTTGGTTTTGTACCAACACACCAGTGATTACGGGTTCTGAAATGTTGTCTTCAGAAGCCAACGGGTTAGGCACGGGTCCTGGACTGAATTGACCAGAAGCCATCGGGTTAGGCACGGGTCCTGAGCTGAGGTGTGCAGGAGCCAGGTCTGCCACTTCGTGGAAAGTGACATTATAGCTTTCCTTAATTGTTCGGTTGGACTTGATGTATAATCGGTACGCTTTTGATGTTGAAGAATACCCGACAAATGTAGCTTCGAATGCTTTAGGGTCGAACTTTGCGCGTTGCTCTCGGTCGTTCGCCACAAAGCACTTGCACCCGAAGACTTTAAGGAAAGAGATGTCTGGCACTCTATTATTCACAATCTCGTACGGAGTCTTGTTGAACCGTTTGTGAACCACCATCCTGTTTTGAGTAAAAACAAGCGGTATTGACTGCTTCATCCCATAGAAAGTGTGGAAGTTTAGATTGGATCAGCATCGTACGAGCGGCTTCCACTAGTGTTCGATTTTTCCATTCAACGACCCCATTTTGTTGAGGTGTTTTGGCGGCTGAAAATTGTTGACTTATTCCAAGTTTCTGATAAAACTCACTGAGGTGACTGTTCTTGAACTCAGTGCCGTTGTCTGTTCGAACGACTTGAATAGTCTGTTGGAGCAGATTTTGAGTTGTGTTCACAAAATTGATAATCAAGTCACCGGTCTCATCTTTCGTTCGGAGGAACTTAGTCCACGTGTAGCGAGAGTAGTCATCCACAATCACTAGGACATACTTTCTTCCATTGATACTCTGAGTCTGCATCGGACCACAGTGATCCATGTGAATGAGTTCCAATGGTCGAGAAGTATATACGATTTGCTTGACGTGATGAGAGGCTCGCTTCATTTTTCCTAATTGACATGCCGAACAGTGATGCTCCCTTTGTAGTTGTATAGTTGGAAGACCGTGAACCAACGTTTTCGTAGAAAGACGTTGGAGAGCTTTCATATTCAGATGAGACAGTCGTTGATGCCATAAGCTGTTCCTCTGTAAATCAGTCTGAGAAATGAGGCATACAGCTGTCGAGGGCCGCACAGATGTTAGGTTGATCGTGTAAATATTGGATCTCCGAAGTCCTTGAAGGAGTTCTGTGTCCTGACTATCCAACATTCTGCACCGGTCAGTATGGAAGACCACCTAGAAGCTTTTGTCACAGAATTGGCCTATGCTGAAAAGGTTATGGCGGAGGCCTTCGACGTACGAGACATCTTTGATGGTCAGATTTTTCAGAGTGATATCCCCAAGTCCTAGGATCGGGGCTGAATTGTTGTCCCAAATCTGACTTTGCCGTTTGGTCGGTCTTTGTAGTTGCTCAGCAGCTATTGACTACCAGTCATGTGTGTGGAGCAACTAGAGTCGAGGTACCACACATGATGGACCTGCAAAAACAATTTAGAGAGCTTTAGGTACCCACTTAAACATGGGTCCTCTCAGATTAGCAGATTTAATTTTGGATTCAGATATGACTCCTAAATCTATTTTTGGAAGAGTCTTAATAACCCATTGCACTTTTGAAAAAGTGGGTTTGGGTTTTGCCTCTATAGGAGACTTGGCTCTTTTGGCTTTTGTCGTCCTAGGCGGAGATTTAGGAACCCATTTGGGTTGAACCTTCCAGGGAAGGTTAATTTCAGCACGTACAAATGCTTTGGAGGGTTTGAGTGAGGAAAAGATCTTTTCTTGTGATAGTCTCCTAAGGTGCTTGGGGGATTTAATTTCTACGGGATACCTTGAGTGAGCACATTCATGTATAGCACCATAAGCTTTCTTTATGGCTGGATCTTGTTTCCTACGAGTCTTCCTTGTGGCATTTGTTTCAGAATTATTAATTTTTGACGTAGAGCCTATTTCGTAGTTGGTGCTTCTAAAAGTGATCGGCTGAAGTGAATAAGTAGAAGCAATTATCTTAAAAGTGGAAATAGCTCTTTTATTTCTACAAGTGTCTTTTATTGTAACAGAAGGATTAGCATGCTCAGAAACATTTAAATCTAATGGCTCCTTCTTTATCTTAGGCTAGACACTCTCGCCTTTGTTTTTAGTGCTGACGCCACGCTCACTGTAGACGTAGGTAAAGTGAAATTAGTCATTGCACTTTTAACAAAATTATTATTACAATTTTTATCTTTCAAAGGTCATTTTTCATTTTTCACGCTTTTTGTAATAGCGTGAGAGGTAGCTTGGGAGGACGAGGAAGCCTTGAGATTTTCCATCTCCTTAAAGAATTTTTTCTTTTCAGCTTCGAAATTCTTTCGTTCTTTTTCTAACTTAGCCTGTGACTCCTCTATTTGTTTATGATAGGAGGTTTGTAGAGAGAATTTTTATAATTAATGGCTTTAACTTCCTCGTGGTGTGTTTGAGAATCAGGAGGTAGAATTTGAACTAAATTGCAGACAGGTGTTAGAGTTTCTTTCCTATTTTGTCCCTTTCATTTAGTTCTTTGTAGTCAAAGGGAATTTCTGGACCATGTGGACCTTGTCTAATGGACGAATCGAAAGTATTTGCATAAGACGATTCAGTGAAATTTCTAAGAGAGGTTATTCCTAAGCGCATGTTTTTAACATCATATATTTCTTTCTTTTGTAAAACACACGGATTTGTGAAACCTATGCCTTCTATAGGATTATAGAACTCTATATCCTTGGGCTAGTTCAAAAATATCGTCTGTTCGGACTGTCCCCTACGCGTAACTATATCGTCTAATTTCTTTACTTTGGCATATAGTTTCTTGCGTTCCTCACCTAGGTGAGCGTAATTATTTTCCACGGTTAGTTTCGCGGCTAGACAGACATCGAAATCCTTACTTAGCTCACTAATCTTGGCATTCGAAGTTTCTAATTGAGCTTCTAAGTTAGTGATCTTAGAGGTAGCTTCGGTTATCCTACAATTTAAAATGGCTTTCTCGTTGAGATTTCTAACCAAGCAATTGTAGTTATTTGCTAGCCTATCTTCTAATTCCTTAATCTTTTCGCTCTGTTGTCCTAGTTGAGGTTGACTAGTCTCTCCAGAATGGAGGCTCTTGGTAAGTTCATCTATTTTTGCACTAGAGCTCCTAAGCTCTTGATCGATACTATCTATCTTCTCCTGAGCTATCTCACGTTCGTTCTCTAATTCCTTTATACTTTTCTGCTCACGTTTCATGTTAGCATATTGCTTTTGATATGATTCTAACATGGTCAATAATGTGGAAGGAGTGTCTACCTCCTTTGAAGATGTGGATGCGTTGTCGTTGTCCATACGAGTGGATGTTTCGGCATCCAATTCGTTGTCGAGACGGGCCATGAGAGCTAAGTTCTCTTCTTCGGAGCTCGACGTGTCCTCGAGCCATTGGTCCTGTTCGGCCATGAGAGCTACTCCGGCTTCCTTCTGTTTTGTCAAATTAAGCTTCTTGGAGTAGTAGTTTGCATCTCTTTTCTTCGGGAGAGTGCACTCTCTGGCGAAATGACCTGCTTTGCCACAATTAAAACATTTGTTAGTCTCTTTGGGATTCTTCACTTCGGAACTCTCCGGAGCACGTTCTTTGTTCTTTGAGCTTGTAGTCCGAAGTCTATTGGCCGAGGTTGAAGACTTCTTCTTGAAGTACTTCTTGCTCATCATTTGTCCAATGAGAGCTAGCTGTTTTCCAAGGGCTTTCATGTTTGGCTCGATATCGGAGTCCGATTCCTCTTCCGACTCTGATGATGAAGGTGGCCTAACGATCTTATCCTTTCTTGATCTTGTGCTCCTCTTCTCCGAGATTAAGGCAACCGTGTCATCGATTTGTTTGCCTTTCTGCTCTTTGGTGATCTCGCGGATATCTTCCCCATGCTGAGCGAGATTGTCGAACACGGCATGGACATCCAACTCCTCTAGATCTTTGTTTTGTCGTATTTGAGTGGATATTTTCTTCCGTGGGCAGAGAAGATAGAAATCTTATGTTTGTCTCCATGTTTGTCTTCGTTATTTCTTCCTCATCTCATTGAGAAGAGCGAGGCATCGTTGGTAGATCTCGTTTAGACTCTCCTTCGGCTTTGCTTTGAATGAGTCGTAAGCGGTGAGAATGTTTGCCTTCTTGGCCTTTATGCCAACTTCCGTTCTTTGCATCATCCTATGCAGTTCATCCCACATCCCTTTGGCCGATAGTGAAATTTGAGGCAATTGCTCGCAATTAAGTTCTAATCACGCACGAACAAGCAATTAAACACGTTATGAAGCAAAATATATCGAATTTGATCAAAATTAGAACGTGTTCTTCATGTTCTTCGCAAACAGTAACACGCAGAGGCAATTCAATCCTAGATATCGAAGTTTTAAAATGCTACAGAACTGATCGCAATGATGATCTATCACTTAAACAAGCACAGAAACACCAAATTCAAGTCAATTAAGCACAGAATTAAGCTATTGGATCGAAAACAGATTTCGCGCCAAACTGTTCTTCGATGAACAGTGAACAGAATTAAATTTTCGATCCAATTCTAACAATTTTCGATCCAAAACAGAACGAATCTGCTCTGATACCAATTGTTAGGTCCTACGATTAACAACTCTGTGATCCTAGGCTAGAATTCATAGTAATCTGATCGTTTAGATAAACAATTGAATTCGATCGAAAAACTCAAATGAAGAACAAGAGAGAGAATTCGAGTAGAGTGAAAAAGTTACTGTTGTTTCTCTCTCTAGAAATCGAATTGCAAGCCTTTCGGATCAATTCTCAAAACTTTCTCTATTCAGCTCAATTGATTTACAAGGACAACTAATGAAATCAAGCAAAATTACAAATAGTATTCTACACTATAACTATCCTACTACAATACGATTCAACAGCATCGTACTCTCATCGATTTTCGAAACATGTCTATCTCCATTGTATGTTAATATGGTAATGCAATTACAGTAACTCCAGTAAATCAATATAATTGGAATATGAATGGCCTTGCTGTCATAATTAAAAAACAACGTTTTCGTTACATGAATTTGCGCATCATTACTGATTTTCAGCAAAATATCAATTATGTATAAGACACTAATTAAGAAACGCGCCAACTTTTAGATTCCGGAAACGACCTCATTTAGTCGCCTGTTTTCAGTAGCTCAAACATTTTTCATAAACGTACTAATAAGACTCCATAAACGACCTCATTCAGTCAACTGTTTGTCAGTCGAGCAAGTAACTGTCAATAATGTACTTTTAAATGACGAAGTGTATTACAGTTGCTCATTCATCAATACATTTAATGCAATTCTAATAACGTTAGTTAAACAATATTATCATAATATAAACTGATTTATTGTCAGAAGGACAAACAAAACCTTTGAACTACAATAAGATTTTCAACAGTATTGTATTCTCATCGATTTCCAAACCTCGTCTGTCGCCATGCTATGTTAATGCGGTTAATGCAATGTAGCAACTCCATTACATTACGAATACCTAACGTCCCAGTAATGTAGATCGAACCAGTATATAACGGCCCATTTGCACCCCATTAGACGGTCATTCAGTCGTCTGTTTTTCAGCTGAGGAGATATTGTCAATACTGTAAATTTATACGCCCTAGTGTACCGCAGGTGCTCATTCATTAACACGTTTAAAGTCGAGTATGTATGAGACACTATTTAAGAAACAAGGATCACACTCATTAACACGTTTAAAATCGAGTACGTATGAGACGACATCATTCAGTTGCCTGACTAAAGTCGTGCAAAAAGTTTCAATAGTAAAATTTACATGAGGCAGCGGATTGCAGTCCTCATTCATTAATACGTTTAATGCAATTACAGTAAGTTAACCTCTGAACTACAAAAACCCTTTAAACGTTCACTTAATGTTCGAGTATGTATGAGACACTATTTAAGAAACAACGATCTCACTCATTAAGTTAGTGCTTTTAATAACTTTAACAAAACAATACGGCACGATTATAGCATTGTTGTTAAATAAACACATGCATCATTAAACAACCCGTGCTACCTATTAAACGACCTTTTATCAATATAATGATAATGAAAATACGAAACGTATAACGAAACATATGACCACAAAATTATCCGGAAGGTCGTTTAATGCAATTATAGAAACTTTACTAAATCAATACGAAACGATCATAGCATTATTTGTTAAATAAAAACATGTCTCATTAAACAACCCGTGCTAGGTATCAAACGACCTTTTATGAATCAACTAAATCAATGCAGGCTAAAGGGGGTGGCATTTTTCGTAATAAATTCAACAGCCTAGATTCAAAACCCTTCACCATCTTTTATATATATAGATTATTATAGCATTACTATTAGATAAACACATGTATCATTAAACAACCCGTTCGACGTATTAAACGACCTTTTATAAATCATTGGAACTCAAATGGCTCGAGTTTTATTCGTCCAGTTATTTTTTAAACAAACCGAACAAATATTAAAAGAGCAAATACATCATTAAACATTAAAAGCACATGTATCGTCAAACAACCCATCCCATGCATCAAATGACCATGTACGTAAGAACATAAAAGCCCGTCAATGAGCTAAACCCGAACTATAATCTTTAAACCTGCAACAATAAACACACACACACACATAAAGATGATCAAAACAAACATGAGATGCAAAACAACACCAGGAACACCAAACAGTCAGCCTGAGCATAATAAATAAGACCTTCAACCGAGGCGACCCTTGGCCTTCCGACCTATGATATTCCAACACCACATGTTAAATTAAAATGAATAAAAAACGCATAATAAAGAATGTCTATAGATCAAAAAAATTAATACAAATCGCATATATCATAAAAATCGTACATGGGACACCTTTAAAACACCCCACGAATCCCACGCAATGGGATAATAAGTGCACGACTATATATTGCAAAATTCCAATGATGATAACAAAAAAATGAACCAACCAACCTCGGAGATATGCTTTCAACAGCAAAAAACATGCACGACCGCACGCAGTGGAGAGATAACTACATGACTGTATCTTTGAAACCTGAAACAGTAAACAAACAGGGGAGAGATAATTACACGATTGTCTACATGATTGTATCTCTTGTAACCTGAAACAGTAAACATACAGTGGAGAGTGATAAACAAACCGGAAGGCAAAACAACTTAAACAACACCAAGCTGTGAGACACAGCATATAAATAAAAAAGCATAACAAAAAACGGCCAAATATCAAATTATAACGAAATAACTGTTAGGTCCTACGATTAACAACTCTACGATCCTAGGCTAGAATTCATAGTAATTCGATCGTTTAGATAATCAATTGAATTCGATCGAAAAACTCAAGTTAAGAACACTAGAGAGAATTCAATTAGAGTGAGAAAGTTACTGTTGTTTCTCTCTCTAGAAATCGAATTGCAAGCCCTTCGGATCAATTCTCTAAACTTTCTCTATTAAGCTCAATTGATTTAATTGTATTTATACCAAACAAACTTGGTATAAATATCAAACTAGTCCTAATCTAAGGACTACTATACAAAACGCCCCAAATTACAAGGACAACTAATGAAATCAAGCACAATTACAAATGGTATTCTACAATCTCCCCCTTTGAGCCTGATTGTGTCTCCGCGCCGTTTGCCCTCGTCGGGCGTAATACGATCTACGCAAGCCCAGAGCATGCTCGTAGTTCCTCAGCGTGATCCTCAGCTCCAGTCGCTCCTCAATATCTTCTAATAGTTCCATTAGGAGCGGCTGTTCTCTCACGAACCTATGGATCCTCAGCATCGTATCTCGATTGATTTCTTCCAACCTCTGGTCGATGTTTTTCCTGACGACCTTGAGCGTCCCATCGCAAAACTTATGAATCTCAGTCTTCAGCACCAACCTATTCTTCTTCGCTATTGGATTGTGGTAGGTGATGCCTAGGACTGAGCTGATGTGCACATGATTGTTGGGAAGCCCTTCGATCTCAGGTCCTTTGTTGAGCGGAGCGGTCATGTTGACCTTCTTCATATTGCTCTCCAGAGCCATCTGAAGGTCGTGTGCGGCATAGTACTTGACTTGGCGCATCATGAATCGGTAGAGACCCTCGAGTCCTTCTTTCTTGATGAAGCCTTGAGGACCTTTGTACTTTTCCACATATAGCTGATATAAGTTGTACACTTCTTCACCCGGAATGTACGGAAGGTTGCTCTCGCTCAGATCTTCTCGAGTTCTATCTACACGCTCAATGTGTAATGAGGTGTTGGAAGTCCTCCTTTGTCACAGTAGACGCTGAGTAGTTGGCTTATTGGAGAGAGACTCTTATAATGGCTCTTGGCTTGTGCCTTACTCATCCCCAGCCTAACATCAGATCCTAGTTTGGTCAGCATCCAGAAGTAAGTCATCCTCTTCTGCTGATCCCAATGAGAGATTCCTCTAAGCTCGAACTCGTTCGGCTTCTTCACTCTGTCCGGAGACCTCCAAATATTCTCACGAACTTCTTCCAGGAAGGGAATTTCTATTTGGATGTTCTCCCATGGCGTGTCGATCCGAACTGTCCCTGGCATTAGCCTTGGAGAGGGAACCGCCCGTTCAGCGATTAACTCTGGTAGCCTTAGGATGTCTTGCTCGTAGTCTTCAGCTTCCTGAAGCTCGTCGTCTTCTATGATTACGAGGTCTATAGACGCTTGTTGTAGAAAGCGCGAACGTCGTGAAGCCGTCGCCTTTGATGCTCCTCGGGCATGGAATGTGTCATCCACTGTCCTTCGAAGATATACTTGTCTAGGACCTCGTGTGGATTGACGCCATGTACAGAGGGTCCCGGTTGGTCTGGAGCGACAGAGGGAGTGGCTTGGGTAGCTGCTAGAGCTACAAGCATCGCAGCACTTGCTTCTTCTTCCGGAGGCAAGGGGCTTGAGTAGATCGGTGGTGTGGGCGGAGGCGTCCTGAGGTGAAAGGTTGGTGGTTCAATGTAGGCGGTGCGGTGCGTGGTGTAGGTAGTTTGGGTGGTTTGTGTGGTGGGTGGTTTGTGTTTAGGTTTGGTGGGTTGTGTTTGGGTTTCACCAGCTCCAGCGCTTGTCTGCGTAGCGCCCGAGCCTTGTCCTTCGCCACTTGTTGATGTCCTTGGCCTCTTCTCCTCTCATGAGGGTCCTGATCGTCAGGATCATCATGTCTGCGCCGTGAGTGGGAGCTTTGGCCTCGGCAGGTGTCAGTCGGTGGCTCAGGATGGTCCACCAATCGCCTATAGAGGGATTCTTCTTGCGGCGATCGGATGGAAAGGCCTATCAGACGGGCGAGGAGAATGTCGTGGAGCTCGGTGATGGGAATTGTGTATGGATTGATGAGGATGGAGGAAATGGCTAGAGGGTCGGTGGGTGTGGGTTGTGGAGGTGTGGGGTTGATTTGTGACGAAGGGCCTTCAGAGACAGTGCTTTCCCACTATCTCTTCGGAATGCCTCGAGTGCTTGGAGTACTCTCTCGTGATTTTGTCTTCCATAGACTGTACAGCAGCAGAGAGAGAGCGGCCTGGAACTGCTCATTCGTCACGAAGGGTGCGGACGCCTCTGAGATGGACCAGGACGACTGATGTCGCCTGTTATCAACCCTTGAGTAGACACCGACTATGTGGGTTGGCTCACAGTCACTTGAGGTTGTGACTGTATGAGACTTCCACCCAATCCTCGAGTCAAATCTTGAGGATTCGTCTCTATGGGTGTTAGGCAAGCTCAGGTTGCGTCTGCGAACCAGACACCACGTGGATTGTTGCGGCTCAAGATTGAGCGAAGAGAGCAAGTGCCGGCAACAGTTGTCGTTGTGGTCAGCGTAGTATCTGGTGCGTTGGTGACGGCTGGGAAGAGGGACTCCAGTTGAATGCTAAGTCTCCGGGAGTCCTTCTTATCAGACTTATTTCCTCATCAGACTCCGTGTCTGACGAGGTGGCCGTGTGAGGAGTGAGGTCTCGAGGGACATCCTCCAGTGCCTGACCCGTCACCGTGGAAGTGAAGTTTGCCCCATTTCGACTTCGGGCTGTGCTACTGGTAGAAAAACCTCCTCAATGGTTTCTTCGAGCACGCCAACATGAACGGGCACTTCCACTTGGTATTCATGTTCGGGAGCCTCGAGCGCCATCTCGGTAGCCACGACGTCTATCAAGGTCTCATATACGTCGGGCATCAGCTCTTCGATCAAGGGAAACTCATGTTGAAGCTCGTGAGCGACAACATCTATCATCGCGTCATCAGGGCTTAGTTGGTGTTCCGGCTGGGGAGGGCTCACATGGTAATTTGCCGGGGGCCCTTTGATCATTTGCTCCGTTAAATGGTGTTCCCGGCAGAATCTTTGATACTCAGCTCCCGCGGGGTCGGCAAGCCTAAATAGTTGGAGCGGAATTGGCATCGACGGTTGGTCCAAGTCCGTGAGCCGTGGGTTATGGAAGAACTTTAGCCTTGGCGGCTGATAGTTTCCTCCGGGAGGCAGCTGTGGGATGTTCTCCGCATGTAACTCCATGACCTCCCTGATGATCACGTTGAACCGTCGAGCATAGGGCACGTTCTTTGACCTCGATTTTCCTTCAGCGGATCTGTTCAGCTAGATCATTCCAGATTAGCTGTGCGAAGTCGTAGTTTCTGGCGAAGGCGAGACCGTGAAAGACTCGCAGTGTATTGCCATTGTCCCCGTCTCCGCCCCGCGAGGCTTTTGGGGACAAAATTGTCCCCATCCCCGTCCCCGTCGGATCCCCGCGGGGATCGGATTCCCCGCGGGGATTCAATTTTTTAAAAAATTAATATTTTAAATATAATATATAAATCTAATTATATTGTAGTTATAAATTCGGAAATCTACACTTAAATACCCAATAGGAAAAAAATCTGCCACTTAGGTACCTTGTCAGAACAATTTTATAGCTAGGTACCCAGTTCAATAAAATTTTTACACTTAGGTACCTAATAACCTAAGATTACGAAAATTAAAATCAATCTAAACGAACAACCTCTCGATTCCAAAATCACCCGAAACTCGTCTAATACCTAATTCACATAGCACATAAACCCCCGAAACCGCAAGAATCGCCCGATCTCTCTAAACCTTCATACTATCACCCTAAAATTTCCAGAAATCTCACACGTTCTCCATCACATAAGCACATCGATTAATTCATCCAGTCCAAGAACTCATATGTTGAGCTCGAAATCACGTTAAAACACATAGCAAACATACCACGAAAATTATCAAAACTGTAAAACACAAAAATATAAAATTCGATTGGCCTTCCAATCTAATTTTAGCAACTTTACGGAATGTAATACGCTTTAAAAAAAGTTTGTAGGGGTATAAACCACCTACCTATCCTCCAAGCTAAATTTGATCAACTTCCTAAGCTGAAAATCGGATTGAGCTAATCGAACTCCACTCCCCCTTGTCTCGCCCGTAACCTATATTTGCTCTAACCTCATTTAATCCTTTAAACCATGTGAAATAATAAGTTCACTAGCTTATGGAGGGGATTCTTACCACCTTATGCTCGTTGGAATATTTCCTAGGTTGAAAGTCGACTTGAGCTTGCAAAAATTTCCCTTGTTCCACTCGTTACTTTGAAGATATGTAAATGGAGGTTTTTCTTTTGCTTTCTCTCCCTAATATCACGTTTTCTCCTTAGCCAAATAATGAATATTTTATGCAAAATATCCACTCGAGGCATGGTCTTCAACGTGGGTTTCCCTCAATTCAAGGAAGCTTGTCCTTATCTTGTTATTTTAACTCAATTGGGCCATTAATTCACTTGGGCTATTTCATTCTAAACTAGTCCTCCAAGTTGGGCCCTTACTAATTAATTTGGGCTTAATGTTATTTGATCTACATTGCGACTTGGGTTTTCCAAATATTTTCGGTCCATAGTATTTTTGTTCTTGGGCCCAAACTAATATCTTCGTCTCACTCCCGAAAATTCGATTTTGTTCGAAAATCGTCTTCATTAATTTCGGACATTACAAAAATAATCCCGTATTAATTTTACGGGTATTACAGCGTGTATGACCGATATACCGGTTCCTTCGTCTGGCACTGATCCTGAAGTTGTTGCCATCTTCTGTTGGTTTTGTACCAACACACCAGTGATTACGGGTTCTGAAATGTTGTCTTCAGAAGCCAACGGGTTAGGCACGGGTCCTGGACTGAATTGACCAGAAGCCATCGGGTTAGGCACGGGTCCTGAACTGAGGTGTGCAGGAGCCAGGTCTGCCACTTCGTGGAAAGTGACATTATAGCTTTCCTTAATTGTTCGGTGGACTTGATGTATAATCGGTACGCTTTTGATGTTGAAGAATACCCGACAAATGTAGCTTCGAATGCTTTAGGTCGAACTTTGCGCGTTGCTCTCGGTCGTTCGCCACAAAGCACTTGCACCCGAAGACTTTAAGGAAAGAGATGTCTGGCACTCTATTATTCACAATCTCGTACGGAGTCTTGTTGAACCGTTGTGAACCACCATCCTGTTTTGAGTAAAAACAAGCGGTATTGACTGCTTCATCCCATAGAAAGTGTGGAAGTTTAGATTGGATCAGCATCGTACGAGCGGCTTCCACTAGTGTTCGATTTTCCATTCAACGCCCATTTTGTTGAGGTGTTTTGGCGGCTGAAAATTGTTGACTTATTCCAAGTTTCTGATAAAACTCACTGAGGTGACTGTTCTTGAACTCAGTGCCGTTGTCTGTTCGAACGACTTGAATAGTCTGTTGAGCAGATTTGAGTTGTGTTCACAAAATTGATAATCAAGTCACCGGTCTCATCTTTCGTTCGGAGGAACTTAGTCCACGTGTAGCGAGAGTAGTCATCCACAATCACTAGGACATACTTTCTTCCATTGATACTCTGAGTCTGCATCGGACCACAGTGATCCATGTGAATGAGTTCCAATGGTCGAGAAGTATATACGATTTGCTTGACGTGATGAGAGGCTCGCTTCATTTTTCCTAATTGACATGCCGAACAGTGATGCTCCCTTTGTAGTGTATAGTTGGAAGACCGTGAACCAACGTTTTCGTAGAAAGACGTTGGAGAGCTTTCATATTCAGATGAGACAGTCGTTGATGCCATAAGCTGTTCCTCTGTAAATCAGTCTGAGAAATGAGGCATACAGCTGTCGAGGGCCGCACAGATGTTAGGTTGATCGTGTAAATATTGGATCTCCGAAGTCCTTGAAGGAGTTCTGTGTCCTGACTATCCAACATTCTGCACCGGTCAGTATGGAAGACCACCTAGAAGCTTTTGTCACAGAATTGGCCTATGCTGAAAAGGTTATGGCGGAGGCCTTCGACGTACGAGACATCTTTGATGGTCAGATTTTTTCAGAGTGATATCCCCAAGTCCTAGGATCGGGGCTGAATTGTTGTCCCAAATCTGACTTTGCCGTTTGGTCGGTCTTTGTAGTTGCTCAGCAGCTATTGACTACCAGTCATGTGTGTGGAGCAACTAGAGTCGAGGTACCACACATGATGGACCTGCAAAAACAATTAGAGAGCTTTAGGTACCCACTTAAACATGGGTCCTCTCAGATTAGCAGATTTAATTTTGGATTCAGATATGACTCCTAAATCTATTTTTGGAAGAGTCTTAATAACCATTGCACTTTTGAAAAAGTGGGTTTGGGTTTTGCCTCTATAGGAGACTTGGCTCTTTTGGCTTTTGTCGTCCTAGGCGGAGATTTAGGAACCCATTTGGGTTGAACCTTCCAGGGAAGGTTAATTTCAGCACGTACAAATGCTTTGGGAGGGTTTGACTGAGGAAAAGATCTTTTCTTGTGATAGTCTCCTAAGGTGCTTGGGGGATTTAATTTCTACGGGATACCTTGAGTGAGCACATTCATGTATAGCACCATAAGCTTTCTTTATGGCTGGATCTTGTTTCCTACGAGTCTTCCTTGTGGCATTTGTTTCAGAATTATTAATTTTTGACGTAGAGCCTATTTCGTAGTTGGTGCTTCTAAAAGTGATCGGCTGAAGTGAATAAGTAGAAGCAATTATCTTAAAAGTGGAAATAGCTCTTTTATTTCTACAAGTGTCTTTTATTGTAACAGAAGGATTAGCATGCTCAGAAACATTTAAATCTAATGGCTCCTTCTTTATCTTAGGCTAGACACTCTCGCCTTTGTTTTTAGTGCTGACGCCACGCTCACTGTAGACGTAGGTAAAGTGAAATTAGTCATTGCACTTTTAACAAAATTATTATTACAATTTTTATCTTTCAAAGGTCATTTTTCATTTTTCACGCTTTTTGTAATAGCGTGAGAGGTAGCTTGGGAGGACGAGGAAGCCTTGAGATTTTCCATCTCCTTAAAGAATTTTTTCTTTTCAGCTTCGAAATTCTTTCGTTCTTTTTCTAACTTAGCCTGTGACTCCTCTATTTGTTTATGATAGGAGGTTTGTAGAGAGAATTTTTATAATTAATGGCTTTAACTTCCTCGTGGTGTGTTTGAGAATCAGGAGGTAGAATTTGAACTAAATTGCAGACAGGTGTTAGAGTTTCTTTCCTATTTTTGTCCCTTTCATTTAGTTCTTTGTAGTCAAAGGGAATTTCTGGACCATGTGGACCTTGTCTAATGGACGAATCGAAAGTATTGCATAAGACGATTCAGTGAAATTTCTAAGAGAGGTTATTCCTAAGCGCATGTTTTTAACATCATATATTTCTTTCTTTTGTAAAACACACGGATTTGTGAAACCTATGCCTTCTATAGGATTATAGAACTCTATATCCTTGGGCTAGTTCAAAAATATCGTCTGTTCGGACTGTCCCCTACGCGTAACTATATCGTCTAATTTCTTTACTTTGGCATATAGTTTCTTGCGTTCCTCACCTAGGTGAGCGTAATTATTTTCCACGGTTAGTTTCGCGGCTAGACAGACATCGAAATCCTTACTTAGCTCACTAATCTTGGCATTCGAAGTTTCTAATTGAGCTTCTAAGTTAGTGATCTTAGAGGTAGCTTCGGTTATCCTACAATTTAAAATGGCTTTCTCGTTGAGATTTCTAACCAAGCAATTGTAGTTATTTGCTAGCCTATCTTCTAATTCCTTAATCTTTTCGCTCTGTTGTCCTAGTTGAGGTTGACTAGTCCTCTCCAGAATGGAGGCTCTTGGTAAGTTCATCTATTTTTGCACTAGAGCTCCTAAGCTCTTGATCGATACTATCTATCTTCTCCTGAGCTATCTCACGTTCGTTCTCTAATTCCTTTATACTTTTCTGCTCACGTTTCATGTTAGCATATTGCTTTTGATATGATTCTAACATGGTCAATAATGTGGAAGGAGTGTCTACCTCCTTTGAAGATGTGGATGCGTTGTCGTTGTCCATACGAGTGGATGTTTCGGCATCCAATTCGTTGTCGAGACGGGCCATGAGAGCTAAGTTCTCTTCTTCGGAGCTCGACGTGTCCTCGAGCCATTGGTCCTGTTCGGCCATGAGAGCTACTCCGGCTTCCTTCTGTTTTGTCAAATTAAGCTTCTTGAAGTAGTAGTTTGCATCTCTTTTCTTCGGGAGAGTGCAATCTCTGGCGAAATGACCTGCTTTGCCACAATTAAAACATTTGTTAGTCTCTTTGGGATTCTTCACTTCGGAACTCTCCGGAGCACGTTCTTTGTTCTTTGAGCTTGTAGTCCGAAGTCTATTGGCCGAGGTTGAAGACTTCTTCTTGAAGTACTTCTTGCTCATCATTTGTCCAATGAGAGCTAGCTGTTTTCCAAGGGCTTTCATGTTTGGCTCGATATCGGAGTCCGATTCCTCTTCCGACTCTGATGATGAAGGTGGCCTAACGATCTTATCCTTTCTTGATCTTGTGCTCCTCTTCTCCGAGATTAAGGCAACCGTGTCATCGATTTGTTTGCCTTTCTGCTCTTTGGTGATCTCGCGGATATCTTCCCCATGCTGAGCGAGATTGTCGAACACGGCATGGACATCCAACTCCTCTAGATCTTTGTTTTGTCGTATTTGAGTGGATATTTTCTTCCATTCCGTGGGCAGAGAAGATAGAAATCTTATGTTTGTCTCCATGTTTGTCTTCGTTATTTCTTCCTCATCTCATTGAGAAGAGCGAGGCATCGTTGGTAGATCTCGTTTAGACTCTCCTTCGGCTTTGCTTTGAATGAGTCGTAAGCGGTGAGAATGTTTGCCTTCTTGGCCTTTATGCCAACTTCCGTTCTTTGCATCATCCTATGCAGTTCATCCCACATCCCTTTGGCCGATAGTGAAATTTGAGGCAATTGCTCGCAATTAAGTTCTAATCACGCACGAACAAGCAATTAAACACGTTATGAAGCAAAATATATCGAATTTGATCAAAATTAGAACGTGTTCTTCATGTTCTTCGCAAACAGTAACACGCAGAGGCAATTCAATCCTAGATATCGAAGTTTAAAATGCTACAGAACTGATCGCAATGATGATCTATCACTTAAACAAGCACAGAAACACCAAATTCAAGTCAATTAAGCACAGAATTAAGCTATTGGATCGAAAACAGATTTCGCGCCAAACTGTTCTTCGATGAACAGTGAACAGAATTAAATTTTCGATCCAATTCTAACAATTTTCGATCCAAAACAGAACGAATCTGCTCTGATACAATTGTTAGGTCCTACGATTAACAACTCTGTGATCCTAGGCTAGAATTCATAGTAATCTGATCGTTTAGATAAACAATTGAATTCGATCGAAAAACTCAAATGAAGAACAAGAGAGAGAATTCGAGTAGAGTGAAAAAGTTACTGTTGTTTCTCTCTCTAGAAATCGAATTGCAAGCCTTTCGGATCAATTCTCAAAACTTTCTCTATTCAGCTCAATTGATTTACAAGGACAACTAATGAAATCAAGCAAAATTACAAATAGTATTCTACACTATAACTATCCTACTACAATACGATTCAACAGCATCGTACTCTCATCGATTTTCGAAACATGTCTATCTCCATTGTATGTTAATATGGTAATGCAATTACAGTAACTCCAGTAAATCAATATAATTGGAATATGAATGGCCTTGCTGTCATAATTAAAAAACAACGTTTTCGTTACATGAATTTGCGCATCATTACTGATTTTCAGCAAAATATCAATTATGTATAAGACACTAATTAAGAAACGCGCCAACTTTTAGATTCCGGAAACGACCTCATTTAGTCGCCTGTTTTCAGTAGCTCAAACATTTTTCATAAACGTACTAATAAGACTCCATAAACGACCTCATTCAGTCAACTGTTTGTCAGTCGAGCAAGTAACTGTCAATAATGTACTTTAAATGACGAAGTGTATTACAGTTGCTCATTAATCAATACATTTAATGCAATTCTAATAACGTTAGTTAAACAATATTATCATAATATAAACTGATTTATTGTCAGAAGGACAAACAAACCTTTGAACTACAATAAGATTTTCAACAGTATTGTATTCTCATCGATTTCCAAACCTCGTCTGTCGCCATGCTATGTTAATGCGGTTAATGCAATGTAGCAACTCCATTACATTACGAATACCTAACGTCCCAGTAATGTAGATCGAACCAGTATATAACGGCCCATTTGCACCCCATTAGACGGTCATTCAGTCGTCTGTTTTTCAGCTGAGGAGATATTGTCAATACTGTAAATTTATACGCCCTAGTGTACCGCAGGTGCTCATTCATTAACACGTTTAAAGTCGAGTATGTATGAGACACTATTTAAGAAACAAGGATCACACTCATTAACACGTTTAAAATCGAGTACGTATGAGACGACATCATTCAGTTGCCTGACTAAAGTCGTGCAAAAAGTTTCAATAGTAAAATTTACATGAGGCAGCGGATTGCAGTCCTCATTCATTAATACGTTTAATGCAATTACAGTAAGTTAACCTCTGAACTACAAAAACCCTTTAAACGTTCACTTAATGTTCGAGTATGTATGAGACACTATTTAAGAAACAACGATCTCACTCATTAAGTTAGTGCTTTTAATAACTTTAACAAAACAATACGGCACGATTATAGCATTGTTGTTAAATAAACACATGCATCATTAAACAACCCGTGCTACCTATTACGACCTTCTATCAATATAATGATAATGATAATACGAACTCGTACAGCAAAACATACGAACCACGAAATCATCTGAACTACAAAAACCCTTTAAACGTTCACTTAATGTTCGAGTACGTATGAGACACTACTTAAGAAACAACGATCTCACTCATTAACACGTTTAAAATCGAGTATGTATGAGTTCGAGATAAGAAACAACGACCTCATTCAGTCGCCTGACTAAAGTCGTGCAAAAAACTTTAAAAAGTGAAATTTTCATGACGCAATGGATTGCAGTCGCTCATTCATTAATAGTTTAATGCAATTACACTATGTTAACTTCAGAACTGCAAAATCCTTGAAATCACTTTAGGGAATTATAATAACTCTAACAAAACAATACGGCACGATTATAGCATTGTTGTTAAATAAACACATGCATCATTAAACAACCCGTGCTACCTATTAAACGACCTTTTATCAATATAATGATAATGAAAATACGAAACGTATAACGAAACATATGACCACAAAATTATCTGGAAGGTCGTTTAATGCAATTATAGAAACTTTACTAAATCAATACGAAACGATCATAGCATTATTGTTAAATAAAAACATGTCTCATTAAACAACCCGTGCTAGGTATCAAACGACCTTTTATGAATCAACTAAATCAATGCAGGCTAAAGGGGGTGGCATTTTTCGTAATAAATTCAACAGCCTAGATTCAAAACCCTCACCATCTTTTTATATATATAGATTATTATAGCATTACTATTAGATAAACACATGTATCATTAAACAACCCGTTCGACGTATTAAACGACCTTTTATAAATCATTGGAACTCAAATGGCTCGAGTTTTATTCGTCCAGTTATTTTTTAAACAAACCGAACAAATATTAAAAGAGCAAATACATCATTAAACATTAAAAGCACATGTATCGTCAAACAACCCATCCCATGCATCAAATGACCATGTACGTAAGAACATAAAAGCCCGTCAATGAGCTAAACCCGAACTATAATCTTTAAACCTGCAACAATAAACACACACACACACATAAAGATGATCAAAACAAACATGAGATGCAAAACAACACCAGGAACACCAAACAGTCAGCCTGAGCATAATAAATAAGACCTTCAACCGAGGCGACCCTTGGCCTTCCGACCTATGATATTCCAACCACCACATGTTAAATTAAAATGAATAAAAAACGCATAATAAAGAATGTCTATAGATCAAAAAAATTAATACAAATCGCATATATCATAAAAATCGTACATGGGACACCTTTAAAACACCCCACGAATCCCACGCAATGGGATAATAAGTGCACGACTATATATTGCAAAATTCCAATGATGATAACAAAAAAATGAACCAACCAACCTCGGAGATATGCTTTCAACAGCAAAAAACATGCACGACCGCACGCAGTGGAGAGATAACTACATGACTGTATCTTTTGAAACCTGAAACAGTAAACAAACAGGGGAGAGATAATTACACGATTGTCTACATGATTGTATCTCTTGTAACCTGAAACAGTAAACATACAGTGGAGAGTGATAAACAAACCGGAAGGCAAAACAACTTAAACAACACCAAGCTGTGAGACACAGCATATAAATAAAAAAGCATAACAAAAAACGGCCAAATATCAAATTATAACGAAATAACTGTTAGGTCCTACGATTAACAACTCTACGATCCTAGGCTAGAATTCATAGTAATTCGATCGTTTAGATAATCAATTGAATTCGATCGAAAAACTCAAGTTAAGAACACTAGAGAGAATTCAATTAGAGTGAGAAAGTTACTGTTGTTTCTCTCTCTAGAAATCGAATTGCAAGCCCTTCGGATCAATTCTCTAAACTTTCTCTATTAAGCTCAATTGATTTAATTGTATTTATACCAAACAAACTTGGTATAAATATCAAACTAGTCCTAATCTAAGGACTACTATACAAAACGCCCCAAATTACAAGGACAACTAATGAAATCAAGCACAATTACAAATGGTATTCTACAATCTCCCCTTTGAGCCTGATTGTGTCTCCGCGCCGTTTGCCCTCGTCGGGCGTAATACGATCTACGCAAGCCCAGAGCATGCTCGTAGTTCCTCAGCGTGATCCTCAGCTCCAGTCGCTCCTCAATATCTTCTAATAGTTCCATTAGGAGCGGCTGTTCTCTCACGAACCTATGGATCCTCAGCATCGTATCTCGATTGATTTCTTCCAACCTCTGGTCGATGTTTTTCCTGACGACCTTGAGCGTCCCATCGCAAAACTTATGAATCTCAGTCTTCAGCACCAACCTATTCTTCTTCGCTATTGGATTGTGGTAGGTGATGCCTAGGACTGAGCTGATGTGCACATGATTGTTGGGAAGCCCTTCGATCTCAGGTCCTTTGTTGAGCGGAGCGGTCATGTTGACCTTCTTCATATTGCTCTCCAGAGCCATCTGAAGGTCGTGTGCGGCATAGTACTTGACTTGGCGCATCATGAATCGGTAGAGACCCTCGAGTCCTTCTTTCTTGATGAAGCCTTGAGGACCTTTGTACTTTTCCACATATAGCTGATATAAGTTGTACACTTCTTCACCCGGAATGTACGGAAGGTGCTCTCGCTCAGATCTTCTCGAGTTCTATCTACACGCTCAATGTGTAATGAGGTGTTGGAAGTCCTCCTTTGTCACAGTAGACGCTGAGTAGTTGGCTTATTGGAGAGAGACTCTTATAATGGCTCTTGGCTTGTGCCTACTCATCCCCAGCCTAACATCAGATCCTAGTTTGGTCAGCATCCAGAAGTAAGTCATCCTCTTCTGCTGATCCCAATGAGAGATTCCTCTAAGCTCGAACTCGTTCGGCTTCTTCACTCTGTCCGGAGACCTCCAAATATTCTCACGAACTTCTTCCAGGAAGGGAATTTCTATTTGGATGTTCTCCCATGGCGTGTCGATCCGAACTGTCCCTGGCATTAGCCTTGGAGAGGGAACCGCCCGTTCAGCGATTAACTCTGGTAGCCTTAGGATGTCTTGCTCGTAGTCTTCAGCTTCTGAAGCTCGTCGTCTTCTATGATTACGAGGTCTATAGACGCTTGTTGTAGAAAGCGCGAACGTCGTGAAGCCGTCGCCTTTGATGCTCCTCGGGCATGGAATGTGTCATCCACTGTCCTTCGAAGATATACTTGTCTAGGACCTCGTGTGGATTGACGCCATGTACAGAGGGTCCCGGTTGGTCTGGAGCGACAGAGGGAGTGGCTTGGGTAGCTGCTAGAGCTACAAGCATCGCAGCACTTGCTTCTTCTTCCGGAGGCAAGGGGCTTGAGTAGATCGGTGGTGTGGGCGGAGGCGTCCTGAGGTGAAAGGTTGGTGGTTCAATGTAGGCGGTGCGGTGCGTGGTGTAGGTAGTTTGGGTGGTTTGTGTTTGGTGGGTGGTTTGTGTTTAGGTTTGGTGGGTTTGTGTTTGGGTTTCACCAGCTCCAGCGCTTGTCTGCGTAGCGCCCGAGCCTTGTCCTTCGCCACTTGTTGATGTCCTTGGCCTCTTCTCCCTCTCATGAGGGTCCTGATCGTCAGGATCATCATGTCTGCGCCGTGAGTGGGAGCTTTGGCCTCGGCAGGTGTCAGTCGGTGGCTCAGGATGGTCCACCAATCGCCTATAGAGGGATTCTTCTTGCGGCGATCGGATGGAAAGGCCTATCAGACGGGCGAGGAGAATGTCGTGGAGCTCGGTGATGGGAATTGTGTATGGATTGATGAGGATGGAGGAAATGGCTAGAGGGTCGGTGGGTGTGGGTTGTGGAGGTGTGGGGTTGATTTGTGACGAAGGGCCTTCAGAGACAGTGCTTTCCCACTATCTCTTCGGAATGCCTCGAGTGCTTGGAGTACTCTCTCCGTGATTTTGTCTTCCATAGACTGTACAGCAGCAGAGAGAGCGGCCTGGAACTGCTCATTCGTCACGAAGGGTGCGGACGCCTCCTGAGATGGACCAGGACGACTGATGTCGCCTGTTATCAACCCTTGAGTAGACACCAACTATGTGGGTTGGCTCACAGTCACTTGAGGTTGTGACTGTATGAGACTTCCACCCAATCCTCGAGTCAAATCTTGAGGATTCGTCTCTATGGGTGTTAAGGCAAGCTCAGGTTGCGTCTGCGAACCAGACACCACGTGGATTGGTTGCGGCTCAAGATTGAGCGAAGAAGTGCCGGCAACAGTTGTCGTTGTGGTCAGCGTAGTATCTGGTGCGTTGGTGACGGCTGGGAAGAGGGACTCCAGTTGAATGCTAAGTCTCCCGGGAGTCCTTCTTATCAGACTTATTTCCTCATCAGACTCCGTGTCTGACGAGGTGGCCGTGTGAGGAGTGAGGTCTCGAGGGACATCCTCCAGTGCCTGACCCGTCACCGGTGGAAGTGAAGTTTGCCCCATTTCGACTTCGGGCTGTGCTACTGGTAGAAGAACCTCCTCAATGGTTTCTTCGAGCACGCCAACATGAACGGGCACTTCCACTTGGTATTCATGTTCGGGAGCCTCGAGCGCCATCTCGGTAGCCACGACGTCTATCAAGGTCTCATATACGTCGGGCATCAGCTCTTCGATCAAGGGAAACTCATGTTGAAGCTCGTGAGCGACAACATCTATCATCGCGTCGTCAGGGCTTAGTTGGTGTTCCGGCTGGGGAGGGCTCACATGGTAATTTGCCGGGGGCCCTTTGATCATTTGCTCCGTTAAATGGTGTTCCCGGCAGAATCTTTGATACTCAGCTCCCGCGGGGTCGGCAAGCCTAAATAGTTGGAGCGGAATTGGCATCGACGGTTGGTCCAAGTCCGTGAGCCGTGGGTTATGGAAGAACTTTAGCCTTGGCGGCTGATAGTTTCCTCCGGGAGGCAGCTGTGGGATGTTCTCCGCATGTAACTCCATGACCTCCCTGATGATCACGTTGAACCGTCGAGCATAGGGCACGTTCTTTGACCTTCGATTTTCCTTCAGCCGGATCTGTTCAGCTAGATCATTCCAGATTAGCTGTGCGAAGTCGTAGTTTCTGGCGAAGGCGAGACCGTGAAAGACTCGCAGTGTATTGCCATTGTCCCCGTCTCCGCCCCGCGAGGCTTTTGGGGACAAAATTGTCCCCATCCCCGTCCCCGTCGGATCCCCGCGGGGATCGGATTCCCCGCGGGGATTCAATTTTTTAAAAAAATTAATATTTTAAATATAATATATAAATCTAATTATATTGTAGTTATAAATTCGGAAATCTACACTTAAATACCCAATAGGAAAAAAATCTGCCACTTAGGTACCTTGTCAGAACAATTTTATAGCTAGGTACCCAGTTCAATAAAATTTTTACACTTAGGTACCTAATAACCTAAGATTACGAAAATACCCTTATTAAATGATTTAGAATTTCATTTAGCTTTTTTTTTCTCTGCAAAATCCGACCTTCAGCTCGCCGTCGACGATTTCTTCTTGCCGACCAACTCCGTCTGCTCGTCCCGGTGCCGGACAAGGATCGAAGACCCTATGAACGTTGGGTTCTCGATTTTTGGGGCTGATTTTGTCAGGTAAGTTTTTCTTTTGGTTTGGGTTAGGTAATCGATTTTGGGCATTTGTTCAAGGTTTATCCCAAATCGGGAGCTCAATGCGATCCAAGAGCTCCATATAAGAGTGAAATGTTAGGATTTGATAGTTATTGAGGCTAATCCGTCGAGATTTCGATTTTCTTTTATGTAACTGTTACGACGTACCATTTCCTATGAATATAACGTACCATTATATGTTGTGTTACCGTACCTAAATACATTGCGACACAGTCCGATTGGACATTTGTTATGTAGTATCTTTGTGTATTTATTACGTACCAAGTAGCATGTCTATACGTTATCAAAATGTCCAGTTATGCAGTACCAATCTAAACTATACACCGTACCATTTTAACAGGTTGCCATATTATCTGAAAATATGGCGTCTGCAAATTCGTTTGATGGCAGGACGTTATTTGCAATGTGTGAGTATAAAAGGGAGTCTTCGTTACTATTAATCAATGAAGCAACGACGCTTATCGATATATACGTATCCCTCCAAAGAAGGTGGTCGGATATCGATTCCGGCATGACTCAATAAAGTATCAAGTTCCGTTCCAAAGTTTGTACTCGACATTGAAAGAAAATACGGATGTTTTCAATATGTATCAGCTGTTTATGCGATACAATTTTCAATGATACCGATGAAAGTGGAACGTGCCGATGAATGTGGTACAAGTGGCCCGACGAACAGGTTTGTTTTTATTTTAAGTTGTTAAACTTTAAATTTTGGGTTTTCATATTGATGATTGACAAAATTACTTGTAGTACGGAAGACAACGGAGAATCCGTGGAGTTTGATTTGAAAGAAACACAGTAGATGCATGGAGTCATTGCATTCGGGGAGATGGACAAATCTTTAGGGATGCAGATGAATTTAGACGGAATTTGAAGAACTACTCCATTGCGATTCGAAGAAACTTTGTATATGCAAAGAACGAGCGTAAGAAAATCATTGCCGTTTGCAAGGATGAGACGTGCAAGTGGCGGATATATGCTTCGCGTTATAAATGTGACAATTCATTTGCGATTCGGAGATCCAATCTACAACACAGTTGTGGTGAAGATACTCTAAGGAGTCGTGATCATCCGCGAGCGGACGCGCCGTGGGTAGGGAACATAGTGAAGAGAGGGTCCGAGACGAGCCATCGTATTGTCCCGGTGCTATGGTTAAAGACATCCTAAGAGACTATGGAGTTGAAGTGGGGTACCATAAGCGTATAGAGGCAAAGAAAGTGCTATTCGTAAATATATGGGTTGGATAATGGTACGTTTGATCAGTTGAGGTGGTATTGTAATGCCGTTAGAGAAACCAATTCGGGTAGCGTGGCTGAGTACGATGTATACCCTCACGACAACAAGTTTCGTCGGCTCTTTATCTGTTTCCACGCGTGTCTCGTAGGCTTTGTTCGTGGATGTCGGCAGCTCATATTTGTTGATGGTACTCACATTAAGACCAAGTTTAAAGGAGTGCTCGTTACGGCCGTCGCAAAGGATGCAAACGAAGATTTGTTTACGGTTGCCTTTGGCGTTGTAAGCGTCGAAAATGATGAAAACTGGGAGTGGTTCTTTGCTAAGTTGAGGACCATGTTTCATCATTACCCGTCGACATTGAGGGAGCTGACGTTCTTCTCAGATCGGCATCCGAGTATTATTAAAGCTGTTTCTATATCATTTCCAGGAAGTCGTCATGCATATTGCTTGCGCCATTTGGTCGACAACTTCAAGAAAGAGGTACTTTTTAGTAATGTGCTCACTACGTTAGTGAATACGATGCAAGTAATTTGTTCTTAATTTTTACAGGTGATGAAAACATTACCCGAAGCACAACAAGAAACATTGGTCATCCGTGTTCAAAAAAGCGGCTTATGCAACTACTTCGGTTCAGTTTCATAATCACATCGCCAGCATCATCGAGTCTATGCCAATTGCGCAGACTTTTATTGAGCGATCAGATCCAACATGTTGGGCAAATGCGTTATTCGACGGGAATAGGTGGGGAGTTATTAACAACAATCAAGCAGAGTGTTGGAATCTTGGGTAAGAGAAGCACGGTCGTTGCCTGTAAAGGGAATGGTTGATACCATTCGCGTGAAAATCATGACGATGATGCACGAACGACGCGAGAGAGGAATGACCCTTGTTAGCGAGTTATGTCCAAAACAAGAAAGAAAAACTTGTTCAGAATATCTCTGCTGGTCGCACGTTGAAAGTGAGTAAATCTTCGAACGTGGCATTTGAGGTGGTCGGTGAAGATGGCTCATTTGCGGTGGACATCCAACAGCGGACCTGCTCATGCAGAGAATGGGAAGTCTATAGAATCTCTTGTAAGCATGCAGCAGCGTGCATTGCGACTATGAGACATTCTTTTTACGATTATTGTGATCCGTACTTCCGATGCCAGAAGTATAGAGATGCATATATGTCGATCATCAACCCTATTCCGACTCACGAGATGAATGCTCAAACCGATGATGGGAATTTCATTCGCGACTCGGACATCCGCGTTCTCCCCGGTCGCCGAAAGACACGGAGGATTCCATCCCAAGTAGATAGAAGATCCAACAAGTGTAAAATATGTGGGAAATACGGACATAATCGCCGTACATGTACAGAAGCCGTAACGACGTAGCGTCCGTATTTTCCATGTATTTTGTCATTGCTTCTGTCCCATGACCTTTTTCGGTGTTGTTTTGTATGGTCTTGGCTCATTCTTTTTGTCTAAATGATGCCAGTAAGTAGACGTTTTTGTCCAAATTTGGTACTGTAAAGACTGCCAGTTTGGTATTGTAATTGATGCACGTTTGGTACAGTATTATGTGTAAATCTGGTACTGTAATTAAGGCCAGTTTGGTACCCTATGACATGCAAGTTTGGTACGATTATATATTACTCTTTGTTACTGTACGCACATTTGGTACTGTGATGAATGCCAGTTTGGTACCCTACGACATGCCAGTTTGGTACCCACGACATGCCAGTTTGGTACGGTTATATACTACTTTTTGGTACTGTTATGAACGTCATTTTGGTACGATGAGACATGCAATTTTGGTACTCTAAGACATGCAATGTTGGTACCCTAAGTCTTCATCATTTTGGTTCCTTTAGAAGACGTCGCTTTGCTACTGTATGCACATTTGGTGAAGTAATATATGTTAATTTGGTACTGTGATGAATGCCACCATGGTACCCTACGACATGCCAGTTTGGTACCCTACGACATGCCAGTTTGGTACCCTACGACACGCCAGTTTGGTACGGTTATATACTACTTTTTGGTACTGTTATGAACGTCATTTTGGTACGATGAGACATGCAATTTTGGTACTCTAAGACATGCAATGTTGGTACCCTAAGTCTTCATCATTTTGGTTCCTTTAGAAGACGTCGCTTTGCTACTGTATGCACATTTGGTGAAGTAATATATGTTAATTTGGTACTGTGATGAATGCCACCATGGTACCCTACGACATGCCAGTTTGGTACCCTACGACATTCAATTATGGTACTCTAAGACATGCAATTTTGGTACTCTAAGACATGCCATTTTGGTACACTAATACATGCAATTTTGGTACCCTAAAATTAAAGTAACAAATGGTATTTTATCCTTCACTATATTCCGTCACAAACGACGTATTTCAGCAAGTGTTCATGTGGAAGACAAGGATTAGACATTTTCTGCCTTTTTCAGTAATGATTGCACATTTTTCTGACTTTTTCAGTAATGATTGCACATTTTTCTGACATTTTTCAGTGATGAGTTGGTCAGACTCTGACATACGAGGTATAAAATAATAAAAGTCAGCTCGTCTGACATGTCAGTGGCTTTCCTAAAATGTTTCATGTCATCAGTAATTTTGGGTACGTCGTTCGTGGCTGATTTGGTACTCTTTAAACCAAAGGATAGGTACCCCTACCAAGATATTTAAGGTACGGCGTCCCTTATATATATGATACGTCGTACTAGGGTTAGTATTTTTCGATGTCGATCGAAGTACTTTTTCATCTCGGACCACCGTAGAACAATAATATACAGTATTCAATACGTTTCAGATCAAATTCGGTGCATTAAACCCCGCACGGATGAATTAAATCTTAAAATACCAAGATTCATTGTAGTATAAGGATAAAAGCAAGAACATCTACAACATGTTTTGAATAATTTGGTGAGTGCTAGATCTGTGAACTCGGTGCATTAGGCTTTCCTTTTTTTCTCGTTTCGTTATTGTTCGGCATTGTGAAAATAACGCAGGACAACGCGATTCGATTAGGAATGTATTCATTTTTCGATCGTATAACAAATGATACCGTATACTTTCATATCTGGGTACCGTATATGTATAATTCTGGATAACGTCAACATGCAGGTTATGGTACTATATATGTAAATGAAAAGGTACCTTCTGTAAAACACAAGGTACCTTAGTGTACAACAGACAAGGTAGTTCATGTGCTGTATATAAGGTACGGTATGTATAGTATTAATGGTACGGTTAACCTGGATATTCTGATACTCTATACGTAAAGGATAAGATACGGTCAGCGAAAAACATATGATAACCTGCATAAATTACGGACAGTCATAGAACAACACAACATAGCACACACTTGGCAACAAAAGGTCTCCAAACAGTCCTATTCCCAACTCAAACTAAGTTAACCAAACTAAACAAGAGTCTCAAAGAGTCTGATAGCATATCCCAGATAATTACTGAAAAAGATCTAACATACAACTACGCTCGTCACGTAAAATGCGAGCAGCCATAGTAGCACGATAGACATCCATGCTGACTTCCTTGCCATACTTCTCGAACTCTTCGGTGTCGACAACGTACTCCTCTATGGTCAAACATGCGTGCACACCGCAGTCCACTTCGCCAAATTGGGGCCTGTTGTACTCCGGATCCACGGTCTTCCTACATTGATAATCGTACTTTGCAGACCAATACTTCGTCAGGAAATCAGCCTGCACAAATTAAAAACGACATTAACGCATACCCGAACATAATCGACGAAATATGCCCAATGTTAAAACTTACGAAGGCTCTAGCGGCCCAGGTCATCTTATGCGAGGCCATCGGATCCCGCACGTAGAACTTTCTCTCACTCACCTTGTAGACGAGCACTCCCCAGTGGTTACCTGTATTGACAGGCGTCAACACGTATGACAATTCAGTCAACGCATGGCCATCAAGCCGCTCTAGCCATGCCTGACTACTCCCGCCATCTCCTCGACGAACTTCTCTAGCTGATTAGCTTCCACCTTCCTCTTTCTCGACGCCTTCTGTATCTTTGTCCAGTAGTCGGCCTGCACGAAACTTGGGAATACAAAGACGCTTGGTCTCCCGGAGATCCCCGCGAACCGCCGTGTCAAACAGTCGACGAAAGCGTCGATAACATTTGACTTAAGCAAATCCCGGAAGAGCAGCATATAGAATCCTTGTGCATCGACGGCGGCAATGTCGCTTTGCCAAACGACGTCGCTGCATAAGTATTAATCGCACATTTAAAAAGTAATCAAATGAAAACCATCGAAACATCGAAGAAAAGGTACCTAAGCTTCTTCGCTTTAAGGTACGCGTCGATGCACTGACGCTGCTCCGCATGGATCTCGAGCCGGGCAGCATAATCCAGTCTGTCCGCGTACTTGGAGCAGTATGCAACAGACGGCTCTCGCTCAGACTCGGCGGCCTCGACATCAACCACAACAGCTTTGTTTTTTGCCTTACCCTTCTTCTGTGGCCGCTGAGGACTTGAATCTGGTGTGAGAAAAGCCGAATTTCGCCGTTTTTTACGATCGTTTCGGCCTCGCACCGTTCGAGCAATCGACGAGGCCTTAACCTCCTCAGCCTGAGACTCCGCAGCCTTATCCTCCTCGGCCTGATCCTCCGCACCCTCGGCCTGATCCTCCGCACCCTTATCCTCCTCATCATCCTCTTGTGCTACTTCTTCACTAACCTCATCCTCCGCTTGATCCCCATCCCTATCCTCACCCATATTCACATCCCTATCCTCAACCATGTCCTCCCCGGCCTTCTCACCGTCGCTATGAACCGTCTGTTCGGGCATATCCTCAGCCTCTTCCATGACCCTCGCCTCCTCTTTGGACGTATCAACCTTTGACGTCCCACCACTTGACTGTAGATCTCTTATAACCTCGTCCTTCAACCTCAACTCAGCTTCCAACCTCTCCACACGAGCATTCCACTCTAATTGAGATCCGCCAACTCCCACATCAACCTTAACCACACATAATTCATTAAACAGTTACAAACAAAGCAAATAATACCTAAAAAGTAGGGAATTTTATACCTCCGGCAGCAAATTTATCGGATGCACGAACTTCAATTCCTTCTTTGTTGGGTATATTGGGACGACAGATGCAATTGCAGCCAATTCAGCCTCCGCAGCGGCTACGTCATTCGGAACTCTACTATCTTCCCAATTGAACATTCTGGGAAACATGTACATCTCCCGTTTCTGCGCCAACGAGGGCACGTGCTCATACACCCAAATCTGAAAGACGCCAAAGCATTATATTCATCAATAAACGCATAATCAAAAAGGAAAACTCACAACGTAATGGAGTATTACCATCAGCCCAATAGTGCACCCATTCATCATTAGGCTGGACGAGTCGCTCCGCATCGAATTCGCAGCCATTTGCTTTATCTCGGCCACCAAAAAATCGTGTACCGCCCTTCCCCATGCGTACTCCCCCATCATGTCGACATCGTCGACGTACGCATTCACAAACTTTTGGTTTTTCGAATTCCCCATCGGGAATAATACAGAGTTAAACAAGAAAAGTACAAACAACCTGAGGAACTCATCCGTGTTCTCCCTCCCAAGCTTTCCGACAAACTCATTCAACAACTCTAAGATTTTTTACGGGTTACATTGCCATTTTTCTTATCGAAAAGCCGTTCAACGGTTTTCGATTTCATCTTCGAATTTAGGTCCACGGGCTGCCCAACGTTATGCAATGCCATTACAACACTAAATTCCTGTGGGGAGAATACCACATTCGTATTCTCCCCCAACCTAAAAGTGTTCGCCTCTACACTATAATGCTTTATCAATGCCATGATTCGAGCAAACGAATGCGACATCTTAGGCATATCTAAAAAAAAATGAAACGGAGACCTTCGTATAGCTTCTTTTTGATCAGGGGTCATCCTACCTTCAAATTGCTAATGGTAGATCGAAGAGCGTAGGATGGCACCTGGAAGACAGCTCAAATCCCTTCCGCGGAGGCATTTGTGCAAAAAAAGCAAAACTGTTAACAAGCAGTACCATTTTATTCACACAAGGGGTACCAATTTGGCCAAACAGAGGGTACCAAATGCATCGATATTGCAGTACCAAAAAAATTGACACCATTTTCGGAAAACCCACTGCTAACAGCAGTACCATTTTATTCACACAAGGAGTACAGTTTTCCAACACAGAGGGTACCAAATTCAGTCATAATGTAGTACCAAAACAGATTGACCCCATTTCAAGGTAACCACTAACAAGTAGTACCATTTTATTCACAAAAGGGGTACCAATTTGCAAAACATAGGGTACCAAATTCAGTGACAATGTCAAAAAAAAATTAACCCCATTTTCGGAAAACCCACTGTTAACAAGCAGTACTATTTTGTTCACACAAGGGTACCAATTTACCCTAACAGAGGGTACCAAAATCATGGATAATGCGGTACCAAAACAAATTGACCCAGTCGATAAAACCAATGTCAACAAGCATTACCATTTTCGCGCATAAGGGGTACCAAATTTCCTAAACAGAGAGGACCTAATGCAGTGATAATATAGTACCAAAAAAATCCCCATTCGGACACTTTTGCCAAGTAGTACCATTTTATTCACACAAGGGTACTAAAATGCCGAAACAGACGGTACCAAATGCAGTTACAATATAGTACCACAATAAAATGACCCCATTCGAAAAAACAAAAATCGACCCATTCCAAAAAAATCCCAAATGAAGCAGCCACGACGAAATGCACGCAAAAAAAAGCGTAATCGACCAACAAATCACGCGCATTCCAAAAACGCGCACAAAAAAACCCTAATTTTGACGAAATCGTCGCACTTTACGGTAACACTGTGAAAGACTTACCAATCGATTTCAGAAGCTAATACTTCGACGAACGACTGGAGTGACGACGTAGAATCTGAAGCCAAAAACACCCGGGTCGATCTGCCAAGGAATCGCGCGATTTGGTGCGACTATGTGCGGTTTTTTTTTTTAAATGGAGGAACGAACGCGAAATAAGAAAAGCAGGTAAAAGATGTAAATAAGCAGTTTCAGTAGGGGTAAATCCGTCAGTTAGGTACCTATCAGTAAAACAAAATTCAACTAGGTACCTAGTTTAAAAATTCATCTGACTAGGGACTGAACTGTATAAATTTTATTAATGTAGGTATTTAAGTGTTGAATCCCCTTATAAATTTTATATAAATTATAGTTTTATATATTATTTGTATTAATTTAATATTATTTAATCTCTATTTAATATTATTTTAATATAATTTAATTATAATTTAATATTATATATATTATAATTATATATATATAGAAGGCGGGGCGGGGCGGGGGGAACGGGGCGGGGATCCCCGCGGGGAAAAATCTTTCCCCGTACCCGCCCCACGGGGATAAAAACTCGAGGATTCCCCGCCCCGTTCGGGGCGATCCCCGCGGGAACGGGGAATCCCCGCCCCACTGCCATCCCTAGCTGCGGTTGATATCCCATTTGCATGAAGTCATGGACCATTTCTGCGTCCGACGGGAGCGGGTCGTAGTTGTCGTTGTGTGGCAAGTCCAGTATCATCCCGAACTGGCTCTTGCTCATATGAATATGCCGCGTCCCGATTCTTTTTGTGAAGGAGAATGCCCCATTCGCTACAATTCTTGTATACATCCCCAGAATTGCTGGAGATAGACCATCGGCACTGAGGCGGTGACCGTCAACGCGTGCCAGATGGGGTGGCCTCGCATGATAGATGCAATAATCTCGTCCGGGCACCGAAATGTGCTTAGATCGAGCTGGAAGTTCGTATCCTGGACCTTCAAATATAGATTGTGATCGTATATGTGATTGTATCGAGGGTAGCGATCCATCTGAAAAATAAGAAATATAAAAGTTTATCAGTTCAATTTTATTTTCCGTCGAAAAATGAATAAATTTCATCAAACTATAGTGATATTGGAAGTAATAGCATGTTCGATGAATTTTGAATTGAAATCGTATCAAATGCATAGTGTATGCTCAATTTTGAAAAATCGTAATGGCGTGAATGTAATTTCGAATGAAATATAAATCACGTGAAAAATAGTTCGAAATTTCGCTAAGTATTAAATCAGTAAGTCACTGTTCATGCCGAGAAAATTTTCGATCGAGAAAATTGAATTGCAATTTGATTTCCTATATATTGAATTCAATTGAAAGAATTCCGTCTAAATTTTGCGCTCGAAGAATTTTATCCGCTATTGTTAGCTACACTGTAAAAGACTTAGAAAAATTTCCTAAGTGTTGAAGTTGAAAGCGTGACTGTAGTCGATCAATGTTACGATCGAGAAAAATTCCGTGTAAATTTACGATCGAGAAATTACGTCTCAGGTAAATTTACTATCGAGAAATTTTCTTCGATTGAATAAAATTCTCGATTTGAAATTTGTCGAGCGGTATTTGATTTTCGATTGAAAGTAGATTTTTTTTTTCGCCGCGATATAATTTTATCGAGAAATTAGTCAACGAAAGACTAAGTCAAACGTCGAGAAATTTTCCGACCAATTAGGTCCTAAGCGGCGAATTTTACGATCGAAAAAATTAAGTGTTGAAAAATTAATTTTTCGCTGCTATAATTTTGCGACCAAATTGAAATTAAATCGAAAATTCTATTTTGCGATAATAAGTTTTACGCTCGATAAAATTTGCATCTCAATTGTCTAATCAGTGCTTAAGTTTTTCGCTCACAAAAATCCTAATTAGATTTCTCGATGATAAGTTTTTTTTCGGTCAAAATCTTCTATCTTAGCGACTAAATCAGAATTTTACCGTCGAAAAACTAATTCGACACAAACAGTATCTCAATTAAATCGGAATTCAATTAAGACTATTTGCGATCGACAAAGTTCTTCGATGGCTTTAAACATTCAAATACCCAGTTTCATCAAAACTCAAATTACAGTCGAAGATGAAGATTTTCCGATGATTCATTCTACCATATTCATAGAGAATAGCGAAACTATCTTAAGTGCAGGCATTAAACTCAGATAAAGTTCAAAATCAAGCCGCAAACACTATAAAATAGTTACGGTTTTCTCAGTTTTTTTTTAAGAACAGTCGAAAAATCTTAATTAAACATGCGAAAACTACAGAATGTGAATGCTAATGACTGGGAATCAAACGCAAATGTCAAAACAATCTCATTTCTACCTTAAACAGACAGTTTGGTGTTGAAAATCGAAAGATTGAGAAAATTAAGCTGTCTGTGAAAGTTTTTCGCTAGAGAGATATTTAGCGATTAGGGTTGCGTGAGAAAAAGTTTTTCGACTGACAAAAGTTAAACTTTTATTAACTAGCATTAAGTCAATGTTGGGTTTGCGATTGGACGTTTTGCGATTAAATGGATCAGGCCCATTACTATTTGCGCTCGAGAAATTTTTGATTTGAAAATTTCCTCTCAATTCAAATTTTTCGATCGCAAATTATCGCGGACAATCAATATTGTTTCCAACACTGTTTACGGTCGAGAAACTTATGATCGTGAATTACGTCTTCTATCTAGTTTCTCGATAGTAAGTACTTCTAAAATTTTCAGATTGACCCCTATTTCAAAATAAAACCCTTTGTAAGGCTCCCCCTTAGTAATTAAAATAAATGCAATTAACTCCTTGTATTTTCTGTGTAGTAACGGCAGCTCCCCTGGCAGAAATTTAAAAATCTGTACCACTTAGAGATAAGCGTTAGTAATAACGGAGTTAATCAACACTTATTTTTGGCAATTTTATCTTTGAAATATTTGGTCTTGTCTCTAGCTCCTCTCTTTGTAGTGTCAACGTCTCACTCCTTAATTTTGAAAGATCTGAAATGCTCAGAAAAAAAAGTCAAAAATTTTTGGAGCTAATTTACAAGTCTTATACTTGCTCCCCCTCAAATAATGCACAAGAATTGACTAATTATGCAAGCATATAAAATCAATTCAAGTCACGAGCACACAAATTTACCAAGTAAGCATGTATACATGGTCCCCGAAAACATGTACTTTAAAATACTGTGTGAAGGTAGAAGCCATGAAAAATTTATCGCATTTAAACAATTCAGTACCAATGCAATCTAAAATTGCATTTAGAATGTGCGATACACTAAAGAAATTCCCATTTATTCAATTCAACGCATATGAAACATAACATTTCATGTCAAACTGTGCGATTTTTTTTATATTACTATTATTATAGTATGAGGTCAGATTATTTTGCTTCGATCAATCGTCACGCCTAAAATTTTACGAGACATTTGAAAGAAGAAAATGCCGTCAAGTCATGTCGTCAAACTGAAGTCCTAAGTTCATAGACTGGTCCATTTCGACAACTCTCACTAGGTTCGCTCTTGCTCTCACTAGGTTCGCTCTTGCTCTCAATTAGCTATCTTGGGATTTTTATATTTTTATCACTCAAGTCAACACAAGCAATTTTAAGTCAATTTACCTGTGATCGAGGCATTTTTAATCATTTCACCTAAGCTCCCTGAGACCGTCTATGTGGAATCAAAGGGTTGTAAGGGTTATAATTTCGCTAGGACTTAGAACGGAAGGAATTTAAGGAAAGTGAGCTTATCTCTTCATCGTCTTCCAATTCTACGTCCATCTCCTTTTTTTTTCGGCGTCTTTCTTCTTTTCAATCTTTTCCCCCTCCTTTTCTTTTAAGAACTATCCCTTTTTATGTTATGCTAAAGCTGAAGCTCCACTTCTCCATGAGGCTCTAGGAGATTATCGTAGGCGAAGTTCTTTTTGTTGGTTCTCGGGCCGATACCGAGCTCCTCTTCTCTTAATTCCTATAGAGGTTTCAGAGATTATCAATTTGGAGAAATTCTCGGTTATGGAATTCGTACCCGAGGCTGCACTCCTCTTCTCGTTTCCCGATATAAGACCGGATTATCGTTGGAGAAGTTCACTTAGTGGTGCTCCTCTTCCAGCCGTTCTGACGAGCGTACGAGATTATCGTTGGAGAAGTTCACAGCACGAACCATGCCACTTTCTACAAGGTAGTCGGAAGGCCGGTTCCTTTGGTCTGATTTTTGCGCGTTGAGCAATGCCTTCTTTTGTCATCATCTTACTTTTTCTTTTGTTATCTCCCCCTCCTTTTCTCGTTTGAACAACCATTCGAAGAGTATAGAGTTTGGTTGAAGGCTGTGACTGGGTTTCAAATGAAGAAAAGGACATCGGAGAAGACTCAAAGTGGATGACTAAAGGCTAACGTGGGGGAATTTATATAAGGCCGTATGAGGAATATCCTAAACTCCCTTATCATTTTCCTGACGATCTAACGCAAGATGAGTATGACCCCAAGAATCACTAGGTAAGACAAGTAATTTATGTGTGACTCACTCGAGAAGTAGATCCAAAGAAAGGAAAAAGGAACAAGGCTTGAATCCTCATGCATGTAGAGTGACTTTGTGTCTAGTGGAACAATCAAATGACCATTTAGACACAAGAATGCGACTTAGACTGACAAATTTTAAGCAATTAAATCGATCGCATGTCAGGGTAAAATTCTAATTGACTTTAGATCAAAGCATCCTAAAGGATTTCGTCATACCCCTTTATATTATATATAGAAATGTATATTATATATATTTTTTAAATTATTATTATTATTATATTTTATTTTTATATTATTTTTATCACGCAAGATAAGGACAAATAATCATAGAAAACACATAGAATAGAGCATGTGATAGCACAGAAGATCAGGTAGTGCACATATTACGGAAGATTCAACATGCCTAATTTTCCGACAAGGAATTGAAATCGTTTCTCATCCAAGGCCTTGGTGAAAATCGGCTACTTGAAACTCCGGGTTCACAAAGTACAACTCTATCGTGCCTTTTTCTATGTGACCTTTGATAAAACGATATCTAATGTCTACGTGTTTTGTGCGTGAATGATGAACAGGATTGCAAGTAATGGCGATTGCACTCTGACTATCACTATATATGGGTATATTATTTAGATTGTACCCATAGTCGCGAAGCTGTGTCCGCATCCACAGCATCTGTGAGCAACAGCTGGCGGCAGCTACGTATTCTGCTTCGGCCGTCGAAGTGGACACACAATTCTACTTTTTGGATAACCAGCAAACCAGCTTTTTGCCTAGAAATTGAGCGCCACCGGACGTGCTTTTCCTGTCTATTCGGCAACCTGCATAGTCTGCGTCAATGTAGCCGATAAGTTTAAAATTCGTACCCTTTGGATACCATAGGCCAAGGGTAGAGGTGCCCTTAAGGTAGCGTAAAATTCTTTTGACCGCGAGCATATGGGATTCTTTGGGATCGGCTTGAAAACAGGCACACAAGCAGGTGGCAAACACAATATCCGGCCGACTCGAAGTGAGGTAGAGAAGAGATCCAATAATACTGCGATACAGTGTGATGTCGACCGATTTACCAGAGGGATCGGCATCCAACTTGCAGCTTGGTGACATAGGAGTGCTGAGAGGCTTGCTCTGGTCTTGATGAAACTTCTTCAGAATATCCTTGATGTATTTTGTCTGACTGATGAAAATTCCATCATTGAGCTGCCTGACTTGAAGGCCTAAGAAAAATTGAATCTCTCCCATGTGACTCATCTCGAATTTGCTCTTCATGAGATCTCCAAACTTCTTGCAGAGCCGAGGATTTGTTGATGCGAAGACGATGTCGTCGACGTATACTTGGACGACTATCAGATCTTTGTCATGCCATTAATGTAGAGGGTTGTGTCTTTCGCTCCTCGTATGAATCCATACTTCACGAGGAAATCACTGAGGACATCGTACCAAGCACGTGGGGCTTGTTTTAGTCCTTAGAGAGCTGTGTCCAAGCGATAGACATGATCGGGATGTTCTCGATCAACGAAACCTTCCGGCTGAGAGACATAGACTTCTTCTTTTAACACGCCGTTGAGACGGTTTTAACATCCATCTGATAGACTTTGAAGTCTTTGTGAGCCGCATAAGCAAGCAGGAGGCAGATAGCTTCGATACGGGCAACAGGAGCATAAGTCTCGTCGTAGTCGATGCCTTCCTGTTGATTGTTTCCCTTAGCAACTAGCCTTGCTTTGTTCCGGATCACTTCACCATCTTCATTCTTCTTATTCTTGAAAACCCATTTAGTTTTGATCACTGTTTCCCATGTGGACGGGGTACCAAGGTCCACACTTGAAGACGTTCGAATTGATTGATTTCCTCTTGCATTGCAATTGTCTAATACGGGTCTCGAGGTGCATCTGCTAATTTGGTAGGCTCGTTTTGGCTCAGGAAGCAACTGAAAAGACTGTGTTTACGACGTGTCCTCACACCAAACCGAAGGATCGCCAATTATCTGTCAACCGAGTGGCCTCTCGTCCACTTGCGCTCATGAGGCAAGGCTGAAGTCGATGCGTCAGCCATCTGTGGATCTAGATTGTCTATAGTCTCCGATTGATCATTTGTCTGAGGAAGTTCCAATACTGCACTTGGATTGATCGTCTCTGATGATACTTCCTCGATGACCACTGTAGGTTCTTCGGTGTTCTGTGGCAATTCTGATTCGGGTGGGGTAGAGGTGTGAGATGAACTTGGTACGTCGGTCTCGTTCGGTAGAGAATCCATTGTTGGTGTAGTCGTGTATGACTGATATACCGGTTCGAAGAGAGAATCCAAGTCGTCTATTGCAAGTTTCGTTGCTTCGTCTGACACTGATCCTGAAGTTGTTGCCATCTTCTGTTGGTTTTGTGCCAACACACCAGTGATTACGGGTTCTGAATTGTTGTCTTCAGAAGCCAACGGGTTGAGAACGGGTCCTGAACTGAGTTGAGCAGGAACCAACTGGTGAGGCACGGGTCCTGGACTGAATTGACCAGAAGCCATATCTGCCACTTCGTGGAAAGTGACATTATAGCTTTCATTAATAGTTCGGTTGGAATTGATGTATACTCGGTACGCTTTTGATGTTGAAGAGTACCCGACAAATGTAGCTTCGAATGCTTTAGGGTCGAACTTTGCACGTTGCTATCGGTCGTTCGCCACAAAGCACTTACACCCGAAAACTTTAAGGAAAGAGATGTTGGGCACTCTATTATTCACAATCTCGTACGGATTCTTGTTGAACCGTTTGTGAATCACCGTCCTGGTTTGAGTAAAACAAGCGGTATTGACTGCTTCAGCCCATAGAAAGTGTGGAAGCCCCGATTGGATCAGCATTGTACGAGCGGCTTCCACTAGTGTTCGATTTTTCTTTTCAACGACCACATTTTGTTGAGGTGTTTTGGCGGCTGAAAATTGTTGACTTATTCCAAGTTTCTGATAAAACTCACTGAGGTGATTGTTCTTGAACTCAGTGCCGTTGTATGTTCGAACAACTTGAATAGTCTGTTGCAGCAGGTTTTGAGTTGTGTTCACAAAATTGATAATCAAGTCACCACTCTCATCTTTCGTTCGGAGGAACTTTGTCCACGTGTAGCGAGAATAGTCATCTACAATCACTAGGACATACTTTCTTCCATTGATACTCTGAGTCTGCATCGGACCACAGTGATCCATGTGAATGAGTTCCAACGGTCGAGAAGTATATACGATTTGCTTGACGTGATGAGAGGCTCGCTTCATTTTTCCTAATTGACATGCCGAACATTGATGCTCCTTTTGTAGTAGTATGGTTGGAAGACCGTGAACCAACTTTTTCGTAGAAAGGCGTTGGAGAGCTTTCATATTCCGATGAGACAGTCGTTGATGCCATAAGCTGTTCCTCTGTAAGTCTGAGAAATTAGGCATACAGCTGTCGAGGGCCGCACAGATGTTAGGTTGATCGTGTAAATATTGGACCTCCGAAGTCCTTGAAGGAGTTCTGTGTCCTGACTATCCAAAATTCTGGACCGGTCAGCATGGAAGACCACCTGGAAGCCTTTGTCACAGAATTGGCCTATGCTGAACAAGTTATGGCGGAGGCCTTCGACGCATGAGACATCTTTGATGGTCAGATTCCTCAGAATGATGTCCCCGTGTCCTAGAATCGGGGCTGAATCGTTGTTCCCAAATCTGACTTTGCCGTTTGGTCGGTCTTTGTAGTTGCTCAGCAGCTCTTGATTACCGGTCATGTGTGTGGAGCAACCAGAGTCGAGGTACCACACATGATGGATCTGCAAAAACAATATAGAGAGCTTTAGGTACCCACTTAAGCATGGGTCCTCTCGGATTAGCAGATTTAGTTTTGGGTTCAGATATGACTCCTAAATCTATTTTTAGAAGAGTCTTAATAACCCATTGCACTTTTGAAAAAGTGGGTTTGGGTTTTGCCTCTATAGGAGACTTGGCCCTTTTGGCTTTTGTCGTCCTAAGCGGAGATTTAGGAACCCATTTGGGTTGAACCTTGCAGGGAAGGTTAATTTCAGCACGTACAAATGCTTTGGAGGGTTTGACCGAGGAAAAGATCTTTTCTTGTCATAGTCTTCTAAGGTGCTTGGGGTATTTAATTTCTACGGGATACCTTAGGTCATAAGGTGCTTGGAGGGTCATAAGCTTTCTTTATGGCTGGATTTTGTTTCCTACGAGTCTTCCTTGTGACATTTGTTTCAGAATGATTAATTTTTAACGTAGAGCCTATTTCGAAGTTGGTGCTTCTAAAGGTAATCGGCTGAAGTGAATAAGTAGAAGCAACTATCTTAAAAGTGGAAATAGCTCTTTTATTTCTACGAGTGTCATTTATTGTAACAGAAGGAGTAGAATGTTCAGAAACATTTAAATCTAAAGGCTCCTTCTTTATCTTAGTTCTAGACACTCTCGCCTTTGTTTTTAGTGCTCACGCTACGCTCCCTGTAGACGTAGGTAGAGTAAAATTAGTCATAGCACTTTTAACGGAATTATTTTTACAATTTTTATCTTTCAAATGCATTTTTTCATTTTTCACGCTTTTTATAATAGCGTGACAGGTAGTTTGGGAGGATGAGGAAGCCTTGAGATTTTCCATCTCCTTAAAGAATTTTTCATTTTCAGCTTCAAAATTCTCTCGTTCTTTTTCTAACCTTGCCTGTGACTCCTCTATCTATTTTATGATAGGGGGTTTGTAGAGAGAATTTTTATAATTAATGTTTTTAACTTCCTCGTACTGTGTTCGAGAGTCAGGAGCAAGACTTGTACTAAATCAGAGACAGGTGTTACAGATGGTTTCATATTTCTGTCCCTTTCATTTAGTGTTGTGTAGTCAAAAAGGATCTCAGGCCCATGTGAGGCTTGTCTTATAGAGGAATCATAACTATTTTGATACGTTGATTCAGTGATTTCTCTAAGAGAGGTTACTCATAAGCCCATGTTCTTAATATCGTATATTTCCTTTTTCCGTAGAACTTGGGGGTTAGTGAAACCTATGCCTTCTATTGGATTATAAAACTCTATATCCTTGGGCTTGTTCAAAAGTATCGTCTGTTTGGATTGTCCCCTACGCGTAACTATATCAACTAATTTCTTAATTTTAACATATAGTCTCTTGCGTTCCTCACCTAGTAGAGCATAAGTGTTTTCTACTGTCAGTTTAGTGGCTTGACAGGCGTCTAAATCCTTACTAAGCTCACTAATCTTAGCATTTGATATTTCTACTTGAGCTTCTAAGTTAGTGATCTTAGAGGTAGTGTTAGGATATTTATAGATTGTGTCAATAGTTTAAGTCTTGTGATTAAGATTGTAATTATCCCTTGGTTTTGGGCTTTGGACTAGAATGTAATATTTAATTTTTGGTGTTTGGGCCTTAATATACCTAGGGTTAATGTGGTATATAAGGTATTACCAACACCATTTGAAAGGTAATCAAAGATCAAAAGGCTTATCCTATTTTTCACACAATACACACACTTGAAGGTGAGAGAACCTCTCCCTTATTCATTCCATCAAAGCCTCTTTGATTCCTTGTTTGGTGCAATCGGGACCAACAAGTGGTATCAGAGCAAACGTGGATCGATCTGCATAGATTTGAATCCAGTTTCGTGCGATTCCAAGAAAGATCAAAGGTGTTTTTGGATAAAAATCACTTTCGGGCATTTTGAGCTCGTTTTGGGGTGTTTATGCTTTGTTTTGTGTTTAAAACCTTCCCCCAGATCGATTCTATGCCTAAGATGTTTTTAAAACACTTTTGGATCAGTTTTAACGAGTTTTGAGCAAGATAGAAGCAAAAACTTTTCAGAAAAGGACATCTCGGCCATTCTCTGTTTTTTGGTCGATTTGACCTATTTCTTGTTGTTTTTAGCTCACAAATCGGTCGATTATGTGTTTAGGGAAGAATTTCTGAAGTTTAGGATCAAGTTTGAGCGATTTTGGTTGAGATTTGAGCAAGAACGGGACGATTTTCTGGCAAAACGCGAAAAAGCAATGGAACAGTACTAACTCGTTCTTGACCGCGAAATTTTGTGCTTGATCGTTCAAGTCCGCGAAATTTCCATGTCCGCGAAAGTTGATCCCGAGAATTTTTAAACCGCGAAACTTTCACCAATACTGCATTTTTTTCGCAACTATCGACTTTCAAAATCCGAGAATACTTAATCCGCGAAAATTTCTCTGTTTTTACCTCACTGTCGCTTCATTTTTCTCAACCACGTACCCTTAAAAATACGAGAAATTTCATATACGAGAAATTTGACTCCGAGAATTTTTCTAACACGCGAAATTTGCTTACTCAGAAACCTTCATCTGCGAAATTTGCTCACTCTTCATAATCCGAGAAATTCCATATCCGAGAAAGCTTATTCCGCGAATTTTTCTAAGCCGCGAATTTTTTTTTCCAAGAAACTTTCTCAAATCACATTACAACACGCGACACCTTTTTCAAATCCGAGAAACTTTATATGCGAGAAATTTCATTTCAAGAATTTTTTTAAACCGCGAAATTTTTATAACTTGCGAAATTTTCTTGCGAAGCTATAAAATTCTCAACTTACGAAAATTTTTATAACTTGCGAAATTTTTTTTTTTTTTGCGAAGCTATAAAATTCTCAACTTGCGAAAATCTTTATAACTTGCGAAATTTTCTTGCGAAGCTTTAAAATTCTCAACTAAGAATCATTTTCACATGCGAAACTTCAAAATCCGAGAAATTTTTTCAACTGAGAATGTTTCCTCCGAGAATTTCTCTTTAAAACTCACAAACACCGAAATTTCTCAACACATAATTTCTCGTATATCCTTCATACAATCACGTCTCTACCTGCGAATTTTTCTTTTCTGACGTGTTAAATTTTTTCTCATGGTAAAATTTTCTCGGGGTAAATTTTTCTCAAACTTATTTAAGATTTGATTCTTACACTTTAGTCATATCACCCTTGACTACTTTTGACATAAAATTTTTTTTCGCCTCAAATCTCGTTTTTAAAATTTCTAGAACTTCTCCTAATTTCAAGATATATTTTCCCTTCATACATTATCGACCATCACACACGCTCACTTAGTTCTAAGAAATTCTTTAAACGATTTTTTTCTCAAAACTTATATTTCTCATCTCGTTCGTTCGTTACTAACTTTCTTATCTATACAAGATCAAAACCACGGACGATTCGACTGCACCAACCATGTCTACCACGAATGACATCTCAACAGTGGGCTCCGACACCAGGCCACCGATGCTGCGACAAGGCGACTACAGCATATGGACAAACCGATTCCTCACGTTCATCAGGAACAAAGGCGCACCGCACCACTCTCTCAATACCTTCTGGACTCCATCTTCAATGGTCCAGCACAGTTCTGGACGATCATCCCTGCACAGCCAAATGCCAACCCTCCCATGGATGAACGCCGCACTCCAAGAAGTCCCATCAATGAGGATGAAGAGGCTCGCGTACAGGCCGACGAGACTGCCAAAGGATACCTCTTCCAGGCTATGGGCAATGAAGTCTACGCTCACATCGAGTGCTGCACAACTGCTAAGGAAATATGGGATGAGCTCGTGGAAATCATGGCAGGCACAACTGAAAGTGCTCAGGGGAGGAAATCAGCATGTCTCTCGCAGTATGAACACTTCCAAGCCTATGAAGGAGAGGAGTTGCGTGACACATACCTCCGATACTTGAAGGTCATCAATGAACTCAAGAAAGCCAAGATCACGAGGGACAAGTTTGACATCAACAACTGCTTCCTTGGTAGCCTCAAACCACATTGGGGAAATGCAACTGTGATGATGATTCAGAGTAAGGACCTCTCCAACACCTCCATCCATACTCTATACGACAGCCTGTCTGCATATGCTCCTTACGTGCAACCTCAGTCCACCAACACTCGAGTCGACCCACTGGCTCTCCTCTCAAACAAAACTACCGAACGATCTTCCATCGCTAAGGCCAAACAAAACAAAGGGAAGCTGCCAGCTGTTGTATCTGACGCCTCTTCAGGATCCGAAGATGATACAGAATCTGATGAAGATATTCGTGATCACGCAAGCAACTGGCAATGCTCACAAAGATGGTCACGAAGAAGATCGGGAAAAAATCCTCATCCTCCTCCAATCGCCAAAGAACCTTTAGCGGCACCAAAAAGACCACTCCCACGGAAGAATCTAAGCCGATAAAGAAAGAGGAGGACTCAGCACCACAAAAGTCTGTGAAGTGCTTTCGGTGTGGAAAGACAGGTCACTTTGCCAAGGAATGCCACGCCCCACGCATGAAGGACTCTGGCTACTACGACCGTAAGGCCAGAATGACCCGCAAAATGGAAAGTGGGAAAGTTCTACTTACCGAAGAAGCTGAATGGGTGAACGACACTTCAGAAGACGAGGAGCCTCAGGATGAAGATTGCTGCATGGCAAGGCTGGTCGAACATGGTGAGGACGAGGAGATGGCCAACACCGAAGAGAACACAGCTAAGACTCCTACCAACGCCGAGTCTGAGGTACGAATTTCGCAACTCGATGATGTGTTCAATCACCGTCACACCATTAAGAAACCCACCGTACACGCTAGGGAGTATGAAGAACTTAAGCTAAAATTTGAAAACAACTATACATTACTTAGCTTAAAAGTAGAAGAACTCGCTTGTGCAAATGAACGTCTAATGGCCTCTGAAGCGTAAGTCAAACGTCTGCAAAGCAAGAACAAGCAAAGTGAGAATAAGGTGAACGAAACCACACTGGCCATCAGTTCATGCGAAACATCTCGTCTTCTGACGGCATCCCAATACGAACTGCTTACAAAGGAAAGGGCTAGGCTGTACCGAAAGGTGAAAGAACTTGAAGAGCAACTTCACCTTAGAAACGAAAACACACGCATCCTATGCCTATTGAACCAACCAGTTGAAACAGAATTCTACAACGCCCGGGAGGTTATTGGCCTGACCAGTAATTGCAATCCAACACCGCTAACAGTTAAAAGGTATAACATGTGTAACACTACGTTCCTGCAAACAAAAAATGGTGCTCCCCCGCAACTTAAGCCATTTGTGAGATCATCCTCCGCTGTCATCTCGGAAGAAAAAAGAGTACAGAACATTCATTGGGTGAAAATCGCGTATGACTACACAGAAATGAATGCTAGGGATAAGACTAAGATACCTTCACTTTCGGAGGATGTCGAAACTCCACTCCCAACCAAAGAACAGGAAATTGCTTTCCAAGAAGCAATCTCTCGCACCTATATCCCAGAGAAACTTCTGCTCATAGCAGAACTAGAACGAACACTAGAATTAGAGCGGAAGACCTTCGCAAAGGAGCGAGATGAACTACTTAGCAAAATCTCTACACTAGAACAATTTCACAGTACAAACAATCCCTCTACGTCGAGTCAAGTACCCGATTCTCGAACATGTAAATGTAAGAGGATGGCGAACATGTCTCCTGGAGCTGACATATGTTCTAACACTAACTCTCGTATTCTTATGGATACAGAGAATGTGAGTTCGACGTTTCTGGAAGGGAGTTCGTATGAAATAAAGGAGAATCCGCTCTTCGATGACAAGAAGAAAAGACCATCCTATATTCGTCTTTCCTCTCTATGTACTAAATCCCAATATCCTAAGGTCGTAGACAATTATGTTGCTAAAACTTATCTTTCTTTTACCAAGCTTATGTTTATGTGCTGCTGCAATGACTTTGTTCTCCCACGCTTTCATGAATATGACACACATGAACACGCAACACTCCGACCACGCAAGCGAACCTCCTCTACGACGTCTTTGAATTCTCCCATCTCGCCTAAACCAAAGGTTAAGCGTAAACGTCTCTCGTTGTCAAACGCAAACTCACCGACTGCTCGCAAGCCAAAGGCGACCAAAACCGAAGCACGAAAACGACAACCACATCCCCCACGCCAATTCATGTATAAGGCGCCATACATGCAAGCACAAGATAGGAAAATATGGGTTAGAAAAACCATAATCCCGCCTCATCAAACAAATGACAAAGGGAAAGCTAAATTAGAACCGACACAATCTGATTTAGAAACCACATTTTCCATTAAGCACATGAAAATTTTACTTGTATCACAAGAAGGCCCCGTCCGTAAACGGGGACCCAACGTTTACTGATAATTGCAGGTCTGTCATGTGTGGTATCTAGACTCTGGTTGCTCCACACACATGACGGGGAACAAGGAGCTGTTGAGCAACTTCTCCGAGCCCTATCTCGGAAGGGTCTCCTTCGGAAACAGTCAAATGGCACCAATTCTCGGAACTGGTGATCTCGTCCACGACAAACTGACGATTAAGGGCATCTCTTACGTCGAGGGTTTGAGCTACAATCTCTTCAGCATTGGTCGTTTCTGCGACAAAGGATACAAGGTTCTCTTCGAATCTGACATCTGCAGCATTATAGATGCCTCGGGACAACCTCTTCTCTCTGGAACGCGCACGTCTAGGGGTGGGCATTCGGGGTCGGGTTTCGGGTACCCGACCCGACCCGATCGGGTTTTCCCCGATCGGGTTGAGAATTCGGGTTTAAATCGGGTATCGGGTTTTAAACCCGATACCCGACTGTCAAGATCGGGTCGGGTTTCGGGTAGCAATATGCTACCCGAAAAACCCGATCGGGTACCGGAGTTTTATTAAGAAAAAATAATTAACATACACTTGTCACTTCTCAGTTCTCACTTACGCGGCCACGGGATTTTTTCACCTTCACAATACATACAATTGACACACTACATAACATACAAAACTTAAAATTATATCACAGCAAGCTCGGCACCTCCTCAGTCCTCGCAGGCCAAGCACAACCAGCTTACTCTCTCATGCCGTCGCACGTCACTGTCGTGCCGCCGCAGCTCACCATAATCGCTACTCAAAGCCGCATAGGCCGCGCAACTCGCAGTCACAGGCTCTCGTCGGAACTGCACACCTCAAAGCCACCTCAGCCCACCGCCGTCGCACCTCAGCCAACGCTGCGCCGCGCGTCAGCCACCTCATTCCGGATTGATTTAAACCTAAAAGTATGAATTGTTGAGAACCCTAGTTTTCTTAATTTAGGGATTTATGATTTCTTTCAATTTTTGTATTGATTTATTAATTTCTTTGTTTGGTAACGAAAATTTAGTGTGAACTTAATTTAAGTCTTTTTTAAATACAACCAATTAATGTTAAAAAAAATTAAAAATAATAATAAGCAAAACCCGAACCCGACCCGAACCCGATAGTCGGGTTTCTGGTACCCGATTGTCGGGTACCCCATTTTTGTCGGGTCGGGGTCGGGTTTCAATTTTGATACCCGCACATGTGGGGTACCCGACCCGAAAAACCCGATACCCGACAAACCCGACCCGATCCCACCCCTACGCACGTCTCACCTTTACGTACTCAATCTTAAGACCTCTCGACCAATATGCCTTCTCTCTCGAGCTGCACCCAAGTTGAACGATCTATGGCACCGGCGTCTTTCACATCCCAATTTCAAGACCATCAACAAACTGCGTCAAAACAAACTCGTCAGCGGTCTACCCCAACTGACATATCATAAGGAACACCTCTGCTCTGCCTATGAATTGGGGAAGATGAAGCGATCATCTCACGTCTCCAAGGAAACACCGTCCTCTAAGCTCATCCTCGAGCTCTTGCACATGGATCTATGTGGCCCAATGCCTACGGCCACACTCGGAGGAAGACGGTATACTCTTGTGATTGTCGACGATTTTTCACGCTACACGTGGACGAAACTCATTCGTACAAAGGATGAAGTTCTTGATATAATCATCGAGTTTGTTGTCACGTCCCAAACTCTTCATCAACAGAAGGTTCGGATTATCAGAACTGACAACGGAACTGAGTTTAAGAACAAGAAGCTCAGTGATTTCTATGCCACTCAGGGCATCACTCAGCAGTTCTCAGCTGTGAAGACACCGGAACAGAATGGTGTCGTTGAGCGTAAGAACAGGACACTAGTTGAAGCAGCCAAGACTCTTCTCATCCAATCCGGACTTCCTCATTCTCTTTGGGGCGAAGCTATTCAAACGGCTTGTTACACACAGAACCGGGCTTCCATCCACAAGAGATTCAACCGCACCCCATACGAGATGCTGAATAACCGTCGTATCCCCGATATATCCTATCTAAGGGTCTTCGGTTGCCGATGTTTTGTGGCCAATGATCTCCAACATCTTGGGAAGCTTGATCCAAAAGCACTTGAAGGCATCTTTGTTGGATATTCGCTGAACTCGAAGGCATACAGAGTCTATCTTAGGGAGAGACGATCAATAATAGAGAGCACGAATGTCACCTTTGACGAAAGCGAAGACGATCTCATGGCTTCTGCTCATAACAGACCAGAACCCGGTCATCTACAGGCGTTGACAAAAGGTCAACCTTCAACGGCGGGAACTTCCTCATCTGAGGGCAATACTGGTGAACTGGACCTCGACCTGCTTTTCGAGTACTTCTATCCAGTCCCCAAGACTCCCGCCGCCACCACTCAACCTACCGCTGCACCCACTCCATCTACACCACCGGTTATCGGCAATGACGTCGTCCCTCCAAACTTGGATGCGCTCAATCTCAACGAAGACGACATTTTACCCAACCCTGGGAACGTTGCTGATCCTGATGCTGAACCCTCTCAATCTACTACGGTTGAGATCTCTTCCTCGGACACCGGACCCCAATCCAATGAACCTCCAACCGATACAAATGCGGCCAGCTCCTCTCAGACCAATGTACCACTTTGGGCTCGCTCTCATCCTACAGATCAGATTATTGGGGATCCCACTTCTGGTGTCTCGACACGTTCGGCTACGATGAATGAAAGTCTGTTTGCTTGCTATCTCAGTCAAGTCGAACCATCACGAGTAGCTGAAGCTCTCAACGATCCTGATTGGCTGATTGCAATGCAGGAGGAAATAAATCAGTTTGAACGTTTACAAGTTTGGGAACTCGTACCACCCTCACAATAGATCCATTATCGGCACAAAATGGATCTTCAAGAACAAAAAGGATGAAGACGGTGTTGTTATCCGCAATAAAGCAAGACTTGTGGCTAAGGGATACAACCAACAAGAAGGCATCGACTACGATGAAACTTTCGCCCCAGTCGCCAGGATCGAAGCCATACGAATTTTTCTTGCCTTTGCTGCTCACAAGAACATTAAAGTCTACCAAATGGACGTGAAGACTGCATTTCTGAATGGATTTCTCAAAGAAGAAGTGTACGTTGATCAACCTGAAGGGTTCTTGAGCGAAGAGTTTCCTCATCATTTATATCGACTCTACAAGGCCCTCTACGGACTAAAACAGGCTCCCCGAGCTTGGTATAACGTCCTTTCAGACTTCCTTGTACAGTCTGGATTTAAGAAAGGATCTCTGGATACAACTCTCTTCACCAAGCGGAATGGCCCGGACATCATGATTGTACAGATTTATGTCGATGACATCATTTTTGGATCGACTGAACCACAACTATGTGAAGAGTTCGCAGAATTGATGAAGGAGAAATTCGAAATGAGTATGATGGGCGAGCTGAATTTCTTTCTTGGTCTTCAAGTAAAGCAACTCCCCGACGGAATCTTCATCAATCAGTCAAAATACATCCATGACATCCTCGAGAAATATGGAATGAAGGATGCTAAGACAGCGGCTACACCTATGTCACCCTCTGGCCGACCCGACGCGGACCCATCTGGTGCTCCCATTGACCAAACCGTCTATCGAGGGATAATAGGCTCTCTTTTGTACCTCACTGCTAGTCGACCGGATATCGTTCCCTCGACAGGAATCTGCGCTCGGTTTCAGGCAACACCGAAGGAATCCCATTTCACTGCTACCAAAAGGATTCTCCGCTATCTCAAAGGAACACCCAATCTAGGTTTGTGGTACCCCACTCGATCGGACTTCAAGCTGGTGGGATTCTCTGACTCGGATTACGCAGGATGCAAGATGGACCGAAAAAGCACCTCTGGAGCTGCACAGTTCTTGGGCGGTAAACTCGTAAGTTGGTCGTCTCGAAAACAAAACTGTGTCTCAACTTCGTCGACGGAGGCAGAATATGTCGCCGCCGCTAGTTGATGTTCACAGCTTTTGTGGATGAGAACCCAACTACGAGATTTTAATTTTCATGTTGATAAAATTCCCATTTATTGTGACTCTAAAAGTGTTATTGCGATGACGAGTAATCCGGTACATCACTCGAGAACGAAACACATAGATATTCGTCACCACTTCATCAAAGAACATGTCGAACAAGGGACGATTGAATTGCACTACGTCACAACCAAAGATCAACTGGCCGACATTTTCACAAAACCGTTGGATGTCAAACTAGGTCTGCTCATGGAAGCCTCGCTTACGCTGATCAACACCGCAGACGACGAGAACGGAGAGGAATACGACGCTGAACCGGCCGAGCTCGAGAAAATCCTACAATTCCAAGCGCAGCAAACTGAGGCCCTGCTGCTCAAACGGATGTGCCCACGGTGGATATACCGGAAGCACCGTGGGAAAATAAGAAGATCACCGCGCCATTTCAAGAGGAGATCAGGAAGAGGATCTGGCGGCGTAAGGAGCAAATCATCAGGACCTTCAACGAATATGAGCTGATGAACATTCAAAACTGGAGCGAGGAAAAGAAGAAGCTCTATAGATGGAGCCTTCTTGCCACAAGTGCACAAAGAGGACGATGTCCGATGAAGAAAACCTCGCTCTGGAAATGAGTCGGGCCCCCATCTGCAAAGTCACTGACCTTCGCCAAGAATCGAAAGGACGTGTTCACTATCCAGTGTTCACGGTGATGAGGCAGGACGAGAGCTGCTGTGAAGTAAGCGAGGCGGACTTCAAATATCTGCGCTTAGGTGATCTGTACAACATGCTGGAATCTATGAAGCAGTTCAGACTCGTCCTCAGAAGTTCGGGACATCTCGTACGGGCTGAACCGGTCACCATGGGTTATGTGGCTCTCAAGCGCCACATGCTCCGACAAGTCAGATTCTACGCCACCCACGACCTGCAGATGGCGGTAGAGCACAACCTGAAGAAGGTGAACCTGACTCGCCCATCTTTCAAGAACGCGGACGACTACCGAGAGGGCGATGTGATCGACGGAGATAATCCAGCGGTCGCCTACTCGAACTACAAGGGAAAGATGAGGCTACTACGCTGCTCCGAAGTGGCAAAATTCTCGGATGGAACACTCACCATCATTCAAGACAAGCTCATGAGAATTTGCCGCATACTTTCGGAAGAAGACCCACACTGCCGCTCCAAGTTCGCGAAGTTTATTGACGCCATAGCTGATCGAATCGTGCTTCGAAGGAATCTCCGTGCCTTCGAGTTCAAGTTAGGACTTCGCGAAACACACACTCGCTGATCCACCACCACAACGCCCAAGATCCAAGACTCCCAACAATTGACACAAAGGGGGAGATTGTTAGGATATTTATAGATTGTGTCAATAGTCTAAGTCTTGTGATTAAGATTGTAATTATCCCTTGGTTTTGGGCTTTGGACTAGAATGTAATTATTTAATTTTTGGTGTTTGGGCCTTAATATACCTAGGGTTAATGTGGTATATAAGGTATTACCAACACCATTTGAAAGGTAATCAAAGATCAAAAGGCTTATCCTATTTTTCACACAATACACACACTTGAAGGTGAGAGAACCTTTCCCTTATTCATTCCATCAAAGCCTCTTTTATTCCTTGTTTGGTGCAATCGGGACCAACAGGTAGCTTCGGTTATCCTACAATTTAAAATGGCTTTCCCGTTGAGATTTCTAACCAAGCAATTGTAGTTATTTGCTAGCCTATCTTCTAATTCCTTAATCTTTTCGCTCTGTTGTCCTAGTTGAGGTTGACTACTCTCTCTAGACTGTAGGCTCTTAGTAAGTTCATCTATTTTTGTACTAGAGCTCCTAAGTTCTGATTCGAGACTATTTATCTTCTCCTGTGATCTCGCAAGTTTATCCTCTACTTCCTTAATACTTTTCTTCTCACGTTTCATGTTAGCATATTGTTTGTAATCTAACATGGTCAATAATGTGGAAGGAGTGACTACCTCATTTGAAGACGTGGATGCGTTGTCGTCGCCCGTACGAGTGGATGTTTCGGCGCCCAATTCGTGGTCGACGGGCAATGAGGCTAAGTTTTCTTCTTCGGAGCTCGACGTGTCCTCGAGCCATTGGTCCTGTTCGGCCATGAGAGCTACTCCATCTTCTTTCTGTTTTGTCAATTGAAACTTCCTGGAGTAGTAGCTTGCATCTCTTTTCTTCAGGACAGTGCACTCTCTGGCGAAGTGACCTGCTTTGCCACAGTTAAAGTATTTGTTAGTCTCTTTGGGATTCTTGACCTCGGAACTCTCCGGAGCACGTTCTTTGTTCTTGGAGCTTGTAGTCTGAAGTCTATTGGCTGAGGTTGAAGACTTTTTCTTGAAGTACTTCTTGCTCATCAGTTGTCCAATGAGAGCTAACTGTTTTCCAAGGGCTTTCATGTTCGGCTCGATGTCGGAGTCCGATTCATCTTCCGACTCTGATGATGAAGGTGGCCTAACGATCTTTTCCTTTCTTGATCTTGTGCTCCTCTTCTCCGAGACTAAGGCAACCGTGTCATCGGTTTGTTTGCATTTCTGCTCTTTGGTAATCTCGCGGATATCCTCCTCATGTTGAGCGAGATTATCGAACACGGCATGGACATCCAACTCTTCTAGATCTTTATTTGGTCGTATTTGAGTGGATATTTTCTTCCATTCCGTGGCAGAGAAGATAGAAATCTAATGTTTGTCTCCATGTTTGTCTTCGTTATTTCTATCTTCCTCATCTCCTTGAGAAGAGTGAGGTATCGTTGGTAGATTACGTATAGACTCTCCTCCGGCTTTGCTTTGAATGAGTCGTAAGCAGTGAGAATGTTCGCCTTCTTCGCCTTTATGCCAACTTCCATCCTTTGCATCATCCTATGCAGCTCATCCCACATCCCTTTGGCCGATGTAAGGCTGTCGATTTGTCTGTATATATCGTTGGGGATGCCCTGCATAAGGGTATTCATGGCTACTAGATCAGCCTTAGCTCGAGCTCTTTCCTCCAGAGAGTATTCTCTAGGCTCCTTTAGTCGCCCAGAAGCTGGAATTGCTGGAGTAGCTATTTCGTCCCCGGGTACAGGAACCCAGAACTGTGCCGGTCCCCCTTCAAGGGACTTCATTAGATTTTCGGCTAGATCCTTTAGAGCGATGAAATTCAGAAAGCGGCTTCTCCACACCGTGTATTCGCCTCTTTGCAAGATCGGCGGACGGTTGTCATTTCCGAGTGAGTATGCATCCATGTTTGTATTATAGTAGTCAAGTTGTTGAAGGATCTTCGTTGATTGTTTTGAGGGTTGAAGACGATGTAAAGTGCTTCACAAGTGACGAAATTTGTTAGTAGCGTTTGATTCGAAGATTAGATCGACAATTATTTTCGATTCAATCTTTAAAGTATGATCGAAATTAATTTCGTCGATATAGAATGTATTTACTGTTTTCGTGCGAGAAATTTTGTCAGCTGAAAATTTTACAAGCGAAATAAATTGCCCAAAATCGTTTAGTCGAGAAAAATTACCTGATCGTGAATTTATTTCGATCGTAAAGAAACAGTACGTTAGTAAGTTTCTCGACAAGTCGGAATAAATCCGTTGACTAGAAAAGTTTCTCGCGTATAAATGATTTTCGCCTGGGAAGGTTTGACTGAAAAAGTTTTTCGAGTGAAAGTTATTACGCATGCAAGGTCAAAATTGGTCTCACTCGAAAACGTTTTCGCTGGATAATGCTCGAGAAATATTTCTAACTAAAAACGTTTCTGCTGTTGACGATTCTAGCGCTGACTTCGTATTCTGACCGAGAAAAATTCTCGCGCTATGTTTATCGATCGAGAAACTAATCCGATCGCATAACTTAGCGAGAAAAATTTGAGCAGTCGAGAAAAATTCACAGAATACGATTAACACAAATTCGAGCAAAAACAGAGAATCGGATAGTGAAGTTTGAGGTAATTGCTCGCAATCAAGTACTAATTACGCACGAACAAGCAATTAAACACGTTATGAAGCAAAATATATCGAATTTGATCAAAATAAGAACATGTCTTCATGTTCTTCGTCAATAGTAAAATTTCAGAATAAATTAATCAAAAATTCGACATTCAAACTGCTACTGATTTAGTCGCAATGATCATTTATCACTTAATCTAGCACTGAAACATCAGATTCAAGTCAATTAAGCACAGAATTAAGCTATTAGATCGAAAAACTTTTCGCGCCAAATCTGTTCTTCGTTGGAACAGTGTTCGAAATAAGATTTCGATCCGATTCTAACAATTTACGATTCAAAACAGAACGAATCTGCTCTGATACCAATTGTTAGGTCCTACGATTAACAACTCTATGATCCTAGGCTAGAATTCATAGTAATTCGATCGTTTAGATAATCAATTGAATTCGATCGAAAAACTCAAGTTAAGAACACTAGAGAGAATTCAATTATAGTGAGAAAGTTAGTGTTGTTTCTCTCTCTAGAAATCGAATTGCAAGCCCTTCGGATCAATTCTCTAAACTTTCTCTATTAAGCTCAATTGATTTACATGTATTTATACCAAACAAACTTGGTATAAACATCAAACTAGTCCTAATCTAAGGACTACTATACAAAACGCCCCAAATTACAAAGACAACTAATGAAATGAAGCACAATTACAAATGGTATTCTACAATAACATACTCCTTAAATCATATTAAAATGAATAAAAAAGGCTTCATAAAAATCGCACCAGCCACACAGCCAAAACACCTTACAGATCACACGCAATGGGATCAGAACTACACGACTATATCATTACAAAACACCTATGATGATAACCAAAAAAATGATCCAATCAACCACAGAGATATTCTTTCAACCGCGCACGACCTTACGCAGTCGGGAGATTACTGCACGGCTGTATCCCTTCAATCCCGCAGCAACGATGACCAACCATGAAATGCTGAAAAACGCCCACAGATCAAATTAAAACGAATAAACATGCTCCATAATCAAATTAAAATGACCGAAAAGGCATCATAATAATCGTACCTGCCACGCCTTCAAAGCACCTAACAGATAACACGCACTGGAATGATAACCGCCCGATCGTATCACTACAAAACACAGATGATGATAACCAAAAAATGATAAAACCAACCTTAGAGAAATTCTATCAACCGCAAAAAACACGCACGACTTTACGCAGTCGAGAGACAAATGCACGTCTGTATCTCTTGAAACCTGCAACAGTAAACAAACACACACATACAGAGCAACGATAAACAACCATGAAATGCAAAAAAATCTCAAAACACTGTTACCTACTCTTCAAACCCGCAGGAAGCTGCACGACTGTATCATAGCTTGAAACCTGCAACAATACACACACACACACACATACAGATGATCGATAAACAACCATGAAATGCAAAACAACCCCAGCAACACCAAAGCGTAAGTCAGAACATATAAATAAGACCTCTATCCGAGACAACCCTTGGTCTAGCGACCTATGATATGCCAAGCACCATATATTAAATTAAAATGAACAAAAAATGCATAATAAATATCATCTATAGATCAAATACAATTCGCATTTATGATGCCACTGATGTAATACAACCCACACATAAGGCTAAAGTCGAAATTTTTTTTACAACTTTTTTATGGCCAAAAGAACCCCCAAGTTCAGCTGATGTGTCACATAGCAGCCGGCTAAAGGGGGTGGCATTTTTCGTAATAAATTCAACTTATAAGCCTAGATTCAAAACCCTTCACCATCTTTTATATATATAGATTATCGGCTAGATATACATGGAAGGGTTGAAAGTCGTGCTTGATTTGATAGCAAGCAAGTGACGAGTATTCCTTGCATGTTAGGTAAAGTATGAATTTCATTAAGTCTTAACCTATTCATAATTAAGCACTAGTTTATTTTGCACACCCTATGCGTGTGCCTGAAAATAAAACTTGATAATAGTGGGTGGTTATTGTTTTAATTTTAGTTGTAATATTTAGGTAGAAGGAAATTGCTTGTTTTTTAATTATTTTTTATAATTTACTTTGCCACACTTACTATGGATTTAATAAATAATGATTATCAATGCCAAGAATAGTAATTGGGCCTTAAAGTGGGCTGGCCGGATAATTCATGAACAATTATTGGTGGTCGTTAAATATATGTAGGCCCCAAAACCTACTTGAAATTCTCATGTTGGAGTCCGCTTGTTATAATTTTCGTAATACGAACATTATTAGCCTATATTGCATTAGTGGGTGGTTTTTCTTATAAAAGTAGCTAACCAATTGGCTCAAATTTTTGGGGTAATTGATACACCAAATTGGCTCAAATTGATAGTTTTTAACTCCCCCTGACAATTAATATAAGAGTATAGATGTTTCCAATTCCCGTATATCTCACACGATATTTCATTGTCCTATTTTCTTATCCTATGAATTTTCAAACTAATGATACGAAACCCCCTTTTCTAATTTTCAATACTTGTACACTTAAAAAATATCTTATTTGCGAAACTCGAACTCATTCATTAAAATTCGTCCTTTCGAAAAATATTGGTTAAGCACATACCTTCACATCATATAAATTCACATAATTGCTTAGCTAATTACACCAAAATCATGTATTAAATTTTACGGGTATTACAAACTCTCACAAGTTAAGTGGTAAAAGACTTAAAAGTGGATTGGAGCAAGCCATAAAGAAATCAAGAAAGTAAAAAAATATTTGAAATTCTTCTGCAAAATCTTCATAAATGCTAAGGTAATTTATATGTAAGTTATCTTATATACTATCTGTCAACTCGTAACGTCATTTTCAAACTATAGGTTAATGAAAGTGAGATGCTTGGAATAGATGTTTATCATCATACAAGAGAAAAGATCAACATGTCTAGTTCAGACATTTTCCGAATGCTTGGGGTTCTTCGGCTTATCATATGTCGGTATATCAGCCATCACAAGTACACCATTTGTATATGAAGTTACATATATTTGTTTACTGCATCTTAAAAAATTTATTTTTACGATATTTTTATTATGATAGATTTCTACTCAGCTGCTTATCAGCAAAATTCTCAGTATTTGCATTCAGTGCCCCAACAACACAGTTCAAGTATAAGAGACTTGTTACAGGTAGAACATTTAAGTGATCATGTTTGTTATGCATTCTAAAATTACAATAAATTACAATTTCAATATGACTTCTTTCATACACAAATGCAGCATCAGCCCAATAATGAGGCCTGATCTGTTACACATGGATCACAAGAAATTTCGATGAATGTTGGCCAAATGAAGTAATTTCAAGAAGGTCGTGATGGAGTAGATCGTTGAACCGGTTAAGTTTAAGTGGGTGAATTTATTTTACCTATAACTTACACTCTATTTTATCTTTTAATTATTTGATTTGTATAATCGTATTATTTGATATATAATTCATTGCGAGTCAATTTAATTATTTTGCTCAATGTTTAAATTTTCATAATTTTCTATTAATTTGATAATGCGATAAAAAACGATTATTGACAACTTCTATATAAATATAATAACTACTAGAATTAATACTTTTCATATGATACTTAGTAATAATAAAGTAGAAAATAAATAAAAAAGATAAAGCAAAAAACATATTATGTTTTAGCATGTACAGATGGAGTCCTCGATATTTTTTCTCTCCTTTAACTTGAATCTCACATCTTTCTAATATTTTATCTCTTTTATTTCAATGATAAATTGTTCAAATTTCCACATAAGCAAAATATATTAGTTGGTACATATATTGAGACACCTAAGGGGACAAAGGATCTCGTGGCAATAAACTATCTTGTGAGTCCTCGTCCAGTGATAAATTTGAATTTTTTATTTCAGTTTCATTCTTTTTAATTGTTCATTTAGGGGGATTTATGAAACGAAGCAAGGTTAATTCCATATACACCCCCTAAGATTATATTTAGACCCATATAATTATCACACAATTAATTTTAGCTTTAAAATTATGCTTGACCAAATACTGAAAATTTGGGGACTTTTATTATTTAGAACGTGTGTGAACTTACCGACCCACTTTATCCTTTAATTTTTATTTGTAATCATATGGTTACAAATTAATTTTTAATTATACTTAAATGCAATTTATCATTTCACTCATCTGCTTTTTATTTATTATAATTATATCACCACAAATTATGTTGGGGCAACATCAACTAAATCCTCATTCCCTTATTTCCCTCAACTAACTCCCTATCACATATCACTTATTAGCAAACTCCCTAAATCAAAACTATCTTACACATAACTCCTTATGGTCGATTTTACCCCTCTTTTATTTATCTTTCTTCTCCAACCCATTGATTGAAGCACCACGTAAACAACCCTGAACTGGTAAAGCTGTCGCCGGCGACATAACAGCCCTTGCCCACGACGGAAAAGCTCCGTGCTTGCCTAATTTACCGTGGGCTTCTTGGTCTAGGTAAGTTGAGGTATGTTTTTGTTGGTTTTTTTCACTGTAGGTTACCCCTTTCGATATTATTGACCTCGATCGAACGATTTTGAGTTAGGGAACACTCCGATGGGTTTTACAATGAACGTTCGTGGCAATAGCATCGACCTATATTGGGTATCGAGTTGTGGGTATCGAGATTAGGTGTTGAGGTGTGGGTGTTGCGATTTGGGTGTGTAGCTGTAAAAAAAATTGAATTTTCCTCATGTTTTCTACAAATTAGCATAATGTGGGTGTCGACGGAGGTTAGTATTTGGTTAAAATTTGGCTGATTTATTGTTTAAAGCAATTTATTATATGCAGTACCAAAGTATATTGAATTACAGTACCCACATTTTCTTCCACGAAGTATATTTGAAGCTCTCTTGCAGTATCATATGGTAATGGTTTGTTGTTTTACAGGTTATATTTACGAAGCTATGTTGTCTACGAATGTCTTTGGTGGGCTCACGTTTCCATATGCAAAAATAAGAAGAACACATATTTCTTGTTTGATCAATGAAACCATAAGTTATGACACATTCTTTTTTCAGTAGGTTGCCGATAGGTGATCGCACATTCTTACGTCGATTTGTATTTTATTACGATGTTGATGGACAAATGATATTAATATTGTCGATATGTTTAATAGTAATATTGTTGCTGGGTGATGATATTAGTATTGTCGATATATTGATATCAATACTACTATTGGATGAATAATGTTAATACTGTGAATGATGTCGTGTTATTGTCGGTGTTCCAATATGTTAATTGGTATTACAGATTGGGGTAGGATTTCGATAGTTAAAAACATGGTACAAGAAAATACTAAAAGTATCCTACGTATGGTACTACAACCGCTAACTGTATGGTACCACGTATATCTATCAATTGGTACTACAACCTATGTATTTTAGTACTACAAATTTGGGTAGGAATTTCGATTGTTAGAAACGTGATATATTGTAGGGTATGGTACTACGAATATCTACATATTGGAACTACAAACATATATATATTGGTACTACAAATTTGGGTAGGAATTTTTCGACGCCGTACGAGTTATTTTTGGTCCTTGACTATGTTACCATAGTTATAAATACTTCACTGATGATTTGGTATCAATATTGGTGGGCTAACATTTAGAATTAGGGATTATTACGTTGAAACCCCAACTTTCTTTCTACTTATTATGATACTAGTAAGAACATCTTACTTCGTAGTCAAGATTTTCGATCGAGTGAAAGTGAGTGTTTATATTTTATGTTACCATGTGTTTTAATTTTATAATTTGACGTATTTTGGAAGTTCACATGCCTTATTTGCACAATAATCTACGTGTTTTCGATAATTTAAAGGTACGGAAAAGATACTATAAGTTACCTAATCATGGTACTACACTAGATTATGATATGGTACCTCAAACGTCTATATATTGGTACTATACATATATGTATATTGGTACTACAAATTTGGGTAGGATTTTCGTTTGTTAGAAACGTGGTACGAAAAAAGATACCACAAGTAACACAAGTATGGTACTACACTATCGTAGGGTATGGTACTACGAATATCTACATATTGGAACTACAAACATATATATATTGGTAGTACAAATTTGGGTAGGAATTTTTCGACGCCGTCCGAGTTATTTTTGGTCCTTGACTATGTTACCATAGTTATAAATACTTCACTGATGATTTGATATCAATATTGGTGAGCTAACATTTGGATTATGGATTATTACGTTGAAACCCCAACTTTCTTTCTATTTATTATGATACTAGTAAGAACATCTTACTACATAGTCAAGATTTTCGATCGAGTGAAAGTGAGTCTTTATATTTTATGTCACCATGTGTTCTAATTTTTTTATTTGACGTATTTTGGAAGTTCACATGCCTTATTTGCCTAATAATCTACGCGTTTTCGATAATTTAAAATGTGGTACGGAAAAGATACTATAAGTTACCTAATCATGGTACCACACTATATTATGATATGGTACCTCAACCATCTATATATTGGTACTATACATATACACATATTGGTACTACAAAATTGGATAGGTATTCCGATTGTTAGAAACATGGTACGAAAAAGATAGTACAAGTAACAGACGTATGGTACTACACTATCGTAGGATATGGTACCACGAACATCTATATATTGGAACTACAAACATATGTATATTGGTACTACAAATTTGGATGGGAGTTTTTCGACACCGTCCGAATTATTTTTGGTCTTCAACTATGTTACCATAGTAATAAACACTTTACTGGTGATTTAGCATCAGTATTAGTAGGTTAATGTTTAAAATTATGGATTATTACGTTGAAACCCCAACTTTCTTTCTACTTATTATGATACTAGTAAGAACATCTTACTAAACAGTCATGATTTTTGATCGATTGAAAGTTAGTGTCTATATTTTATGTTACCCTGTGTATAATTATATTATGTGCCGTATTTTGGATGTTCTCATGCCTTATTTGCACAATAATCTACGTGTTTTGGATAATTGAAAACGTGGTATGGTAAAAGATACTACAAGTAACCTACTCGTGGTACTACACTAGCGTACGTTATGGTACCATAGACGTCTATATATCGGTACCGCAAACATATGTATATTGATACTACAAATTAGGGTACGAGTCTCGATAGTTAAAAACATGGTACAGGAAGAATACTATAAGTAACCTACGTATGGTATTACACTAGCTAACGATATGATACACAAATATCTATTTATGGTAATACAATATATGTGTATTGGTACTATAAATTTGGGTATTAATTTTTCGACGCCATCCGAATTAGTTTTGGTCTGGTAAAGATACTACAAGTAACCTGCTCGTGGTACTACATTAGCTTATTATATGGTACCACAAACGTCTATATATTGGTACCACAAATATATGAATATTGGTACTACAAGCGTTTTTCAGGTACTATCAAAATAATGGGAGCATAAAACAAGTCTCAAGCAGAACCTCAACCTCAGAAACATAAAAAATGTCTAAGAACAGGTTCATTGAATCTCAACCTCAGAACAACATATCAGTCTCAAGTCTAAAATCTTACCAACATTGATAATATCATTCAAAACAAGTGGAACACAAAAGCAATAGGATCTCTAAATATTGTGGAAGCCATGGAGCAAAGATATGCTTCGACTTCGACATCGTCAAGATACCTTCCACGATCTGTAGGTCCGGCGATGTATTTTATCCATGGACATTGCAACATGTACGCCGCAATCCACGCCCTCCGAATTCTTCTCCCTCGTGTACGTAAATAAACTACCATTAATTATGTAATGCAGTACCAAACCCCATGAACAAACAGTACCATATTCAACAGATGTGTTGGAAAACGAAAGCTTGCATGTTCGCTTGTTCTCTATCTCGAAACCCTAATTTGAAAGATATCAAAACACCGAATTGAATAACGAAAAATAAAACTCTAATTTAGCCCTAAATCCCAAATTCAGGCACTAATAAAATAAATTAAAATTGCCCGACATGAAAGCCTTGAAGAAATGCACATATCGAAGTCCTAAGCTCTACATTAACCCCAAATGCCAAAAAAGTCGAAAAATTAAAAAACATGAAGCTTACAGTAGCTCGCTCGATCCTTTTTATGCGTTCAACAATGGTGGAATCTTCCTCGTGAAAGCTTGCTCGTGGAAGCTAGCTCGTTCGCTCCTTACACAGGTGTTTGAAAGTGAAAGCTTGCTCGTTCGTTCGTCATCTCTTTCTCGTCTCTGGTTTGAAGGTGAAAATGGTGGAAGTTAGGCTGTTGACTAATTCAATTGCTTTTTTGGTAATATTTATGTTTTACAAGGTTATAATTGTCCATTAGGTAGGTATTGTATATATATGTTTGAAATGGGGAGTTTTGTGATAATTAAATGAGGGTGGGGGAGTTAGTTAGTTGATGGTAGTTTGGGGAGGAGGGATTTAATTGTATATTTGCCAATTATGTTTCCTTTTACAATTTATTAATTATTTGTAAATAGTTTTGTCGTTGCATTGTAGTAATTGTTTATTAAATTTAACTTCAAATGTAAATAAATTAATTAATATTTATTGAAAATGAAAAATTAACAGTCCTTATTGGTCGAGGCTGGTTTTTCTACCGAAGTCGCTGGAAAACCATTGGAGAATGAAATTGTTTATAATTGCTATAATGGAGAAGAAATCGGAAAAAGGTATAAAGAATGTGTATGTTGAGAAGGAATTTGGCGAAAGTATGAGGAACAGATAAGGAGTCGAGTAAGGAAGTAAAGGAAACTGAAGAAGATGAAGTGAGTTATTTAGCAGAACGACTCTTCCGCCTTTTTAGGGGAAATAAAAGGAAAAATATCGTAACTTAAAATATAACAAACAATATTTTATTAATTATGAAGAGCTTCACTTTTAACGAGATTTCATACCAAGGTTTTATATGTCGGTCTTATATGTTTATAGGAATATTTAAAAAAAAAGGCCTTTGACATAGTCAACGTTAAAAAAATAGCCCCGTCGATATTTTATGTTTTTTAAAAAAATTCGAATTAAGGGTATTTACGTCATTTGACAGGGCATCTTTTTATTTTTAAAAATTGCAGGAGGACCCCTGCTATATAGCACAGGTCCCCTGCTCAGTAGACCTGTGCTATATAGCAGGGGTCCCGTCCATCTTGTGCGCAGTATGGGCGGGACCCCGCACACAGCACAGGGGTTCCCGCACACAGCGCAGGGTCCCCCACACACAGCGCAGGGGTCCCCCTGCACACAGCGCATGGGTCCCCGCATACAGTAGGGAGTGTGCCCTCGGAATGCCATACGAGGACTAGGAATAGTATAGGGCGCACGATGATGTATAGGTTGATAGACAGGTTTATTGTATATACCGTCAAATAAATTAATGAATATTTATTTTCATTATAATAAAGGCATTATTATTTATTTATCGAATTTAAGTCTACTTGGCATCCGGCAGTGCGATAAATAAATAACACTCAAATGTTTGAGTTGGACGTCTGATTCTCGTGGGACAAGAGAGGAGACACCGGATAGTCCTTAATCTCAACATTAAATAAAAAGTCCGTAAGTCTAAGGATTCTAGGTGGGTGACTAGATATCCGAATATGACTTATCCATTGACGACCACAAAGTATCGGTAGTGTCACCGATTACCTGAGAGGTTGTGGGTCGTGATGGAGATATCGGTGATCGGAGAGATTGCGTATTCGGACATTCGGCTCGTATTCGTCTCAATCACATGGCTAGGATGTTTTCAATGATTGAACGAATGACTATAGCAGCCTCAGACCGATAGAGTCATTGACGGATTTGTTTTCGCGATTTCGGTTTGTCGCTAGTTGGCTAGGCTCGCAAGTGTTCATAATTGAGACACGGGTCAGCGACGAAACGCAACCGACTTTACGGAGGTGATTGCCGGGCTTTGACTGCTATCGGGATTCACTGCCTATATTCGTATAGGTTAATGTCCTATTAGGTAATCGGAGAGTGACGATTATAAAGCCTTCGGCCGAAGCTTGGAAAACTTGCTTGTATTAGATACATAGCGGAGTTTAAATAATCGGATCGGTCTCGATTATAACATAGTGTTAGGTTAGTGAGTTTGACATTTGCATGGCTCTCACCTAACCGGGATGCAAGTGAAAGGCGTAAGAAGTATTTAAATGTATACACCATAGTCGGTTCGCCCGAATTTCGATTAGATCAAAATTCGTTCTCAACTGGGATCTGTCCGGTACCGTGGGATTGGCTAGGCGAATACCGGGACTCGTGGATTCCTCCCATGCCAGTTGAGACGGACCTAGAGAGTCGCGCTTAAAAATGGTAATGAACTTGAACGAAAACGGCGGGCTTTTTTGTGGAACCTATCGAATAAGATTCGTTGAGGTAGTGGCAAAGTTGATACGAGGTGTCGACGACTTAGTTAAATTCCAGTGACAGTCACGGAAATAATTAGGACTTAAGATTGCCTTAAGTGATTAATTAATTAACTAAGTGAGGCTCAATTATAATTAAAATAATTAGATTGAATTTAATTATTTTATTATTTAAAATTGAGGGACTAAATTGAGAATTTAGAAACCTCAAGGGCCAAAATGAAATTACCATAAAATAAAATAAAAAAAATAAAATAGAAAACTCTACACATACACGTTGGGATGTGTTGAATAAATGAGTCATTGTTTTTTTCTATTATTTAATATGACACTTGTATAACAAGTGTTTCAATTAATTAAAAAAAAAATATTTACATAAATGATAAAAGCAACGTTTGTTGCTTGAGTAGATGAGATGACTTGGTACTCATTAGACATAAAATAAATCTAGAGAAAAAGAGTTGTAGAACTTGTAAAGCCACGTCAAGCTACGGGTTCGTTTGACGAGTCCCGACGCCCGAACTGAGTTGCGTCTAGCCATCGGGAGTATTCTCAGAGATTCGTTCAAGGTCATACAGGCGTGACGATCTAGCCCGGAGGCCCCGGGATCCAGACGAGGTGTAGCCACGTCCATCCGAGGCGACGACAGAAGAAATTCCGTTCATCGAAGGTATACCTCGAACCCTAACGATCTGATTTACGAAAAATACCAAATGATATCGGAATAATTCGCAAGACCCCTCGTTGGAAAAGTTGGGAAGTGTAGAATTATTTTGAAAAATTAGGTATCGATCGGAAATCGTTTCGGTCGTCAAATAGTTAAAAGACGGCAGACTGCCGTTTTACTCGAATTAATAATTTCGAACCACAGATTTGATTTTGAGAAAAATATCAAACAATGTCGGAATAATTCGAAAGACCTATCGTTACGAACATTAGGAAGTGTAGAAATATTCTGGAAAGTTTGGTATTGATCAAAAATCATTTCGATCTCCAAATAATCGAAAAACGTCTGGTTGCCGCTTTGTTCGATTAATTTGGATCTAAATTATTAATTCAAATAAATTGGAAATAAATTCGAACAACCCGTAATCCATGTACATACCGGGGGGCGGCAAATGGCCCTTAAACAAATAACCCGGTTAGAACCTAAGCCCGCGTAAATGTCCCACATAAACATGCAACACCGAATTTTGACGTTGGGTGCCCAACCGACGTCACGAGCGACGATAGTCTCCAAACTACGTCGACTGTTCGTTCGCCACATCGGCTTTCGAGGCCTTCGGTCGAAACATACATGAGCCTTGGCTCTGATACCACTGTTGGGGTGGGCCCGATTAATCGACGCCGGCCCCCGAACAGCACAACGTGGCTATAGCGGAAGCGCAATTTGTACCGAGCGGCGTAGGGTGGCGAATTTTTAAAGGAGAATGGTATAATATCACAGATGACTCCGCCCGGTACGGCACAATTGAATGTCGTGGCCGAACGTAGAAACTGAACTTTACTAGATATGGTTCGTTCTATGTTAAGCTTTACAGATTTACCAATATCATTGTGGGGATACACGCTTTTGACAGCAGCGTATACAATTAACCGGTGTCCCTCGAAGTCTGTTAACGGTATTCCGTATGAGATATGGACTGGTCGTTTACCCAGCTATCACATATTAGGATTTGGGGTTGCCCCGCCTATGTGAAAAAGCTGAAAACAGACAAATTGGAGTCTAGATCTATAAAAGGACGTTTCATAGGTTACCCCGAAGACTCTATGGGGTACCTATTCTATTTTCACGATGATCAAAGGATCGTTGTTGGCCTACATGCACATTTTCTTGAGGAAGAGTTCATTCGATATTTTGGCATTGGCCGTGAGGTCACTCTCGAGGAGCAGTCGACCGAAACGCCCACACAGGATTCGGATGGTCCAGAGCGAACCAGTCATGCGACGATCTGAAAGGGTGCCTTGCCAACCACAGCGGTATGGCATGTCACATGTCGAACAAGGTTATGTTGCGACTAGGGGACTTCTAAGAGAAGATCCCGCTACTTTCGATCAAGCTATATCCGATGTTGACTATGGATTGAGGCTATGCGAGCTGAGATGGGCTCAATGTACTCCAACAAAGTCTGGACTCTTGTAGACCTACCGAATGGTTTTAGACCAATCGGCTGTAAATGGATTTACAAGAGAAAGATTGGATCTGACGGACAAGTTGAGACGTACAAGGCCAGGTTGGTTGCCAAGGGCTATAACCAAAAAGTGGGAGTTGACTATGAGGAGACTTTCTCACCTGTAGCCATGATCAAGTCCATCCGGATAATGCTCGCGATAGCTGCGCACTATGATTATGAGATTTGGCAAATGGACGTTAAAACGGCATTCCTTAATGGATTCCTCAAGGAAGAGATCTATATGGAGCAGCCAAAAGGTTTTGAGTCGCATACAGATGCTCACAAAGTGTGCAAACTGAATCTGTCAATTTACGGACTGAAACAGGCCTCTCGCAGCTGGAATCTACGTTTTGATGAAGCAGTTCGGAACTTTGGATTCGTGAAAAACGTAGATGAGCCATGTGTCTACAGAAAGAGCAGTGGGAGTATGGTGTCGTTCCTTGTATTGTATGTGGATGTTATCCTTTTGATAGGAAACGACATTGGGATGCTCTCATCGGTGAAAGCATGGATTTCAACCGAATTCTCCATAAAAGACCTAGGAGAAGCGACGTATATACTAGGTATTCGCTTGTTCAGGGATCGAGCGAACCATACAATCAGCTTATCTCAGGCCCTTTACTTAGAGAAAATCCTGAAGAAATTCAGAATGGATGACTCTAAGAGAGGGTTCTTACCAATGCGACATGGGATCCATTTGTCAAAGTCAATGTCACCTCAAAGTGAGGAAGACAGACGACGGATGAGTGGGATACCGTATGCGTCTGCAGTGGGTAGTCTGATGTACGCGATGTTGTGTACACGACCGGACATTGCCTACGCTGTGAGCGTGGTTAGTCGGTTTCAGGCAAACCCAGGGGAAGAACATTGGACAGCTGTTAAGAATATCTTTAAATACCTTAGACGGACTAAAGACTTAACGCTGGTTTATGGAGGAGCGGGACTAGAAGTAGTAGGTTATACCGATTCGGACTTCCATTCGGACGTAGATGACCGAAAATCTACTTCAGGTTTTGTATTCGTGCTCAACGGTGGGGCAGTGTCTTGGAGAAGCTCCAAGCAAAGCACAACTGCCGATTCCACGTGCGAGGCAGAATACATAGCAGCCTCAGAGGCAGCTAAAGAAGCTGTTTGGATGAAAAAGTTCTTGGAGGAACTTACTGTGGTACCGGTTGCTGACAGACCGCTTACACTTTGGTGCGATAATAGTGGTGCAGTCGCGCAAGCAAAGGAACCACGATCTCATAGCAAGTCCAAACTTATTGAGAGAAAATATCACGTATTACGTGAGTTCGTTGAAAACGGGATGGTCACCGTGCAGAAAATCGCCACCGCAGAAAACGTGGCGGACCCGCTCACGAAGCCCTTGTCCCAAGCAGTTATGGAACAGCATCTGGACAAGATGGGGCTACGATACCATTGCGACTGGCATTAGGTGCATCGCATGGCATTCGAGTGCAAGTGGGAGGCTGTTAGGGAGTGTGCCCTCGGAATGCCATAGGAGGACTAGGAATAGTATAGGGCGCACGATGATGTATAGGTTGATAGACAGGTTTATTGTATATACCGTCAAATAAATTAATGAATATTTATTTTCATTATAATAAAGGCATTATTATTTATTTATCGAATTTAAAGTCTACTTGGCATCCGACAGTGCGATAAATAAATAACACCCAAATGTTTGAGTTGGACGTCTGATTCTCGTGGGACAAGAGAGGAGACACCGGATGGTCCTTAATCTCAACATTAAATAAAAAGTTCGTAAGTCTAAGGATTCTAGGTGGGTGACTAGATATCCGAATATGACTTATCCATTGACGACCACATAGTATCGGTAGTGTCACCGATTACCTGAGAGGTTGTGGGTCGTAATTGAGATATTGGTGATCGGAGAGATTGCGTATTCGGACATTCGGCTCGTATTCGTCTCAATCACATGGCTAGGATGTTGTCAATGATTGAACGAATGACTATAGCAGCCACAGACCGATAGGGTCATTGACGGATTTGCTTTCGCGATTTTGGTTTGTCGCTAGTTGGCTAGACTCGCAAGTGTTCATAAATGAGACACGCGTCAGCGACGAAACGCAACCGACTTTACGGAGGTGATTGTCGGGCTTTGATTGCTATCGGGATTCACTGCCTATATTCGTATAGGTTAATGTCCTATGAGGTAATCGGAGAGTGACGATTATAAAGCCTTCGGCCGAAGCTTGGAAAACTTGCTTGTATTAGATACATAGCGGAGTTTAAATAATCGGATCGGTCTCGATTATAACATAGTGTTAGGTTAGTGAGTTTGACATTTGCATGGCTCTCACCTAACCGGGATGCAAGTGAAAGGCGTAAGAAGTATTTAAATGTATACACTATAGTCGGTTCGCCCGAATTTCGATTAGATCAAAATTCGTTCTCAACTGGGATCTGTCCGGTACCGTGGGATTGGCTAGGCGAATACCGGGACTCGTGGATTCCTCCCATGCCAGTTGAGACGGACCTAGAGAGTCGCGCTTAAAAATGGTAATGAACTTGAACGAAAACGGCGGGCTTTTCTGTGGAACCTAACGAATAAGATTCGTTGAGGTAGTGGCAAAGTTGATACGAGGTGTCGACGACTTAGTTAAATTCCAGTGACAGTCACGAAAATAATTAGGACTTAAGATTGTCTTAAGTGATTAATTAATTAACTAAGTGAGGCTCAATTGAGGGACTAAATTGAGGGACTAAATTGAGAATTTAGAAACCTCAAGGGCCAAAATGAAATTACCATAAAATAAAATAAAAAAATAAAAAAATAAAATAGAAAACTCTACACATCCACGTTGGGATGTGTAGAATAAATGAGTTATTGTTTTTTTTTATTATTTAATATGACACTTGTATAACAAGTGTCTCAATTAATTAAAAAAAACTATTTACATAAATGATAAAAGCAACGTTTGTTGCTTGAGTAGATGAGATGACTTGGTACTCATTAGACATAAAACAAATCTAGAGAAAAAGAGTTGTAGAACTTGTAAAGACACGTCAAGCTTCGGGTTCGTTTGACGAGTCCCGACGCCCGAACTGAGTTGCGTCTAGCCATCGGGAGTATTCTCAGAGATTCGTTCAAGGTCATACCGGCGTGACGATCTAGCCCGGAGGCCCCGGGATCCAGACGAGGTGTAGCCACGTCCATCCGAGGCGACGACAGAAGAAATTCCGTTCATCGAAGGTATACCTCGAACCCTAACGATCTGATTTACGAAAAATACCAAATGATATCGGAATAATTCGCAAGACCCCTCGTTGGAAACGTCGGAATTGTAGAATTATTCTGGAAAATTTGGTATCGATCGGAAATCGTTTCGGTCGTCAAATAGTTAAAAGACGGCAGACTGCCGTTTTACTCAAATTAATAATTTCGAACCACAGATTTGATTTTGAGAAAAATATCAAACGATGTCGGAATAATTCGAAAGACCTATCGTTGCGAACATTAGGAAGTGTAGAAATATTCTGGAAAGTTTGGTATTTATCAAAAATCATTTCGGTCTCCAAATAATCGAAAAACGTCTGGTTGCCGCTTTGTTCGATTAATTTGGATCTAAATTATTAATTCAAGGCTTAGGGTAGCATCTCAGACCCTCGGGAGAAGCCGAATGGCGTAAGGTTGAATTTAGATATTAAAAATCGAAAATTCGCCACCCTACGCCGCTCGGTACAAATTGCGGTTCCGCTATAGCCACGTTGCGCTGTTCGGGGGCCGGCGTCGATTAATCGGGCCCACCCCAACAGTGGTATCAGAGCCAAGGCTCATGTATGTTTCGACCGAAGGCCTCGAAAGCCGATGTGGCGAACGAACGGTCGACGTAGTTTGGAGACTATCGTCGCTCGTGACGTCGGTTGGGCACCCAACGTCAAAATTCTGTGTTGCATGTTTATGTGGGACATTTACGCGGGCTTAGGCTCTAACCGGGTTATTTGTTTAAGGGCCGTTTGCCGTCCCCGGTATGTACATGGATTACGGGCTGTTTGGGAAATAATCCCCCCGTGTTGTATTTTATCGCTTTATTAGATAACTTAGATAAATGACGGCCGTTCGATGCAAGGCGAGGTGGGAGGGTTCGACGACCATCATGTCGATGACTCGACGTTTGAAGATCGAAGACCTGATCGTTTTACCACCCATGTAATTGGACCAGTCTAGAAATAGTCTGCATATTTGTCCATTTAAATTGCTTTCCTAGGGTTAGGAATTTATTTAACGCACGTGCTCGTGCTTAATTTTAATATGATATGAGTTACAAAAATCTCCCGTACGTATACTAAGTGAGTAAAGGGATTGGATGCCCTGTCTTCTATCAAGCTCGGGTCTAGTTGTTACAAAATCTAAATGCAAGGTTTGGTTTCGGGTATGCCGGTGCCTTGCATTTGTTTTTGTTTCGGCTTGCTCCGGTGCATTTGTGCCGCTCGCCAAGACCACACTGTGCGGTAAAACGTATGGTTCAAGTGTGCGGTTTTGAGCAATGTTGATAGGTCGCACTTAGACAGTCATACCGCCTTGTTCCGGGTTTGCCGGCGGGGGTCCCTGACTGAGGCAAAGATAGTTGAGACATTCGACAAGGTCGGATTCGTGCGGAGCACGACTTCGTGGGCCGCTGCAACCCAATAAAACGACAGAGGTTGAGGTTTGCACCCGTCCACGGGGACATCAACTCCACTATCGAAGTTATCAACGAAACTTCCAAAACATCCGTAGGGAGAATGGAGTTTATGAAAAGATAGTGGGAGTCAAACGGAATAAAAAGTCCTTGTTCGCGTTTGATAACATATACAATCGACTTAATATGCCTTTTATTTTCTGCAGCATTTTCTCTCTTTGTGAAATCATGTCGACCGCTTTAAATGTACTGCTCAAGGAGAATAGGTTGACTGGGCCAAACTATTCAGACTGGCTTCGCAACTTGAGGATTTTCCTTGAGATTGAGAACCTAGTTTATATCCTTGACTCCGAAATGCCGCCAGCCCCAGGGGCGCGGGCATCCGAGCAGGCTCGTGCCGCTTATGACAAGCGACTGCGTGATGAGAAGCTCGTAAAGGCTCATGTCCTCGGATCGATGAGTAACGCACTGCAGCGTAGCCACGAAAGTATGGCTGATGCTCGAGTGATGGTTCAACATTTGAAAGAGCTTTACCGTGAGACGTCTAGGACAGCTCGCTATGCGACTTCGTCGCAGCTCTTCCGATCGAGGATGTCTGAGGGTGAGAATGTTGGCGAGCATGTTATGAACATGATCACCATGATCGAGAGGTTGGAGACTCTCAATTTTTGATTTGATCGTGAATTACACAATGATCTCATCTTGCAGTCTCTGCCTCCGTCCTTCAATGCGTTCATTGTGAACTACCATCTGAACGGCATGACGCTATTGCTTCCTGATCTGATGAATCAATTAGCAACGGCGCAAGGTCAGATGAAGAGGGCAAAGCAGACTGCACTTGTCGCCACTTCTTCAAAGCCCCAGAAAGGCAAAAAGAAGAAGGGCAACAAGCTCAAGCCGACAGGGAAGGTTTCCAAGAAGAAATTATCTTCTGGGAAATCGAAGCAAACCGGTGTAAAGCCGACGGATAGGTAGAGTATACAGTTGAAGAACAAACTGTTTCTAAAACATTAAGTTCCATACCTGACGCAGCTTGCTCACCCTTGAGCATCGGACAGTCCCGCTTCCAGTGGCCCAGCGCACCGCAATGCAGACACCTATCCGTCGGCTTTACACCGGTTTGCTTCGATTTCCCAGAAGATAATTTCTTCTTGGAAACCTTCCCGGTCGGCTTGAGCTTGTTGCCCTTCTTCTTTTTGCCTTTCTGGGGCTTTGAAGAAGTGGCGACAAGTGCAGTCTGCTTTGCCCTCTTCATCTGACCTTGCGCCGTTGCTAATTGATTCATCAGATCAGGAAGCAATAGCGTCATGCCGTTCAGATGGTAGTTCACAATGAACGCATTGAAGGACGGAGGCAGAGACTGCAAGATGAGATCATTTTGTAATTCACGATCAAATCGAAAATTGAGAGTCTCCAACCTCTCGATCATGGTGATCATGTTCATAACATGCTCGCCAACATTCTCACCCTCAGACATCCTCGATCGGAAGAGCTGCGACGAAGTCGCATAGCGAGCTGTCCTAGACGTCTCACCGTAAAGCTCTTTCAACTGTTGAACCATCACCCGAGCATCAGCCATACTTTCGTGGCTACGCTGCAGTGCGTTACTCATCGATCCGAGGACATGAGCCTTTACGAGCTTCTCATCACGCAGTCGCTTGTCATAAGCGGCACGAGCCTGCTCGGATGCCCGCGCCCCTGGGGCTGGCGGCATTTCGGAGTCAAGGATATAAACTAGGCTCTTAATCTCAAGGAAAATCCTCAAGTTGCGAAGCCAGTCTGAATAGTTTGGCCCAGTCAACCTATTCTCCTTGAGCAGTACATTTAAAGCGGTCGACATGATTTCACAAAGAGAGAAAATGCTGCAGAAAATAAAAGGCATATTAAGTCGATTGTATATGTTATCAAACGCGAACAAGGACTTTTTATTCCGTTTGACTCCCACTATCTTTTCTTAAACTCCATTCTCCCTACGGATGTTTTGGAAGTTTCGTTGATAACTTCGATAGTGGAGTTGATGTCCCCGTGGACGGGTGCAAACCTCAACCTCTGTCGTTTTATTGGTTTGCAGCGGCCCACGAAGTCGTGCTCCGCACGAATCCGACCTTGTCGAATGTCTCAACTATCTTTGCCTCAGTCAGGGACCCCCGCCGGCAAACCCGGAACAAGGCGGTATGACTGTCTAAGTGCGACCTATCAACATTGCTCAAAACCGCACACTTGAACCATACGTTTTACCGCACAGTGTGGTCTTGGCGAGCGGCACAAATGCACCCGAGCAAGCCGAAACAAAAACAAATGCAAGGCACCGGCATACCCGAAACCAAACCTTACATTTAGATTTTGTAACAACTAGACCCGAGCTTGATAGAAGACAGGGCATCCAATCCCTTTACTCACTTAGTATTCGTACGGGAGATTTTTGTAACTCATAGCATATTAAAATTAAGCACGAGCACGTAAATGCGTTAAATAAATTCCTAACCCTAGGAAAGCAATTTAAATGGACAAATATGCGGACTACTTCTAGACTGGTCCAATTACATGGGTGGTAAAACGATCGGGTCTTCGATCTTCAAACGTCGAGTCATCGACATGATGGTCGTCGAACCCTCCAACCTCGCCTTGCATCGAACGGCCGTCATTTATCTAAGTTATCTAATAAAGCGATAAAATACAACACGGGGGGAATTATTTCCCAAACAACCCGTAATCCATGTACATACCGGGGGGCGGCAAACGGCCCTTAAACAAATAACCCGGTTAGAACATAAGCCCGCGTAAATGTCCCACATAAACATGCAACACAGAATTTTGAAGTTGGGTGCCCAACCGACGTCACGAGCGACGATAGTCTCCAAACTACGTCGACCGTTCGTTCGCCATATCGGCTTTCGAGGCCTTCGGTCGAAACATACATGAGCCTTGGCTCTGATACCACTGTTGGGATGGGCCCGATTAATCGACGCCAGCCCCCGAACAGCGCAACGTGGCTATAGCGGAAGCGCAATTTGTACCGAGCGGCGTAGGGTGGCGAATTTTCGATTTTTAATATCTAAATTCAACCTTACGCCATTCGGCTTCTCCCGAGGGTCTGAGATGCTACCCTAAGCCTCGGGAGATCGCGGTTAATTCGAATTATCAAAATTCGAATTTATTTCCAATTTATTTGAATTAATAATTTAGATCCAAATTAATCGAACAAAGCGGCAACCAGACATTTTTCGATTATTTGGAGACCGAAATGATTTTTGATCAATACCAAACTTTCCAGAATATTTCTACACTTCCTAATGTTCGCAACGATAGGTCTTTCGAATTATTCTGACATCGTTTGATATTTTTCTCAAAATCAAATCTGTGGTTCGAAATTATTAATTCGAGTAAAACGGCAGTCTGCCGTCTTTTAACTATTTGACGACCGAAACGATTTCCGATCGATACCAAATTTTCCAGAATAATTCTACACTTCCCGACGTTTCCAACGAGGGGTCTTGCGAATTATTCCGATATCATTTGGTATTTTTCGTAAATCAAATCGTTAGGTTCGAGGTATACCTTCGATGAACAGAATTTCTTCTGTCGTCGCCTCGGATGGACGTGGCTACACCTCGTCTGGATCCCGGGGCCTCCGGGCTAGATCGCCACGCCGGTATGACCTTGAACGAATCTCTGAGAATACTACCGATGGCTAGACGCAACTCAGTTCGGGCGTCGGGACTCGTCAAACGAACCCGTAGCTTGACGTGGCTTTACAAGTTCTACAACTCTTTTTCTCTAAATTTATTTTATGTCTAATGAGTACCAAGTCATCTCATCTACTCAAGCAACAAACGTTGCTTTTATCATTTATGTAAATATTTTTTTTTTAATTAATTGAGACACTTGTTATACAAGTGTCATATTAAATAATAAAAAAAAAACAATGACTCATTTATTCTACACATCCCGACGTGGATGTGTAGAGTTTTCTATTTTATTTTTTTATTTTTTATTTTATTTTATGGTAATTTCATTTTGGCCCTTGAGGTTTCTAAATTCTCAATTTAGTCCCTCAATTTTAAATAATAAAATAATTAAATCCAATCTAATTATTTTAATTATAATTGAGCCTCACTTAGTTAATTAATTAATCACTTAAGACAATCTTAAGTCCTAATTATTTCCGTGACTGTCACTGGAATTTAACTAAGTCGTCGACACCTCGTATCAACTTTGCCACTACCTCAACGAATCTTATTCGTTAGGTTCCACAGAAAAGCCCGCCGTTTTCGTTCAAGTTCATTAGCATTTTTAAGCGCGACTCTCTAGGTCCGTCTCAACTGGCATGGGAGGAATCCACGAGTCCCGGTATTCGCCTAGCCAATCCCACGGTACCGGAAAGATCCCAGTTGAGAACGAATTTTGATCTAATCGAAATTCGGGCGAACCGACTATAGTGTATACATTTAAATACTTCTTACGCCTTTCACTTGCATCCCGGTTAGGTGAGAGCCATGCAAATGTCAAACTCACTAACCTAACACTATGTGATAATCGAGACCGATCCGATTATTTAAACTCCGCTATGTATCTAATACAAGCAAGTTTTCCAAGCTTCGGCCGAAGGCTTTATAATCGTCACTCTCCGATTACCTCATAGGACATTAACCTACACGAATATAGGCAGTGAATCCCGATAGCAGTCAAAGCCCGGCAATCACCTCCGTAAAGTCGGTTGCGTTTCGTCGCTGACCCGTGTCTCATTTATGAACACTTGCGAGCCCTAGCCAACTAGCGACAAACCGAAATCGCGAAAGCAAATCCGTCAATGACCCTATTGGTCTGTGGCTGCTATAGTCATTCGTTCAATCATTGACAACATCCTAGCCATGTGATTGAGACGAATACGAGCCGAATGTCCGAATACGCAATCTCTCCGATCACCAATATCTCAATTACGACCCACAACCTCTCAAGTAATCGGTGACACTACCGATACTATGTGGTCGTCAATGGATAAGTCATATTCGGATATCTAGTCACCCACCTAGAATCCTTAGACTTACGGACTTTTTATTTAATGTTGAGATTAAGGACCATCCGGTGTCTCCTCTCTTGTCCCACGAGAATCAGACGTCCAACTCAAATATTTGGGTGTTATTTATTTATCGTGTTTATATATATATATATATATATATATATATATATATGCCGCAACCCATCGAATAATATTCAAAGCCAACCCTAAAAAACAACCAAGTGTTAAAATTGGTATAAAGAAAGGCTGTAAAGAGTCATGGAGAGCAACGACGGAAATTATGATTTTTCACACAACTCTGACTGCGAGTTGATCATTGAGATTATCCCCGATGTTTCGACCACCAATCCCCAATCCTCCGATCACCTTCATCACTCTGCAGATCATAATGGTATGGTACTTTCTTTTCGATTTATTACTGATTATCGAAAGATTATCCACCTATAATCATCGATTAATTAACACTTGTTTACTGCATGTGATGAATTGATTTCTATGGAAGAGTGCTCAAGAGTTTCAAAGTTTCATGTGAATTCTACTCTTTTAGGAGAAAAGAGTCCATTCTTCCACCACGTAATAATAATTTATATTCTTAATTTGCTTCCTTCTTAATTTGGCTTTCAGACTTCTTTTCAATTTTCTTGCAGTTGTTTGCAAATGCTACTACCATGGACGAATCACTACAACGATCCGCCGCTCTGAGTATCCAAGCTTGCGATACGTACGTGGCTTTGTCGTGCAAGCTAAAATCAGGCGATTTGTTGCTCGATAAGCATTTATTCTTTTCGCATGAATGAACAGAGGAATCGACTTTTATGGAACTCCTCAGTTATATGCACAGCGTTACATTAACTGTCGTGGCCGCGTCGCCTGCCTTGCTGAAGTTGGCGGACAAGTTCCAGGTGGTTTCGTGCGTGAGGCTCTGTGCGAGTTTACTAATCGGAATGCCCATGAGTACCCAGTCTGCACTGCTTATTCTGGATCTTACCTCAAACCCTAATATCACAGCTGTCGATAAAGTCAAACACCTGGTCGACGCCGCAACACAGTTCATGGCGCCTTGATTTTTCCAATTGTTAGTAATCGAACCAATTGTATATATCTGCATATCATGTGTGTTGCACAATGTTGCATTGATTTTAGCCTCGAATTGGGATTCATGTATCATTTGTGTTGCAGAGATTTGCACGAACAGAGGAACGTGTCTCTTGCTTGCATGGAGGCCATCTTGTCGTCTGATTCTCTTGCGGTTGACTCGGAGGATATGGTGTCTGGGAGCGTAGAGTTGTGGCTAAAGAATCGTTATCCAAAGGCAGAGGACCAGCGAAAACTCTTTTCGACACGCTTGGGTCGGTATATTCGGTTCCCCTTTTTGTCTAAATGGATGCTTGAGCACCGCGTTATTGTTGGATATAATCTCAAAGTAAAAATTAAGAAAGAATAAAGGAAATAAAATAATAAATATAATAGACACATAGGAGTACATGTGTCATGTATTATAAGGAAAACAAAAAAAATGACAACACGTAAAGGGGCTTAGTCATCTTATAAGAGGAGAAATAGAAAATGATTTTGTCTTCTTAAGTTTCTATATAATGCACTTGTATGCATATTTGTAAATGTGTGGTGGTGTGAGCATTAATGAAAATTATTGTATGATGTGTTAGCATTAAACAAAAATATTTCTCTTTCTATCCGTTCTCTTGCTACATAAACTTTAAAGAAAAATAACAAAGTGGTATCAGAGCTGATGGTGTCAACGGAGCCGATGCAGCCGACAGAGCCAAAGGTGTCGATGGTGTGGACGTGGATATGAGATGTCCACATGTTAATCCCACAGCTCACCGAGAGTAACTACAAGGTGGAGCGTCGAGATGAAAGCTCTCTTCAAAGCGCAAGGCGTATGGAAAATCTTCGAAGAAGGATATACCAAACCCGAAAATACGACCGGGAAAACAAGATTGCAATGGAAGACGTTGCAAGACTCCTGCATACAAAGTAATGTTGCACTCCTCATCATCTACGCTGCAGTTGATGATAATGGTTTCAGAAAAATAGGCGGAACGAGAAACGCCAAAGAAGCCTGGGAACTGTTGGAGAAAGCGTATAAGGACACTGATCGCACAAACCAAGTTCGGCCACAAAATCAAGGCGAACTTGAGATGGCAAAAGAAAACGACGATGTCGAGTTTCCCGAAGACGAGGGGGAGATAGAAGGTGAAACGTCAACGACGCAAGCTGACGGTGAAAAGACAAAAGAGATGGAATATCCAAAGGCCGAGGAACCCGTGAAGGAAAAAAAAGAAAAAAGAGCTCAAAACGAAGAAGAGCTCGGAAACGTGAAGGCGTATGAAGAAACGCCGCCACCACAACCTCCTGAGAAAGTCGAGAAAATCAACGTGAAAGCATCGGAGAATGCCCGGGAGATAAAGATTAAGATCGATGACGCCATGCACACGTCGACAGAAGAAACCAAAGACAAAAACCAGAAAGGCGATACGAAAGAAGAGGCGAAACAGAAGTTGACGCTCAAGCAGGCTGAATAGGCCTTACTAGGTGAGACGCAGGAACACGACGATATGGTCGCGCATGAAGTCATGACGGAGACCCTGCGAAAACCTGGCGAAGAAGTCAGTCACCACAATATCTGGGAACCTAATGAGGTCAGCCCTAAAGAGATGGAGCGCGTTAACAAGGAAAAAGCGCGTCAGAAAGAAAAGGAGGTGAAAGAATGGATCGAATCGAGGAACAACCTCGAAAATTAATAAACAACTTGAGAACCCGAAGCAACGACAAGTACAAGCTTGCCGGAAAATTAAAGACGGACGAGAAAGACGAGATCGCGACGACGATCAAGGAGGCCCTCAAGCGTATGGGCGATAACCAAAATATGAAGAAAAAAGAGATCGACGAGGACTTCATAAAAGCCGAGGAGGAGGTAAAACATAAATTCGAAAATATGTTCGTAAGAAATGGGGCGGAGCAGTACAAGACCGCTACAATTGAGGAAATCAACGTGAAGAGGCTCATTAAGAAGGGTGAAGGATTCGGCATGCCAGATTTTACTGACAAGGTGACGAGCTCGAAGAAATACATCATGAGAATGAAGGAAAATTACGAAAATATTTATTACATTAGCAGGACGACGTGTACGGACGAACACATGGCTGTTTTTTACGACGTGAAAAAGAACTCCCCGTGCTGTTTGGAGACGACTCAGTACGGCATGACGACGAACATGGCGAGGATCACGAAGGCATGTACAGACGGCAAGTGGCGAGCCGCAACGTACGACAGACGAAAGCGGGTCAAATTTAAAGAGCGATGAAGGACCTAAATACTTTGAGATTAAGGGGAAATTTGTTGGATATAATCTCAAGTAAAAATTAAGAAAGAATAAAGAAAATAGAATAATAAATATAATAGACACATAGGAGTACATGTGTCATATATTATAAGGAAAACAAAAAAAATGACAACACGTAAGGGGGCTTAGTCATCTTATAAGAGGAGAAATAGAAAATGGTTTTGTCTTCTTAAGTTTCTATATAATGCACTTGTATGCATATTTGTAAATGTGTGGTGGTGTGAGCATTAATGAAAATTATTGTATGATATGTTAGCAGTAAACAAAAATATTTCTCCTTCTATCCGTTCTCTTGCTGCATAAACTTTAAAGAAAAAGAACAGTTATTGACTCCGGCGTTCTAGATGAGGATTCCGTGCATAAAGCAGTGATTGATGCCTTACTTTTCAAAAGCACGACCCCACTCGATCACTACCATGATCCTACTATACTGGACAGAATCTCCGCGACACACCGCGGGTATGTGAGGCGGGCCTATGATGTGGTGCCTGTTAGGGTGCTCGAGTTCGAATTTCCTTGCCAGGAGGTCATGGTCTATCTCGATATACATGCGCTCCTCTCGTTCATGATTACCAAGATGTTCAGGTTGGGCGAATCCCAGTTCATTCTCTTTGTAGAAGGAGCTGGCTGCGCCGGTTCTTGAAGGTTTGATGTTCATTTGGAGATGAATCTGAGGTGCCACTTGCTCTCGAGTACGGGTTTCCTGTCAGGTCAAAATGCACCAAAAGGTTCGTTTTGAAAAGCGGCGGCCCAATTGAACTGGACCTCAGTTTGATGTTATACAGGACTCCGTTGATCGATTTTGAGGAGGGGAAGAGTCTTGATTTCATCGACGGGGTTGTCTACGTCAAGCTCAAACGTAGAAGAAAAACCGAATCAATCACACTTTGAAATAATGAAAGATGGGATGGTGTTAGGATATTTAATAGATTGTGTCAATAGTTTAGGTCTTAGGATTTATTCTGTAATTATCCTTTAGCTTAGGCTTAGGACTATAATGTAATTATCTTATATTTAGTGATTGGGCCTTAATATACCTAGGGTTAATGTGGTATATAAGGTTTTACCAACTCACTTTTGAAGGTAATCAAAGATAAAAGGCTTATCCAAATTTTTCACACAATACACACACTCAAAGGTGAGAATACTCCCTTTTCATTCCATTAAATCCCCTTTGATTCCTTGTTTGGTGCAATCGGGACCAACAAGTGGTATCAGAGCAAACGTGGATCGATCTGCATTGATTTGAGTCCAGTTTCGTTCGATTCCAAGAAAGATCAAAGGTGTTTTTGAATAAAAAATCACTTTCGGGCATTTTGAGCTCGGTTTGGGGTGTTTATGCTTTGTTTTTGTGTTTAAAACCTTCCCCCAGATCGATTCTATGCCTAAGATGTTTTTAAAAAAACTTTTGGATCAGTTTTAACGAGTTTTGAGCAAGATTGAAGCAAAAACTTTTCAGAAAAGGACATCTCGGCCATTCTCTGTTTTCGGTCGATTTGACCTAATTCTTGTTGTTTTTAGCTCACAAATCGGTCGATTATGTGTTTAGCAAAGAATTTCTGAAGTTTAGGATCAAGTTTGAGCGATTTTGGTTGAGATTTGAGCAAGAACGGGACGATTTTCTGGGAAAACGCGTGAAAGCAATGGAACAGTACTAACGTGTTCTTGACCGCGAAATTTTGTGCTTGATCGTTCAAGTCCGCGAATTTTCCATGTCCGCGAAAGTCGATCCTGAGAATTTTTAAACCGCGAAACTTTTACTTATACTACATTTTTTCGCAACTGCCCACATTCAAATCCGAGAAATTTTAAACCGCGAATCTTTGATCTATACTACATTTTCGCAACTGCCTACTTTCAAGATCCGAGAAGTTTAAGCCGCGAAACTTTCACGTATACAGCATTTTTTTTCGCAACTGTTTACTTTCAAAATCCGAGAAACTTTCACCTGCGAAATTGGCTTACTTTTCATAATCCGAGAAATTCCATATCCAAGAAAGCTTATTCCAAGAATTTTTTTTGGCCGCGAAAATTTTCTCAACGTGCGAAATTTTTTAACTTGCGAAATTTTCTTGCGAAGCTTTAAAATTCTCAACGTGCGAAACTTTTTTAACTTACGAAAATTCTCTTGCGAAGCTTTAAATTCTCAACTTGCGAAATTTTTATAACTTGCGAAAATTCTCTTGCGAAACTTTAAATTCTCAACTAGCGAAATTTTTATAATTTACGAAGTTTTCTTGCGAAGCTTAAAAAAAATCTCAACTTGCGAAATCTTTATAACTTGCGAAATTCTTCAACTTGCGAATTTTTCTAACGTGTTAAATTCTTCTAGGGTTAAAATTTTCTCGGGTTAAATCTTTCTCAAACTTATTTAAGATTTGATCCTTACACTTTAGTCCTATCACCCTAGACCACTTTTGACATTAAATATTTTTCTCGCCTCAAATCTCGCTCTTAAATTTCTAGAACTTCTCCTAATTTCAAGATATATTTTCCCTTCATACATTATCGACCATCACACACGCTCACTTAGTTCTAAGAAATTCTTTAAACAGTTTTCTTCTCAAAACTCTACACGTTAAACTCGTATTTCTCATCTCGTTCGTTACTAACTTTCTAATCTCTACAAGATCAAAACCACGGACGATTCGACTGCACCAACCATGTCTACCACGAATGACATCTCAACAGTGGGCTCCGACACCAGGCCACCTATGCTGCGACAAGGCGACTACAGCATATGGACAAACCGGTTCCTCACATTCATCAGGAACAAAGGCGCACCACTCTCTCAATACCTACTAGACTCCATCTTCAATGGTCCAGCACAATTCTGGACAATCATCCCTGCACAGCCAAACGCAAACCCTCCCATGGATGAACGCCGCACTCCAAGAGGTCCCATCAATGAGGATGAAGAGGCTCGCGTACAGGCCGACGAGACTGCCAAAGGATACCTCTTCCAGGCTATGGGCAACGAAGTCTACGCTCACATCGAGTGCTGCACAACTGCTAAGGAAATATGGGATGAACTCTTAGAAATTATGGCAGGCACAACTGAGAGTGCTCAGGGGAGGAAATCAGCATGTCTCTCACAGTATGAACATTTCCAAGCCTACGAAGGAGAGGAGCTGCGTGACACATATCTCCGTTACTTGAAGGTCATCAATGAACTCAAGAAAGCCAGGATCTCGAGGGACAAATTCGACATCAACAACCGCTTCCTTGGTAGCCTCAAACCACATTGGGGAAATGCAACTGTTATGATGATTCAGAGTAAGGACCTCTCCAACACCTCCATTCATGCTCTCTACGACAGCCTATCTGCCTATGCTCCATACGTGCAACCTCAGTATAAAAACACTCGAGTCGATCCGCTGGCTCTCCTCTCAAACAAGACTACCAAACGATCTTCCATCTCTAAGGCCAAATAGAACAAAGGGAAGCTACCAGCTGTTATATCTGATGCCTCTTTAGGATCCGAAGCTGATACAGAATCGGATGAAGATGTTCGTGATCTACGCAAACAACTGGCAATGCTCACAAAGATGGTCACAAAGAAGATCGGGAAAAAATCTTCATCCTCCTCCAATCGCCAAAGGACCTTTTAGCGGCAGCAAAAAGACCACTCCCACAGAAGAATCAAAGCCGATAAAGAAAGAGGAGGACTCAGCACCTCAAAAGTCTGTGAAGTGCTTTCGATGTGGAAAGACAGGCCACTTTGCCAAGGAATGCCACGCCCCACGCGTGAAGGACTCTGGCTACTACGACCGTAAGGCCAGAATGACCCACAAAATGGAAAGTGGCAAAGTTCTGCTTACTGAAGAAGCTGAATGGGTGAACGACACTTCAGAAGACGAGGAGCCTCAGGATCAAGATTGCTGCATGGCAAGGCTGGTCGAACATGACGAGGACGAGGAGATGGGTCACACCGGTGAAAACACAGCTAAGACTCCTACCAACGCTGAGTCTGAAGTACGAATCTCGCAACTCGATGATGTGTTTAGTCACCGACCCACCATTAAGAACCCCACCGTAGACGCTAAGGTTTATGATGAACTTAGGCTAAAATTTGAAAACAACTATGCATTACTTAGTTTAAAAATAGAAGAGCTTGCTTGTGCAAACGAACGTCTAATGGCCTCCGAAGCGTTAGTCAAACGTCTGCAAAGCAAGAATAAGCAAAATGAGAATAAGGTGAAGGAAACCACACTGGCCATCAGTTCATGCGAAACATCTCGTCTCCTAACTGCATCCCAATATGAACTACTTACCAAGGAAAGAGTTAGGCTGTACCGAAAGGTGAAGGAACTTGAAGAGCAACTTCACCTTAGAAACGAAAACTCACGCATCTTATGCCTATTGAACCAACCAGTGGAAACTGAATTCTACAACGCCCGGGGGGGATTGGACTGTCTAGCAATTGCAATCCAACACCGCTGACAGTTAAAAGATATAACATGTGCAACAGTACGTTCCTGCAAACAAGAAATTGTGCTCCCCCGCTGCTTAAGCCATTTGTGAGATCATCCTCCGCTATCATCTCAGAAGAAACAAGAGAACAGAACATTCATTGGGCAGAAATCGCGTATGACTACACAGAATTGAATAATAGAGATAAGACTAAGATATCCTCACCCACGGAGGATGTCGAAACGTTACTCCCAAACGAAGAACAAGAAGTTGCGTTCCAAGATGTGCTCTCTCGCACCTACATCCCAAAGAAACTACTAATCATAGCAGAACTAGAACGCAACTAGAAGTAGAAAGGAAGGTCTTTGCAAATGAGCGAGATGAACTACTTAGCAAAATCTACACACTAGAAAAATTTCCCAATACGAACTATCCCTCTACATCGAGTCAAGTATCTGATTCTCAAACATGTAAATGTAAGAGGACGGCGAAAATGACTCATGAAGCTGACATATGTTCTAACACTAACTCTAATATTCTTATGGATACAGGGAATGTGAGTTCGACGTCTCTGGAAGGCAGTTCGCATCAAATAAAGGAGAACCCACTCTTCGATGACAAGAAGAAAAAACCATCCTATATTCGTCCTTCCTCTCTATGTACTGAATCCCACTGTCCAAAGTTCGTAGACAATTATGTTGTCAAAACTTATCTTTCTTTTACCAAACTTATGTCTATGTGCTGCTGCAATGATTTTGTTCTCCCACGATTTCATGAATATGAAACACATGAACACGCAACCCTCAGACCTCGCAAGCGAACCTTCTCTACGACGTCACTGAATTCTCCCATCTCGCCTAAGCCCAAGGTCAAGCGAAAACGCCTCCCGCCGCGCAAACTCACCTACTACTCGAAAGCCAAAGGCCACCAAAACCGAAGCACGAAAACAACAACCACATTACTCACGCCAATTCATGTATAAGGCGCCATACATGCAAGCACAAGTTAGGAAAATTTGGGTTAGAAAAACCATAATCCCGCCTCATCAAACAAACGATAAAGGGAAAGTTAAATTAGAAGCAACACAATCTGATTTAGTAACCACATTTCCCATTAAGCGCATAAAAACTTTAGATATATCACAAGAATGTCCCGTCCGAAAACGGGGACCCAACGTTTGTTGATGATTGCAGGTCTGTCATGTGTGGTATCTAGACTCGGGTTGCTCCACACACATGACGGGGAACAAGGAGCTGTTGAGCAACTTCTCCGAGCGCTATCTCGGAAGGGTCTCCTTTGGAAACAGTCAAATGGCGCCAATTCTCGGAACTGGTGATCTCGTCCATGACAAACTGACGATCAAGGGCATCTCTTACGTTGAGGGTTTGAGCTACAATCTCTTCAGCATAGGTCGTTTCTACGACAAAGGATACAAGGTTCTCTTCGAATCTGACATCTGCAGCATTATAGATGCATCGGGACTGCCACTTCTTTCTGGAACGCGCACGTCTCACCTCTACGTACTCAATCTCACGACCTCTCGACCAGTATGCCTTCTCTCTCGGGCTGCACCTAAGTTGAATGATCTATGGCACCGACGGCTTTCACATCTCAATTTCAAGACTATCAACAAACTGCGTCAGAATAAACTCGTCAACGGTCTACCCCAACTAACATATCATAAGGAACACCTCTGCTCTGCCTGTGAATTGGGGAAGATGAAGCGATCGTCTCACATATCCAAGGAAACAGCGTCCTCCAAGCTCATCCTCGAGCTCTTACATATGGATCTATGTGGCCCAATGCCTACGGCCACACTCGGAGGAAGACGGTATATTCTTGTGATTGTCGACGATTTTTCACGCTACACATGGATGAAACTCATTCGTACAAAGGATGAAGTTCCTGATATAATTATCGAGTTTGTTGTTACGTCCCAAACTCTTCATCAACAGAAGGTTCGGATTATCAGAACTGACAACGGAACTGAGTTTAAGAACAAGAAGCTCAGTGATTTCTATGCCACTCAGGGCATCACTCAGCAGTTCTCAGCTGTGAAGACACCGGAACAGAATGGTGTCGTTGAGCGTAAGAACAGGACACTAGTTGAAGCAGCCAGGACTCTCCTCATTCAATCCGGCCTTCCTCACACTCTTTGGGGCGAAGCAATTCAAACGGCCTGTTACACACAGAACCGGGCTTCCATCCACAAGAGATTCAACCGCACTCCATACGAGATGTTGAACAACCGTCGTATACCAGATATATCTTATCTAAGGGTCTTCGGATGCCGATGTTTTGTTGCCAACGATCGCCAACATCTTGGGAGGCTTGATCCAAAAGCACTCGAAGGAATCTTTGTTGGTTATTCACTAAACTCGAAGGCATACAGAGTCTATCTTAAGGAGAAACGATCTGTCATTGAGAGCACAAATGTCACCTTTGACGAAAGCGAAGGCGACCTCATGGCTTCTGCTCATATTAGTCCAGAACCAGGTCTTCTACAGTCGTTGACAAAAGGTCAACCTTCAACGGCGGGAACTTCCTCATCTGAGAGCAACTCTGGTGAACTGGACCTCGATCTACTTTTCGAGTACTTCTATCCAGTTCCCAAGACTCCCGCCGCCACCACTGAACCTACCGCTGCACCCACTCCACCTACACCACCAGCTATCGGCAATGACGTCGTCCCTCCAAACTTGGATGCACTCAATCTCAATGAAGACGACATTTTACCCAACCCTGGGAACATTGCTGATCCTGATGCTGAACCCTCTCAATCCACTACGGTTGAGATCTCTTCTTCGGACACCGGACCCCAATCTAATGAGTCTCAAATCGATACAAATGCGGCCAGCTCCTCACAAACAAATGTACCACTTTGGGCTCGCTCTCACCCTACCGATCAGATTATTGGGGATCCCACATCCGGTGTTTCGACGCGTTCAGCCACGATGAATGAAAGTCTGTTTGCTTGCTATCTCAGTCAAGTCGAACCATCACGAGTAGCTGAAGCTCTCAACGATCCTGATTGGCTGATTGCAATGCAGGAGGAAATAAATCAGTTTGAACGTCTACAAGTTTGGGAACTCGTACCACGACCTCACAACAGATCCATTATCGGCACGAAGTGGATCTTCAAGAACAAAAAGGACAAAGACAGTGTTGTCATCCGCAATAAAGCAAGACTTGTGGTTAAAGGGTACAACCAACAAGAAGGAATCGACTACGATGAAACTTTTGCCCCCGTTGCCAGGATCGAAGCTATAAGAATTTTTCTTGCCTTTGCTGCTCACAAGAACTTTAAAGTCTACCAAATGGATGTGAAGACTGCATTTCTGAATGGATTTCTCAAAGAAGAAGTGTACGTTGATCAACGTGAAGGGTTCTTGAGCGAAGAGTTTCCTCATCACGTTTATCGACTCTACAAGGCTCTCTACGGACTAAAACAAGCTCCCCGAGCTTGGTATGACGTCCTTTCAGATTTCCTCGTTCAGTCAGGATTCAAGAAAGGATCTCTGAATACAACCCTCTTCACCAAGCGGAGTGACCCTGACATCATGATTGTACAGATTTATGTCGATGACATCATTTTTGGATCGACTGAACCACAACTGTGTGAAGAGTTCGCAGATTTGATGAAAGAAAAATTCGAAATGAGTATGATGGGCGAGATGAATTTCTTTCTTGGTCTTCAAGTAAAACAACTCCCCGACGGAATCTTCATCAACCAGTCCAAATACATCCATGACATCCTCGAGAAATATGGAATGAAGGATGCTAAGACTGCTGCAACACCTATGTCTCCCTCTGGCCGACCCGACGCGGACCCATCTGGTGCTCCTGTCGACCAAACCGTCTATCGTGGGATAATAGGCTCTCTTCTATACCTCACTGCTAGTCGACCGGATATCGTTCTCTCGACAGGAATCTGCGCTCGTTTTCAGGCTACACCGAAGGAATCCCATCTCACTGCTGTCAAAAGGATTCTCCGCTATCAAAGGAACACCCAATCTGGGTTTGTGGTATCCCACTCGATCGGACTTCAAGCTGGTTGGATTCTCTGACTCGGATTACGCGATGGATTCTCTGACTCGGATTACGCGGGATGCAAGATGGATAGAAAAAGCACCTCTGGAGCTGCACACTTCTTGGGCGGTAAACTCGTGAGTTGGTCGTCTCGAAAACAAAATTGTGTCTCAACTTCGTCGACGGAGGCAGAATATATCGCCGCCGCTAGTTGTTGTTCACAGCTTTTGTGGATGAGAACCCAACTACGAGATTTTAATTTTCATGTTGATAAAATTCCCATTTATTGTGACTCAAAGAGTGCAATTGCGATGACGAGTAATCCAGTACATCACTCGAGGACGAAACACATAGATATTCGTCACCACTTCATCAAAGAACATGTCGAACAAGGGACGATTGAATTGCACTACGTCACAACCGAAGATCAACTGGCCGACATTTTCACAAAAACCGTTAGATGTCAAACGATTCCAACACCTAGTGACTATGTTGGGCATGTTGAATATTCAGTTGTGATCAATCGCCCCTACATGAACTTTGATTAAGTGTACATATTTCCTTTCCACTTCACTCCATTGTCTATGTGTCTTCTGAATTATGTCTTTTTGAGGGGGAGTTTTCGATTAAGGGGGAGCGTCTGATTTTTCTATTATTTTTAAAGTAAAGTTTTCGATTAAGGGGAGCTTCTGATTTTTCCATTACTTAAAAAGGAGAGCTTTAGATTAAGGGGGAGTTTCTGATTATGCCTATATAAAAATAAAATTTTGTGTTGAAATTCTAAAGTTTGGTCAAATTGAGTCAAAATTGGACTGATTAAAATGTTTTGGGTTGAATTTTAAAATTTCTGGTCAAAAAGGGTCAAAATTGGACCAATTGAGCTTCAATTGGACCCAATTTTGACCAAGCCCGCGAAAATCATATCTGGACCCAGCTTTGATCAAGCCCATGAATTTCGGCCCATTTACACAAAATTTCGCATGAACAGTGACTAAAACCCCTAAAACCCCAAAACCCTTAACGTTATTCACTATCCTAAAATTCCCGAGAAAATTCAAAACTTTCGCGACCCCTCTCTCAAAAATTTCGCAACTCCCCGCATCGCGTCGTCGTCAAAATCTGCTTTCAAAATCCGTTTCTTGCTACCTCCATTGTCGCAAATCAGCTTCTCGGTATGAATACACCTCAGATAAATCAATTCCAGTCACTTTAAGCTGTTTTGCCCCGTTTCGATTAAATTTGTTAGGTTAGAATAAATTTTTGGCGGCCTCTGAATCGAACTCATGATATGTTATTAATGTTTAATATCCCCAAATATGCATTGCCCATTCAATTACGAGTCGATTAAGCCAAGATTATAGCATTTTGGTTGAGATTTGAGTAGGCCTAAGGCTAAAATCATTGCGTCGTGTCGCATGCTTTCGCACTGTGTTCTTCACTGCGAAAATTCTCAAGAAAAAATTGCTTTAAAACGTTAATTTTCGCTGCTACAGTGAGGACAGTTCCGCGAAAATTTTTCCGAGAAATTTCTTACGTTGAAAGTTTCGCTACTACAGTGAGTGAGGTTCCGCGAAATTTTATCCGAGAAATTTCCAGCGCTAAAATTTTCGCTGCTACAGTGACTAAGGAAATGCGAAACTTTCATTCGAGAATTTACATGTGTTAAATTTTTTTTTCGCTGCTACAGTATGTGAAGTCCCGCGAAAGTTTATCTGAGAATTTTTTTTTATTCACGACAAAACTTTCTCTGCTATAGTGAGTGTCACCCCGCGAAAATCTCATAACACATCACTTCATACTACATACTTTCGCATCTTCACTCTTTCGCAACCACGGTGAAACACGAAAATTTTCTCAATGCATAAAGCTTTTTCCTTCCGCGAAACTTTCATATCACTTGCGAAATTTTCCTAACACATGCGAAAATTATCTCTATATGCGAAATTTCCTTGATATATGCAAAAATGTCTCCCGACGTGTCTATGTATGATAACTTGCGAATTTTCTCATTACATGCGAAAATTTGGGCAACTTGCGCGATTTCTTAACTTGCGAAAATTTACCATACTCGCGAAATTTTACTCACTGTGCGAAAATTTCTCATGACATGTCTATGTGCAATCACTTGCGAAAATTTCCTAATGCATGCGAAAATTTTCCTATCTGCGAAATTTACCCAATATGCGAAAAGTAACATTACTTGCGAAAATTTTCTCTATCACTTAGCGAATTTTCATTACATGCGAACCTTTACACAATATGCGAAAATTTTCCACTATTGCAAACATTTCCCAATACATGCGAAATTCTCCACTGAATGCGAAATTTTCTTTACTTGTGACAATTCTCCTTAGATAAGAAATTTTTGACTACATGCGAAAATTGTCTTCAATTCAAAATTACTAAGTGCTAAATCCTTTTGCATGCGAAAATTTTTTGAAACAACAGGCGAGACTTCCTAACTTGCGAAAATTTTCCATGTCTATTTGTTTAGCAAATTCTCTCATCTCACATTAATTCCTACTAATCATATTACAATTACTGTCAAGCGCAGATATGACTGAAAAAGATCAAAGCACAATTGAAGTGCTTGAGGCGGCTGCAATCCAAAGGGACATTGCTCGCATCGAACTCAGCACGCGTCTCTATGTCCCACCACCCGAGCAGATCTTCCCACTGAGTCAATGGGCGGCCCTGATTCCCAACAACTACAAGGTGGACCTGCACAGCTTTCGGTGCGATGCCCCCGTAATTGTCGAAATCCTCAAAGGGCACCCACTTCGCCATGCCCTCACATATGGCGAGCCAGAAGCACAGGTGTATCTTCAACAATTCTGACATACACTGCAACTAGCTGGACCACTCCATCTTGCCAAAACCTTATCCGCCCAAATTGATCAAGAAACCGTGGTCCTCACTCGCAAACTACTACAAGAAGTGCTTCAACTCCCAATCTACTCACCATACGACCCACTACCAACCCATGAACAACTCATCGAGGACATAGACCGGCTGGGCTATCAACCAGAAACCAAGAAGAAGAAGGGCCCACTTGTCCTCAGTGAAGTCACCACCCGCAACCTACCTCAACCCTGGCGCACACTGTACTTGCTGGTGAACAAATGCATGTCAGGGAAGCATGCTGGTCAGGACCGGGAAAACTCTCAAATCCTCACCATCCTCACCGGCATCGCTCACAACCGCAAGTACAACTACGCCGACATCATCTGGATGGATCTTGTCTCAATGATCCAACGTCGCGACCGGGAAGTTGCCAAGGGAGTCACAAACCGCTTCGTCCCTTACATGCGGTGGCTCCCAGCTCTCATCAGACATTTCCGGTTGCACTCCACCAACATTCGCATCCGACCGGCAGCGGAACACTTCCTCATCCCCACGGTCGAGAAGTTTGCGAAGAAAAACACCCCGGCGAAGGACCGACACGCCATGATAATTCCGGACGAAGTTCTCGCCTACGCAGACCAGACAAATCCACACGTCCAGGAATATCGCGCCTCAACCGCCTCATTCCGAGAAAGCCCCAGACCCCTATCTACTGTCCCTACGGCGCAGATCAACCCCACTGCTCCCAACCCCGGGACTAGCCAAACCCCCACCACCACCTCCAAAAAGTCAGCGAGTCGCGCCGCATCCTCTTCCTCCCGCGCTCTGAAAAAACGGTCGCGAGAGGATGACGTAAGCCGCCCCACGGAGCATCGATCGAAACAAAAGCACGATCGACCTCCTCAGCCACAGATAAGCCGAGCCGAACCAATAGGTACAGGAGGTGATGTGTTCACCTCCCGAGTAGAAGTCGTGGCATCTGGCTCAACCACGCAAACGACCCCACCAACCCACTTATCTTCCTCTCTACAGGAAGATATTTCATTTCACGAGGAGCCACGTATACCATCGACATCCCACTTGGAGATAGTCGATGTTGAAACAAGCAGTCCCTCGCCTCAGACTGCATCCTCTTCATGCACATCGAGTATAGTGCCCTCACTCCCCATTGTTTCATCCATTTCTAGGACACATACACCTTTTACTGCACCACAGAGTCTTCGTGACTCTGTCAGACGCTCGGTGATGTCTCTGTGACTGAGAGCGGAAGACCTAGCACGGCCAACATCACAACAACCGTGAGCCTAGGCCATCATTCGATTGAGTCCGTCTCATCGATGATGCCAACGGGAAGTCTAAGTGACCCCGTCTTTTCCAGTCCTGTGCAAACGGGCGGCCGATCGGCAATCTTCTCCGATTCGGTGTCAGTTGGCATTCTCCGTGAATCCAACTTGTTAACCTTACCCACTTTCGTCACCGAGACCGCGCTAGAGACCCGTCTTCAAGAGTTTGCAAAGACTCTTGAGGCGTCGATTCTCGATAAAGTTTACGCGCGTCTCGATGCGTCCACCGTCGACAAAGGGAAAGGTGTGGCCCCGGAGACGCCACCACCGACTCAGAATGTGGATGCTGAAGTCATTCTCTCTGCCATTTCCGCGAAGGAGCTATTCTACCTTCTACGAGCAAGAATCGAGTCGATGACGGAACTCGACGAGGAGGAACAGCAGATGAAGAGAATGATGACTCAACCCATGACTTGCCGCGCTCAAGGCGAGTCCAGCGGGATCAGGCGCGACGATCAAGACGATGATCAAGATCGCCGCGAGGGGGAGAATAGGCAGCTAGGCCAACAATCCCAAGGACTCATGCACTCGACGCCGTCCTCCTCCTCCGGGCCTGAAACAACGCCCGTAACAGAAACCTCACACCCCACTAGCCAAAAAACTCACCTTATCTACCCTGAGTCACTAGCCAAATCACCCTCACCACCACCCACTACCGTCTCCAAAACTCTAATCGTCACATCGACGTTAGAGACCACCCCCACACCGTCTCCACCCACAGTCTCCGAACCTCTAACTATCACATCGATGTTAGAGGCCACCACCACACCTACACCACCCGACACCCAATCCTTGCCAAAACCATCACCACAGCTGAACCACCAGAGTCTGCACCACAACCATCCCCACAATCCACAAACTCTTCTGACGCAACACCCTCGCCACCACACAGCGACACTGCGCACAGAACGAGATCGAAGCCTACATCTTCAATGATGAATGGTTGTACACACCCGCCGATGCAGTAGCAGCCAGGAAGCTGGTGGAAAACGCTCGACGTCTGCTAATGGAAGCCTCACTAACGCTGATCAACACTGCAGACAACAAGGACGGAGAGGAGTACGACGTTGAACCTGCCGAGCTCGAGAACATCCTACAATTCCAAACGCAGCAAACTGAGGCCCCTGCTGCTCAAACGGATGTACCCACGGTGGATATACCGGAAGCACCGTGGGAAAACAAAAAGATCACCGCGCCGTTTCAAGAAGAGATCAGGAAGAGGATCTGGCGACGCAAGGAGCAGATCATCACAACCTTCGACGAATTTGAGCTGATGAACATCCAAAATTGGAGCGAGAGAAAGAAGCAGCTCTATCGATGGAGCCTTCTCTGCCACAAATGCACAAAAAGGACGCTATCCGATGAGGAAAACATCGCTCAGGAAATGAATCGGGCCCCCATCTGCAAAGTTACTGACCTCCGCCAAGAGTCTAAAGGACCTGCCCATTACCCAGTATTCACAGTAATGAGGCAGGATGAGAGCTACTGTGAAGTCAGTGAGGCGGACTTCAAGTTTCTGCGCCTGGGCGACCTGTACAGCATGCTGGAATCCATGAAGCAGTTCAGACTTGTCCTCAGAAGCTCTGGACATCTCGTACGTGCTGAACCGGTCACCATGGGATATGTGGCTCTCAAACGCCACATGCTCCGACAGGTCAGATTCTTCGCCGCCCACGATCTGCAGATGGCGGTGGAGCACAACCTGAAGAAGGTGAATCTGACTCGCCCATCTTTCAAGAACGCGGACGACTACCGAGAAGGCGATGTGATCGATGGAGACGATCCGGCGGTCGCCTACTCGAACTATAAGGGAAAGATGAGGATGCTGCGCTGAGTGGCAAAGTTCTCGGATGGAACGCTCACCATCATCCAAGACAAACTCATGAAGATTTGCCGCATACTTTCAGAAGAAGATCCTCTCTGCCGATCCAAGTTCGCGAAGCTCATTGACGCTATAGCTAATCGAATGGTACTTCGAAGGAATCTCCGCGCCTTCGAGTTCAAGCTAGGGCTTCGGGAAACACTCGCACGCTAATCCACCACCGCGACGCTCAAGATCCAAGACTCCCAACAATTGACACAAAGGGGGAGATTGTTAGGATATTTAATAGATTGTGTCAATAGTTTAGGTCTTAGGATTTATTTTGTAATTATCCTTTAACTTAGGCTTAGGACTATAATGTAATTATCTTATATTTAGTGATTGGGCCTTAATATACCTAGGGTTAATGTGGTATATAAGGTTTTACCAACTCACTTTTGAAGGTAATCAAAGATAAAAGGCTTATCCAAATTTTTCACACAATACACACACTCAAAGGTGAGAATACTCCCTTTTCATTCCATTAAAACCTCTTTGATTCCTTGTTTGGTGCAATCGGGCAGATGGATTGTTCTTCTTAGTTTCTATTTGTTTAATTGCAGTTCAATCTCTATTTTATTGACATTATATCTATATTCAATTATTGATGATCTGGTTTAACGACATTTTTCTTTTTTTCCCCTTCCGATACTTCTTGATCAATACAATCGTCTGAAGTGTAAAATATGCCTAAGAGGGGGGTGAATTAGGCTACAAAAATTTGGCTTGTTCTTCTTTGAAAAATACTTTGTTTAAGAAGATATTTGCATAGTATGTTATTTCCCAGAAAGCAGTACGAGTATCAATGTTATCTCCCTAACCCTATTTAAAAAATATCACGTTGTTTTCAGAAGTCGTTTCAACGATATCACCTAGTTATTTGCACGCGTCCCGGGTTTGTCTCACAGAAAAGTAAATGGCAGAAAGTAAAGTGAGACGCGATTTTTATACAGGTTATATCCCCAACTGGGGTTTAATCCTGTCCTTGGGGTGTGATCTCCCCAAGAGTTCCAATCAATCACTAGGTATTACCGGTTACACTATGATTGACCCGTGCACAACCGAAGCACTATGGACACTAGACCTCGTTCTAGGCTGACGCACGCCAAGTTTCGATCCACGTCGTTTACCCAGGAAACCTATTCTCCGACTGGATGCAGCTTGCAACCGAAGGGCCACCGAATCCACAAAATTCGTCCCTCCACGTGCGTAAGACTCCACTCGTGCTCCTTTGTGCGCTCACACGTCCGAAGACAAAGGTTTGTAGGATTTGGAGTTTCTAAGGATCGCTCAAAGGTACAGATTCGCAAATGAAAGCTCAATCACAAACTACGAATGAATCGCAAAGTAAAGCTCAAATCGTTTTCGGAATTCGATAGCTTGTGTGTTCGTTGTGTCCCCTTCAATCGTGAAGTGTTTCCTTCTATAAAGTCCAAATAATCGCTTCTACACTTCACAAGGAAAGTTAAGCACAGAATATGCAAGATAAAGCTCAATAATCACGTGCATTAACTCAAACAATCGTGCCAAGAATAAACCAATTAAGCTCAACGGTCATGCATGATCACTTACCATAAATACCACAGATTAACATTCATTCCACAGTAATCTCATCCATTCGTCAGCATGTTCCATATATGTTCCACTCAGCATATTTTCAACGGTAAGCTCAATCAACTGATTTCTTTCCCAAAATATGATAACCCATTCGCACATTGAAAGATTTGATCTACATGCCAAGCATACTTTTCATGTATAGTGATCTCACCCAATTTCAGCACATTCCATAAATAGACTCAATCAGCATCTTACCACATATAAGCCCAATCAATTAATCACTTTCCATAATATGAATCCTAAATCGCACAAGGAAAGCAGGATTATGATTCACTTATTTAAAAGTCACTTAATATCGCACTCAACGGATGTCTCATTAATATTCTTTCCTAAAATAGATCAATCATATGTAAGCACTTTATCAGAATATCTTTTCCATATATAGCATAGTCATTTATATCCGGATGATCACAGTTATATTCTTTCCAAAAATAACCCAATCACGTGTACAGCTCACATATCACTTAACAGAATATATTTTCCATATATAGCACACAGTGAGATTCCATTCATGCGAAAACGTTCATAACCAGGTGATCACATAAATATTCCAGTTAAGCACAAGATCACACATATTCAATTTTCTTAACAGTTTAATCACATTTAAGCGCGTAATCGAACATTTTCACATACTTAAACATCACATAACATGCATATCGAGTTTTCTAATTTGTACCCCCCCAACTTACATAATTACTTGGAATAATCAAAACTCTCATAATCATTTGGACCAAAAAGGTCTACAATGTCCCCCTTTTTGATGATGACAAGTAATTAATGCCTATCTTACGCATATGAGTACACTCGATATGAAGCCATTTACGCACGTAGCATGTTTAAGTATCAAAGCATGTGACATATGATCAGAGCAAATAAATTTATCAAATTTTATAGCATGCTCCCCCTGTCTAATTGCTAATTAACCTATGTAATGCACAGTCGCAAAGATTTAGCAATTCTAAGGTCATATCACAAGGAATATCGCAAGTTAACATGGAATGTCGCAAATTTTCACACCACATCAGTTTGCTCCCCCTGCCTATGTGCGGAATTCCTTAATCCTTAACAAGTCACAAACTCAAGCACAAAGAGGATTAAGACATAAGCCTTTAAAAGCAAGCCGCTTATATTATATTATTCCAAAATAACAAAATAAGGCATTAATTGCCTAGACTTCTCCCCCTTCAGCATCAAAAAGGAGGGACCAACACCACCAACATACCTAAACCTGCAACCAACCTCGACCCTCAAACCCAAAAAAAAGGCAAACTAGAGCTAATCCTATCAGAGCTAGGGAATTTCTATGGAACCAAGATCTAAAGGCTGGAATCGCTATCGGATGAGGCAGATGAGGATTCAGCGATATTAAGAGCCGCAGAGATCTCCTTCAGATACTTGTTAACCCTTTTGAAGTTCTGTGAGATCTTTTTGAACTTTTTGCAGTTCTCATCCTTCAGGCCCTTGATACTCTTTTTTAGATCTGTGATCGTTCCTTGCTCGTCGTCTCTATCTTCATCCCTTTTCTTCTTGATCGGAGTCTTTGGGGGGGTCTTCATATCCTTTGTTTTGAGCCAGCCTTGGCGCGCATCATAGCGTATACCAACACGCTTCAGTGTGACCAGATCCACAGCATGCTTAGAGCTGTCTTCCCAAGCACATATGATTTCACTGTGATCTCAGTTCCGTCTTCAACGAAAGTATTGGCATAGAAGAGTTTCACCGCCTCCACATACAAGGACTTGTTAATCCTCAGGAAATTTTCCCAGCCATATTCTGTCAGCCACGTCACGACTTGGCTGTCGGCCAACTCATCAAACTTCACGCACCTACCTTGTGCAACGCATCGCTTCTGAAGCTTTCCATGAAGTTCCTTGGCATTCTCAGTAAGGAATTTGATCCGGTCGGTGATTTCTCTTGGATTATCAGGGTTAAACAGTGCGGCCATTTCAGCATCACGGCTGGTGTCTCGTGGAGATGACTCGATTTGGGCAGAAACAGATTTTTCTGGTGAGGCAGATTTTTCGAGTGAGGACGATTTCTCTGGAGATGCACGCTGATCATGGGAATGGACAGGAGATGTAGACAGATGCTGAGAGGAAGCAGGAGTAGGGGGTTTGACAATCTTCGCTTTCTTCTTCTTCGGTTTTGTAGGAGATTTCGTGGATTTAGGGCTGCTTCTTGTCTTCGAATGGGTAGCTTTTGGAGAGGTTTCAGTTAGGGAACTCTTTCGCTTTTTGTCGGACTCAGATCCGGCGCCTTTGGTTTTCACCATGGTTGTGATCGAAGGAGACGGAAATTATGAAGTGAGGAATTTAGGGTTGAATGAGTTTGAAGAACCAAGGAAGTGACGGTTATAAAGGCAGAGTTTGGATAAGGATGAAAAGAAGTTAAAAAGAGAAGTGATCTCGACAATACGTGTGTCAGATAAGGAAGGGGTTTTAAAATTTGAATTTAAAAGAATACTTAGTGGTGAAGAAACTGCCCGTTAACTGAAGATAAAAGAATATCTCGCGGGAATTAAGGAAGGAAATAAGTAAAGATCAGAGCAAGGAAAATATTGGCTGAAAATAGATTTTGACATAAATGTCGAAAATAATCTCTTCATGCATGGAAAGGATTTGAAAAGATAATGAAGATATTTATTAATAGAATCAAAGAATAAAATCGCAGAGATCCTAAGGATAAGATCAAGGAAATACTAAAGCCTAACATATCTAGTCACCTTTCCTATTTGAGCTCAATAATTCCTAATCGGTCACGGATATCACAGAATCTACTCTCAATAAGGGGTTTCGTGAAGATATCAGCCAACTGATCATTAGTTCCTACGAAGTTCACGCTGATATTCCCTTTCTGAACATGATCTCGAATAAAATGATGTTTCACCTCTATATGCTTAGTCCGAGAGTGGTGTACGGGATTCTTAGTGATACTAATGGCACTAGTACTATCACAAAAAATAGGAATTTGGTCGTACCTTAACCCGTAATCACTCAAGGTCTGTTTCATCCAAAGGATTTGCTGAGAACAACTTCCTAAGGCCATGTATTCGGCTTCGGTTGTGGATAGGACCACGGCATTTTGTTTCCGACTGGACCAAGTTACAAGGGAATTCCCTAGTATTTGGCAAGTACCACTAGTGCTTTTCCTATCTTCCCTAGAACCGGCGTAATCCGCATCCGAGTATCCCATTAATGGGAATTCCTTGGAATTTGGATACCACATACCATGACTGGTTGTTCCCTTCAAATATCTAAGTATCCGCTTGACTGCTGTCAAGTGAGATTCCCTAGGACTCGATTGATATCTAGAACATAGACCAGTAGCAAACATAATATCGGGTCTGCTTGCCGTAAGGTAGAGCAAACTTTCGATCATACCTCTATACTTAGTTTGGTCAAAGGGTGTACCTTGTTCATCACTGTCAATTTTGGCGATCTGATGCATAGGAGTGGGAAGTACCTTGGAATCAGCCATTCCGAATTTTTCAAGTAGTTCCTTCGTGTACTTCGTTTGAGATATGAATGTTCCCGTATCCAATTGGTTGATTTGCAATCCAAGGAAGTACGTGAGTTCTCCCATTAGGCTCATCTCAAATTCCTGTTGCATAGACTTAGAAAAATTCTCGCAAAGAGTGATGTCAGTGCTACCAAATATGATATCATCAACGTATATCTGCACAAGTAGTATGTGATTCCCTTCGTACTTTATAAACAGAGTGTTATCTATTATTCCTGTTGTAAAGCCCATGTCCAGTAAAAACCTACTCAAGCTTTCATATCATGCCTTAGGGGCTTGTTTTAAACCATATAAAGCTTTGTTTAATTTAAAGACGTGATTTGAAAATTCTTCTTTTTCAAAACCTGGAGGTTGCTCGACATAAACTTCCTCACTTATAAAACCATTTAAAAATCCACTTTTCACGTCCATTTGAAAAAGCTTGAATCTTTTAAAAGATGCATATGCAAGTAAAATACGTATTGACTCAAGTCTAGCTACGAGTGCAAAGGTTTCTTGAAAATCTATACCTTCTTCTTGGGAATAACCTTTGGCAACTAACCTGGCCTTTTTTCGTGTCACATTACCGTTTTCGTCCAGTTTGTTGCGAAACACCCACTTCGTGCCTATTATGGACTTGTCGTTAGGTCTTTCCACAAGAGTCCACACCTGGCTCTTTTCAAATTGTGCTAGCTCTTCTTCCATGGCAATCACCCATGATTCATCGTTAAGCGCTTCAATCACTGTCTTAGGTTCCATGGTTGACAACAGCACGTCATGTGATTCCTCAGCAATATCGTTTCGTGCAGTTACTCTCGTTTTAATCCCTGAAGCAATATTCCCTATGACTTGTTCAGTGGGATGGCTGGAAGCATGTTTGAATTTTCTGCGGTGTTGTTCGTCTGAAGCCTCAGGTTCCTCTGACTCAGTATCTAGTTCCAACGGAATTGCGTTCGTTCCTTTGTCAGTAACCTGTATATCTGCAGGAGACACAACTATACCTTCCTCAATAGCATCTACGTTAGGAAATTCATCAAACGTAACATGCACAGATTCTTGAACAGTCTTCTTCCTATTATTAAACACTCTAAAAGCTTTGGAATGAAGGCTGTAACCTAGGAATATCCCTTCATCTACCTTGGAATCGAATTTTCCTCTTTTTTCCCTATCATTCAAAATGAAACATTTGCAACCAAATACATGGAAATATCCTATGTTAGGGGTTTTATCGTTCAAAAGTTCATAGGGAGTTCTCTTAATAATCGGTCTAAGGAAAATCCTATTCGAGACATAACATGCCGTACTAACTGCTTCGGCCCAAAAATGTTTTGGATATTATATTCGCTCAACATAGTCCTAGCCATTTCTTGTAATACTCTATTTTTCCTCTCGACCACTCCGTTCTGTTGAGGCGTAATAGGGGCTGAAAAATTATGACTATAACCATTTTCATCACAAAAAGATGCAAAAGATTTACTATCAAATTCTAGACCGTTATCACTCCTAATCTTAGGACCTTCATCTCTTTCTCATTTTCTAGTTTCTTAATCAGTGGCGCAAGATTATCTAAAGCCTCTACGCAGAAATAAGACCCATGTGTACCTAGTATAGTCGTCTACAATAACAAAGGCATATCGTTTACCTTTCAATGACATAACCTGTACCGGACCAAAAAGGTCAAGATGCAGCAGTTCCAGTCGTCTGGACGTAGAGATCACATTCTTAGGTTTAGAGGACGTCTTGGTTTGTTTCCCCATTTGGCACGCTTTACAGATTCTCTCCTTGACCAAAAAGGTCAAGATGCAGCAGTTCCAGTCGTCTGGACGTAGAGATCACATTCTTAGGTTTAGAGGACGTCTTGGTTTGTTTCCCCATTTGGCACGCTTTACAGATTCTCTCCTTGGTGGCTTTCATATCCGGAATACCTCTCACTAATTCATTGCATGATATGTGAGACATCAGTTCCATGTTGGCATGTCCCAGTCGTCTGTGCCATAACCATGTGATATCCTGCGTAACTGCTAGACACTTGACATTTTGGTTAGCAATATCATCCAGAGTGATGCAGTAAATGTTACCATGTCTAGCCGCACTAAACACAATCTCATCACCCTTTTTGACAAGGCACTTGTCTTTGGCGAAAGCTACAGTATGTCCACCATCACATAGTTGGCTAATGCTAATTAAATTATGTTCTAAGTTCCTAACAAACCGTACAATATCTATAGTGATATTTAAATTGTTACCAACAGTACCAACTCCCACGATATTGGCTTTTGCGTTGTTAGCGTACGAAACGTATCCTCCATCAACCGCCTTTAACGACACAAAATTACCTATATCACCTGTCATGTGGCGGGAGCATCCGCTGTCGAGATACCACCTTCTTTTCTTACTGGAATTCTTCCTTCGTACCTGTAGAAAGAATTACTCTCCTTAGGTACCCAATTTCTGTTGCGTCCTAACATGTTAGCGGGGAAATAACTTCTGTTAACATATGAGATATCATTCTGCATAGATGGTGATCTCCTGCTAGAATCAGAAACAACAGCGGTATTTACAGGTGACTTCTTAGGTCTCCAAACATACTTAGTTTTATCAACTTTCTTTGAAGGAGAGTTGTATGCATAATGTCCATTTCTACCACAACAGAAACATTTAAGCTTAGGCACAGAATGTTTAGCATGCTTTCCTTCAGTGGAATAACCTATCCCTGACCTACCAATGTTCCTAGGAGTACTTAACAGCATATCTAGGTTCTGCTTACCCTCAAGGAGTCTATCAACTTTCTGTTTTTCTCTATCTAAGGAGTTCCTGAGTTCTACGATATCTCTCGATAAGTCACTGTTTTTCTTTTCTATTTTCTCACAGTCACGTGAAATTCCCTCTATCTTCGCAGTAACTAACTCTTCTTTCAGACGTGAGATCTCTAGATCAGCCTCATGTTTTTCCTTAGCTAGTTCATCTCGCTGCCTTATCAGTTCCTTATTCAAGGAAATTTAGTGACTTAATCTTTCTTTCTGCTTTTTGAAGTAACCTACACAAATCTTCCTTACTTTTTACTATATCAGAAACAGATGAGTCACTTTCATAACCATATAAACTGTTTAGGATATGAATTTTCTCGATGGAGGAAGAGTGAGATACATGATCCTCGTCAGCCATATAAGCGTTATCCTCGTCCTCACTTTGTTCCATTTCAGAGTCGTTAGATTCTGTCACCATGGCCTTCTGCGTCCTTGGTTTCTCATCGTTATTTGTTGGGCATTCATGTGCATAGTGGCCTAGTTTGTTGCACAGAAAGCATTTCTGAAATTTCTTCCCTGACGTGGAGATTCCCTTGTTTTTGTTCTGGAATTTGCTGGAGTTCCCTCTGAATCTCCTTTTCTGTTCGAATCTTTCAAATCTCTTTGTAAGCATGGCTAGGTCGTTCATCAGGCCTTCTCGTTCATCGTCAGAATCAGATTCTTCTTGGTTGGATTTGAATGCGATAGACTTCTGAGTTTTGGTTTGCGACTTCTCATTCACTGACGTTTGAATCATCTCGTAGGAGATAAGCGATCCAATCAGTTCGGATATGCTCAGTGCTTCTAGATCCTTTGCTTCGTAGATGGCAGTAACCTTGGCATTCCATTCTCGTGGTAGTGATCTCAGTATCTTTCTGACTTGTTCACTGTCAGGTACCTTCTTTCCGAGAGAAAACATTTGATTGATGATTCCCATGAATCTGGCATACATCTGGCTTATATTTTCGTCAGATTCCATCAAGAACAGTTCATACTGATGGGTGAGCAGAGCCAATCTTTCTTGCACAACTCGTTGAGTTCCTTCATGAGTGACTTAGAACATATCCCACATAGCCTTTGCCGATGAGCAGGAACTAACCCGAATGTATTCTTCTCGTGTGAGTGCGCATGCGAGCATGTTTTTTGCCTTCGCGTTTCGCGTGATTCCCTTTTTTTGGTCAGCAGTATAATCTTTAGCGTCCTTTGGGGTTCCATCGGTCTTGCTAGCCGTATATGGTCCATTGATGATTGCTCCCAAAGATCATAGTCGACAGCGATCAGAAACTCGATCATACGATTCTTCCACACTGCGTAGTTCGTTCCACCAAAGAGAGGTGGCCTAGAGTTGGATTGACCCTTTGCAAAAACATCACTCGAAAAAGCCATTAGATCTTAACTCAGGCGTGTTAGGCCTTTCGTTGAGTGACCCGCTCTGATACCAGATGAAGTGTAAAATAGCCAAGAGGGGGGGGGGGGGTGAATTAGGCTACAAAAATTTGGCTTGTTCTTCTTTGAAAAATACTTTTCTTTAAGAAGATATTTGCAGAGTATGTTATTTCCCAGAAAGCAGTACGAGTATCAATGTTATCTCCCTAACCCTATTTAAAAAATATCACGTTGTTTTCAGAAGTCGTTTCAACGATATCACATAGTTATTTGCACGCGTCCCGGGTTTGTCTCACAGAAAAGTAAATGGCAGAAAGTAAAGTGAGACGCGATTTTCATACAGGTTATATCCCCAACTGGGGTTTAATCCTGTCCTTGGGGTGTGATCTCCTCAAGAGTTCCAATCAATCACTAGGTATTACCGGTTACACTATGATTGACCCGTGCACAACCGAAGCACTATGGACACTAGACCTCCTTCTAGGCTGACGCACGCCAAGTTTCGATCCACGTCGTTTACCCAGGAAACCTATTCTCCGACTGGATGCAGCTTGCAACCGAAGGGCCACCGAATCCACAAAATTCGTCCCTCCACGTGCGTAAGACTCCACTCGTGCTCCTTTGTGCGCTCACACGTCCGAAGACTAAGGTTTGTAGGATTTGGAGTTTCTAAGTATCGCTCAAAGTACAGATTCGCAAATGAAAGCTCAATCACAAACTACGAATGAATCGCAAAGTAAAGCTCAAATCGTTTTCGGAATTCGATAGCATGTGTGTTTGTTGTATCCCCTTCAATCGTGAAGTGTTTCCTTCTATATAGACCCAATAATCGCTTCTACACTTCACAAGGAAGGTTAAGCATAGAATATGCAAGATAAAGCTCAATAATCACATGCATTAACTCAAACAATATGAATAAACAAATTAAGCTCAACGATCATGCATGATCACTTACCATAAATACCACAGATTAACATTCACTCCACAGTAATCTCATCCATTCGTCAGCATATTCCATATATATTCCACTCAGCATATTTTCAATGGTAAGCTCAATCAACTGATTTCTTTCCCAAAATATGATAACCCATTCGCACATTGAAAGATTTGATCTACTGAGTATAATACCAAGCATACTTTCCATGTATAGTGATCTCACCCAATTTCAGCACATTCCATAAATAGACTCAATCAGCATCTTACCACATATAAGCCCAATCAATTAATCACTTTCCATAATATGAATCTTAAGTCGCACAAGTAAAGCGGGATTATGATTCACTGATTTAAGAGTCAATTAATATCGCACTGAACGGATATCTCATTAATATTCTTTCCTAAAATAGATCAATCATATGTAAGCACTTTATCAGAATATCTTTTCCATATATAGCATAGTCATTTATATCCGGATGATCACAGTGATATTCTTCCAAAAATAACCCAATCACGTGTGCAGCTCACATATCACTTAACAGAATATATTTTCCATATATAGCACACAATGAAATTCCATTCATGCGAAAACGTTCATAACCAGGTGATCACATAAATATTCCAGTTAAGTACAAGATCACACATATTCGATTTTCTTAACAGTTTAATCACATTTAAGCGCGCAATCGAACATTTTCACATACTTAAACATCACATAACATGCATATCGAGTTCTCTAATTTGTACCCCCAATTTACATAATTACTTGGAATAATCAAAACTCTCATAATCATTTGGACCAAAAAGGTCTACATCGTCGAATCAAGAATTTTTTTTAAATCGACAGAATTGGTGACAGCCAATCCAGAGTTGAATTAAAATGGTGAAATCAATATTCAAAAGCAAAGATATATGGAAAGGTTGAAATAACACAAATTGCACGCATAATTCATGGGCGGTTCTTGGCATCTCATGAGCTCATCGGCATTATTTGATGTTAGAACAAAGACAATCAAAATAAGATGAAAATTTATATTCTGTTGTACAAAAACATCAACTTGTTGGACGAGAAGTATCTGATCTATCAGATATAAAAAAAAAATTAGGTTTTTTTGCCAAGTTGATAAAACCATATATTGCTGCTGAACCATATACGATAAGATTGCCTAAGTATATATTTATATTCTAGTTCGAGATTTTGTAAATAAAACTAATGCATACGTCTCGACGACTCAATTGATTCGGTTTTTTCTTACGTGTACACTAACTTTACATATACCACTGCTGGTTTCCTGTACTCATGACTCTTGGCATCAATTTTTCGGCTGCTTTTGAATAATTACAACGCTGAATGGGAATTAGTGCAAGGTATATATATAGTCGTTGGATGTCTATTAATCATCGACATTACTGCACATAACTTATGTAGTAAAAATTATGTTTAGTGAATCGCATGCAAAAGGTTAGACTAATTATAAAGTTGGCGCGAAAGATAAACTAATATGATTTACTGTAGCATATGTTAAAGATCTCCATCGTTATGAGTCGTGTTTGTGTTAATGTGTACACCGTTTATTCCGAAGTCGAAAAAGTAATTTTATATCTAATATATACACAACAAGGTTCCATTATTAGACCATCTCCAACCAAAAACCGCATTCTCAAACCCAAACGCATTCTCTTCTATCCAGTTTTTTAATATTACCCATGAAATTTACAACTTTACAAATCGGACCATACTATTATTTAGTTCGATTGAAAAAAATACTTTCACAAAGTTAATAATAAACTCAATATTTTTTCATATAAAAAACGTAGAAAAAAATAATTATTAATAACATGAGTCCTTTTATATATTGTAATTTATTTTTGATTTTTTGTATGCGTACTTTAATGATTAAAAGTAATAAAAGGTATGTATTGTAATTTTTAAAACTTCAAATGCATGTGGGATATCTCATTCCCAAAACGCATATATGCGTTTAAACAGGAGAGAGAAAATGAAAACGCATTTTGAGTTTGCGTTTGGTGCACGGTTGGATGTGTGGAGAAAGACTTTTCAGTAGTCCGACATGTGCTTCAAAATTCCTTGTTGAGTCCCCTTCAAATGGGCTAATCTAAGATCATCGTAGTTGAAGTGTCGCTTAATAGAGCTGCTTCTATATATTTTGGATTTTTGGGTATCGATTGGAGATGCTCTTAGAACCACAAAAAACATAAAGAAACTTCCTCGAGTGGTGCGGGATTTGATGAACCAATCATACCGAAATATTGGAGACGACCGAAACGCAGCCTTCACCATTCCGCCGTATTTTTTGGAAGAGAGAAAAGAAAAACTAAAGTTTAAGACTTCGGCTGTTCACATTTTTAAGTGTTAAAATGTAAAATTAGCTTCAATGTATTAATGAATTGATTTAATAAATTAATGCTTACCATTATTATTGTTAATCGATGTAGAAACCAAAAGTTTTTACATTTTCAATTTTTCAGTCCCAAAGGGGGTGCAAATAGTTGCACCCACGAAGCAATTGCGATAAACACCACCATGGAAAAGATTTGCCGGTACAGCTCTATAAATTAATACTCGATAAATTAATAACCTCTCTAAAATAATAAAATCTTCCGGTCCCGACCTGGGCCTTTGTTAAAAATCGTCAAATTCGATAAGATTAATAAGAAATAACTTTTTTGAAAATTCCTTTGTAAATATTAGGTCACATTAAAACTCTAAATTAATAATTCATAAAAATTACAATAAATTTTGGTAATTTGCTAAATAAGAATCTATTTGTTACTAGATTTTCATAAATTTTAATCTAATTGGATTTCATCCCCAACTTTTTTCAATTGCAGTCAATTTCCGATGTCGAGTTCTTTAGCGAAGCGTTGTTGTCGTTATTGTGTCGCTTAATATCCCCAACCTTCTCAAAGTTGGTTGAAAGATGCTTCAATGATATCCAGAGAGCATTTGATATTGTACCTTGACTAATTTGAAACAATATTTTCATTAATTCAGACTTGTAAATTATTTTGAGTACATGAATATAATTAATGAAACATAATTTAATTCATTTACCGTCAATACATTTTAAATTTGCTGAATTTAAAGAGTCCCTTTTAATTAATAAAATATTAATTTATATATTAATATCTCTCTAAGTTAATAAAATTCCATGGTCCCACTGTTATTAATTATAGAGGTTTTACTGTATATCTATTGGTTTCTTCAATATGCGATTTTATTTGAATTAATCTATTTCAATTAATGTATAGTTTGGGAGATGACATTTCAGTGCCAAGTTTTTGGCGTATAAGCGCTTGTAATTCTCACGAAAATGCTACTTTTAGTGCCCCAAATATATCGATTTGGAATGTTTCTTTTTTTTTGGGTATAATGAAAGATTCATTAACCACCAGCATAGTTTTGTACATACATCTACTCAACCCTTCAAACAATTCAAGCAACTAATGGAAGTAGTAGACACCGTTATAAATGTCCAAGGCAGCTGCATTCTTCACTAGACACACACTCCTAATCATCCACTTCATCTCCTTCGCAATTATATGCAAGATCTGCTCCTCGTTCAGCAAACTGACAGCATGCACTCTCGTATTTCGCTCACCCCATATGTGGTAAAGCATGGATGAATAGCATGCCAAAAGAATACAGTTTTGAGTCTTCTTCCGCCCATAACCAGCACCCACTCCAGTTAATTTAATCGTCATTATAGACGGGCTTTTCAAGTGAAATACCCTAGTATGTTAAAGGATGAAATTTAACACGTGAGAGCACATGATTTACTTTAGGCCAACTTAAACTCTCATAAACTCATGTTCATCTACTTAAAAGCACACGAGCATCATTACACATCAACTATATTATAAGATTACAATGATTGTTTTGAAATCTTTTTGTGCATATAGATAAACATCATCATTAGAAGGTTTTGGGCTATTTCTAGACCTGTCAAAATGGCGGGCCTAAAAAAATGGGGAACGGCCCGGCCGCCTAGAAAAAATCTTAATTTTTGTTTATTTTTATTCTATAATTTAATTTATTAATTAGTTATAATTAATTAAGATATTTATTAATAAATTATGGATAAGCAACGTATTAATTATATATTTATAAATATATGTATCATTAACTATGGTATAATTAATGAATCATTAACTATTAAATTAATATATTTTAAATATAATATATAGTATTTAATATGTATATATAATTTAAAAAACTGGCGGGCCGGCCCGCGGGCTAGCCCGCCGCGTCCCGCCAAGCCCGCGGCCCGCACGGGCTGGCCGTAAGGGGCGGGCCTAAAATATCGCAGCCCAACCCGCCCTTTTTGGGGGCGGGCGGGCCGGCCCACGGGCCACGGGCCGATTGACGGGTCTAGTTATGTCGATTTTCGTCCCCGAGCTCCACGAATCCGTGATAGGAAGAACTGCTCCTCTTGAATCCAAACTTGTTATAAATTTAAGAAAAAAAACAGCAAAAAGATCATAGTTTGAAACATGAATCTTTGGTTTGAACGATTATTCTCAAATTTGAAAAAGATCAACCAAAAATCGATGAGCCAGATAGGGGTGAAAGTGAGTCCCCTCAACTGAAAACTCTACTCGAGTGTAAGATCCCGGCCGAATTTGCTTGGTTCTTACTTGTATTTTTATCCACTTGGTGTGCGCTTGTATATATGGAAAGAATTTTAGAAATCGAATGATCGAAGGACGATCAAGAGAGGAGAGATTGAGATTAGAGAGCTAAGAATTGAGATAGAGAAGAAGTGATTAAAGAAGGGAAGAATTGATTAGAAGAGAGGAGAAGAGGGGAAGCTGATGATTAAAGATATAACTAGTTCATTTTCCTTAACGAACTAATTATATCATCTTATTGATAGGATAATGGGCCAAGTTCAATCTTGAACGAGCCCAATATTTCTTTACTTGGGTCCTTACATCGAGCTCTTGACAATTCTCGAGTCAAACTCCCTTGTGGTGCTCGAAAATGCTCGTGAGCATGTTTATTTTATTTTCTAGTACTAATTTTTAACTTTTAAAACAAGAGTTCGGAGTAAAAATGCTTGACGAGCTCGGCTTATTTACAGTCATAAATCATCTACTAATTTTTAACTCTTAAATATAAAACAAGAGTTCGGAGTAAAAATGCTCGACGAGCTCGGCTTATTTACAGTCTTAAATCATCGATCCTGATTTGAACGTGGTCAACTGTCCGAAAAGGCTTCCTAATAAAATCATGTGTCCAATAGGTATTTGGGCCAATATAAGCCCAATAGGTGAAAATACACAGCCCTTATTGGGCTTCATCAGATAATGATTGGCCCAACGAAGCATCTAGCAATCTCCATTTCTTCCCTAGAAAAAAAGACAATTCGAGAAGTTGGCAGAACATCTCCCATGAATGTTCGCAAACGATCAAGAAACTTCTTCACCTTTCCTTTGTTTCCCTCTATAAATTCAATATCTAGTAAGTGGTTCCAAATCGAAAGTGAGCGTATCTGCAACTATAACACTCTTTCAAGTCTTGTACTCAGTGCCCTTCTTTTAGTCATTATTACATCGTATAATGGCTGCTAAATCCCTGTTGCGTTCGCATATTGTATCGAACACTGTACTTTCTCTAAAGAACAAGGCTAAACTCGGAAGAAATCCTAGCTCCGTGTTCCTACCATTCGCATTCAGTTCAAGGAGGCCCGTGTCTTCTATAGTCAGAGCCGAAGAAGCCACCGCCGATCAAGAAACGGCGGTGGACGTCCACCACGCCGGCGGCCGAAGAAGCACCAGCGCCGCCGTGGAGCAGCGGAGGCCAAGGAAGATGGGCTTAGACGTCTTGTCTCCTTTCGGTGAGCTATTGTTATTACACTCTCCTTCCTCACGTCACTCCCTTTTCTTAACAGTCAAGAAACAGAGACGCTGAAAACTTTAACCAAAAATAAAAACGCAGGCCTCATAACGGACCCTCTCTCTCCGATGAAGACGATGCGTCAGATGCTAGAGACGATGGACCGTTTCTTTGACGACGCGTACTACGGCGGCGGCGGCGGAACGAGCGCCGCCGAGCGGCGAGCTCCTTGGGAGGTCTCCGAGGGGGACAAGGAGATACAGATGAGGTTCGACATGCCTGGGCTGTCCAAAGAAGAGGTGAAGGTCTCCATCGAGGACGATATGCTTGTGATCAGAGGCGAGCAGAAGAAGGAGGAGCGAGGCGGCGATGGCGACGGAGACGGCGGTTCGGTTGATGACCGGAGCAGGTGGAGGAGGGATTATAGGGTTTACGATACTAGGCTTCCCTTGCCTGAGGAGTGCGATAAGGTAAAGGTGAAAGCTGGGATGAAGAATGGAGTTCTGTACATAACGATTCCCAAGACTGAGGTTGAGAAGAAAGTTATTGATGTCAACGTACAATGATTTGGTAAGAAGTGGAAAGTGTACTTTTTTTTCCTTTCTTTTTTTTTCGGAAGGAGTGGAAAGTGTACTTTGGATTGTACGTTATGTAATAACAAGCAGCGCTCGGTTGCGTTCGGAATTGCATTGTCGGTTAGTTTTGACGCATGCAAAATGATGATTTTATAACCTGTTAATGGCTTTCAGCATTGGCAATGTTGGGGACATTCTAGCCAACATCTGTTGGCTGAGAATGTTCCATATTTCAGTTTTATCTTTCTTGTCCAAAACTAATTTTATTGATGACGTGATATTTTTCTAGTATTGTGCAGGTTATGGATAAGAGCTAGAATTGATCAAATCGTGTGGAAAGAGTGTGGATAAGCTAGAGCAAAAATAGGAAGAGTGCATACTAAAAATAGGAGACTTGAAGTTCAAGTGAAGACCAAGCCTTTGGAGCTGACCAAGTCGAGCCCCAACGGTCACTAATGGACCAAATACACTTAGTGGATGATATTGGACGTTGAGGGCAGTTACCAAGTCGTGGGAGAAGTCCTTAAGAAGTCGAAGACATATATAAGCGAAGGGACTTCACCGTTTTGATGGGACGCACTTACGACGAACACCGAGCGAAAATCAGAGCTTTTCAGAGCGAGAGTTATATCTTGAAAGAGTTTTTCTTTACTAAGTCTAGCTTTTAGAGGTCGTGAGATCTTTAGGTTTAGAATTTTTTTTTTGATTCGTTCCGTTTGCTAGATTAGTTTTTGACTATCTTTTTCGATAGTTTTGTAATCCATCTTTCTAGTGAATTTTTACCCTTTGGGCATGCAGCAAGTTATTTGACTTGCTGCACAAAAATTTATTTGTGTTCGTTTCGTTTTCCGCTGTGCGTACAAAAGAGTTAGAGTGTGTGTTAGCCTAACATCGTGTCCAACATCAGCATAATACGTAGCGTTTTACATCTATTGTATACGGGACCCCCATCAAAGTGGTATCAGAGCCTACGCTTGACATTACTAAGCGCTAAAGATCATCTACAATGGATGTTACAAGCTCAAACCATCTCGCCAAAGTCCCCGTGCTAGACGGTTCCAATTATGCCTATTGGGAGGTTCGTGTGCGCCAATGCATAAAGTCGATAAATACTCATGCTTGGGACCCTATTCTCAATGGGTATACGACACCCAAATCTGCCCCCGACGCTGATGGCGAAGTCGTGGATAAGCCTTTCGAGCAGTGGACGATCGCGGAGAAGAACGCGGCCGAATACAACGACAAGGCACTCAACGCCATCTTCTCATCCGTGGACATGTTTATGTTCAAGATCATCTAGAATTGCTCTACTGCTCAAGATGCGTGGGATCTTCTTCAGAAGTACTGTGAAGGCGACGCAAGTGTGCGTGAAACCAAGCTTCGCCTCCTCCTTAGTCAGTTCGAGAACATCAGAATGAAGGAAGACGAAGATATCAGCACGTACTTTGGAAAGCTGTTGACGATCTCAAGCGAGTGCGCCAGCCTAGGAGATCCTATGACAAATAAGGTATTAAACTCTAAAGCTCTTCGTACACTAACCGAAAAATTCAATGTGAACGTATCGGCGATCGAGGAGTCATACAACCTAGCAAATATGAACTTCATCGTCTTGATGAACATCTTGAAAAACTTCGAAACCAATCTTGAAGTCCAAAGGAGGGCCGCACGAGGAAAGAGTGTTGCACTAGTCAGCCAGCCATCGAAGGAACAGATTGAGTTCGATCCCAACAACGAAGAGGACATGGACATGGTTGTGAAGAGATTTGCGAAGTACTTCAAAAAGAAGAATGTTGTGCAGAATGTTGGCCCAACATTCAGAAAAGGCCAGAATGCACAAATTGAAACGTCTTCTGCTCCTCCGTTCGTTAAGCGCAAGCCATTTGGGAAATCTGATGGAAAGAAGAAGAATATCAATTATGAGTCAGTGAGATGCTACGAATGCCAAGGTTGGGGCCACTTTGCCAACGAATGTGCAAACACACTTCGCAAGCATGGAAAGGCCATGTGGATCGACCTTTCAGACGATGAAGATGAAGAACCCTTCTATGAGGAGAATAAGCAATCATCTGTTACTATCCAGTCCTTCTCTGACGACGAAGGAGATGAAGATCATCATATTGCCTTCACTGCGTTAACTGATGTTGAGCCAACATTGGACTCAACATCTGCGAAATTAATTATTTTCGATTATGATGATTCAAACTGTGTTGATGGGTATTTGAGTTTTGATGATGCAGGAATAGTAACTAATGTTCGTGATGATGTTCAGACTGAGGATGCCTTCAAACAACTTTTGACCGAATATGCGAAGAACACAGTGAAAAAGTTGGAGTTGGACACGGTAAAGGTAATGAAAACGCTCATGGGGTCTACGCAGAAGGTAAGTAAAGACGAGATTGGGCAGAATGTTGACCCAACTTTGTACCGTTCTGTGATTGGCAGTTTATTGTACTTATCTGCGAGTAGACCTGATATAATGCATAGTGTTTGCGTATGTGCTAGATATCAGTCTGAACCTAAAGTTACGCATCTTAATGCTGTTAAGCGAATACTTCGTTATGTGAGTGGATCGTGTAGCTTAGGACTATGGTTCTCCAAAGATACTAATTTGAGTCTTGTAGGCTATAGAGATGCTGACTGGGCAGGTGATGAAGATGACCGCAAGAGTACAAGTGGCGGCTGTTTCTTCCTAGGTAATAACTTAGTTGCATGGTATAGCAAGAAACAAAACTGTGTGTCCTTGTCTACTGCTGAGTCTGAATACGTTGCTGCGGGTAGTTGTTGTACTCAATTATTATGGTTAAATAGCATGTTATGTGACTATGGGTTAGAGTGCGAATCCGTTCTTATGTATTGTGATAACCTTAGTGCCATTAACATCTCTAGGAACCCCATTCAACACTCACGTACGAAGCATATCGACGTTAGGCATCATTTTCTGAGAGATATGGTCGAAAAAGAGTTAGTGCATATTGAGCATATAGACACTAAGAATCAGTTGGCAGACATTTTCACGAAAGCTTTGGATTCTGAAAGGTTCTCGGACCTGAAGAAATCCATAGGTTTGCACATGTTATTCTGAATGTTGGTCCAACATTTGGATCAACATAGCATATGTCGAATTTGATGGTTACTGCATTGATGTTTGATGAGATATTCTGTTCGGTTTTCCTGTGAAATGACTTGATTTTTCTTGATTGGTCCCTAGATTAACCCAATCCCTCTTTAAAGGCTCTTGGTAACACGTCCCTAGGTACACGGCATTCGCTGTGACGATGTACTTATTGCGACATAAAACCAATCCTTATTTGTTATAAGCATGCTCATAAACTCTCGGCTAGATACAGGTTTTTGGTGATAAGATTCCTTAGGTACACCGCATTCGCGGTGACGATGTACACTATGCGACAAACGGCCTAACCTTGAGGTTGAGGGTATAAGGGCAGTGCATAAAATTTTTTTGGATATCTGAGGTGAGAGGGTAGAAATTAAGGGACTGATTTGAGAAGAATCGAGCAGATAAGTCTAGGATTACTGAATCAGGATGTTGAGTCAAATGTTAGGGCAACATATGTGACTGTCAGTTTGATATTGCTACATTTTGTGCTTTCGTGTTATTTGTGTCTGTCTTTAGTACTGCTTTTGTTAGTCTTTTGTGTCTATGTTAGTTATCTCTCATAATTGCATTAGAAATCCTCGAAGAACAGCTCTTTACACTTGTCTCTATGTGGTCATCGAAGTCGCTCAAAAGGTTAGTATTTCTTGATTCTACCTTGACTTTTGACTTAGTTGTTTTTGGTTGAATCGTGATTTGAAAGCTCCTATTTACTTGCATGACTTAGTCTTTGAACTGCTTTTGTGTGCTCGCATGAAGAATGAGTCCATTTACTATTTTTAGATCCATGCTTTGAAAGATCGTGACCTAGCTTTATTTTATCCATATTATACGGCTTTCAACGGTTATTTTTTTCGTTGGATTCCTTTTTGCTCCTTGATGTGACTTAGTCATCTCCTCAGAGGTTGTACATTCTGTTCTCATATCATCTTTTTGGATTTATCTTTGATTTCTTTATGGTGAACTAACTTGTTTCTGAGCCTCAGAATGTTGGCCCAGATGTTAGTCCCACATTTACCTCAACATCTGCAAGTTAGCTAACAGAGTAGTTCTCTGAGTTTTTTCTTTCTTCCCAAAAAGGGGGAGAAGGTTGTGCAGATAAGAAGGGGTGGAAAAGGAAATTCAGGGGGAGCAGAATAGGGAGCCCAACAAATAGGGGGAGTTGATCAAGAAGGAGAAGCAGTCGAGAAAGCATTAGAAGGAAACTCCATACTCCATTGAGAGTGAAGCTCTGATTCTTTCTCTTTTGCATGCATAATCGATTTTTTTCTGATTTTTATTTTGCATGTCGAGAAATTTGTTTTACTATATGCATGCTGATTTGCGTCTCCGATATGTTTACATGTGTGCCTGCTTACTTGCCGGATATTTTTATTTTGCAGATTTGCCTGAAGATCGTTACTTTTTGCACGCCCGACTTTATGGTTATTTTGTGCATGCTGATCTAGTTAATTCTGCTTGTGTGAACCCGGCCTACGTATGAACTGTTTATATTTTGCAGATGTTTAACTTAAGACCTTGTTATGGCTATGTACTATTGTCGTAGTACTTTGAATAGTTTTTTGTGCTATTCTGTTTGCGTCTAACTCTAACCATTTTTTATGTTTTGTGGTTGAGTTGATGTTGCCTTCAGGGGGAGTTTCGCTATGACTGACTTCTGCATTGGTTTTGGGAAGAAAGATAAAAAGGGGAGATTGTTAATGTTGAGCTTTCAGCATTGGCAATGTTGGGGTAACATTCTAGTCAACATCTGTTGGCCGAGAATGTTCCATATCTCAGTTTTATCTTTCTTGCCCAAAACTAATTTTATTGATGACGTGGCATTTTTTTAGTATTGTGCAGGTTATGGATAAGAGCTAGAATGGATCAAACCGTGTGGAAAGAGTGTGGATAAGTTAGAGCAAAAATAGGAAGAGTGCATACTAAAAATAGGAGACTTGAAGCTCAAGTGAAGACCAAGCCTTTGGAGCTGACCAAGTCGAGCCCCAACGGTCACTAATGGACCAAATACACTTAGTGGATGATAGTGGACGTTGAGGGCAGTTACCAAGTCGTGGGAGAAGTCCTTAAGAAGTCGAAGACATATATAAGCGAAGGGACTTCACCGTTTTGATGGGGCGCACTTACGACGAACACCGAGCGAAAATCAGAGCTTTTCAGAGCGAGAGTTATATCTTGAAAGAGTTTTTCTTTACTAAGTCTAGCTTTTAGAGGTCGTGAGATCTTTAGGTTTAGAATTTTTTTTTTGATTCGTTCCGTTTGCTAGATTAGTTTTTGACTATCTTTTTCGATAGTTTTGTAATCCATCTTTCTAGTGGATTTTTACCCTTTGGGGCACGCAGCAAGTTATTTGACTTGCTGCACAAAAACTTATTTGTGTTCGTTTCGTTTTCCGCTGTGCGTACAAAAGAGTTAGAGTGAGTGTTAGCCTAACATCGTGTCCAACATCAGCATAATACGTAGCGTTTTACATCCATTGTATACGGGACCCCCATCATAACCAACGATTTTATGAACCTACCAAAAAGGAACAAAATATGAATATTGAGTTAGGGATGTAAATCTTTTCTTTTCTCTCGAATGAGTGCTCTCTATCTCTCATGAGTTTTTTTTCCTTCCCTCTTGGAAGTTTCGACATGGTTTCTCTATCTTTACTGATTTCTCTCAATGGCTGGACAATCTCTAAGTTTGGGTGGAACACATATCTAAGCAATATTTTCCGCACAAATTGAATCCTCGCCCTCAAATATATTTTCTGTCCCCATCATTTATATGCACTACAAAAAAAAGTCCGGATAGCGCGACGACACAGATCGTTGCATTTCCGTCGCTAACAGGCCTTTTCCGACGGAAAGTCGTCGTCGCTAAAAGGTCCGTTGGAAATAACACTGGTCGCTAAGAGCCGTCGCAATATTTTTGCGACGACGAGAATCCGTTGCAACTATTATTACGATGAGCAAAGTTCCGTCGCAAAATTTGGATAAAAAAATAAAAAAATAGCTTGCCGGAGAATCGGCAAGCCACCTTCGACGGAATCTGGAATTCAGCTCGGCGTCTCCGACGCTCGTCGCTGCCAGCTCATCGTCTCCGCAGCTCGTCGCCTCCGCCTCGCCGTCGCTGCCAGCTCGTCTTCGCCGCCGTCTGGTTGCCCAGATCCGCGACCGCCGCGCTGCCCAGATCCGCCACCAACTCGACTTCCGCTGCCCAAATCCACTACACTATCTTCCCTCTCCACCGCCGACTTTCGTTGCCCAGATCCGCCACTGCACTCCCCAGATCTGCCACCGTGCTGTCCAGATTTGCCGCCGCGCTGCCCAGATCCGCCACCGCCGTGCTGTCCAGATCTGCCGCCGCGCTGTCCGCCGACTCGCAGACGCGGAGCCTCGCAGGCCACCGCATCTTCCCATAAAACCCAGTCCGAAGCTGCCCATTTCCGTCATGAGAGAAGAAACGAATTCTAGATTAGATAAGAAGAATTAGAAAGAGGGTCGAAAAAGAGAAGTGCCAAAGTGGGAAAAAAGCGTGTCAGAGATAAAAAAATAATAAAATGGGGTTTCAAAATTTTTCAGTATTCCGCCTAAAATAATGCGACGGATTCGCGACCAAAACTAGGTCGCAAATGAGCGACGAAGCAGTCTGACGGAGAAGCCGTCGCAAATTGCGCGGAATATTGGTCGGAATATATTAGCGACGAAAAGTTGGTCGCAAATGAGCGACGAAAAGGTCCGACGGACACTCCGTCGCAATTGTCGCAGATTTTTGCGACAGTCTTTGCGACGGATATTCCGTGGCAACGGTTTGCTTCGGTTTTTCGGTCGAAATGTTCCCTCGCAAAAAATTCCAACGGTTTTTCCGTTGCGGCTTCCGTCAGGAATCCAACTCTTTTTTGTAGTGATGACAACCCTATTTCTTTTTCTTTTTGGTCTATCTTCCTTGTCTTTTCTTTCTTCCTGCATAAGTGTTTACGTGAACTTTCTTCGTATTTACTTGTTTTCGTAGGTAGCTCCTCTCAAATCATCAAGTGCGATATCTGTTGCGGCTATGGCTGGTTTTGATCTACACTCGACTGTAGAGGAGCTAGAATCTGTGAGAATTTCGGGGGATGACACGTTCACGGGTGGCGAGAACAGTACGGTTTTCTTGGTGGTGGGCAGAATTCTCTCAACAAAATCTTTCAACTTTGATGCTATTCGGAAAACCCTTTCCAACGCCTTTAATCCGGGCCGTGGGATGGATATGGAACAGTTGGCCGATAATCGCTTTGTCATTCGATTCTATCATGATGTGGACCGCCGCAGAATACTTCAGATGCAACCGTGGTCTTTCGAGAAGCATCTTATTATCCTAGGGAAAATTCAGACACATGATGATCCCCTTAACTTTGATCTTTTCCTATGTCCATTTCAAGTTCAAGTTTTCAATCTTCCTTTCTGGGCCCGAACGGCGAATATAGCGCGGAGCATTGGTGAGGGCTTGGGTGGCTATCTCGAACCGATATAAATGAGCAAAGTCGTTGGAGCAATTATATCAGTATTAGGGCTGTGATCGACGTACGGAAACCTCTGAGACGAAAGATGCTGTTGAAAGCCTAGGATCGAGATGAAGTGCAGATTGAGTTCAAATATGAAAGACTTACCAACTTTTGTTATCTCTGTGGTCATTTGGATCATAATGCAGCGGCTTGCGATTCTCAATACAAGGATGGATTTTTATTGACCTCGGTAGAGACTATCCTTATCCGCCTTCTCCTCGGGCAATCAGAATGACAGCGTCCCAGCGTTTTCATGGATCAACGGTATCAGGTGAAAGCCGCCGGAATCAGAATAGAAAATCTCCTCCCGCTCGGAGCGATAAGGAAATCCAAATCTGGAAAGTCTTCTATTTTCGGAAGGGCTCGTGAATTCTCGACAGGAAGATTCCATTAACCCTCCACCACCAAATCAGCCCCAAACCATGGAAAGTCCTCTGTTTTCGGAAGGGCGCATTAATTTTCGACAGGAAGACCCCATTAATCTTCCACCACAAAATCTGCCTCAAACCATGGGCTATGCACCTTCTCTAATGACCTATCCACCTACATCTACATCCCATTTACCATACTTATCTAATTAATAATCAATCACATATCCTTAACCCCAAAATCTCGCTTGTTACCCTTCTTAAACCAAATCTGCCCTCCCCAATTAATGTCAAATTTCAACCCGACAAAGACGACACCCGCTCTCCATCTCTTCCCATGATTTCCGCGTCCACGTACCTACCCACCTTGAAAACCCTAACCCAAGCCCAAGACCATACCCTGCTCGGCCCTAGAACAAAACCAACGGCACCCGATAGCATAAACCGAAACCCATATCCTTAACCGCCGACAACAAACGGGTAATCCTACATCTTCACATGTCCGCTGCTGCACTCTTGGCTCAAATCAACCATCTCCTTCGATTAACTACGAGCTCCCTTCAACAACAAAGGCCGCCAATGATGAAACCGACAAGGGCCAACAACTTCAAATAACCAAAGACCCTCCATATCTACCCCACGCAGACAAGTATCAATCAGCACCCCTTCTTATTCCTAAATCTGAACCCCCGTCCCCTAACCAAGTTATTATGAGATATAAACCCACCATCCTACCTAAGATACGTACCTTACCAAAGGCTGCGGATGTTACCATAACTAAGGACCTGTCGAAGAAACGAAAATTTGTTCCTGATGTCACAGTAATGGAACCGAGTTTGAAGAAACCTCTTTTCTTCATTCCGACTTCATATGATAATCAGGATCCATCGGCGAGGGCTGTAAAGCAGCCCCGCCGGGCATTGTTAATATCCTATGTTGGAATTGTCGGGGTTTGGGCGGAGCCTCGACAATTCAGGAACTAAGATCTCTCATCCGCTCAAATAAAGCCGACCTGGTTTTTCTCATTGAAACAAAGTGTCGGAAGGATAAGTTTGAAAACATACGCCAGAAACTCGATATGCATGGAAGTTGTGTTGATGCTAATGGCCTTAGTGGCGGTCTCATACTACTGTGGAAAAGATATTTACTAGTCTCTCTTCGGACTTTCTCTGCGCACCATATTGATGTCAATATTGGAGGACTTAATGTAAATGATAAATGGCGATTTACTGGTTTCTATGGTGACCCTTGTGTCCAACACCGTAAGGAGAGTTGGAAGCTTCTTCAACGATTGCATGGCGGAGACAACGGCCCATGGATTTGTGCGGGCGATTTTAATGAGATTCTATACCTAGAGGAAAAGCAAGGAGGCCATGTCTACGTCCCTTTTGGCAGATTGAGAATTTTAGACGAGCTCTTGATGATTGCGGACTGATCGACTTGGGTTTCGTGGGCGACCCCTGCACCTGGTGCGATAAAAATACCCATGCAGAACAAATTAAGGCACGCTTGGATAGAGCATGCGCATCACCGGCATGGATGAATATCTTTCCCGATGCTAGGGTGTTCCACTGTCAGACGTATTCCTCGGATCATCATGCCATATCTATCCAGCTCCAATCGCGGCCTGGTGGCTCCTTTGGTCGAAGGCGACCTTTTCGCTTTGAGTCCCATTGGACCCTTGAAAGTGAATGCTCCGAAATTATCAAATCTTGTTGGGCTGGTAGAAATAATGGTCATCAATATCTCATCGGATCTGGGCAAAGCTGGCAAGGAGTCGTGATAAACTACGCCGCTGGAGCAAAGATTTTTATACGAAATCTCAGCATCGGATCGAAGCCATCGAAAATACCTATTACAGCTGGAGAACGAACAGCCTTCCGTGAGCAATGCACTTGAGAAACTTGCGAAGCGAACTAGAGGGGTTACTTAGTCGTGAAGAAATATACTGGCAACAACGAGCAAAGAACGAATGGCTAAAGGGGGCGATCATAACACATGTTTCTTCCATCGGCGGGCGTCCACTAGAAGGCATGTTAATCGTATCTCTGGGATTATGGATACACAGGGTCATTAGTGTAGCGAGCCAAAGGATATTGAGGGTGTTATTCAACAATACTTCCATGGCCTCTTTACATCGTCCGAACCTTCACCTGAGGCAATCGAAATGGCAATTCGGGCCATCCCGTCTCGGATATCGCATGAGATGAATGAGGTGCTACTGAGACGCTACACATACGATGAGGTTCACAACGCTCTAGCAGGTATGGCACCCTTCAAATCTCCAGGCTCGGATGGCTTTCCTCCAACTTTTTACCAAAAATATTGGGATATAGTTGGAGAGGAAGCTACTATGGCTATCCTTTTCTAAATAATGGTATCTCATCCCCTGAGTTTCATAACACTCATATTGTTCTTATTCCCAAGTGTCAGAACCCGACTAGCATGTCACATTTTCGTCTTATTTGTCTTTGCAATGTTGTGTACCGAGTCTCCGCAAAGTGCATTACTAAACGTCTGAAGCCTGTAATGGACTCAATTATTTCTCCCATGCAATCTGCTTTTATCCCTAACAGATTAATTACCGACAATGTCTTGATCGCCTTTGAGCTAAACCATGCCTTGAAACAACGAAAAAATGGTCGTCAAGGTTTTTGCGCTATAAAGCTTGATATGAGTAAAGCCTACGACCGGGTTGAATGGCCGTTCCTTGAGCGAGTGATGTTGAAGTTGGGTTTCCATCGTGACTTCGTTCGTTTGGTTATGCTTTGTGTTTCTTCTGTCGATTATTCATTTATGTTAAGCGGAGACTGCTTTGGTTACCTTAAGCCACAACGAGGGCTACGCCAAGGCGACCCTCTTTCACATTTTCTGTTTCTCTTGTGTATAGAAGCGTTCAATACTTTATTTCAGGATCTGGAGGCTCGTGCGATGATTCAGGGGTTTTGGGTGAACAGAACTGCACCGTCGATTTCACACTTGTTGTTCGCCGATGACACCCTTCTGTCGAGCTAACATTTCAGATCTTGAGGCTATCAAGGGCTTGCTTCGTATTTATAAGGATGCATCGGGGCAAACCATTAACTTCGACAAATCGGGGATCACGTCTCACCACATGTACGCGAGGATCTTCGAGAACTATTTCGAGGGACGTTGTCGATCTCTAATGAAGGCAACTATGCTCTTTACTTGGGTCTACCTGCGGTTACGGGACGTTCTAAAAAGTAGGTTATCTCATATATTCGTGAGCGCATTCGAAAACGCATTGAAGGCTGGTCAGAGAAGCTGTTGTCACAGGCCGTGCGGGAAGTCTTGATCAAATCAGTCTTACAGGCCATACCAACATATGCAATGAGTTGTTTCCTTTTACCGGTTCATATCATTCGGAGCATTGAGCAGCTCATAGCGCGATATTGGTGGAAGTCGAGAGATATTAGGGGCATTCATTGGCTATCTTGGGATAAGTTGTGCCTCGCAAACGGAGGGTGGCGTCGGCTTTAGGGACATTCGCTCTTTTAATCTCGCCCCCTCTTGGCAAAACAGACATGGCTTTTGTTCTCTAGGCCGGAGAGCTTGGTTGCTGAAGTTTTCAAGGCACGATATTTTCCCAACTGTAATGCAAGCGAGTCGGGGACGCAACACGTCGCTTACGTGGAAGGGTATTTATGAGGAAAGATATCTGATCACTGCCGGGGCCCGATGGCAAATTCGACGGGGTGCATCAGTGAACATTTGGAGGGATCCTTGGTTACCACGTCGGGGTACTTTCAAAGTTGTTTCACATATTCGTCCGGGCTTCGAAGACTATACAGTGTTGGATCTAAAAATGCCCTCTCTTCACGCATGGAATGAATCCCTTGTCCGATCTCTTCTCTTACCCGTGGATGCTGATATTGTTCTTGGGATCCCACCATGTTCGTCGGACGGGGCTGATCGTATTATCTGGCATCATGCAAAGTCGGGCTGTTTTTCCGTCAAATCGGCATACTGGCTGGCGAGGGAGCTGCTGGTGCTAGATAAACCTTCCACAATCTCCCCGAGGACATCATGGAGGTTTTTGTGGCAGTGCAACCTTCCACCAAGGATAAAGAACTTCACATGGCGGCTGTCCACAAATTCACTACCTACGGCTTCTCGCTTGTTCAGAAGAATTGCATACAATCACCTATTTGCAGCCTATGCAGGAATGGAGTTGAAGATGAGAGACACGTTTTTGCATCCTGCTCGCGGGCTAAGGCTTCCTGGGCAAATGCAGGCCTCTCATGCGATCTACTAAAATTGTGGCGGCTTTCGGCTGAAGAGTGGGTTCGTAATATTCACAAACAATTAAGCCGCGATGATTTTGAGATTTCTTGGCCTTTGCTGGTCTTTATGGTCTGTCCGTAATAAATGGACAATGGAGCGCAAGGAGATCCAAATCGATGAGGCGGTTCAGAAGGCGTTCGATACCCAAATGCACTTTTGGCACGCCTCGTCTAATCCAAAGTCGCCCTCTCCTTATGTGATGTCGTGTTGGACCCGACCACCCGACCATGTTGTTAAGATCAACTTCGATGGGGCCTTACATGATAATAAGGGTGGGGCTGCTGTGGGTGTTGTGGCTCGGGACTCAGATGGGCAATGTCTGGGGTGGTGGACTAATTTCTTCCACGGGGTATTTGAACCCGAAGTGATTGAAGCTCGGGCTGCACTTTTAGCACTAACGGTGGCAAGACAGCGGGGATGGTCGTCTGTTATCATCGAAGGAGATTGTCTTTCGATCATTAATCATCTGCGAACAAGGAATGATGAGTCGGCTCTATGTGGGGGAATACTCGAAGATTGGTTTGGTGTTTTACCTTATTTTTGTTCTCTTATTTCCTTTGTGAAAAGAGAGGGTAATCGGGCTGCTCACTATTTAGCCAAACAGCTTGGCTCCGTGGGAGAAGGCCTTTCGGCTCCTACGAACGACATGTATAATATCCTACTTGCGGATATTGGTTAGTTTTTCTATTCAAATAAAAAAATAAACCTACGATATTATCTTTCCGATCAAATTTATAATTTTACTAGATATTTAACAAAATTTAGAATAGGTCAACTGTCCGAAAAAATCGCTAACTAAATGTGTATGCCCAAATCCTATGTATCTATATATAAATGTAGTTTTCTTGCGGTGATGACACGTGTCATGTTTATTTTTTTATTTAATTATTTCTTAGGACGTTAGATAAAACCTCTTCACACCCCATTTTTTAAAAAAATACTAAATAACCCTTTATCAACCTTTTCACACCCCATTTTCTAAAAAATACTAAACAACCCATGTTTTTATCAAAAATTTGATTCTTTAATCACTTAAATAAAACTGGTTAATTAAGTTGTATAATTGATTTAAAATAATTATATATAATTATGACCAGTACAATTCACGGACAAAAAACTAGTATAGGAAAACTTAATGCGGTTTTTCTTTTCCAATAAAGATATAACTAAATTGAAAGGTATAATTTAACTTCCATTCAAAAATGGACATTTGGTCCATCCACGTTCAAATACGGGCGAACAATATTTAGTCCCTCAATGTTCGGGCATTAGCATTTTTTATCCTTCATATTTCGATGTAGTGATAATGTTATCGATTTTGTGTCGTTTTGGTACCCCAATTAATCTTCTTCTTCTTCTTCTTCTTACGTGAATATCATTATGCATGGTGTTCAAAAATCGGTAAACCGACCGAACCGAACCGATACCAAAAGTTCGGTACAAACTGAATACCAATTTTTCAGTGTGGTTCGGTATTCGATATTAAAAAAAGTAAACCGAAAATTTTCGGTTAATTCGGTTAACCGAAATAAATCGATGTAGCGAAATACATAATATATAATATATATGTACAATTATACATAAAATAAATAAGTAAAAGTAATAAAAACATAGGAAAATGTAAGAAAAAAACATAAGGAAAAAAATAATATAAAAATAGGAAAAAAAAATGAAGAATTCATGTTGGAAATATATCTAATTGAATAAAGTTTTTTAACATTAATTTATTCATGTTATTAAGTACCACTTATAGCTAAAAAATGTAAAAATCATTATAATTTATTTATAAAATCTTGTATTAATATAATTATACAATGGTGAATCTATGGAAAAATACTTAATTGAAAATTTTTTACACATAGGTACTCATGTCGGAAAATTTACAGATAGATACCTTATTTAATTTTTACCAGTTTCTTTAGTCATGTCGTATCTTTCTGTGTGTATATTGTGTACCATAACACGTTGATATAGGATACCTAAATATAGCATATGTCGTACCTAAGGCATACCTATGTGTTACATAGAGCGTACCTAATATAGCATACGTCGTACCATTTTCTGTTATATAGGGTACCCAAATGTGTTGATATAGGGTACCCAAATATGTTATATGGTGTATTTTCGGGGATCGGGTACCTATATGCAAAAAATTTATTCTGTTAGGTACCTACATATAAAAAAAATCCTGACAGGGTACTAAATTACAAGATTTTTTCCAACTAGGTACATATGTGTAAAGATCCTTGTACAATTACATAAATCTTATTATTTAATATACAATTATATATATGCAATATTTTGGTGTTTTAATTATTTATATATATACAATTAATAAAAATAATTTTTTTGTTTTTTTATTTAGTTCTGTATTTCGGTAATTAACCGAAATTAATCGAAATAATTTCGGTTTTTACCGAACCGAACCGATTAACTTCGGTTCGGTTTTCGGTTTAAGTGTTTGATAACCAAAATTTTCGGTTCGCTTCGGTTATTATCGAATGAACACCCCTAACTTATGCATCACATTTAGGGAACAATTTACGATCTTGAAGGCAAGCAGAGTTAAAAATGTGATGTGAAATGGAGTACTCACGTGTGTTTAAGTTGAACAAGGAGATATTATGAGGAGTTACGTTGATCACAAGAAGATCATGTGCTCTCGCGTTAAATTTCGTTTAAATTAGCCATTAAGTTAATCGAATGACCAAAACGATCCAAATCGATGTCATTCGGGATTAAATGGCACCTCGGAACATGATGGAGAAACTCTCTGTGTCCCAAACATTAGGGATTAAAAATGTGTCATCCTTTTAAACGCTAGTTAAGATCATTGCACCTAAATTAATACTCCCTCCGTCCCTATAAGATATGTACATTTGGATTCCGACACGTGTTTTAAGAAACTGAATATTTTAATAATATAGAGGTAGAAAGGTGTGTGGTGTGACACGTCTTTTAAGAATATTTAATATTATTATATTGATTGTGTGTGATAGTTTTTTACTAAATATGAAAATGCACAAAAGATAGTGGGACACCCGATTTAGTAATATGTACAAAAGTTACTGGGACGGAGGGAGTAAGACATATGTCAATTTGTGATTAGAATTGGTTTAAAGTCAAAGTCATTGATAAGATTAGACCTAATTAAATTGAGAGAAATGCTATTGACTTAAAAAATGACAATATTTCCCCAAATCAGACTGTAGCAAAATTTGTAAATCACACAGCAACCATTTAATTTGAAATTAAATACTATAACAACTAAATCCGCAAAATGGACGAAAATGCCCCTTATATATTATTATAAACACAAGGGTGTGTTATTAATAAGGATATCTCTATCTATCAACAAATAACATACGTTTTAAACAAAAAAAAAAAAAACAAACAAACAACATACAGATTTGCATTTATTAAATGTTGCCACAAGATGCTCACATCATTACATCATCAAAACGTGTTCGTGTTGTGCTTTATCATATAATACAATATAAATATAATTACAGCATTTCTCACTCCAAACGATAAACATCAATCACACTTCTCTTGACGAAATTTCATGGAAACTCATCAATTGCCCTCCACAGGCTTTAGGCACACCACCCTTCCGAGGAGTTATATCCGACCCGAACCAGACAGACCAAAGACATCTGTGTCCGAATACTACGATGAAGCACCAATCATTGATTTGGGCTCGTTGATAGAATATTAATTGCTCAGAGAATTGCAGAAGCTTGCGAGGCGTATGGGTTTTTCCAGGTCATTTATTTTATTGAGCTAATTCATATTTGGATTATATAAGGATATGATAATGTTGTGGTTGTTTAGGTGTTTAACATAAATAGAACTTGTAGTATCTATTGCATGTAACTTTGCAACACATTGGATGCTAATAATTCGTGGAACTTGTTTGTAGACTTATGCTACTGTTAGTAATGTAATAACATATGTCCTGTTTTATATCAGAAGGTGATGGAAATAACTTGAATTGATGGTTATTGATTCCCAAGTAGAATAACTTGAGGGCAATTTATAATTGAAAACACTATTTTGTTTTTGGATTACATTATTTAATAATTGAAAGATTAGGTCAGGAATTGCATATGTCGGAACAAATTTGGATTTTATCATTTTTCGACAAAATACGTAAGAAATCCTAAGTTAGGGTGAAAGCGAGCCGAGCTATTCGCGAGCATCTCGGTCCAAATCGATTTAAGCTTGATTTGGACCGAGTTTCGAGCCGAGCTCGAGTCAGCTTCAATCCATAATTATTTCTAAAAATTATTACAATATTATGCTTATTGGCTAGTTCGATGAATACGGTTTGATTGATTCATCTTCTCGAGCCGAGCTTAAGCATTTCGAACTATAACGTTTGATCAAATCACGCCTCTCAAGACGAGCTCGAGCAGTAATTTTTAATGTTTAATCGAGGTCGAGCGGCTCGATAATTTGTCAAGTCGAGCTCATTTATCTTTTATCGAGCCAAACTCGAGTTGGGTCATGTCCGATCTCGACTCGACTCTTTTTTACCACTAGTTATAATATTCCAAGTTAGCAGCCAAGTAGGATTTATGACCACTGGTATATTTAATGACCCAAGTTTATATAGTTCTCGTAATTTGATAATTAACATTGATAAGATATTTATTTTATGCAAATGGTCATGCATTTATTAGCATTCCTCAGTCAAAGTTTCCATAAACATTCTCGTTTTTAACAAAGGCGGCAAGAATGGCAAATTGTTGATCTATGTTTATTACAAGCTAAAGAAAAAGTTGATGAAGTTCAAGTAACAAAAGGGAGAGAGCTCCAACCACTTTGAGGTGTCATAAGGCGTAAAGGGATTGTAAAGGCGCGTTTTTAGAAAACTTAAGTGTTTACTTATTGAATCGCGTCCAGCAACGACGTTTTCTTTAAGAGCACATATAACCGTTTTTAACAGTTTTTCTAACATAAAATATGAATAGTAATGTAGTGTATTTTTTATGTAATTTTTCTTTTGCTACTGTAAATTTCAGCTCAATCAATAAAGAGTATTGATACGTTCGTCGTGGACGTAAGATTCTGAAGGAATCTGAACCACGTAAAACAAGTTGTGTTCGTGTCTTCTTATGTTTTGATATGGTATATCCCGTCCCATACCGGGACCTGTGGGGTTGGGCCCACCACACTCCGACTGGTAGTCTACCCTCACTGTACCACCACTAGCCTTCCCAGCGTGCTTTGTCCTCACTCGCACGCACCCTGGGCAAACTTTTTAGGGGGTTACCCATCCCAATGCTACTGCAAGTCAAGCATGCTTAACTTTGAAGTTCTTATGGATGGGCTCCCGAAAGGGAATGTGCACCTTGGTGGTATGAGTAGCACTATCAAGACTCTTATACCATTCCTTGACTTAACACCCCCCATACAATGCCCAGTCTCGAAATTCCTCTCATCGGGTGTGGGGTTGGTTCATTCATATACCCCTCCGCCTAGAAGTCTGCCAGGAGGCGTTCCTTATCCGTGCACCTCTCTGACACCGACAATCACTTCCAGCCCTCATCGGACCCGAGCCTCACAGTATGAGAGCACAAACATTAAAGTTGTGTTCATCAAGATTTCAATGAAGCTGCATTCATCAAGATTCAGATCAAAGTTCATCAAGACTCAGATTGAAGAATTACGTCGAACACCATGGCTGCAACGTCTCTCCTTCCACTCCTTAATTTCCTTCCAATTCGGCGGCAATATTGATCAACGATCCTTACTTTTTGAACATTAATGATACCTCAGGACAGCTGCTGGTACATGAGCCACTGACTGGGAAGAATTATGCAACGTGGAGCAGATCGATGTTGATAGCACTCATTGGAAGAAATAAGGAAGGCTTCGTCAATGGAGATCTTCAGGCGCTAGTCGTAGATCCTCAGAATTCAAACAATACTAAGAATCAGATCAGCGCATGGAGGAGATATTACAATGTGATTATCTCTTGGATTATCAATTCTGTTTCGAAGGAAATTACGGCTAGTATTCTTTACAGCTCTTCGGCTAGAGAGGTGGGGTGGATCTCCAAGAAAGGTTCGGCAGACAAATAAATCGAGGATTTTTCAACTAAAGAGAGAACTCATCAATCTGACACAAGATATCAATAGCATAAGGTGTTTACTTTACCAAGTTTAAACCCTTGTGGCGTGAATTGGCCAGCTATAGACCAGATTGCGCGTGTACCTACGGAGGAATCGAACAAGTGAAGAGCTTCTTGGATGACGAATATGTTCTCACCTTCTTGATGCGTCTCAATGACCCATACTCTCAGACCAGGTGGCAATCCTACTCATGGACCCAATTCCGTCTATCAACAAGGCCTTTTCACTGCTTACACAAGAGGAACAACAGTGATTGGTTGGAGGAGGTCAGGTTAGAGGAGAAGAACAGACAATAATATGGTGTTGGTAGCCAGGAATGTGTTGGAACATGTTAAGAAATGTTTCTATGGACAAAGAAAGGAACTAGAAAAGCATGTGTGCACAAATTGCAACAAAAGATGTCATACCATCGAGACCTGTTATCAAATTCATGGCTTTCTTGCAGGCTTCAAGCAGAGTCAAAGAAACAGAGGAGCAAGGACGAATCAAGTCATGATAGATCCAACTAGTAGAGAGACTCATCAAAATAGTAAGACTCCACAAGTTCAAGTGCTCAAGGAGATGGACAGGTCCAATTGCAAGTCACTCCTCTTCGGTTGCAAGGTCTAGGAGCCTTGGTTAATCAGTCAGCCTTCAGCATGCCTCAGGACAATGGGGAATACCTTATGCCAAGGGAAAGATCATTAGGTATTCTCTTAACTTGCAATCCTCCAAACCTCACAAATGATAAGCTCTGGTTAATAGACTCTGGGGCCACAAAACAATGTCTGTGGCAACAGAAATCTATTGTTAGATCTTCATCAAATCAAGGAGTCTAGAGTGATTTTACCAGACAGTACAATTATCAAGGCTAACAAAGCAGGATAATCATATGTCAATAGATCTATCACTTTAACTTATGTGCTTTTTGTCCCTCAATTCAATTTTAATTTGATTTATGTGAGCAGCTTGACTGATAGTATTGGTTGCAAGTTTATTTTTTAAGCTGACAAGTTCATGATACATGATCATTCCCATGTTTTAATTGGCAAGGTTAAGCAGACGGAATGACTTTATTTGCTTGAAGCTGAACCTGTCTGAATTCAGTCACTGAGTCTATTTTCTTGAATAAATTGTCTTTAGATCTATGGCATGATAGGTGGGACATCCTTCAGGTAAGGTGTTAGATGTACTCAAGACTAATCTGAGACATGATGTACGGTCTGTGAATTCCTATTGTAAGATCTGTCCTTTATCAAAATAGAAAAGAAATCCATTCCCAGTTGAAAATAAACTTGCTTGTTCTCCTTTTGATTTTATACACTGTGATGTCTGGGGACCGTTTCATGTTCCTTCCCATGTAGGACATCAATATTTTGTGACTATAGTAGCTGATCATACAAGGTTTACTTGGGTTTTTATGATAAAATGCAAATTTGATGTACAGACATTAATGACTTTCTTCTTAGCTTATGTTGAAACCCAATTCAAAAGTAAAGTTAAGACAATGAGATCAGATAATGCGATGGAATTTAATTTGACTTATCTATTTAGAAAGAAGGGAATTATGCATCATTTGTCATGTGTTTAAACCCCTCAACAAAATTCAGTTGTTGAGAGAGAACACCAACATCTAAGTGTAGCTCGATCACTTCTTTTTCAATCATGCATACCCACTGAGTACTGGTCGGAGTGTGTTCTCACAGCGACTTTTCTCATAAATAGAACACCCCCAAATATGTTAGGTAACAAGAATCCCTATGAACTGCTGTTTAAAAAGCATATAGAATACCATTTCCTGCGTGTCTTTGGTTCTCTCTGCTTTTGCTCTTCTCTTACAGCAAGTAGGGAGAAATTCGATGCAAGGGCTAGAGAGTGTGTCCTCATTGGCTACCCAGGTGGAGTGAAAGGATACAAGGTTTTAGACATACAAACCAGAGAAGTCATTGTCTCGAGAGATATCAAATTTAAAGAAGATGAGTTCCCCTTCAAGCAGCACTCACTTGTGCCAGAGGATCCCTTCACTAATCATGTCCTTCCCATGCCGTGTACCTCACCTCCAGAAACTGAGGAAGAAGTAATCCCTCCACCAAAAGGAGATGAGCACTTGACAACAAATGATTAGGATTCCACTGCATCAGCTCAGTCAGAAGAGCACCAACCAACTCAGGAACCTGAAAGAAAATCAGGAAGACAGTCAGAAGGCAAGCATAGTTAGAGGACTATCTTTGTAAACAAGGTGACAGATAAAAGGAAAATGTATCCTATTTCTGAGGCATTATCTTACCAGCAGTCCTCTAAGCAATACAAGATTTTATATGCGCTGTTCCAATGGCACAAGAACCTAAGGATTATGCACAAGCCTCAAGTTCAAAGGAGTGGTTGGAGGCCATGAATGAGGAATTTAAGGCACTAGAGGAAAATGGGACATGGAGTGTAGTCTCATTACCAGAAGGAAAACGGCAAAAGGTAGCAGATGGGTATATAAGATCAAGCACAACTCAAAAGGTGAGATAGAAAAATATAAGGCTCGCTTGGTTGCAGAGGAGTATGACCAACGAGAGAGACTAGATTACATTGACACTTTTGCACCCGTCGCCACGCCAAACACAATCAAGATAATCCTTTCTCTTTCGGCTAAGCTTAGGAGGAACTTAACACATCTAGATGTGAATAATGCTTTCCTCAATGGGGACTTGAATTAAGAGGTTTACATGGCCTGCCCCAAGGTTTTTACAAGGACTGCAATAGGTCTGGAGCAAATAAAATGGTCTGTAGATTAATGAAATTAATATATGGCCTGAAACAAGCATCAAGGCAATGGAATAAGAAGTTTCAGATGCTGTCAAAGCATTTGGTTTCAAGCAAACTCAGTCAGACCATACTCTATTTATTAGAGGCAGAAGTAATGACTTGGTAATCTTATTAGTCTATGTAGATGATATAATTCTTGCAGGTCCATCCGTGAAGACAATAGCTTAGGTTAAGGATTTTCTGCGAGCACAATTAAAGATCAAGGACCTCGGAGACCTCAACCTCCTTAGCATTGAGGTGGCTCGAAATGAAGAAGGTACATATCTCAGAGACAGTACACTCTGTAATTGCTTAGTGATACAGGATATCTGGCTTCCAAGCCATTGTCAACCCCTATGAACCCAAGCAATAAAATAACAGAAGGTGATGGGAGCTCTTGGCAGACCCATTCCATTATAGAAGGTTGATTGGGAGGCTGTTTTCACCAGGCCTGATATTTCCTTCTCAGTACACAAGCTCAGCCAGTACATATCAGCACCAAGGACATGCCATATGATGGTTGCACATCCCCTGCTTAGGTACCTAAAGGCCTCACAGGACATTGTTTTAAGCTCAGTTCCAACTTTGAGTTAACAAGATTTTCAGATGCAGATTGGGGGACTTGCACAGATACTAGAAAATCCACCACTGGTTATTGTACCTTATTGGCAGGTTCATTAGTGACCTGGAAGGTAAGGAAGAAAGCCACGGTGTCTAGGTCCTCCACAGAAGCAGAGTACAGAGCCTTAGGATCACATATGGCAGAAGTTCTTTGAACCCCAAGTTTCACAAGAAGCTGGCTTCGAACCCCAAGTTTCACAAGAAATCGAAGCACATAGAAATAGATTGCCATTTTGTTAGACATCATGTGGCCATAAGAGCAATTAGGCTGCTTCCAATCAAGACTGAACATCAACTCGCGGACATTTTTACCAAACCACTAACAGGTCCCTCATTACAGCGGCTTCTGGTCAAGATGTCTGTAATAAAATTATTCATCCATCTTGGGGGGGCATATTACAAGCTAAAGAAAAAGTTGATGAAGTTCAAGTAACAAAAGGGAGATCGCTCCAGCCAGTTTGAGGTGTCATAAGGCGTAAAGGGATTGTAAAGGCGCATTTTTAGAAAACTTAAGTGTTTACTTATTGAACGAGGCCAGCAACGACGTTTTCTTCAAGGGCACATATAACCGTTTAACAGTTTTTTAATATAAAATAGGGATAGTAGTGTAGTGTACTTTTTATGTAATTTTTCTTCTGCTACTGTAAATTTCAGCTCAGTCAATAAAGAGTATTGATAAGTTCGCCATGGACGTAAGATTCTGAAGGAATCTGAACCACGTAAACAAGCTATGTTCGTGTCTTCTTACGTTTCGATACTGTTAGGAGGTTTTACATAAATTTGCTATGGAGACGATGGAGAAAGGTATGTGGTGAATGTTTTCCCCGTGAAGAAGAGTATTAGAACCATTGATTCGGAGCAAATGACAAATAGTTTGAAATAATGGAATGTTTCTATACCCCCTCCATATGGATAAATTTGATTTCTTGATCAATGGCTTGATTGATGCACCATTAGAGAAAAATCTTGTTGTCTAGAATAGGTTGTGTAAAGGAGGAATAATTATCCCTCATGGATTAGAATTAGCATTGAATTTGAACCACGTAAAATCCTCATGTCTTGCATTGATTTCTTATCTTATCATGATAATGTCTTCTTGGATTGAGTATAATCCCCAAAACACTCCTATAAATTAAATAGATCAAGAAGATCAACCAAAACAAAATCCAACTAAGATCTCCTATAAGATGAAAGTATTGACTAGAAATAATTTATAGCAAGAGACTAACAAAAATGGGAGATCTGCAAATACTATGGTACATGAATTTAGCTTTGTATATTTTATTGGTAAAACAACAAATAGGTTGAGAAGGCGAATATTCTATTTGAAGGCAATTTTATATGTCAACCATGATAAGTAGATAGTAGCAATAAATGAAGAAATAAGTATCTCTACCATCGAGTTACATGTATGAGTTGAAGCTAGAATAGCCCGACGTCAAGACAACGTTTTCGTATTGCAATTTAGATGGGAACAACTTTATATAAAGCAACTCGACAGCTTCATAGTGGGACTTTAGAAAGACTAGATTTGTTTGCTAAAGAAAGGCTTGTACGGATTGAAACACTCTACGATACGTGATATAGACAATTCTTGTATATCGTGTCATGGTTTGTCCAAAAAGCAAGTATACCATTGTGTGTACTTCTTGAAGTTGGATGAAGTATTATTCGTTTATACATTCGTATATGTTGATTGCTAATTTCGACTAAGAATCTTGTAGAAGTTCACCTATTGAAGGTCTTATTGAACTGTAAATTTGAGATGATGGCTTTGGAGCAAATGAAAACTGAAGTAAGTTCGATATGGATGTAGAATCACTAAGTTGTAACCTGATGTTGGACGTGATGTTGGGCTAACACTCACACTCACTCAGTAACGCACAGCGGAAACATAAAGTACTTAGTGACGAAACTTGAATGGACACGAGAAGTAAATCTGTGCAGCAAGTCAAATAACTTGCTGCGTGCCTCAAGGCGCAAAACTCCACTATAAAGATGGATTACAAACTATCAAAAAGGATAGTCAAAAAAACGTCTAGCAAAACCTACGAATCAAAAAGGATTCTGCAAACTACAAGATCTTTCGACCTTTGAAAAGCTAGACTAAAAGACAACTCTCGCAATATGTAAAACTCGCTCAAACTCGATATGTGTTTCGCTCATCGTTTTCGCTCAATATGTCGCTCAAAGTTACTCCTTGAAAGCTCTCTCGAAAGTCGTACTTTGCAGCTCGAAAATAACTCTTATTTAAAGGTCTTGGCTCCATCTTGAATTGGTAAAAATATCCCTTGAATATCTCTTCAAATATCTCTTCGAAGATCTCCCTACATATAGTATATATTTAGTTCGATCTTCTCATCTCATTGGTCGATCACTTATCTTCTATTTATGGTAAACTGGTTGAATGATTCTCCTTGATATTCAGATCTTCTAATTATGGTAATTGCTTGACTTGATCTCCTTTGATCTTCAAATCTTCTATTTATAGTAATTGCACTTCCTAAATTCGTTCAAGCAACTCCACACGCTTTCCACACGGTTTGGACTCATTTCAGTACTTTACCACGTCCTGCATATCAGTAAATAAAGCTACAAAAAAGTTAAATGGTTTTGGGCATGAACTCTCCGACCACTTCTCGAACCTCGAGAGAGACCTCATCGACAAATCGAACGCTTTGAAGGAGAAGATACAGGCTATAGATAAGGATACCAAGGTATCGCTCGACTCCCTCGAGGCTCGCGAGTCTTCGATCGCCAATTCCATGGCGATGATCATGGAGTCGCTCGAGAATAACGCCAAGGCGTTGATGGAGAAGAAGATCGAGGCGGAAGGCGGCGGTGAGTCGGAAGTTTTCTCGGAGAAATTGAGGGGATTTTGCGTCGAGATGTGTTACGAGGAGTTCTGGAGCTTCGTGATCGGTAAGAAGAAGGATTTGGAGCGCTTGAGGAGTGAAATCCCCAAAGCGTTGAGTTGCTGCGCAGATCCGCCGAGGTTCGTGCTCGAAGCAATTTCTGACGCTTTCCCAGTTAACAATTATCTTAACAAAGATGATGAAAAGAGAAGTATCAGTGGTATAAGCGGTTATAATTGCTACAAAAATCATGGGGATCTGGGATGGGCATGTGTATTGTTATTAGAATCTTTGATCCCAGTGATGATGGATCCTATTTTGGGTAAAGAAAGGATGATTGTTACGCCGAGAATAAAGGTAAAAGCTGAGGAGATAGCTGAGACTTGGAAGAAGAGTTTGGAGGAAAGGGGTGGGATTGAGAATGTTAAGACCCCCGATGTTCATACTTTCTTGCAGCATTTGGTTACTTTCGGGATTGTGAAAGAGGAAGATGTGGATTTCTACAGAAAGCTGGTCGTAGGCTCGGCGTAGAGGAAGCAGATGCCTAAGCTCGCCGTAGCACTCGGCCTCGAGGATAAAATGCCCGGTAAAATAAGAATGCTAAATTTTGTTGGTCTTGCTTTTTTTATTGGTATATGGTTCTCTTGTTTGCTGTTTGTTGCTCTTTTCGGATGGTGATGATGAATCATAAAAATATCTGAATTTGGGTAAATTTGACATGAATAATGATGTTTTTTTCTCGTTGTGTAAGTGCTGGAAAGTTCATCATCTGGTGATTTTTTTCTCGCATATTTGGCATCTTGGTTCATCTTCATTGACATTCCAACAACCATTTCCACAAAGATGCATCAGTCCTTCCTTTATCCCTTTCTGCAGATATGATCGAAGAACTCATTGGGAGGGGACAGCAGGTCGATGCAGTACATTTCATTTACGAAGTCGGTCTGTTCGACAAATTCCCACCCGTTCCCTTGCTCAAAGCTTTCCTGAAAGATGCAAAGAAATCCATCCCATCTATTTCCGAAGACTCCAATGGTTACGGCCGTGCTATGGTGAGTCTTTATATACTGAAGAGTTCCTCTATTCTAAAGCCAGATAACCCTTCCCCTTATTCGATAGAGCTTTCATTCTTTTGTTTTGCTCATCGCCCAAAACTTGTTTCTCCCACTTGTTACAGCATGTGGCAACCAAGAAAGAGCAATCTGCAATCAGGGCCGTCCTAAGATGCATCGAAGAGTACAACCTCGAGTCCCAATTCCCGCCCGACGACCTCAACAAACGCCTCGAACAGCTCGACAAGGCCAAGAAGAAACAGCCCACCGCCACCTCCTCGTCCACCTCCTCCCCACCACCACCACCGTCCCCCTCATCGGCCACCTCAAAGAGGACCCGAGGCAGCGCCGGCGGCCCAATGCCGCCTGCCAAGGCGGTTCGATCAACCAACGCTTCTTACGTCTCCTCCTCCTTCCCTTCTCCGCCCACCTACGTCGTGTCTTCTCCCACGCCCCACGCTCAGTTTGCCTCGCCCGTTCATCGTACCTATCCCTTCGTCTATGGTAATAGGAGCCCGACCTACGCTGCTTACTCTCCCGAGCATTTGCCGGCTATAGTCGGGTCTTATGCGGTTAACTTTCCGGCGTACGGCGGGTTTGGTAGCGTGGGCCCGCCTGCCCCGGCCTACCAGCAAGTTTACTACTGATGAATGGCGATTGATTTCGCCCTTATTCCCACTGATGTTTTTATAACTCTTTGAAATCTCGGAAGACTTGACTATTGTGCTGTGTAATTTCTGTGGCGAACTGATCTCTGGTGGTTAGTTTCTTTTTTTCTTTTTTTCTTTTTTTTTTTTTTTCTGTATGTGGGTTTGAAGACTTCTTTTCTTTTAACTGCTGGCTTTCGATAAACGGCAGGTTGTCTTTGTATGATATGTATGATCTGCTGTTAAAATTTCTTTTTTTTAGTAGGCTGCGGATACGTAAAATGAAACTTCAATTAGGAAATCAAAGGCCATAAATTAAGGGAAAACTTGGCATCTATGGCAAATTGAGGTAAAGGCGAAATTGAACATTGAAGCAGAGGATCTCAAGAAAAGAGCGTCGAAAACTGCAGATAGGTGCTTCTGAAAGGAACTCTTGCTTTTACAAATTTGCAGTTTAAAAACCACCATACGGCGAACAGAGAAACATAGCACCACAGAGAAGAGGAGAGGAGAGGATAAGAAAAGAAAAAAGCATCAAAATTCAATCAATCATTTGCAGTGGCCAACTGCAGAGACAGCAACTCGTCCTCGGGTATGATCTTAATCCGGCAATCCGACCTCGGATAAGAAGCGCACATAAGGGCGTACCCCTGTTCGATGACGTCATCGCTGAGCATTCCCTCGCTTTGGTCCACCGTGCCGGCGACGAGGCGCGCCGGACACGTCATGCATACGCCGAGCTTGCAGTCGTGGGGAACGTTCAGCCCCTCCTCGATGGCCCTCGACAGTATCGTCTCGTCGGCCTCGACCTCGATCTCCGTGACGTTAGCCGACTCCTCGATGATGACCTTGTAGGCGCGCGCGGCGGTGGTGGAAATGCGGTTTAGGCTATTTATAGGCCACGAAAAGCCTCTTCTAGGGGTTAGGAACCATTCCCAAGAGTTTCATAGACATACATCTTGGTTAGCAACGGATACCATCTTTTAGATGCAACGTTGCATCATTTCGTTTTTCAACGGATATCATCCTTTGGATGAATCGTTGCTTCCTTTCGTGTTTAACTGATTGTTTGTCATCATACCACTAACTATTATCCAACAATCTCCCACTTAGTTGGTGATATGGCTATTTCTTAAAGCTAGGCGCTTTCAGAAGGTGTCTTTCGACTTGAACCTTATGTTAGTATTTTTATTACAAAGCTAGGTCGAAATGCCTGGTGGTTGATGTCACTTAAACTAGAATTCCTATGACTCAGCCGGTTATCGGATACACGCCAAAACTTTCCTTATTCTCTTTATGAGTTCACCGTTAGCTTCAACACCATTTAACGGCCATGTGCTGCTGTCCTGGATTTTCACGAATACTTTATAAAGTCTTGTACTTTCCAACTTTACTTTAAGCGGCACCACTTTAGTATTAATATAGGTGAAGATTCGAATGAGACATTACGTGCCTCCCTTGTTATAATCCGAACACACTCCATTAAGAATACTATGTATTCATCCTCTTTGATCATAAGTGTTTTATCCTAACACTTGCTATCTGTCATTAACAGCTTGTTATTACCTCTTGAACCACTGAAACTGCATAGCAATCTAAGTAGTGAGGTTACCACTGTTAAATCAAATATGTTTTAGACCCATCGCACCCCTAGTGCTAGCTATAAAATCTCTCGAGAGTCCTTTTGTTAATGGGTCCGCCAGATTCTTTTCTGATCTGACGTAAACAACGGTAATTATTCCGTCGTTTATCAGCTGCCTGACAAATTCATGTCGTAACGCAATATGTCTAGATTTTCCATTGTAAATTTTATTAAAAGCCCTAGACATGGTTGCTTGACTGTCACAATTTAATGATACAGCCGGCATTGGTTGAGGCCAAAACTTGATATCTAACAACAGATTTCTCAACCATTCTGTCTCTTTTCCTGCTGCAGCTAAGGCAATAAATTCTGATTCCATTGTGGAATGTGAAATACACGTCTGCTTTTTAGAAGCCCACGAAATGGCTCCTCCTGCTAATGTAAATATCCAGCCAGACATAGACTTATTATCGTTTACGCTAGTTATCCAACTAGCATCAGTAAACCCTTCTAATACCCCCGGAAACTTGTTATAATGCAAGGCTAGATCCTTCGTTTTCTTTAGATAACCGATAATTCTTCCAACAGCCTTCCAATGTTCCGAACTGGGCTTATGAGATATATAGCCAATTTGCATACCGCAAAGGCTATGTCCGGTCTAGTACAGTGCATAGCGTACATTAGTCCGCCTATGACACTTGCATAGTCTAATTGACTTATTGATCTCCCCGGATTTTCTGTTAGTTTCAACGCGAGTCGATCGGGGTGTTTGCCTCTTCAAAACCCAAGTGGTTGAACTTGTTTAGCAACTTCTCAATATAATGAGCTTGACTTAAGGCGAAACCCCCACTATGTTTTTTAACTTTGATGCCTGATATGGTATCAACCTCGCCCATATCTTTCATTTTAAATGAGGACGATGGATATGACTTAGTGTCATTTTCTCCTGACATGTCTGTCCCGATAATTAGCAAATCATCTACATAAAGACATACAATAACCGTGTACTCCTTTGTAGATTTTGTGTAAATGCACTTGTCCAACATATTATGGATAAATCCGTGTGATAAAATCACACTGTCAAACTTTTCATGCCACTGTTTCGGGGCCTGTTTTAAACCGTATAATGATTTTACCAGTTTACATACCTTCTTTCATTACCGGGGAGTACGAAACCTTCGGGTTGCTCCATATATATCTCTTCATTGAGGTACCCATTAATATACGTTGTTTTCACGTCCATTTGATGTATATACAGACCGTGAATCGAGGCTAGAGCAAACAATGTTCTTATAGATGTCATTCTAGCCACCGGAGCATAGGTAACGAAATAGTCGACCCCTTCTTTCTGTTTAAATCCTTTAGCTACGATTCTTGCCTTGAATGTTTGTAGAGAAACGTTATTATGATATTTCCGTTTGAATACCCATTTTGCACCCGATAGGTTTGGACCCGACCGGTAAGTCGACCAAAACCCATGTTCCGTTAGACATCAAGGAGTCCATTTCGTCGTTAATAGCTTCCCTCCAAAAACTGGAGTCTCTTGAGGCCACAGCCTCGCTTTATGTTTTTGGATCCTCCTCCGTATGAAATGTTATTGGTATTTTCCTCAAGATGTCATTTCTGTTCCCTTCTACGAGAAATACAATTTGTGAAGATATAAAATCAGAACCTAAATCTTTTTCGATTCTGACACGTTTACTCCTTCTAGGTTCATTAGGAGTTCCAACGGCTATCCTTTTTGTACCCGTATTTGATTCTTTCTCACTGTTTGGAATAGCTTCCGGTTGTGAATTTTCACAATCTTTTAGAAAACTAGTTTCCAAGAACTCAACGTCCCTTGATTCAACGATAACGTTTGAGTCTAAATACAACAACCGATATGCTTTTGAATTTTCAGCATATCCCACGAAGATACTTTTAAGAGCCCTTGATCCCAATTTTGTTCTTTTCGGGTCTGGAACTCTATAATAGGCTAAACAGCCCCATACCCTCAAATAACCTAGGTTTTCTCCCTTTCCATAACTCGTATGGAGAAGTTTTAAATTTCTTCGAGGGTATTCTATTGTGAACATGAAAGGCGGTGAGCAAAGCTTCACCCCATAAATTCGTAGGCAACTTAGCTTGCATAAGCATAGCGTTTACCATATCGACTAAAGTACGATTTTTTCTTTCTGCTAAGCCGTTCTGTTGTGGGGTATATGGTGCACTTGTTTGATGCACCACACCATTTTCTTCACAAAACGCAGAAAATTCTAATGGAAAGTACTCACCTCCCCGATCACTACGAAAGGTTTTGATTTTCCTTTCCAACTGATTTTCAACTAATGCCTTATAATGTTTAAACATTTCAAAGGCTTGGTCTTTTGTTTTTAATAAGTACACGTAACTGTATCTCGAATGGTCATCTATGAAGGTAATAAAATATCTATTACCTCCCCTAGTTAAATTTCCATTTAGTTCACAAATATCCGAGTGAACTAATTCAAGCAGATCCGTATGCCTATCGCTTTTCGGAAACGGCTTCTTTGTCATTTTGGCTTGAATGCAGACTTCACACTTATCGTCGTGTTTTTCAACACTCGGAATCAATTCACGTTTAGACATGAATTTTACTGTTTTGTAATTAACATGTGAAAGTCTTGAATGCCATAAATTAAATGAAGAAACGACATAAACAAACTTTGATGCTTAACTTAAACATACCATCACAAGAATAACCCTAAATACACCATTTTTTGATAGAATTAATTTTTCTGCCTCCAAAACAGCCCCGCCCTTCTTGCATAGAGGCTTGCCGAGATCATATTCTTCCGCACCTCCGGGACATGGATACGTTCATCAGCACGAGCTTTTTCTCGAAAGTAAACTGTAACTCCACGACCCCTTTTCCATCGACTTTTGCGGTATCGTGGTTGCCCATCAACACCTTCTGGTCGTCCGTTGCGACATCATAGGTCTTGAAAAGAACCTTGTCGTTGCACACGTGTACGGTCGCTCCTGAGTCGTACCACCAGTCCGAGGATTTGTCGGACGAGGTCATGTTGCATTCCGAGATCATGCTTATCTTGAGGTCAGCGACAATAGCAACAATCTTGTTGGAACTACTCGGCGTTTCGATCATGTTGGCTGTTTTCTGGTTCGACTGACTCGGTCCGGGATTGTTGCCTTCCCTCCGAATCTTTTGTAGAACCGGCAATCTTTCTTGAAATGCCCTTTTTTACCGCAGAAGAAACATACCTTGTTTTCTGACTTGTGGCCGAATCATACTGAGAAATTTCTACGAACTTTCTCTTCTTTCCCGGGTTAGGTTTTCCCGATTCCACGTAATTCACCTTTGAACTATTTTCTATCGCAAAGCGCTTCTCACGGGTGCGAGTTTCCTCTTCGATACGAAGATGTTTAACTAGCTGTTGAATGGTCAAAGCCTCCGTAGAGTGCAACAGTTTCTTACGATAGCTGTTCCAAGTGGGCGGTAACTTCGCAATGACTGCGGCCACTTGTAAAGGGTCCGAAACTTCGACCTCGAGACCCCAGAGTCGAGATATGAGGACCAGCAATTCATCCACTTGGTCCATGATGGGTTTGTTGTCAAGCATCTTAAACTCGAAAAGCTTCATACTTAAAAAACGCTCAGTACCTTGTTGTTCAGAGGTGTATTTCGCCTCTAACGCCGTCCAAATTGCTTGTGGTGTCTCGATCGAACGAAATAGATCGTAGAGGCGGTCTGACAATGCGTTCAGCATGTAACCACGGCAACGAATCTGATCGTCCTGCCTTTTCTTGCATTGTTCACGAACTTCGGCTGTGTCGTCATCGGTCGCTGGTGGTGTTCCGGTAGATCGGGCTCGAGTAGTTTTTATTGATAAACTTTTTATTGTATTGGAGATATATTATTGGAGATATAAGTAATAATATAACAAATTTATGTTATATATTACGTTTTCTTGTGTTGTAAATTACTTGCTCGAAATACTCACGCAATACGCTACGCTATTTGCGCTACGCGCTCCAGGAGCCAAAACGCGTCGCATTGCGCATCACGCGTTTTAAACATTGGTTTAATCATATCACAAATATTTTTTTTAATTTCTTTCACTAAATGCAACAACATGTAACACGCTCGAGTATTTGTTTTTTATTTTTCTAAAACAATGTTATACTATTTATTACGTGTGTGTGTGCGTTATAATTAAGTAATTGGTGGCATGTTATTTACGTTTAATGTTGATCAGAATATTGGCATGTTACTTGCTTCAAAGATATATGTTTGTAATTAATGTTGAGTAAATGGTAGCATATGAGTAATTTATGTCTGTTGAATCCAGCGAAATAATTTTATAGTTTATATTCCCTAGGTTAAGGTGGTGCAAATAGTAGTACCCCTATATATAACTTCCTAGCATTGTAAACGTGTTGTAAGTATAGTTTATTCATCTTTAAGTCACTTATTTCCACAATATATGTTCGTATGTAACGTAGATTAGATATTAATCATATTTTTATGTTTTGGCATCATGTTTATGACATAGCGTGTCGTGTTCTCCACACTTCAACTATGTACGGTCAGAAAGGAATCCAAAACTCAATGTTCGTTATGGTACGACCCGACTGGATTGGTTTTCCTGGCATCTGTGTATCATCACAAGTCAACAACAAGCAACGAAAATGTTACACCCTTCAGTGCCACGTCATCAGCTCGTTCAGCCGAGCACAGAAGGAGCAATGATGTGTGAGTCCAAGGTGCACTAGTTGGCGGGGTCCAATACTTGGACATTTCGACCCAGGACGCCTGATCGGAATCCGGCGAGGTAACGGTGGACTCGGCCGGGTCGGTGAGGCCGGCACGGTGGCCAGCCAGGCGGGTGGCCTGGCCGGGCCGCGCACTCACATTGGGCGCGAGGTCGGCGCGTTCATGCGAGCCACCTGAACGTTGAGGTTCAAGGCGGCAACGACGGACGGTGGTCCGACGATGGGTCACGGCGGCGGCGTTGAGGTGACGACAGCTGAGCTGGAACGGCGAGGTTGCACTTGGTCTACGTGAGTAAACGAGTATCGAATACAAGGAGTAAATTAAGTACTAGTAGTGACCTATCGACTCGATATTTAGCCTAAATAAAATAAGCAGATGGTTTTACGAACTATCCTAACAGATTAATCCTAAATCCACTACAGATTCAAAGACCACGCCTAAAACTGGTAAGAGAGCTTTCAGATAATAAAGATGTGCTCGGGATTCGAATCCCGCTAGGTATTATCGCCTAAGGCAGTAAATTATCATTCCTACGTGATTCTGACTAGATCGCAGTAATTTCCTACCCGCTAACGAGTTTGCTGTCGCCCTAAACGCTCGCGGGGATCTAAAATTCAGTAATTACTGACGGCGAGGATCGAGTATTTGCTTTCGCCCTATACTCGAATCCTATCTTCTACGAACGGCCTAATCGTTGTTTAGCTGTCGACCTAAATGATTTTCCACACGATCACTTTAATACATAGACATATAAAGCGACGAGACATTCATAGATAGATAAATAGTCATAGACACGAGTCACGATAACATACGTCTTAAATATAAAATAACCTAGCGTTCATCTAATCCCAAACACATAGGGATTTAGCTACTCATAATAGACGGGAAAACAACGAAAAAAATAGAGAACAGAGAAGGAAGAGTCATGATCTTGAATACTGGCGAATTAGGGATGGTCGCGTGGATGAATCTTCGTTCTTCATTCAATTGGGCGTGATTGCGTCGTTGATCCATCACTCGCGCTCCGGGATGCAATTCTGTGTTCTTTACGACTGTCTTTCGTCTCTTCAGGGATTAGGGTTGATATCTGGTAAGAGTCCCCGTTTCTGGGTCGAATTTGGGCTTTTTATACTAATTCCCGTAACGGTCACGACCTGGGACATGGGCAGTCACGGCCGTGACCATCATCGCCTCGCGTCTCATCACTTTCTGCCATGTGTCACAGCCAAGTGCATAGGGTGTCACGGCCGTGACCATCTTCACTTCAACTCTCTGCCCAATGTCACGGCCTCTTGCATCGCTCGTCACGGCCGTGACGTTTCCCAGTGATACTTAACTTGCGTTCTGCTCGATGTCATGGCCTGATGCAAGGGGTGTCACGCCCGTGGCCATCAGCAGTGTCTTCTAAATCGGCCTCTGGTGGTTGTCACGGCCAAGTGCATAAGGTGTCACGGCCGTGACACATGTCAGTGTTATTCATCTTTGCACCGTTTTGCCTCGTTTTCGCTCCTTTTCGCCCGAAACTCGTCCTAAGCTCATTCAATATAAAAATAAGTGTAAACATGGCGAATAAACACATAAATTGATTGCTAGAGCTCTATTATATCCCAATTAAATACTACGATAAACGCATTGAAATGCGTTTATCAACAGCCTCCCGTGTCACCAATGCGGTGTTGTCGGGTAGAAACTGTACCTTCAACTCTCGCTTGAACATCTCCCAATTGGCCAGCCTCGGCCGGTTGAGTTGTTCATCCGCCGAAAGTCGAGTCCGCCACCACAGCTTTGCGTCCCAATCAAGGTAGTTCAAAGCCGAGTCCACCTCATTGTCGGCTATTCTTGCCCCATGGAAGTAAGCTTTTACGTCGTAAGGAAATTCAGCAACTCTTTAGCGTCCCTGACCCCGTGGAACATGTTCGCTCGCGCGCGGGTTTGCGGCCTGCGGCCTTGCCGCCTGCCACCAAGACTCGAAGCGCTGCATGCTCGGCTTTGATCCTAGCGCCTCGTCTGCCAGCCGTGCCTCCCTCAGGCTCGCCACATCGGCCACCAACTGTTCCAAGTCGGGTAGCCCGTCGAGTCGAACTTGGATGTGAGCCGTCCGCGTCTGCAAGTCCGTCAAACGTACCCCTGTCGTTCGACTGCCGTCGGCCATGATGTCGTCTATAGTATGGCTCTCATACCAACTTTCTCGTAGATCCGGTAATTAGACAATTTTTTTCGAAATTATCTTTGCACCTCGCCTTTACAACCGGCTCGTTTCCAATCGATCCCCGCCCACGCGTGTATTGCCTTGGTCATGATAAGCCTCCAAACACGTCGCCCTGCCTTGTAAAGAGGAAACGGAACAAGACAACGTAAATTTAAGGGGAGTCGTCGAGGTTCACTCCTCGACGTAGCCCCGTTTTATTCCTCAACTAACAAAACGTACACAATAGGAAAACTCAAACCCATGCGGCACCAAACAAGTATCGGCCTCGCTTCGAACCAATCGAAACTACCTAGCCTAAGCTAAACACGGTTATCCTAAGTGTCCGTTGGGATCTTAATCACTCGCCTCACTCGCTCGTGAATACCTCAACGCGACCCCTTCAAATCTTTGCGCCAAAGACTCGATGTTGTGACTTGGTGTGCTCTCGAAAATCATGTGCCCGACCAACATTACTATTATAAATGGGATCTAACTCATCAATTCCAAGGGAAAAATATATCATGTGCCCAACAAACATTACTATTATAAATCATCATACATGGCCCCATAAGGCTCATCTTGGGCTATAATACGTTAGTTTTTTGTAAGTAAGGCGAGGTTCGAAGAAGCCCAATAAACTAAGTTAGGTTTCACCTATGTGGAGATGAATAGTTATGTAAAAATAAAATACGGATTAAATCAAGGGAAATGTACACTTAAATACCCAAAAGTATAAAAAAAAATGTTACATCAGTCTCTTATCAATATTAGTATTTTTATATGTACGTAACTAGTAGGATAAAATTAATATGTATAGCTACCCACTTGACTAGTAGAATAAAAATTCATATGTATAGCTACCCACCTGACTGAAGGCATATTATATAAAAAATTTTGGTAACATAGAGCGGAATGTATTATGGTATATAGTACATTGAAAAAAGGCACGTGTAATGGTCACAGATATATCACACAACATATTTGGGAAGTGGGTACCTCACAAACACATAATATTGTATGTAATCTACATATAAAGAAACACCTAAACTTTATTCTATTAAGTACCCAACAAAAATATAAAATTTATCTAAGAGATGACTGAGCCGATATTTTTTATACTTTTGAATATTTATGTACAGGATTACCGAGTACACCTTAAATCAAACTCGAAACACCAATTTTTTCCCTCTCTTTCCAATTCTCATCGTTCTATGCCTTCTCTCGCACAACAGACAGCATCAAATAACGATATTAGATTTGATGCCAAACTCTGCGTAATTGATACAAAAGATTGCACTCTAAAGCCTTATTATCACTTCCGTAAAGACGCTAATAAGACATGCAATTCTCTTTCTTAGCCCTCCCCCCCCCCTCTCTCCAACATGGAAGACCCCGACGACGATGATGACTTCATCACCACGAGCCAAGATATGTCACGCCAATAATGGTGCTGCAAAGAACTTCTCTACCTCTTCCATGGCATCATACCTACAAACCACCGAAAGAGTCTTTTCAAACCCACCTCCGATGACGTCATCCTCGCCTCGTTCCCCAAGATCGGCACCACCTGGCTCAAAGCCCTCCTCCACTGCGTCCTCACGCGCCGCCGCCTACCCCACGCAGGCGACGCCGATGACGGATAAAACCCTCTACTACTCTCCGACAACCATCCCAGGAACTAATCCCAGCGCTCGAAACCAGCCTATACGTCCACAACCCAACGCCGCCGGAGGAAGGTGGCGCCGGAGCCGGCGGCAGAGCTCTGCCGACCCACATACCGTATCGGAACCTCGGCGACCTACTGAGCTCAAGCGACTGAAAAATCGTGTACGTGGCGAGGAACCCAAAGGACACCCTCATATCTCTTCGGCATTTCCTTTAGAAAATCGGCGGCTATCGACGACGACCCATGGGAAATTGGGACTGCTGTCGACCAATTCTGTAAGCGAATCACACCTTTTGGACCGTACTATGAACACGTCTTGGCATACAGAGAACAGCTTCCGCCTGATTCGTCCCCGAACCAGCACCGGACTGCGAGAGGTTGTGCTGTGATACCACCTGTAACGTAACGTCTCATACCGGGTATCACTGTAGCATCGGTCCCTACCGGGACCTGTGGGGTTGGGCCCACCACACTTCGACTGATAGTCTGGCCCCACTGTACTACCATTTAACCTTTCAACGTGCTTCGTGCGCTCGCTCACACGCACCCTGAGAAACTTCCCAGGGGTCACCCATTCCTAGATTTCTCCAAGTCAATCACGCCTAACTTCGGAGTTTCTATAGATGAACTCCCGAAAATGTAGGTCGACCTTGTAGATATGAGTGGTACTATCAATTGTCTTATACGATTCTTAGCCTTACACGCCCATACGTTGCCAGTGTCAGAATCCCCTCTCATTCGGGTGTCGGATTGGTTCGTTCATGTACCCCTTCGCCTAGAAGCCTGCCAGGAGCCGCTCCTTGTCCGTGCAACTCTCTAGCACCGGCGATCACTACCCGCCCTCATCGGCCCCGGGCGTCACAACTACTCCGGGACGATTTCTTGCTTGTTGAAACTGCCTAGCCGCCAGACAGTTTCTTGCTTGCCAGATCAGGGTAGTTTTTCTGCCTGGAACTGCTCATCATGTTGAGAATCCCCGAGGGTCCTGGACCCACGTTCCTAGAACGGCGGAATTTTAAATTTTACGGGGTTTCCCGCCTATCCAAGATTGCTGGGCTACGAGCACGAGAACGTATTGACATAAAGAGATAAAGGATCAGCCATGATACCTTGTTGAAATCTCTTAACGATAAATAGCTTCGAATCCTTCGAATCCCCCAGGCGTAGTGCCTCTCTCCTACGCGAAAAACACACGAACGGGAAGCCTTCTTTGCGCAAGATCATCACGCCGGCACCTTACTAACGTCGCAGCTGTCCTTGCATGTGCGGCTAGGCCAAGAACGAACTGCTTGCTGCCCCCGAGAGAGAGAGAGAGCGAGAGAGAAAGTGGTGAGAGGAGAAAACTCTTAGTTTTCTTCTCTTTGGCTTGTATTTCGAAAATTTAGCTTCCACCCACTTTAGGATCTCGAAAATCCTCCTTTACACCTCTTAGGATTAGCCAAAAATAGGTTAAGGTGGGTGGAGAAAAATCCTCAAACCTCCCCTTTTACCAAGTCTTCATTTTACAAAGTAATGAATTCAAAATTTAAACTTTATATTTAATTAATTAAATATCTAGTACCTTAATTTATTACAATATCATATTTAGTATATTTTAAATATATAATATCCAATATAAATATATTTAATAATTTTTGAAATTTTATCTAATAAAAATTCGAAACTTATATATATATCCGATATACATTATTTAATTCCAAATTAAATAATATTATTTCTCTAAGAAAGTACTAAAGATCTAAATCTAATTTAATCATATACTAAATATTCTAAATATTTTATTTCAAAAATATATCGTGAGGTGAAAAGACCATTTTACCCCTCAGTAGTCAAACTTAGTATTTTCGGCCGATCAAGGTTTTGGCCAAGCCCCAAACCCTAATGTCATAATCTAGGACCTAGCCTTGTCTTTCTCTCTGATGATGACGTTGTATAGCTTGCCCTTTTTAAGCCCGACTCTCTTGGTTCGTCTCAACCGGCCTAGGAGGTATCTAGGAGTTCGGTATTCACCTCGCTAGCCCCGTGGTTCCGAACAGATCCCAAGTTGAGTACGAATTTGATCTAATCATAATCCATGAACCGACTGTAGATTTTCGTCATTCATATAAACCCTTTAGGTTTGTCCCGGTCGAGTGAAAGTCACGCATAGTCAAACCTACAGAACCCGACTCTATGTCATTTATGTCGGTGAAAGTTTTGAAACTGCACTCCACGACTATCGTGAGTCGGTTATATGCTCTGGCCAGAGACTTGGATAAATTCCTGCACATTAAACTTGCCATAGGACGTTAACCTCGAATTTAATCGAGACCGTAAATCCCGCTCCGCGGTTCAACCGGCAATCACATCAAAAAGTCAAGACCGCATTTCGCCGCTGATCCATGCCACCGGCAAGACGGGCCTAGCAAACTAGTGACAAGTCAAGACCTCAAGATCAACCCCGAGTTAACCCTTTCGGTCTAAGGTTCACGCATACTACTACAATCAATCGATCTATCAAGGACAATCCAAGCGTGTGATCGTTCGATTACGAGGCAGTGTCCAAATACAGATAATCCCCTGATTCATCTTGTATTATTGTCATGGGCTTCCACTTCCCAAGTGAACGGTTGGCACAACCATATTGGACCCATCGACAAACAAGTCGCACTCTGCGCTCCAATGTACGCACGCCGCGCATAGGTACTGCACATGTTCCGCCCGATTCCGCACTCTGCGCTCCAATGTCGCGTGCATGTTCCGCCCAAGTGCCGCGCTTCATGTGCGCACGTTCATGACAACTTGTACCTGAGTGTTGCGCGCAGCCCATTCCGCACGCGCCAATGCTGAAATGTTACCCCTCGCTTTGCTGTGCGCGCTGCTTTGTCCTGCCCGCGGGCCGCATGCGACGCGTGCTGTGTTCCTTGCAAGGTCTGTCCAGGCCCTTGGCCAGATTGGGCATTCTACCAAGCAAATGCCCGGGGCATCCCACCAAGCAAATGCCCCATATGCGTGGCCCGGTCGCCTGTAGCTGAAAGCCAGGCAGAACATTCGACCAAGAAAATGCCTTCATATGCGTGGCCTGTGCGTTCTTAGCCGAGGTGACGCACGGCCATATCATCTCCCAAAGTTACGGGTGTAACCGACCACCCCCGCTCAAAGCGTTCGACGCCCTCGTCGAGGTAGTGGGATTTGGGACCTTCTCGCCAAGAGGAAGACCCGTAGTCGGTATTGCCACCAACAATTGTAACGAACTGACTCTTGAGGGTTCCACCTTCTCATCGCTAGATTGCTCCACAGCAACCATAGCAGCCAATTCCGTAGGCTTCGGGCAATCCCGCATTCGGTGATTACCATCACAGAGGAAGCATCCCTTGTTGGTCCGATCCACTGTAAGAGGTTGCTTCTCGTTCGATTTAGTAACCATCACTTCCCTGATTTTGGTGATCTCAACCAGACTTGTCCTTCCCCTCGGACATGTCTTTCTTCTTCCAACGATCACAGCTTGCTTCGGGTTCAGTAACCGTTTGGAAGTCAACCAAGTGTTCTGCTGCGCCCGTCGCAGCATTCACGTCCTGGACGCCTTGCCGATGCAGTTCTGCCTGCGCCCATGGCTGTAATCCCGATATGAAATTGAACAGCTTGTCTTCTTCGGACATTTTCCGTATGTCCAACATGAGCGAGTGAAACTCCGTCACATATGCCCTTATGGTCTCTGTGTGCCTCAGTTTACGCAGGGATTCCCTTGCAATCCACGACGTGTTGCCAGGGAGGAACTGACCTTTCATTTCCTTCTTCAAGGCATCCCATGTACCGATCTCATCTCGGTTTGCCGCAGCATCACACGAGAGTTTTGCCCGCCACCAGAGTTTCGCATCTCCCTCAAGATACGAACTTGCGACCGTCACCTTTTCGGCGTCTGGAACCCGGCGAGCCTGAAAGTAGGTCTCCATGTTCCAAAGGAATTTTTCCAGCAATTTGGCGTCTCTCGTCCCAGAGAAACACCTAGGCTCCCGAGCCTTTGTCTGGTTTGTCCCTCCTGGAATATTCGCAACTGCCCGCCTTAGAACACGCAGTTTCCCGCGTATCCTTTCCACTTGGGTGCTTGAGGCTTGCGACCCTTCTTCTAAAGCCAGCATTCTGTGGAATATCCCCTCCACGGTCTCGCCCGGTGGTGGCGAAATAAGATCGTACACCATCGCAAGTTTCCGTTCCAACTCGGAAACACGGTTACTCAGCGTCGTGTATCGATTATCCGACATCTCCAGGCTGAGATCAAATCAAACCCAATACTCTGATACCAAATGTCACGCTCCTTTCAAATAACTTAGAACATTTTCTAAGTGTTCGAGGTTCGTGCGGCCTAACTCGTCCCTACAAGTTAGTCAGCCCTTCAATTGATCCGTTCACTCGAATTCTTTTCCTCACAAAACACTCGTGTTTATGTTCTTAAAAATTTTTTCTCTTATAGTAATTTAAATATATTAAACAACTTTGATATTTTTATATAAAAATGTAAGAGAAGAACTTTCCATTCCAAGTTAGAATTTATACATAACCTTCAGTATCTGAAAAAAAAAAATTACACCTTAAATATTAAAAAATATTACGATTGTCATTCTCTTCGATTCGAAAATCTTTGACGGACACTCGTCGTTGGCATTTAGTTTTAAAGATCATGTTTATCACTCAATGTTCGTCTAAGTTTTCTAAAATCAATTTTATGATAGCTGATAAAACAAAAATGAAAAATAAATATGATAATTATCATTGGTTATTATGACAAGAACAATAAAATTATATATTTAATTTTTATTTAAAAGACGGTTTATCGCCGGTTTACGGTTAGGAAAATAAAGAACCGTAACTGAACCTTTATAAACGACGGTTCGGTTACGGTTTGAACCGTAACCGTTGACCGACGGTTCGGTTACGGTTTGAACCGTCGGAACACCTCTAGTCCCAAGTAGAACTCACATAACACAATCATCGCATCAGCAAACAAGCTAAACAAATCTAACGTCACAAATTCTACCAACCTTTTTTTTCTCTAACACAACATTCTATAAACGTTGCAAATTAGTATAATACTTGAAAGTTGTAACTTAATGGATGAATATCAGCTCATATGAAATTATTGCCACGTTAACCTAACGGTGACAATCAAAGTTACGGTTGATGTTTGAACCTTTGACAGCAATTAACTGAACCATTAATAATGGTTTAATTACTGTTTTGATGATCCTCTGGAACACCTCGACCCACCCCATTGCCAAACTAACAATAGCCACCACGTACTAAAATTACCTTAGGGTAAGTCTCTGGTTACGTAAAATCAGAAATTTAACAAAATCAAACAATTCTCCAACTCGTTCTTGCATTACAGACAATTTAAGAGGACGATGAGTTAAACAGATAATGGAGATCTCAAGCAAAACTAGCCCAAGAAACCAAATGAAAAAAAATAAGGAAAGATAACCAACTCAGTGCAAAGCTGTCAAAAAGGTTCGAATCTTCTCCCTCAGGCAGTGAAATAATCGATTTCGAGCAGGCAAAAATCACAACAATCTCAACGGATAGCCAAACTCTGCACTGCTTGGGTGCTGTCCTCAGTTGTCTTGTTCGCCTCAATCGTTCTAATCATGCTCACAACGTTCTCCTAACAATAAAGTTGATGTAAATATGATAGGAAGTTGCTCGCGATATAGATAACTATGATAGACCATCTTTTAGCCATCAGTGATTAGATGGTTTGTTTACCTTCCAAGCCGCAAGCTTTGATCTAAGCGTTTGCCACTCACGAGGCCCAAAAACACGCTGTGCACATCGGCTGCACCAAGGAACACAAATCACAATTATAAGGTAATTACACAATGCTTTTGATTGTTTGTTAAAACTGGGATTGTCACATACCTGATAATGACGACCTCGTTGATCTGATCAATTCTGCAGTCAACTAATTTGGCTGTGATCGCCTTGACAACCCACGGCTCAACTTCATTGTCTTCAATCTATGTGAATGAGGTAAGTTATGATAAGATCAGATATACCGATGTGTCTATGTAAATGAATTACCTGCAAAGTCTCCTTAATCAAAGAAAAAGGAATTTCACCAGATCCACTAGTGCCAAGATCTACTAGAGATATCAACCTCATCTTTGAAACACAATCTTCATGCACAAGGCCTAACATCATCACCCCAAAATGTATTAGTGGTCACAGTACAATGGAATGGTTGGTGATGAAGAGGCGCAGGTGCTTCTTACCATGAACAGACAGTACACTGGAGTTCGATGAATAGAAACTCAAATATGCGTCAAGCCTTTGGGTCAAGAAAATTTTTAGCAGTTGATAGACCACTGCAAACTTTGGGTCGTTCTCCAGTTGTGCTATAGCAGGCATGTCTAGTAAATCAGCCTGACAGATAGAAAGACATGATACAAATTGATAAGAGGTGAATGCTGATTTAACCAGCAGTAAAAAGTGCAGAATGAACTAAAGCCAATGGATGAGTTGCTGCATGCTACAATATAATCTTTGGCGAAACAGTGATAAGAAGAACCTTCAGCATAATAGGTGGGTACTTCTCCTAATAATATATTACTGCTGAATTTTTTATCGAGACCTTTTTGAATCTACTAGCAGGGATTACAATTTACAAAGAGAGTAATCTGCTGCTGGGTCGATGACCCAGACAGAGACATCCCTGAAATGCAGCAGAAGTTGGATGTATCGTATTGGAAAAAGGAGGAAATTAATTACAGAGCACACGAAGAGGAAACAAAAAAATATTCAGGTTAGGTATTACCTGAAACATGTCAGGCGACTTGACAAATTCAACAATAGCACGCACAGCATCTTCCTTAGCTTCACTCGAGGATGCCGCTTCATCCGAAAATGTTTGCAGATACTTGACAAGAAAGTTAAAGGAATCTCCAGCTGAACTGAAACTCCAAATATTTACAGAAAGCGAGTTATTATTTTATGCATCGAATAGTCCGAGAAGAAAATGCCAAATCACACATGCCACCAACCTCTTGTTATCTTTCAAAACATTGCATGCTGCAAGAAAGAGATCTCTCTTGTCTTTCATGCCAAGATTCCACTCCTTCAAAAATTTGTCGATGTTTTTAAGTGATGGTATAACATGCTCGTTTATCTTTCCAGCAACAGCCAAGTTGAGGGCCTTCATATAGACAAAGAACTGGCTGTATGAGTTCTCCAGTAAATTAAAGAGGTTGAACAGGCTGCATACAGAATAAAAGGAAATATTAGACAACATAGTTTTATAAGTAATAAGCCACAGAAAATAACTAATAAATTACCGACTTCCTTACATCTTTAAGCGAAACGAAGGCTTGTCAAGGGGCTGTTGAACAACCTTGGTGGATATTATCTCTGCAATCTGATGGGCATGATCGAAACTCTCGGGCTTCTTAACAAGATTGCAGATAACAGTGTAGATGCATTCAAGATCTGAGTTAAATAAATAGTAAATACGAAACAGTCTCAGTAACACAGATGAAAGACTTCGCAAAAACCAATGTTCAAATAGAATTTAGCCTCCTCCATTCAACTAAGACTCCAGCCAATAAAAGATGGACAACACTAAAACGAATTGAGGGAGTTAGCAATTTTGTTTATCTTAGTCTAATTTCCATACATTAAAAAGGTGATCAAGCAATTTCACATCAACTCGAAAAGATCAATAGTTCCATTTGTCAACAAGTGAATATCTCAAGCAGACATCTCTTCCAACCTTTTTCAGATGCTTTTGAGATAACAACATCAGCAGAGGTAAGCATTAGCGAAGCCAAATCCAACCACCGGCCCTGCACCATACACTCTTGAGCCTCAACATACAATCTACCCACCTGTCCCTCGGCCACCTGTCGATATGAATAGTCAATAAAAGGTTCGAATAAATTGTTATTAAAATCAATCATCAATTACAGATATCAAATTCCATTAAAGAATGTCTTTCTCAAGACCAACGCAATAATCATAAAAAATTGCAAGAAAAGATAATGATACAGACAAGTGTAAATTTACAACAGCACGAGCTAGAATGACTACCAGAAACTGCTAACCTAATCAATATCAGTGACCTTAGCATCCATAATCGGAAGGTTTTTCAGACGTTAAGAAGAAAACTAAAAATCTCGGTCGAAACAAACTACAGCAATTACATCAATCTAAATCCTACAATTGCACATACACACGCTCAGTTCAATTGATTATAAAAGAAATCGAAAAAGCTCCCACCAATACCTAAAAAACATCTATAAGGATACGTGAAGTTCCGCAACAAAATTATAAAAAGAATTGGTAAAAAATCCGATAAATATAAATGATAAACAAATATACTATCAAACAAGCAGAGCTGCCAACGCTATTTACCTCGGCACCGGCGTCAGCCCATGACATCTCGGCAGTGAATCGGACTACAGCGAGCGCCGGATCTTCTTCCGAAGTGGGGATGATTGTAGACATTGTAACACTAAAATCAGCTCCGCAATTTGGCCACCTTCTTCAATCTCTTCGAATCGCGAAGCCCTAAACTTGCGAGGCGGGGAAACAGAGAGCTCAAGGCGATAAGTCGATGAGTATGAAGAAATAAACGAAAAACACAAACCCTAACTAGGGGCATACAGGGAATTTTGAAGCAAGAAGAAGGGTAAAAGTCATTATAGATTGTCCTTTTATTCTCGGCCCAACATTTTTAGATATTGGTCTCAAATATTTCAGATGTAATGCTAAGTAATTGGGCTCGTTGTGAGACACCAACACAAGTCTAAACTCATAAAGATGCTTTTTTTTTAAGAATCACAATTAAAAACGGGATAACCTCAACTAAATATCTTTCCCTTATTTTCTATCAATTAACTCTCCATTTTTATTTTATTTATCACCAAACTTCCTAAATCAAAATAATCGTAGAAATGACTCCCGATGGACGATTTTACCTCTCATTTATTATTTTTAAAATCCATTCTTCTCCAAACCATTAATTGAAATGAAACACCACGTAGCTTTTTAAATTTAGCCCACATCTCTCACCTGGTAAAGCTCTCGCCGACGACGAAAAAGCTCTTGCCTAATCTACCGTGGGCTTCTCGATCTAGGTAAGTTGATGAAGGTTATTGTTGTTTTTTTCACTGTGGGTTACCCTTCAAGCTTCTTGACCTCGATCGAAAGAATTTGAGTTAAAGAACACTCCGGTGAGGTGTACAATGAATGTTTGTGTTAGTGGCATTGACCTAAATTGGGTATCGAGTTATGAATTTCGAGCTGTGGGTGTTGTGATTTGGCTGTCGAGCTGTAAAAAGTTAAATTTCCCTCATGTTTTCTACGATTAGCATACTGTGGGTGTCGATGGAGGTTAGTATTTGGTTAAAAGTAGGTTAATTTATTGGTTAAAGCAATTTGTTATATGCATTACCAAAGTATGTTGAATTACATTACCCATATTGCTTCTATGAAGTACATTTTGAAGCTTTTTACCCGTATCATATGGTAATGGTTTGTCGTTTTACAGGTCTTATTATACGAATCTATGTTGTCTACAAATGTCTTTGGTGGATGAAACGATAGGTTATGGCACATTCTTTTCTCGGTATGTTGCCGATAGGTTATTGCACATTCTTAGTCAATATGTTTTTTCTATTGCGATGTTGGTGGATAAATGATATTAATATTGTCGATATGTTTGATAGTAATATTGTTGGTGGATGATGATTAATATTGTCGATATATTGATATCAATACTATTGTTGGATGAATAATGTTAATACTGTGAATGATGTCGTGTTATTGCCGGTGTTCCAATATATTGATCTATTGGAAGTTAGTGTTTGTGATTTATTGGTACTACAAATATATGTATATTGGTACTACAATTAGGGTAGGAGTTTCGATAGTTAAAGACATGGTACGCAAAGATACAACAAGTAACCTACATATGGTACTACACTAGCTTACGATATGGTACCACGAACATCTGCCATGGCGAAAAAGAGAATAGTGGCGACACAGCGAGCAGCGCCGATCACGGTGGTGACGATGCCGCCCGCTACCACCGGGAAATCGAGCAATCCTACGATCCGAAGTAATGCCAGCAGTCAGCAGCGCGGGAACTCGTCTGTAGATTCGAAAATTACTGTTCCATTGACGAGAGAACCTGTGATCGGTCAATCAGGATTCAAGCAAAATTTGGAGAAGGATTGACCTAAATTGGCAGGATCCTCTAATTGTAACACTGCGCGAGTCAATGAAAGCAATCCGTGGACCAATTTCAGTGAGAACCTCTTGAAAAATCATGATAATCGACTGGAGTTCATCGAACCGATTACTGAGGCGGGGCAGAAACTACATGTAGTTGAAATTGATGAAATTTAGGCGGAGGTTGACCATTGGAAATCTGCCCTGATGTGTTACGTTCTCGGTGCCAATCCTCCATATGGAGTGATGGATGGATATCTGAAACGTAAATGGGCGAGCCTAGGTCTGCTATCTGTGTGGCAAGTGAGGCAAGGTTTATTCCTAGCTCGATTTGACAGTATGGAATCTAGGGATAGGGTCCTGCAAAGTGAGATATTACATTTTGACAGAAAACCAGTAATGTTAAGTCCCTGGACAGAGGACACTCAGCTGAACAAGGTGGGGGTTGAGAGTGTTCCTCTTTGGATACAGCTGCCCCAATTGGAACTCAAGTACTGGGGCCAGAAAACACTGAGTAAACTGGCGAGTTTACTGGGAAAACCAATTATGATTGACGATGTTACAAGGAAGAAGGAGCGAATACACTATGCGAGAGTGCTGGTGGAGGTAAATCTCAGCTCTCTTCTTCAGAAATCCATTCAATTTCTGAATGAGAAAGGGCAGTTGGTGGAACAGAAAGTTACATACGAATGGAAACCGGTATTGTGCGTGAAATGCAAGAACTATGGCCATGAGACTGATGTGTGTAGGAAGGAGGAGAAGAAGGCATGGAAACCACGGAAAATTACGATGGAGGAGCCAGCACATAAGGCAAATATCCCAGTCCACACAACCAGTTCACCTGGAAAGAAGGAAGTGAACAGTCAGAGAAGACTCACACTAGGAATTCCTAGGCAGATAAGGTCCAACAGGAAGAAACAGGGGAGCAAGCTGACCAGTCCAAACAGAGGGATGCCGTGCTTCACGAAGGAAAACAGCCTGAACAAAAGACCAACCCTTCCAAGCAGAGGGTCCATGACTCTTGTCATGGATAATTTTGCCTCGTGGAATATTAGGGGCCTTAATGGCCCTACAAAACAGAGGCAGGTGACTCTCTTCTGTAATACATATAAAATAGGTATTATAAACCTTTTGGAAACAAAGCTCGAGAAGGAATCTGCGAGGGACACCATTAACAAGATGTTCACTGGATGGGATAGCTGCCATAACCTTAGTACTCATCCTAATGGTAGAATAGTAGTAGCATGGAGAGGTGGTTTTGACCTGGAGCTAGTGTCCATGTCTGATCAACATGCACTTTAAAGTCATGAAGAACAGCCTGCTCATAACCTATATGACCTGTGTTTATGGGCATAATGAGCAGAGGGCTAGAGGCAGATTGTGGGAGATTCTGTTGCAAATTGGGGGGAGCCTAGATGATCCATGGATGGTGTGGGGAGACTTCAATAACATCCGAGCTTTTGGAGACAGACTGAGGGGCTCTCCTATAACTGCAGAAGAGTTTAGGGAGTTCAACCTTTGTCTGCAATCTTGTAAACTGGATGAAGTGAGAAGAAGGGGCTGCCATTTCACCTGGTCCAATAAGCAGAGCCGTGACAGGAGAATCTGGAGTAGAATAGACTGGGCTTTCGCCAATCCCAACTGGATGGATACTTTCTCTGATCATACCATGGTCTTTCTGCAAGAAAGTATCTCAGACCATACCCCCATTATACTACAGAGTAATAACCAGCCCCACCATCTTAGGAAAGCATTCAAGTTCTTTAATATGTGGAGCTTGGCCCCTACCTTTCTGAGGATAGTTGAGGAACAATGGAGGTCCATCTCTGGTCCTATCATGAAAAGTGTATGTTGGAATCTCTTCCAGTTACAGAAGCCCCTCAAGAACTTGAACAAAGCATGTTTTGCTGATATTGTAAACTCCACTGATGCAGCTAGGAAGTCCCTTGAGGAAATCCAGTTAGCTCTTCATGCAGACCCTATGAATAAGGACCTACTATCTAAAGAACAGGAAAGCCGACTGCAATATGGTTTTCTGAGTGTGGCTATGGAGAAATTCCTTAGACATAAGGCTAAAGCTCACTGGTTAGATAAGGGGGACCAGAATACAAGCTATTTCCATGCAAGAATCAAGCAGAGGACCTACCAAAATAGAATTCTATCCATCACCACCCCAGATGGTAGCTGCCTCAGAGACATGGCAGACATAGAACAACACCTTTCTGACTACTTCCAGGGGGTGCTGGGACAGAGGGTCTGTACTAGGCACTCTTTGGATCAGAGAGCTGTGAATGAGGGATACACTTTAACCTTGGAGGACCAGTTAAAACTTATCAAACCATTTGAGAGGGATGAGGTGTGGACTGTCATGAAACCAATTCATGATGATGTGGCACCCGGACCAGATGGATTTGGAAGTGGTTTCTTTAAGAAAGCCTGGAGTGTGGTAGGGGAACAGGTTACTGATGGCATCCTTGAGTTCTTTGAGACCGGCAAGATGCTGCCTAATCTCAACAGAACCATCCTATGCCTTATTCCCAAGGTGAGCAGCCCGAGTGCAGCTCAGGATTACAGACCTATTGCCTGCTGTAACACCCTGTACAAATGCATTGCTAAGTTGCTGTGTAGCAGACTCAAACCCCTTCTGCCAAGACTCATCTATGCCAACCAAAATGCATTTGTGGAAGGAAGCTCAATCGTGCATAATATTCTCTTGTGTCAGGATCTGTTTAGACATTATAATAGACAGCACACTTCAGCCAGGGCACTCCTGAAAGTTGATATCAGGAAGGCTTATGACACGGTGGATTGGAAGTTCTTGCAAGAATGGCTCTGTCTTGTCAGATTTCCCATGCGGTTTGTGGGCTGGATCATGGAGTGTGTCACTAAAGTCTCCTGTTCCATCTCTATTAATGGATCTCACTGCGGGACTATCAAGAGTGCTAGAGGTTTGAGACAGGGTGATCCGATTTCTCCACTGCTTTTTGTGATAGTCATGGAATACTTGACTAGGAAATTGCAACTGACAGCTAGAGAATCCTGCTTCAAATACCATCCCATGTGCAAATAGATTGGATTGGTGAATCTATGCTTTGCGGACGATCTCATGATATTCTGCAAAGGCAATGGGAAATCTGTGGCTGTGGAAAAGCACGCTGGACCACTTCCATTCTGTCTCTGGCCTAATAGCTAATCAGCAGAAGTCAAGTATCTTCCTGGCGGGGACATCCAAAGCTGTGAAGGATCAGATAGCTCAGAGCACAGGATACCAACTTGGCAGCTATCCCTTGAGATATCTAGGAGTTCCCTTATTACAAGTGAGATGGAATAAGAGTTCCACGCAGATGCTAGTGAAGAAAATTACAGCTCGAGTAAACTGCTGGGCAACAAGAAACCTATCTTATGCTGGGAAGTTATGCCTTATCAATGCTATACTGTTGTCTACTCATGGATATTGGGGATCCATTTTCCTATTACCTAAGACCGTCACTAAAGAGGTGGACAGAATCTGTAGAGATTTCCTCTGTGGCAAAAAATCTCATGGAAAGTGTATTCCTCTGGTAAACTGGGATCAGATTTGTTGTCCTAAGAGAAAGGGGGGCTAAACATACGGGACTGCACTACTTGGAACCTTGCACTGATAGGCAAGCAAATTTGGGATATCACTATGAAAGTGGACTTGTTATGGATCAAATGGATCAATACCATCTATTTGAAGGGCACAAATTTCTCGGACTTCAACCCGGCGACAGATTCCAGCTGGCATTGGAGGAAACTTCACAAGCTAAAAGAGAAATTTAGGCAAGGCTATACGGGCAGGGAGTGGTTGCGCACTAGGGATGGGACCTATACTGTGTTGAGTGGGTATGAATGGCTCAAAGGTCAATTGGCTGACTTTTCCTTTTGCAAAGCAGTGTGGAACAGATTTAACTTGCCTAAGAATTCCTTCCTTCTATGGCTGATCCTCCAGAGGAAACTATTAACTGTGGATAGACTGGTTGGGTGGGGCATGAATATCACTGTTAGAAGTTGTAGACTCTGTGGAAAAGTTGAGGAATCTATAGAGCATTTGTTTTTGGAATGTGAGTATAGCCAGCGCGTGATGCTTCGGATCAACGGATGACTGAATTTGGATAATGGAATCCAGTCTTATGAGGACCTGAGCAGATGGATGTTGTGTATGGGAGGTACAAGAAATGTACAGCACCGATTGAGTGTGGCGTGCTATGCATCCATACTTCATCATCTATGGTGTGAGCGGAATAGGAGAGTGCATGACGTAGGCGAGAAGAGTGAAGACCAGCTTGTTCACATGATTAAGCAGGAAGTGAAGGGGAGGACTCAGTGTTTTGAACACTTGACACGAGTAGTGCGATCAGACATCTATAAAGCTATTATGTATTAGTTAATTGGTTGCTGGGCTTATACTGTGGTGTGTTGCCATTTGGTACTTGTACCTGAGTTTGTGGTAAATGAAAATCGCATTTTACCAAAAAAACATCTATATATTGGTACTACAACCATATGTATATTAGTACTACAAATTTTCGACGTCGTCCGAAATATTTTTCGGTCCGTGATTGTTACCATAGTTATAAATACTTTACTGATGATTTGGTATCAATATTGTGGGTTAATATTTAGAATTAGGGATTATTATGTTGAAACCCCACTTTCTTTCTACTTATTATGATACTAGTAAGAACATCTTACTACATTGTTAAGATTTGTGATCGATTGAAAGTTAGTGTTTATATTTTATGTTACCGTGTGTTTAATTTTTTTATGTGCCGTATTTTGGAAATTCACATGCCTTATTTGCACAATAATCTACGTGTTTTAGATAATTAACAACGTTGTATGAAAAAGATACACAAGTAACCTACTCATGGTACTACACTAGCGTATAATATGGTACCACAAATATCTATATACTACAAACATATGTATATTGGTGCTACAAATTACGGTAGGACTTTCGATAGTTAAACACATGATATGGAAAAGATACTACAAGTAACCTATGTATGGTACTACACTAGCTTACTTTATGGTATCATGAACATCTATATATAGGTACTACAAACATATGTATATTGGTAATACAAATTTTCGACGCCGTCCGAACTATTTTTGGTCCGTGACTATGTTACCATAGTTATATATACTTTACTAATGATTTGATATCAATATTAGTGAGTTAATATTTAGAATTAGGGATTATGACGTTGAAACCCCAACTTTCTTTCTACTTATTATGATACTAGTAAGAACATCTTACTACATAGTCAAGATTTTTGATGGACTGAAAGTTTAGTATTTATATTTTATGTTACCGTGTGTTTAATTTTATTATGTGCCGTATTTTGGAAGTTCACATGCCTTATTTGCACAATAATCTTCGCGTTTTCGATAATTAAAAACGTGGTACGAAAAAGATACTGCAACTAACCTACTCATGGTACTACACTAGCGTATGAATGGTACCACAAATGTCTATATATTAGTACTACATATATATGTATATCAGTACTACAAATTAATTAGGGTAGGAGTTTCGATAGTTAAACATATGGTATGGAAAGATACTACAAGTAAACTACGTACTACACTAGCTTACGATATGCTACCACGAACATCTATATATTGGTACTACAAACATATGTATATTGGTACTACAAATATGGGTAGGATTTTTCGACGCTGTCCGAATTATTTTTGGTCCGTGACTATTGTTACCATAATTATAAATAGTTTACTAATGATTTGGTATCAATATTGGCGGGCTGATATTTAGAATTAGGGATTGTTACGTTGAAAGACTAACTTTCTTTCTACTTATTATGATACTCGTAAGAACATCTTACTACATAGTCAATATTTTCTATCGATTGAAAGTTACTGTTTTTTTTATGTTACTGTGTGTTTAGTTTTATTATGTGCCGTATTTTGGAAGTTCTCATGCCTTATTTGCACACTAATCTATGCGTTTTCGATAATTAAAAATGTGGTACGAAAAAGATAATACAACTAACCTACTCATTGTACTACACTAGCGTATGATATGCTACCACAAACATCTATATATTGGTACTACAAATATATGTATATTGGTACTAAAAGTGTTTTTCAGATATTATCAAAATAATTGGAGCACAAACAAGTCTCCAGCATAACCTCAACCTCATATACATAAAAAATGTCTAAGAACAGGTTCACAGAACCTCAACCTCAGAACAACACATCAGTCTCATTAAGTCTAAAATCTTACAAACATAGATAATATCATTCAAACAAATGGAACATAAAACCAATAGGATCTCCTTGTGGAAGCTGTGGAGCAACGATATGCTTTGACTTCAAACATCGACTAGATACCTTCCACGATCTGTAGGTCCGACAATGTATTTATCCATGGACATTGCAACATGTGCGCCGCAATCCACGCCCTCCGTTTTCTTCTCCCTCGTGTACATAAATTAATAATGAATTTACAGTACCATTAATTATGTAACGCAGTACCAAAAACCATGAACAAACAATACCAATTCAATTAATATACGGTATCAAGATAACAAACAATTAAATTACGTTTGCAGTACCGCTGAACTAACTCAAATGGCACTAATATACATAATATATCCAGAAACAGACACAATGACAGCGTTGAAACTTATAGTAGCCATAAACAACAAAGCCTTGTACCAAGACAGGCACAAATGCAAAACCTTTATGAGATTTCATCTAAAGCGTAATAGAAGCTAAAATCCCTAGTTTGAAAGATATTAAAACCCCCAAATCGAACAACAAAAAATAAAACTCTATTTTCAGCCCTAAACCACAAATTTAAGCACTAATCAAAGAAGTTTACATTGCCCGACATGGAATCCTTGAAGAAATGCACATATCGAAGCCCTAAGCTCTACACTAACCCAAATGCCAGAATAATAAAAAAATAAAAAACGAACCTTACAGTCAAAACTTCCTCGCACTCTCTCGTTCAACAGAGGTGTTGAAAGTGAAAGCTTGCATGTTCGCTTGTTCTCTATCTCGAAACCCTATTTTGAAGATATCAAAATACACAACGAAAATTAAAGCTCTAATTTTAGCACTAAACCCCAAATTCAAGCACTAATCAAAGAAATTAACATTGCCCAACACGAAATCTTGAAGAAATGCACCTATCGAAGCCCTAAGCTATACATTAACCCCTAATGCCAAACAATCGAAAAATAAAAAACGAAACTTACAGTGGAACTTGCTCTCTCTGTCTCGTTCTCTGTCTTGCTATCTGCCTCGTTCTATCGTTTTCTGCCTCATTCTGTCGTTCACTGTGAATTTTGAAAGTGAAAGAGAAGGGTGTGGGTGTTCACCGATTTTTTGGTAATATTGTTGTCTTATAAGGCTAAAATTGTCTATTATGTAAGTATCAGGTAGCTATGTGATTTAAAAATTTGAAATGATGAGTTTGATGATAAAATTAATTTGGAATGGGGGAGTTAGTTGATGGATAGTTTAGGGTAAGAGGATTTATGTGTAGATTTGCCGTTGGAAAAATATATGCCACTTAATAAAATGTTAAAATATGATTATCTTTTTCATTTTCTTCTTCTTCTTTTAAGCTAAGAAATAGTAATACATTATTTTATAAAGCGTGTGTAAACGATTGAATCAGTATAACTTCTGCGATTTTCTAATTGAGAAAATGCCGAGAATAATATTCTATTTAATATGTTTTCTGATAGGTAACTAAAATGAATGGAGTTAAGTGTGCATGGTGTACTTACCTATTTTGCTTGACGTGAATCTATTTATAACTAAAACTTAATTGATCTAATCTAGTGTGGACCGACATAAGTCTTCAAAATCCTCTCAAAATTTTATTAAAAGTTAAGTGCAATAATTCTTGAGAATAGCTTGTCCTATTCTCAATACCGTTCATAGAAAATATGTGCAAAAAAAATGTTTCGATTTCGAATTACTTGGTTCTTTGATTTATGAAATAACCTTAGGTTAGAGGATCTAGCAATTTAAAGATAATAATTAGATAAATTGAGCGATAAAGGATATTAGTCAATGTAGAATTAGTTGGTTCTTTATTCATGTACTTTCAGACAACCCTCATGGAATATCTTTGCTTTACCCACGCGAAGACATCGTTAGACAAGGAAAATAGTGCAACCCACAAACCATCTAAGTATATGATCTATTTTATTTATTTTCTTTCTCTATGCTCATGATATTATGCAATCATTGTCTAATCTGATCGTACACATGTACATAATATCTACCACCTGAGGTTAGGAACTTGATCATATGTAATTAAATCAATTTGCGGTTAAATTGCTTTCATATCCCATGGTGGCATTGAAGAAAAAATAAATATTAAATCCATTGCTTAATAACAAAGCATTATGGACCATAACACATGATTTCATGTTTGTGCAATATTTATCGGTTATATAAGCTGTCAAACGCACAATCAAGATAATTGGCAAAATATATGGGACATATGGAATAATTTGGAACGAGTATGGCATTCTAACTTTTTTTAAATATAAACCGGAAAGTTTACTTGGCCGCCGACATAGAATATGTTAATACCCATTGTTGAGATGCAAATTGTCAAATACGTTTTTCTACTTATTTTGTAGAAAAAATTATCGATGATTCTGTTGGGTTAGCTAGTCCGCACGAGGCAATCGCAACAGAAACTTTGAAACTGATAGCATGCAATTATCGTATAAACGCTCGCCCCGTCGGTTCTTTTGGAGATTGTTGGGATAGTCATCATTTAAAATCACGCACGTTGTACATATTTTGCTTTGTTAAGGTTTAGAATATACCTACTCCTTAGCTTCTTTTAGCGACGACGGAGAGTGAATCAATTCTTGGTTGGTGCCTGTACTCGTATGCTCGTCGAAGGGATACAAGTGCCTCCCCTCTAATTGAGTCCACCTTTTGAATTTCGACACCGAGATGATTTTTTGCTAGTAGAAGCTAACTCGGTCGATGAACCAAAAGGAATAATGAAGAACTCTTCTTCTCACGTCAAAAGCCGTAGAGATATCTATGAGAACTATTCGCGTGAATTTTTCTTATCTTATTGCTTATTGTTGACCTTTTTGGTCAATATGTGTTAGAATGTTTTGATGATCATGTAACTAATGACATTAGGGCTATAAATTAAGCAACTCGATTTGTATGAGTGTCTAAGTACAGGATAATATCGACTATGCGTGCATTATTGACTATAAAATGATTAATTGTCGAGTATTTGACTCACATGTGATTTTGTGATTATCTGGTGAAACATATATGATCGCATGTTATAGATATATCACATGTTAGGATATATCGGATTATGGATATATTGTGCTATTTATGGTAATTACGTGCGAGATATCATATTGGGCTATATATGGAAAATATGCTGTCTGAATATGGAATGTGTTATATCCGTTGAAAGCTGTCTATTTTGAGATGAAAATCGTGATTGATGATCTTATGTGTGTGCATCTCGATTATATCACATTGAAATATTGATTGATATCTTTCCTTATATTGATTAGGATATTATAATCTAAAAAGATTTGATCGATTGACTTTATGTGGATAAGATGCTAATATATATGGTATATGCTGAAGCGGATGAGATATCTGATATATGGAAAGTTATGCCTTGAATATATTGATCTGCCTGTATCCTAAATGCTGAATATGGAAAATTAATCTGGATTGATTTATTCTTTGAGATGATAGATGGATATCACATATGGAAAGTACTGTTATGAAAGATATTATTCGAAATATATGAGTATGCCTTGACTTCGATTTTGAGCTTATATTTGAAATAAAATCATGCTATTTGAAGTTTATGACCGTTGTGACGATTTATGATAAGCATGATTTCCATGGCCTGTTGACTACTCGAAAATTGCATGGATTATGTGCTTGATTTGGTGATTAATATCATAAATTGAGTTTCCATGTGAGTGTTAAATGAAAAGGTCTATATGTATGAGCAATACTTCATATTTTCGAGTGTCAAGAATTTTGCGAAAGTACGATTACGAGAGTTTAAGCAGAAACTTACCATCGAGATCTTTGAGGGTTCATTTGCGACAGCTTTATGCCAACTTGAGCGATCACTTGCGGAGTACTGACTGTACTAAGATACTACAACCTCCCACTATATATTCTATATTCGGACATGAGCAATACACGAGGAGGTAAGGTCGACGTTTACGCGCACGTGAAGAGAAGGACGAGCTCCGGGGGCCCTTCGGTATCGAGCTGTTTCCTGTCAGGAATTGGAGATTCCCAGGAGCGAAACTCGGCGTGTGGTAACCTAGTGTGTCTAGTGCTCGACTTTTTCGGCTGTGTATTGGATCAATCAATCAGTTTTGTAACCAGCTACGATGCATTATAGTGATTGATTAAACTCTTGAGGAGCAAGCCTCAAGGAGATGAGTAAATCCCAGTTGGGGATATAACCTCTATAAAAATCCAGTCACGCATTTACTTTTAGTTATTTCCCTTTTCCTGTGAGACAGAACCAATACACACCTGGCGTAGCTAGGATATCAGGCATATATATCACTTGCATAAGTAGACATCTCTAGGTCACTACATCTTGAATTCTTGAAAGAAGAAGCATAATTTTTTATAAGCCTAATTCACCCCACTCTTAGGAACATTTTTATCTTCATTTGGTATCAGAGCGGTTACTCAAACGACGGCCTAACAAGCATGATTTAAAGATCTAATGACTTCTTCGAGTTTTGATGTTTTTAAGGCTCTCACGAAAGCACCCAGTAATGCAATTTAAGGCTCAAGAGCGCCAAAGATATTCCAAATTTAGGGCGCCCATTATCACCTCAAAATTGCGCAATTTAGAAATTTTAGAGCGAATAGCGCAAGCTATTTGAGCAAATATGCTCGATAGCCTTCGCTGCCACTAAATGGCCAGCGAAAATATTAAAATGGCGACTATTGCGCGTTAGCACACTATATTACTAGCAAATTGCACTATCTAGAGACTCCACCAAATGTGGCATGCTATTTGCATATGATATTTGCGCAATATATCCAAATAGCAATATCATTGAACAACTACGGCTTATCAACTCATCAATTCCATCAAGAGCAAAAGCCGCACAGCAACTCCAAGCCTAAAATAAGCCTTATATATGGCGCATTATATGATTCAATATTTAGATCTTAAATAGCGCATCCAAGATGCCTAAACCATACTATTTAAGGATTTTCGCACGAAGCCCACTTGCAGAAGATACATCGAATTAGACAAGAATGCAAGTACAAAGTCTGGTGCCATGAACTAGGTCGAAGGAAGATAAATAGACACCTAATAAGTACTTTCGAGTATTGATTATTATTATCTTGAAAATTCTCTAGAGCGGCGTACTGAATATGGTTGAGTGTTGTTTCTTCGGTTGCGGTAGGGTCTGCGGCAAGTAGAACTTCGGATGATTCGTACAGTAGTTGTCTTGAACGTAGTCAGAAGATGGAGTGTTATCTTCGGCTGGATCCTTGATTAAATGTAGATACAGTGCGTGCGGATCCAGTACATGAAAACTGCTAGAACGACTATGAGTAGGCACAAGAGGATGAATAATTCATTCGACAATCTGTCGAAATCATCCATATAATCCATGACTGTGAATGTCGTAGGATCGGTCAAGATGTGCGTTAGACACACTGTCCGTAAGTCGAAATTGTGATGCTCAGGGCCGAAGAGGGCGGGGAGTGATCGCCGGTGGCAGAGAGGTGCACGGACAGGAGCGACTCCTGGAAGGCTTCTAGGCGAAGGGGTACATGAATGAACCGATCCCACACCCGAATGAGAGGGAATCCTGAGACTCACAATGTATGAGCGTGTCAAGGTAAGAATCGTATAAGAGAATTGGTAGTACTACTCATATCACCAAGGTCGACCTACCTTTTCGGGAGTCCATCTATAGAAACTACGAAGTTAAACGTGCTTGACTTGGGGCAATCTAGGGATGGGTGACCCCCTAGGAAGTAGCTCAGGGTGCGTGTGAGGAGTGCACAAGCACGCTGAAAGGTTAAATGGTGTACAGTGGGACCATACTATCAGTCCGAGTGTGGTGGGCCCAACCCCACTAGTCCCGGTAGGAACCGATGCTACAGTGACAACCGGTATGGGACGGGTCGTTACATCAGTTGTACGGAATTATGTCTTCGGCGTATGTGTCGAGACTTGCCGTTATACATACTATTCTGTGCCATATCAATTGCGGCCATACTGTCACAACGTATCATAATAGACGGTACAGTTTTATTCCAACAAGGAATGTCCTCCAAAAAATTGAAAGCCATTCTGCTTCTTCGCTTGCTTTGTCCAGTGCAGTAAATTCCGATTTCATCGTAGATCGAGCTATGCACGTTTGCTTGGAGGATTTCCAAGAGATTGCTCCACCACCGATGGTCAATACATAACCACTGGTGGACTTGGAGTCTTTGCTGTCAGATACCCAGTTAGCATCGCAGTTTCATTCAAAAGCTGCTGGATGTCTAGTGTAGAGTATACCATGTTCAATACTGTGCTACAGATATCTCAGCACCCTTCTCAAGGCTAACCAATTATTACCCCCAGGATTACTCGTAAACCTGCCGAGTTTACTGATTGAATATGCTATATCAGGTCGATTGCAGTGACACGCTCAAATACTAGCAAGTGTACTAGGTCGTGCAAGTAGTAAAACGGACGAAGTCCGAGTATCGGTCGATGAAGACAGCTCGATTAATTCTAAGATAATATTCCTATTTCTAATTTAGACTGATGGAATTTTTATCGTTTTGATGGTTTGATAAAAGAGAATAAAAGCGCAGATAATAAAATAGACGCAAATAAAATAGATGAGGATAGAACAGTTGACGACGATGTGATTACGACACATGCTCGGCACAAGTTACTACTACGTCTTCATGCAGTATAATCTATCTAATCAACATGAATTATAGTCAAGGTAGAATTTCCTACCATACTTGCTACTCGTTTGTCCCGCAATAGCAACCCTACGTAGATAGAGAACCAATCAACTATATGTCTATATGACTGTAGTTCTTATACATGCATTCAATCTTTATGAAATTCCTCGAGTTTAGACGCTTTCGATGCCTAAGTTATCGAAAACCACACAGACGAAACCGAATTCCATCTCTGGTCGATTTTACGTAGTGGTATTCAATGTTTTGTTCTAATCGGTCTAATCACTTAGTCCGTCTCATAAACCAATCAATAACCATACGCATGTAGGTCAATCACACGTACACATATGTAGCTCAAACATAGAATACATAACTTAACTCATATGATTAAATAAGAAAATAATAGCACTAATACGTAGGCATGATCCGGCCACACACGGCCTAAACAAAAGAAATTAGCCTAGTATATTAATATACGAAAACGACAAAGAATCGGAAGAAAACATTATCGAAAACGATATATTAGAAGGTAAGAATTTCGCCCTTTCTCGGTGCTCGACTTATCCCGCTCTTAGCCGTCGTTTGCATTTTCTCGCAGCCGTAATAATTCGCTGCCCTCGGCTCTCTTTTTCCGCGCCTTTATAAAGAAAATAAAATCCGACGACTTAAAGCAATAAATATCGTATTTATTCGCCTATTCAAATCTTCAATCGCATGGATTATATTTTTGACTCTCTCTTTCCTTGAAGTTTGCACATGACTTAGTCAAGTGGAAGCTTTGACCCTTTCTTCCTCACTGAACGTGTATGCATATCTCTATGCAATCCTTTGATATTTGATTTGCCTTTAAACATGTGATGTCTCTTGTGGGCTAAACAATTTCCAATGGGCAAAATCAATCGATCATCGTAGTCCAATCCAATTCATAATTACACTTTGCGTGTATAATTCCTTGACTTTGATCCTTTTTGCTCTGATATCTACAAAACATGAAATATAAACGCAAGCATGGGATATCCAAGTATATTTGAATAGACAACGACCGAAAATATGTTATTATGGGGTATAAAATGACTTAAAATCCTAACTTATCATGCAGTTAGTTAGGTACAATAAACTGCCAATCACTCGAGCGTATTCTTGCTGTGATACGGGTTCTCCTCTGTTTTTGGCCTGGTGTAGATTTAGATCTACAGGTGTCTTAGCCAGAGGATCACCGAAGGCATTAAATTTCTTCAGCACTTTCTCACTATAATGAGATTGTGTCAGCATAATTCATTCGGGCGTCTTATAGACGTTTATTCCTAGTATGAGATTAGCCAAACTCATACCTTCATACTGAAATGAGTTTTCATCATAATCTTCGTGTTTACAATCATTTTCTGATTGCTTCTCGTGATTAACATGTTGTCTACATAAAGACTGACAAATTCCTCGTGTGTTCCCTTAATGTAACGCATTTGTCACACTCATTGATTTTGAACCCATTCGATAGCATAGTCATATCGAATTTTTGATGGAATTGTTTCGGTGCTTGTTTAAGCCCGTAAAGCGACTTCACGAGTCGGCACACTTTTTTCTTCTGCCCATGTACTATAAACCCTTCAGGCTGATGCAGGTAGATTTCTTCTTCGAGGTCCCTATTTAGGAATGCCGTTTATACATCCATTTGGTGTACCTCTAGATCATGTAATGCTGCAATAACAAATAAAACCGGTATTGACGTAATTTTTGTTACGGGTGAACATGTGTCGTAGAAATAGTACACCTCCTTTTGTGAATATCCTTTGGCTACTAAACGAGCCTAATATTTCTCGATTGATCCATCAGTTTTATATTTCCTTTTAAGGACCCACTTGCATCATAAAGGTTTACACCCTTTTGGGAGATCTACTAACTCCCAAGTGTGATTTTGCATGATGGACTCAATTTCGTTGTTTACAGCTTCTTTCTAGAATGGAGCTTCTGTACTCGATAGAGCTTCTTGCACTGTCCGAGGTTCATCATCTAACATATATGTTAGAAAATCAGGCCCAAACGATTTGGCTACTTTCTTGCATTTACTTTGTTGTGGTTTCTCAACTTCTAGAGGCGACCTTTCAACGACTTCATAAATTCTTTTCCAACACTTATTTCATTTCTTTCCTTCTTAGGAAAGATATCCTAAAAAAATACAGCATTATTCAATAGTCATCCCAATGTTCATGCAGGTATTTCTGACTTATGCACCAGAAATCTGTATGCATACTATTATCCGCATATCCAATAAAAATGCAGTCAACAGTTTTGGGTCCTATCTTAACCAGTTTTGGTTTAGGTATTTCGACATTTGCCAGACACCCCCACACTTTAAGATAACAGTAGGAAGGTTGTCTACCTTTCCACAGTTCGTACGGTATTTATCCCGTTTCTTGTGTGGCAACATATTTAGAATGCATTTTGATGACAGCATGGCTCCCCCCACAAATTCTGGGGTAGCCCTGAACTGATTAGCGGTAACGACCTATTCCATATCGGGTGTCACTGTAGCATCGGTCCCTATCGGGACCTGTGGGGTTGGGCCCACCATACTCCGCCTGATAGTCTGACCCACTGTATCACCACTTAACCTTCGAACGTGCTTTGTCTTCACTCACATGCACCGTGGGCAAACTTCCCAGGGGGGTCACCCATCCCTAGATTGCCCCAAGTAAAGCACGCTTAATTTCGGAGTTTCTATAGATGGACTTCCGGAAAGGTAGGTCGACCTTGGTAATATGAGTAGTACTATCAATTCTCTTATACGATTTTTAGCCTGACACGCCCATACATTGTCAGTCTCAGGATCCCCTCATTCGGGTGTGTGGGATTGGTTCGTTCATGTACCCCTTCTCCTAGAAGCCTGCCAGGAGCCGCTCCTTGTCCGTGCACTTCTCTAGCACCGGCGATCACTCCCCGCCCTCATCAGGCCCGGCCATCACATGCCCACCAGCTTTCGCCTGGTTCGTTCCCGAACCAACACCGTACTGCGAGAGGTTGTGCTCTGATACACCTGTAACGACCCGTCCCATACCGGGTGTCATTGTAGCTTCGATCCCTACCGGGACCTATGGGGTTGGGCCCACCACACTCCGACTGATAGTCTGGCCCCACTGTACCACCATTTAACCTTTCAACGTGCTTCATCCTCGCTCACACGCACCATGGTCAAACTTCCCAGGGGGTCACCCATCCCTAGATTGCCCCAAGTCAAGCACGCTTAACTTCGGAGTTTCTATAGATGGACTCCGAAAAGGAAGGTCGACCTTGGTGATATGAGTAGTACTATCAATTCTCTTATATGATTCTTAGCCTGACATGCGCAAACATTGTCAGTCTCAAGATCCCCTCTCATTCGGGTGTGGGATCGGTTCGTTCATGTACCCCTTGGCCTAGCAGCCTGCCAGGAGCTGCTCCTTGTCCGTGCACTTCTCTGGCACCGGCGATCACTCCCCGCCCTCATTGGCCCCGGGCATCACATTAGCATCGCATTCATCATCTCTTTAAGATTTCTATTTTTGCGTTCAGCAATGCCATTCGATTGAGGTGAATATGACGCTGTTGTTTGATGAGTAATACCATGTTCACGGCAAACTTCCTCAAATGATGCCACGTATTCTCCTCCTCTGTCACTTCTTATTATTTTAATCTTAGAGTTAAGTTGATTTTCAACTTCATTCTTATATCCTTTGAAGGCATCAAGCGCTTCGTCGTTACCACTTAAAATATACACGTGACAGTACTTCGTGCAGTCATCAATAAACGTAATAAAATAGTTTTTTGCATATATCAATGAATCTATTCTAGTGGTGAGCTATTTCTCTAGACAGATAAAAATGGTGCCTTGACTATCTTTGCTTCAACGCAGATTTCACACTTGTGTTGTGAATCGATTGCCATTCGTGGAAGTAAGTTTAAACTTATTAACTTTTTCAGTTTGTTTAAACTCACGTGTCCTAATCTACCATGCCATAAATTAGACAACTCAACCAAGTAAAAAGAACTGACATTATTATTTGCGAGCTTAATCTCGCATTTTACAGGCATTACAGATAACTTAAAAAGGCCCTTCTCAAGGTAACCTTTGCCAATAAAATGACCATTTTTGGTCAGTACATATTTTCCAGCCTCAAACACTGTCTAAATCCAGCATTACTAAGCAGAGCGCCGGACACCAGGTTCTTGCGGATGTCTGGGACATGCAGCACGTCCACAAGCGTCACCTCCTTGCCTGAGGTAATCTTCAGCACCACCCCTCCCAAACCTACGATGTTGGATGTCGCCACGTTCCCCATATAGAGCGTCCTACCCCTCTACTACCAGTAGTTCGGATTTTCCACGACATTTGCCTCGTACACGACTGTAGTAAGGTCTAGCTCCGACATGTCTGTCGCCAGCTGCTTCTCTTATGTGCCCGAGTCTTATTAACTCTCTTCTTCTTACGACAACCTTGGCCATATGCCCAGGTTTATCTCAGTTATAGCCGTTGCCCTTAATTCTCTTGGAATTAAGGTCTTGCCTCATTTGCGGCGGACCTAGCCTTTTCCGCTTGTTGTCATAGCCTGACTCGGCCAAGTTTGCTCCCACCCCCATACTGCCCCTCTTGTTCTTGGCTTCGTTCTTTCGGTTATCATCCTTGAAATCCTTTCGCACAATCAGGTCCTCAAAGCCCCATCTCCTTTCTTCTATGCTTAAGATAATTCTTGAAATCCTTCCATAGAGGCGACGACTTCTCGATAATCACAGCCACCTGGAAGGTTTCGCTGATCTGCATATTTATGAGCTGCAGATCACGGACTTGGTCCAACACCGGCTTGGAGTAGGTCATCTTATAATCCAAAAATTTGCCGGCGATGAACATTTTCAATCCAGCATCCTCGGTCTTATACTTTTTGTCCAACCCCACAACTCTTTCGCAGACGTTGCATAGGGAGTCGTCTAAAGCATTCAGGATATAGTTGCGGCACATGAAATCATTATGAGTCCATGCATCTAACGCAACCTTTTCTTGCTCAGATTGAGCGACACGAGCAGCATAGTCTGCATCGTCAGGGTTTTCACCCTCAGCTTGCTGGGCGACTTCTGTCACAGTAGGAGCAGTCTCCTTCAAGAAGCGGACCAGGTGGAGCGTCGTCAGGTAGAACATCATCTTCTGCTGCCAACGTTTGAACTCCGTCCCGTTGAACTTGGCAGGACGTTCGACGTGGTTGCTGGCAGAGATCCTTGCTGCGTTGGTTGCCATCGATCATATCACGAACAAAGGTTTCGGCTTACAATTGTTGTTTCTCCGGTTGCGGTCTGGTGTGCGGCAGATAGAACTTCGGATTAGCGATTTGTAGCAATTGTCTTCAACGTAGTCAGAAGATGGAGTGTTATCTTCGTTTAGATCGTTGATTAAATGCAGATACAATGCGTGATGATCCAGTACATGAAAACTGCTAGAAAGACTATGAGTAGGCACAAGAGGATGAATAATTCATTCCAATCTGTTGAAATTATCCATATTATCCATGATTGTGGTTGCAGGATCAGTCGAGGCGTGCGTTAGACACACTGTCCGTAAGGCGAAATCGCCACAATATACAGTGCTTTTGGTTAGCAGCTATCGTCCCCAAGATATAATGAGATCTAAACTAGTAATCGTAGCACAACGATTCGAATTTTCTGGCGAACCATACTCGAAATCAAGTTTTTTCTTACTTCGGGATTTTAGGTAGTATGGGAGTGAATTATGCAATTTCGTGTGGGTTGGAGTAAATGGATTTTCCAACTCATATGGGGGTCTATTTATAGACTTTATGTCGTTGGGGCCTAATCACAAATTCATGAGCTTGCTGGACTGCTTCTGTTATTTTGACTTTTCCGTCCAGGGGTCAGAATGCAATATTTTATAACCTATGGACTGTCGGTTAATTTAACAGCCCGCGACAGGCCCGAATCGGGCCGATAGCCCGATTCCCCGGCATGTCCCGGCGGCGGGCGGCACGGTTCTCCGACCTGTCCCATCGGCGGCTCGACCGACAGTTCCGGTTTGGCCGACCAACAGTTCCTCTAGTTGGGCCGGATCAGTCCAACCGCCCAAATCCAATGGATCATGCCTCCTCATCTGGACTTCCCAATCAACCCACCTCGTCTTCACTTCAACTGCCATGTCACCGGCACCGTCGCCGTCGCCGCTCACCGGAGGAACATTTTAAGGTCCTCAATGCTCCAATGTGCGAAAATTTAAGCTCCTCAATGCTCCGATGCGGCGTGCAAAGTGCAAAGTGCGCCTCAAAGCGTCCATTGCGCTTTTTGCACGGCTCGTCCCCGGCCGTGAGCACGGTGCTCGTCGGTGCGAGGCACCGACTCGAACCCTTGGCTATTATTTGGGCCAAAACTCACTTAAACTTCTCAAGCCCACTAAGCCCATTTAAGCTCATTCACATGGCATGTCCTTTTGAATAAACCCACATGGGTTTCTATATTTATAGTGAAGATTTTCTTAGTGTCTATCCAATGTGGGGCAATCCCTCATTAATCCACTATCAACCATCTTAATAGTTATTGAGTCAACTTCGAAAATTAATTTCCCATTCACCCGAATTCGGTTTTGAGTGTATTAATATTCTAAGATTTCCCGTGAAACATAGATTCGTAATCTTTCAACGGTTACTCATTTTGACATCCGATGGCTTCCTGATCCGGGAGAACTTTATAATTGGGTTTATTACCCATATTTGGCCCAAAGGCCCGTTAAGGTTATAAAACCCAACATGAAGCACATTAAAAATAATAACTAAAATATTCCTGCAATTTATATCGCTTACTGAACAACAATTACATAAAGATACATTAATATCCAACAAACATTGCGTGCTATTCGCGCCAAACATTCCAGATTCGCCGTCGCTACAGTGGTATATTACCACTTGTGAGTGCCCTCATCCTACTGTCGGCGATTTTTCTTTTGGACATGTCAAAACTCAGCAAAGAATATTATTGCACGATGCTTTCTCCTATTGGGGTTGAACGGTAATATTTCGGGCCCAGCAGAAGGTTGATTTTGGACTCGCGACTATTTGTTTGGACAATATAAAACCGAAATGACGCCGATAGAGAACACGAGATTTTTACGTGGTTCGGCCAATACCGCCTACCTCCACGGAGAGCACCAGCTTTACTATATTGAGAATATTACACCGTATAAATTAACACTCGTGTTGAAACCAAACCTCGAGACCCTTACCCACCCAGGTAATATATTTGTACCTATTCCCAACTGCCCAGTAAAACTAAAACCCGCTCTCACCCTTATCCACCCGGATAAGTTTACCTCTCACTATTACTCTCTAACTGAACTTCTCACTTGATTTGGGATGATAATAACTGAAGAATCCTCAGCCTGTTTATAGATTTCTTCAGCTCTTCTAGACCACTCAAAATTGGTAGCCAGGAATCTGCCGCGTCGCTCAGTTGTGGATCGCTCGAAACCGGTGGCCAGGAATCCGCCGCGTCGCCAGTTGATATGGGCCGCTCATTCTTTATCTTTAAGATTTTTCTTTTTCTTTTATATTAATAAAATAATATTATAATATTATATTAATATTATTTTATTATTATTTTTTTCCTTTTTTTAAGCTTGGCGGCTGGCCTAACAATTCTCCCCCGCCAGCCGCATTTGACACCTACCGAGCACCGTCTTCAGCACCGTCAAGCACCCATCCCAGCGAGTCTGTCTGAGAGTAACATATTCGTAATTACCACGAACGTCCATTGGCCTTCCTTGTACTAGCTACACATAACCGAATCAAGAATTCAGGTCCTACCAACTTGATTCACCCGCGGCCAATCCTATGTGCAGCTGCCGAACCGACTCTACCCGTCGATTCTGGAGAGGGACTTCGACGCAACCCCTTCTCCAGCAGGACTTTCCTTCTCACGATCGTCTGCCTTTCCACCACGCGCGCGCGATTTTCGTGAACCCATCGAAGTCAGAGTGTTTTGTACCACACTCCCTTCCAGACGATATAAACCTCCACGCTTTTCTCCCTTCAGTAGGACTTTTCCGCTAAGTGTGGTTTTACAGACTCCCCCTGCTATGAAACTTTCATAGCCCTTGGAATCTAACTGGCTCAATGATATTAAATTCTTCCGTAACTTTGGGACAAAGATAACACCACCCAAAGCCCGCACCGCCCCGTCAGTCATTTTGATCTTCACAGTTCCAACACCACGAACCGCATGACGGTATCCATCAGCCATGGAACCGAACCTCTTCCTATCTTCTGGAACGCATCAAAATATTTTCTTGGAGCAAATATGGTACTTCGACCCCGAATCAAATATCCATTCATCCTGAGAACGAGCATCATCGTTGTAGACTGTGAGAACGTCTACATCATCATCCGTATCCTGTGCTATCATGGTTGTGGAATTTTTCGCCGTTTTTGTCCTTCCTCCAAGTCGGACAATTCCTCTTGATGTGTCCCGGCTCACCACACTTGTAACACACAATGCCCTTCCCGCTATCCTTTGATTTGGACCTGCTGCTACCTTCAAATTCCCTGGCGTGAAACCTTCCTCTACGGTTCTCCCCGTGTATAGCCAACGTCGAATTTTGACTATCCCCATAATTTGATCGTCTCCTCTTTTCATGCGTCAAAAGAGTTGACTGTACATCCACCATCTTCACCGTCGTCTTTCCGTACAAGATGGTTGTGACCAAATTATCATAAGAATCAGGAAGCGAGGTAAGAAGTAAAAGGGCTTTATCTTCTTCCTCCAACTTTACTTCAACTTTTATAAGTTGATCCACAAGCCGTTGAACACGCTAATATGATCCATGAGATTCCCACCTTCCTCCATCTTCAGCCGGTACAGCTCCCGCTTCAGATCTAACTTTGTGGTTAAGTTCTTCCCGAGATGCGACTCCTCCAACTTCGCCCACAAGTCTGGTGCAGAATCCTCATTTACAACATTATTAATAATGTTATCCGCAATGTACAGACGGATTGTGCTGACACATCTTGACCAAATCCTCCCAGTCTTCTTTCGTCATTTTCTCCGGCTTTCCCTTTTTCCCTTTCAAAGCCTTAGCCAAACCTTGGTGAACAAGGATATCCTTCACTCGTCTCTGCCACAGAGTGAAACTCCCCGTACCATCAAATTGCCGTACTTTGAAACTGCTTTCTGTAGCCATTATCCTTGCAGAGATTCAACAGCTTTGGCCCGACACTAGCTCCCCCGTAACGAACCTTCTTAATATCTTTCTGATGTGGAAGATCGGACAAAGCTGCAACCACAGAGCATACTCAGAATATCAATTAGGCTTGGCTCTGATACCACTTGTTGGGGTTGAACGGTAATATTTCGAGCCCAGCGGAAGGTTGATTTTGGACTCGCGACTATTTGTTTGGACAATATAAAACCGAAATGACGCCGATAGAGAACACGAGATTTTTACGTGGTTCGGCCAATACCGCCTACCTCCACGGAGAGCACCAGCTTTACTATATTGAGAATATTACACCGTACAAATTAACACTCGTGTTTAAACCAGAACTCGAGACCCTTACCCACCCGGGTAATATATTTGTACATATTCCCAACTACCCAGTAAAACTAAAACCCGCTCTCACCCTTATCCACCCGGATAAGTTTACCTCTCACTATTACTCTCTAATTGAACTTCTCACTTGATTGGGATGATAATAACTGAAGAATCCTCAGTCTATTTATAGATGTCTTCAGCTCTTCTGGACCACTCAAAATCGGTGGCCAGGAATCTGCCGCGTCGCTCAGTTGTGGATCGCTCATTCTTTATCTTTAAGATTTTTCTTTTTCTTTTATATAAATAAAATAATATTATAATATTATATTAATATTATTTTATTATTATTTTTTTCCTTTTTTTCAGCCATGGTGGCTGGCCTAACATCTCCAAAGTATATGCATGCATTCCGGCGATTCTATGATGTTTATTATAACAACATGAATTACCCAAAATACTAGCTCGAAATCAGCGTAGTGCCTCCCGTCTGATAATAACGACTTGCAGCAAAGGACTAGAAATAAATCCCATCTCGTTACATATAAGTTTCTTTCATCCACACACGCCAAGATCACAAATCTTTCTTTCTTTCTTTCTTTCTTTCTTTCTTTCTTTCTTTATTTTCTTTTCTTTTATTGCTCTATGTCAATAATGCCCGTTCTACTGATTCATTCTCAGGATTACAGCTTCTGGTTGCCGCTGGGTCATAGTTAAAGACGATGGATATGATTTAGGCTTTTTGAGTTCATGTCATAAGAATTCTGGTCAGTTTGCAAAATTTTCAAGACAACCATGATGAGCGTTTTCTGTCTAAAAGTTAAGTTAGTCAGAAAAATGTCTGCCTAAACCATAAGATACTACAGCAGAAAAAAAAAGAAAAGGAAAAAGTCGGTGCCAAATATAATATCCCTCAGTTACAAACAAACACAAACTGCTCTCACAAAGCTGAGACGTAACAATCCACCATCACGTAGAGTATATAGGGTGTAAGGTGGAAAAACTGCGAGGAAGGATAAAATCGCACCATAATTGAAAGGTTTAAATTCTTAAAAGCGCATCCTTGAGGCAGTCGAAGAAATGGGATATGTTGATCTTTCTTTCCCCACAATAAATGGCTTTTGCGGCTCCACCGTCTTCTCCTGAGCAGCTATCTCAACAACTATTTATACCTTCTTTAGTGGCATCTGAAAGAATGAAATGAAATTTATGAGTTCATCTATTTACTGGCAATTAATTAAATAGCTGGGAATTACAACTTACATCATTTAATGCCTCCACGGCAGAATCAACGTCATCGCTTGAGAAAACGTCAAAATGATGCAGCACCTGTCAAAAGAGTGGAAATGTCAGAAATTTGAAAAGGAAGTTCGTGTATACAAATGGTAATTATTAAGAATAAAAAAATTGGATTTTCAAGCTTTCCAAAAAATGAACCCAGTAGCAAATTTTTCTTGAACATGTGTACAGAAATGCAAAGAATACCTTTATGGCATCTTCTGTATTCAGTGTGGGGACATGGTAAGCGACTGAAAATGCATCTCGAATGCCAACTGGTTGTACCAATAACAAGTACTTTCTTCCCCTGAAAAGATTGCTCAGAAATTCTTCATGAAACTAAAAATGTCGTCACATCTGAGATAACCACCTTTGGAGGAAGTCGCTTCAGAAGCACCATCAAATGCTGAGATATGATATTTGAAAACAAGGCCCGACGGGGACATATTCTAGTAGCCTGCAAAAAAAAGAACAATTGTGAGCAGAGTACAAGTTTCATTAATCTAGTAAACCCACCTTTCAATATCATCAAGAACTATTATACTCAGAGGTGATTTGTAAGCATATAAATAAATACTTATTCAATGTAGACGATTGCAATATTATAGTTATAATATTAGAATAATCGACGAAGAGAACCTTCAGAATATGAGCACACTTAAAGAGGTTCACTGAGCCCAATCATTGTTTCAGCAGATATCTGAAATTTCAGGCTAAGGGGGAAGAAGGGTAAGAGAAAAGATACGAAAGACCTCACTGCATGTATTTCACCATTAAGCAAAATCACTTACTATCTTCACATAGCGGAAGTCACTTTCAATACCAACCGTTGCCGCCACTGCTGTCTTACCACTGTCCAAGAAAATAAAGATTTGAGTATAACGGATTCCATGTTTGAAGTAACAATCCTCAAAACACTTGCCTTCCACTAGGGCCTTCCAAAAGACAAGTAACGAGAGGACTTCTGTGACTAACTTTAACTTGTTCAGCTAACAGCATTGTTCTCTGGTAAATGTGCTTGTGCCTTTCACCACATTCCATGATGTCATTTAGCCTAAAATAAGAACACAAATGTCATTTTTCAACACATCCTTTTATCCCAGGATTAATTTTCAGGTATGCTAAATGTAACTAATGCAAATGAATTACCCGATCATCAAACGTGTAAGGAATTCAGACAGAATTTATTCTTAAGTGATTTTCACATACCATAATCACGACCTAAGGTGCAGCAGGTTCTTCTTCGACGACGGGGGCTTTTTCTTTGTCTCGAGTTGATGTGCCGAGTGCGGTGTACACTCGTGTCATGGTAGACGCCTCGAGACTTTTGGCGAATTCCTCGAGCCTTACCTCCGTTACGAAGGGGGAAACTAACGGGATGGTGCCACGAAGGCTTTCCGTCGTCACAACGTCAAAAAAAGGGGCTGACGTGCCGCCTGTTTGCATAGGACTTGTGAAACCGGGGCCACTTAGGCTCACCGTTGTCACCGAAACTGAGACTGGCTCAGCTCGATGGCCCACCTTACCAGCTGCAGTGATGGTGACCGCTGGGGGACTTCCGCTCAGTCCATGGCTCGCATCGAGTCACGAGACGTCGAAGAGCGTTCTGGGCAGATCGCCAAGATCTGGCGGTGCGACAAAAGCTGTTTGTGTCCTAGTAAATGGAAAAAATATGGGTCGTGAGGACACTAGACTCTTCGTGAGCAGTGCGTTTTGAGGCTGAGGAGTGCTTGTCTCAACATCAACCGTCTCCGAGCGAGGCGGTGAAGATAGTCGTGGCTCCCCGTGAATGTGTGAAACAACCATATGTTGGGAGATGGTTGAGTGGCTAGGTGGGGTTAATTGCGCGATTGAACCTGATGTCGCGACTTCTACTCGGGAGACGATCATGTCGTCTCCTGTACCTAATGGTTTGGCCCGGGCTATAAGTGGGCTTAGTGGCGGAGGATAACGGTCGCTCTTTTGCTTGGTGTGCCGTTCCTGTCTATGTCTTACGCCATCCCCTTGTGATTTTCTTTTCTGTTTGCGTATCGGGGATGCGGCGCTTCCAAGACCTATACTTGGCTCGGGGTAGACCTAGGCTTTGGGCCGAATTGGGCCGGTTCCGGCCGGTTCTACCGGTTCCGATTCCACCGGTTACGGTTTCGGGACCGTTTTCCCGGGACCGGCCCAGAACCACACTTAGAACCACCGGCCCATTTAATATTTTTATTTTTTTTATTTTTTTACTTTGAAAAAATTCTTTAGAAAATATCCAAAAAATTTATTCCAAAAAAAAAAAGATAAGAAAATTACAAAAAAATAAAAAACTACCTAAAAAATACAAATGAAAACATAAAAGAAAGAAAAAAATACCTAAAACTTACAAAAAAGGAAAAAATATTCGAAATAAAAAATACAATTTATTCGACTTGATTATTAACAAAAACTATGTTAGATGCCTCTTCGTCTTCGTCCGAACTGGAAGAACGAAACTCGTCGATGGCTTTCTCCCGTCGGTTCTTCGATTCGGCCAAATACCAATCCTTCAATAAGGTGAGCATTGCGAGGGATGTCGGGTTAAGGCTCGCGCGTCTGTCGCCGATAATTCGCCCGAAAGTAGAGAAGGCGGACTCGGAGGCGACACTAGACGCTTGCACGGCTAAAACGTCTCGAGCGACAGCGGAGAGGGTCGGATAAAGAGTCGTGTTTGACTTCCACCAGGCCAAAACGTCGAAGTCTTCAGGAGTCTAGAAGTTGTGGCTCAGGTAGAGTTGGATGTCATTCGTGTTCGACCCCGACGCTCGCGTTTTGGTCTTCGTCTTTTGCGCCTTCAAACTTCGTAGTAGTCCCATTGCGCCGCCGGCTCCTTCCGACAAACCGGCTTCGCTCGCTGGTACCGGTTGCTCCACACTGTGTCCCTACTTAGCTGCATAAACAGAAAAAAGTTCTTGGAGAGAATCGTGAATTGACGCCTTTTGGTCGTCCACTTTCTTTCCAAGAAACTGAGCATAATAATCGAAAAAAATATCAAAAGTATCAACACCACAACTAGGGTCGAGTAAGGCAGACGCAGACAAACAGTGGACTATTGGGATGGTTCCCAATACTTCCTGAACTTTAACTCCATGTTTTGGATGTAAGCGCCCAAGTATGGACTATTGCGATACTCCACGAACTTGTAGCACATCGCGAAGAGGTTCGGGATGAACAATGGGGACGTCGGGTAGTGAACTCTGGAAAATTTCTCTGCAGCCTCGCTGAACACTTAAAGTATGGACACGACTAAACCTGCAATATCCCAATCAGTTTGTCGTAATTCATACCTAGAGGTGTTGCCGACTGCGACCTCGTTCTAAAAAGGCGTCAACAAGTCCTTGTAGCGCATGAAGGTGCTGAGGAGGTGGTACAACGAGTTCTACCTAGTCGGGACTGGCTACGGAAACGTCTCATATGTGAGGCCGACGGCAAGGACGATTCGCTTCCACGACGTTCCGTAGCGGCGTTCCCGATTACCTATCACCTTAAATGTTTCTACACTATCTCCCAAAATTTCGTCAAAAGCACATTGCACACACAAGTTAATAATATGACAAGCACACCTAGCATGTCTATTTGCCGTGTAAGGGTAACTTAAGATGTCTACGGAGGATCCCTATCGCTACGTTGTTCGCACTAATTCAACACATAGTTCGATATCGTAGTGTTATGTTGCGAATTTAGGGGATCTAGGGAAAGAATACGTTTTTACATAGTTCATGTTTCATCTATCCAATGGGCGGTGACGACTAAATAAGATTGCAACGTAATATTAGTCCAAATATCGGTAGTCAAACTAATCCTACAGGAAATATTGGCTAAATGACTAATTAAGCTAGCCTGATATTCCTTAAAAGTTTCTAAGACATATTTCCTAAGGGTTTTAAGGGTCACGTAATGGAATCCGGGTTGTATCGTACTCGTAAATTCGATAAACCCTTCACTTTCCGCAATGCAAAAGGGTTGTTCACACATTCTACGAATTTAACAAGGCTTTCTTAGAAATCTCGCTATTAATAACAAAATTCTTACCCGTACTTACGTTTATTTGTTGTTGTCGGGGTTCGGTTCCTACGGGCTCTAGATCGTCCCCGAAATTATGCGCCCTTTGTAGGTGTTTTTTCATCGAGCCTGTCCCGCCTTGATTCGGTCCGGTCTGAATCGAGTAGGGATGGCGGCACATTTTGCAATAAGCAGTACCTGCAGCGGGATTATTTTTATCCATTTCTAAGTCGAAAAAATTCCATACCTTAGACCGCCGACCACGCGGTTGTTGCTTCCTTCTTGTCGTCGCCGTAGAAGCTTGGCTCGGTCCCTCGTCGGTCGCCGTTGGGTTTGATTCCGGTACATCGGTCTCCTCGTCGGTGTCTGCATTTCTCCGAAATGTATGGCGTGACCTAAAACCACAAAAACATCTTCGTCACGAGGGTTAGGATTTCTCGATGACGACGCCATTAGTGTAAAATAATAATTTAATTATTTGTAATAATAAGTGAGTGTGTGTAGTAGTGTAAATAAAATAATTACTATTGTTAATAATATTAAATATTAATATGGGGATGATTTTTTGAGAGCTTTTTGAGAGAGAGTTGAAGAGATTTGGATGTAATTCTGAGTTAAATGGTTAAAATGAGGTGGTATTTATAGATTTTCGTTCGGGGGTAAAATGGTAATTTTTCAAGGTTTAAAGAATAAAAAAAAAATTGAAGAGGCCGTTGGCCCCGGAACCGGAACTGGAACCGCCGAACCGGAACCGGTAATCCGCGGTTCCACGGCCTACGAACCGGCCCAGTTCATTTTAACTGGGCCGGTTACCGGTTCCGGTTCTGGGCCGGATTAGTGGGCCGGTTTTGGGCCGGTTCTGGGTTGGCCCAGCCCAAAACCCAGGTCTAGCTCGGGGGTTAGGCTTGTCCCTGAATTAGGTCCAACTGGGATGTGTTGGACCATGGGAATCTCCTCGAGGTTGTTTGCTCTTATGTATGCTTGAACGACTGGGTAGTTGGATCAATTAGTTGTTGGAGATGGTCTGGAATGGTCATCGCTTCTTGGTCGAACTTTGTCTTGGAGGAGTGTAGAGACCCGAGCTTAGTTGGTATATATCCTTCAGATATATCTCGTCGCTCGATCTCTGGAAATTCGTTCATGAAGTGCTTGACGAAGACAGGGAGCCACCGCATGTATGGTAGGACTTTCTTCGTTTTGGTGACATCCTGTCTTCTTAACTGGTCCAGCGGATCCGACCAGATGAGTTGAACGACATCGTATTGTTTGTTGAATACGATGCCATGGAAGATCAGCACTATGTTTCTGTTGCATCTGTCGGATCCGCTTTTAGGTGAGAGGCACTTGTTTATTATGAGAAAAAGGGTCCGCCAAGGTTAAGGAATATTCTTGGCGGTGAAGTCAGGAAGGTGGATGGAACGGTTGGCATCGAGTTTATATCCCATAAAGATGAAGTCATTGATGAGAGCTTCATTACTGGGATGTGGGTCGGAGTTTATGGAGAGTGGCAGGTTAAGGGTTGTGCGTATGAATGTTTAGTGAGGATGACGGGCGTGTTGTCTATTTGGGCAGTGAGGGTGGTAGTGTTGGGTCGATTAGTTGGATTTTTTAGAGTGGCCCAGAATTGTTGTACGTACACTTCTGGGACGCACTTAGTGATAGTGAGGGCAGTTGTGTAGTATATGGAGAATGATAGGGTCTGGGCATATGGCTTTTTAAAATTGAGTTCGAGGTTGTTGGGTAACAGATCTGCCCAGTTTTGCTTTGGAAATATCTCGTCGATGGCACACACCATTTTGACTGTTCTGTCGAAAAGCGTGTGTAAACGTAGTTTCGAACAATGAGCGCATGGGATATTATAACTTCTTTAATATGTAAAGATAATTGCATACAAGTACATTTCGACTTCGTAATGATTGAATCAGTATAACTTCTGCTTTTCTAATTGAGAAAAGGCCGAAAAGGCATTAGAATAATATTCTATTAATATGTTCATTGATAGGTAACTAAAATGAACGGAGTTAAGTGTGCATGGTGTACTTATTTATTTTGCTTTGATGTGTATCGATTTACAACTAAAACTTAATTGATCTAATCTAAGTGTGGATGGACCGACAAAAGCCTTCAAAATGCTCTCAAATTTTATTAAAAATTGAGTCTAATAATTCTTGAGAATAGCTTGTCTATTCACAATACCGTTCACAGAAAATATGTGCGAAATATTGGTTTCGATTTCGAATTACTTGGTTCTTTGATTCATGAAATAACCGTAGTTTATTTAGCAATTTAAAGATATAATATCTAAAATTGAGCGATAAAGGATATTAGTCAATGTAGAATTAGTTGGTTATTTCATGCAATTTCAGACAACCCTCATCGAATATCTTCGCTTTAGACGGGAAATAGTGTAACCCACAAACCATCTTAGTATATGATCTATTTTATTTATTTTCTTGCTCTATGATCACGATATTATGCAATCGATTGTCCAATCCGATCGTACACATGTACAATAATATCTACCACGTGATGTAAGGAACTTTGTGAGGATCGGTTTATACGTTTAGAGGGGGTGAATAAACGTTTTGACTCTTTTCGGTTTCTTATGGTGTTTAGTGTTCTGACTGGTGTTCAATCAGTGACCGATCAGTATTTGTGCGGAAGGAAAATACTGAACGATTTATACCGATGTGAAATGAAGTACGTGTTGTGTGTGTGATACCGAGTTGTTTCTGGAAGTTCGGAGTAAAAGTCTCCTACGTCTCCCCTTCTTCCTCGCAAGGAAGGTTCACTAGATCTTCAGTTATACAGAAAGCAGTACAACCTACCCAGCTGAACACAGCCTTAATCTAGAGAATCACCTAGGCAGTCGTTTACAACAATCCACCTACTTCAACAGTTTTTTACCGTCCGTTGGAAACAAAGAACATAAACTAAGAACAGTTATGTCTTTAGACTTCACTCTTTTTTATCGCTCTTTCAATGTTTGATCAATGATCGCTTAAAGAATAAAAGATTGCAAAGTTGTAGAATCGTGAAGTACTTGTCTTCAGCTTGTACTCCTTCTTTTATACTTGAGGTTTGAATTTCAAACCATTGTGAGATAACTTCTTCACTCTAAGCAGTGCATTAATTGACTTTCCTAAAATGGGTCTGTCCGGTTTGTGCTGTAGTTGTCCTGTCACTTTGCATTATTCCTTGTGCTAGTTGACCTCTGTTTCACTCTATACTTGCAGCTTTGCATTGAATATCTGAAATTTCCTTTCTGTCTCAATAAACTCTTTTCTTTGAGTATTCCATTTGTATCTCGTCCGGTCCATCATGTTATAATATTCTTATTTGAGAAGCTTATCTGAGACCGGTATCCTTAGTCGGTATGCGGTAGAGTTCTTCGTTTAAGTAAAACGCTTGTTCCTTAGTGTGAGCTCTATGGTTTCTTGTCTTTAATCGATTTTGTCAATACCAAAACTATTAATCCGAATGTTCTGATTTGTAGTACTGGCAATTTCCCTCTTTTTGGTGATTGACAAAACTTATCAGCAGAAAACCAGTTTTTCATTTATATCAAAAAGAATTTGATACAAAATACAACTTATTCAAAGCTCTTGCTTTTGAAGATCCGTTCCACTTCTTTTAGCTTGGCGTCGTACTTGTTTCCTCCAAGTCATGCATTCTTTCAAGATCAGCCAATTATCCTTTGTAAGCGTACAGGCCAAGTGCCTCAGACTGCTGCTATCATACTGTACTTCAACTGGACCAGCTACGCTAACTGGGATAGCAGAAGCATGTTCCCTTAAGGCTTCGTTCAGTATGAGCGCAGCCTCAATCACAGCTCTTTCCGGATCATCGACTTTGAGAGACAGCTGCGAAATGACTGCTGAGGCGCAGAACTTGAGCTAAAGTCGTCTTTTCTGCTGAGGCCTTCCCCCTTTTTGTCAAGAACCGGGGAGATCATGTTGGTCAAGGCTGTCAGTTGAGGCTTGATGATCTCTAGATCGGCACAGACATCAGAACGAAGACCGATTAGATCATCCGTGAGTGCACGGAATCTGTCATTTGTGTTCTGCCAGTCACTGTTGATTGCCGTGCTGAGAACAGACATTGTGCGATAAGTCTGTTTGACTAAAGAGATCTCTTTTGTAGAGCCCACGATCTAAACCGGTATTGAGGCGGTTTTAGGAGATTCACCCGGTTGTTGAGAAGACTGTGGAGCTGACTGTGGATGAGCTTGAGTATGAACTTGCACCGGTTGTGGATTGGTGAAAACAATAACAGACTCAGTAGTGATGGCGGTTACTGAGGTATTCGGTTCAGCGGGTGCATCAGCAGTATGCGAAAGAGCAGGCTCACTGACGGCACCAGTTTCATGCTCAGATTGAATCTCCACAGGTTGGGGATCTGCGACGGTGACTGAGATGGGTTGTACATCTTCAGCAGCTGGTGAGGAAGAAGGAGGTAATCCTTCTGTTGCAGAGGCACTATTAAAGGGAAGGAGCAGAGGTGATTCATCAACGGCTGTCTGTGGTGATGCATACAGAGCCGAAATCTGGATTGGTATCTGCAAATTTACCGAAGATGACCTTGAGAAACTTGGAATGGGTTGTTGGAAGAAAAGTGGACCGCCAGAGAGAGATGAGGAGACCGGTACAGAGGAACTTGGTTCCGTTGAAGAGACGTGAACTGGTGTGGATGTTAGTATTGTGATCAAGAAGCCAACATTTATATTGTTGTGTTTCTTTATTTTCACGAATTGAATGATTTCTATCATTTTGTTCCTTGAGTAAATTAATTATTTATGGGTCATTTATGTCGATGACTTATATTGTAGAATTCCATACTGAATAAAATAATATTTACTCTAAATTATCCTTAATCTTGATTTCTAGCATGAAACACTAATTATCAGTTTAAGATTAATGTGTGGATTAAATGATAGTTATATTCTGCAAACTATTTGATAAAGAGTTATCAATTTAATCACACAGATATATAATAGAGATTATGATATCGGATAGACCCGAAATGAAACATGTTATGGATTGTGTTTGTGTCATTATTGTTTCATACGTGTCTTGAATTCTATAATATGAGATGTTCATTTTTCATCACTAGAAATGCATGTCTGTTAGTATCGCCCAACGTTAGCCGTAAAAGGTAACTATACGGGTGGTGCTACGACAGGCGTGACTAGTGCAGTAGATTATGTTCATCAAGAATATTTTGTCCCTCATATTTTATGAGTAATGATATCCACGGGCACCTTGATAAAAGTGATACCGTAATGCATGCAATGTGATTAAGAGCAATCACATTTACGATAGAACTTTCGGAATCAAGAAATAAATAAGTTGTGAGGATGTCACATTCCTACCTCGAACTTATTTAGGGTATTATGCGACAAGGAATTGACACGGGCAGTTACTGCTTAAGGATGATGATTTGTATTTGAGATACTTACTATCTATGTCACTTGGGTAGTCTTAATGTATTTGCTAGGTACCGCTTATGATTTATAGAATTAGAATGAGTTCTAATTCTATTGCCAATGTGACATGGGTCCTACTGGGTCACACCAAAAGGGAAACGATCAAAGAAATCAAATTTTGTATTTTACATAGAGATGTAAACATGTTGATAAATAGATTATGAGATGATTTATTTGTCCGTAATATAATACAAAATAGATAAGATTCACATGTGGAATAATGATTCATATATATATATATATATATATATATATATATATATGATATGTAGATATATATGTGATATATATTTAGCATTTAATGGTTATTAATTTAGGGTAAAAGATCCGATTTAGGAAATCGACTATTGTCTTAAATTAAGGGCTAATCATGAACAATATAGTATATAAGGAAGCTACATTAAACGTAATGAATTTCCTATGATTGGTCATGATTGCTAAAGGGGATATGATCTCAATCATGGCAAGAAGAATAATTAAATAAGATCCAATTATGAAGATAATTGGCCTATAAAAGTGAAGATCGTGGCTTTATACGTCATTGATTAATTTGAAATAGCCATTAATAAAATTACAGTATAAACGGAAGAAAAAAAAAAGGGTTTTTGTTTTCTTCGTGAAACAGTGAGTCGAGTTACGTCGGCCGAATCTTCTAGCTAGTGAAGGTCGACTCTTTGGTCCTTTTCTTGGTGGATATCGGTAGAGATACCATACTTTTGGTATTTAAACTACGTAATCATCTCAAGACAATATCATATATGATCTCTACGAACGAGTTAAGATTTAATTCGCATGGATCTTGGTGGAATCGGTTTAATATTTTGATATAAAATTTAAATTTCCGCTGCGTGTAATACGTGATTATGTGCACCGATTCCTTACAGTGCTATCAGAGCCGTCATGCGATATCTTAACTGATTCTGTGAGAAGCTTGTTTTCTTGTACGTTTTGATATGATACTATGCATACGGCATATTTACGTGCATGTTCAATATGATATGATGACACGGTGATGATTTAATATTGTAATAAAATTCCATGTGCCTTAGGTTAGCTACAGAAAGGTTGCTTGATAAGTATTCATGTGATGGGATAATTATTTGGCTTTCGTTGGTGTTTTGTCATGATTGCTTTGTAACAAGCATGTTTTAGTTAAGTATTTTAATTAATATCATGATGATAGCCGATACTATGTGATGTTTTCGATTCAGAAATGTGTAAGTATATATATCTACATGTATATAATTGCAATCACATGGCCAACGTGTATATACTGTGAGTGTATATATAATGTTTCCTATAGGAATTTATCTGTCTTGATGATGATTGAATATCGCATGCTTATCGTTTGCATCGTATTGGATATCCATCAAATGAGTAGTTGCATATATGTGATTTCGCTTGGTTAATAGGATTGACCGAACATTGAGATTTTATTATCGCAAATATAGTATGCAAGATTATTAGATAATTTGCATCTTTAATTTTTTTATTTTAAATCAGCAAATGATTTAAATATTTGTTAATATGATTAACGAATATAGTCCCTTTAAAAATTAAGTCTACTCCCTTGCTATTCTATCCGCGCCGAATTTAGAACGAATATTGGTGGGACCTACTCAGTAGGCACCGTGTTCAATCTTTAAGAATCGTGGGGTATGTCCGACATGCCGTATCAAATAGAATGAGTTAACTTATCAAGAGACCAAAACCGTTTTGGGTCTTGGGGAGAAGTTTTGTTAATATACGATGTTAACAAAACCAAGAGTCAAATATGATTTGATTAGCAAGGTGTTGCTTACCTAAAATAACTAAGATAAAGTTTCATGCCGTCGCTGGCTTATTCTTAGTAAAAATATGGATCTTGGACCTACTACTGTGGGGCATTAAATTGTAGTGGGAGTTTTATTCTGTGAATAAAACATTTACGTGAAAATAACTGAAACTTTTCCTCTGTGACGTAGATAATGGCAGCAAAGCATTGTTGTTGCGTTCGCTTTTGGACAAGGACAAATTGAGCTCTAATGGGACCAATTTTATTGATTGGTACCGTAACCTAAGAATCGTTCTTAGGCAAGAGCGCAAGGAATATGTAATTAATACGCCCATTCCCAAAGATCCCAATGCTAATTCAAGTGTTGAAGAAGTCGATGAGTATGACCGACATTGTTCCGATGAGATCGATGTACAATGTCTGATTGTGGCGACGATAGCACCCGAATTGCAGAAGCGATTCGAGTTGAGCACGTCGTACGATATCATGGAGCAGCTCAAGAAAAATGTTTCAAGAGCATGCACGTGCTGAGAGGTATAATGTGACTAGAGCTTTGCTGGCATGTAAGATGTCTGAGGGTAACTCTGTTGGTGATCACATGCTCAAGATGTTGAGTTATGTGGAACAGTTGGAGAAACTTGAAGCTCATGTGGGCAAAGAGTTGGCCACAGGCATTATCTTCAACTCTATTCCTCCCAGCTATTCATCGTTCATCATGAACTATCATATGCATGGAATGGACAAGAGCTTGGGTGAGATCCATGGGATGTTGAAAACTGCTGAACTTGACATGAAGAAAGGAGTTTCTCATGTGCTCGCAATTCATGCAGGTGGGAAAAAGATTAAGAAAGAGAAATTCAAGCGCCAAGTAAAAGGCAAACCAAATGTTGGTAAAAATAAGGCTAAGGTTGTCGCTTCGAGCGCTCCCAAGGTCAAGGTTGCTGCTACTGCTGAGTGCTTTTATTGTAAAGACATTGGGCACTAGAAGAGAAATTGTCCCAAGTATCTTGATGACTTGAAAAATGGAAAGGTTCCAACTGTTTCAGGTATATTTGTTATTGAAGTTAACATTGCTACTTCTGATTCTGAATGGGTATTTGATACCGGATCGTGCGCTCATATTTGTTCGAATATGAAGGCACTAAAGAATAAGAGGATGCTAAGGAAAGGCGAAGTACAACTACGCGTCGGGAATGGTGCAAGTGTTGCAGCTGTTGCTATTGGATGCATAGATATCTCTTTGCCGAGTGGACTTATTTTAGAACTGAAAAACATTCATTATGTTCCATCTATCTCTAGAAATATTATTTCTATTTCATGTTTGGACATGGATGATTTCCATTTTACCATTAAGAATGGTTGTTTTTCATTTTATAAGAATGATTTATATTATGGATGTTCTTATGAGAAGAATGATCTATATTTGCTTGAGATGGAAAAACAAGTTTTAAACATCAATAACAAAAGATCCAAGGTTTCTCATGAGAGTATGAATCTTATGTGGCATTGTCGCCTAGGTCATATAAATGAGAGACGCATTAAGAAATTTACAAGAAGTGGGACTTCTTGGTCAATTTGATTTAGAATCAATTGAGACATGCGAATCTTGTTTGCTCGGGAAGATGCTTAAAGCGCCTTTCATCAAAAGTGGCGAAAGGGTAAATGACCTACTAGGACTAATACATAGCGATGTTTGTGGTCCGATGACGACTAATGCTCGGGGAGGTTATCAATACTTCATTACATTTACTGATGATTTCAGTAGATACGGTTATGTCTACTTGATGAGACACAAATCTGAATCATTTGAAAAGTTCAAAGAATTCAAGAATGAAGTAGAGAACCAGCTCAACAAGAAAAATAAAAACCTTACGGTCAGACCGTGGAGGTGAATATTTGAGCATAGAGTTCGGTGCTTATCTTAAAGAATGTGGAATCGTTTCACAGTTGACTCCTCCTGGAACGCCACAATGGAATGGCGTTTCTGAAAGGCGGAACAGAACCTTGTTGGACATGGTTCGATCTATGATGTCAGACTGAACTCTCTCTTTCCTTTTGGGGCTATGCGTTTGAAACTGCTGCATTCACACTGAACCGAGTTCCCTCTAAGTCTGTAGAAAAGACACCATATGAGATGTGGTTTGGTAAGGTACCAAATGTGAGTTTTCTGAAAATTTGGGGTTGCGAAGTTTACGTCAAAAGGTTGATGGTTGATAAACTTGGCCCTAGATCAGATAAATGCTTCTTTATAGGATATCCTAAAGAAACCAAAGGATATTATTTCTATCATAAGTCGGAGAACAAAGTGTTTGTTGCTCGACATGGCGTTTTCTTGGAGAAAGAGTTTCTCACACGAAAGGCAACGAAAGTAGCGTTAGATTTGTAGAAATTCAAGGGACACTACAAGATGATATGGTTATGGGTTACCGATGATAGTTTCCACCAGCACAAGGCAAGAAGAGCCAATTTCGCAACAAGTTGCGGAAGAGGCTCAAGTATTGCCTCAAGCTGATTCGACATCAGTCGAAGTTGAACAACCACAAATTGTTGTGGAGGAGGTTCAGCCGGAGGAACAACCTTTACGTAGGTCAACACGGATAGTCCGAATGCCTGCGAGGTTTTTGGGACTACATGAGATATTGGTCTTAGACACCGAGGACCCAATGACTTATAAAGAAGCATTAGACAGACCTGACTTTGATGAGTGGCTAGGAGCCATGAAATCCGAGATGCAGTCCATGTACGACAATCAAGTTTGGAACTTAGTCGATCTTCCTGATGGTGTAAAAGCCATTGAAAACAAATGAGTTTTCAAAAGTAAGACAGACATGGACGGTAATCTGACTACATACAAGGCACGACTTGTAGCGAAAGGTTTCAAACAAGTTCAAGGAGTTGACTATGACGAAACTTTCTCACCAGTCGTTATGTTTAAGTCGATTCGGATCCTTCTAGCAATTGCCGCATTTCACGACTATGAAATATGGCAAATGGATGTTAAAACTGCATTTCTAAATGGTGATTTAGAGGAAGATGTGTACATGACACAACCAGAAGGTTTTGTAGATCCATTGAATGCTAGGAAGGTATGCAAGCTTCAGAAATCCATTTATGGGTTGAAGCAAGCATCTCGAAGTTGGAACAAACGCTTCGATAAAGAGATCAAAATGTTTGATTTTATCAAATGCGAAGAGGAACCTTGTGTATACAAGAGAACTAGTGGGAGTGCAATAGTTTTTCTAGTACTGTATGTAGATGACATACTTCTTATCGGCAATGATATTCCATCGCTGGAGTTTGTCAAATCCTCGTTAATGAAAGTGTTCTCGATGAAGGATTTGGGTGATGCTGCTTATATTTTGGGCATCAAGATCTATAGAGATAGATCTAAGAGACTCATAGGATTGAGTCAAAGTGCATATATTGAAAAGGTCTTGAAACGGTTTTCTATGCAAGGCTGCAAGAAAGGTTTCATACCCATGTCACATGGTATACATTTAAGCAAGACTCGGTGTCCTAAAACACCTGATGAGCTGAATGAGATGAGTAGGGTTCCTTATGCTTCGAATGGATCTATCATGTACGCTATGATATGCACTCGCCCTGACGTGTCGTACGCACTTAGTGTGACAAGTAGATACCAGGCAACTCCAGGCATAGCACATTGGCGTGCAGTTAAAAATATCCTCAAGTACCTGAAAAGGACTAAGGATATGTTCCTTGTTTATGGTGGTGAACCTGAGCTCGTTGTAAAAGGTTACACCGATGCTAGTTTTCAAACCGACCATGATGATATGAGATCGCAATCAGGATATGTATTTCTGCTCAATGGAGGTGCTGTTAGTTGGAAGAGTTCCAAACATGAAACAACAGCAGATTCCACTACTGAGGCAGAATACATAGCTGCTTCTGAAGCGGCTAAAGAGGGATGTTGGATAAGAAAGTTCATAACTGAGCTTGGTGTAGTTCCTAGTATTGATGGCCCAGTTGAGTTGTATTGTGACAACAATGGAGCTATTGCTCAAGCGAAAGAGCCTAGGTCACACCAAAGATCCAAACATGTTCTACGTCGTTATCACTTAATACGAGAAATTGTTGATAGAGGTGATGTGAAGGTTTGCAGAGTTGATTCCGCCGGCAACACAGCCGACCCACCGACAAAACCTTTACCTCAAGCCAAGCACACTTCTCATAGTGAATCTATGGGTATTAGATACGACGCAAATTGGCTATGAATTATATGATTATTCTGAGGACCCTTGTTTATTGCTACATGCATAGAGATGTTTGGTTTTGGCTTTAGATCAAGTGGGAGATTGTTAGTATTGTGATCAAGAAGCCAACATTTATATTGTTGTGTTTCTTTATTTTCACGAATTGAATGATTTATATCATTTTGTTCCTTGAGTAAATTAATTATTTATGGGTCATTTATGTCGATGACTTAGATTGTAGAATTCCATACTGAATTAAATAATATTTACTCTAAATTATCCTTAATCTTGATTTCTAGCATGAAACACTAATTATCAGTTTAAGATTAATGTGTGGATTAAATGATAGTTATATTCTGCAAACTATTTGATAAAGAGTTATCAATTTAATCACACAGATATATAATAGAGATTATGATATCGGATAGACCCGAAATGAAACATGTTATGGATTGTGTTTGTGTCATTATTGTTTCATACGTGTCTTGAATTCTATAATATGAGATGTTCATTTTTCATCACTAGAAATGCATGTCTGTTAGTATCGCCCAACGTTAGCCGTAAAAGGTAACTATACGGGTGGTGCTACGACAGGCGTGACTAGTGCAGTAGATTATGTTCATCAAGAATATTTTGTCCCTCATATTTTATGAGTAATGATATCCACGGGCACCTTGATAAAAGTGATACCGTAATGCATGCAATGTGATTAAGAGCAATCACATTTACGATAGAACTTTCGGAATCAAGAAATAAATAAGTTGTGAGGATGTCACATTCCTACCTCGAACTTATTTAGGGTATTATGCGACAAGGAATTGACACGGGCAGTTACTGCTTAAGGATGATGATTTGTATTTGAGATACTTACTATCTATGTCACTTGGGTAGTCTTAATGTATTTGCTAGGTACCGCTTATGATTTATAGAATTAGAATGAGTTCTAATTCTATTGCCAATGTGACATGGGTCCTACTGGGTCACACCAAAAGGGAAACGATCAAAGAAATCAAATTTTGTATTTTACATAGAGATGTAAACATGTTGATAAATAGATTATGAGATGATTTATTTGTCCGTAATATAATACAAAATAGATAAGATTCACATGTGGAATAATGATTCATATATATATATGATATGTAGATATATATGTGATATATATTTAGCATTTAATGGTTATTAATTTAGGGTAAAAGATCCGATTTAGGAAATCGACTATTGCCTTAAATTAAGGGCTAATCATGAACAATATAGTATATAAGGAAGCTACATTAAACGTAATGAATTTCCTATGATTGGTCATGATTGCTAAAGGGGATATGATCTCAATCATGGCAAGAAGAATAATTAAATAAGATTTAATTATTCTTATCCAATTATGAAGATAATTGGCCTATAAAAGTGAAGATCGTGGCTTTATACGTCATTGATTAATTTGAAATAGCCATTAATAAAATTACAGTATAAACGGAAGAAAAAAAAGGGTTTTTGTTTTCTTCGTGAAACAGTGAGTCGAGTTACGTCGGCCGAATCTTCTAGCTAGTGAAGGTCGACTCTTTGGTCCTTTTCTTGGTGGATATCGGTAGAGATACCATACGTTTGGTATTTAAACTACGTAATCATCTCAAGACAATATCAGATATGATCTCTACGAACGAGTTAAGATTTAATTCGCATGGATCTTGGTGGAATCGGTTTGATATTTTGATAAAAAATTTAAATTTCCGCTGCGTGTAATACGTGATTATGTGCACCGATTCCTTACAGTGGAGACCAGTTGAAGAGAGGTAGAGAAGGGCTTGTCTGCAAGTGCTGACGAAGAGGGCAAAGGTACAACAACCAAGGCCGTAGTCATAGAGGTTGCAACTGATGCAGTGGATGATGAGGAAACAGCCGGTTGGAGCTTGTTGAAGACAGTGACGTAGTAGGCCTGCACGCTCGGCATTTCGGCCTCCAATCTAGTCAGAATCTGAAGTTCATGAACTGCATCACGTCCGTCCGGTCTGAAGTTCTGCCTGCGTTGTTCGATATAGTGCTTCAGTTGATCCATTGTGAGCCGAAGGTGCTATAGCTCCTGAGCATTCATCAAGCTCTTGATAGACTCAATTCTCAGTGACTTGATGATTGTGCCCTCAGGCTTTCTGGCCTGCTTGAGACGGTCAGAGAAATCCTTGGATCTCCAGATCTTTTGATTTAGCGGAGTGTACCGTAAATCAAGCCAGTCTTCATAGGCCTGAAGGCCGGCCGCAATCTGTTCATCGATCTCATAACTAATAAGGCGCCATGCTGTTTCATCTACAGGCTCAGGTTTTTTTGGTACAAGATGGCCTTACCCTTCCCTTTGTCAGTTGGGACTGTTCGGACCGGTTCTCGTATCACCACACCGCCTTGTGGTGGAGCAGTCCTGATCACCGAACCAGTTGTCTCTGTAGCTGAAGAGACAGTGATGGTTGGTGCAACTATAGAAACCGGCTGTTGAGGTTGTGCAGATTGAGTCGGTTCCTTAGAGGGTACGGATCCAGTCTTCTTCTTGTGAGGGCAAGACTTCTTGGTTTTATAAAGACTTGCTAAAGCGGCTGAGTGTCTTCAGAGGAAGAGGAATGCGCCAAAATTAGTTTCTTCTTGGCCGGTTTTGATGAAGGCGGTTTGGTTGGTTGGCAAGTGAAACCGGTCTTGGATGAGTCTCTGGTCTGCTAGTCGACTTCTTCTTTGTTGACACACCGGCAGCAGGTTTAGCTGAGCGATCAACAGAGGCTTTCTTGGTCGGTACAGCGAGATCCTCAGTAGCCTTCCTTCTGGTCGGTTTCTTGGTAGGTGAAGCCACGGCTACCATTTGACGGATGAAGTCCGCCGAGACTAGCTGTGCGAAGCCTAGTGGAAAAATAGTTTCCACGTTATCAACCTTATGTCTGAGAAGAAAAGAAAGTTGAGGTGCAAAGTCCTTGAACTGCCTTTCACGAACTGGCAGGACACCTTTTAGTACTAAAAATATAACTGATGACCAGTTAATCTCCATTCTTGTTAAGATGGCCACCATGGCCTGAACTTTATCACTAGTGAGCATGTCGAATGACCCAGCCTTGCCCAAGACTGCCTTGGCCACAACGTCATGGAGGAGACGGTACTCAGGTTTCAGGACAACCCGCTTATCAGAGTCTTTAAACGATGTCCCTGTTAGCAAGGTTCTGAAACCGGGTTTTCGAACCGGACCGGAAATTTTAGTGGTTTAAGGTTTAGTGGTTTAACCGGTATAGAACCGAAATCAAAACGGAGTAAAACCGGTATCTTAAATATAATAAATATATATTTTATCTATGAATTAATCAAATAATATGAAAAATTACATGTTTTTATGAACTTTTTTCAAATTATAATTATTTAAACTAAGGTATAAAATTAAATAAACGTAAATTGTGTGGTTTGTTATAAATTATTGTATTATTAAATCAATGAGTTGGGGTCAAATTTAAATAAAAATAAAATAGTAAGCTAATAGGTTAATTATAAAATATAGGGTGTTGGGGAGATTCGAACCCAAGACCATTAAGTACAATACCCAGAACTTAACCACTAAACCAAATTAATTTATTAGGTTTTCTATTTTGTTTAATTTATTTAAGCCAAAATTTTTTATTTATTTTAAATTAAAAAAAAAGACCGGACCGGAACCGGACCGGATTTTTAACCGGTCCGGTCAGAACCGGCCGGAACCGGCCGGTTCGGTCCGTCATGACAACCATGCCTCTTAGTGACATCGTGGGCTTCAGTTTGTCCTTTACGGCATCTGGAACACTGATGGCGGTTGCTCCAGAAGTCGGTAGATTGAAGAGTTCTGCAAAATATTCCTCTGTAATGTCAAATGCCCATTGATTACACACTTTAGACGATTTCCATCAACTAGGACTGTGTCGAAGAATTGGCGTAGAGCATCTGGGTATTATTCATAGGAGCACTGAAGATACGTCTGGAGACCGGTTGCGATTAGGGCTTCGAGAATAGGGCGGAAACCGTCATATTCGGTTTCCATACTGTTGGCGAAGTAGATCTGAACCGCCGCTCTTGTAAGATCGTTGTTGACTGGTGCCATTGTGCTGAAGATGAGATAGGGTTTCGATGAAGAATTTGGAGAAATTTGGGAGAAAGTGAGACGGTTCTGCTTGTGAGTTGAAGATAATGATGAAACTTCTCCAATTGAGTACGAATGTAAGTTTCTTTGAGCAGGATAAAGCGTGTCTTTGCATTAAATGCTCAAGACGTCTTGTCGCTTAGCCTTCCTCTCACATAGTGACTGCCGAGTAGCACAGGGCGCATTGTCAGTTTTTCCTGAAAAGGTACTAAATGTGCAATTGATGTCGTATATTAAATAAAAACGATTTCGGTCAGTCATTGGTCAAGACACAGGAATATATCGGTATCGATACCGTTTTTGTGAAAAGGAAGTCACCAGTTTCCTGATACATCGAAGTGATCGGTTCATAAGGAAAAATAGCCAGAAAAGAAAAGAAAAAAAACTGGTTCATGACAGAAACATAATAACCGGTGTTATGAACATAGACGCAAGTTGGTTTAAGAGAAGGAGCAAACCGGATGACTCTTAAGAGCATATTTTACACGAAGGTCAGTTTTGGATGAAACTGATAGGAGTTATATAGTATGACCAGTATGAAGAAAAGACTGTTATGAAAAGAAAATGCTTACTACGATCATCAATTTGCACGGCTTGTTGTAGTGTCTAGGTAACCAGTTATATCAATCAATTTGATGTAACAATGTTCCCCCTGACTCTATGCTTAGGTTATTTTAAGATAAATCTAATGATCCTAAAGCATTTCGAAAGAAAAAGAACTTAGCTTCTGGTAGTGGCTTGGTCAGTATGTCAGCGACTTGTAGATCGGTTGAGATGTGCTCCAAGCGCACATTCTTCTTTAGCACATGATCTCGTATGAAGTGATGTCTTATCTCGATGTGCTTCGTCCTTGAATGAAATATCGGATTCTGTGTGATGGCAATCGCACTCGTATTGTCACAGAATATTGGGGTATCGGTTTCTTTGATCCCATAGTCTTCCAGTTGATGCTGTATCCATAGGATCTGTGAGCAACAACTTCCAACCGCCAAGTACTCTGCTTCAGCTGTGGATGTGGCTATGGAGGTTTGTCTCTTGCTGAACCAAGATATTAGTCGGTCACCAAGAAACTGACATGTTCCACTGGTGCTTCGTCGATCAATTTTGCAACCGGCATATATCAGCATCGGTATATCCATGTAGCGACATACTTGAATCTTTGGGATACCATAGGCCAACATTGATGGTTCCTTTGAAATACTTCAAGATACGCTTCACAGCAGAGAAGTGGCTTTCTTTTGGATTAGACTGAAAACGGGCGCACAGACAGACGCTATACATAATGTCCGGTCTGCTGGCAGTTAGATAGAGTAGTGATCCGATTAATCCCCGGTACTTGGTAACCTCAACTGGAGTTCCTTTCTCATTCTTGTCTAATTTTATTGAAGAACTCATGGGCTTGGTTGCTTGAGAACAATTTTCCATACCGAATCTTTTGAGCAGCTCCTTCGTGTACTTGGCTTCATTGATAAATATGCCTTGTTCCAACTGCTTAATTTGAAAAGAAAGAAGGTAAGCTCACCCATCATGCTCATTTCAAACTGATCTTGCATCATTTTTAGAAAACCGTTTGCATAGCTTGGCATCAGTTGAACCGAAAATGATGTCATCAACATAGATCTGAACAATCAGTAGATGATCTCCCTTTGTGAATCGAAATAATGTTTTGTCGACACTCCCAATGATGAAGTTGTGATCAGTCAAAAATTTTGACAGTGTTTCGTACCAGGCTCTTGGTGCTTGCTTCAACCCATAGAGTACTTTCTTCAAACTGTAGACATGATCAGGATGCTCATGGCTTTCGAAACCGGGTGGTTGAGCCACATTTTCTTTCTTCAGAAATTGTACCGTTCAGAAATGCACTTTTAACATCCATTTGAAATACCTTAAAATCCTTGTGAGCTGCGTATGCCAAGAATATACGAATTGCCTCAAGTCTTGCAACTGGTGCGAAAGTCTCATCATAATCAATTCCTTCTTCTTGTCTATAACCTTGAGCAACAAGTCTTGCCTTATTCCTGGTGACAAGGCCGTCTTCATCGAATTTGTTCTTGAATACCCATTTAGTACCAATTACAGTTTGGGTTGGTCTGGGAACAAGAGTCCAAACTTGATTTCTCTCAAACTGGTTGAGTGTTCTTGCATAGCTTCTATCCAGTTGTCATCTTTGAGTGCTTCATCCACCTTTGTTGGTTGAATCTGTGATATGAACGCATAACTGAATAGATTTGGGTTTGTCTGTCGTCTTGTTTTCACTGGAGCAGCAGGGTCTCCTATGATTAGCTGCTGGGGATGGTTCAGTTTCGTTTCCCCCTCAGTTGATTCCTTCGGTATTTCTTGATTACCATCATTGGTTTCATTTTCTGAGACAATTTCATGACCAGTGTTACTTGATCCGGTTGGTTACACTGGTATTACAATATTATTTGCCTGGATACCGGTTTCCTTCACGATGGGCATTTCAGTAAGTTCCAAAACCGGTTGTCCTCGTTCTTCATCACTCTCGTCTTCAAGGTGAGCCTTCTCCAGTTGACTGCTTAAGCGATTGAAGTTACTGGGAGTTTGATCATCGGTTTCTGACTCTTCAAAGACTATGTGTGCTGATTCTTCAATTGATAGAGTTTTGGTGTTGAAGACTCGATAAGCTTTGCTAACTGAGGAGTAACCAAGGAATATCCCTTTTTCTGCCCTTGCGTCGAAAGCTGAAAGCTGGTTTTTTCCATTGTTGTGGATGAAGCATTTGCTCCCAAATGTTTTGAAGTAGCCAACTGAAGGAATATTTCCGGTCCAGACTTCGTATGGTGTTTTGCCCTGTTTCTTGCAAATCATGGACCGACTCTGTGTATAACACGCAGTATTAATGGCTTTTGCCCAGAACTTATGAGAAATGTCTGCATCTGCCAGCATTGTTCTGGCCGCTTCCTTGAGAGTTCTGTTTCTCCTTTCAGCAACTCCATTTTGTTGCGGTGTCCTGGCAGCAGATAACTCATGGCGTATACCATGGTTCTCAAGAAATTCGGTTAGCGTAATATTCACAAATTCAGTACCTCGGTCACTGCGAATTCGGTTTATGTTACCATTTTGCTCATTTTCTATTCTTTTGAAAAGTTTAATTAAACTGACTGAAGTTTGGTCTTTGGATTTTAAAACACAACCCAAGTAAACCTAGAAAATTCATCTACAACTACAAGGGTGTATTTGGCACCACCAAGACCGACCACCGGTATAGGTCCAAATAGATCCATGTGGAGTAAATCTAAGCACCGGTTTGACTCTATATTCCCTTTACTTTTAAAGGTTGACCTAATTTGTTTACCTACGCAGTACAATGTTTATCTTTTGAGAACTTTAGATTGGGTACACCTCTAACAAGATTGTTATTCCTAAGAGCCGAAATAGTCTTAAAGTTTAAGTGACTGAGGCGTTTGTGCCACAGCCAACTTTTAGAGTTATGAGCTATAAGACAAGTCTTGGATACCGATTGATCTCCCCACTGGAATCTATATGTACCCCCGACTCTATGACCGGTTCAGTACGCGTTTCGTTTTATCCTTGACAAAGCATTTATCTTTTTCGAAGGATATTAGGAAGTTATTTCTACATAACTGACTCACACTTATTAAGTTACAATGGAGGTTTTTGTACTAGGTGTACATCCTTTAGGGTAAGGTTTTTGTGAGTAATCACTCCCTTCCCTATAGTTTTACCTTTACCTTATCTCCAAAGGTAATTGTTGGTCCGGCATGTGGCCTAAGCTTCTTCAACAACCCTTCGTTTCCCGTCACATGTTGACAGCATCCACTGTCCAGATACCATACCGACCGGTTCAGCTCCTTGATATATTCCTGAAAAGAAAAGAAAGATATATATATATATATATATAATATATATATATATACACTTATATTGGTACCCAGTTTTATTTGGGTCCGGAATAGATTAGATTCTTAAGTACCCAGATCTGAAAGACTTTGACAGTCCGACCAGTGCGTGGGTCTATAAGGTATTTAATATTTGTAGACCTAGTCACTCCAAATCTAGGTCCCCGGTATTGTTTACCCCTGTTTCTATACTCATACTTATATCCCTGATTCCCCCTGTGTTCGTGCCTATTATATATTGGTCTAGCTTGTGAGGGATCTGTTCTTGACAGTCTCTTGTTGGACTGATTCACTCTCTCTGTCCTGATCGCGGGCTCAGGTATGTTACTAGAATCGCTAGCTTGTGAGGCACCAGCAGGGACAAACTTGGTCCATCCGGTATTCTTTACATGTGATGGAGATGCACCTGACATGGTGTCCTTAAACCCTAGCCCGGTCTTGTCGCTGCTGTCCTTCAGGTTGCTTTGGATGCTTTCTGCTTTCTTCTTGGACTAATTCCAAGACTGAACGATGGTGTTTAATCTAGAGTTTTCAGATTTTAGTTGGACTATTTCTTTTCTAAGTTCCCTAACCTCCTCAGTCAGAACCCCTGTCTGACTGAGATCACTACGGTTTGCTCAACCGATGTTGCTTTGCCTTTTTGCTTAATCTTAGCAGATAATTTCTGATATTCACCAGCCATTTCTTGAAGAGCTTGAAGTAGCTCTTCTTTGGTAAAGTCATTAGAGATAGGTTCACATACCTCATCGTCGATCATGTTTGCCATAAGACATTCCTGAGTTTCCTGGTCGCTGACGGTATCTGACTCCTCGCTGTCTGATTCTTCCGAGTCTGAGTCATCCCAGGTCCTTCCGGTTTTGGCTACCAGTGTCTTTTGATACTTCTTGGATTTCGAATTGGTTTTCTCCTTTTCTTTCTTGGAGACTCGGCAATCAATAGCAAAATGCCCTTTCCTACCACATTTAAAACAAGAAGCATCAGTTTTATCAGTTTTATTTTTCGAAAAGCTCTTACCTTCCGAAGTACTGCTTCAGTTTTCTTCATGAACTTTCCGAATCTTTTTACAAAGAGCGCCATGACTTCGTCAGTTAGTTCCTCAGATGTTTTTGAAGTTTCTGGGGCTACTAGTGCTTTGACCGGTTGTTCGATAACTGTTTCTTCCATCCTTGTTTGTAGCTCGAACTCATAAGCCTTGAGATCAGCAAATAGATCGTGAACTTGTATCTTGCTGAGATCCTTTGATTCTCTCATGGCCATGGTCTTTACATCCCATTCTCGAGGAAGTGCCTTCATTACTTTGATGGCCACGTCTCGATTTTCCAGCGTTCTTCCAAGAGCAGTGAGATCGTTGATGATGTTCATGAACCGGCTCTCGAAATCGGTCATTGATTCCCCAGGTTTTATCTTTGCGCCATCGTACTTCTGAATGGCAACTATTAGCTTGTTTTCCCTTGTAGACTCATTCCCTTCACAGATTTGGCATAGTTTCGTCCAGACCTCCTTTGCGTTTTTACAAAGCATGACTTGTCTGAAAGTTCCGGTATCCAGTGTTTTGAACAGAATGTCTTTGGCTACATTGTCCAGGTTCATCAGTTTCTTTTCAGCCTCTGTCCATTCACTTTTCACCTTTACAATCATTTGTGGCTGCGTCCCATCTTGCGTGTGTAGTGGGTTAATCTTTGTTAGCTCTAGAGGTCCATCCATGATGACATCCCACATATCCTCATTCTGGGCGGCTAGATGAGTCATCATTCGAACTTTCCATTCCATGAAGTTTTCTCGGGAGAACACTAACTTGCTTGACGTATTCATTTTTTTCGATTGATGATTGAATAAACCCGCTCTGATACCACTTGTTAAATTCGGTTTATACGTTTAGAGGGGGTGAATAAGCATTTTGACTCTTTTCGGTTTCTTATGGTGTTTAGTGTTGTGACTGGTGTTCAATCAGTGACCGATAAGTATTTGTGCGGAAGGAAAATACTGAACGATTGATACCGATGTGAAATGAAGTACGTGTTGTGTGTGTGATACCGAGTTGTTTCTAGAAGTTCGGAGTAAAAGTCTCCTACGTCTCCCCTTCTTCCTCGCAAGGAATGTTCACTAGATCTTCAGTTATACAGAAAGCAGTACAACCTACCCACCTGAACACAGCCTTAATCTAGAGAATCACCTAGGTAGTCGATTACAACAATCCACCTACTTCAACAGCTTTTTACAGTCCGTTGGAAACAAAGAACATAAACTAAGAACAGTTATGTCTTTAGACTTCACTCTTTTCTTATCGCTCTTTCAGTGTTTGATCGATGATCGCTTAAAGAATATAAGATTGCAAAGTTGTAGAATCGTGAAGTACTTGTCTTCAGCATGTACTCCTTCTTTTATACTTGAGGTTTGAATTTCAAACCGTTGTGAGATAACTTCTTCACTCTAAGCAGTGCATTAATTGACTTTCCTAAAATGGGGCTGTCCGGTTTGTGCTGCAGTTGTCATGTCACTTTGCTTTATTCCTTTTTTGTGCTAGTTGACCTCTGCTTCACTCTATACTTGCAGCTTTGCATTGAATGTCTAAAATTTCCTTTATGTCTCAATAAACTCTTTTCTTTGAGTATTCCATTTGTATCTCGTCCGGTCCATCATATTATAATATTATTATTTGAGAAGCTTATCTGAGATTGGTATCCTTAGTCGGTATGCGGTAGAGTTCTTCGTTTAAGTACAACATTTGTTCCTTAGCGTGAGCTCTCCGGTTTCTTGTCTTTAATCGGTTTTGTCAATACCAAAACTATTAATCCGAATGTTCTGATTCGTATTACTAGCAAACTTGGTCATATGTAATTAAATCAATATGCAGTTAAATTGCTTTCATATCCCATGGTGGCATTGAAGAAAAAAATATTAAATCCATTGCTTAATAACAAGGCCTTATGGGCCATAACATATGATTCCATGTTTGTGCAATATTTCTCGGTTATATAAGTTGTCAGATGCACAATCAAGACTAGTACTATCTGCACACTCCATGTGTGCTTAAAATATAATTGTTTTAATTTTAGCTTTGAAATTTATAAGTAGATGAAATATAATTTTTATATAATTAAAAAGGAAAATAATGATCAAGGGTATAAGTATAATAACTAAAAATTAAGGGGTTAAATGTGATAATTATATTAATGAAATTAGAAATATAGAGGTTAACTTGTAAATATTTTACAGACCGAATTAGCAGTTAATAACCATCGTCACCCTTAATATAATGGTATAGATTATTGGCAAAATATATGGGACATGGAATAATTTGGAACGAGTATGACATTCTAATTTTTTTAAAATATAAACCGAAAAATTTACTTGCCGCTGACATAGAATATGTTGTACCCATTGTTGAGATGCAATTTGTCAAATACGTTTTTCTACTTATTTTGTCAGAAAAATTATAGATGATTCAAACTTACTTTGTGGTAGCCAGTTTTTTTGCCATTATCATATATGGAATCAAAAATCAGTTCATCCAAACCTATAATTTACCATATCGATATATTTACCTAAGTCCTAAAACTTATTACGAAAACCCTCCAAGCCATATAAAAATGAAATGGGAAAGTAGGAGACATACGAATGTGATGGTATGGAATAAAACCATAGTTTTCACGATAAGCCATAAAAAAACAAAAAAACCAAAAAAACAAAAACAAAAAAACCCACGTAGCTATCTTATCTTCACGTATGCGATTTTTGACACTTTCCATATACGATTCTTTCTTATCTCAATACTATTACAAGAGATTGATTATTCATGTCCATATTTTGATATCAAGTTATTGCAACCACTTAGATTGAACATAACTACCATTAACTATTTCATAGCTTACATTGAACATCCTATCAAATTAAATGGTAGGCAGTATATTTTTTAAAAATAACATTAAATATAAAAAACCGCAATATTTATATATTTTCAAAATTTGTCCTATGTTTAGTAATTAAATATACATAATATCAAGCACACACGTATAAGTGTACAAAACCACTAGTTAGTATTATTGTCGCGACAAGTTCAAACGTACACGAGGACTATATGCGATGATCCTAAATTTTGTTGCTTATTGATTCTGATTTTTCTACGGTGTCGTAGTTTTCATACTTCGATTAAATAATTTAAAGTAAATTTAAAACCCAACATCAACATCTAGACCAACCACACCTCCTCTAAACCTCAACATTAACAACCCGGCAAACATGAACATTTACATCGACTATGCAAAAAACTAGCAAATCTTGACTGTGACTAACTACGTCACGTTTCAGCACAGAAGAGTTCACAAATCCCAAGTAAGTTTTTAACTGACACACAATGCCCACATGCATTTTTGCCCCAAAGAATTAAGAAAGTATGAAAGGAAAAATGGAAAAGAAAAAAAACAACAAATTGAACCACTTTGCCCTTAGTGCCTTAAAGAGAGAGAAGAACAGCTCATCTAATTACTTTCCTATTTCCCTGTCAGAAACCTAACTACGAAGGTGGCAAGCAATGTTCTCTATTACACCATCGTACTTCATGGGATTTCGAGCCCACCGCATATTCTCTTGCATTTTAAGACAGGATAATGATGAAGAGAAGTACCTCAAAATCAATAATGGGCAGAGCAGAGCTGTGTAATTAATCTCAGTCTGAATCTTCAAGCTTTTTAAGGAACTCGGAAAATATGTCAGCGAAGATAATACTGTCTTCTTCTTTAATTGATGAAAACAGAACAAACCTTGGCAAGAAAATGGGCTGCCTATTTCAAATCTTCGACCGCCGCCCTCTCCTCTGTTCTCATCCCATGTCAGAGCCCAGCGGAGAACCGCCGCGAGCCACCGTAGAAGAGAAACAGCGCCGCCTACCTTTAAAGATTTCCCAGCCGCCCAATCTCAGATATGTGGTCAAGGGCTCGATCAAAGCGGTGGGACCCATCGACTCGCCTAGGCGGACGCTCAAAGAACAACTGCGGAGACTTTCATTAGATAGCAGAGTAAGCTCGGTCAAGCTTTCTTCTTCCGAGACTAACAGAAGATCGTCGACGTCGAGCGCTGTAGTGGCGAAGCTTATGGGCCTCGAGTCTTCTTTCCCTGAACCCAATTCAGCCGCCATGGACGAGCATCGAAGGAGAAGATCGACTTCGAATGCTGCTACAGCTTCATCTATGACTTCACCTAAGACATCGCCAAGTTTGCACAGTGCTGATTGTTTTCAACGTTCTTCTTCGTCGTCTTATTCTGTGTATGGAGAAATCGAAAAGAGGGTCGCTGAGCTCGAATTCAAAGAGTCTGGTAAGGATCTCAGGGCACTCAAGCAGATCCTCGAGGCGATGCAGAGGAAAACAGAGCAGATAGAGAACGAAACGGAGCAATCATCCTCTGAAGTTCAGATGCGGCAAAGAAGCAATAAAGAAGACGATAGAGCCAAGTTTACGGGCCCCACTAACTTCGCCTCCATGGATCCAACGCCGAGAAGCAGTAAAGCGCGGGCCATCAATCAGAAAGAGACAAATGGTGGTCATCTTCCATCCCTAGACAAGAAGGGCGTCATTACAAGGAGGGATAAAAGCTGTGCAAAGCTTCATGACCTGTTTCATGGCGAAGAGTCAAGAAAGATCACAAAGCATTCAAGCAAAAAACCATCAGAAAGAAATTCCAAAGAGGATAAAAAACATAGGATGAAATCAAGGATTCCTCGATTGAGCTACGATCTCAGCAGCGTCGAGCAGCAGGTATGATTTAAGAAGTATGTGATTTATTAAAGTGCTTGGTTGGCTGTTTAGTACCCCATTAACCAGCCTTTTCTTATTCTTCACTTTCAGAAATATGTAAAGAGACCAACAGAACAAATATTACCAGTTCAGCTTGAAGATGTCTCAACTGAAAAACCGAGCCCAGTTTCAGTTCTTGATGCTGCATTTTACAGCGAAGATCAGCCGTCACCAGTAAGGAAGATCACATACGCGTCTGAAGGTAACGTCTAAAGGCTGTAATTGTTCATCTCTATACGATGCATCAATAATACTTTTTTCTATTGTTTCAGAAGATGAAGCTGCAAATTCTGACGATATCGAGCACCCAATATCAGATAGTTCCATCAACTCTGTTCACAAGGTTGTATCACCAAACAGCGGACATCAAGCAATTACTTCAAATCACAAGGCATCATCAGCATTTTTTCGCCTGAGCAATTCAAACTTCTCAGACCACCTTATCAATCCCGAAATGGAAGCTGCAATAAATGTGAAATCAAAGCATATGAATGACAGACAACTCATCTTCGATGCGGTAAATGAGATACTCTACTAAAATAGCGTCCTATGCTTCTGCTGCTGGAAAGAAAAGGATGAGTACAAAAGATCTCTTGCAAGAAGTGCATTTAGAGCTAAAACGTGTGAGCGTGATCAGAAATTGCAATTATGATGGCGAGGATGATGATGATGGAATGCTCAAACTGACAGCTTCAGATATGAAATGCGACACAGAAGAGTGGACAACCTGCAAAAATGACGTGCCAGAGTTAGTATTGGACATTGAACGATTGCTATTTAAGGACCTGATCAACGAGGTGCTTACCATTACAGAGTTGTAGGCAAAAGAGGGATAAGCTTAGCTCCAAGATGCAACTAACACTTCGTTACAAGATTTTCAGTGTAACATCTACCATAAATATTCAGGTACACTGCGTAAAGCTGTGTAACTCTTCTGCTACTGAAACTTGAAAGATAACACATCTTTCGTGCTGCATTGTTGTCTAAAAGCTGCATCGTACATCGTCCTTCTAATTGGTTTCCATGCAAGATCCACCGTATGCTCTGGTCATAGAATGTAATGTCAAATTCCGGCAATTTGTTCTAAAGCTGGAATAGTACTAGGTTATAGTACTATGTTCTTGACTTCTATTTTCCACACCACCATTATCCAGTTATTTTTTCATTTCAACTAAAAGAAGACACTGAATATACAGCATATCAGGAAATACTGACAAGCATCTGCACTCTTCTGCAGAAATATTAGCGAATTTACCTCAACTCTAGGACACAGGCATGGAAAAATCGGGCAAACCTAAACCTACAAATTTACAAATACAGCTACAGTCCATAACAATACTCAAGAAATCACTATATTTCGGATCAAGCGATGCAAAGTTTCACAAGATAAAGTTTTGGGCTTACTACTGCTAGCAAGATGCAGGCTGAAGCTGCTTTAACCTTCTCACTCCTTGCTTCATGGTGGGTCGGGTCGAAAGAGACTCAACCGTGCAGACCACCGCCAAATGCAACACTTCAACCAAATCGTCGTGCGGGCCCACATCCCAAAGCCCGTCTGTAAAAACTCCTTGGCCCGCCCCTGCCTCAACAGCATACAAGCCCAAGCAACGATGTTGAAACCATTGCCATAAGGAGAAAACGAAGGATCTAACGCCTTCTTGTCCGAAATCAACTCAAGCAACACAACCCCATAGCTATACACATCAGCCTTGTCTGAAACACGACATGTCATCGCATACTCTGGCGCAACGTAGCCAAATGTCCCAGCCACGCCTGTCGTAGCGTGAGTCTCTGAAGTCCCAAGAAGCCTAGCCAATCCAAAATCTGATAGATAAGCATTGTAATCTTCGTCCAAAAGTATATTGCTTGGCTTAACATCTCTGTGAAGAACTCTTGGCACGCACTGATCGTGTAAGTAGGCGAGGGCACGCGCTATATCCAAAGCAATCTTGTGAAGTACTCTCCAATCGACAGCTCTATTGGCTCTCTCTTGTATGAACTTCTCAAGGTTGCCCCCGGGGAGGTAATTGTATATGAGGAACATCTCCGTTTCGCTAGCATGGTACCCAAATAATGTCACTAAATTTGGGTGGGAAAGCCTTCCCAGCGTTTTGATCTCAGCGTCGAATTGCTGAACGCCTTGGAAACGACCCACGGCTAGCTGCTTGACAGCTACGAGGACGCCTGGGGCAACCTCTGCTTTATACGTCGCCCCAAAGCCACCACTTCCTATGCAGTTATTCGCATTGAAACCGCTCGTGGCTCTTACAACGGTCTCCACAGACAATGGAACGCCAACATCGTGGAAGATGATGAGTTCTTTCCTTGTGGCTCCGCTGACTCGGGACCTAGGCTTCCACTTTCTTGTGTAGAGGAAAAGGATTATGAGGGCAATGAGCACTGAGAAGATAGCTGCAGCTGATGTAATAGAAGCGATTTGAATGGAAGTCACGCCTCCATTTCCTCCCTTTGAGCTTGGAGTCGATGATATAGCAGTGTCGTTGTTTTGAGGATCGCCGAGTCTTCCCTGATGATCGGTGGGTGAAGAAGATAAGGAAGAAGCAATGCAGTGGAGGTATGGATTCCCAAGGTAGCAACTGCAGTTAATCATGTTGTTGCTCTGAGGTAATGCCCCAGACAGATTGTTGAACGACACGTTGAACTCAGACAGGGTTGAGATGCTTGCAATTTCGGGGGGAAGCTGCCCAGAAAGCTTATTGTTGTCTAGGAAGAGAGCTATCAAGTTTCTCAAATTCCCAAGTTCTTTTGGTATTTCGCCAGATAGGAAGTTCGAAGAGAGCCCGAGAACTTTGAGTGAAGATAACTGACCCAAGCTAGGAGGGATGGCACCGTTTAGGTTATTTCCAGCCAAGGAAAGGAGTTTTACACCTTTCAATTCACTGATGCTGCTTGGTATTGATCCTTGTAATCTGTTCCAGCTTAAATTTAGAGAACTAAGTGACGTCAAACTGCCTATAGTCGAAGGGAGATTGCCAGAAATTCGATTGCTAGAAGCATCCATGAGAATCAAAGACTTGCACGTCGTGAAAATATCAGGCGGGAGTTGGCCATAAAGTGCATTATGTGAGACGTTAACAACCATACCTCTCACGTTATTACATCCGTTGAATAAATCCCCGGGAAATGTGCCCGTAAAATTATTGCTTCCTGCAAGAAATGCATAAACGGTCGCCATTTTCAAGATTTCAGAGTCAACGGGCATCGGCGGGAGAGGGCCCGTGAAGTAGTTGGAACCAAAATTGTGCGAAACTAGGAATCCCTCGCCCCTAACATAAGACGAAAAAGAACCCTCGATCTGATTTCTATAGCCCAAATACGTCATGTATGCTAACGAAGGGACGTATGGTTCAGCAGCGTCACTGCTTAGGGTTTCGATAGGCGCACAAGAATTGTATTTAAACGTAGGAATAGGGCCCGACAGGTGATTCCCGCTGACATCGAACGCCGTCATACAAGGGGCGGGAATCTTGTCCACGATATTCCCAGAAATTCTGTTGAAGCTCAAATCAAGAAACTGCAGCTTCTTGCAGTTTGCAAGCCCCGCCGAGATTACCCCCGAGAAATAATTCTGCCCCAAGTTCAACATTCTTAAATTCTCGCAAGAGCCCCAACTGTCGGGAAATTTGCCTTCCAAAGTAGCTCGTGGGGCCCAAAACACTGCCAAGCTCGACAAGGCAGTAACTTGGCTAGGAATCGTACCTTGATAGAAGTTGTACTCATCATCTGTATACGCCAACTCACTATCCGTATGAAAACCGTCGCCCGAAAGTGGGTCCCACAAGTTCGACAAGACGAGGACCGACAATTTCGTACAGTTACCAAGCTCAGGCGGTATGGCACCGTATAAATTGTTCCTCGAGACATCGAGTACTTCAAGCTGGCCCAGGTTGCCAAATTCACTAGGAACTCCACCTTCTAACAAGTTAGAGTAAAGCAAAAGAGTCTTCAACACCACACATTTACCAAGGGTTTTCGGAATATCATCAGCCAAGTGATTCCCTGCAACCTCTAAATGCTCGAGCTTTCCACAGTTATCCCCAATTTCTACGGGGAGGGCTGAGCTCAATTGGTTAAACGACAAATAAAGCCCTCTCAGATCCCTAAAACCTCCCATAAACGACGGTATAGAACCGTTAATTCTATTCCCAGCCAAGTTCAGCACTTGAAGGTTCAGACAACTCGATAACGAACTAGGTATACCCCCAATTATCTCGTTAAACCCTAAATTGAGAACTCTCAAAGCCTTCAACCACCAAAGCTCTGCGGCAAAGACCCAGCGATGAAATTCCCCTCGAGATCGAGGACCTCAAGCTTCTCCATTCCCCAAATCTCAAGAGGGATTTCACTACTCAATTCATTGAAGGGCATCGACAGAACCCTAAGCTCGCCAAGCTTGGCAACAGCCGCCCCCGAAACCTTGCCCGAGATCTTCCCTTTGCCCACATAAGGCCGCCTAATACCAAACCCATAGAGGGGAAATCGAGAAATCCTACCATAGGACAGAGAATCGCTTCCACCAGTGACATTCAGGGCAACGACACGCTTGTTCGAATCGCAAGAAACGCCAAACCAAGAGCAGTGATCAGAGTTCTGCGAACTCCAGCTAGAAAGAACGCCTTGCGTGTCCGAAATCGAAGCCCTGAGCTCCAATAGAGCGTATCTATCGGCGTCTGAGTCATAAACGCTAAAACCTTGAACTGAAAAGAGTACGCAAACAAGGAACAGTAGATTCAGCGGCTTGTAAGAATGGCGAATTCTCGTCAGAAAAGAACGGCGACCCATCGTCGACGGTTGCGAAAGGGGCCACCGAAATCTAAGAGAAACCTTAGCCCTAAATCGCAATTGGTGGGCGTGCGCCGAGGTTTTGATTGCCGTCGCTCTGGTCTCGAAGTCGAGAGAGTAAAGCTGAAAATGAGTGTGTGTGTGTGTGTGAGAGAGAGAGAGAGAGAGGTTTTCCTGGCTTTGTTTTTTCGCTAGCACATTGAAGTAGAAAGACGCGTTCTTGTTCACACTTCAGCATTTTCATTTTCTTTCCCCTTTTTCAAATACATTTTTGTTACTTTCTCTGAATTTCTTTGTTGTCCTTTGGAATTATTACCAAATTTCGAAATAAACTTCAGTGGAAATTTTGGGCTTTTAGCATGTCTGTGATGGAATAAAGAGGACTGACTAAACTTGGAAAATGAGAATTTGCTATATCCTCTCCGAAGTCACACAACGGTCATTCTAATTACTAGTAGCTTATGATGCAGTAATTTAAAAGCAATTTTAGTACTATACTATATATATATAATATATATTATATATATGTATATTGTATATATATGCATGTGCACGGAAATTTCAAATTAGTAGCTGTTGCATTTTTGGATGGAAAAGGAAATTTGCTGATTTTATTTTCTCACGTCATAGAAGAATACTTGAGAAGAGATCCCAACATTATAAGTTTGGGTCGCTAAAGTTCAGTGACAGAACCAGGAATTACAATATGGGGGGTCGACAAATAAAAAATATCAAGCACTTAAAAAAAATTATTCAGGTGTCCTATATTTATTTCCCAACGAAATTATCATGGAACTTTTCTAACGCTTTTTTCCAATTTTTGAAACCATGCACCGTAAATACCTCATCCCCGTTGTTACTACCAGTAGGAAACAAAAAGCGCCATAAACAAAATGCAGCGTCTTTTGATATACAATATTCAAGGCAACTAAATTGATTGTACCATGTTTTATCAAAAGAATTAAAAGAAGAGAAAGAAGGAATGGCAGCATAGCCTTGATCGAGCAGTAGCTTAATATAGCTGAAGAGTTGCTGTTTTTAAAGACAAGCAGCGCGCATATTCAAAAGACATTGTATACTTATAGAGTTGCATTTGGTACCAGCGACTTTAACTGGGATAAGGTTTTGGCGCGAGATACATAATATAGATTGGAGAATGCGAGGCACGTATGATCCAACACTGTTTCATTTTTCATCTTCTTCATTTTGAGTTTCTGCAATTCTCTCTGAAAACACTCAGAAGATCATCGATATCTTCTTGATCTGTACTCCGCCGTACATCAATAAAGTTCGTAGCTCTGTTGGTCGTGGATGTAGGATTAACAAATCCGAACCACGTTAAAAATAGTGTTTCCAATCGTGTTCTTATGCACTCATTCACACACACAGATTTATATGGTATCAGAGCAAAAAGCATTCGAGATGCAACTAATTCAAGATTGTAAACAATGGCTGAGAATCACCACTCATACCAAATTCCGCGATCACTCAATCACAATCCAATGATCCCTATTATCTGAATGTGAATGATAACTCGGGTCAGCTCCTAGTCCACGAGCAGCTGAATGGGGATAACTACGCCACGTGGAGTCGCGCAATGATGATAGCTCTCATAGGAAGGAATAAAGAGGGGTTAGTCAATGGGGAACTTCTTGCGCCGGCACCGAATGACAAGGAAAAGATCAGCACATGGAAAAAAACAACAATGTGGTAAATATCTTGGATTTTAAATTATGTTTCAAAGGAAATATCGGTTCTGTATAGCTCTTTAGAGGGAAGTGTGGTTCGACTTGATGGAAAGATTTGGTCAACGAACAAACCACGGATCTTTCAATTGAAAAAGGAGTTTATTAATCTGTCACAAGGTACCAATGGAATTTCAGTCTACTACTCTATGCTCAAGACTATATAAGATGAATTGATGGATTAAGACCAACTTGCCAATGTATTTGTGGAGGGATTAAACCAATGAAGGCATATTTGGAAGAGGAATATGTTTTGTCTTTTCTGATGGGGTTAAATGACTCCAACTCTGCCCTCGATCAACAGAGTTTTTGCATTACTGATCCAAGAAAAAAAACGGCGTCAATGGTTCTTGGTAATGTCAGAACAAGTAGTGATCAGACCAGCAGCATTGCAATGCTTGCAGCTAGGAATGATCAAGACAATATGGCAGCCAAGAGAGGCTTTCATGGACAGAAAAGAGAATCAATGAGGCATGTGCACACATTGTGGAAAAAAGGGGCATACCATTGAAAGCTGTTACCAGATACATGGGTATCCCCCGGGCTTCAGGCAGAATGCTAAGTTTAAATCAACAAGAGTGAACCAATCCACAGTGGAGCCATCTCAGAGTTTTGTACAACTAAGTCACTTGAGCAGAATTCAAGAACCCTCAACAAGAAATGGGATGGTACAGCTCCAACTCACTTGCAGCTGGAAAGTCTTAAGTCACTAATAAGCCAGTGAGCTCTTAGTCAGCCATTGGATGCCATAGACACCATACAACAGCCTGAGAAGGGCACAGGTATTTGCTTGTCCTTTTAACTTTCCTAAGCTCACCAATTGTGATGCCTGGTTATTAGACTCTGGTGCTACCATGCACATCTCTGGGAGCAAACTCTTGCTCAAAGATTTGCATCCAATAGAAAAATCAAAGGTAGTATTACCAAACAACACAATAATAGAGGTTAGCCAAGCAGAGAAATTCAGAGTGCATAAATTTCTTACTTTATCAGATGTATTGTATGTGCCCCATTTCCATTTTAATCTTATCTCAGTTAGCTCCTTGGCCAACAGCCTAGGTTGTAGTGTTATCTTTGGGCCTGATCATTTTATAATACAGGATCCATCGCCGAGTGATTGGCAAGGGTAGACAGGTTGCCGGACTATACATCATCAAGGCAGAATCAGTAGTTCATCCTGTTTTTCACCAGAATACTGCTAGACCTATTTTCTTGAATATGTTGTCAGCTAATACTTGACATAATAGATTAGCACATCCCTCTCATAAGGTGTTAAATGTATTAAAAGGTTCTCTCAGGCATGATAGTCAACATCTAAACACATCCTGTAAAATCTGCCCGTTGGCAAAACAGAAAAGAAGTGTGTTTCCTAATGATAGTAAATCAGTTTGTTCTGCATTTGATTTAATCCACTGTGACATATGGGGACCATTTCATGTGCCATCCTACTTAGGACATCAATATTTTGTGACCCTAGTTGATGACTATTCAAGGTTTACATGGCTTTTTATGATAAAACACAAATCAGACATACACCTCGTCATTCCTCAGTTTTTGGCTTATGTTGAGACATAGTTTGATTGTAGGGTTAAAACCATTAGGTCTGATAACGCAAAGGAGATAAACATGCAAGAATTATTCCTGAAAAGGGGAATTGTACACCAACTTTCGTGTGTTGAAACACCACAACAAAACTCAATTGTGGAAAGAAAACATCAACATGTCTTGAATGTTGCAAGGTCTTTATATTTCCAAAGTGGTTTACCTGTTGAGTTCTGGTCCGAGTGTGCATTAACTGATACCTTTCCATTAATAGGATACCCTCTGCTGTCTTGAGCAATACATGTCCTTATGAACTGCTATATCAGAAACCATTTGATTATGGTGCATTGCGAGTGTTTGGTTGCTTGTGTTTTTGTCCAACACTTGTAGGGTCTAGGAGGAAGTTTGACCCAAGGGTAATTGAGTGCATAATCTGGGATATCCCAATGGAGTAAAGGGCTATAAGGTGATGGATCTAGCAACCAAGAGGGTCTTTATTTCCAGGGATGTGAGATTTGCAGAGGACATCTTCCCATTGAAAGGAAAGACAGATTTAGTAGCAGATCCCTTCCCAACCTGTGTGTTGCATAGGCCTTATGCATTAGATGATGCTGCAGATTCTTTGGATCAGCATGGATTTGTTGAGGACTTGATTTCTGATACTGGTGAGGAGCACAAGAGGAACAGAATGAGGATACAGAAATTTTTAAGCAGAATGAGGATGTAGAAATTTTCAGCAAGAACAGCAGGTAATTGCAGAGGTATCACATGGCACTTCTGAACTCTGCACAAGATCAGGAAGGCCTTCAAAGAAGCCATCATACCTGGCAGATTATCATTGCAACAACCTAGTGGAAAGAAAGCTCATATACCCAATATCAGAATTTCTTACTCATCAAAACTTCTCAGGACATTCACCAGCACTGATCAGTAACATTACTACTGATATTGAACCAAAGACCTACACACAAGCTTCTTCTTCAGACAAATGGGTTGAGGCAATGAGAGAGAACTAAAGGCACTCGAGGAGAATGAAACTTGGACTGTAAGGCCTCTACCAAAAGGAAAGAAATCTATAGGAAGCCGGTGGGTTTACAAGGTAAAATACAATTCTGTTGGACAGGTAGACAAGTACAAAGCCCGGCTTGTGGCTAAGGGATATGATCAACGGAAATGAGTAGATTACATAGACACTTTTGCCCCGATGGCCAAGCCTAGAACCATCAAGATCATCCTTTCTTTAGCATCAAAGTTCAGTTGGCAGCTCACTCAAATGGATGTGAATAATGCCTTCTTAAATGGAGAGCTCGAAGAGGAGGTTTACATGGACTTACCTCAAGGGTATTACAGAGGTTATGGAAGGGTAGAAAGAACAAGATGGTCTGTAAATTACACAGATCCATATATGGGCTGAAACAAGCATCCAGAGAACGGAATAAGAAGTTTACCAAGGCTGTCAAGGAGTTTGGTTTTATACAAACCCATTCAGACCACACTTTGTTCATGAAAGGAAAAGGGGAACAACTTCTCATTCTCTTGGTCTACGTTGATGACATAATATTAGCAGGACCATCAAAATGAGAACATAAAACAGGCAAAGAGTTTTCTGCATGACTGTTTCAGAATCAAAGATCTGGGGGAGCTGAAATACTTCCTTGGAATAGAAGTGACAGGAAGTGAAATAGGCAGCTATATCTCTCAGAAACAATACACATTGCAACTACTAGAAGATACAGTGTATTTGAATGCCAAATCATTGACAACACCCATGAGTTCAAGCCAAGTGATCACTGAAGAAGATGGCAGCTTGCTGGTAGATCATTTTCTATAGGAGGTTGGCAGGTAGGCTACTTTACTTGACTTTCACGAGGCCAGACAAAGCTTTTGAAGTGTACAACCTGAGTCAATTCATATCCATGCCAAGAACAGCACACCTTGAGGCAGCACATAATTTGCTCAGGTACTTAAAGAGCTCACCACCAGGCCAAGGTTTACTTCTGTCCTCAGATCAGAACTGTGTGCTAAGAGCCTTCTCAGACGCGGATTGGGCGGCTTGTAAAGACACAAGAAGATCAGTGACAGGGTATTGCACATTTCTAGGTGATTCCCTGATAACTTGGAAAGCTAAGAGGCAAGTGACAGTGTCTAAATCATCGACAGAGGCAGAGTATCGGGCTTTGGCAGCAGTGGTTGCTGAAGTGTGTGGATCAAGCACTTGTTGGAAGAATTAAGTGTACCAATGAATCAGAAACCAGTAGTGTATTGTGATAATCAGTCTGCTTTTAGCATCCAATCCCAAGTTCCATGAGAGGTCCAAGCATATTGAAATTGATTGTCATTTCATCCGTCATCATGTTGCTAATGGGATTATCTAGTTACTGCCAGTTAAATAGAACATCAATTAGCAGATTTGTTACTACGCCATTACCACCGCCAGCCTTGCGTAATCTACTAGGCAAGATGTCTGTCATTAATACATATTATCCATCTTGTGGGGGCATGTCAAAATAATTAAAAGAAGGAATGGCAGCATAGCCTTGATCGAGCAGCAGCTTAATATAGCTGAGGAGTTGCTGTTTTTAAAGACAAGCAGCGCGCATATTCAAAAGGCACTGTATACTTATAGAGTTCCATTTGGTACCAACGACTTTAACTGGGATAAGGTTTTGGTGCGAGATTCATAATATAGATGGGAGAATGCGAGGCACGTGTGATGCAACACTGTTTCATTTTTCATCTTCTTCATTTTTGAGTTTCTGCAATTCTATCTGAAAAACTCAGAAGATCATCGATATCTTCTTGATCTGTACTCTGCCGTACATCAATAAAGTTCGTAACTCTGTTGGTCGTGGATGTAGAATTAACAAATCCAAACCACGTTAAACAATAGTGTTTTCAATCGTGTTCTTATGCACTCATTCACACACACAGATTTCTACAAATCTTTATAATTTCCTGAAATTTTCTCATGCATCCACTAATATCTGTTCGAGGAAAATCTTTACCTCTTGGTTGACAAGGACCTTTCGCCAAATATCTTCTCCTTACTTCCTCTCGAATATTAACAGAATATTCACTAATTGGCTTACGTAAAGCAGGTCCTTCGGATAATTCAATTTCTTCTCTAGCCCTTTTACAACTAATTTCTCGTGTATTCACATCGTCTGACGATTATTCAATGTCTTTCGATTTCTTCTAGAAAATTTTTTCAATAGAACTTCTGTCAAAGAAAAAAAAAGTTAATCCCTACATAAATTGATTAAGACGGACAAGAACTAGATTGCGAAAAAAAATATTACTTGGTTGTTCCCAATCCCATGTTTGCAGTGAACGAGAGAAGTGATATGTTGAGTTTAGTTAATGATAATGATAAGGGTTTTGTTAGTATTTAATTAAGTGGTCAAAAGAAAAAGACAAAGTAAATACTTAAGAAAATTCGTTAACGTAGCCTACGTAATAAAAGCCCAACATTTATTTCATTTTTAAAATTGTTGGCCTAGTTAAAAGTAACCCAATTAGAATTTGACATCTCAAACGTTAAATTATTCTGCTTCCTCCTTTGTTCTAGGACTCAAAAATCTAAAAAATACAGTATAGTCTTGGCGACCCAAGTTAACAGTTCTATCATATATCTTTCTGACGGCGGCGCCGGGGGGTCGGCTGAACCCTCTGAACACCCCCCCCCCCCCAAAGTTTACCGATTTTCTATTTTGTAGACAAAAATTGAACATTGAATCCCCACCACGGAAATTCCGTATACTTGACAAGATCAGAAAGTAATCCTACTTGGTTGCCGATCTGGATTGGCCACCTAGTTGGAATAGTATTCGTAGCATTTTAAGCTTATTTTGGGTGACAAAAATGATCTTAGATTTAAATTTGATATGACAAGGTTATTGACGTATTCTTGCAGTTATCGAAATACAATGACCCAAAATGGAAAGTCAAATATTTAGACACAAATTTCTAAAATTTAAACAATCCAATACCTCTCTATTACATAGCCCTAACATTCAACTTTTAGGCCAAGGGTTCGAATACTATAGTCGGAGAACGTTCAAATTGGGATGGGTTGGGAATATCAATCACATCCTCTTCTCGTCAACCCCTTCCCGTCCGTGGATTTTCAGCGATGGTAATTTCAGTCTCCCTCCCAATTTTTGCCGCCTATGGTAAAATCGAACCCCAACCGAAGGAATTTTGCTATCCCAAAGATAAGTCGACACAGAGAACTCACTTGGAGCATCAGGACTACAGTTATTAATATATCGATTAAAATATCTATTAACTAAAAGATAAAAAAATTTAAATTGAGCTATTTCTTAGTCCATACCAATGGCGAACCGAATCAAATTATAGCAAGAGTGAATGTATATTCATATTACATACAATTATACCACATTCAGTAATTCATCAATAGTACTATTGATGATTTTATTTTTTGTAATGATCTTTTAGATATATGACATGGTGGTCATAGCAGAACTCACGAACATTTTATCATTGTAATAGTTTAGCAAATAATTATAAATATATAATCGTATTATTTCTGAATTTTTTTTTAATTAATAGTTTTATGGGGCTTAATGTTTGTAAAGGGATTTTCCAAAATATTATTATATTATTATCTTATCGAATTTGATTTTTTTTGCCCAAGTCGGGACAATATGATTTTATTATTTTAGGGAGCTTATTAATTTATAAAGCATTAATTTTACATAGGTTTTACTGCATACTAGTAACTTATGCACATTCAAATGCATGTGCTATTTATATAAATATTTTTTATTCAGTTTGAAATATCTCATAAAAATCATTTTTTAAATTTAATTGTATGTTTTAAATATGTGAAAAGGAAAAAATGATTCATTATAAATTTAAAGTAAGATAGTAATTAACTAAAATTAGTACTAAACTAAATATAGTAACTAAAGGTAGTTAGTGATTTTTTTATTTTTATTGATTAATTTTTTTAAATCTCATGACAGACCTTTTAACGGTTTATCATAATCCCTCACCCTTAATATAATAGAATTGATAAGATTTTCCGTTGTACGTTGTTGGCTCGTTTTCTAAATCGGACAAAGCATTCTCTCATAGCACAGAATCCATTTTTTCGAGCACAAAGTGAAGACACATGGACAAACTATTTTCAATTCACTCATATTATACCTATACGTCTAAGCCATCTTTTTTTTTCTTATTTTTCACATACACCACGCCCTCGGCCAGCACGAGAAGCAAGACGAATACCACCTCGTATCCATCAACTTAGGCGCCGCCGATTTCGGCGTGTGTTCTTTGTCTTCCTCCTCTTCTCGTGGGCTCCGAGGATTCTCCGGCACTGACTTCAACGAGCTCGTCTTTACGCCGTCGTTCACCAGTCTAAAAACATACGACGGAACAAAAAACATTTGCAATAGTTTAGCTATTGTAGGAAATATAATATATAGATAAAAACAATGATACATTTCCGACAAGTTGAAGCTTATAGTTGGGTGCTCGTTCAACATCGTATTAGAGCTAGAAGTCATGAATGCCAATTATTCCTCATGACCACCCATTAAATGAAATTATACGTCTAAGTTCTAGGCTAAATAATAAAGAAATCAACATAGACATGAGGTATGTGTTGGATATATAATTATAAAATAAAATAAAATAGTGATACATTCCCGACAAGCTTAAGGTTATCGCTAGTGCTCATTCAACATGGTATCAGAGCTAGTACCTAAAAGTCATTAATGCCAATTAAATCGCACGAGTACCCGTTAAATGAAATTAGTTTTAAGTCTAGATAATAAAGAAATCAGCCTAGACAGTAGGGACGTCCGGGAAACATACACTCCTTTCTAGCTAGAGGTGTTCAGACGGTCTGAAAAACCGTAACCGAACCATCGGTCAACGGTTCGGTTAACCGTGGTCAACGGTTACGGCAACCGTTAATTATGAAGGTTCGGTTACGGTTCTTCATTTTTCTAACCGCAAACCGGCGGTTAACCGTCTTTTAAATAATAATTAAATATATAATTTTAATGCTCTTGTCATAATATCTAATGATAATTTATTCACCATATTTAATTTTTGTTTTTGTTTTATCAACAATCATAAACTTGACTTTAGAAAATTTAGAAGAATATTGAGTGATAAACATGATATTTAGAACTATGACTACGACGAATGTCCGTCAAAGATTTTCGAATTATGTAAGGTGTAATTTTTTTCAAATGTTGAAGGTTATTATATAAATTCTAATTTGGAATGAAAATTTCCTTTTTTACATTTTATATAAAAATATCAAAGTTTTTTACTATATTTAAATTACTATAAAAGAAAAGAAATTTCTAAAAAGAATTAGAAAAAAAAACCGTAAACTGGCGGTTCAAAACCGTAACCGTAACCGGCTTGGCCGGTTCAAATCCGTAACCGTGATTACCACGGTTCGGTTACGGTTAGACCTTTTTATTAACCGTAAACTGGCGGTTTATAACCGTGAACCGTAACCGTAACCGTATAAACACGTCTATTTCTAGCATACACTTTTAAGTGAAGTGGTCATCAACATCTATCCATTTAAGAGCATTATCCTTAGAAAAAAAGAACTCTTACACTGGGAAAGCGAAAGAGCTCCCGCTATTCCCGCTCTCGTCGGAGAGTCGAGGAGTGCTCGGCATCGTCGTCAGTGTGCTGCTCGACGATCGATCTGCGCCGCTCTCGGCCTTTGTCGGCGGCGGTGGAGGAGCTTTCTTCATAACTTCGTTGGCCGAAGGCGGAGACCGATCATCGGCCTTGCCGACGCTCTTTCTTGGGAGCTCTCCGCTGTGTTCTTCGTGGGCGGGCACCTCCATGACGGGCGGCAGGCCTCCGCCGCCGCTCAGTTCGTTATTTCCACGAATATTATTGCTACTGTTGTTATTGTTGTTGTTGTTATTGCAGCTGCTCTGCGCAGGTCCCCAGTCGTCCAGCCTGGGGAGCTCTCCCGACTTTCCGAACATGGAGTAGTCTCGGGAGAAGCTGTTGTTCCCCATGTGGATGCTGAAGAGCGACTCGTTCGAATTTACGCTCCACTGATCGCCTGGGTTGTTCGCGGGCTTGGACGAGAAGATGGACGCGGGTATTCTGTTCGGGTCGTAGCCCGGCAGGTGGGCCATGGTTTGGACTGGCGGCGATTTCATGGGCCCGATCGGGTTTACGGGCGGGTCGGGCGGTTTGGGTTGATCGCCGGCGGGCTTTTCGTTGGTGTCCAATTCCCGGGAAGATTTAGACGAGGACGAAGATGACGATGATGGCGAAGGGATGTCTTCGATGGTTTGCGGTTTGTTTTCCGTGTGATTAGATATTTCCATTGTCGCTGCATACGCAAAAATATGGACAACCTTATAGAGATATATGCAGCCAAACAAAAGGACGAGATTAAAAAAGTTCAATAACCACATGAGATATATAACATTGAAGCCGCAAGACTCAAATAACCTGCTTTATTTATTTTTTTCCGTAGAGCGACGAAGAAACCTTGAAATTTCTCAATGATGGAGCGAAGATCAGAATGTCAAAACAATTTAGGGTTTACCTGTTTGAAAGAGATGATAGCTTCTCTTTTTGTTTTTCCTTCGCTTTTAAATTAACGGTTGAAGCATTTGTTTCGGACACACTTCGTATGGTGACCGTTGGAAGTAGTCTAAGTTGGTGGTTTATGGCAGATTCTTATATTTCCTATAATACCGGCGCCTAGGGCTGGGGAAAAATACCGAAATATCGAAATACTGTCCTTATCATATCGAATCGTATCGAAAATATCGAAAATTTTGGTATACCGAAGTTTTTGGTAAGGTATGATACCGTACCGAAAATTTTCGGTACGGTAATGGTATGAATTTAAAATTAGGTATACCGATTATACCACCGAAATTCTAAAATTTTTAATATATTTTATATATATATATATATATATATATATATATATACACACCTATATATATTTTATATTATTTTAAAAAAAATGAAAAATTAAGGATCTTCATAAACTTATTTAGCCCATAAATTATTAACTTATACACAACTTTCTAATATTAGGCCCACCATATATTTTACTTACGTAACTCAAGTAACGTTAATTTTTGCCTTTTTTATGTTTTTTTATGATTTTGAAAGCGTGAAGATGCAATGCAATTACTTTTTGTTAATTATCACCAATTTTTTAAATATAACCGCTTCGTTCTAATTACTCTGTATATAAAGTTGTATTTTGTAGTTATGTAAAATTTTTTGTCTTACTAAGGAGACTAGCTAAAATATGTAAATTATTGAAGGTTAAAAGATCTTTTTATTTTGAAAATTTTGGTATTAATAATCTATCTTATTGGGGTCTAAGGAGTTTGAATTGATTAAAAATTCCAAAACAACGAATTAACGAGTCACGAGACATGCATGGTAAAAAACCCTCCGTATGAATGGTATAGAAGGTATGATATACCGTATCGAAATTTAAGGTATACCGAAATTTTGGTATGAATGATTTTTTTGGATACCGAAATTTCAGTACGGTATACGGTATCACAGTTTTGGTACGGTATACCGTACCGAACCACCCCTACCCGCGCCAAATGTCAGCGTTTATTATTTTATTCATCTTGAATTAGCTTGTTCATCGACCTTCGATTTACACGTTACTGAAATATACTACTGCGGAATAAATCCTACATTTAGTTCTTCAAGAAACGGATTGAGTACGGTGGATATAACGAGTTCTTTAAGTACTTGTAGGTGAAATCTTTGAATCGTAGAATATGACGGCTATGTTTCATGTACTGCACTAAGAAACACGCCATATATTTACTAATGTAAAATTCGTTAGAGCCCGGCAGCTTTTAGGCTGAAATTGAGCGGTGTTTAATTTTTTTATTATTATTTTTACTAATATTTTTATAATTCTTGGATATATCTAATATGCTAACACTCTATCAAAGTAAGAGTATATCTAATTTATCTGGAAATTCTAGATAATATCAACTCAATAATGAAATAAAATAACATTAGTACAAAATGACGTGTTAATAAGGATGATATCGGGAGTAGTTATCCTATTTTTTTATTAATTTATATTTTTTTTTATATTTCAATTTATATGAAAAAAGATATTTTTACTCCGATTGGGCCATTCTATATTAGGTCACACAACCATCTCTAGTCAGATTTTTAGGTGGCACGTGGACACCCTTTTTGGAGGGAGTTAGTACAGATTTTTATATGTTTATTTTAATGCAAATAATTACTGATTAGATTTGGATTAATCGTCCGATTTAATCAGCCTATTAGTGGCCCGATTAGGCGGATTAATTCGTTTGACGAATGAAGTGGTCGATTATGTAGTTTTCAACACGTGGTGGTCCGATCAGCGCTTAGGCGGCTGCCTAGGCCGAGTTCACAACATTGGTATTGGAATCTTTCGCAAATAGGCCGATGACATCTATAACCTCAGAAGATTTACCCAACTATCAATTAGCTCCCCACGAGGCGAACACCTCAAAATACAATTTTGATCACTGAATGGATGACATCGGTCATTTGACTTGATCATAATATTCGGTACACGAGTAATACCAACAATGCATAACTAGTATTTAAGCACATTCTACGCATGTGCAAAATATGTTATTCTATATCTAAAGCTATTTTTAAATTAAATTATAAATTAAATTTTGTACTTTTATTATATATGAGAAAATTGATTCGAGGTTATAATTGTAATATAGTAACAATATTATGGGTAAATTTGTAATTGTAATGGACACACCAAATTAATTAAAAGGTAGTTATATGAGGGTCTCCACTTAATAAAATATATTGATACATTTATACTTTTTTAGGGCATAGGACGAACTGCCATTGGTCTGCCAAGTTAAATAGAATTAAAAAATAATACTAATAGTTTAAAAAGCACCCACTACATGGTATTTTTGCGTTCTCAATTTTGCTATTCTATTTGTAGTTCATTTTTAAAATTAATATATATATATATATATATATATATATATATATTATATTGCACACGCATTTAAGTGTATAGATAAACTAGTTTATGCTACGTGTCTAACCGTATGCTTTAAATACATAGCCAAATAGTCTATCTTCTAATCAAACATTTCCTATAATATACCATTGTTACAATCAGCCCGTTTAGATTCCAGATTTCGATTTGAAATTCGGATTTCCCCCAAATCTTCCCGTTTGGCAAACGATCGGATTTTGATTTCGGTTTCGTCCAAATTCGAGATTAAATCCAAACGTTGACAATTTGTCGGATTTGAAATTCCATATCAGATGATGCGTTTTCGAAATCAAAACTTGAGCCCTCGTAAATAATAATAATAATAAATGACAATAAATTAATAAAATAATAATAATAATAATAATAATAATAATAATAATAATAATAATAATAAGACGGGGTGAATGATAAGTCGAGCGACTCGCGAGCTCAATGAGCCGATTCAAGCTCATTACGGGCCTGCGAGCTCGTGGGTACTCGAAAGCTCGCAAGCCGGCTTGCGAGCTTGTTTTTTTTAAAAATTATTTTGTACTCTTTAATTTTGAAAGAAAGAGTTAGAAGTCAAGTTCGACGAGCTTCTCGAGCTCGAGTCGAACTTCATTTTGAAATCCGAATTTTGAAATCCTAATGTTTGCCAAACAATGGATTTGTATTTGAAATTAAGATTTTGAAATTCATAATTTCAAATCACGCGATTTCGTTTAAATACGCCATTTCAAACACCTAACTTGATTCATTACAGTTAAGAACCAAGTTTCAAGTCTTCCGACGTCCTGACGACGCAATAAGCACGGCCACGGCCACGACAAACATGAGCAACATGCTCACTAGAAAGGCGTATGTCCTCCGAGACGACCTTCGATACTCTCCGAAGAACAACACTCCCCAAAACGTGCTCACGAGGGGCAAAGCCTGCAAACTTGCATCTTACATAAGTTAAGAGTGCGCTTGGTGTAAGGATTTCGATGCAGAAAGAAAATAAAAACTATAACATGCCCATCGAGCCATTGTACGTTACGCATCAACTTTTCTCTTCTTTTCTGCATCGCATTCTGCGCACCAAGCGCACCCTAAGAACAACATTTGCTCGAAATGCAAACATCATTTTTGTTTTTTCACCTGAACGCAGTCCGCCGCTGCATAGCCGGCGGCTTGGCCGCCCATAAACTGGAGCCCATTTCCGAGCCCGCAAAGCAAGCCTGCCAAGAAAGCCCAATAACGTCCGTCTGCGTCGGCGATGTACGCTTTTACCGAAGATCTCGGAAGGTTTAGGACGGGACGGTACAAAAAGGAGACGTTGAGCGCAATTGCGACAACGAAGAAGGAGAGAGAGAAGTAGAAGAAGGCGGCGTACACGACGAGGTGTGGGACCCCTCGTCTCATTACGTTCCACTGATCGTTCGTGGCCAAGTTGAAGGCCGGCGAAAATAGGGCGTAGCTAGCTCCGGCGAAGAAAGTTATGCCTAGTCCTATCCATACGCTCTTTCCGAATACCTATTTTGACAAACACATGTATACATCAAAGTAGCACTCCAACTAATACAGATTGCTTTGTTGATTGACCACTGTAGTTAAAAGGTTAAGCTTGAAGGGAGTGTATGCATTTTTTTTTATTTCAAATTATTATATTCCAACACACCAATCACATCTAAGTTGATTTAGTTAACGAGCCCTCGATTGCATGACTACTTTACCCAAAAGCTTCAGCTTGAAAAGAGTGCATCATATTCTAATTTTATTTGATTACATTTCAGCGCGCACCTCGCATCTAAGTTGATTTCTTTATCTGGTTGTGTGTATTCGTACCCATGATATGTTGACTTGAGCTCTGATAACATGTCGAATGAAAGGAATGCATCACATTTTTATTTTATCTGCCATACTTTCGATAACCCTAACCCTCAGTGTTAACTGGCCTCTAAGAGGGGTTTTCTATCAAATGACGATGAATTTAAACACAGTGAATAATATTGTAAGACTTGACCTTAATCGCCCTATTGCTCTCGAGTTCCACGAGATAGTCGGCCGATCCAACTTTCGCTTTCTTGGCCTCGTCATGAGCTCTGCGTCCATCTGTCAAGAACGAACCACGAACAAGATAAATAATGATTTACATATCGACGAACAAAAGAAAAAAAAACCTGCAATACCTTCTTCGCACTGCTCAACAGCTTCTCCGCGACCTTCTAACCTGGCAATCAAAAAATAAGCACACTAGCTTTTGATGGGGCTCGAATCTAGGAACTATAAGCAATGTTCACGGTGAAATTCCTCGCCTTCTCTCGGTAGATACGCCCCGAGCTTTCTCGCATTATCGGCGGCGCTCGACGAATGAACGGCCGACCCGAGGATCACCGCGATGAGGAAGCAACCGACCCCGGGAAAAAGAATCTCCGCCCTATTGATCTTATCGTCGAGAAAATAGTTGAACGTAGTTCCTTGCAGCAATAAAAAATCGACCCACACACCATATTAGAGAACAATGTCACTAAAGACGGTAAAAATGCCCATTAAAGATCAGTACAAGAACAGACCCATTTTCGAGGGATCGGATCCGCTGTCCCATACTATATCCCATATTTCAGAATTTACATAATGGAATGAACTTATGAATATCGAAAAGTATAATATATGAATATCAATTTGATCTTGTAACGAAACAAAGAATAAATCATATTTGTTATTTGTTTATATCATGTAGATCATACGAATAATAAGGCTATTAACACTTGGTGGAATAATTAATTAGAAAATTGAAAAATAGTAGAAATTTTTAAATAGTGGAATTTGATACTTGGTGGGACAAAAAGTGCGACAGAGAATCTGATCAGCGTAAAAGGTCCAATTCTAAGTGGATCCATACTCAAACTCATCGAAAGATTAACTAGCATTTTCTACATTCCTAAATGACACAATACATTACAACACAGTACATAGAAACAGTTTTTCCCCTTACCTAAAACTACAGCAATGCTTGAGGTGATGACCTCAGTAACTGATAGACCAACCAAGGCGAAAGCGTATTGGGTAGATAAATTCCCAAGGCTAAGAAATACGCCGCCGGCCATGGCTATGAGCACGCTAGGCCAATTGTCCTGAAAATTTGGAGGTAAAATTAGAGGGAGAATCGCCGAGCGGAGAAACGGCTTCGAACTAACCTGAGGAAGCTGGGCGATGAAATTTGGCTGGCTTGGGCTGTCCTTACCAATCTGACCGACGGTGAGCGCTATGACGACGGCTGTGAGGAAGTTGACGGCGGAGTAGTCGAGGTAGGTGTGCTGAGGTAGGCGGCCCCGCCGCTCTAGGCGGGCTAGGATGGCCGGCCATGTCCCTAACAAGAGTAGGGCGAGCAACATGCAAGCTATTGCGCCGCCTTTCGTCTCCACCAAGTACATGACTGCTTTGCTTTGCTTTGGTTTCAAAGTATGTATTTATATCTATATATATGTTTCGATGACGACCCATTAATCTGAGATATACATACCATCTCTTGTTTTCTTGGAAAGGCTTTGAAGTGCGTGAAAGAGGAGAAAATCTATCGTATAGTCTATACGTGTTGTTACCTCGTGTTTTCTTTCATGTTTTGACTTCAAAATCCAATCAATACATGAGAATACGTGTCTACAAATAAGAAAGGGAGCTAAAAAGCCAAAAAAAGAAAAAACAGATCTTATGATGTGGCATTCCGAGAATTGAACTCGGGACACCTCGCACACTAAGCGAGAAGCATACCACTTAGACCAAATGCCCTTCCACTAACAACCCGCGACCATTTCTTAAAATCAGCAACCTTCCCCAACAACAATACATCACCGTCATATCCAACAAAATGACTCTAGCAATGGATGGAAGCATTGATAAATAAATTTTGGAGTGTTTGCTAAGAGCGGCGAACACTGAAAAAGGACGCAAAAAAAAAAAAAAAAACCAGTGTCAATCTGAAGAATTCAATTAATCTTCGAAGTAAGACCCGAAGTAATATAGCACTCAATCGCATATGTAACAAACACATTCGTGAAAGTGTTACTAGCAACGTCCTAATTATTTGAACTCTTCTACAGGCAAAAACGCCGAAAGGCAGATATGGGCAACAACACAACAGAACATTCAAAATATGTTCCTGGCGCTGTAACAATGACCATTATACAGAGCAAACAAAGTCGAATAAATATAAGTAAATAAATAAAAACTGATTTCGATGCACCCAAGGAATCTAATATCGGAGCCAGTAAGTTCTGCGCCTGAACCAGTTGTAGTCGGGCAAGCCTTGGATGGGTCCCACAGCGCTGATTGCAACATCCTATGCAAAAAGAGGTTTAAATTTTAAATAGGTTAGCCCTTACCATGGGAGGTATAGCAGACGTAAAAAGATAAGATATATTTGTCGTGTTTTACTTTATCGAATATGAATCTGTTTGCCACTCGCTTGACAGTGCTGGCGTCGACAGCATCGATTCTGGCGAAAAGCTCGGCGTATGGGATCCTTCTGCCGTATGTAATCAGCTGCAATACATGGGAAGAAAGGGACATAAGCAACCACTAGTTTAACTGTTTGGCGATAAATACATGCAAGCATATTACTTGAGCATTTTATAATCGAGTAATTGAGTTCGAAGGAAACACCTGTCTTCCAATATCTTCGGCTATAGGGCTGGTTCCATCCATGTGAAGCAGTAGGGAGGATTTCAACTGCAGACACATATGATAAATTAGATAAGGATGAAAAAGCATTTTATTTATAATGAATTCATACAAATGGTACAAGCCTAGGCAAGCTAAAGTAACTTGAAACAATAACATCATATACCTGGTTACGAGCCCGGACAACGTCTGCCTCTGATACTCGATAGCAGAGCTTGGTCGCCTCATACATGATTGCATATGCCAGATCATCCAAGCAATCAGGCTGATGTAAGAATAGAGTGGTGATAAATAGTAGATTGAATAAACCAATGAATCGTACTCGTACACATAGAATGAAACTACACAAATAACCAATCGAAACAAACAGAACCACAATAACTTCCTTATGTAACGAAAGCCCACCTTAGCAACAGCATACACACCAAATAGACCAGTGTCTTTATAGTTTGTGTTGAAAGCCATCATGCTTTCAGCAATTTCATTGATACCAACCCTCTGTGCAAGCTCTGACCTTCAGTATCGTTAGCCAATTAACTCATACACATATAACTGCAGCTAGAGAACAAAGAAGAGAAAATGGGATAGATGGTTACCCCATATGCTTTCCACCAGAAGCACTTTTTAACCAAGAACCCAACATTGACTGCATCACCATCAACGCAATGGAGTCTGGGTCGGTCCAAGAAGCCCCTTCAAAAGCAACGGCAAATTGGGCAAGAGGAATGTCGTCGTCAAGCATTCTGACCTGTATTTTCATGGAACAAGCACAAGCCTATAAATTAACACGGTACCAACTAGAACACCATGCTTTTGATCATAGACTCACCTCTGAGCCTGTAAAGATAGCAGGTGATTTAGCAACTAAATCAGTTGTTGTTGTAGGATCCGTTGGCAATTTTGTGAACAACTTTTTCACTTGCTCAACAAAATCTTCGTGCTTCACAGCACCGGTGCCGACAACTACCTGAGACAACCAAAATCTCAGACATGATTAGAGACAGGAAACATATTAACATCACATAACTGTATTTTTCTAGGGAAAAAGTATGGACCCGAAAAAAAAAATTCCATTGTTAATTACCATTCTAGAAGCAGTATAGTGGGTGGATATGTAGCTTCTGAGATGTTCTTTGCCAATAGCTTTGATATTTTCAGCAGGTCCAAGAATTGTTCTACCCAGCGGAGTGTACTGGAATGCAGTGGCATGCAAGTGATCAAATATGACCTCTTCTGTCTGGCCTTCGACCTACAATTAGTAAATAAACAAAGTAATGAGGCTGGTTACTGAAACTCAAAAGCAAACATAACATGAAGACAATAATCTAGAAGTGCGTATGAGAAACTTAGAAATTAAAAAAAAAAATTTGAAAGAAGCTACCAATGATGTGCACCATAGTGAAAAAAGAATTTACACCAGTCAGTCATCAAACACAACGGAACAGGGAAGAGAGAAAACATCCCATTTATCATGAAAGGTATAACATTTTCAAATTCAATAACAAGAACAATCTTTTCTCCCAGTCTTCCGAGCAAATCTCAACCTCAAAGAAATGTAACTCACATGAAACAGATGAAATTAACCAAAAGCAGACTGCAGACATCACATTTCACCAAACTAACACCAATGCCTAAGAAACATTTCCGTCTCAAAATGAATCCACACCACATACCTCCTCCATCTCCGTGAGGATCACATCTCTCTCCCTCTCAATCCTCCGCTCATCAAACTTCGAATTCTGCAATATATCTCCCAGTACATCGAGCGCCCTGGGCACGTCGCCAGCCAACACTTTGGCATAATAAGCAGTCTGTTCCCTCGACGTGTAAGCATTCAGATGACCGCCCATGTCCTCGATCTCCTGCTCCAAACCCCTCGCCGACCTCTTATCAGTACCCTTAAAAATCATATGCTCGAGAAAATGCGCGGTACCATTAGTCTCCTCCGCCTCGTACCTCGACCCAACATCGATGAACACGCCCACGGTGGCCGCGGACGAGGAATTCGACTCCGTGGCGATGCGCAGGCCGTTGGGGAGCACAGTGACACGGGTCAAAGGGGCGGCTAAGATCTCGCCGTGGGAAATCGTCTGAGGATGTGGGGAGTTGTATTGGAGGAATCGCTGGTCGGGATTTTCGAGTTTCTGTAGCTTTTGCTTGACGTATTCTGCGGATCGATCGTAGGGCATCGCAGTTGGTGGCAGTGGGGTTGGGGGAGCCGCCGTGGAATCTGTTACGGCGATTGTAGTGGAGAAGGGGCGGAGACGGTGGCCGGAACGGCGGCTGGAGCGGGCGAGAAGGTGGCGGATCATCGTAGTGGCGATCGATTAGTGGCGAATTAGGGCTTCGTTGGACGGGGCTATGTTATCGTTAGGGAAAGTCGCGTGTTTTTATTGGGAGTGGAGCGAAAGGTACCAAAATACCCCAAGTTAAATTGGCTTTTTTCGAGTAAAAAAATTCGAAAAATTCGAATAAATTATATTAAATTCGATTATTATTTTCGAGTAAAAAAACTCGAAAATAAATAATTTATTTGATTTTCATTTTCGATTTTTTTCCACTCGAATATAGCATTTTTCTACTAGATTTTTATTCGAGTAACTCGAATAAATCAATTTCTACTCGAAAACGTCGATTTCAGGCTCAGAAATACCAAAATTCACTCAGATTTGGGGTTAATATGTTTAAGAATCACGAACCCATCGATTAACACCTCATTTCGACATGAAATTTCAGTCGAGCGGATCAAAATCATAATCAAACACTTCGACTTTTTTTTTAAACACTCAATCCCTTTTTTTAAATTAAAAACCCTACACTCCTTTTTTTTTAATTTCACACAAAAGTAATCCTAAATAACAAAAAAACCCCATTGGACGCAGATATTGGATTTTTTTAAGTAAATAGCATTTTAAGTTGGTCATCTTTTAAAATATAGCATCCAAAATCGAATTTACCTTTGTACCCTTACTAACTCTGCGCTAAAGACTATTTGACCCCTATTTAATGTCAATCAACAACCTCAACAACACTTAACGAAAAAATTAATTAAAGGGTTTACCGGTTATACTGTAGCGAATCTGAAACATCAAACCCGTGATAGAAGAACTGAAGGGTAAAAGTAAAAAAAAAGAGTAAATTATGATTCAGACCCTTTTAAGCAACTTTCGTTTGAATCAGGCCCTCTTATTTTAAATTTCAGTTTAAAGACCTATCTCAAGTTTGTATTAGAGTTAAGGACCCACTCATGGTAAAAAGACCCATTTGCCCTCGACTGTTGCAAAAAATTACTCCCTCTGTCCCAAACCGTTTTGGACATTTGGGGTATGACACGGTTTTTAAGAAATAGAATATTTTAATAATAAGTACAATTAAAAGGTGAAAAAGTGTATATTTTGACACGTCTTTTAAGAATATTTAATAGTATTATATTGATTGTTTGTGGTAGTTTTTTGCTATAAAAGGAAATGTCAAAAACGGTTTGGGACGTCCGATATAGTAAAATGTCCAAAACGATTTGGGACGGAGGTAGTACATATTTGTACCATCATCCTCATGTCAAAGGTTTTGTCATCGACGATTCTTCCTACATCCAAAACTCCATGAAATCGCAGAGATCTTGAACGTTAGTAGTCGAAAAAGCTAAAATCGATATCATTTTGTCATGTGTCCTCATAAACAAGAAAAATTTTCGATGTTAAGTTGGAATAATGCTTCAAAAAGCTTCGAAAAATTTGATCAATACGAGTGAAATCTCGACTTATATGCTCGAATAACGAGTATTCACACCAATTCAGATGTGGGTCTTAGTAATCGAGATGGAATAACAACGAATCTTGCCCGACCTAAGATCCAAACATTTTCAATTTCAGTAACAAATAACTTTATCTGGGTACCATTTTCGGCTATAACGGAAACTCTACCTTGGAAACCTATACCAAATTCAACTTTGACGAATATATGTTGCCTCTCGTATAACAATAATTGGAAAAACAAATAACAGATTCCTAATATAGAGGAATAAATGTTGCCTCATCTATAACAAATAATGAGAAGACAATAACAGTTTGTTTCCTATTAGCTACATGCAGCTAGTACGGAATAGGGCATCAAGAGAAAGATCAAATATTCGTACGACACCCGAAACTCTCTGAAATCGGAGAAATCTTCAACGTCAGTAATCGAAAAAGGTAAAACTGGTCTCAATTTCTCATGGGTCCTCATAAACAAGGACAATTTTCGATGTTAAGTTGGAATAATGCTTCAAACACAATTCGAAATTTTTGGTAAAAAAACGAGTGAAATCTCGACTTTTATGCTCGAATAATGAGTATTCACACCAATTCGGATGTGGGTCTTAGTAATCGACGTGAAATAACAACGAATTTTGCTGCGAGCTAAGATCGAAACATTTTTTCAATTTCATTAACACATCACTTTATCTGGGTACCATTTTCTGCAAGTTCCAAAACTCTACCTTCAAATATTGTAACCGATTACTAATAAATGGTAACAAGTCTTGCCTCATTATAACAACTAATAAAAAAAACAGTAACGGTTTGTTTCCTATAATTAGTACATGCAACTGGTACGGACTAATGTCAAGATTAAAAATTCGTATGCTGCACAAATCTTCCGAAATTGAAGAAATCTTCAATGTTAGTAATCGGAAAAGGTAAAACCGATCTCAATTTTTCATGGGTCCTCATAAACAAGGAAAATTTTCGATGTTATGTTGAAATAATGCTTCAAACCCAATTCGAAAATTTGGTAAAAAACTAGTGAAACCTCGAATATTATACTTAAATAATGTGGATTCACACCAATTCGGACGTGGGTCTTATAATCGACAATAATTATCGATGTTAGTCACGACAAATTTTGATGCGAAATATTGGAACGTTTGTCAAATAAAAAGTTGGTTGGTAACACTTCTTTTATTCTGGGTAACAATTCACGCATTATGGGTAACACATAACTAAGAACATTTACAAGGTTCTAGATTATCAGAGATATTAACAGTACAATAACTTAATTACCACATTGCCTGCAAATAATACCACATGTCTGATAAACAATAACAATATAAACAAAGGTTATACCACATTTATAGCTACAAGAACCACAAAATAGCTAATCAATACCACATTGCTATTTCAATTAATTTCGTTCATAAATTCATTTCGTTGGGATGTATAAAATTGACATTCATGGAAATAAGTGATATGATGAAGCCAAATCACAAAATTTCATTAATAGCCAGGTTTTGCGAATATTGATATCAATATGTGAAAGTTGAGATCAAAAGTCATGTAAACACATAGCTCTTCTTTCACAAAATATACTAGTATCTCTTTTGATGCGACATACATTATAAATTCCATCGCAAACGTATTCAAAGTTCAACATAAAGCACGAACAACATTTAATAAACCATAAACTGAAAATTTGAGACCTCAAACTAAACGATCGAAGCAAAATGGATTTTTGAGCGTAAATAATGAAATGTTTTAGAATATTACCACATTACCTGCAAATAATACCACATGTCTGATATAAAAAAACAAGACCAATTGAATTTATGGCACAATGTTTTTACCACATAATACGTTTTCCAGTATAACATCATTAATTAGATTAATTTTGTTCGTAAGTTCACTTTTTTCCGAATGTATAAGATTTATGTTGATGTAAGTATGTGATTCACTAAGTTAACAAACCAAATTCCCTTAAAAGACATGTTATACGAATTTGATATCAATATGTAAAAGTTGAGATCAAAAGTCATGTAAACACATAGCTCTTCTTTCACAAATATACTAGTATCTCTTTTGATGAGACATAACGTTATGAATGTCATCACAAATGTATTCAAAGTTCAACATTAAAGCACGAACAACAATTAGTAGACCATAAACTCAAAATTCGAGACCCCAAACCCTAAATAATCGAAAACATTATGGATTTGTGAGAGAGATTAATGAAAATTTTATTGTGGTATGCAAAACTTATTATGCAGTATCAGTATCTACAATAGTGTTAAAAAGTGCATTTGTACTGTTATTTTATTTCGAAATGAGTGATTTGGTACCGGATAAACCACGTTTTATACCTCTTAACTAGAGGGATGTACCACATTATTTGACGAGCTCCCTTATTGCCAAATATGACAATTCCCGCCTAAATTATTGACATCCCGCCTAAATTATTGAATCCCACCTAAACTGGATAACACAAGTTACACAAAGAATAACAATTAATAACTTACTGGTACCACTTTCTTGTTTCAAAAACTTAGGCAAAAATCCGGCGATTGTGTTTAAATTTCGGCAACCTTGAGCGAAGAACAATAGAGCCAACACGGTGTCTCAGTGCTTCGATCAGGATACGGGTCTCTCGAATTTGTACGAAGTATCTTCAATTTTGACCGAATCGGGATTCGATTTCACCGATTGTAATTATTTGCATCAAAATAATTTGAAAAATATACCCGTAAAATCGAGCATTTCGAGAACTCATAACATAATAAACCGTCTAGGACACTCTCAACTTGGTGTGGTGTAGGATGTATGTTCGTGCATATGGAATACGGTAATTGTTTTGATCGCGTTTCCATTGTTATAAAGATACCAGATAATAGGAATTTGGTACCTAATACAGCTTACTGCTACCTTTAAATCTAAACGTATACCAAATGAGAGTTTTTCAATACCTATTAACTGTTTTACTAGGACAGATGCTTGACAGTCCATACCACGTTCTCGGAACAGTGGTTTAGGCAACAATCCGGCGATTATGTTTAAATTTCGGCAAACCTTGAGCAACGAACAATAGAGTCGATACGGTGTTTCAGTGATTTGTTCAGGATATGGGTCTCTCAAATTTGTACAAAATATCCTTAATTTCGACCGAATCGGAATTCGATTTCACCGTGTATTATTTGCGTCAAATTCGAAAAATTTACCGTAAAATCGAACATTCGAGACCCAAATAACATGATAAACCGTCTAGGACACACCCAACTTGGTTTGGTGCAAGATCTGTGTTTGTGCAGATAGATATAATATATACGACTAATTGTTTCGATCGAGTTTCCACTGTTATATCGATACCAGATGATAGGCATTTGGTACCAAATCCAGCTTACCATGACCTTTAAATCAGTATATATATACCATACGCCACTTATCAATACCTATTAACTGTTTTACGATGATAGATGTATGACAATTCATACCACGTTCTAGGAACAGTTGTTTAGGCAATAATTCAGCGATTTAAATTTCGGGAAACCATGAGCAACGAACACTAGAGCCAATATTGTGTTTCAGAGATTTATTTAGGTTATGGGTCTCTCGAATTTGTACAAAATATCTTCAATTTCGACCAAATCGGGAGTCGATTTTATCGTGTTCTTATTATTTGTGTCAAAAGAGTTCGAAATATATGCCCGTAAAATCGAACATTTCGAGACCTGAATATCAAAATAAACTCTCGTGGATAGATCGAGTTTCATTTCCAAGGATCGTTCGACCTAAAATAGAAATCTGCGAGATTTTTGATCGTAAAAAAAATGGTTAACGATGGTAATAGAAAACATGTTCTGGATACCTCTTATTATACAGCTTTTGTAGGGGTATTTTGGTCAGATCAACTTTTTGGTCCTTTTCTCTAACTTTGAAAGATATCGGGTCCTTTTTAATGAACTTTATACTGACAGGGCCTGAACTATATTATGAAACTTAAATAGGGCCTGATTCTTAAAAGCCCCCAAAAAATAAAGAAAAAATCAACCACTTTCAACTTCCACTGCACTTTTAGTAAAAAAATCAAGCGTTCCCTCCCGCCCTTATCCTGCAAATCGTTTTCTCGGCAATTCAAACCGAAATCCGAACCTCAATCTACCCAATTGACAATGGCATTCAACGCGAACACCCAAAGAGTGGAGGTATGTTGTACTCTTCGTCTTCTTCAATTTAACGCGAGAAGGGGATCTGGGAACGACCCATCGAACCCTAATTTGGTTGGGACCCGTGCTTGCAAGCACAGGACAGTGCTTGGTAGCATAGGACCCGTGCTTGCTAGTTTAGGACCTGTGCTTGCAAGCGTACGTCGCTTTTTAATGCATGGGTCCCGTGCTTATGAGCAGGGGACCTGTGCGTTTTTCATGGGACCCGCCCATAAGATAATGGTCGCCAGCACCGGTCCCCTGCGTATTAGCGCGGTTCCCCTGCTTAAGCGCTCGGGTCTCCTGACCTTAACGGGCGGGTCCCGCGGTTCCCCTGCTTAAGCGCTCGGGTCTCCTGACCTTAACGGGCGGGTCCCGTGTCACTGCGAGCGCGCAAGGTCCCGGAACCCGCGCGTATTAGCGCGGTTCCCCTGCTTAAGCGCTCGGGTCTCCTGACCTTAACGGGCGGGTCTCGTGTCACTGCGCGCAAGCTCTCGGAACCCGCGCGTTATAAGCAGGGTACCCGGGCGCTATGACCAGGGGACCCTCAATTATACGCAGGGGACCCTTGCTGGGACCACGCCGATGCGCGGGGTCTCATGCGCATCCGTGCTTGAATCTCAGCATATGCGATGCGGTCCCCTGCGCATCTGCTCATAAGGGTTTTCTATTTTTCAATCTTCATACCACGTAATTAGCTCAAATGTGTTTTACGTATAAATTAGGTTGTGATGAACAAGCAGTTGGGCACAGAGGACGAAGTTACTTATTGCCGTGTAGAGCTGAACTCGTTATACGGCGAGGCCAACAGCTGATAAGACAATGCCTGAACCACCACGAGTGGGAGATTTTTAGGAACGAGACTCCGTTCAGCCGCCTTGTTAGTGCGGAGCTTGATTCTAACCCCTCAGGCCAGTTGCTGTGGTACCTCATCCAGTGGCAGACGAGTTTGCACAACCGCGATGAGCTGTGGATGGTTGTGGGCGACATGCCACTCTGATTTTCAAAATCGGAGTATTGCCTAATCACCGGGCTGAAGTTCGCAGCAGAGATACTGCCGGTAAATGGCGACTCACAATTCACCGCGAGACATTTTGGCAACAGGAAAGTCCGCATGTCGCACGTCAAGCATGCGTTGGAGGAGTTATCTGGCGACGAGGAAGATGCGAACTTCGAGAAGCTGAAGTTGGTGGACGTCTACTTCGCCACCGCGGTGTTGATGAGTCTACCGTCGAAGAAGGACACCATCGTGGATTCGTGTGTCCTTAGTCTCGTCGAAGATCGGTTTGCATTCTCCCAATATCCTTGGGAAAGCGTGGCTTTCGATGAGGTCGTACGCACTTTAAAGGTAAATATACCGGAGAGGAAATGAGACTGGCTGATCAGTGGGTCCGTACAACCACTTCAGGTGATTTATAATTAAGCTTCTTTGCATACCTTTTTTGACATATAAATAACTGCTAATATTTTTTGCGTTTATTTGTATCCAGATACTCGCTTACGAGTGCATACCGGGCGTTCAAGACGCCTTTGCGGTGTGCATGGGTGAAGATTTGACGCCACGCATGCTCAGGTGGGTGAGCAACAATTGGGGTCGCAAAGCATGCCCGAGTCTTAAGGCGGTCGCAGATGCCGCTGACGGGTCCCATGTACGAGGGTTGTTAGTGCCGTCAGCGGTCGAGCAGGAGGCGGTGTACTATAGGGACAACGTCTTTGACGTTGGGCCGGCACACGAGCTATTTGATCGTGTGAGCTTTCTACTATCACACGGAGGGGAAGTTAGGTGTTCCCATGGACACCGCCATGGCGGCGAGGGCCCTAGCCGGCAGAATGTCGAAGCTGAGGTAGTCCTCCAGATCAAGAGCAGTGGCTTTCGTGACGAGGATGATTTAGCGATTGTACCTGTTCAAGAGTTCCCCACACCTGTGGCGGTGGTTGAGGCTGGAGATTCTGGTGCTTCCTCGAGTGCCCGAGGAGTTCGAAGAAGAGGCAAATCGACCGTAGAAGTTGTTGTCCTAAGTGATGAAGATTCGGAAGAAGATATAAATGAGCAGTGGAGCAAGAAGTACCTCGGGCGACTTGACTTCTCCGGACGTCAATTGATTCATGCATCCGATCACAAGCTCATTGTCAAGTACCTTCAAGCGGCAAGATTTGGGAAAATGACATGTTCGACGTGGATGCCCAATGTTTCTACATGTTGCTCTTCGATGATAGGCTCAAGGCCAACTGTCTTGACGTATACCTAGATTGCTTGAGGCGAATCTATGCGAACTCCGACTATTATCCTCGCGTCTTCGTCTTTCCAAGTTACGTGCAAGACGAGCACTTTAGAAAGGCGCAGAAGTTGAATAGGAAGCGAAAGTGATGATGGATGATATGGATGAATTCCTTAATGGATTGTCGACAAGCAGTCGGAGTTGGTTGGAGCGTCTCACGGAGGATGAATTGGTGCGACGCAAGTACATCATCTCTCCTGTTTTCGCAAAAAGTCACTAGGCAGTGCTTATTTTTGATGCGTCAACGCAAACCTTCGTCCTTAACGATTCGTTGGGCGCGCGTCAGGTTTCATTCGCAGGGAGAGTGTTCGTAAGTAGCTGAAATCCGTATGTCTATCATTTTTATTTATTTAGTAACATGTTCGTTACATTTGCTATATTTTACAGGCGGAGTTTCTTTCTGCATATTGGCATTTCAAGTTCAATATTGTGACAAAGGTGAAGTTGAATAATAGAAAGAATCGGAACCAGAAGGCTGGCAGCTTGGATTGCGGGGTTCATGCGGCGTTGACGGTGGAGACGATTATGGTTGACACGCCCGAATTTAATGAATATCAAATGCAGTTTGATATTTCAGCGTATCGCTCCACTATGGCTGCACGGATATTGCGTGACCAGCATAGCTGTATGCTCCATTTGTAGGTGCCTAGGTGGTTTTGGACATTTTGTACATTTTGGACATGTTGAAGTCTTTATGGATGTTAGTTTGTAGGGTTAGTAGAATAAGATTTCTTTGTTGAATAATTGATTGTGTGTATGAAACGCAACGTGATGGGTGATTTGATAGGTGACTGAAAAAACAGTTTTGACCCAATGCTCAATAATTGTTCAATTATTGGTACGACTCAATAATGGCAGGTGACCAACCCTAGATTGGCAGACGACCCACTCATCCACGCTTGGGACCCGATGGTCAGCGCCAATGCAACATGCGCGGGTCCCCGGATTTTGCGTGCGGGTCCCCTGTTTTCACGTTATAGTCCCCAGATCAATAAGCGCCGGTCCCATGAACGTATGCGCGCACGGAATTTACCTTACCTTATGTGTGGGTCCCCTGTTTGACGTCATGGTCCCCAGATCAAAGAGCGCCGGTCCCATGTACGTATGCGCGCACGGACCTTACCTTACCTTACTTTATGGTCCCCAGACAAGCTGCGGTGGTCCCTTATGTATATGCGCAGGGACCTTACTTTACCTTATGTGCGGGTTCCGTGTTTTCACGTGATGGTCCTCAGATCCAAAAGCCCCAGTCCCTTATGTATTGCACGGACCCTTCCTTACCTGATGTGCGTCACCCTTAATTTTATTAAAATGTGAAACTAATTAATTAAAAACAACACGTGAATGTATTAAAAGCTGCGCGAGGATTTTGCAGCAGAAAGTACTCATTCGACCAAGCAAGCTCACCAAATTATTCTTCTTCTATAGGTGATAATCATGATGATCACCAGCATTTTTTCCAAGTCGATGGTCAGTGGATAATTCGCGAGGAGAATACGTCGAACTGGGTTCCCGATCCAAGTTGCCGGTGGCAATCAATCTTGGTAGACGACGGTTCATGCACGTTAGTGGATCTCACTAACGAGATATTGAATGCATTATTGTTACGCAACGACAGTACCAAACTTAGGATAAGCTACATGCCTTGCATAGACTACAATTATGTGCGCCCCATCTACATCGAGAACGATTACGGCGTACGTGCGTACTTTGGTTTTGGTTGTCCACGTTCAAGACCACCTCTTCACGTGCAACTTGAGCTATCCGTCATTGCTGCACCGCCACCTCAACCTCATCATAATGACTTGTCGGGTTTCGACATCGGCCTTATAGCGCAGTGCGATACAAACGCAGAAATCCAACAATTTGAGGGTTTTCCAGCACATCTTACAACCGTCCTTACCAAAATAATGAAAGCAGTGGCTATTTAGGCGATTACTCCGGATGGGAGGCGAAGAATATGATAATGAGAACGAGCAAGTCGGACGGAAAATTGAAAATGAAAACGAGCAAGGTGCTACAGATGATGATGATGACGATGATGGTGGTGATGACGATCACGAGTTTGATGTCGATGAGCACGACGACGCTATATATGTGGCCGAAGATGGTACCTATTCGTTTACGGATGGTTCGACTCTATACGTTGGACAAGAATTTCGTAGCAAGAATTCAAGGACGAAATCACTAGAATCGCAGTCGCTGCATGCTTCAAACTCCAAGTGGATAGATCAAACAAAACCCTGTACGTAGTCAAATGTGCGCAGGAGAACTGTGAATGGCGAGTACGAGCTGCACTGGACAAGAACTCCCATTTTTTCTCGATCCGAAAGTACAACAACACGCACACGTGTGGCGTGTCTCATCGACGCCGGAGACATCGCCAGGGAAGTTCGTCGCTCGTATCGAGCATGTTGTTGGAAAATTTAAGGGCTCCTAAAGACATCCCGACACCCAGTTCCATACAGTCGATGATGCAGAGCAGGGGTGTTCCCGTTTCATACTTCAAGGCTTGGAGAGGAAAACAAATTGCGATCGATGAACTAGTTGGTAACAGGGACTCTTGCTACGGTTTACTACCAGCGTACTTAGATGCGGTGAGGCAAGCCAACGAGGGCAGTAGCACCGATTGGGAGATAGACAAAGGCAGTCGGTTCAAGTACATGTTCTTGGCATACGGCGCATGCATCAGAGGCTTTACGTACATGAGGAAAGTCATTTCTATCGACACGACTTTTTTGAAGGGAAAGTATAAGGGTGTCCTGATGATTGCCACTGCCCAAGACGGCGATTACCATTAATATCCTGTAGCATGGGGCTTGCCGACGGGGGGGGGGGGAGGGAACGGAGTCATGGGCGTGGTTTCTCTCGAGATTGCGACGTTATGTCGCGGATAGCGACGATCTCGTATTAATTTCTGATCGAAACAATGGAATAAAGAATGCAGTTCCGATAGTTTTCCTGAATGCGTTTCATGGTTTCTATGCGTGGCACCTTCAACAAAACGTGAAGACGAAAATGAAGAAGAAAGGTGGTTGCCCGATTTTTTGGCGTGTCGCGACTGCCTAGACAAAGAGCGAGTCCGACAGTACTTTTAAGCAGCTTGAAGCAAAGTACAATGACGTGGAAAAGTATCTTGACGAAGTTCCAAAGGAAACGTGGAGGCGAGCATATTGCCCTAGATCAAGATACGACATAATGACGACCAATTGATCGGAGTCTATAAATGCGGCTCTACGTAAGGACAGAGAGCTTTCAATTATTGGACTGTTGGACTCTATTCATCGATTCATGGTTCAGCAAGCATCGGCGATCTGCGGAGGCTTCAATCGCTGCGGACATGACTAGGTTTACGCCGAAGGTGGAGTCCATCATACGAGAGTGTTTCGCCGTGTCGCAAAAATTTCATGCGTCGGAAGTCGGGCATCTAACATATAACGTATTCGGGCAGCATGCGAACGAGGTGGTCGAATTGGGACTGCGCAAATGCACCTGCATAATGTTTGACATCGATCCTATCCCATGTCCACTCGAAGCCAGCAGGCGCATCCGAGTCGTAAATCGTGAACTCCTTTTTTGATACATCAACAACGAACAACGCCCATCGGCCTCGCGTATGCATGGGGATGGAAACTTGGGTCGCTAGATCCCATGACCTGCTCTTCCAATCTTCCTCTTCTCCCATCGCGAACGGGAGCAATCTCTTGACGCCTTTCCCACATGGCTTCTCGAGTAGGTTTAGCACCCCTCGATCATCAACGAGCATTTTAAACCTAGTGGGCATGTGCGCGACTGAACTCGCAACCGATTTGCTAACTTTCTGCATGTTGACGGCGCCAGCGAGGCATTCATTAACGTGCTGCAGACCATTTTTCAACACAGTTTGAGTAAGGTGACGAAAGGTATTTGGTAAATTCATACGTACCATCTCATCGAGTGGAATACCCTCAGTCGCAAGGTTCAGGAGCCATCCGGGGTCGTGTTGTTGTAGCTTTCCGTCGAATTTTGCACCGGTAATCTTCATCAGTGTTAAAAGAGTACTTTCCACTTTTGGCCAGAGTTTGGTTGCCTTGAGCTGGATATGCCGCTCGAACGTCGAAAGGTTTGGAGCTTTGACTGTATTCGTCGAGGGGAAATCGGTGAACGGCGTCATGTGATACCAAGATGGCTTCTTCGTCCGCTCAGGGGTCTTCTCTGTCACGACGCATTTTTCTTTGTCGTCCGCTTGGACAGAAACCAAAGCCTCAGCATGCGTCTCCAACTGAGCGTCGTCCACTGGAGGCGCGGCGTACGTCTCGAACTGAGCGTCTCGTCCTCCTCCTGAGGATCAGCGTGCAGCTCGACCTTCCAATGCGCGACGTCCCGAGCCTCGACGTCCGTCGCGACCTCGTGAACCCCGAGACCATAAGAGCCTATCCACGATGATGGGACCATCTCTTCTCTTCTCTCTGCCTCTTCGCCTCTGTCACGACGCCTTTTCCTTTGTCGTCCGCTTGGACAGAAACCGAAGCCACGGCGTGCGTCTCCAACTGAGCGTCGTCCTCTGGAGGCTCGGCGTGCGTCTCGACCTGAGCGTCCTCCTCCTGAGGATCGGCGTGCATCTCGACCTCCCAATGCGCGACGTTCCGAGCCTCGACGTCCGTCGCGACCTCGTGAACCCCGAGACCATAAGAGCCTATCCACGACGATGGGACCACCTCTTCTCTTCTCTCTGCCTCTTCGCCCGTCCAGACCTATTGGACATAGACTCTGTAACGGGAATGCGCCCATTTCGACGGACTGTGACCGTCCCATGCCTCTTGGCTCGGACAGCCTTTCTGTCCCATGTACGATGTGTTTCATCTCTCATCGTAATCTATACAAGAAAACTTGAAAATAACTAGATATTATTTTTCACGTCCTTAAGTATAAAAACTAACGGTAACCCCGCTCGGCGTGTGTAGCGTTCGATCCACCTCCAAACTCGCTTGGATCGACATCTACATCGTAAATAGTAATTGATAAGTAATCTACAGAACTAATTAAAAACGTAAGTATAAAAAACTTACTATAACGGGCTACGGTAGGCGGGGTGCGCGATCCAACAAAAAATCTGCTCGCCAAACCCAGAACCGAGTTCCCCAACTCCCTGAGGCTGTCGCCCCACGATCGCATTTGGGTCCAATGTTTCTCGTACGCATCCCACCTTCTCACGTTCGTTGATCACCAAAGATCCTCTTCTTCTTGAAACTGATGCAAGTGCGTGTCAAACTGGTCGAATCAACAAGTTGGTGAAATTTTGCTCCACACGACTTTGCCATTCATCGAAGCGTGGACCCGAGGCGAAACCACGACCACTTGATGGACCCGTCTCCGGAGTTTTATGAAAGCCGTGCTCGTGCGGCTGTTCGGGGATGCTGACGTGAGGCACCATCAAATCGTTGTCGCGGCGGCCACTGCTCTCGATCTGATGGATGGTCTCACGTTCCAAATTCTGCCGGCTAGAACTCTCACCGCGATGGCGGGGGCTGCAGGAACACCTAACCTCCGCTCCCTGCAGGAGTAGGTCCATCACACGATCGAAAAGCTCATGTGCGCCCCAACGTCAAAAATGCTGTCCCTAAAGTACGGTCCCTCCAGCTCGTCCGCTGACGGCACTATCAATCCTCGTACATGGGATCCGTCAGCGTGTAATGCGACGGACTTCAAAGTCGGGCATCCCTTGCGACTCCAATTTGTCATCAACCACCTGAGCATGCGTGGCGTGAAATCTTCTTCTTTGCGACTCGCAAACTCGTCAGCAACGCCCGGTATGCACTCGTATGCTAGTATCTGAATACAAATAACGCAAATAATATTAGCAATCATGTCAAAACAATGTATGGCAAAGCTTAATTATAAATCACCTGAAGTGGCTGTACGAACCCACTTATCAGCCACTCCCGTTTGATCTCCCGTAGATTTTTTTTAACAGCGCGTATAACGTCCTTGAAAGCCACGCTGCCCAAGGATATTGCGAAAAAGCAAACCGGTCTTCGGCGAGATGAAGGACACAGGGACTGACGACGGTGTCCTTCTTGGACTTTCGGGCCAACAACACCGCGGCGGCGAAGTAGACATTCGCCAACTTCAGCTTCTCAAAGTTTACACGTTCCTCGTTGCCAGCCAAGCCCTTCAATGCAATCTTGACGTGCGACATGCGAATTGTTGATCTACCGCCAAAATGTCTCCTCGCGAATGCTTCATCTTCGTTCACCGACGGTAGCGCGGCTTCGAACTTCAGCCGGTGATTAGGCAGTACTCGGATTTTATGGAGTGGTTTGTCGCCACCAACCATCCACAACTCTTCGCGATTGTGCAGGGTGGTCTGCCTCTGGATGATGTACCATAGCAACTGGCCCGAGAGGTTAAAATGAGGCTCCGCACTAACAAGGCGGCCGAACGGACTCTCGGCACAAAAATTCTGAAACTCATCCTGGTTAAGACACGGTCTTGTCAGCTCGCTGGCCTCGCTGTATAACGAGGTCAGCGTAAGACGGCAATCAGGAACTTCATCCCCTGAACTAAACTGCTTCTTCATCACAACCTAATTTATACGTAAAACACATTTTAGCCAATTACTTGGTATGAATATTGACAATAGAAAACCCTTATGCACATATGGGCAGGGGACCGCATCGCATATGCTGACATTCAAGCACTTATGCGAATGAGATCCCTGCTCATGATCAGGGGACCTGTGCGAATTTTCACGGGACCTGTGCGAGTTTTCACGGGACCCGCCCATAAGATGATGGTCCAGGCATGGGTCCCCTGCGTATAAGCGTGGGTTCCCTGCTTATAACGCGAGGGTCCCCTGCTCGTAGCGCGCGGGTCCCATGTTGTTCTCCGCAGGCGCAAGGTCACGGGACCCACGCGCTACGAGCGGAAACAGGGGACCACGCTTATACGCAGTGGACCCGTGCTGGGACCATCATCTTATGGGCGGGTGCGTGACGACGGGTCCTATGCTTCTAAGCACGGTCCTATGTTTAGCATGTGTCCGCACCAAATTAGGGTTCGATCGATTAAATTGAAGACGAAGAGTAGAACAGATACCTTCACTCTCTGGGTGTTCGCGCTGATTGCCATTATAGATTGAGGTTAGGATTTGGGTTTTACTTGCAGAGAAACGATTTGCAAAACGTTTGGTGTGCAGAAGAAAGAACGATTGAATTGAATTGAAAGTTAAAGTGGTGGTTGCTTTTTTACTTTTACTGTTCCATTACGGGTCCATTCGCTACAGTAAAACCTGTAAACCCTTTAATAGCCCTTTATGTTTATTACATAACTAACCTAATTAATTACAACTATCTATATATTTTTAAACCTAATAAATATTATAAAATATAGTTAATTTAATTTAAAATACAATACTACTTAGATCAGGGTCATAATATATAATGCTTAAAATTAAATGTAAATATTTAGATGTAAATCATTATCACGTACAATGCAATAGCATATCTTGATAAAATTATTAAATTATTTATTCTACTTCTTCTTTTTCTCGCCCTTGTCCAACCCGAGCTTGTTCGACATCCTTCTGCACGGCGTCGTTTCGGACAGCCTCGCCAGGTGCTTGGCTCACTTCGCTCAGAGCTTCTTCGTTGTCGTTTCGGACAGCCTCGGGTGCTTGTCCTTGGATCACTTCGTTCATAGCATCCTCGTCGCCGTCTAGGAATCCGTCGACCTCGAGAGCCTCGTCTTCGCGTTTTAGGAATCTGTCGATCTCGGCCACGATCCACACCCTCCTTTGGGAGAGGTCGACGCCGAGGTCGACCTCTAGATGGCGGCCGTGGTAGTCCAGGGGTTCGAGTTACGGACGATTTTCTGGAGGCGGGCGACGATTTGGGCGTCCGTAAGCATTCTTCCTGTTTTGTTTCTAGGATTAAATGTTATTTTCGGATGCTGAGTGTTTGATAATGTAGACATAATTGACGCCCTACAGCTTGCAAAACCGTAAGACCTTTTCGAAACCCTAACATATAGCGCGGGACCAAGCTCTGGTGCGCGGGATCCAAGATCTTGTGCACGGGACCCAAGCTTTAGTGCATGAAGCATGACCACGAGTAACATTTCTTCCAACGGAAATTCGACGCTCTCATGGCCACACATCAGTATATAACATTTGAAGAAAATGAATGAAATTAGGATTTACGACCAACGCGTGTATGGGGGCATGAGACCTATCAATAAGAAGTGATTCTGCGCGGGTCCCCTGTTTTGCGCGCAGGTACCTTGCATTTATGTGCGGGTCCCATGATCTAATGCACCGGCACTAATGTATGGGAACCATGCACTAATGCACGGGTCCCATGAAATTATGTGCGGGTCCTATGAATTTATGTGCGGGTCCCGTAAATTTATGTGCGGGTCTTCTTTTATGTAGGGTCCCATGATCTAACTGCGGGTTGCCTGCTTTCAAGCAGGGTTCCCTGATCAACTGGACGTTTTAAAAAGCGAACATTGAACATGTTTGGCATTCCAAACCGGAATTTCGAAGCTTTGAGAACCCATTTACTTGGAAACATGGTTTAGAACTGAGAGTTACAAATTTAGATGGTTATATTCAAAATACGACCAGGAAAAATACTTACAGTGAAGCTTGAGGTTCGCAATCTTTCACTGAGGACTTTCGAGTGTTCTTTCGCCTGTGAAGGAGCTGATATGAGGTCGGATCGACTGACTTGCAGAAGCAGAAGAAATCGTAGGTGATTTTTCTTAAGGACGATGAGGAAGAAGAGAATAATTCGGTGAGGTGGAATGAATGTTTTCTGCTGCAAAATGGACGTGCAACTTTTAATTCATTTCAGGCGTTGTATTTTATTTTTTTTTTTCTTTTTTATTAATAATAAGGGATTACAAGAAGATGATTAAGTGTTAATTAAAAAGAGTGCTATTGACAAAAAAATAAGTCAAGAGTGCTATTTTTTTAAACTTGACCACGTCAAATGCTATTTTTTAAAAAGACCCTGATTGGGGAGATGGTCGTTTAACTCTTGCTACACTATATGCTAAGCACCAATGATTAATAATTACAGAGTTTTTTTACGTGTTAAATTTCTGATATGAGGATATTGGGAAGGGAGATAGATTGGGCTGTAAATATGAGGCCCATAATGTAATTGGGCTAAAAACATTTATATTAAAAACCAAGGCCCATATACAACCCAATAATAATTTGGTTTATCAAATTTCTACCCACCAATTCAACAGTAAAATCTCTTTAAATTAATAGCATCGGGATCATTAAATTTATTAATTTAGAGAGTTGTTAATTTATCGTTGAATTAATATTTTATTAATTAAAACAGAAACTCAGCTATTTCAGCTAATGGCGAACCGAATCAAGTTAGGACAAGAGTGAATATTAATATTCATATTAATACAACTATATCACATACAACAATTTATTAATAATAACATTGATCAGTTTATTTGTTGTAATGATGATTTAGATTTGTACATACAATTATTGCGCACCTTACTACAAATAATCCGAATTAACAGGCTGAGATAAAAATTATATTTGAATAGAAAAATAATCATTTACCAAACTACCCTTACGATATATATACTACAACACAAGCCAAGTGCATCGTCCTCATTTCTACTTGAAAAGAGAATTGTCTCGTCCTCAAATTTACTTGAAAAGAGAATTGTCTGCAAATTTGGAAGTCTTCGTACCTCAGAACTCGGTATAAAATTGCATGTATATTAAATGAAGGTAGCCTTTGACATTAATCTTCAATGCAACACAATAAATATTTTATCTACCCTAATTTAAAGAAGCTGGCAAGAATCCTTTTCAAAATTTTCCTGCAGATTTTGCAGTTGCTTATCACATCTCCGTCGATAAAATAAAAGAACACTCGAGAGATCTATAAAGATCTTATATACGGACAAGTATACTCCAACATAATAAATGAGGCGGCCACAACAGTTTTAACACAATAATTAGGGATGGCAATGGGTCGGGTCTGAACCGGGTTTGGCAAGACTCGGGATCGCCCCATTTATTTTTTACTGGACCCGTTACCCGATCCGCCCCGAGACCCGTAATAATCAGGTCAGACCTGCCAGACCTGCCTAAATATAATAGTTTTGATGCATTTGTCACAGCTCTTTAATTTTCAAACATCAAATTTTTTTCCCAATTCAAATACATAAAAACCAAGTGATAGACAAAATTATTCATCAATCAAACGGCGGTGTCAGATGGTTGGGGCTGTCGCAGGTGAGTGTTCGTGGTGTCGCATATGGTGGTGGCCGACGGTGTCGCAGCTGGTAGGGGCCGGCCGATGGTGTCGCAGCTGGTGGGGGCCGGCTGGTGGTGTCGCAGTTGATGGTGGGGGCGGCGGTGTCGCAGCTGGTGGGGGCCGGCCGATGGTGTCGCAGCTGATGGTGGGTGGTGGTGTGGTGTCGCTGTTGAAAAAATGCGGAAGAGAAGTGAGAACGGCTGATTAGAAAAGAAAGGCAAAACCTAGTTTGTATACATATAATATAATTAAAGTAATATTTTATGCGGGTCGGGCCCCGGGTCGAGTTTCGGGCCGGGTGGACTAGACCCGCGACCCGCCCCAGACCCGGCCGGGTAGAAGGATAAAAATCCATAACCCGCCCCATACCCGATTATTTTAAAAGGGTCCGAAGTGGGTCGGGGTCTGAACCAGGCCCATTGCCATCCCCAACAGTAATCGAAAAATTCGAACCGAATCTTAGCCTCAGGCGAAGTGAAGTCTCTGAACAAGTAGTGGGACCTAATTTATGTTTTCTTTGCACGGATTCATTCTTCTTTTCTTCAAGTGATTGTTTTCGTCCTTACTGTTTAGAAAGGCTTCTGTTTCGTTAGATAGGATGAGGTTAAAATTGTCTTTTGGCGTAAATTATATCTAGAAGGATCTAAAAAGCAAACATGATGGATTGATCCATTAGTAAGTAAACTAAACATCTTTTATATTCCATTTATAATTGCCCAACTTGAACTATTTATCTTGGGCTTAATGCAATGTCTTGTAATCGAACATGCACCATATGTATGAACCGTCAAATGGGCATGCGGCCCACGTGGCGGGCTGTAAACTTTTAGGCCCGCTCCACATGCGCCGCGGGCTTTGGCGGTGCCCTGCGAAATATAAAAATATATATCTATATTAATAATAGATATAGAAATAAATTATATAGATTTTTATGTTTTTTGACCTATAAATTGTTGTTTAATAACATAAATAAATTAATATTAAAGAAGTTGATTAAGTTAGATATATTTTCCAACTTGAATTCTTTTTTATTATTTTTCTTATTTTTTCATTTTCTTATTATTACGGGGGACAGGCGAACTAAGCCCGCTACCCGCGCCGCCAGGCCGTTTTGTCAGCTCTAACCGTATGATTCAAATGAAATAACAATTAATTGATAGTGGAGTTGTTAGAGCTGGATTTTTTCAGGCTTGCCGGGCTGCGAGTTTGGCAGGCAGGCCTGGTGGGCGCGCAATTTAATAAATAATATCTTTTTATATTACATAATTGACATTAATAAGTTATATATGTTTTTTTTATTTTGAGGTATAATTTTTACGTTAAGGAAGTTTTATAATACAAATAAATTATTAATCAAGAGATTCGATTAGATTAGAGGTAATTTTGACTATATATTTATTTTCTTTATTTTGCCCTTTTTTTCTATTTTTTTTATTATGGGTGGGTCAGCCCCCAAATAGCAGGCCTACCCGTGCCGGCCCGTTTTGACAGCTTGCAAGCGTTAATTTAGTAATAGTATTAATATTTGTTTACCAAAAAAATAAGCACCTTAGTAAAAATGTAAATAAATAGTTTAGGCTAAGGCTTAGAACGTTGTCATGTTTATTTTTAATTAATATTTTGCGATTGCCACATCAATTGATTTAATGACAGACAGCTTCTACGTGTGTTTCACTTTAATAGAAGGGAAAATTTTATATCAGGCCCTGGCAGAATTTTTTTTTAGTTTTAAGGACTCAATTTTTCTTAAATTTAGGGAAAATGGACCACAACTATGTTTTAACGAAAATACCCTTAATAAAGTAATTTCTGAATGGGTATTTGACCTGTTTTATGTTACACAATTATAATGATTTGTTACCGTAAAAACCGTAAGTGTTATTTTAACGTCACGCTACTTATCGACAGTATGGTTATTAACAGACATAGTTTTTACATTGGACTATCAAACCCTATTTTTCACATTGATTGAGCACAGTCGATTATTAACACCTTGTTTTGTTTTTCATAAGTATTGATGTGGTATTTTGTGTAGCAGATCTGTTTCGATAATTTTTGGCATCATACTGTTTTTTACTACAAAAAATCAAAGCGCTACTTAGATTATCTAAAGTGGTACTAAAAGTACAGTATCTGTTACTAAATAAACAATAAAAGTTACTCTTTTTCGATCATGTGGTATTACACCATAAACCCTAAACCGCAAATCCTAAACCCTAAACCCGGCGCGACGACCATTAGTGTTCTCCTATAAAATATCGAATCATTAGCGTTTCGATTTTATTACATGTTTCGAGATTGAAAATTGGAAATCTATTATAGGAGCATTGCTTCCTATAATGATGAATTTTCTGTCTAGGAAAACAGGGGGAGATGGTTGGGTGGAGGGTTCAAGAAGGCTTATGAACCCTTCTCAGGGTTCAAAATAGAGGATCACAGGCAATCGAAACGCTAATGACTATGACAGTTTTGCGCTGAAAAAAAACACTTCTTTTCATTTGGATAACAAATAGTCTTATATTGAGTACCATATGGTGTCTGTTTAGTATGATGTCACAGAAGCAACACATCATTCAAAAATAATACCGAACCCTAAACCATAAACCATATATGACAATTATAACAGTTTTGCGCTAAAAAAACACTTCCTTTTATTTGGATAACAAACAGTCTTGTATTGAGTACTATATGGTGTCTATTTAGTAACAAATGATGTCGCAGAAGTAACACATCATTCAAAAATAATACAGCTTCCTGCAATAACACATTAACAAATGATGTCGCGGGAAGCGGTACTATTTTTGAATGATGTGTTACTTCTGCGACATCATTTGTTACTAAACAAACACAATATGGTACTCAATACAAGATTGTTTGTTATCCAAATGAAATGAAGTTTTTTTTTCACTGCAAAACGTTATAATTGTCTCGAAACTTGTTATCGGATTATAGGTATCCAACGTAATTTTGGCATATGTCGGGGTTAAATATGTCTTTTCGCATCATTTTAGGCCTGACCACTGAAGCCCATTGAAGTGGGGCTTGAACCCAAATACAAACATCTTAATGGGGCCTGAACTTGAATTAACCCTTAATAGAATATAAAGATTGTGATATGTTGAATTAGAGGTGTTCATACGGTTTCGGTTTCGGTTTGCCGGTTCGTAACCGCCGGTTTGAAACCGAAATATGCTTAAACCGTAACCGAACCGTGGTTAACCACGGTTCGGTTACGGTTTTGGAACGGTTTCAACGGTTTCGGTTTGAAACCGCCGGTTACGGTTTCAAACCGGGTTTTCAATTTTTTATTTTTTTTGGCTTTTTGTTGTTACTTGGAGAATAATAAAGAAAATTGATTTTGTTTGTACGCTCAAAGTTCAATATTTTAAAAAGAATTGATTATTGCTTATAAAACTCAAGAAAATGTGAAAAAAATACAACTTAAATATTTTTAAAAAATAAAGAATATTGCTTAAAAAGTCTACCATTAATCCCCCTATTTATAGAGAAAAATAAAAAATTAAAAAAATATAAAATAAATCATATAGTTTGGTGATATGATTGAATTTTTTATTCTTTTCTTTGTAAATGGTAATGGATATGACTGTTTGAATTAGTTTTTTTTTTAATAATTTAATATATAAACCCGGTTAACCGTCGGTTACAAACCGCCGGTTACAAACCGGCGGTTTCGGTTCTAGAATATCACGAACCGAAACCGAACCGATCTAAATAACGGTTCGGTTCCGGTTATAACCGAAACCGTTGACCTCGGTTAACCGAACCGTTGACCGCCGGTTCGGTTTCGGTTCGGTTCCGGTTTTTGAAACCTTCTGAACATGTCTATGTTGAATTTGATTTTGTTGGATACTAATAATTTATTTTTCATATTTGAATTTGTATTAGTTACATCTCTACAAATAATTTATTTTATAAATAGTAAATGTTTAAAATTAAAATTTCACCTATTAAAATCTTATACTAAATATGTATTAGTATACGAACATTGCGGAAAATATTACTGTATATTATATTCTTTCTAATATACTTTTATTACCAAGTGGTAGATGCTCTATTTCATGCGTTGCTTCGATGCCACTCAATTAGGCTCCCAACAAAGAGATGTCATGCTTAAATCACAAGTATTTTTCTGGCCATTTTTTTTTTCCAAAACCGACAAAATTTTATAATTAAGGATACGAAAGTTTACAATGTGCTGACTAGCACAATATCCCTTTGGCGTACCATCAAACGAAAGGGCAGAAAGACCTATTCTCAGGTCCACAAGAAACAAAAAGAAAAGGAAACAAAACAGAAGCGCAACGTACTGATTCAGTTTACACTTATAAGATACTTGGTTGAAAAAACAAAAAACGAATGATGAAAATCCACCGAAACATCTTGAGCTGAAAAAATGGAAGCATGGAGCTCTGAATTGGATTCTTCCCCATTATAAATGCAAAAGGCAGCAGTTCCTGAAAATGTAGCAATACAGCGTGCTGAAAAATTGCTATTTGAGGCTTTGTGTTGACTTCGTATCATTTCAAGCATCATTGTTTATTGTTTTTTATATCGAAGTCCCCAAAATAATCAAAAACAAAAGGCTAATAACATTCCACATGCACGTATAAACATTAATGATCCAATAAAAGCTTGATTCCCCATAAAATAAACGATCTCAATCCATGTTACGTAAGACGTACTTAAAGGTATTACCAAGAACATAATTTAGAGATCTCACATTTCGCTGATATGTCGCATGTGAGTTGCTTGGGTTGTGAATTACCATTGCCGTCAACTTGTCATTACTATGAACAACAATAATAATAATAATAATAATAATAATAATAATAATAATAATAATAATAATAATAATAATAATAATAATAAAAAGAATTAAATTGATTGCTATATGTGTTATATCAAGGGCAAAAGACGAGTCTACTAGGTTCGCAAACTCATTGAGCTGTATGTGCTATTTAAAAAATATAGTTTTTGGTCTTTTAAAATCACGACGTCATACGTTGGGGGCATCTACCTTAAAAACACTCAACATCAATTGGAAAAATCTTTGAAGATACCAATGAGAATTGAAAAATATTTTTGATATAGTTGACAAGATCTTAAACATAGGGATACTTATCGAACTTCGAGCGGCAACCGAAAAAACCTAAATTCCACTTTTTTTCTTACCCAAGGGAATATTAAACAGAAGGTGATGCCCTTTTTCTTTTCCGAAACGATAGCTTGCCATTAACTTAAAAAAAGTACAACGAGCTAAATAGCCCACAAAGCCCTCTGGTCACAACACAAATGCCAGCGGGGAAAAACACCTCACAAAGACGATAGAAATTCCCACGAAAGGAGACAAAGACACCTCATAAAGAGGACTGAACACTCCTACGAGTGGAGACAAACTACCCTCACGGGGAAACAAAAGCTGAAAGAAAACCGGTTCCAAAATTACAACAAGAAGAACTAAAGAACCTACTAAAAATTCAAGCTTAAGACTCCAAATAAATGGCTATTAAACTCAAATTTGAAGCACTCATCACTTTCTTCCGTCTTCACTTTGAATAACTTGTCTTCTTCAGAAAGAACCTCCAGCAAAAGAAGACAACTCCTACTAGAGGAGATAAAACTCCCTAACCGAAAGAGTCACGAACCCACAAACTAAAAACAATCCGACTAAAAAGATAAAGACGAACCTAGATAGAAACAAGAAACAGCCAGACAACAGCCCAACGCAACAAAAAAAACCACACCAAAACACAACAAACAAAGGCATACCCATGTACACAACAAACTAAGACAAACAAAGTAACACACAAGAAATTAGGGGTGGTAAATAGGTTGGGTTGGGTCACATTCGGGTTCAACCATTTAATAAACGGGTTGAAAACTTCAACCCTAACCTGACCTGTTTACTTAAACGGGTTGAAATATCGAACCCTAAGCCGACCTGCTTTAACCCAAATATAACTCATTAGCTCGCCAACCCATTTAAAATTAAAAAAGAAAGAAAAATAACGAAATAATCAGATTATAAACCCAAATTAGATAAAACAATAGAGAGACAAAACATTCGTTTTTCTAATCATCAATTAAAATTCCAAATACTACAAGTCATATAATTAAGGACATTTTTAATAATTTACATTATTCGGGTTAAATGTGATAAACGGGTTGATTTCGTGTTGAAAACTCGAACTCTAACCTGACCCACTTAATTTTCGATTTGGGTTCGTATTTACCCATTTACTTAAACAAGTTAAAAATGCTAACCAAAACCTGCTATCTTTGGGTGCGATTCGTGTCGGGCTGGCGGGTCGGGTCGGTTTTTAGCACCCCTACTAGAAATGCCGCAAACCAAAAGAGATGACAAACACAACACGCACAAAGGTAAAAAAGCTAAATTATCAAATCTATTCAAATGAAAATAACATAAATGGCTGTCTCCTCCATCTTCGTACCTAGGGTTGCAAACGAATCGAATCGAGTCGAATACCACAATATTCTATCCGTATTGGGATGACAATCGAATACAATACAAGTATTCGAATATCTAATCGAATCATAAACTCGATTCTTATTCGTATTCGGAAATATTCAAATCGAATATTCGAATACTCGAATATGGATTATATTTTAGGGTGAAAACAAAATCTTGGAAATGGTACAATTTCTTAAAATTTTGTTCTCCATCAATGATAAGTGTTTTAACTTACTACATTTTCTTTCATTAATGCCATTATTCAACGGAAATTACTTACTAGTTTTAAATAAATATTAATTTTGCAATTTATGGTTGATGGTAATTCTACTCTTACCACTTAGAAATAAACAAAACTTCTAAATATATAAATATTATTCTTTGATTTATTTTTAAAAATCTTTCTTATACCATAAACATTGCATATTAACCTAAACAAAAACAAGATTACTAGACATAAGTTTATTTAATAAATGTGTAGAATTAAATAATAGTTGTACGGTGATAATTTAATTGCGTGAAAGAATTTAAAAAATAGTTATAAAACCTTCAAAATTATCTACAGATAACTAATAACTAATGGAGAAAAGTAACTAGGCATAATAACTAATAACTTTTAGTAATAAAGATTGGATTGCAAGAATGGCATCTGCTGATATTGAAAATTGTAAATTTTACTTTTAGTAATAGTATCATAATTAATTAGGGAGTTTATATAGTAATTTTGGGGGTGCGTATAGGATTTCCCATCATATATTTAGTTTTGATTTTAAAAATATAATATGTAAGATAGTTTTGAAATATGCTAGTCAATACTATCTTATGATCGTCTTTTTACAATATGCTGTAAGTAATATATACCGAATGATATATTATATTTAAATATAGATGGGCTTGTTGATTTCTAAGTTTGGACTATAATATTTATCTTGGGCTCCAATATTCTAAACGTTATTAATGGTTATTAAATTACAAGCATTGATAATATATTAAAATTTATAAATATATATTAGGATTGCAAATGAATCGAATCTTTTTGTTCGATTCGAAATTTAAGATTCGGATTCAAATATTAGAATATCAAATCCGAGTAAGAATATTATTTTCGATTCGAATAATTTTCGAATACGAATTCAATTCGAATTTTTAAGAATATTCAATTCGAGTAATATAATATATATTAAATAATATATTATAAATACTTTTGGTTAAACTAATATATTAATATGAATGAAATAATGGCCCAAAGTGAAAAGCCCATGAGTTAACTGAAAATAGTAAACTAATAAACAATTAAAAGTAAATCAAAAGTCCTAGACTATTGAATTGCTTCTTGCAATAATATGAGCCACCGTAGTTCTGCTCTCCCTCGCACAGCCACCTGCGGCAACTACCAGTCGCATCTCTCTCACGGCCACCAGAAATCGGCTCTCCCTCGACCTTCGAGTGCCAGACGCACGTGAATATAGGGGTATAGTTGTCATTATGTTCTCCGCGAGAGAAGACTATTTATGTAGCTGATCAGCTCTGGCATTTCTTTACACACATACAATCATTTCGCAGATCTCAGAAACAAAACGTGTGATCCTCATGTAACGATTATGTTTTAGCATTTGAGGATCTTATTTAACATTTTTTCTGTTGTTGCGTACGATTGTTTCATTTGCTTGGTTCTGTTAGCATCTGGCTCATACGCGCATGCAGAGCTGTGTGCTGGTGGGCGTGATTGATGGCATGAGTGATAATCATGATTATGTGAAATTGTTCCTGTTAGGTTTAGGTTTGTCAAATTTGATTTTCTTTTTTAAAATTGATCGCATTGAGTATGTGCTTGATTGACGTTGCATTTTAATCGATCTGATTTCTCAAGGTGGTGCTTGATTTTGGAAGTGTGCGTTTTCGTCGTCTGATTTCATTTCGTTAGATCGGTCTTCTCTTGTTTCTTGAGGGTCATAAATGATATTTCGATGTTTATGATTTTATCGAACATGATAACTGTGTCTCTCTGGGCTGGCAGGGAGTATTTGTCTCACAGATCTGAGATTAGTTTTTGGCTTTGCCGAACATTGTGTGATATTTTGGAAATTTCAAGTAGTATTGTCTTTTTGGTGATCATATCGCAGATGTGATTTCTGTTTGGGTTCAATCAATTAGATCTGAATTTGATATCTTTAATCTCTTCTGAGTTTGTTATGTTCTGTGTCAAATGCAATTTTCATTGTCAAACTTAATGAAATCAGGTTCTTGGTAATTGCTATTACTCTGAGAATTCGGTTTGTCGTCTCATGTATACAATTGAACAATTGAGTACCGAATGATTTGATGTGTTGTACACATCGACTAGCTCCTCAATTCAAATACCTAACCTGTGTACTTCAAACGCAACAGGTGACACAACTGTAGAGAAAAAATGGTGAAGATTTGCTGTATTGGAGCAGGTCACGTAGGAGGACCCACAATGGCCGTGATAGCACTCAAGTGCCCCTCCATCGAAGTAGTGGTCATCGACATCTCCATCCCTCGAATCACAGCATGGAACAACAATCAGCTCCCCGACGTAGTCAAGCAGTGCAGAGGGAAAAACCTATTCTTCAGCACCGACGTAGAGAAACACGTCTCCGAGGCAGATATCGTCTTCGTCTCAGTCAACACACCAACCAAAACCCGAGGCTTAGGAGCCGACAAAGCAGCAGCCCTAACATACTGGGAAAGTGCAGCTCGTATGATCGCCAACGTGTCCAAATCAGACAAGATCGTCGTCGAAAAGTCGACCGTGCCCGTCAAGACAGCTGAGGCCATCGAAAAATCTTGACCCACAACAGCAAAGGGATCAACTATCAGATACTCTCGAACCCCGAGTTCCTAGCCGAGGGAACTGCGATCGAAGACCTCTTCAAGCCCGATAGGGTCCTCATCGGGGGAAGGGAAACCCCAGGCGGGCTCAGGGCGGTTCAGACTTTGAAAGGGGTCTACGCTCATTGGGTCCCCGAGGAACGAATCACCACCAACCTATGGTCCACCAAGCTCTCAAAGGTAGCAGCCAACGCCTTCTTGGCACAGAGGATCTCATCGGTGAACGCCATGTCAGCACAACAATCTGCGAAGCCACGGCGCTGACGTCAGCTAAGTGGCCTACACCGTGGGCAAGGACACTAGGATCGGCTCAAAGTTCCTCAACGTCTGCATTGGAAGCAGAGAATCGATTCGTGAAACGCTTGGTTTCATCCATGTTCAACACAGTTGCGAACAAGAAAGTAGCCATCCTCAGCTTTGCTTTCAAGGACACTGGCGATACTAGGGAAACTCCAGCCATCGATGTGTGCAAAGGGCTGTTAAGGGACAAGGCTAAGCTGAGCATCTACGACCCGCAAGTCACCGAGGATCAGATTCGAAGGGGCTTAGCTATGACTAAGTTCGACTGGGACCATCCCCTTCACCTACAGCCCATGAGCCCAACTACGGTCAAGCAGGTTCAGACCGTTTGGATGCTTACGAGGCGACTAAGGATGCTCATGCTGTCTGTATTCTTACGGAGTGGGACGAGCTTAAGAAGCTCGATTTTCAGAGGATATACTGTTGGATTTTATTAAATCAAATGGGCTTTGGGCCCAAATGGGTATTAACCCATTAATAAAATCGGTTTCGGTTTTAATTAAATCGGAAAGCCATCGAATGTCGAAATGAGAAATCGTTGAAAGATTATTGCCAAAGCTATCTGCCACGGACCAGACGCAACCGAAGAATCAACATATACAATAATATGCAGAAGCCTGAGTTTGTGTTCGATGGGAGGAACATTGTCGACGTGATTAAGCTCAGGGAAATCGGGTTCATTGTGTAGTCCATTGGCAAACTGCTCCTGTGCTTGGCTCAAGGATATGCCTGCTGTTGCTTGAGTAAGATGTTTTTAGACCAAATTCTGCTCTGTTGTGTTGACATATGATGATTGTTTATTTGAAGACTTGTTTGTTTTGATTTTACAGAAGTGAGAGATGTTTCTTGTGCTTATTATAGTGAGGATTGCTGATGTTCCTAACTGGCTGGTTTGTCTACCTAAATCTTAGAATCTTTTAACGGTTTTTCCTTTTTCTTTTCCTCCATTTCATGGAAGGAGTACTTTTGTTTGATATGTTCTTTTTACGCTGTGTTTTGCTCAAGGAAATTTTCGAAGAAAAGAAAACTAAATTCACTAGCTTTTTATTCCTTTTACTCGCCATTTGGTGAAGCAATTGATTTTCTTCCATAATCTTAACATAAAAGCGAGTTTAGGTTTTCTTTTCTCTTCCTCTTCTATTATTGATATCAATGAGACACAAAACTTAGTTTTCCTTTTCTGTTCTTCTAACTAAATTTTGTAATCGAAACCCTCCCTTACACTATGTTTGGTTTGAGGAAAGTATGGTGGAAAAAAATGAGAAGAAACAATGGTTTCCATTAGTCCTTTCTTTCGTTTGATCACCATTTGGTGAGGAGACTAATTTTCCTTAGTTTTAAGTCAAAACTAAATTTGATTTGATTTTCTTTTCCTTTCTTTAACCATTGCTTTGATCAACCAAACATGCAAAAAAGTTTTTGTTTTCCTTTCATTTTCTTTTCTCTATTTATTTCCACAAACCATACACACCTTTAGGGTGCTCGTATTCGTATGTGGAAAATGTTTCGAAATTAAGTTGACACGTAGAACAACGATACTCTTCTCGCTTCGATCGATGTACCTTGACAGTTTTCCCAACCAAAAGACTCTTAATCAATGAAGGTTAATTCTATTTGATCTAAGGAAGAACGTTCATTAACCTCAATGATTGTAACATTTTATAAGACTAACTCCAAATAAGACTGTTTAATTGAACTTGCCGACACTATGCCAAAAACGTCAACAACACGACGGTTTTCTTCAATAAAATTTATTACAACCATGTTTGACTCGCATATATGTAACACTATTTAGAAAAAAACCTCACACCATCTTCATTCAACTTTCGTTAACTACGAAAGCCGACTTGCCTTGGCCGTTTCTCCCTTTTGGTATCTGGCGAACCTTTACAACGAACGAATTGATCAAAATTTCACCCAAAAACCAACTTTTTTGTTTTGTCCAAAATTTCATCAATCAATGCAGTGATCCCAGATTACCTACCGTCTTATTCAGATCAAGTAAGTTTACATACATCAATGGTATATGGAGTTAGATAACGAATGATTGTTGATTTTGATTTTGGCCATTTTCTGATTGATTGGTCGAGGAGATGATGAGGTTTTATAAGATATACTTTGCTTGGCTGATAAAAGAGATGGTAATAGAATTAGATTCTGGGTTAATTTTGTTTGGTTTAATGATTTTATGGGGTCTTTGGCAATGATATCTCTCTGTGTATGTGTTTTATATGCTTGCTCAGAAACTGACTACATTTCTTCCGATAAATTCCGATCCAATTTTCGATCGATTGCCAGTGGAAGATTTAATTCTTGATTCAAAGATTCATTTTTGTGATAAGCTTGAAAGATGTCTGGATTATCATTACAAGATGAAATAATGGAGGTGGACATAAAGTTTAGGTTGATTAATGGAACTGATATTGGCACCAAGAATTATCCTCTAACTACAATGTACTGAGTTTGAAGGAAAACATCATATCCCAATGGCCCAAAGGTTAAGATATATCGGACCTATTTGTGTTCCTTTTGTTCTTTTTGTTATCTACGGAATATCACAAGTATGACGAACCCCTGACTTGCTGTGTTATGTTGTGTTATGGGACAACGACATTTTTAGACCATATAATGTTTGTGGAATGGGCGTTTCTAGTTCCCATATTTCGAGTTGTTACTTTTAGTTCCCAATATTACCGATTTTGAGCTATTTTTGTCTCCGACTAATCACTCGTCAGTTTAGATGGAATTTAACTCGCGAGAGCACGCGATCTCCTTTTAGTCGACTTATATAATCATAACTCATTTTCTTCTTCGCCTTAGACGCGTGATCATCGTTTAGCATCGCATTTTGAGAATGATTGGCATCTCGAAGCTGAATTAAATGTGATGTAATGCAGCTCACATGCTTTTAAGTTGAAGAATACTATGAGTTATGGAGAGTTATGATGACTAAATGATATCATGTCCTCACGTATTATGCAAGGAAAATGATCGATTTCTTCTTCCTTCATCGGTCTTTGTACGAATATTCAGACGAAGAAAATCGGCCAAGAACGACAAAGTCATCAAGCTGATATGCGCAGGAAGAATACTAAAGAACAACGGGACTGTCGGGGAATACAGAAGCCCTAAATGCGATGTCACGATCATGCACGTAGTTATTCAACCTCCACAAGACGAAAAGGTTCGATTTTCCACATTGGAATTTCTACTTATACCTAGCAAAAAAAAGGATTAGTAATTATTTTCAGTCCTCTAATCTACGGAGTGAGACATTATGAGGATAAAGAATACAAGGGGTAACATTATACGAACAATAGCTTCCAAAATTAAGCAATTTATGAACATTATAAGTCTGAAAACTGAATTTGAACGGATGCAGTCCCCAAATTTGATAACCTTAGAATTTAGGGAAAAATCCTAAATTGCTTAATTTTGAAGGTGGTTGTCCCGATAAATTCTTTTTACTTATATGTTGGTCCACCTGTTACCAAACAAGGATCAAAAGATTATTAGAAAATTAAAACATATGAAGCACCTTTTAGTGTGTGTTTATGTGTGTGTTTAACGTAAGCGTCTTCATGAAAATTTTCTTTTGATGAACCCTAACAAGGGTAATTATGGGCTTTATATACCACAACTCTTGATATATTAAAGCCAAGTACCAAACTTTTACTTAATACAAATTGTCTCCCCAAACTACTACAACCCATTAATATCAAAATATAAACCTGAGACTTAAATAAATAGAGGACACTATAATTAATTCATAACAATCTCACTCTTAGTGTCCTCTTCCTCTTGTTGGCGTCTTATGGGTCTTCCTTTTCTTGGGGCTCACCAGCACGTAAGGAGATTTTCTAAGTCCTAAGAAGTGCTCATACGATCGCAAACTTCTTCGAAAGGATATTTTCTCAGAGATGGTATCGATCAGCTTCATGTATTTTGCTTGGACTTCGTGCTCGTCGTATCTTAGCTGCTCGAGAATGCTTCTGATTTGTTTCGAATGATTAGGAGGGTTCCATCGCTGAACTTGTTAATCTCTGACGTTTTCATTAGCCTCTTCTCTCCCTTGTAGTTAATGTAGACCACTGACTGATCGTCGTCTTCATTGATTACGTGGCTTTCACCAAAACTTGGGTCTGGGACTTCGAATGATGGCTTCGTGAGATTTACCCTCTTCATGTTGCTTTCCACTGCCATTTGAAGGTCGCAGGTTGCGTTGAATTTGACTTGGCGCATCATAAATTGCTTAAGAGCGACGTATCCAACATTGAGGTCTGGATTTTGAAGTATTCCAAGGAGCCTATAGCTTTCCAGCGTCTGATCAATGTCTTCACTTCTGATGTAGGAGAGATCGCCTTCAGTTAGTTCTTCGATTGTTCCATCTTCTTGCCGTACCTTGTAGATAGGGATTTCGTAGAAGTCAAGGCGAGCTCGTCGTACTCCCATGATGCACTGATTCTGGCTCTTTCCTTCTCTTCTGTTCGAAGAGTATCAATATCTGCTCCTTTTCCTTTGAGCATAAGTCATCGACGGAGAGAGAGTAGGTACCGAACAGCGGTTGGTCTTGAGAGATGAGTTAGGCCTCTGAGTTCAAGCTCGTCTAGCTTCTTGATCATATCTTCCTTCCTCCAGATTCTTCTTCGCGTCTCTTCTTGATATGGAGCAATCACTGGCATTTTCCCATGGCAGCTTCAGTTCTTCTCCTATCTTCGACTTCGAGGGGGGGGGGGGGCACTCCTCATCGACGACGCTGTTTTGAGAAGCTCGGGTTCTGGAATTCAGCTTCATAGTTTTCATCTTCCTCGAGTTTATCATCGTCGATAAGGGCCAGGCTAACGTTTGCCTTCATTAGGAAGTATCTGACATTCTCCATTAAGCCCTTGGCCATGGCTGGATCCATCGGCTTTTTTAACCAGTCACCGTTGAAGATTTATTTTTCTACGGTAGTGTGAGGATTATAAAGCTATTTGAGAGATATGGTTGGTTCATCTGTCTAAAGGGATAGGATTGGGGATGATGAAGTAATTAAAGGACTTCTTTGGCTTGTGGAACAAGGAAGGGAAAGGCTTATAGTGGCTAGGTCGTGGGAGGTGGAAGATGTAGTGTGGGCTGGAGAGGAGGCCTGTTGGGTTGTTTTGGTAGTAGTTTGGGTGGATATTTTGGTTTGTGTAGGTGTTTTGATTTGAGTTGTCTGCTGCAGTTGAGGCTGAGGCTCTTACGTCTTCTCCCCCTCGGGACGGCCCTCATCTTCTGGGTCGTCACGTGGTTGACCAGATGGCTAGGCCTCGCCTCGGCAGGTGAACGGAAGCTCGAGACGTCTAAGGACCTCCGCTTCATATTTGGTGAGCTTCAGTGCAGTGCGGAGTCTGGCCATCACGACATCAATGAGTTCCGTTACTGGAATGCTCCATGGGCCTCTGTCGGGATCAGCGGACGAATCATGTCGAGGACGTGCTTCTTCGGTGATGGGGGCTTTGCCTTTGTTGCGAGTCGAAGTCCCAAGTGCATTGTACACTCGGGTCATGATAGAATCTTCAAGGCCTTTCGCGAACTCTTCAGGTCGAGCATTTAGAGTGGCCACCGTCACAAATGGGGAAAATAACGAGGCGGAGTCACGAAGACATTCCGTCGTCGCAGCATCAGATATGATGGCTGATGTGCCGCCTGTTTTCATAGGACTTGTAAATCCGAAGCCACTTAGGCTCATTGTTGGCATTGATGCTGAGACGGACTCACATCAATGGCCCAAGTCAGTAGTTGCTGTGATGTTGACTACTTTGGGTCTTCCGCTCTGCTCCTTACTAGCTTCTAGTACAGAGACGTTGTAGAGCGTTCTGTCCAGATCACTAAGATCTAGAGGTGCAATAAAAGGTGTATGTGCCCTAGTAAATAGAAAAAATATGGGTGGTGCGAACACTAGACTTGTCGTGGTCAAAGAAGGTGCAGTCTGAGGCTGAGGACTACGTAATACAACATCGACCCCCTCCGAGCAAGGTGGTGATGGCTGACGTGGTGCCTTGTGTGAAGGTGAAACCATCGTCTTTTGAGAGACGATTGAGTGGCCAGGTTGGGTAGTTTGCGCGATTGGACTAGTGGTCGCGACTTCTACTCGGGGGAAGATAAAGTCATCCCCTGCACCTACGTTCTCGGTCCGGGTTATTTGTGGACTTGAGGACGAGAAACACGATCCTATTTTTGTTTTGTGCGTCGTTCCTGCTTGCGGCTTAAGTCATCCCCTTTTATTTTTCTCTTTCGTTTGCGTATGGGGGATGCGGCACTTCCTAGACCTATACTTGGCTCGTGGGTTTGGCTTATCCCTGGGTTAGGCCCAACTGGAATGTGTTGGACTGTGGGAATTTCGTCGAGGTTGTTGGCTCTCATGTAGGCTTTGAGGATTGTAGAGTTGGGGTCGAGTAGTTGTAGGAGATGTTCGGGAATGATCATCCCTCTTGGTCAAACTGTCTTGGACGAGTATAGAGATCCGAGCTTGGGAATGTTGTATGCCTCGGCGGGGTCTCGTCGCTCGATCTCTGGAAATGTGTCCATAAAGTGTCGGACAAAGACCGGCAGCCACCACAGGTATAGAAGAACTTGCTTCCCTTTGACATTACCCCGTCGCCTTCTTTGGTCCAGTAGATCCGACCAGATAAGTTGTGCGACATCATAGTTTTTGTTGAAGGTAATGCCGTGAAAGATGAGCATTATGTTGCAGTTGCATCGGTCTGTACCACTGTGTTTTGGGGATAGGCATTTATTGACGATGAGAAAGAGGGTTCGCCGTGGTTGAGGAATATCCTTGGCTGTAAAGTCAGGGAGGTTGATGATTTGGCTGGGACCAAGTTTATATCCCATAAGTATGAAGTCAGTGATGAGATTTTCATCACTAGGGTGTGGATCTGTATTTATTGAGAGTGGGCGATTAAGGCTTGTGCGTAAAATGTTTTAGTGAGGATAACGGTCGTATTGTCAATTTGGGCGATGAGGCTGAGAGTGTTTGGGAGATCAGTTGGGTTTTTAAGAGAGTCCCAGAGTGGTTGAACGTACACGTTTGGGACCTTTTCAGTGATGGTTAGGGGTGTGTTGAGGTGGTGGTTACGTAAAATGTGTAGGATTATGGGATCTGCGCAATTGGCCTTACTAAAGTCAAGTTCGAGATTGTTGGGTATTTTATCGGCCCATTTTGCCCATGCAAGGATCTCTTCGACATCCCGCACCATTTTACCTGTTCTGCAGATAAAGATTTTGAAAATTAGCAAATAGATGTGAACTATATAGAAACATAACCCATGTTAAATTTTATGAGATAAAGACTTGGGAAAATCTGTGCGTGTATTTGCTAGTTCAATTTCTACAAAGGACTTCGGGTGATTGAGGGGAAAATCGGACAAGTAGAGAATCCGGACGAAAGAGCAAGGTCATTCGCAGTTTTGGGCTTAGACAGCATGCTAAAGAGCAAGTTCGCCGAATGTAAATTCAGGCGAAACTCGGGCGAAATGCTCTTCAATTCAATTTCGGACGAAATTGCTCTTCAAGGCAATTTCGGGCAAAATGCACTTCAAGTCAATTTCGGTCGAAATGTTTGCGAGGCAATTTCGGGCGAAATACGTTTTAGAGCAATTTCGGGCGAAATGCCCTTCATAGCAATTTCGGGCGAATTACTGTGTCAAGCTACAACACTACACATAATTTTGGGCGAAATTCCAAATGCATTCAAAACCCTTAAACCCTAAATCACGCAAATCTACAGAAGATACAGAAAAATACGAGAAATTTGACAGATTTCGAAATGTTCTTACTGAAACACTGTCGGGAAAACTCTGAGCAAGAACTGGAATTTGAGAGCAGATTTGACGAGGTTCGGCGTCGAAGTCGAGAGCGTTTCATGGAAAAATGTTTGTTGATAAAAATGAAAGAAAGGCAAATTCGGGCGATAATGAGATAAATAGGTTGAACATGAAATTCGGGAAAAACTTGGAACGGTGTAAATTCGCCGAGAAATTTGAAGTGACGTGCAAATTCGGCGATTTTGGTGAGAGCAACTTCGGGCGATTTTGAGCTGTAAACAAAGGGTTTGAAGTTAAATTTTGGGAAACTCTTGGACCTGTGCAAATTCGCCGAGAAATTTGCACGTGACAAACGGGAAATTTTTTTTAACAGTTTAAAATTTCTTAGGAATTTTTTTTTGACCCAAAAAAAAATTGATTAAGGATAAAGTTAAGAGAATCATGCTAAGCTGCCATATGCAAAAATGTTCTACAAATAACACAGAAAACAATAATTAGCCCCAAAAAAATAAGTATCAGATCGACAAGTTTTACAAAATTGATTGTGTGAGGTGAAATACGATAATCGACAGAGAAAGCGTCGGTTTCTTTCGCGGCACTGAACCCTCAAGTCAAAAAATTGTCTAAATCATCAATTATGTTTGGCGAGAGAATAATGATTTATGTGTTTCATGCCTATAAATAGACATGACTCGAATGACACCCCAATATCAATCGCAACTTACTCGTTTTGTATCATCTCATACTTAACTTTTAGCTCACACAGATGAATTGGATGCAGCAGCAAGATCATGAAAAAGAGAAGGAGGAACACGCAAGGTTAAGGCGTAATTTTGAGTGCAATTTGGAAAGGCTCGCGTTTGAGTTTTCGCTACTTTTGTGCTTGTTCGTTGCTGTAATGGCTATTCTGTATAGGGTCCTTACAAGGCGTACTAGTTTTTGAGGATATTTTTATGTATTTTGATAATGTAATTTTCATAGTTCGAGTTGTGGAAGTGTTTTTCGCATTTTGAGAGTATATTACGTATTCGCGTTGTAAAAGCGTTTTCATATTTTTGAAAGGTTCGCCAGTCGTTTAAAGATCAGTCCAGGAAAAACAGCTACTCCCCCTCAAATTGTGCATATCGTTCAAAAGCTCCCCATAGATTAGAGTAAGACTTGCAAAAACTCCCCCTCAACTTAAGCATATATATTATCATGCTCCCTCTTAATTTATGCAAAGAAATTTCCCCCTAGGTTTAGAAAGAGATTGCTATGTAAGACACCAAATATGTACAATTTTCAAAAGACGCCGTCGAGTTAAATTGCCTAAGGTTTGCGATTCAGCATGCCCAACTCAGATACAAGAAAATGGAATCGTGTTTCATCCAATGCCTTGGTAAATAAGTCAGTCAATTGAATCTCAGTATTTGCGAAGTACATGGCAATCGTGCCCTTCTCCACATGGTCTTTTATAAAGTGATACCTAATATCTATGTACTTTGCGAAAGAATGGTGAACGGGGTTACAAGTTATGGCAATGGCGCTCTTTGAGTCGTTATATATAGGAATATTATTGAAATCAAACCTGTAATCCTGTAGTTGTGTTCGAAACCACAGGATTTGAGAGCAGCAACTGGCCGTAGCAACGTACGTCGCCTCGGCAGTGGAGGTGGAAACATAGTTTTGCTTCTTAGATGACCAACTTACTAGTTTGTCAACTAAGAATTTTAGGCCTCTAGAAGTACTTTTCCTGTCAATCTTACATCCTGCAAAATCCGCGTCAGTATATCCAAGTAACTGAAAATTTGAGTTCTTAGGATACCATAGTCGAAGTGTCGGGGTTCCTTTGAGATACTTCATTATTCTTTTCACACCTAGCATGTGTGGCTCATTTGGATTGGCTTGGAAGCGAGGACATAAGCATGTGGAGAACACGATGTCAGGTCTGCTAGCTATCAAATACATGAGCGATCCGATGATTCCTCGATATGTGGTTGGATTGATCGGCTTTCCATCTGGGTCGGAGTCAAGCTTGCTGGAAAGAGACATTGGGGTGTTCTTCGTAGTAGAATTATCCAAGTTGTACTTCTTGAGTACGTCGTGGATGTATTTTAATTGACAAATGAAAATGCCTTCTGGAAATTGTTTAACTTGAAGTCCAATAAAGAAGTTGAGTTCTCCCATCGTGCTCATTTCGAACTTCGTCTTCATTAGATCACCAAATTCTTTGCACAACTTAGGATTTGGGGACCCAAAAAATATGTCAACATATATCTGAACAATGAGAATTCCTGAGTTATGTCATTGATGAAGAGGGTTGTGTCGATCTTTCCTTTTGTGAACCCTGACTTAATCAAAAAACAGAGAGTGGCTCGTACCAAGCCCGTGGGGCTTGTTTAAGTTCATGGAGAGCCTTCTCTAGGAAGTACACATAGTCAGGGTGAGGTTAACTCACAAAGCCTGCAGGTTGTGCCACGTAGACTTCTTCATTAAAGACCTCGTTTATGAAGGCTGTCTTGACGTTCATCTGGTAAATAGTGAAGTTCTTGTGGGCAGCATAAGCAAGAAAAAGTCGGATGTCCTCGATTCGAGCGACGGGGGCAAAGGTTTCATCGTAGTCGATTTCTTTTTGTCGTTTTTAGCCCTTTGCCACCAATCGAGCCTTGTTCCGAATGACGATTCCATCTTAATCTCTTTTGTTCTTGAAAACCCACTTTATTCCTATAATTGTTTTGCCTGGTGGTCTTGGGACTAATCTCCACAGTTTGAGTCGCTCAAACTGATTGATTTCTTCCTGTGGTTTGTATCCAGTCTGGATCAGCTAATGCATCTTTGATCCTATGTGGTTCGTTTTGACTTAGAAAACAGGCATATAGATTCTCGTTTATTTTTGAGGAACGTGTGCTTATTCCTTGATTTGGATCTTCGATAGTTTGGGAAGTTGGGTGAGCTCTTGTACATTTCCTTGTGCGGGGAAGTGATTGAGTTGATTCTTCGTTGTTTGGTTCCTCGCTCATTTCAGTTTCGTTGGTACTAGAGATCTCAATGGGGGCTTGAGCCATTTCCTGCATTAACCGACAGAGTATTTTCTACGTCTTCACCGTGAACTGGCTGAGAGGTAGTGGTAACTTGAGGTTGGGTACTTGAAGTCATCTCATTAGTCTCAGTTGAATTGTGTACAGATGGAACTGATGTATTACTATTCTCGTAGTTTTGAGGAAGATTCAGTTGTGGAGCGGTTTTCGGCCAATTTCGCACCAAACCACTATATGCGGTTTTTTTGAAAAAAATTCTCAAACCGCGGTTTTGAAAAATAAAAACCACATGTACGGTTTCGAGCGGTTTGGTGCGGTTGCGGTGCGGTCATGTGGTTTTTAACCGAACAAAGAAAATACTTATCGAATGAAAAAATAATTTTTAAAAGCGTTAGGCGCTAAAAGGTGATGAGGCATCGCCTTGCCTCAGAAACCAGGTGCAAGTCGAGGTATTGCCTCATATATCGAAGTGTCATCATTGTCCCAAAAAATTAGTATCATTATCTTACTTATGTTAGGCTTTAATTATATTTAGAGATGGCAATGGGGCGGGTCCGGACCCGGATCCGCCTTGGACCCGCCCCGAAATAACCGGGTTTTACCCGATATTCTGGGTCTCGGGGCGGGTCCCGGGTCTCAAAAGAAGAAACCCCGGCCGGGTCCAGGGCGGGTCCCGGGTCTGGCAAACCCCGCCCCGAGACCCGGCTCGAAACCCGCCCCGGAAATATATATATTATAATTCAATTCGTAAGTATGTATTATATAGAATTATTGCTAATATTATGAATAGAAAATCTGTTGGTGTTATGGTAGAGGCTTGGTATTATAAATGTAAGGTCGCGGGTTCGAGTCTTAAACACTACATTTATCCATTTTATATTTTAAAAAATAAAAAAAGAAATAAAATAAAAAATCAGTATAACTGGGTATGGCGGGTTGGATACGCCCCGCTAGGGTCTGACCTGGGGCGGGGCGGGTCTAGACCCGAAGCGGGGGGGGGGGGGGGGTCCCGGGTCCCGGGAAAAGTAACAGGGGCGGGTCTCGGGTCCGGCAAAACCCACCCCATACCCGCCCCATTGCCATGCCTAATTATATTAGGGTCACTTTTTTTATTTAATATATTGGTTTAGCTTTGTGGTCCGCTTGGAAACTCAAAATATAAATAGTAGGTCAATTTGTTATTAAATGTTCGAGACGTATCTATTTTAACCCTACATGTTCGCCGATTGTTCTTATAGAAACATGTTTAACATAAAAAACAAAATTAAGTATGTTACTAATGATATAACTTTCATATAATCAACAAACTTAGCATATAACTAAAAGACTTCTTAGTAAAGAAACATGATTAAACTAAAACATAAATTTCACATACGATTAGTGTACGAGAAAAATTTACGGTGCGGTTATTACGGTGCGGTGTGTACCAAAAATTCACACCGCACCATTATTACGGTGCGGTTTTGTGAATACAATTAAATCGCGGTTTTGGTGGTTAATTGTATTATACGGTGCGGTGTGGCGTGGTGCGGGCGGTTCGGGCGGTCCTTTGCACACCCCTAATCCTCTCTGACTCTAAAGTTGAGTATGTAGTTTTGCTAGTGTCAATTTGTTTTTCTAGTGGGGAAATTATACTAAGCAGTTTCAAACTCTATCTGGAAAGTTATCCTTTCTGACTATAGATTTGATCACAAAACAGATATTCTCTGATTATAGCTGGTATATATGCATTAGAGCTACTTGGTTTTTTGAAACCTACTTCTTCGGAAGAGGGCGTATAAATAGGTAAATAGTCATCAGATAAAGGTATTTCTCTTGTTCTGTAACTATTATTCAGATCCTCATAGAGCGGGATTCGGCCCAGTCCCCTCTATTTCTCTTATTCTTTTCCAGCACATCTAGTGCAGATGAGCTCGTGAAGGGCATAAGACTAGGCATATTCACTAGTATATAAACCTAATAGGCGTCGCCACTATAGGCGCCGGTTTCTGGGAAAGCGACGCATATATGTCGAATTTGAACGATTTTTGTCGAATCTTTCGTGCATTTGGACTTTATATGTGGTTCTTGTTCTAAATAGGTAACAAATCGATTAATTTGGGTTAATTTGGGGTATTTTTTATTCAAAATTAGGGTTGGGCGATTTCAAAATTGGTTGAGGCTTCGTCTCGCGTGGGCAGCTACGATTTGGGGCTTCCTCGATTTATTCGGGCATCGTAGGTAAGTTTTACGCTCCGCTATGCTTTAATTATGTTTAGTTGTTTTTGTTGCTTCATATGTGCTTTTGGCTTGTTTATGTGTTTAGTTGCTTCATATGTGCTTTTGTCTTGTATATGTGTTCAGTTGTTGCAATATATGTGCTTTTGGCTTGTATAAGCTTAGATAACCAGTCAAGGTTTGCTCATTAGGAGGAAATCTTGAGTGGTCCCCATTTTGGGACTTAGACGTTTACTATGGCTTTAGGCTGTAAATGTGTGGTTGGGCTTCGTTATTGATGAAGAATTTGGTTTTATTTCCAAAAAATGTTTGCTTGTGCGAATTATTTGTTAAAATATTCATTGGTATTCTTTTGGTTCTTGTAAATGGATCGGAGTTGGATGTTTAGTAATCGAACATCAGCAGCCTTTTTGAATGGCATAGAGGAATTTATGAAATGTACAGAACATAATAAGAGAAAAAAGAGGCAATTGAAGATTCATGTCCGTGTCGTAATTGTAATAATTTACAGTGGTTGAATAGTGTGACTATTAGGGAACATATGATAATTACCGCTTTTAAACCCGAACACTAGTTGGATATGGCACGGTGAGACCGTCACTGAAGCTAGTTGTGTGGGGGAATCAAGTAGTAAATTAGTGGCACCAATTGAAGTCGACGATGTTGTAGTTGAGAGTTCGTCTGACGAAAATGATCGTATGAGGACATGCTTTGCGATGTTCAAGAAGATTTTGAACAACATCCTCCAATATTTGATAGTTTAGTTAGGGACAACAATATCCCTTTATACGATGGTTAAAAATTCACAAAGCTATCTGCTGTGTTCAAACTGTTGAATGTCAAACAAAATTTGGAATTTCAGACAAATGTTTCTCTACGCTCTTATAAATATTCTGGGATGTGTTTCCTGCCGATGATGAGCTTCCCACGTCGACGTACGATGCAAAGAAATTGTTGTGCCCTCTAAATTTGCAGTATGAGTTAATACATGCTTGTCCCAATGACTCCGTACTTTATAGGGGCAAGTATGAATTTGCTAATAAGTGCCCAGTTTGTGACACTTGGCGTTATAAGCAAAAAGATGAAGTCAATGGTCCTCCTGCTAAGGTTCTGTGGTATTTACCGATTGTTCCTAGACTAAAACGCATGTTCTCCGATGCCGATGTCGCTAAAATGTTTAGATGGCACAACGAAGAACGAATAAAAGATGGAAAGCTGAGACATCCGGCAGATTCCCCTCAATGGAGAAATATTGATACTTTGTTTCCTGAGTTTGGAGTTGAGCTACGGAATCTTAGGCTTGGTCTTTGCACTAATGGGATAAATCCACACGGTGATACGAGCAGCCGTCATAGTACGTGGCCGGTATTCCTCTGTATCTACAACCTTCCTCCGTGGCTTTCAATGAAACGAAAATACATCATGTTGTCTCTGTTAATATCGGGTCCTAAGCAGCCTGGTAACGACATTGATGTATATTTAGCTCCGTTGATAGATGATTTGAAAACACTGTGGTACGAAGGTGTTGAGGTTTACGATGCGTACGTCAAATCAAGATTTACCCTACGTGCCATGGTATTCTGCACCATTAATGATTTTCCTGCTTATGGAAATCTGCCTGGCTATAGTGTGAAGGTCAAGAAAGCTTGTCCAATTTGTGGGGATAATACGGACAGCTAGTGGTTAAATAATTGCAGAGAACACATTTATATGGGACATCAAAAATTCCTTTCGCGTATGCACGAATATCGAACAAGGAAGAAACGACTACCATTGTTTACTGGGAAGAGCGAGACTTCTCGTGCACCGTTTCCTTTGAAAGGCACAGAAGTGAGTGGCATCGTTGCGAGCATAAATGCACAATTTGGTAAGAAATGCAAGTTGCCAAAGGAAAATGTATGGAAAAAGCAGTCAATATTTTGGGACCTTCCATATTGGGAGCAGCTCGCGTGCGACATTGTATCGATGTGATGCACGTTGAAAAGAATGTTTGTGACAATATCGAGGGACTCTTTTAAATATGCCTGGTAAGACAAAAGATGATCTTAAAGCCAGACAAGACATAGTTGAACTTGGACTGCGGCCCGAGCTAGCACCAATTGAGAAAGGGAAAAAGACGTTCCTTCCATCAGCTTGTTTCACACTTAGCAGAGCTGAGAAGTTAAGCTTCTGCGAATGTCTTAAATGTATTAAAGTGCCATATGGATATGCTAGCAACATAAAGAGATTTGTATCCTTAAAAGATCTGAATTAGTGGGATACAAATCTCACGATTGTCATGCATTGATACAACGTCTGTTGCTAATCGCAATTCGTGGGATACTGCCGAAGCACGTTCGTCAGTGTATTTAAAACCTTTCTTCTTCTTCAATGCTTTTTTGCAATAAAGTACTTGATCCCGAGCTGCTAGATGACCTGCAAGTTGATGTTGTGATTACTCTGTGCCGCTTTGAAATGTTTTTTCCACCATTTTTCGACATCATGGTACATCACATCGTTCATTTGGTGCGTCAAATCAAGTGTTGTGGCCCGGTGTACATGAGATACATGTATCCATTCGAACGATTTATGGAAATCCTCTAGGGATACGTTAGAAATCGATATCGGCCAGAAGGTAGCATTGTCGAAGGATACACCACAGAGGAATGTGTTGAATTTTGCACCTCATATTTGGGAAATGTGAAAGATAGGGTGTAACGACCCGACTTCCTAGATACGTATTTTGGCGGATTTTCGCAGCTTAAGCAGCGGAAAGCCCATTTAATTAAAACTTTAAAATATAATAATACAAATACGTTTGATGTCCAAATCCATAAGTCCAAACCCAAACACATTTTTATTCATTGGGCCGAAGCCCAATAAGTCCAAGCCCAAATTTAAAAAAAAAAACACGAAACATAAACTCGTTCCACAGGTCGCGTCCCATGTACTGCGCCGCCCTCAAAAGTCCGTGGAGTCACCGCCATCAGCCGTCTTACCTACACACGTAAACCCTGAGCTTTTGCCCAATAGATGAAAATATGTATGAATGCAAATGCTCTCACATCCCGAACCCGACACATCTCACAAAATGCACGCTCGACTCTTTTCTCATATCTCATCATCATCTCAACTCATCTCATCACAATCAGGGCCCGAGGCTTAGGAACTAAAGGCAACACGCGCGCAGGGGTCAGTAGCTCGGGAGGCCCCACTCCCCACAAGGGTCAGTAGCTCGGGAGGCCCACTCCCCACATCAATCATATAGTGCGCCTTAGTCCTAACCTCAACTCATACCATTCGACAACCATCACTCGGTCATAAACTACCCCACTCATCAACACTATACAATGTCACCGTGACTACGCACGATTCTCTCCCCTCATAACACGTGTATGCAAATGTCATGCAATTAAAATGCAATACATTAAAATGCAAATCTTCATATCATGTATCGGCCCGAGGTATCAGCTTGGCCCGATCCGAAAACTATCGTACGCTAAATAATCGGGCCCAAGAGCCCGCGTTCCGAATTACTCGGCCCAAAACCTTACTCATCGATCTCTCCCCGAAGTTTCACTAAGAGTTCCCAAAATTTAATCCTTTTCACTTTATTTAACACCCTAATTTCAAAATTGGTCCCTAATTTAATATATTTTAAAATTCTATTGTCCAACTTTCAAAATATCACTTAAATTTCTATTTAAAAATATCTTTTTAAATTTTGCATTTAAAACCCTAAAATTTCATAGTTTACTTTTAAGGATCCGAAAATTTTCCTAAGTTTCAGATCTGCCCCGAAAGTTTATATTTATTTAAAAATCTCTCCTGTTGGGATTTTACATTCTCAGCTCCCAGATTTAAAATTTTTCAATCTAGTCCCCGAATTTTTGAAAATTACACAAAGGACCTCAATTATTTATTCCGAATTTCAAATCTGCCCCAAAATCTTTATATTTCTTCAAAAATCTCCCCTATCCGGATTTTACATTCTCAGCCACCAGATTTTTGAAACTTTTCAATCTAGTCCCCAAATTTTTGAAAATTACCCAAAGGACCCCAATGAAAAATTCATGCAAGCAAATTATTATTATCACATAAACACGAAGATTTCAATATATAACATGCAAAACACGTAAAATTCACAAATCCTATATTGTTTACGTATGTAGGTGATCTTCACCTACCTTAAATTCCGGAGACGTAACGGGTTGTTTCGTGTGATTCCAACCCTAGAGTTCCGATCCCGAGCTCCCGAAGGTTTTTCTCCTCCTCTCTTTTCTCCTTCTCTTCTTTCTCCCTTTTTCTTTCTTTTTCTTTCTCTCCTTTCTTCCTTCTCTCTCTCACTCTCGCAACCTCTCCTCCCCTCTCTTTCTATTCTTTTTAGCTTATTTATTCTTATTTGTCTTCATGTAGTATTAGTTGATTAGGTGTATTAAGTGGTATATTAGTTAGGTTATTTTGTCCTTTCTTTTTTTTTTCTTTTTCCCCCTCCTATCTCTCCCATGTTCTCTCCTCTTTCTTCTCTATTTCCTTTAAATTGTTGGTTGTTTTTGTCCTCTTACCATTATAGAGATGCATAGAGGTGGCTTGGATAGATCTTGTCTCCATGCTCACATGGAGATGGATGGAGGTACATTTATTAAATAAAGGATCTTGTTTTATTTACCACACTCACATGGAGGTGAGTTGAAATTATTTTATTTATTTTTCCCTTACTTAATTTCAGCCAATAATTTTATTATTATTATTATTTTATATTATTGGGCTAAAATTCCTAACATCTAATCTATCTCTCCCATACTTGGGCCATTATTCTCCATTTGGCCCATAATTATTTCGGTCCCTTTTAAATTCCTCGGGTCCAATTCTAAATTCTTGGCTCGACACGGAAAGAAATCGGTGTATGTTCGAAATCGACTTCACACATTCCGAATATTATTGAAATAATCCCGTATTAAATTTTACGGGTATTACATCCTCCCCCCTTACAAGAATTTTGTCCCCGAAATCACATCTAAAGAAATAATTCGGGATAACGATTCTTCATATCACCTTCTCGCTCCCATGTGGCTTCTTCAACCGCTTGGCTTCGCCACAGTACTTTGACTAACGGAATATTTTTATTCCGAAGTCGCTTCACTTCGCGCACTAAGATTTCAACTGGCTCCTCTTCGTAGCTCAGGTCCGGCTTGATTTGCTGGTGAAGTGATTCGCTTCCAAGTACATGATTCGGGTTCGTAACGTATTTACGTAAGGTTGATACGTGAAATACGTCGTGGACTTGGGCTAACGAGGCTGGTAACTCTAGTTGATATGCAACTTCCCCGACTCTCTTAAGGATTTGGAAAGGACCAATGTACCTCGGACTGAGCTTGCCCTTCTTTCCGAATCTTTTCACGCCTCTCATAGGAGATATCTTCAAGAACACCCGGTCGCCTTCCGAGAACTCTAGTGGCCTTCGTCGTTGATCAGCATAGCTCTTCTGACGACTTTGGGCTGTCTGCATTCTTTCTCGGATTTTGGTGACCGCCTCCGTCATTTCTCGTATCATATCGGGACCTAAGAGTGCTCGCTCACCGATCTCGTCCCAGTGTATCGGGGATCGGCATTTGCGCCCGTATAAAGCTTCGTACGGTGCCATCCCGATCGAAGAATGATAACTGTTGTTATACGAGAATTCGATCAGAGGAAGAAATTTGCTCCAGTTCCCTTTGAAGTCTAAGACACAAGCTCGGAGCATATCTTCGAGGGTCTGAATAGTTCGTTCTGATTGCCCGTCAGTTTGGGGATGATAAGCGGTGCTGAACGAAAGCTTCGTTACCATTGATTTCTGTAAGCTCATCCAGAACTTGGACAGAAATTTCGAATCTCGATCCGAGACGATGGACGAAGGAATCCCGTGAAGTCGAACTATTTCTTGAATATACAATTTAGCATGTTGCTCCAAAGAGAAAGTTGAACAAATAGGTAGAAAATGGGCGGACTTAGTTAATCGATCTACAATTACCCAAATGGCGTCGTGGCCTTTCGCAGTTTTCGGCAAGCCGACGACAAAGTCCATGGTAATATGATCCAATTTCCACTCAGGAATAGACAAGGATTGCAGCATCCCAGCCGGCCTCTGATGTTCTGCCTTGACTTGTTGGCAAGTGAGACACTGGCTTACGAACGTCGCAATGTCTCCCTTCATTCCCGGCCACCAGTACGTCTCACGTAAATCTCGATACATCTTCGTAGCTCCGGGTGTACCGAGTATGTAGTGGTGTGCGCCTCCGTCAATATGGTTTTCCGAAGTTCTGCATTATCGGGCACGTACAGACGATTGTTATAGAATAAATTCCCGTCTCCTTGTAATTTGAATTCTGATAAAGTCGTGATTGTTTTCTCGCTTGTCAATTTCAGATACAGCTCGTCTTGCTCCTGAGCTTTCTTGATCTGCTCCGGCAACGTATGGTGAAAAGTTAACGCCGCCATTCTAGCCTCGATCTCGCCAAAATTTATTACTTCTACTTCGAGGTTGTGGAATTCCGTGTTCACCGCCTTTCGACTCAATGCGTCGGCGACTACGTTTGCTTTGCCGGGGTGATAGTTGATCACGCAATCGTAGTCTTTAACGAGCTCCAACCAACGTCGTTGCCTCATATTCAACTCCTTCTGAGTAAAGAAGTATTTCAGGCTCTTATGGTCGGTGTAGATCTCGCACCGTTCCCCGTAGAGATAATGACGCCAGATTTTTAGGGCTAACACAACTGCTGCGAGTTCGAGATCGTGCGTGGGGTAATTCTTCTCATAAGGTTTCAACTGTCGGGAGTCATACGCAATTACCTTCCCGTTCTGCATCAGCACGCACCCCAAGCCAATCTTTGAGGCATCACTGTACACCGAGAAGCCTTGGTACCGGAGGGAATCGTAAGAACTGGAGCCGTTGTCAATCGTTTTTTCAACTCCTGGAAGCTTTGGTCGCATGCTTCCGTCCACTTGAATGGGACATTCTTCTTCGTCAGGTTCGTGAGTGTCGAGGCAATGCTGGAAAAGTCCTTAATGAACTTTCGGTAGTATCCAGCAAGCCCGAGAAAACTCCTGACCTCCGTGGGAGTGGTTGGTCGTGGCCAATCGCTTACGGCTTCGATCTTGCTGGGGTCCACAGAAATCCCGTTTCCGGAGACAATGTGTCCCAGAAAGGCCACTTGCATGAGCCAAAATTCACATTTCTTGAATTTGGCATAGAGTTGCTTTTCCCGAAGAATTCCGAGAACCGTACGTAAATGAGCGTCGTGTTCCTCCTTTGTTTTAGAATAAACGAGGATATCATCTATAAAGATGATTACTAAGTGGTCGAGGAAATCTTTGAAGATCCGGTGCATTAGGTCCATAAATACCGCTGGAGCGTTCGTCAACCCGAAAGGCATAACCAAAAATTCATAGTGGCCATACCTCGTATTGAACGCCGTTTTTGGAACGTCGGCTTCCCGAACCTTCAGCTGATGGTACCCCGATCTTAAATTAATTTTGGAAAATATAGACGCTCCTTGTAGCTGATCGAATAGATCGTCAATTCTGGGCAGCGTGTATTTGTTTTTGATCGTCAGTTTATTCAGCTCTCGGTAGTCGATACAAAGTCTCATCGACCCGTCCTTCTTACGAACGAACAGGACCGGTGCTCCCCAAGGCGAGAAACTGGGCTGAATAAATCCTTTCTGCAATAGCTCATCAAGTTGCTCTTTTAACTCTCGTAGTTCGCTTGGTGCTAAACGGTACGGAGTCTTAGAGAACGGTGCTGCTCCTGGAGTTAGTTCGATCGCGAATTGGAGTTCTCGATTAGGAGGTAGTCCCGGGAGATCGTCGGGAAATACGTCAGGAAATTCATTTGCAACGGGTACGTCTTTTAATTTCGGTTGAGGCGATTCGTCGTTCTTTATTGCAAATAGGAGAAAAGACTCACATCCCGAATTCAGAAGTCGTTGGGCTTTTAAGGCAGAAATTTGATGGATTTTGCTCCTCTCCATCGCTCCCACAAACGTGAACATTTCATCTTCAGGAATTTGGAACGCCACCATCTTCTTCCGGCAATCGATTAGGGCCCCGTATTTCGAGAGCCAATCCATTCCGAAGATAACGTCGTAGTCGTTCATCGGGATCACAATTAGATCTACACTCAAACTCCTTCCTTCGATCGTCACGGAACATTTTTCCAACACTAGATTAGTTCGAGTTGGATCCCCGTGTGGTAGGGTTACTACATAGTTGTAATCAGATAAGGTAGGAGAGATGCCTACCTTGGTCACATATTTGGCCGACACAAACGAGTGCGTGGCTCCAGAATCAAACAACACGGAAGTAGGCACGTCGTAAATTTGTAACGTACCGGTCACCACTGTAGGATTTGCCTCTGCCTCTACATTGGTAAATGTGAACACCCGTGCTGGAATCGGTGGTGGTCGCGCCTCCGCCTCTTCATTAGTCAATGCAAACACTCGAGCTGGAGCTGGTGGTGGTAGCGCCTCCGCCCTTTCATTGGTCATTGCAAATGCTCGAGTCGGAACCGGTGGCGGTCGTGCAAGCGTCTGAGTCGGGTTCCTGGGTTGGTCGCAGGCTCGCGCGTAATGTCCCTGTTTCCCGCAGAGATAGCAGACGACGTTGGGGTTGTATCCAACTCCAAAGCAGACACCGACGTGATTACGCCCACATTGTTGACACGGTGGTGAGTTGTATGACGATCGGTTCGGAACGCTGGGTGGTCCCTGGTTCGGCCTCGGTCGCCAGTTAGATGGTCCCGAGCGACCTCCTTGGTTAGGGCCTTTCCCGAAGAATGGTCTCTTTCGGTCACCTCCACTTCCCTGCTGACTCTCCGTTCTCTTCCTTGCTTCTTGCGCCGCCACGATCTGAGCCTCTGCTTGCTCCGCGATGATGGCTCGTTCGGCCACTTGTGTGAAGTGCACACCCGGGATACCCGACATGCTTACGTCACGGTAAATCTCGGGTCTGAGGCCCACCATGAAACGAGCCACCTTTAATGCATCAGTAGCTACCATGTGTGGAGCGAAGCGAGATAGCTCTTCGAATTTACGAACGTATTCCGGCACCGTCATCCTTTCTTGTCGGAGATTGATGAATTCGTATTCGTTGTGCTTGCTCGTGGGCTGAGAAGTATTTTTCGAAGAACAGTTCTTTGAATCTATCCCATGGCATCGTAGCGGGATCGTTAAGGATTTTGATGGTATCCCACCAAAATCGCGCACTTCCTCGTAACATCGAAACGGCACAGAGAACTTGTTCGTTCCCTGGCACCCGACCGTATACGAACATATCTTCAATTGTTCGGATCCAGTCTTCTGCCATCGAAGGATCGATAGCTTGCTCGAAAGTCGGGGGATTCAGTTTACGAAACCTTTCCCCGATGATTTCCACACGGTCAGGATGTGGAGAGGATCGGTGCTCAGATGAGCTCCGGAAATTGATTAGATCGTGGATTTGAGCAGCCTGTTGCTGGATCAGCTCAGTCAAACAGCGGATGGTATCGTTCTCACGTGTGTTGTTCTCACGAGTCGGGGATTCAGATCCATCCCGACGACTGGGCTCTCCATCATTCGCATTTCCCGATCGTGTTCTCATTTTCTAAGAGTCTACAAGTTCACATAACATAGAAAAGCACACAAAAAAAAACACATAAGCATTTACATGTATTCACGTAATAGTATAAAACTTACAGACGTAGGCTGATCCTCCCGGCTTTTGAGCGGCAGTACATGGACGGTCTACAGAACCTAAAGCCTAGCGCTCTGATACCACCTGTAACGACCCGACTTCCTAGATACGTATTTTGGCGGATTTTCGCAGCTTAAGCAGCGGAAAGCCCATTTAATTAAAACTTTAAAATATAATAATACAAATACGTTCGATGTCTAAATCCATAAGTCCAAACCAAACACATTTTATTCATTGGGCCGAAGCCCAATAAGTCCAAGCCCAAATTTTAAAAAAAACACGAAACATAAACTCGTTCCACAGGTCGCGTCCCATGTACTGCGCCGCCCTCAAAAGTCCGTAGAGTCACCGCCATCAGCCGTCTTACCTACACACGTAAACCCTGAGCTTTTGCCCAATAGGTGAAAATATGTATGAATGCAAATGCTCTCACATCCCGAACCCGACACATCTCACAAAATGCACGCTCGACTCTTTTCTCATATCTCATCATCATCTCAACTCATCTCATCACAATCAGGGCCCGAGGCTTAGGAACTAAAGGCAACACGCGCGCAGGGGTCAGTAGCTCGGGAGGCCCCACTCCCCACAAGGGTCAGTAGCTCGGGAGGCCCACTCCCCATATCAATCATATAGTGCGCCTTAGTCCTAACCTCAACTCATACCATTCGACAACCATCACTCGGTCATAAACTACCCCACTCATCAACACTATAGAATGTCACCGTGACTACGCACGATTCTCTCCCCTCATAACACGTGTATGCAAATGTCATGCAATTAAAATGCAATACATTAAAATGCAAATCTTCATATCATGTATCGGCCCGAGGTATCAGCTTGGCCCGATCCGAAAACTATCGTACGCTAAATAATCGGGCCCAGAGCCCGCGTTCCGAATTACTCGGCCCGAAACCTTACTCATCGATCTCTCCCCGAAGTTTCACTAAGAGTTCCCAAAATTTAATCCTTTTTACTTTATTTAACACCCTAATTTCAAAATTGGTCCCTAATTTAATATATTTTAAAATTCTATTGTCCAACTTTCAAAATATCACTTAAATTTCTAATTTAAAAATATCTTTTTAAATTTTTGCATTTAAAACCCCAAAATTTCATAGTTTACTTTTAAGGATCCGAAAATTTTCCTAAGTTTCAGATCTGCCCCGAAAGTTTATATTTATTTAAAAATCTCTCCTGTTGGGATTTTACATTCTCAACTCCCAGATTTAAAACTTTTCAATCTAGTCCTCGAATTTTTGAAAATTACACAAAGGACCTCAATTATTTATTCCGAATTTCAAATCTGCCCCAAAATCTTTATATTTCTTCGAAAATCTCCCCTATCCGGATTTTACATTCTCAGCCACCAGATTTTTGAAACTTTTCAATCTAGTCCCCAAATTTTTGAAAATTACCCAAAGGACCCCAATTATTTATTCCGAATTTTAAATATGTCCTAAAAACTTTATATTTTTTTAAAAATATGCCCTATTCGGAATTTTACAAAACAAACTCCCTGGATTTTGTAAAATTTCGTTTAAGTTCCAAAATTTTAAAAATAATTAGTTTATACGGCTGCTTTGCGAGAGTTTTGGATTTCTCAATGATCACAAGGTAAACGATGTCCGATGGACCTGAAATTTTAACCACAGATAAAGGACTTGCAAATCTAAATTGTGAGCTATGAATTTTTGAACCTTTTGGCCGAAGTGGATAAAGGAAACCCTAGAAAACCCTAATTCTCCCCAAGTTTTGCTCTATCATCTTAATCTAAAGTCCTCTATCCCTATCTCCAAATATTCATAGATCTAAAAATACTCAATCTCGTGCTCCCTAAGATAACCAACGAAAAATTCATGCAAGCAAATTATTATTATCACATAAACACGAAGATTTCAATGAATAACATGCAAAACACGTAAAATTCACAAATCCTATATTGTTTACGTATGTAGGTGATCTTCACCTACCTTAAATTCCGGAGACGTAACGGGTTGTTTCGTGTGATTCCAACCCTAGAGTTTCGATCCCGAGCTCCCGAAGGTTTTTCTCCTCCTCTCTTTTCTCCTTCTCTTCTTTCTCCCTTTTTCTTTCTTTTTCTTTCTCTCCTTTCTTCCTTCTCTCTCTCACTCTCGCAACCTCTCCTCCCCTCTCTTTCTATTCTTTTTAGCTTATTTTCTTATTTGTCTTCATGTAGTATTAGTTGATTAGGTGTATTAAGTGGTATATTAGTTAGGTTATTTTGTCCTTTCTTTTTTTTTTTTTCTTTTTCCCCCTCCTATCTCTCCCATGTTCTCTCCTCTTTCTTCTCTATTTCCTTTAAATTGTTGGTTGTTTTTGTCCTCTTACCATTATAGAGATGCATGAAGGTGGCTTGGATAGATCTTGTCACCATGCTCACATGGAGATGGATGGAGGTACATTTATTAAATAAAGGATCTTGTTTTATTTACCACACTCACATGGAGGTGAGTTGAAATTATTTTATTTATTTTTCCCTTACTTAATTTCAGCCAATAATTTTATTATTATTATTATTATTTTATATTATTGGGCCAAAATTCCTAACATCTAATCTATCTCTCCCATACTTGGGCCATTATTCTCCATTTGGCCCATAATTATTTCGGTCCCTTTTAAATTCCTCGGGTCCAATTCTAAATTCTTGGCTCGACACGGAAAGAAATCGGTGTATGTTCGAAATCGACTTCACACATTCCGAATATTATTGAAATAATCCCGTATTAAATTTTACGGGTATTAAATAGGGGTTCCTACGTCTCGGCACGACGGACGATATGGAGGCAAACCGTTGACAAAGCCACAATATAAGAATTTGTCGAGAGAATTATGGGAGACAGCCCAATTTTATGTGTTGCGTCATCTGGATGAAGTTCACCCGTTCTTGGAAGAACACTTAGCTAATTTGCGTCGCGACAATCCTACGAAGTCTGAGTTATGGCTCATAAAGGAGCATAACCGATCGTTTTTAGGGTGATTCAGACAGAGGGCGCTGTATGCAGAACATGGGTCGAGTTGCAGTGAAATGATTAGGTGGCTGATCGACACGTGGTGTGCTAATATAATTTGCAAGTGCGACAAGTGATAAAATAAAACGAATACCTAATTACTATTACCGACGTGCGATAGGCAGTGGACCTAACGTTTGTAGTGCAGTAAAGTGAGTAAACGAGTATCGAACACGAGGAATAAACGGATTACTAGTAATAACCTATCGACTCGATATCTAACCTAAATAAGGTGCGCAAATTTTTGTACGAACTATCCTAGCAGATTACTCCTAAATCAACGAGAGACTCAAAGAACACACCTAAACTAATAAGAGAGCTTTAAGATAATAAAGATGTGCTCGGGATTCGAATCCCGCTAGGTATAATCGCCTAAGACAATGAAATATCGTTCCTACGTGGTTAAGACTAGATCGCAGTAATTTTCTACCCGCTCACGAATTTGCTGTCGCCCTAGACGCTCGCGGGGATCTAAGATTTAAGAATTACTAACGGCGAGGATCGAGTATTTGCTTTCGCCCTATACTCGAATCCTATCATCTACGAAGGGTCTAATCGTCGTTTAGATGTCGCCCTAACCGATTTTCCACACGATCACTTTAACACATAGACATATTAAAGCAACGAAACAACTTCATAGAATGATAAATAGTCAAAACACAGAGTCACGATAATTATATGTCTTAACTACGAAATAACCTAGCGTTCATCTACTCCAAAACACATAGGAAAATTAGCTACTCATAATTGAAGGAAAAAGAACGAAAGAAATAAGAAATAAAGGAGAAGAACTCGTGATTTCCTACTGATGGATCTGAGATGGTCTCGTGGAAGGATCTTCGTTCTTCGTTCAATTCTGCGTGGAATTCGTCGATAATTCGTCTCTTGCGCTCCGGCACGTGTTTCCCTATTCTTTTTACCTCTTTTTCATCTCTGGAGGATTTAGGGTTGATATCTGGTAAGCGTCCCCTCTTTCTGAGTCGAATTTGGGCTTAATTGCGCTCATTTTCGCCCGAAACTCGTCCCAAAGTCTTATAATACCAAAATAAGTAGAAATAGGGTGAATAAGTGCATGAGATGTCTAGGAGAACTCTATATTGAGCAATTAAATACTACGATAAGCGTACTATTATATGTTTATCAAACCTCGCCACAGTTAAGCATCTGCTTGTCCTCAAGTAAATTAGAAGTTAGAAAGGGCATCGAATCAAGATGACGGCACAATTGTTCGCAATTTATCATCAAAGCTAGAAAGCACGAAACGGAATCAAGCAAACAATCATGGACATCACATGATGACTTGCACTTGGCGGCTAAACTTCCTTCGCACTGCCATCTAGACTCATACCTCATAGGGATCTGCTCAAAATCACTCAGTGTCTAGGCTAGCATATACTGAATCGCTCAATTCGTGCAATAGTCTCCCCCTACCATAAACTTGCAAGCTAATCGCATCTATACTACTTAAAGTGACAAGCATAAATCTGAGGGTCTTTTCGGGGGGAAACGGGTCGAGTAATCATGAAGCGACAAGCATGATAATGAACACGTAATCTTAGAGGTAGGACACGTAAGCGAAAAATATCAAAGAACATAGCATGATTAAACCGACAGCCACATGCTCCAACATAAGACTCAACGTTCACGCTCCGAAATCCTTGAATTTTCTGCCCGACCCTCTCGACTCAGTTCCCTTTCATTTTATGCCCTTTCACCTTAATTACGCTCTACTTTTCTGCACTGCCCTTATTCCCTAAAAACATCAAGGTTTGGCTTTTGTCGCAAAGAATACATCGTCACCGCGAATGCCGTGTACCTAGGGATACTTATTACCAAAACCTATATCTTGCCAAAGGGTTATGGGCAGGCTTATGCAAGGGATCGGATCATTTTAGAAAACGGTCACGTAAGGGACGAGTCATTTCACGAATAGCAGAGAAGAACATCAAATCATACACTGAAACAGTAACTCTCAAGTTCTACTTCTGCTCTATTCTAATCAAGTCAGGTTCATATAATCTCTGGAGGCTTATTCGGGTCAGTGGCTTCTATAATTTACGAGGAAAGCAAATGAGTAGGCTCAGGCTCAAGTGGCTAACTAATAGGTCAGTCATGGTGGGGAAATCTAGCCATGGACTTAATTCCTAATGCACCCATCATTTTCATGCTAACGCACCAGAAATAGTTTCAACACGCATCAGTCAGGCAAGTTCTAGAGAGATATAAACTAGGCACGTCACACAACCAAGAAAATGACCATAAGTTCGTCAGGCTCAAACTCTCACACGTAAATGGGTTATGTGTACGATTCTCTCAAGACAATGCTATATCGATTCAGGCACACACGATTCAATCAGGCATGCATAGCCTAATTGCTCACAAAATTTCATAAAATGCAGACCAACTCGAGATAAGCGCAAACAATCATGCCTGATTTCCACTATTCATGCCTTTCTAACGAAATTCACGACTTACGGACACGTCATAAAAAAATTTCACGTAAATTTTTAACCTACTTTCCCCTCCCCACACTTAAGTCTGTCGTTGTCGTCAACGTAAAAAGGATAAAAGGAAGGGGAAAAAGTTCAAAAGAACGGGACTCCCCTGACGAATAAGTGACGTGGTCGTGAAGTAGTCGCGACTGAACGCGTGAAGGTCGTGTCGTAACTCGTTTTGCGTATCCTGGCCTAGCTAAAAAGAAAATTAGACGTAGAAAGTAGAATCGTCATAGATTAACTATAAACATAGTTATAAGCATCAAAGATAGAAACAAAATAAGAATAAACACACGCGACCACTCAAGCTAATGAAATGTCTGTAGAAAGGGAAAAGTCACTAAGGTGGTGTGGCGGCGTCGGCGAGGGTGGCCTCGAGCGAAGGAAGGACATCGACTGCTGTGAAAACTTGAGTGCCGTGTCCATGGCTTGTAGGGCCTGATTATAGTGCTCTAGCTCTTCTTGGTACCGGCGGTGGGCTTCCTCGTTCCGGCGCTCGTACTCCTCCTGTTGGCGCCGGGTCTCTTCGTTATAGCGCATCGCGTCGGCGTTCATGAGCATCATGTCCTGGCGCAGTGCTTCGAGGTCCGCCGTCAACGCGTAGGGGGTGACGCCGGATGACTCGCCATGGTGGTAGCCGGAGGAATAGGAAGGCCCGACGGTAGTGTTTGTCTCCACTGGGTAAGGACCTTCGATGTCGAGCTGGTTGGCGGGGACGTCAACGTGGTCCGTCTGGCCACGATACATCTCGTGCCAGATGTACACCTTGTTCGTGTGAGTCCAGGTGGGTACCTTCACGAGCATCTTCATCTTCACGAGCATCTCCTCGTTCAAGGGCTTGCGCCCGCCGACTACCTCCATCTCGGGTGCGTTTGCTGGCCACAGTCGTAGTCCCCGGACGACTTTCATGATTAGTGCTCCCACGGCGATCTTGCCATGGCTTCTTGCTTCCGCCTAAGCACCAAAAGCATGGGCTAGCGCCATTTCCAAATGAACCCATTCGCCTCGCTGTATCTTAGTTAGTAAGAGATCACGGAGTGTGATTACTCCGTGCGACTCGCCCCTTGGTGTGAGCGAGGTCGTGAGGAGGCGGTAGATGTAGCGTAGTCCTGGGCTCCTGAGCGCCAATGCTTCCGAGGTCTTGGCTGAATTCTGGCTCGCCTGGGCGCGCGATGTCAGCCCAGCAAGCGAGTCGACCTCCCGGTTGCTGAAAGTAGTCTTTATAGTGCAGATCCGGGAATGGTCCGTCGTGCCCGAAAAATGGCACTGGTACTCCAAGTGCATGGCAGAAGTTGTCGACCGTCACTATGTGCTCAACGCCCGAAAGTTCACTTTGCTGATGCCGTATTCCTCGTGGGAGAAGGTGGAAAGGGACTCCAAGGGGCGTTACTTATATGCTGGTTCGTCATGTGGAAGACTGTGCCCCATCCGCTGAGTGAGAGGTACTGGGCGACCTGCTAGTCGATGTGGTGCTTCGTCAGCGTATCGTGGTCGATCTGGTCCATGGGGATAAACTCCATCGCCTTCAGCCTGTTGTACATGGCCGTCTGAGTTTCATCTGTAAACTGACCCATGGCTTCTAGCAGTGCGGCTGGGGCCCACGTCGCCTTTGACGAACGAGCGAGCGCGAAGCAGGGTCACGCTGAGCAGTGTCAGCTTCGACCTATAGTGCCTTGGAAGCTTAAGTAAGCTTAGATGTAAACAAATACGGGTTTTTCGAAGTTGGGCGACGGCTGGCATCCGTGGCGGTGGTCAGAGTGGTGATTTTTGGGTGGTGGTGGTAGTGGAAGAAGAAGGGGTCGTGAGAGAGAGACTAGAGGGAGAAAGAGAGAGTGAAAGAGAAAGGATGAAGTAGAGAGAGGAAAAAATGGGAGAAAAAGGAATTTTTTTTAAAAAATCCCGTAGAGTCACGGCCGTGTAGCATAGGCTTCGGGCCATGACTGTCGACAGAGAGCGCCACTGCCTGATGTCACGGCAGTGACGTATAAGTCGCAGGCCGTGACCTAATATAATAAATTTTTTTTTCTTTTTCTTTTTTTTTACCCGCATGTGTCACGGCCGTGATGGCTTAAGCCGTTGGCCGTGACTTAAGGCAGTAAGTGCCCCTGGGTTATGTCACGGCCGTGATGGCTTAAGCCGTTGGCCACGACAGGGGACAGTGTGCCGAAGACAGGACGTCACGGCCGTGACAACGTTTTTTTGTGACTAAGCTAATGTCTAAAACAATAAAAATACCTGGGTTGCCTCCCAAGAATCGCTACTTTACCGTCTTTAGCCGGACGTCTTTGCGTTCGCTCAAGTCTGGAAGTCCAGGTATAGCACTTCCTTTTCGTTCATGTCTTCCTCACCTGCATGATAGTGCTTCAACCTATGGCCGTTCACCTTCAAGGTACCCTGCTCCATTCCTGAAATCTCAACAGTACCATAAGAAAAAACACGATAACAGTGAACGGTCCCGACCAACGTGATCTAGGTTTGCTAGGAAAGAGCCTAAGTTGAGAGTTAAACAGGAGGACTTGGTCTCCTAGCCTGAAACTCTCTCTTTTGCCTAATCTTCTTATCGTGGTAGACTTTCGAACGCTCTTTATACATGCGAGTGTTATCGTAAGCTGATAAATGCCACTCGTCTAACTCGTTGATTTTGAGTTGCCGCTTTCCGCCGGTGTCCCCCAAATTAAAATTTAAAGACTTGATCGCCTAAAGGCCTTATGCTCTATTTCTACGGGGAGGTGACATGCTTTTCCGTAGACTAGTCTGTATGGTGTAGTGCCTATAGGTGTCTTATATGCAGTCCTATATGCCCAAAGTGCATCGTTCAACTTATTCGCCCACTCCCTACGGTTCCCTTCTATGGTCTTTTCTAGGATGCGTTTCAGTTCACGATTTACAACCTCGACCTGACCGTTAGCTTGGGGGTGGTACGGGGTGGATAGGTTGTGTCTAACATCGTAACATTCTAACGTGCGTGCAAACGGGTTGTTACAGAAATGTGTACCACTATCGCTAATAATGCACCTAGGCGCCCCAAAACGTGAAATAATGCTCGCAAAAATCTAACGACTACCTAGCGTCGTTTATGGGCAAAGCTTGCGTCTCGGCCCACTTGGACACATAATCGACAGCAACAAGAATGTACTTATTATTGTACGAGCAAGGAAACGGACCCATGGGATCTATATCCCATACGTCGAAAATCGCGCAAACCAAAATGAAATTCTGGGGCATTTCGTCGCGTTTAGAGATATTACCTACGTGCTGACACTGATCACAAGTGTCAACGTACCTTTGGGCATCCTTGAAAATCGTGGGCCTGTAGAATCCACTCTCCAGCACCTTCTGAGCGGTTCGATTGGCTGCGTAGTGCCCTCCGGTCGGTCCGTTGTGGCAGTGCCTAAGGATCTATCTCGTCTCTAGAGCAGCAACGCATCGTCGTATCACCTGGTCTGCACATCGCCTGAAAAGATATGGGTCTTCCCAATAGTAGTACCTCAACTCAGAAAGTAATTTCTTCTTTTGCTGACTAGTGTACTCCTTTGGTAGGATCCTCGCAACAAGATAGTTAGCGTAATCTGCAACCCATGGGGTATCGTCACTTACCACCTGTATCGAGTATAGGTGCTCATCTTGGAACCGATCGTGTATCGCCCTTTCGTCTTTGTTATAAATCTCGGACTCCTCTAGTTGAGAGAGGTGATACGCCGCAAGATTCTCTGCACCCTTCTTGTCCCGGATCTCTATACCGAATTCTTGAAGGAGCAAGATCCATCTGATTAGCCATGGTTTGGCATCTGGCTTCGCTAACAAGTACATAAGAGCAGAATGGTCAGTAAAATAATAACTTTAGATAAGATAAGATATGACCTGAACTTGTCGAAGGCGAACACGACGGCTAACAGCTCCTTTTCAGTGGTCGTGTAATTGGCCTGGGCTGTATCTAACGTCTTACTCGCGAAGTAAATCGGCCTGAAATGGTTGTCCTTGCGCTGCCCTAACACGGCCCCAACTGCATAATCACTAGCATCACACATTAGTTTAAAAGGCAACCCCCAGTCAGGGGCTACCATAATAGATGCTGCGATTAATCGCTCCTTAAGTAAATTGAAAGCATGCAAACACTCATCATTAAATTCAAATGGGGCATCTTTTTCTAGCAATCTAGACATGGGTCGTGCGATCTTAGAAAAAACCTTAATGAACCTACGATAAAACCCAGCATGTCCTAGAAAACTCCTAATTGATCTCACGTTCGAGGGGACAGGTAATTTTTCTATCGTTTCCAACTTAGTTCGGTCCACTTTGATTCCTTTAGAGGAAATCGTATGGCCCAGAACTATACCCTCTCGAACCATGAAATGAAACTTTTCCCAATTAAGTGCCAAATTCATCTCCTCGCAGCGCGCGAGTACGAGCTTTAAATTAGATAGGCATACCTCAAACGACGAACCAAACACAGAAAAACGTCCATAAATACCTCCATTACCTCACCTACCAGTTCGTCGAATATGGCCATCATGCATCGCTGGAAGGTGGCTGGGGCATTGCAAAGACCGAATGACATCCTTCGGTACGCGAACGTCCTAAACGTGCACGTGAATATGGTCTTTTCCTGGTCCTCGGGTGCTATGGGGATCTGCAGATAACCTGACAAACCATCAAGAAAACAGTAACGTGGGTGACCGGCTAATTTTTCTAACATTTGGTCAATAAAAGGTAAGGAAAATGGTCCTTTCGCGTGGCATCGTTCAACTTCCTGTAATCGATGCAGACGCGCCACCCAGTCACGGTCCTCATAGGAATTAACTAGTTCTTGTCGTTGGCGACGACCATCATGCCTCCCTTCTATGGGACCACTTGGACCGGGCTGACCCATGTGCTGTATGAAATGAGATAGATCATCCCCGCATCTAGCAATTTGATCACCTCCTTCTTTACGACGTCCTTCATATTGGGATTGAGGCGTCTTCGACGTTGAGCGACCGGCTTGAAATCGTCCTCCATGAGGATCTTGTGCGTGCAGTAGCTTGGGTTGATACCCCTTATGTCGGATATCTTCCACAACAAGGCCTTTTTGTGTGCCTTCAACACGTCCAAGAGTTGTCCCTTCTATCAGTCGTCGAGGCTCGATAAGATAATGACTGGTAGCCCTCCATTGCTGCCAAGGAACGCGTACTCGAGGTGGTCGGGCAGCGGCTTCTACTCCAGAACCGGTGGCTCCTCGACCGAGCTCTTTTCCTTGTCCTCTTCGCTGCTCTCGTCAATGGCTATGATAGACTCGTCGACCTCCTCCCCAAACTCATCGATCGCCATAACAGTGTGCATGTCCTGCTCGCCGACCTGTGACAGACCTTGCACAGGAAAGAGAAAGTCGTGCTCAAAGACGTCTAAGAAATAACATTTATCATCCTGCTCGTTACTCTTTTTCATCAAATCAGACATATTAAAAGTAACTTTTTCCCCATCTACCAGCAAAGTTAATGTCCCATTCCTAACGTCTATCATGGTCTCCCCGTCGCTAAGAACGGTCCACCTAAGATCAAGGGGATATTTTCATCTTCCTCCATGTCTAGAATAACAAAATCAGCCGGGATAACAAACCTATTGACCTTAACTAGGACATCCTCGATAACGCCTCGTGGATATCTTAATGATCTATAAGCTAATTGTAGGCTCATCCTAGTTGGTCGTTGTTCACCTAGTCCTAGACGCTTAAACATAGAATATGGCATGAGATTAATACTAGCACCTAAGTCAGCTAACGCACGCTCAATCACTAAATCTCCTATAAGATAGGGAATAGTAAAACTCCCTGGGTCCTTAAGCTTCCTCGGGATCGTGCTTTGGTGTGTCGCCGAACATTCTCCTCGCAGGCATACGGTGGAGACGTGTTCGAGCTTCCTTCTGTTCGTTAACAGGTCCTTCAAGAACTTGGCAAAGCTGGGCATCTGCGTAATAACTTCAACAAACGGTAAGTTAATATGCAATTCCTCACACATACCCATAAATTTACCAAACTATGCCTCGTCCTTATCCATCTTTAGTCGAGCCGGGTAAGGAATCTTCGGCTGGTATGGCTTCATAGGTGGCCGCTCGATCTATTTCGCATTTTCCTTTTCAGGCTCGACATTCTCCTACTCGGCTTCGGCGTTTTCGATATCATCACCTCTGATCTCCTCTACTTCGGGCTCATCGTGGCTCTCGAAGTTGGCGATCTTCTTCTTCTCGGGCACTTCTTGCAACTCTCGTCCGTTCCTCAAAGTCACCGCCTTGCAGTACTCCTTTGGATTCGGCTCGGTGTAGCTTGGGAGCGATCCCTGAGTACGCCCCGCCAATTGTTTCGCTATCTGGCTCATCTGTTGCTCCAGCTTCTTGAGCGAGGCGTCCGTGTTCTGAGTACGCACGTCGTTCGCCTACGTGTACTCCTCCATGTTCGTCATTCGGCTCTCGTGGGCTGCGGTGGTGCTGCTGAAGTACGTGAGGAGCGCCTTCATCATATCCTTCATCTCCCTCACGTCGTGGGATCCTCCCGCGGGTGCGTTTTGGTACTGGCGTGGCGCCCCGTTTTGAAAACCGGATGGTCTGGGCTGAAATCCTGGCGGTCCTTGCCCTGGTGGTTCTGATTCCCATACGCCAAGTTTGGATGTGCTCGAGGGTGGAAGCTTCACTGGCCACCTTGGTAATTCCCCATGTAATCTATGTGCTCCAGCGACTGCTTGAGTTGGCATTCAACCGTTTCGTGGGCTGCACCACAGATCCCGCACAGTGGTCCGTAAGGCGTATGCTGCGTCGGTGCGGTGGTGGTCACGGCGTTCACGGGCTGTGTCTGCCCGGACTTTGGAAGTAATGCGCCAATCACCATCTGCAACTGAGAGTTTGTCGCTGCAATTTGTTGCCGGAGCGCCTCAAATTTGGCATTCGTGGCCGTCTCATCGCTCACTCCGAATACGCCTGGTGTCTTCATCCTCGTATTGCCCCTGAGTTGTTCCTCGAGTAGTCCTCTATAAGATTCCAAGCGTCGGTCGCATTGCGCTTTACGAGTCGCGGCTCCGTCTAGCATGTGAACTGTCTGGTCATTGAGCCCCTCATGGAATCGGTTGATCTGGGCTGCCTTCGACATCCCGTGTTGTGGGCACCTCTTCAGTAGCGCCTTGTAATGCTCCCACACCTCGTAGAGGTTTTCTGAGTCCTGGTGAAGGGAGATCTCCGTCTTCAACCTTAACGCCTTAGATAGTGGAAAATAATGATTGATGAAGGCGGCTTGCATCTGGTATTGATCGATCTGGGCGGCAACATATCCAACCAGTCCTTCGCCCTGAACTTGAGCAAGAATGGGAATAGCATCAACTTAATCGCATCGCCCGTGACCCCGTTGATCTTGATGGTGTTAGTCACCGTCAAGAAAGCCTTCGGATGGGAATTAGGGGTGTTCATCGGTCGGTTCGGTTCGGTTTTTGCAAATTTCAGTTCGGTTTTTCGGTTTTCGGTTTTACGTATGCTTAATCTGATATCCGAACCGTTTTAATTTGGTTCGGTTCGATTTTTTGTAATCGGTTTTCTTCGGTTCGGTTTTTCGGTTAGAATTTAATATCAACAAAAAAAATATTATGAGCTGAAAATAAAACCAATTTATGGTTATTAAAAAACAAAGAAGATTTATAGAACGTAACATGTAACAAAATAATTCAAAGATCCGAAAAAAAAACAACATGAAAATGGAACAAAATCTAACCAAAACATCCATCTGGAGATACTACAAATTATCTGGGAGAAAAATCATATTTGACTGGTGAGGAAAACATTCACCTAAAAATGGAAAAAGTATACCAAATAAATTATATATACTGTGTTGTTTACGTTATGGGAGAAAAACAAATGATTTTTTTAATATTTTTCTTTTTTTAATGTATTATGATAAGTTTAGTTTGGTTTTTCGGTTTTACGTATGCTTAATCCGATATCCGAACCATTTTAATTTGGTTCGGTTCGGTTTCAATTCGGTTCGGTTTGTTTCGGTTCCGGTCTTTTCGGTTCGGTTCTCTACGGTTCGGTCGGTTTTTTCGGTTTTTCGGTTATTTTGAACACCCCTAATGGGAATATGGATCGTCCTCGAGATTGCCTTAAGCTGGGCTGTCTGGAAGATCATCTGAGGCTAAGAGTGCTTCAGCTCGAAATTGTTGTTCTCGATCGGCGGGATGACAATCGCCGACTCAGTATCGCCTAGCGCGGCATTCTTGAGGAGATCTTGTAGTGATGACTCCTCCTCGTGGACGGGCACTCTGTGGTCCGCCATTTCTAATTCTGTGTGGGGACTATCTACGGATGCCTCTACACGAGAGTTTTGGGTTGATTCTTGCGAACTGTCCTCTGAATAGCAGACAAAAGGATCCTGAGAGCTAGTGGAAGCCCTTCAGTGTTGTACTTGAGTTTCCTTCGCAACTTCCGCTCAAAATCTGAGTCTGCTTCAACAATGGTACCTGATGGATGACTTCGGGTCATTCACTGCTGAATCGTACCTTTAATAAGTGAAAACAAAAATTAGCAAAGAAATAAATAAATACGTCGAAAAGATACGAGACTAATAACGACGTAGGAAAACAAATAATGCAAATAACACAAATAACGCAAATAGTAAAAAGCAAAGAAACATTGCTATTTGACTCGGACCTGTTCTAAAAAAGTCGAGGTATTTCGAACGAAATGGGCGGAATAGCTATTCCAACGCCAAAAATATTCACGGAAAACGTCAAATAAAAGTAGCAAAGTACCGAACTACGGTGTTCCTAATATCAATCTACACCCCGGCAACGGCGCAAAAAACTTGATCGACACGTGGTGTGCTAATATAATTTGCAAGTGCGACAAGTGATAAAATACAACGAATACCTAATTTCTATCACCGACGTCTGATAGGCAGTGGACCTATCGTTTGTAGTGCAGTAAAGTGAGTAAACGAGTATCGAACAAGAGGAATAAACGGATTACTTGTAATAACCTATCGACTCGTTATCTAGCCTGAATAAGGTGCGCAGATTTTTGTACGAACTATCCTAATAGATTACTCTTAAATCAACTAAAAATTCAAATAACACGCCAAAACTGATAAGAGAGCTTTCAGATAATAAAGATGTGCTCGGGATTCGAATCCCGCTAGGTATTATCGCCTAAGATAATGAAATATCATTCCTACGTGGTTAAGACTAGATCGCAGTAATTTCCTACCCGCTCGCGAATTTGCTGTCGCCTTAGATGCTCGCAGGGATCTAAGATTTAAAAATTACTAACGGCGAGGATCGAATATTTGCTTTCGCCCTATACTCGAATCCTATCATCTACGAATGGCCTAATCGTTGTTTAGCTGTCGCCCTAAACGATTTTCCACACGATCACTTTAACACATAGACATATTAAAGCAACGAAACAACTTCATAGAACGATAAATCATCAAAACACAGAGCCACGATAATTATATGTCTTAACTACGAAATAACCTAGCGTTCATCTACTCCCAAACACATAGGGAAATTAGCTACTCATAATTGAAGGAAAAACAACGAAAGAAATAAGAAATAAATGCGAAGAACTCGTGATCTTTCCTACTGATGGATCCGAGATGGTCTTGTGGAGGGATCTTCGTTCTTCGTTCAATTCTGCGTGGAATTCGTCATTAATCTGTCTCTTGTGCTCCGGGACGTGTTTCCCTGTTCTTTTTGGCTCTTTTTCATCTCTGGAGGATTTACGGTTGATATCTGGTAAGCGTCCCCTCTTTCTGAGTCGAATTTGGGCTTTAATACCCGCTACGATCACGGCCTGGGACATGGGCCGCCTTGACCGTGACCAAGATCGCGTCGCTCTCGTTGCTTTCTATCGAGTGTCACGGTTACGTGCTTGAAGTGTCACGGCCGTGACCGACTTTGGTGCACCTCTCTGCCCGATGTCACGGTATAGTGCACTAGGCGTCATGGCCGTGACGAGCTTGTATTGTAACTCTTCGCTCACTGCTCGATGTCACGGCCACGTGCAATAGGTTTCACGGCCGTGACTGACTCATTGGTTGGCTTCTGCCCCTTGTCACGGCCGCGTGCTTGGGTGTCACGGCCGTGACATGCACCGGTTTTCCTCGTCTTCGCGCCGTTTTGTCCCGTTTTCGCTCCTTTTCGCCCGAAACTCGTCCCAAGGTCGTATAATACCAAAATACGTAGAAATAGGGTGAATAAGTGCCTACGAGAACTCTATATTGAGCCAATTAAATACTACAATAAACGTACTATTATACGTTTATCAGTGGCTGGCTTGGGGACCTGAATGGAACGTTGCGACGTATGAGGGGTACGACATTAATGGTTATAAATTTTACACCAAGTACCGAGATGACAAGAGCGCCTCACGGAATAGCAGGGTCACATTGGTTGCATTATAAAGGGAGGTTTCTCGTGGAAAAGATGTCCAAGTTACGAGTAATGACAAAAATTTATTATGGGTTTGTTGAAGAAATCATTGAACTTGCCTAAACGTCAAATTTGTTTTACTGCGATGTCAGTGGGTGGATAACAGATGAGGCGTTCGAATTGATCCTGAGTTGGGATTCACAATGGTTGACTTACTGGAGGTGGGGTATGCTGATGATCCATTCATTCTTGCAAAACAAGCTAGAAAAGTGTTCTACGTTCGAGATCCTGCTAATACTGATTGGCATATTGTCCTTCAGGGCAAAAGGAGTGTTCTTAGCATTGGCGATATCGAGGATGAAGAAGAATACGATGAAAGCGATAACACATTTCCTTTTCCTACTGGTGTAGAACTAGTTCCAATTGTAGAAGACGGTGTAACTTGTCGTCGATACACTATTTCAGCTCACAATGAAGAATTATATTGCTGAAAATTATTGTAAGTGTGTATATTATATCTTTTATATGTTTGTTTAATGTTATCTAATGTTTGGTGCGATTAATAATGTTTGATATAAACAGTTTGAGTTTTGAATAATGCAGGTATTAGTATTGCACGAGATGTCATCAGATCCTACTACTACTTCGGGTGGGACCGACTCCAGCGGCTCGAAAAGGTGTACAAGAGGGCCGTACAATATGAAATCTCTACGGAGGCGATTAGATGCTGAGCCATCTGTTCGTCATTACAATTCGGCCATGATGGCGTGTCATTGGCCCAGACCTGTTCACAAGAGCACAATTCAGCAATTACATTGGTCGGGTTACGAGGACCCAAGTGACGGACTTCGTCACGGATTGGCGCCATATCGATGTGGGACTTAAGGACGCACTGTGGGAGGACATTAAGGTAAAGTGTTTATATTAGCGTACATTAAGAACTTAAGAACAAGCTTTAGTGATATCTCAAACTTTATTTTGCAGCGTACGTGGAACTTGCCTGATGATCCTTCTATCAAGGCAAACGTTGTCAAAAAAGCAGGAGAATTACGGAAGAAGTGGAGGCTCGGCTAAGAGATAGAGGCATATGAAAACTGAGATAGAGGCTCGGCTAAGAGAGGAGATGATGGTCGAGGTGGAGGCTCGGGTTGCTACTCAGGTGGCGAGTCAAATGAGGGCTATGTTCGCTCAAATGGGTATGCAGTGCCTAACATGGAGCAAGAAGTGAACATGGGCGGTCCTACTTCATTTTCCCCTCGTACTATTCGGAGTTCTCATGGATCGGCCACTGATCCATTTCCCTCGTCGATGGACGTGTCGGTGAGTATTATTTTGTTTAAATATAATGTTTAACTTATTTTATCTTTTTATTCGTTTGAACCGTATAGTATCCTAAAGTACGACTGATACTCAACATCGTTGGGGCATTAGAGGTCGTCGCTATTGGATCGGTTGTTGAGGGCCGTACTACTATACATAATGTCCCAGTGTCGGTAGAGACCGTCGTAGTCTCCTTCGATATCATTGCGACTGGAAGGGAAGGAGTCAATCTTCCCGTACCAACCGGGGAACTTGCGACGTTGGGGGAAGCATACAACAGTTTTGTACAATGGCCAAGAGAGTTAGTACTTTTGCCGAATAAGGTAAGAAAATCAATAATTATATCCATGGCTTTGCAAATATTTTCACTAACTTGTGTAATTGAATATGCAGACACTTCCCACTCCAATAAAGATTTACTCGCGAAAAGGGAAGTCGCCTCTAAAGCCATCTAGTAGCCATACAGTTGATATCGCAAAATTTGACCAGGAAGTACTTGAACGTCTAGGCGAGCATTGCCGTCTATGGTTGACGTAATTTCGTCGCGTGAAGATCGGCTGTGTTGTTCGTTCGTAGTCGACATGCCCAATGTTTATTATAATCCGAGACGCGAAGCCTTCATGATGTGTATCGATGTCAAGGACATTCTGGATCTATTGAAGCTTGTGAGCTTGGATTCGTCGGTAATTCAGTTATTCTTGAGGTATCTTTGTTTTATTGTTGAAGCTAATAGTTTCTATAAGATATTTACAAGCATGATTTATTAAATATATGTAATCGTTATAGATATCTTCATCAAAAGTCATCGGAGTTCCATTGCTTCAATCCGAGTCGTTTAAGCTTGATGGCTAGTGATAAGAATGCTGATAGAGACATTGACTACATGGCTGAGGCGTTCAAAAATTCGTACAAGTCATGTAATTATTTTTTTGCGCCTTAATGTGAAGGGTGAGAATGCTCTACTTATCTTGTATGTTATATATCTTAGTGCTCTACTTCCTACGTGATTAGATTTACGTTTTTACGAGTTTTAGGAGTCATTGGTTGTTGTTGGTGATCGACTTTGCTGCGAACACCATATTTGTGCTCGACCCTTTGGCACCAAAGGTGGGCCTACGAAAGTTAGCTATCCGTGAACGTCTAAACGCGTAAGTTATGGAAAGTTCTAGTTTATATAGTTTGTTCATCGTTTATTGTAGTTATCTTGTAACATAATTTCTTATGTTCAGGGCAATAAAGACGGCAACGTTCGTTGGTTCTGTTCAAAATAAGAAGACATCACCAGTTAGTTGGAAAGCATGCAAGGTACACATTAATTCTACAATTTGAAAGTAGTTTTTTATTTAGATTATTATAATATTTAGTTTCTTTCAAATATAGTGCCCTCGACAACCGGCCAATAGTGAATTGTGTGGCTATTATGTCATGCGATATATGTTTGATCTCTTACGAATCGTCGGAGAAGACCCAACCAATTTGATGAAGGTATGATAATTTGTGTCAAATCTACATAGATTTCCAAATAATTTGTCTTAGTCTCGTCTTATGTTTTAATGATCTGTTTCTTGTTGGCCAATGTTATAGGTTTTACAAGATACCGTTTACGACGGTGCAATGATTCAAGAGATTTGCGAGCTGTGGGCAGAATATTTCAAGGAAATCTGCTGGTGATGTGATTGTTGAAGTCTATTTGTTTATATTATCGACACGAGTGTAGTTGATTACTTATATTCGATTAGTTGGATTACTTGGATATTTTACGTTGGATTAGATGGATATTTATTATTACATGATTCCGTCGAGAATATTTTGGATTTTGGTTTGATTTGGACTGTACAGGAGGGTTCGGAAAAAAATATAATATATAAAAAAAAATCAGTGTCTGTTGTTAGGAACAACCGCACTTTAATTAAATTAATAATTAATAAACTTTCGGCGTCGGTTCTTATAGAAACCGTTGCGTATTTTCATCGACAGAAGTGTCGGTTGTTGCCTAACAACCGACGCTTAAAATCATTTATAGGCACCGGTTGTTAATAAACCGACACTTATTCCTTATTATAAGCGTCGGTTAACAACCGACGCCCATAACCGAAATTATCAGTGTCGCCTATTCCCTATTTTGTACTAGTGTTTAATCCTAGGAAACTAATGTCATAAAGATGTAGGGGTTTCTTCACTATTGGGATAGAGTCTGATTGAAACCTAATCCTTCCGTGGGTCATAAAATTCAATATCTCTAGGCTTATTCGAAAATATCGTTCTATCTGTTTGTCCTCTCTTAGTAAGTAGGTCCTCTAGCTTCTTAATCTTAGCATATAATTTTACACGCTCTTTACTTAAAATTTCGAATTCGCATGTTTTAGTAATTCGCTCGTTGTCCATTTGACCTTTAGCTCACTAACCTGTGTTTCCAAACCTTCTATTTCTTAGTCACGACTATCGATTTTCGACCGTGCTACTTCTAGCAGACAATTTAATTGCTATTATCTCGTAATTGCTTAAGTAGATATGCATAATTATTGTCAAAACGAGCTTGTAAGTCATTGACCTTCGATTCAGATTCAGCTAAGTTGGCTCTCGAGTCAGCCAAGCTAGTTTCTAATTTACTAACTTCTTCACGTGTCGTTTCTAGAACTTCTAATGTATTAGCTAATTTCACTTATGTTGACCTGAAGTATTTGAGTTCATTTTGAAGAGTTACATAATTTTCTTGAAGTTCAGAGTGCAGTCTTTGGTTAAAGGAATTTACCTCCTTTCCTGAAGGCAGGTCCTTGTCCACATTACCAACAAGCTTCCAGATCCTTCTGCTCAGAATCACCTTCTTCCACCAGAGCCATTAGGGCTACATTGTCTGACCCACTTTCAGACGTGTCGTCCAGTCAATAGTCCTGTTCAGCCATTAATACTACTCCAGATTTCTTCTGCTTGAGCAAATTTTTCTAGTGTAGTACTCCCCGTCCTTCTTCTTGGGAAGGTAGCAGTCTCTAGCAAAGTGCCCAGGCTTTCCACAATTGAAACATTTGAGTCGTTCCTAACGCCGGGCTGTTGAAATGGTTTTGGTGGCTGTTTGGAACTTGACGAGACCCTTTGTCGATTGGCAGATGATGATGATTTCTTGAAGTACTGTTTTGCTATTCTTTTCGTTACGTAAGCCACATGCTTCTCGAAGTCTTTGAATTCGGGATCTGATTCTGATTCGGAGTCTTCAGTCTAATGGACTGGATGACTTAGCAGACTTATTCTTCGTGGCTTTTGTGCTTGTCTTAAGAGTGGTATCTGTTACTAGGGCTATAGGGTCTATCACTGCCTTACCCTTCTTATCTCCGGTTGCTTCAAGAACATCATCACTATGCTGCTCGAGACATTCGTAAACGCTGTGGATGTCAATTTGGTCAAGGTCCTTGTTAAGCCTGAAGTGTGTGGTGACTCTCTTCCATTCTGGATGCAGTGAGGTGAGGAATTTGACATTGAGTTCCATGTTCATTTTTATGATACTTATCTTCCTTAGTTCATTCACAAGGACCATGAACCTGTTGTAGGTCTCACCAATTTGCTCATCAGGCTTAGCCTTGAAGGAATCATATGCTGCAAGGGTTATTTGCTTTCTTAGATCTTAGTCCACTCTCTGTTCCTTGTATTAGTTTTGCGACTTCATCCCACATAGCTTTAGCAGTTGGAAAGTTATCGACTTGGATCAGTATGTCATTAGGCAAAGCTTGCATCAAATAGTTTCTTGCCAGAAGGTCTGCTTTAGCTCGTTTAATTTCTGCATCATTATATTGCGAAGGAGATTTGAGCATTGTGCCTCCTTGGACTACTGGGGTGACTGTACATCGCCACGGACTGTGACCCATACTTGTTTTGGTCCTTTCTCAAGAGAGTCGATGATGACTTCACCGTTGTCCTTTATCTCAAGAAAGTTGAGGAATCTGCTTCTCCAAACTCCGAAGTCGCCATGTCTCAGAACTGGTACACGAACATCGCTTCTCATAACTAAGGAGTCCATTTGTTGTTTGGTAGTGATCGTTACGTGGATGTGATCTGCGAAATGAAATGTTAGTTTTGAACACTTAGTCAAGTTTAAACAAAATTAATTGCGAGTTAAAAGTTTGAGTTGATTAGATAATTGATAGATTTAAACTCGGGTGACTTAAGAAAAAATGTTGAGAAATTGGATATGAAAATCGGATAAAGTCAGCCAGTAAAAAATCGGACGAAATTTGATTTTCACAGTGCCAAACTGGTGATCAAAATAGGGCGAAGTTTATTCCATTAACTTAAGTTCTTGATGTTGTAATTCGGGCGATTTTTAAAATTGAGTTCGTGAAGGCTTCAGCTTAATTCGCCCGAGATTGTACAGTGTTTGACCTCAAAATTCGAGAGTTTTCCACTTTAGTCGAAATTGAGGATCATGTAAGAATTCGGGCGATTTGTGGAACTTGAAAGCAGAGAGGAAATTTGGCCGAAATTGAGTTGATTTGAAATTCGGCTGAAATTGAGATGATTTGAAATTCGGCCGATATTGATATGATTTGTTTGAGCTGTAAAATTCAGGTAGAACTTCGGGTGATTTTCAACGCTTGTTGCAGAAACTTTTCGCCGAGATTCAAAAAAGGGAGCTTCCCGAAATTGACAAGTTTGGACCAGTTTTCCATTCGATTGAGCAATTTCGTGCAAGAGACGAATTCTGGGCATCATTTGTTCTTCCACCCGAAATTCAACAGCTGAGTCAAAGACTTAAGTTCAGATTACTACAATGGCTGAAAATTTACTTAAACTTGACTGAACTCGACGCGAAAGAACAGAAAAACACTTATTGGTGATTATCAAATCAAAAGACAGTTAAAGTGTTAAAAAACATTCAAAAACAACTGAAAAATTGAAAACGGGTTTTGAGCAAATGTTCTTTCAAATCTCGTCGGAACCGAGCGAAACTGAATTCAAATCGTTGAGATCGATCCACGTTTGGCTCCGATACCACGTGTTGGTCCACTTGTTACCAAACAAGGATCAAAAGATTATTAGAAAGATTAAAACGTATGAAGCACCTTTTAGTGTGTGTTTATGTGTGTGTTTAACGTAAGCGGCTTCAAGAAATTTTTCTTTTGATTAACCCTAACAAGGGTAATTATGGGCTTTATATACCTCAAATATTGGTATGCTAAAGCCCAAGTACCAAACTTCTACTTAATACAAATTGTCTCCCCAAACTATACAACCCATTAATATCAATACCCAAGACTTAAATAAAAAAGGACACTATAATTAATTCCTAACATTATAATCCTACCCCTAAGTCACGAGGACTAAAAAAATATTTTAAGTCTTGAAAAATTGCGTCTAAATAAAATGAAATTTTGTTGTGTAAATGTAGAGAAAGAGCTCCCTAATGATCCCGAGAAGGTGAAGTGTAGCCGCATAATACTGTGATTCGTCGCGGCGCCGCGCTTTCGGTTATTGATGGTTGGATGCGTATGAACTTTCGTATGGTGATAAAAATGTTGCTATTTGTAGTAAATATACGGTGTGCGTACAGTCTTGAAGGGAAAGCAAGCCTGAAAACTTGTAAGAACATTCCGTTTTGTTCATCTTTTTCTTCGTTCTCGGTGTATTGCTTTGTTCATTGAATATCATAAGTTTCTTATACGGTCGCCCTACAAATAGCTTGAATTATGAGATTAATGGTGAATGTTCAAGGAACATTTGTCCGAATTGTATGTGTGATGAAAAAGCATACTTATTTCGCAAAAGAGGGGCGAAAAAGAATTCAATGGAAGATTGAAGGTCTTGACTTTTCTACCCACTCTGTTTAAACATGGAATAAGATCATTACGCTTAACTTAGTGTGTCACGTGTCAAATTGTAATTAGACTTGGATTAAACCGTAGTAGATAGAGAAGACAATGCCAAGATGAATTTTCAGACAAACTTGTGTTTCTCCCTTTATTGAACTGAGCTTTGAGATAATAAAGATATATAACATGGAGTCTTAGTTTTTTTTGTTCTACAAGTAAAGCCTCTCTAAATTTACAACATTGCACCGTTAAATTTTATTAATTTAGAGAGATATTAGTATATCGTTAAATTGGTATTTTACTAAATAAAAGAGAAGTTTTTTAAATTTAGTTAAATTTAGTATTCATACATGTTTCATTGATTATATTCATGCAACAAATTACTATGGATGCAGCTAGAGAACTCGACACCGTAACACGAGCTGCAATTAAAAAGGTTATGGATGAAATCGAATTAGATTTAAATTTTAAGTCAGCAAGTAACAATATATTCATATGTATAACAAATTACTATAATATATTTATAACTGTACATGAATCTTTAATTTATATTTTTCATGCGACCTAATATTTATAAAGGGATTTCTCGAAAAAAGAATTATTATCTTATATCTTGTCGAATTTCAAGAGTTTTTACGAAGACCAAAATCGGGGCCAAAAGATTTTGTTATTTAGAGAGTATTAATTTATAGAGGTTTTACATGTGTTTTCTTTGAATATTCTCTATCTTGATAGGAATTCTACTTAACAGTCAAGGTGAATGAAGACAAAATCACGATATTTTACGTGGTTCGCATCGATCCGCCGAAGCAAAACGATCTTACATCCACGGGTCAAACTTTCCATCTTTATTGATTGTTTTGATGAATACAATACGGAAGTAGTAGGACTACTCTCACAAATATTTCTCTTCTCTAATGTTACACAGTTCATGCTAGGCATTCTTCAGATCTGCATATTTCCTTGGAGCTTCAGGCCTTCTTGTTTAAGCTTGGACGTACAGAGACGAAGGACTATCAGTTGCCTGCAAATGGTAAATACAAATAAACCAATGAGAAGAGTCTCATGGTGTGATTTTAGAACAAGTACACACTCGACTTCTCTGAATCATTTCGATTTTCGCAGACGTAGCCATTCACCCTACGTACATAGAGAAATGCAAAAGAAAAACGAACATTCAAAGTCTCCAACTATTGCGCGTGTGAAAAGAGCTTCATGCAGCAGCAATTAGCATATGTTCCCTGTCAGCAGAGCCCATAATGAAGTCTTTCAAGAATCATCACATGAACTAACACTAGCACAAGGAAAGAAAACATGGAACTATGGTAAAATAAAAAATACCCTCTAATCATGGATTCTCATTTCCACACGTTGAACAAAAGCTTAACGTAAGAAAATCTTAATAATATTACCTCATCTTCGTTGATCGATCTATCGTACTGTAGGGCTTGTGCGCAATGCAGCTTCGTCATCCAATCCACCAAAGAATAGTATCAGAGAATGGAGGATTCGATAATCGTTGGCAATTGATTCGACGTAGCAGTGACAAGAAGTACGATCAGCATCAACGTTATTTCTCCACAATCACTCGGCTAGAAAACCATCTTCAGTAGAAAAGGCCAAGGCACATGCTCGACACTGAAAAAACAACTCAAGTCCCACCATTTCGTTCCACAAAACCCTTGCTCAAATCTCAAGATCCCGTAATCTTTTGTTTAGTCCCGGGATTAATGGAGTATTTTGTTTTCTTTTTTTTTTCAGCAGTAAGGTTCGGAGATGTGGTCACATGGCACATCGATATCCGAATGCTTTGCTTGTTCTTACTCATTGTTACGGATCGTCTTGATTCTTCAAGAGCATTAGATCATGTGCCTCCGCAATTTTATTTATTCCTCCCAAAGAGACCCAAAGAACTGAAACCTCATACGATTCTCAAGACCGAGCCTCTCCTTACAAGCTCGGTTCGCTAGTTGAGCATCAATCAATATCAAGCACGTAACAACTCTCAAAGGCTGAAGAAGACTGACTTTTAACTCATAGAAACCGTGAATCAAGAACTAGCCAAAAACCAACTAGCCTGAGATGCCAAACCATGCCATGGATTATACTTTTTTTTTATGGGGATGGGTTTTTTCATCATCGACTTGATGGTGGATTAGGCGGCTAAGTACTAATGCATATCACCAGGCTGAAACAAGGGTGCAAAAAAACACCGTTTTAAGAGCTTGAAGAGGAGGAACGAAAATTCTGCTATTTACATAAAGGTGATGGTTGAAAATATTGGAATTTACTTACAGGATTTCAAGGCTGGGAACATGATGCCTTAATTTCTTTCAGAAAATCAAAGTTATCACCAGTCTCCTCGGCTTCCTCCGTCTTGAAGAAGGTAAATAACATAACCCGAAATTTTACAACTTTAAAATCTTAGAACAGAACGAACTATGATACGAGTATGGTCATGAAAATACGTACGTACTTTTTCTAAAGCCAAGTTACCATTAACTAGTTCTTCCTCAAGTAGCAACTTCGGATCATTATGCGACCTTAGGGATGATGCATTGACTCTGGCACTTTCTGGAGAAGTTTGGAAGACAAAATTAGATATTCAAACCAGGTTTCTCTGACATTGACATTAATAGAAAAAACTGTCCAAGTACCTCCTTGTCGTTCCATTTCCTCCATCATCTCTATCCCTTTCCACATCCTCTCTATCTCTTTCCGTTCCATTTCCTCCATCCTCTCTTCTCTTTCAACATCCTCTCCATCTTAATCCGCACCTCTGTGCAATATAACTTTGTAACTATAACCTGCACGGCGACCAGGATAAGAAAAACATGCGCAGAATAAATCATGTTGTTGGTCCGGATTTCACCAACAATACGACGGAGGACGGATTAAACACGCCGAATGATCGAGATTTAGGTTCGGGGCGTGTGGGGCTTGGTGGTGTTCTTGAGGAGACTCTCTCACTCTAAAATGTTTATTTGATCTACACACACAAGCACACCTAACTATGTGTTAGGGTTTTCCTATTTATACCACAAGTTGGTATATAATAGGTGGGCCTCTTGTGAAGGTCCATTACATGAATAACTAAGAACTAACCCAACTAAGAACTAGCCCAAAGTTTAATAAAGCTAACCAACAAAGATGATATAATGAAATTGAACACTACAAAATATTTCCTAACACATGTCAAACTTCAACCAAAGGCAACCTAAGGAGGCATACTTTCTTTGGATTCCGCTGATGTGTTGCTTTGACAATCGTGCCTGACGATGATGTCCTAGAACATTGGTCTGGAAAAAGGAATTTCGCTCAATAAATGACAGTCGAGTTATAATTTCAAACGTGCACAATAAAACAAGAGTGATAATCTTTAGGGTTAACTAGATTTCAGGCCCCTTTAACAAGTTGGTGTAGGTTTCAGGCCCTTTTAGTATTTTAAATAGGGAGAAGGACCCATCAAATAGTTACGTTAGGAAAAAGGACCAATTCAGGCGGAAAAGACTTGTTTACCCTTATTTTTTGCAGAAATTTCATCAAACTTTTTAGACTTAAATCTTCACTGTTATTAAGTGGTATATAAATCTATTTTAGTGGTATTTATTCTGATTTTATAAAAACAATAATCTGTAATACGACGCTGAGACTAAAATCGAATTTCAGTACCACAAACCCTAAAAATTTCCAGCCTTAATCGAGAAAACCCAAAGAATTTTCTACAGATCTGAACCCTTAATCGACGAAACCCGACCGATTTCGACACTTCATCGACGAATCTTGTGATTTCGAAGAAGAACCCCGTCGATCGCCAAGAAAGTGGCCGGAAGAAGGAGAAGGAAGTTGCTGGGAAGAACAACAGCGTTGAATGATGGCTCTGCTTGTGGTTTGACTGTGTTTAGCACTTTTGGTGTTTTGAATGATGGTTCTACTTCTGTTTTTTGCGTTTTGAACTAGTTCTATTTTCATACCACATAACATGTAAATCATACCACTTAATAATATACTGGTAACAATTTATACTTTATTCGTAACAAAAAATAAGAACATTCCAGCTCCATGGGCCTATTACCGTCTCAGCTATAAAATACCACATCATATGTAAATTATACCACTTAAGTATATTCTGGTACCAATTTATACTCCACTCGTAACAGAAAATAGAAACATTCCAGAAGTTTCATGCTCCTCAAACCTGCTTTGTCATATGTATACCATACCAAAACTCATGTAAGTTATACCACTTCAGCATAGTTTTGTACCACTTCATACTCCATTCATACCAAAAATAAAATATCATTCCAGAAGCTTCATGCTCTGTCAAACATGTATCGTCATATTTATACCATACCAAATCACATGTAAGTTATACCACTTTAGCATCGTTTTGTACAACTTCATACTCCAATCATACCAAAAAAGGATCATTCCAGAAGCTTCATGCTCCTCAAACCTGCTTCGTCATATTTATACCATACCAAAACTCATGTAAGTTATACCACTTTATACTACACTTGTACCAATTTATACGCCACTCATAACAGAAAATAAAGAACATTCCAGAAGCTTCATGATCCGTCAATGAATATGGATCAATATTTATACCATACCAAAACACATGTAAATTATACCACTTCAGCGTAATCTGGTACCAATTTATACGCATTCATAACAGAAAATAAAGAACATTCCGGAAGCTTCATATGAATAAACTGTACCACATCACGTGTAAACTGTACCACTTCAGCATGATTTAGTACCAATTTATACTCCTTTCATACCAAAATATAAGAACATTCCAGAAGCTATATGGACCGACAGTGAATTGTCTCTCCATCTTTATATGATACCACATCACGTGTAAACTGTACCACTTCAGCATGATTTTGTACCAATTTATACTCCTTTCATACCAAAATATAAGAACATTCCAGAAGCTACATGGGCCGACAGTGAATATGCCTCTCCATCTTATATGATACCACATCACGTGTAAACTGTACCACTTTAGCATGATTTTGTACCAATTTATACTCCTTTCATACCAAAATATAAGAACATTCCAGAAGCTACATGGGCCGACAGTGAATATGCCTCTCTATTTTTATACCACATTACGTGTAAACTGTACCACTTCAGCATGATTTAGTACCAATTTATACTCCTTTCATACCAAAATATAAGAACATTCCAGAAGCTACATGGGCCGACAGTGAATATGCCTCTCCATCTTTATATGACACCAAATCGCGTGTAAACTATGCCACTTCAGCATAATTTCATACCAATTTATACTATCCTGGTAACAATACATTTCGAATCGATACCACATTAAGTTGTAGTGATACTAGATAATATATTATCTGTACCATATTAATGACTCGGATAATTTCGTAAATAAAAGTTGGTGTTTTCGGTGTCGAAGAATAAAAATCATGGAAATATATGATTTGATGTATAATCCACGAAGTTCCTTGATTTTGTTACGTTTTATGCAAATATGATGTAAGTTGTCAAGTAAGGTTGATTATGTGAAATGTATACTAATGCAAATCGTAGACAACTATATTTACATCACATTGATATTTACCATTATGAATTGCAACAAATGTACCCTAAACAACATTATAAGTCAATCATAGAACAAATCTTACGACAATAAACCTTTAATCGTAACCCCGAAACAGTTTACCCTAAGGTCCGATACTCTAAACCAAAAAACTGGAAACACTAGCGCATAAACCGCAATCTATAACACATAAAGTGTTTCTGGTACCACATTATTATAGGAATGTATACTACATAATACCACATCACATGTAAATTATACCACTTCAGCGTATTTTAGTACCAATTTATACTACATTCATAACAAAAAATAAGAACATTCCAGAAGCTTCATGGGCCGTCAGTGAATATGGTCTCTGCATCTTTATATGATACCACATCACATGTAAGTTATACCACTTCATGCCACTATTGTACCTAATCTTATCGAAATTATACCACTTACACGTTTCTGATACCACATAACGAACACTCATTTAAATATTTTTTTTGCGATTTCACTATCAATTCGTTAATCTTGAGGGACGAACGATTGAGTCACCACTAAGGCGCGACGCACAAGCTATGGGTCTCTCGAATTTATGATATTAGCTTTAATTTCGACCAAAATATGCTCGATTTATCTTATTCTCGAATTAATTTCTAGAAACTATTCCTCACAGATCTTAAGTCTGACGACGTAAATATCATTGAGATCGTCAAATACACATCAAAATTGATTTTATGCCAGTATGTGTAAAAACTTTACGGTAAATCGATAGTTGAAATAGCTTTTCCATTAATACCAGTTGCATAACATCTGGAAACCACTTCTTATGGTAGTTATATCACTTTATGCCATTATCATACCACTTCTGTACTGTCATAAAACACTAAGTTTTGCAGGAAAAACAACTAAAACGTATATGATACCACTTTATGCCATTATTAAACCAGTTTATGTGTTTATCATACCACTTCTGGTACCAATTATACTACACAAAAGTTCCCGCCCAAAATAATACTGAGATTCAGCTTTCCCGCCCAAAATAGCGTGACTTGCTTATTCAGTATCACTTCCTCCCTAACGGGTACCACAACCTGCCAAATGAAAAATATTCCAGTCTGAAAACCACTTCTTATGGTTGTCATACCACTTTACGCTCTTATCGTACCGCATCTTATATAATTGATACCAATTGAGAATAAGTAATAGTTTTCGTTGCTATACCACTTTATGTATCTAATATACCACTTTACGACCTGTTTTACGACTTCACTCTATTTTGGTACCGCTTCTTATATAACTAATACCAAGTAACAGTTAACGTTGTTATACAACTTTAAGCCTCTTCTATACCACATAATGCTTCTCTTGTATCATATATTACAAAAATAATACCAAATGAGAAAAAGTAATATCTCGTACCAGTTCGAGTAACATTCTTATCGTTTCTATACCACGTTACGGCTCTTGTATACCACATCATATAAAATTAATACTAAATTAGAATAATATCTCGTATCAGTTCGAGTAATGCTTCTTAGCGTAACTATACCACTTTATGCCACTATTGTACGAAACGTACGGAAACTATACCACTTAAGCCTTTCTGATACCACATAACGAATACTCATTTAAACTCTTTTTCTCTGGCGATTTCACTTTCAGTTCGTTCATCTTGATGGACGAACGATTGAGTCACCACCAAGGCGCGACGTAATTTTCAAGCTATGGGTCTCTCGAATTTATGCATATTAGGTTTAATTTCAACCAAAAACATGCTCGATTTATCTTATTTGCGTAAATGAATTTCTACAAATTATTCCTCACCGATCTTAAATACGACGACGTAAATATCATTGATATCGCCGATTACACATCAAAATCGATTTTGTGCCCAGTATGCTCGAAAATTTGGGGCAAATCGATCGTCAAAATAGTTTTTTTATTGATACCATTTGAATAATATCTGGTAACATAATTAAAGCAATTCATACCTCTTTATTTAACACCTACAAGGGGCATTTTCGTCAAATCATTGTTTATGTCCTTTATTTTGAATTTAATTAGACTTGGTCCTTAAACCTATATTTAATGTGAAAGGGGCCTGAACTCAAAAAGAAACTTTCAATAGGGCCTGATATAGAAACGCCCCTAATCTTTAACTAACTACTTGCACTTGTAGCAGCAGAACCATTTGCACACATGCACCGACTTTGGATTGATTGTCTATAATTGGTTGCTGTGAGATCATTTGGAGCATAGCTTTCTGCAATAATTTGTAAAATAATTAGTTCGATTCAATTAAAGCGAAAGAAAGCTGAAATGCAAAAAGATTTCGCTGCATACTTTCTCGAACCCTTTTTCCTAATCCAGTCTTTACCTGCAACATGAAGTAACATCAAGCAGGAAATATTTACACTCAAAACCACCGAATTTAAAAACAAGCACGCATAAACTGTTGGCGGGAATTTCGTACTTACGATCTTTATGAGTTCTGATGTTATCTTCCATCTTCTGCTGATTCGCATTATTAGCATCACAAAGCATTACAACTGCCTGACGTTTTCGCGAGGAAGATGACGTCGCTGAAATATTTGCTGAGCTGATATAGAAGCTTCCCGGATTACATCGTGGGTTTTGGCTTCTTCCATACGGTTATCTTGATCCTTCTAACATTCAATCTCAGCTTCTTCAGAGGCACCATGACTACTAGTTTTGTTTCTGAACTCCTTAATAACAAGATGCTACCCAAGAAAGCAATCACCAGAATTGATTATTGAGTCCTTCAATCGAATAATCTTCAGATTCAAAAGGCAGATTAGTCTAGAATACAAACACAGAAAAGATTCCAATACTAGCAAAAAAATGTCCAATCTCCGTACATTCATCAATGTTATAAAGTCATGATCTTTGAAAAAGAAGATACACGACGCTTACCAAGCACCTAAAACTATGACTCAAAAACAATCCAAAGAAAAAACATCATCTCTAGGATCAACAACGAAAACAAAAACCACTAAACCTACACACGTTCGCCCCAACCACTAGAATTAAATTTCAGAGAGAATGATGCAACGCAGAAAAAAGAATGCGAAAACACTTACATAGTCAACGAATGGCGAGAAGGATAACGCTCGATTTCTGCGTTGAATTCCAAAGGCAGTTAAAACTTGTAAATCCAGCGAGCGAAGACTGAGGAAACAGAGAAAAAAGCGAAAAAAAAAGTTTTGACGTGTTGAACAACCTGAAGAATGGTCGTATGCTTATATAGTTGAGCAGATATACGAGATCGTCTTGTCGGCGCAAAGGGATTTTGGCTCAGTTTTCACGGATACTCTGTTATATTCATCCTATATTTTCTCAAATTCGTTATTCTTTTTCGTTTTTTTCAAAGTATTATTCATGGATATTAAACGATTGTTTGTCTAGGCTTTTTAAATAAAATAATGCAATTTTAATCAAAATTTAATAAAATGGGACGTCGCAGCTATTAGCCGCGACGATGACGTGGCACAAGGAGGCCTTTTTTATTGCTTTTATATGCGTCGCCCCCATTAGGGGCGACATTTACTTTTTTTATTTAACTTATTTTATATTTATTATTTATAAAATCCACCAAATCATAAAATCATCGTTATTTCATCTGATTTACATAATAAAAATGAATAAACGCATCTAATTTATTATTTGTTTCGCGACGATTAAAATTACATACTACATACATATCTTATATTTTTCGATAGTCACAAATGTTGTTTATTTTGATAATTAAAATACTTAAATTGGAATACATTTAAAAATAAATAAATTAGATATGCATATCATTTTTCCATATCCGACCTTCTCTTTTATTTTTCTATTTTTTTTTATTTTTTACTTATTTTATATTATATCATCGTTGTAATGCAATATAGGTCAGTAAATCTATTTGTGTAATGCGAACCACGAAAGTTGAACTATCAATGATTGTGACTTTGACGGGAAACAATTATGTATGCAAATGAATGAAGGGACGACGTTTCACAAACGATCTTTTGAAATTGTTGATATCTCTGCTTAAAAAAAGGGAGTCGTATTTCCGACGAAAAAACATTAATTTATACCAATTTAAATATTTTTTAATTTATCAAAGTACAAAAAATATTTTGATTATCGAAAAATATAAGACATGCATATCATTTAATCGTCACGAAACAAACAATAAATTAGATGCGTTTATTGATTTTTATTATGTAAATCAGATGAAATAACGATGATTTTATGATTTTGTAGATTTTATAATTAATAAATATGAAATAACTTAAAATAATAAAAAAAGAAAAGAAAAATAAACGTCGCCCCTAATGGGGGCGACGCATATAAAAGCAATAAAAAAGGGTCTCCTTGTGCCACGTCATCATCGCGTCTAATAGCTGTGACGTCGCATTTAATGGCCACGGTGTGCCCTATTTTATTAATTTCGGACAAAATAAACCCATTTTATTAAATTTTGATTGAAATTGGATTGTTTTATTTAAAAAACCGAGCCGATTTTCTATTAACATTCAAGTAAATGAATCAGTCAAATGAAGTGGATATATACAGCTAACAAATTAGTACGAATGACAAATTTTATATCCTGAATATTATCGTGTTCAGTGATCCTTCAAAATTATAAACATCTTAATAACATCTTAAGAACGCTCTAAATTTCTTGACCATCGGATTTATTCCATATTTTCGGACTGTTTGAGAATTTGAATATGGAATATATACTCAGATATATTGGACTTTGAGAGAATAAGAAATGTTGTAATTTCTTGATTTTGTCAGATCCCAGTGCATGTATGCTTCAATCCAAATGATTTTTCTTTTGTTGTCACACCCCGACCTGCGTCTGTTGGTCCACTTTCAGTGTGTGTTTGTGTGTGTGTTTATCGAGAACTGCTTCAAGGAATTTTCTTTTGATAAAACCCTAACAAGGGTGAATATGGGCTTTATATACCACAACTCTTTGGTATATTAAAGCCCAAGTCCAAAACGTCTACAATATACAAGTTGTCTCCCCAAACTACTACAACCCAAGAACAAGAAACAAAGACCCAAAACTTAAATAACTAGAGGACACTACAACAAATTCCTAACAGTCTCCCCCTTAGTGTCCTCGTCCTTTTGTTGATGTCTTCTGAGTCTTCTTTTTCTTGGGGCTTGCCAGCACGTCTGGTGTCTTTCGAAGTCCTAAGATATGCTCATATGATCGCAAGGTTCTTCGAAACGATATTCTCTCAGATATGATCTCGATTAGCTTCATGTACTTTACTTGGACTTCTTGGTCTTCATCTTTCAGCTTCTTGAGAATATTACCGAGTTTGTTTCGAATGATTAGAAGTGTGCCGTCACTGAACTTGTTAATCTCTGATGTCCTCATTAGCCTTTTCTCTCCCCTATAGTTGATATAAACAACTGACGGATCATCATCTTCATTAAATATGTGACCTTCGCCATAACCTGGGTCTGGAACTTCGAAGGACGGCTTTGTGAGGTTTACCCTCTTCATGTTGCTTTCCACTGCCATTTGGAGGTCATGGGTCGCGTTGAACTTGACTTGGCGCATCAAGAATCGCTTAAGAGCGACATATCCAACCTTGAGGTCTGGATTCTGAAGCGTTCCAAGAAATCTGTAGCTTCCAACCATCCGAACAATGTCCTCACCTCTTAAGTAGGAGAGATCGCCTTCAGTCATTTCTTCGACTGTTCCATCTTCTTGCCGTAACTTGTAGATGGGAAATTCGTAGAAGTCGAGTCGAGCTCGTCGTACTCCGATGATTGCCCTAATTCTGACTCGTTCCTTCTCTTCACTTCGAAGAGTCTCAACATCAGCTCCTTTCCCTTTCATCCTAAGTCCTCGACGGAGAGAAAGCAGGTACCGAATGGCAGTTGGTCTTGAAAGATGGGTTAATCCTCTGAGTTCCAGCTCATCCAGCTGCTTAATCCTATCTTCTTTCCTCCAGATTCTTCGTCGTATCTCTTCTTGATAGGGAGCAACTACTTTGGCATTCTCCCATGGTAGATTAAGTTCTTCGCTTATCTTCGACTTCAGGGGAGGACATTCTTCATCAACGACGTGGTGTTTGAGAAGCTCCGGAAGTTCTGGAATTTCGGCGTCGTAGTCTTCACCTTCCTCAAGCTCGTCATCGTCGATAAGGGCAAGGCTTACGTTGGCTCTCATCAGAAAGTATCTGGCATTCTCCATTAAGCCCTTAGCTATGGCGGGGTCCATTGGTTTTGTTATCCAATCCTCGTTGAAAATGTACTTTTCAACAGTGGTGTGAGGATTGTATAACTCTTCGAGGGATAGGATGGGCTCATTGGTAGGAGATGAGGGAGATATTGGAGGGCTTCTTAGATAGTGTGTATCTGATGACGTGGCTTGTTGGGTTGTTTTGGTAGTAGGTCGGGTAGATTTTTTGGTTTGTGAGGGTGTAGGTGTTTTGGTAGTTCGAGTCGCTTGCTGTTGTTGAGGCTGTGGCTCTGGCTGCTTCTCCCCTCGGGACGACCCTCACCCCCGGGTCGTCACGCGGCCGATTCGAAGTCTGAGCCTCACCGTGGCATGTGAACGGAAGCTCAAGGCGTCTAAGGACCTCCGCTTCATATTCGCTGCGCTTCGTTGCAGTGCGGATTCTGGCGATGACGACATCAATCAGTTCCGTCACAGGAACATTCCACGGACCATCGTCTGGGGCAGTAGATCGATCGGCTTGAGACGGTGCTTGTTCGGGGACGGAGGCTTTGTCCTTGTCTCGAGAAGAACTCCCAATCGCGTTGTACACTTGGGTCATTATGGAATCTTGGAGGTCTTTGGCGAAGTCAGCTAGGCGAGCATTGAGTGTGGCCTCGGTCACGAACGGGGAAAATAACGGGACGGAGTCACGAAGACGTTCCGTCGTCACAACATCAGTAGAAGATACTGATGTGCCGCCTGTTTGCACAGGACGAAAAGAACCGAAGCCACTAAGGCCAATCGTTGACATCGATGCTGAGACGGGCTCAGATCGATGGCCCAAATCAGCAGCTGGAGTGGTGTTGACCACTGTGGGACTTCCGCTCTGTCCCAGACTAGTAGCTAGTATAGAGACATCGAAGAGCGTTCCGGGCAGGTCACCAAGACCTGACAGTGCAAAAGGAGGTGTATGTGTCCTAGTAACAGAAGAAAATATAGGTGGTGAGGTTACTAGACTCGTTGTGGACAATGAAAGTGCAGTGTGAGGCGGAGGACTGCGTATTTCAACATCGACCCCCTCAGAGCGAGGAGGAGATGGCTGACGTGGTTCCTCGTGAGAAAGTGAAACAATCGTCTGTTGAGAGACGATTGAGTGGACAGGTGGGGTACTTTGCACGATTGGACCAGATGTCGCGACTTCTACTCGGGGGAGGACAAAGTCATCCCCTGAACCTATGGGATCGGTCCGGATTATTTGCTGACTAGAGGATGAAGGAGGATGATCGTGCTTTTGTTTAGTACGGCGTTGCTTCTTGCTGCTGTTGGCATCCCCTTTCGATTTTCTCTTTTATTTTTGTTTTGGAGATGCGGGGCGTCCTAGACCTATACTTGGTTGTCGGGGTTGGCTAGTCCCGGGGTTAGATTCAACGGGGTTCAGTTGAATCGTGGGGATATCTTCTAGATTGTTGGCTCGCAGATAGGCTTGTAGCATGGGATCTGCTTTGTCGAGGAGTTGAAGGAGGTGTTCCCCCAATAGCATGGCTTCTTCATCGAATTTCGACTTTTTCTTGGTGGATTGTATTTTGCCGAGCTTGGGTATGTCATAGCCTTCGAGTTGGGGACGACGTTCGATTTCTGGGTGAAGGTCGATGAAGTGTTGAACCAGGATGGGAAACCATCTTACGTAAGGGAGGACTCTTGTGGAGCTGAATTTTCGTCTTCGTAGTTGATCAACAAGGTCAGACCATATGAGTTGGGCGATATCATAGTTTTTGTTGAAGACTATGCCGTGGAAAATCAACATGATATGGCGGTTGCAGCGGTCTGATCCGGTGTGCTTAGGGGATAGGCACTTGTTGACGAGTAAGAATAGCGTCCGCCAGGGTCGAGGTATGTCTTTGGCGCAAAAGTCTGGGAGATGAATGGATTTCTGGGCATTGGGCTTGTATCCCATGAAGAGGAAGTCGGCAATCAAATGATCAGAAGTCGGATGTTTTTCATAAATGAGTGTGGTTGGTAGGTTTAGTTGGGAGCGTATTATAGCGGGGGTCAGGACGACAATGGTGTTGTCAATTTGGGCAGAGAGACGGATTGGTTGTGGGTTGTCGGTTGGATTTTGGAGCGAGGACCAAAATTGTTGTACGTAGACTTCGGGGACACGCTCGATTTTACAAAAGGCATTGTTGAGAGGATGGTTTTGAAGAATTTTGAGGATGATAGGATCGGGACATTGGGTATTTTCAAAATCCAACTGGACGTTATTGGGAAGCCTTTGAGCCCAGTCTTTAGATGGGAAAACTTCGTCAATTTCGCGCACCATAGTGATCAATCTGTAGAGAAAGAATGCAAATATTAGTAAGATAATCCCTTTTTTTTTTTAATGTTCACAAGAATTAGAAATTAAAATTTCCAAGTTCAGCAAAGTTATGGAATCAGTTATTGAACTGACGATGAGACAGATTGAAATTGATGAGAGTTAATCGCACAATTGAGATGTGGGACTTGGATAATGTAGCCATATAATTTCGAACAATATGTTTACGGGACTTAGAAAATTTCAAGATCTTGTCTTGTATGATAATCGGACGATTTAATTATTAAGTGAAGCATTCAATCGGACAAATTCAATCTCAATTATATATTGGCAGAATAGGGCGATGGAATGAAATCGGGCGGTTAAGAGTAGTATAGGCGGATTGTAGATGCAATCGGGCGATTTAAGATTGAAGTTTGAAATCGGGCAATTTAGAGTCGATTGAGAGTCAAATCGAGTGATTGAGTCAAATCGGGCGATTGGATCAAATCGGGCGATTAGAATCGGGCAATTGTAAGTAGACACAGGCTATTGAAATTGAAATTGAACTTGTAAGTAGAAAATCAATTTTCGGGCGATTGTGGGACAGCTGTGAGAAAACATATGAAATCGGACGATTGAAACAAATCGGACGATTTAGGAAGGAATTCGACTTTTGAATTTGAGTGTAAAATCGAGCGATTAAAGACAGTTTATCCTAAACAGCTGAGACCGAAAATCAGGCGAAATTAGTTTGAAATGCAAGAGCGACTGTGAGACCGAAGTAATAGGAAATCACAAAAACAAGCTAAGCAAAACAGATAATTGAAATAAAGATCCCTTCAGTAACTGGCGAACCAAGTTTGAAACGCAAGAGCGAATGTGAGCCAGATGAACTCAGAAATCACGAAATCAAGCTCAGCGAAACAGATAAATGACATTAAGATCATCTCAGTTACCACATAGAATAGAAATTTGCATATTCAAAGCAATGATATGAAGGTTACATATGGACGAACTCGTAAACCCTAGACTAACAGCTCTGAGAAAAAAATGAAAATCGAACCAATACTTGCAGATGCAGTGAGTGAGCTTCCGTAGATAGGTCGGAATTTCCAGAAAGATGCAAAGAGAGGGATTTGTGAGCTTGAGCGATGTAGGTATTTCAAGATTTGAGAAAGATCTAAAGGCGTTAATCGTGTAAATTTGGGGAAAATAGTGAGAAATCGGGCGATTTTAAATTTATATGAAGGAAGGTTACTGTAGCGGAGTGGCCGATATAGAACTCGGGCGACAGAAATCGGGCGATATAGAAATCGCCGATATTAAATCTTTAGCTGAATGGCACTGTTAGAATAATCGGACGATTTTGAAAAATCGGCCGAATTGAGATATATATTAGGTAGACTTACTGTAGCGGAATAACTGTTTTAGAAATCGGGCGTCTAATAAATCGCCGAATGAAAAATCGGGCGATGTCAGGAAATTTTGTTGCATCAGCCAAATTTAGGAGATCGGACGATTCTTGTGTTTGCCCAGATAAATTGGAAATTGCATAAATTAGCTTTGAAGAATATCGAGGATATCAAGATGTTCAATCAATCTATGATACTGGGGACCAAAATTTAATATCAAATCATCGAGTTTTCCAAGATCGATTTCTGTGAGACAGAATCCAATAAACGACAAAGAAAACATCGTTTTCGTTCGCGGCGCTAAGCCCTCAAGTCAAAAGTTCATCTGTATCATTGATTTTGTCCTCCGGACGAACGATTTTGTTGTTGAATTTGTGCCTATAAATAGGCCCGATTGAGGAAACATGGTAAGACCGTAAATTATTCAATCGAACAAATCGAGTTTCTAAATATGAACTGGAATCAGCAGCGAGACCAAGAAAAGAACAGGGAGCACGTAGAGTTAGTGCGTCGCTTCAGTCACAATCTGGATATGTTAGTACTGGAGATTGTACTTCTTATGTGCTTGTTCATCGTTTTTATGGCGATTCTGTTTTGGGTTCTAACCCGCCGTACTGGCTTTTGAGACCTTGGTACGCATTTCAAGTGATATTCATAGTTTTCCTTGTTGGAGTGATTTTGTATCTTGAAGATGTTTTGCGTATTTGAGTTGTAATAGCGTTGGAGTGATTTGGTATTTTGAAGATGTTTTGCGTATTTGAGTTGTAAGAGCGTTTTTCGCTTATTGAAGGGTTATATCATTAAAACGCTCCCCCTAGATTCGAGTAATTCCTGCAAAAACTCCCCCTCAAACTAAGCATATATGCATATAATTAAGTGCTCCCTTAAACCAAATATTATTAATATATATATATATATAGATTTTTTTTTTCAATAAGAGAAACAAATATGTGCACTCAAAAAAAATCGTGGAGGTAGATCACCTAAGATTCACGATTCAGCATTCCTAACTCAGTTACAAGGAAATGGAATCGTGTTTCATCCAAGGCCTTCGTAAATAGGTCGGCCAACTGAACCTCCGTATTTACGAAGTACATGGCAATTGTGCCCTTCTCCACATGGTCTTTTATAAAGTGATACCTAAGGTCTATGTGCTTTGTGCGAGAATGGTGAACAGGGTTGCAAGTAATGGCTATGGCGCTGTTTGAGTCGCTAAATATAGGAATATTATTGAAATCAAACCCGTAATCCTGTAGTTGCTTTCGCAACCACAGAATTTGAGAGCAGCAACTCGCCGCAGCGACATACTCTGCCTCGGCGGTGGATGTGGATACACAGTTTTGCTTCTTAGATGACCAACTTACTAGTTTGTCACCTAAGAATTGTAGACCTCCTGATGTACTTTTCCTGTCCATCTTACATCCTGCAAAATCCGCGTCAGTATAACCAAGTAATTGAAAATTTGAGTTCTTAGGATACCATAGTCCAAGTGTTGGGGTTCCTTTGAGATACTTCATTATTCTCTTCACAGCTAGCATGTGTGACTCCTTTGGATTGGCTTGGAACCGAGCGCATAGACATGTGGCGAAAACAATGTCGGGTCTGCTGGCTGTGAGATACATGAGTGATCCGATAATTCCCCGATATGTGGTTGGATTGACTGGCTTTCCATCTGGGTCTGAGTCAAGCTTACAGGAAGGAGACATTGGGGTGTTCTTCGTAGTTGAATTATCCAAGTTGTACTTCTTGAGTATGTCGTGGATGTACTTTGATTGGTTAATAAAAATGCCTTCTGACAGATGTTTAACTTGAAGTCCAAGAAAAAAATTGAGTTCTCCCATCATGCTCATTTCGAATTTCGTCTTCATTAAATCGCCAAATTCTTTGCACAATTTTGGATTGGGGGACCCAAAGATAATATCATCAACATATATTTGAACGAGGAGAATCCCTGAAATGTGTCTTTTAATGAAAAGTGTCGTGTCAATCTTTCCTTTCGTGAATCCTGATTTAATCAGAAAATCTGAGAGTGCCTCGTACCAAGCACGTGGGGCTTGTTTTAGTCCATATAGAGCTTTCTCCAGAAAGTACACATGTTCAGGATGAGTTTCACTCACAAAGCCTGCAGGTTGAGCTACATAAACTTCTTCTTTCAGTACCCCGTTGAGGAAGGCTGTCTTGACATCCATCTGGTAAACAGTGAAGTTTTTGTGAGCAGCATACGCAAGAAATAGTCTGATGGCCTCAATTCGAGCAACTGGAGCAAATGTTTCGTCGTAGTCAATTCCTTCTTGTTGATTGTAGCCTTTTGCCACCAATCGGGCCTTGTTCCGAATGACAATTCCATCTTCATCTCTTTTGTTTTTGAAGATCCACTTGGTTCCTATAATTGTTTTTCCTTGTGGTCTTGGGACTAATTTCCACACTTGGAGTCGCTCAAATTGATTGATTTCTTCATGCATGGCTTGTATCCAGTCTGGATCAGCTAATGCATCTTCAATCTTACTTGGTTCGCTTTGACTTAGAAAGCATGCATATAAATTCTCGTTTATTGTTGAGGAGCGTGTGCTTATTCCTTGATTTGGATCTCCGATAATTTGAGAAGTTGGGTGAGCTCTAGTCCATTTCCTTGTGTGAGGAAGTGGTTGACTCAATTCCTCATGGTCAAGTTCCTCACTAGGTTCAGCTTCGCTTGTACTAGAGATTTCAATGAGAGTTTGATCTTCGTTACCTGAATTATCCGATGGAACATTCCCTGCATCTTCATTATAGATTTGCTGAGGATTAGTTGGGAGCTGAGGTGGGGTACTTGAAGTCATCTCATCAGCCTCTGTTGAAGTGTGTATAGATGGAACTGTTGTATCATTTAGTTGTGGGCGAGGGCATACATATAGCTGATCAAATAGGAGATTCAGTTCGTCTTCATTAAATGTCTGTGAAGTAGATGATCCTTCTTCAGTTGAAGAGTTACGTTGATCTTCAGTCAAAACTCTTAAGACTCCAGAATGTGGACTTATCTGTTCAGTAGTAATAGATGGCGCTTCATCGAACGTAATATTTGAACTTTCCATAACGGCTCGTTTTTGTGGCAGGTAGACTCTGTATGCCTTGGACTCAGCAGAGTATCCAATGAATATCCCTTCGACTGCTTTAGGATCGAATTTTCCTCGATCTTCTCTATCATTTAGAACGAAGCATTTGCAGCCAAATACTCGAAGAAACCTGATGTTTGGTATTCTTTTGTTGATGAGCTCGTAAGGAGTTTTTCCGAATCTTTTATGAATGCTAGTTCTGTTCTGAGTGAAACATGCTGTGCTCACTGCTTCGGCCCAGAGAAAATGAGGAAGTTTCGATTGTATTAGCATTGTACGAGCAGCTTCAACTAGAGTACGATTTTTCCTTTCCACAACTCCATTCTATTGGGGTGTCCTCGCTGCTGCGAATTGCTGAGTGATTCCGAGTGATGAATAGAAATTGTCAAGCAATTGATTCTTGAATTCAGTACCATTGTCAGTTCGAATCACTTGAACATTGAATTCCAGTGAGTTCTGAGTTTTCCTCACAAAATCTATGATCAAGTCGGGCGTCTCATCTTTTGTCCTAAGGTAACTAGTCCACGTATATCGAGAGAAATCATCCACTATTACCAGAACGTATTTTCGTCCATTGATGCTTTGTACTCTCATAGGTCCACACAGATCCATGTGCAGTAGTTCTAGTGGTCGGGACGTTGAAGCTACGAGCTTTGCCTTGTGTGATGCTCTTCTCATTTTCCCCAATTCGCATGCACTGCAGAGATGTTCCTTGTGATATTTCAAGGCTGGTAATCCACTCACTAGTTTGTCAGTGTGTAGTCTATTCAACGTTTTGATGTTGAGGTGGGAAAGTCTTTGATGCCAAAGATCACTTTGTTGAATTGAATTCTTCGTCATGAGACACAGTTTGGACGAGGGTCGAATAGTTTTCAAATCGATGGTATAAAGATTTGTTTTCCTCGTTCCAGTTAGAAGGTCTCCACCACTCTTATCAGTAATACTGCAACCTTCAGCATGAAATTGAACCTTTAGTTGTCTGTCGCAGAATTGTCCAGTGCTGAAGAGATTATGACTGAGACCCTTAACATATGAAACCCCCTTGATCGTCAGGTTATCATGAATTAGATCGCCATGTCCTAAGATAGGAGCCGCGTGGTTGTTTCCAAAGCGCACATTTCCACCGAATTGTTCGGTGTAGTTACTCAAAAGCTCTTTTCTTCCAGTCATGTGTGTAGAGCAACCAGAATCAAGTATCCACACATGACGGATCTGCAAAAAATAATCAATGAGATTTAGGTACCCATTTAAGGACGGGTCCTCCCTCATTAGTATTATAGTCTGTGTATCTCTTTCTTATGTGTCTGTTTCTAAGGTCAGTATTAAATTTATCTACAACTCCAGTTGATTGCTTAGGGACCCATATCTTTCTAATTCCAAGAGGATGACAGTGATTTGTCCATGCTCTGAGTTGTTGTTTTGTAACCCATATGCTACGCCTTCCTATAGCTTTAACTTTGTTGGCTTGTCCTTGTCTTTTGTCAGGTTTGTACTTTGATTTAAGAGAGGATGGTGGTGTTTCCTTTGAAGTACTCACATTGATAGATTGGTATTTAGCGTTTAAGATAAAAGCATCATCATAGCTAGAATAGTAGGTACGAGTCTTAGTGGTCGTTACAGGCTTCAAAAGAATAGACGAAGGTTCACCAGGATAATTATTAGCACACAATTGACGCCTATTACAAAAATTAGAACTAGATGCTTCAAAATCAACAGGCTGCTCCTTTTTAGAGGAATAAGTGACATCGCTCTTTGGTAGTCTGTCTCGTGTGGCTTTCTTCTTCCCTTTCTTATTTAGAGGATTGCCTGTGAGCACATGCAAGGATGGGTTAGTAAGCTTAGATTTGCCAGATGCAATCTGCTTTCTTTTCTTCCTAGTGTCGGTGGGGATAGATATTTGACATTTGGTTAAAGGAATTTGTAGAGATCCTGAAGCTATGCCGATGTCGATTTGAGTCTCTAGAGAGGAAATTATACTTAATAGATTTTTATTCTCTACTTGGAGAGTTATCCTTTCTGACTCTAGAGTTGAGACTGTTCCGCTGCTGTCAATTTGTTTTTCAAGTGAGGAAATTATACTAAGTAGTATTCCATTCTCTATCTGGAACCTTATCCTTTCAGATTCCAAGTTTGATTGCAAGTCTGACATTACTCTGATTTTAGTTGGTATATATGTATTAGAGATATTTGGTTCTTCGATAGCTACTTCATTAGACGAAGGCGGATAAATAAGTAAGAAGTCATCAGGATTAGATAATGATATTTCCCTCGTCTTGTAACTATCATACAGTTCTTCATAATTAATAGTGATTTCTTGTAACTATCCCTCTTTTTCTCTTCTAGTGCATCATGCGCAGATGAGCTTGTGAAAGGCATTAGATAAGGCAGATTTAACCCGGAGAAACTAACATCATAAAGAGGTAGTGGTCTCTTTACTATAGAGTTTGGATTGAAGCCTAATCCTTCATGTGGGTCATAGAATTCTATGTCTCTAGGCTTATTCATGAAGATCGTTCTATCTGATTGTCCTCTCCTAATAAGTAAGTCTTCGAGCTTCTTAATCTTAGCATACAATTTTGCACGTTCTTTATTTAGGATATCGAACTCGCATGTTTTGTTGATTCGCTCATCGTTGCAAGTTGTCAATTTGTCCTGTAGCTCACTAGTCTGTGTTTTCAAATCTTCTATTTCTAAGTCACGACTATCAACTTTAGACTGTGCTACTTCTAGCAGACATTCTAGGTTGCTATTTTCTCGTAATTGCTTAAGTAGGCATGCATAATTATTGTCAAACCTAGCCTGTAAGTCATTTACCTTTGATTCAGATTCAGATAGTTTAGCTCTCAAGTCAACTAAGCAAGTTTCTAATCTACATACTTCTTCACGGGTCGTATCTAGGATTTCTAATGAGTTAAATAACTTCACTTCTGTTGACCTGAGGTATTTAAGTTCATTTTGAAGGATAATGTTTTTTTCTTGAAGTTCAGAATACAGTTTTAGGTTAAGAGTTTCTACCTCCTTTCCGGAAGATAGCTCCTTGTCTTCAGTATCAGCATTGGCTTCCATGTTCTTTTGCTCAGAGTCATCTTCTTCCACCAGAGCCATCAGGGCTATCTTCTCTGTCTCACTTTCAGATGTATCGTCTAGCCAGTGATCCTGTTTAGCCATCAATGCGGTTCCAGATTTCTTCTGTTTGAGCAGTTGAAGTTTTCTGGTGTAGTACTCTTCATCCTTTTTCTTGGGAAGGTAACAGTCTCTAGCGAAGTGCCCAGGCTTTCCACAATTGAAGCATTTGCTACGCTCAGAGTCATTCCTAGTATCAGGTTGTTGAAAAAGCTTTGGCGGCGGTTTGGAACTTGATGAGACTCTCTGACGATTGACCGATGATGATGATTTTTTGAAATATTGTTTTGCCATTCTTTTCGTTATAAAAGCCACGTGCTTCTCGAAATCTTTGAATTCAGGGTCTGATTCTGACTCAGAGTCTTCACTTTCTAATGGACTGGAGGACTTAACAGACTTACTCCTTGCAGCTTTTGCACTTTTCTTAAGATTAGTCTCTGTCACTAGGGCAACGGTGTCCATGATTGCTTTACCTTTCTTTTCTCCGATCGTTTCATAAACATCGTCATTGTGCTACTCCAGACTTTCGTAAACACTGTGAATATCAATCTGATCTAGGTCCTTGTTAAGCCTGAAGTGTGTGGTGACTTTCTTCCATTCTGGAGGTAGGGAGGTAAGAAATTTGACATTGAGTTCCATGTTAGTTTTTATGATGTTTATCTTCCTTAATTCGTTTATGAGGACCATGAACCTGTTGTAGATCTCGCTGATTTGCTCATCTGGCTTAGCCTTGAATGAATCGTATGCTGCAAGGGTGTTGGCTTTCTTGGCTCTTAGTCCACTCTCTGTTCCTTGCATTAATTTTGCAATCTCATCCCACATTGCTTTAGCAGTTGGAAAGCTATCCACTTGAATCAGTATGTCATTAGGTAAGGCTTGCATCAAGTAATTTCTTGCCAGAAGATTTGCTTTAGCTCGTTTCTTTTCTGCATCATTGTATTGTGCTGGAGTTTTGAGTATTGTGCTCTCTTGAACTGCTGGGGTGACGGTGTTGTCACCACGGACTGTGACCCAGAATTGTTGTGGTCCATTCTCAATAGAATCAATGATGTCTTCGCCATTGTCCTTTATTTCAAGAAAGTTCAGGAATCTGCTTCTCCAGACTCCAAAGTCTCCGCGCCTCAGAACTGGAACACGGATGTCGCTTCCCATGGCTAAGGAATCCATTTGTTGTTTGGTAGTGATCGTTACGTGGAAGTGATCTGCGAAATGAAATGTTAGTCTCGAATAATTTTAGTCAAGTTTGAAAAAAATAAGAATAATATTAAGTGTTCTTATTTTATTTATTTATAATATGGTGGTTGTTGCAAAAAAATAATCTAAGACTAGTCGATTTTACTTAAAAACTTTTGGTTCTTGCAACTCTTGTTAAGAAAATAAATCGGACGATTTCAGTTTTAAATTGTTCGGACAAGTTAAGAGCTGGAACGGGACAGCACAGATCCTAATTGTGAAAATTGAGTGACTTGATGTTGATTTAAATCGGGCGACTCAACAGATTTACTTGGATAGGTTGGGTCAGAAACTGAAATCGGACGAGATATGTTTCGGGCGAGCCTTAAAGGATTTGATTCGAATGACTTTAGCAAAAAAAAAATCGGACGATTTGAAACTTATTACTAAGAGATTTAAATCGGACGATTTGTGGTAAGGGAAGAATGTGTCAATCGGACAATTTGAGCGAAATCGTGTAAGGTTAAATCGAACGATTTTATTAATCGGATGATTTATCAAATCGGGCGATTTGACTCAAATTACCAATTAGTGTTTTGAAGAGAATTCATGTTCGCTACAGTGAAATCGGGCGATTCTGTGGAATCATGCGATTTCCTCTTGCAGGAAGGAAGGAAATCGGGCGATTTAGTCTTAGAGACTGGAAATCGCCGAGGCTTAAATCGAGCGATTGTGGTGCAATCGACTGATTGTCCCTTATATGATAGGAATTCGGGCGATTCCTGCGAAATTAAAGCATCTCCATCGAATCCTTCAAAATTCAAGAAGCTGTGTGAAAAATCTACCCGAAAGTGAAGAGCAGACCCAGAAAAAATAAATTTCAGACTCGATTTTCTGGTTTCAAAACAACTCAAACTTGACTATAATCTATGTGAAAGAACAGAAATGCACTCATTAACGATTTTCCTCACCAAAAGATGGTAAAAAAAAAACGATTTAAAAGGCACATGAATGAAAAATCGAAAATGGATTTTGAGCAGGGTTCTTTCGAATCTTTTCAGAATTGTACAAAACTGGATTCAAAATGATGAGATCGATCCACGTTTCGCTCTGATACCACTTGTTGGTCCACTTATTACCAAACAAGGATCAAAAGATTATTAGAAAGCTTAAAACCGTATGAAGCACCTTTCAGTGTGTGTTTGTGTGTGTGTTTATCGAGAACTGCTTCAAGGAATTTTCTTTTGATAAAACCCTAACAAGGGTGAATATGGGCTTTATATACCACAACTCTTTGGTATATTAAAGCCCAAGTCCAAAACGTCTGCAATATACAAGTTGTCTCCCCAAACTACTACAACCCAAGAACAAGAAACAAAGACCCAAAACTTAAATAACTAGAGGACACTACAACAAATTCCTAACAGCGTCAGAAGGTGAGAAAGTCGCCGCGTTTCTCAATAAACGCAAGGCTCGATGTCAACTCATACGTCGCAAAAATAACAAGAACACTCGATGAAGTATAAGCCGAACGTATATACTAATATATATTAAAGGAGGTTTTACAAAATATCAAAGATATCGACATGAAGGAGTGAATGTACAAATAAAATCTCCTTCCAAAAGTACCCCTACCAGTGGATCCAAGTATAAAGATGTCGTACCCAAAACTGAAGAACCAGCAGTGGAACTGATGATCACAAAAAGGCAACAACCTATCAAAAGCGATATCAACCTAGAAGAAGGAAATATATATATGGGTGAGCAAACATCAAGCTCAATGAGATGATAATACAGAAAAACCTTTCTCTCACAGAAGGTGCGTCATCAACGATGATTTCACCACAACAAACCAAGCATACACTGACCAAGTATATTTCACCCTTAGATACAACCTTACCTTCGATTATCGCACAAAGAATCCCAGTCACACTATATACAGAAATCACAAAGACACAACATATCAAGGATAATACAAGTAATCACATAAAGACGCGTGGGTATCCATAATCACCCTCAAATTGAACTCCCTGTCGAGAGTCAGACGAGCCTGTCACCGTGCTCCAAACAATGTACCATGACTATAATCTCAATCGTACATCACATGCATATCCCACACTGGCGACGTTGGCCGAGCTAGTGCTCAATATGCCACTCTCACTCACCCGAAACGTGGCAATTCGGGCTCCTAATCAATATATGTGCCACAATCACTCACCCGTATCGTGGCTATTCGGGCTATTGATATATATCTGCCACTCTCGCTCACACGAATCGTGGTTATTCGGGCTACTAATACCCATATGCCACTCTCACTTACCCAAACCATGGCAATTCGGGCTAATGAACCTCGGTACCGAGTAAATGCAACATCAATAGTATCACTATCACAGTTGCTAATCCATAAGCAGCTTACCGAGTCAATGTACAAAACACAAAATTACCAGTGCAATCTGCAGACAATTAAAAATTAATTATCTAATATTATTGAGATTTAATGAAATAATTCCAAGAAATAAAATAGAGTGACTTAATTTGTAATTTATTGAGATATAAATTAATCTCAAATTAATAAATAGTTAAGTTAATAAATAAACTATTACCATAACTGGTGATAATATATTCCTTTTATACAAAATCTTATACATGGTAATACGTATAGAGATTTGTTAAATAAGAAAGGTAATCAAATCAAATATCATAAAATCGGCAGATATTGAGAGAATCAAGTCAAATATATAATAATTAAATCAAATCAAAATCAAGTAATATATGGATAAAATCGACATAAATATGGAAGAAATCATCCCAAAAAAAATTATAAATTTCCGTAATTAAGAATTCTCTACGCCTATCGGGGCTTCAAAATTCAGAAATAACAAGTCAGACGACAACGGCGAAGCGAAACTTCGACAGACGATATAAGACGTTTAAAGCATTCAATTCTCTCAACGAAGTTCTTGGTATTCAAACCGTAGGCCAAAGACGGGAATCGAGTACGAAACATCGCTAGGCGAAACAGGATAGTACGAGGCTTCGTCAGACTATATAAGTCCTTATGAAAAGCACTAGTCTTTCGAAGCTATTCGTATCAGAATTTAAAGGCGGAATAGTGGGAGGCTTCGTCAGACGATATAAGTCTTTATGAAAAGCATTCAATTCTTTCGGAGTTATTCGTATCAGAATTTAAAGGCGGAATAGTGCGAGGCTTCGTCAGACTATAAATCTTTATTTAAAGCATTCTAGTCTTTCGAAGTTATTCGTATCAGAATTTAAAGGCGGAACAGTGCGAGGCTTCGTCAGACGATATAATTCTTTATGAAAGCATTCTATTCTTCGAAGTTATTTGTATCAGAATTTAAAGGTGGACTAGTGCGTGGCTTCATCAGAAGAATAAGTCTTTTATGAAAAGCATTCTATTCTTTCGAAGTTATTCGTATTTAAAGGCGAAATAGTGCGAAGCTTCGTAAGACGATATACGTCTTTTGTTAAAGGCATTCTATTCTTTTGAAGTTGTTCGTATCTGACCCAAGTCTAAAAATGATAAGTTCGTGATCAAGCTCAGAGGCCCACGAATAAAGCGCCTTTGGCAAATAACAAGTCGAAGTCAGGTTCGTGATCAAGCCCAAAAGCCCACGACGAAACGTTCGATAAGATCTCCTTGTCAAATCTCGAAGAAGTCCAGTTAAGATTCGTGAGCAAGCCAAAAGGTCCGCGGAAAAGCATCTACTAAGATCCGTGATCAAGCTCAACGGCCCACGAGGAAATTATAAGAAAGGACAAATCAAGAAACTCAAGATCAAGCATTTTCCGAAACCCTTTCGTTGAAGAATCAGAGGAATATGTAGCGATAGAGCCCATTAAATCTCATTAAATTTATTTGTACTATTTTCAAGATATTTGATACTCAAATATAAAGAAAATACGCTACAAATTTTTGGCACGCCCGGTGGGACCATCTCTACCTTTCATCTCTTCAAATAGTGACTATTGGACGTCATCTCCTCGCTCAACTTCAAGTAACTCTTCAATGCAAAGCAACGCATATGTATACATGATAAATGTCACAACATTAGAAGAGCAAATTGCAAGTCTAACTAGAGCAATTGTAGGGCTAACGAAACAAGTTCAAAAACAAGATGCTCAGATTGCAAAGCTAGATAGCAAAAGCACAATGTTGGTAGCAGTCGTACTTTTGAAAGGAAGAATAAATTTTTGATGATTCTGAAAAGGAAGAACGAAGAGAAGTCAAGAAGCCGTCGGAAAATTTCCAAGTTTCCAATGACGGGATGATTCCTATTAGCCAGCCAAAGTAGTTCATCATACGGACGATGAAAGATGGAGGTTCCAAGTCATCATCGACGTATTCTAAGCTATACGCTTCAAGAATCGACAACTTAAATATGCCAAACGGATACCAACCTCTGAAGTTTCAGCAGTTTGATGGAAAAGGAAACCCGAATAAGCATGTGGCCCACTTCAACGAGGCATGCAACAATAAAGGAACCTATGGAGATCGCCTCACCAAGCAGTTTGTTCGTCACTGAAGGGCAATGCGTTCGATTGGTACATCGATTTGGAAGCTAGCTCCGTCGATAGTTGGGATTAAATGGAGCATGAGTTCCTCAACCGTTTCTACAGCACTCGACGCACGATCAGCATGGTCAAACTCACTAATGCTCGCCAGTGGAAAGATGAACCTGTCATTGACTACATCAATCGATGGAGGAACCCAATTTTAACTGCAAAGATCGACTATCTGAAGCTCGAGAATTGAAATGTGTATTCGAGGGATGATGTGGGCATTACGATACATCCTGCAAGGAATTAGGCCCGTAACCTTTGAAGAACTTGAAACTCGTGCTTATGACCTGGAATTTAGCATGGCCACAAGTAAGGCGGATGGAACACATATACATGACATTACTAAATTGAGGGAGCACATGAATTCCGAGAAAGGGGGCAAATATTTTGCAAATGCTCAAAGTAAAGAGCAATGGTGATAATGTCACGCAACTCAAGCTCCGAAGAAGAGATAATGGCAAGAAAATCATGGTAGACGATGCGCCATCGGAGCTAAAGAAAAGAAAATTGACTCTTAAAGAGCTTCAAGCAAAACGATATCCATTTCTAGATGCAGAAGGATCATGAATTTTTTATGAGCCAATACAAGCAAATCTCATCGATCTCCCTGAAATGAAGCAGTCGGATGAAGCGAGACAAACCAATGATCCTAACTATTGCAAGTATCATCGTCCGGTGGGATATCCAATTTACAATTGTTTTATCTTTAAGGATAAAGTTATGCAACTGGCTAGACAAGGAAAAATATAATTAGATATTTGAGTCGTGCAAACGAAGATTTTGACAATCCAGAAAAGGACTGTGACACTTGCTATATGACTCAAGAAGGTGAGGATTATCAAGTTGAAGCTGGAACCACCAACGTTGGTAGCATGTGCATGTCTGTTATCGCGTTTACCGATGAAGATCTACTCTTGGGCTCTAAACCGCATAACCTCCTTTGTTTGTATCTAGTTATACTCATGAGAAGATGGTAAAAAGAATATTGATCGACGGAGGCTCTGCAGTGAATATTTTGACTCTCCGAATGTTAAAAGAACTTGAAATTCCAACAGAAGAACACTCTAAGAGCCGCTTCATGTTTCAAGGTTTTAATCATGAAGGACAACGAGCAATCGAGAAGATCAAGCGGGAATTAATAATGGAGAATATGACGTCAACAGCGTTGTTCCATGTAATTGATGCAGAAACATACTACAACATGCTTCTGGGTCGTCCATGGATACACGAAAATGGAGTCGTGCCATCGACTTTGGATCAGTGTTTCAAGTATTATGACAATGGCGTCGTAAAGAAGGTACTTGGAGATGCAAATCCATTCGAATCATACTTCGTCGAGGTAAAATTTTACCTTGAACATGAAGAGGAAGCAATGAAGATGCGATGCGCGGGAAAGGAAAGACATATGCAATTGACGATCGTAAAACCATGCAAAAGGATGTCGAAGGGATAACCAAATCGTTGAAGGCGCTTACATTGCCTTTAACTCAGATTAGTTCTAAGAAACTGCAAAGCTCGCCGACTAAAGTCAAAGGACTTACTCTTCCGGATCAAGGATCCAAAATCGAGCACAACAAATCTTCAAAAATACAAAGGATGGAGGATACGGCCCGAAAGCTTATTAACTCCTAACAATGGCATGATATAATGCAAATGAAGGACCAATATTCAGAAAATTGCTAGAAAATATAAGTAAAACTCCTCTCGACCCGAAACGTCTAAAAAGGGTCTTGGTTTCTCCCCACAAAAGCCTGTCTGCATCGTGTTGAAGAGAGCTAGTATAAATCACGTATTTGAAGATGGATCGAGAATTGGCCGGATCAACGACAAGTTCTTGAAGCGTTACTATGCCTGAAAAAAGAAAAAAAAAAAGAAAGAAAAAAGAAGAAGAAAAAAAGACGAAAAAAGAGAAAAAAAATGCTCCTTAATGTACGCTTAAACTGCATGTTGCTCCTTGACATACGAGCCTAAATTGCATGTCCCTCCTTGACGTACGAGCTTAAAACTACATGACACTCCTTGACATGCGAGTCTCAATTGCATGTTACTCCTAGCCTGCACGAGTATAAACTTTGAAAAGGCAAACATCAATGATAAGTCCACATGTTTAAACTGTTAACTTATCCAACATAGTTCAGTATGGTTAAACAACGGATACTCCTGGCCCGCATGAGTATAAATTGTGCACAGCACCACCCCCTAAAAAAATATATTCAACTACGAGAAATGCCTTGATCCCCTAAAAGGGTACGTAGGCAGCTTGACATCGTCTAAGTTCAGTCATAAAACAAAAAGTGGGTGACCGTTTCAGTAAAATGAAGGTATCTTATCCTCAACATGTTGCTCGATTTCAAATCGGATCATCTCAACGAATGTCTACTCGAGGATGTCTTTTCCTTTACAAGAAACAGTTGAAGTACACGAGTTGGAAACATCAAAATGGGGGCATTTCGTGTGAACTGTTTTTGGAAGAGAACGGCACACTTCGAGTCTATTTCCTCTGAAAGTCCGTCAACAAGACTTGAAGTGGAGGCATTTGAAGACAATTCAAAAGTAATTGTCTAATATTATTGGGATTTAATGAAATAATTCCAAGAAATAAAGTCACTTAATTAAATTGCTATTTATTGAGATATAAATTAATCTCAAATTAATGAATAGTTAATTTAATTAATAAACTATTACCATAAGTGGTGATAATATATTCCTTTTATACAAAATCTTATACACGGTAATATGTATAGAGACTTGTTGAATAAGAAAGGTAATCAAATCAAATATCATAAAATCGGCAGATATTGAGAGATCAAGTCAAATATGGAATAAATTAAATCAAATCAAAATCAACTTATATATGGATAACATCGACATAAATATAGAAGAAATCATCCTAAAAAGATTACATTTCCGTAATTGAGAATTCTCTATGCCTATACATACGGACTTCAAAATTTAGAAATCACAAGACAGAGGACAACGGCGAAGCGAACCTTCGAGAGACGATAAGACTTTAAAGCATTCCATTCTCTCAACGAAGTTCTTCGTATTCAAATCGTAGTCCAAATACGGGAATCAAGTACGAAACTTCGTTAGACGATATTAGTCTTTTTAAAAGCATTCAGATCTTTCAAAGTCGTTCGTATTCAAATCAAGGTAGGGTAGTACGAGGCTTCGTTGGACGATATAAGTCTATATGAAAAGCATTCTCTTCTTTCGAAGTTATTCGTATCAGAATTTAAAGACGGAATAGTGCGAGGCTTCGTCAGATGATATAAGTCTTTATGAAGAGCATTCTATTCTTTCGAAGTTATGCGTATCAGAATTTAAAGGCGGAATAGTGCGAGGCTTTGTCAAACGATATAAGTCTTTTATGAAAAGCATTCTATTCTTTTGAAGTTATTCGTATTTAAAGGCGAAATAGTGCGAAGCTTCGTCAGACGATACAAGTCTTTTGTTAAAAGCATTCCATTCTTTCGAAGTTTTTCGTATCTGACCCAAGTTTAAAAACGCTAAGTTCGTGATCAAGCTCAGAGGCCCACGAATAAAGCGCCTTTGACAAATATCAAGTCCAATTCAGCTTCGTGATCAAGCCCAAAAGCCCCACGACGAAACGTTCCATAAGATCTCTTTGTCAAATCCCGATGAAGTCCAGTTAAGATTCGTGATCAAGCCCAAATGCCCCCGAAGAAGCATCTACTAAGATCCGTGATCAAGCCCAACGGCCCACGAAGAAATTTTAAGAAATGCTCCAATCAAGAAGCTCAAGATCAAGAATTTTCTGAAACCCTTTCGTTGAAGAATAAGAGGAGTATGTAGAGATATAGCCCATTAAATCTCATTAAATTATATTTGTACTATTTTCATATTTGATATTCAAATATAAAGAAAATACGCTACACAATCGTCAACTCAACTCATAACACTTCATGTCCGACCAGGTACTCGTCATTCATAACAAATATGCACATCGTATAGCCGGCAAGGCTCACTATCACAAATATCACATCATATCATAAAAACTACAAAGTAAAACGACCCATCGTGAGGTTCACACATCCCGCAAAGGGAAAGTTTTCCCGTATTATCAACTCACAGTGTCAATGTCTAGCTTTCTCCAAAATGCGGAGCTCCTTATGCGTCCTTACTCGATGTATCGTCCCCTAAAAAGATATAACTATTCAATTCAACCTTAGACGATATAGTCGACAATACTCATACGATACATCAAGTGTCGCAATATCAAAACTAGTACGAGAATGCTTAACGAACATGACAATTGATACATGGACAGCTACCTAAGCAATGAAACATGGGCTCGGAATTAACATGGAAACTCTTTCAAGAATTTCACTAATATTTATTTTCTTCTTTTTTATTTGTTTATTTTGGGTGGGCTAGGCCCGCCAAATAGCGGGCCTACCCGCACCCGCCAGCCCGCTCGTTTTGACAGTTCTAGGCGTTATTTTAGTGATAAAATAAGTTTAATATTTGTTTACAAAATAATAAGCAATTTGTAAAAATATAATTAAATAGTTAGATAAGGCTTAGAACGTGTTGTAATGTTTATTTTTAATTAATATTTTCAATGTAAAAATTTGACACATCAATTGATTTAACGATAGCTTCTATGTGTGTTTCACCTTTAATAGAATAGTAAAGATTGTGATATGTTGAATTTGATTTTGTTGGATAGTTATAATTTTACTTTTCATATTTGCATTTTAGTTATATCTCTACAAATCATTTCTTTTATAAATAGTAAATGTAAATTAAAATTTCACCTGTTAAAATCTTATAATGAAAAGAACTCTTAAAACATATAATATATATATAAATATATACTTAATATATTAGCATGCAAACATTGCCGAAAATATTAGTGTATATTATATTCTTTCTAATATACTTTTATTATCAACCGGTAGATGTTATATTTCATGCGTCGCTTCGATGCCACTCAATTAGGGTCCCAACAAAGAGATGTCACGCTTAAATCGCAAGTATTTCTTAGGCCATTAATCAATACTTCAATTTTACCTCCCCATTATAAATGACACCACAAAAAAAGAAGAAAAGGCAGCAGTTCATATAGCAATAAAGCATGCTGAAAATTGCTATTTTGAGGCTTTGTGTTGACTTCGTATCATTTCAAGCATCAATGTTTATTGTTCTTTATATCGAAGTCGCCAAAATAATCGAAAAAAAAAGGTAATAACACTCCACATGCACGTATAGACATTAATGATCCAATAAGAGCTTGATTCCCCATAAAATAAACGTGAATAAACGATCTCAATCCATGTTACGTAAGACGTACTTAAAGGTATTACCATGATCATTATTTAGAGATCTCATTTCACTGATATGTCGCATGTGAGTTGCTTGATTGTGAATTACCATTGTCCCCTTTGTCAACTTGTCATTACTATGAATAATAATAATAATAATAATAATAATAATAATAATAATAATAGTAATAATAATAGTAACAATAATAATTGAACTGGTCCCGAAATGGATGTATACTAAGTTGTAAAACTGATGACCCAAATGTTGGAACTAATGTTGAGGTAACACTGAACACAATACTAAACGCACAACGGAATAACTAATAACTTAGTGACGAAACACGATTGACACGATCTTTAAAATTGTGCGAGCCTCATGGCAAAATTCCACTATTAAAAATGGATTACAAAAATGGATTACAAACGAATCTTGCGATCTTACCAAACTACAAAGTCTTACGACTTTTGCAAAGACAAAATACTAGGATAAAAACAAACTCGTGCTCGCTCAAATTCTCTCAACGTATACTCGACAGTTTTCGCGTCATCAAAGCTCTGATTATGTAGCTCGACTTCTCTTATTTATAGGCCTTGGCTCCCTCTTAAATTGGTAAAAGATCTCTTGAGAATCTCCTAAGATATCTCCTCGAAGATCTCCTTAAATATATTAAATATTTAGTTCGAATCATCACTCCTTATTTACCATTGATCTTCATATCTTCCATCTTTGGTAAGTGCAATATCCTATTTTGAGCATGTAAGACAATAACCGATATGATCTTCATATCTTCTGTTGTTGGTAAGTGCACCATTTATTTTTGGCATGAAAGAAAATCTTTTTCATATCTTCGACATTAACAATAATAATAGAATCAATTAAAATTGATTGTTACGTGTTATATTAAGGACAAAAGACGAGTCTACTAGGTTCGCAAACTCATTCAACTATATGTGTTATTTAAAAAAATCTAGTTTTTTGGTCTTCTAAAATCACGACATCAAACGTTAGGGGTATCTACCTTAAAAACACTTTGGACATCAATTAGAAAAACCTTAGAAAGTACCAATTGGAATTGAAAAATATTTTGGATATAGTTGACAAGGTCCTAAACACAGAGATACCTATCGAACTTTGAGCGGCAACAGAAAAAACCTAAATTCCACTATTTTTCTTACCAGGTACCGACTGATTAGTCATCATATGTAAATTACATATTACCACCTGTTACGTGCTGACAGCATATTACATTTCATGCACTGTCTTTTTTCCGAAACGATAGCTTGCCATTAACTTAAAGTACAACTAGCTAAATAGCCCAAAGCCCTCTAGTCACAACACAAATGCCAGCAGGGAAAACACCTCATAAAGAGGACGAAAACTCCCACGAAAGCAGACAAAGACACTTCATAAAGAGGACTGAACACTTCTATGAGAGGAGACAAACTTCCCACATGGGGAAAAAAGCTGAACGAAAACAGATTCCAGAATTACAAGAAGAAGTAAAGAACCCACTAATAATTCAAGCTTAAGACTCCAAATAAATAGCTAATAAACTCAGATTTGAAGCACTCATCACTTTCTTCCGTCTTCACTTCGAATAACTTGCCTTCTTCAAAAGGAACCTCCAACAAAGAACGACAACTTCTACTAGAGGAGATAAAACTCCCTACCCGAAAGAGTCGCGAACCCACAAACTAAAAAAAAATCCGACTAAAAAAATTCCGACAAGAAACAGCTAGACAGCAGCCCAACACAACAAAAAAACCACACCAAAACACAACAAACACTGGCATACCATACCACGTACACAACAACCTAAGACAAACAAAGTAACACACTAGAAATGCAGCAAACCAAAAGAGACCACAAACACAACACAGCACAAAAGTAGAAAAGCTAAATAATCAAATCAATTCATATGAAAATAAAAATAAATGGCTGACTCCCCTCGTACCTAAGGATGGGGGAGTATGAGACATCTAGAGATAAAACGGACTTCTGTGATGGTACATTGCTCCCTCAACGGACAGATTGCTCCTACAACATGCAGTGCCTCATGTTAATATATTTACATAATATATACACTATAAATATTAATGAATTATTTTCCTTGCAAGGAAAAGGGGTGTTTCCGCCTTTTACCGAAATGCCTACGCATGCCAACCGTACCGTCTGAACATATGTGTATACAGTAAAACCTCTGTATATGCTCTATAAATTAATGAACTCTCTAAGATAATAAAATCTTCTGGACTCAATTTGGGCCTTCGTCAAAAATCATCAATTTTGATAAGATAATAAGATAATAATTTCAAAAAATCCCTTTATAAATAGTGGAAACACTAAGTTTACATACATATACAATTAAATATTGCATGTCGTTTAAAGATATTGCACGCATATTAAGAAATAAAGTAAAATCTCCATTGTACCCTTAATTAATTATCTTATCTAATTAATTTAACAATTTCTATTAAAGATAAGGGCTAAAACTGGAAATAATCAATATTGTTTATCTTGAACTGTAAAATGTCATGTATTTTAAAACAAAAATATATTCTAAAACGACATGTATTACGGAACAGACGGAGTATCATTTTAGTTGCTCTCCCTCCCTCCTTTATTTATGAATATAGGGGTATAGTGGTCATTATGTTCGCGAGAGACTATTTAACTAGCTGATCAGCTCTGGCATTTCTTCACGCACATACAATCATTTCGTATATCTCAGAAACAAAACGTTTTATCCTCATGTGACGATTATGTTTTAGCATGTGAGGATCTTATTTAACATTTTTTCTGTTGTTGTTGTTGCGCACGACTGTTTCATTTGCTTGGTTCTGGTAGCATCTGGCTTATATGCGCATGCAGAGCTGTGTGCTGGTGGGCATGATAAATGGCATGGGTGATAATCATGCTTATGTGAAATTGTTCCTGTTAGGTTTAGGTTTGTCGAATTTGATATTCTTTTCCAAGTGTGCTTGTTCCCCCCTTCTTCCTTACTCTGGCAAGTCTTTGTGAAATAACTCCGATGAGAAGAACAAAGAAGGCGTTTAAAATTTGATCGCATGATTTGAGTATGTGCTTGATTGACGTTGCATTTTAATCGATCTCATATATCAAGGTGGCGCGTGATTTTGGAAGTGTGCGTTTTCGTCGTCTGATTTTATTTCGTTAGATCTGTCTTGATTCTCTTGTTTTTTGAGGGTCATAAATGATATTTCGATGTTTAGACATGATAACTGGGTCCCTCTGGGCTTTGCCGAACATTGTGTGATATTTTGGAAATTTCAAGTAGAATTATCCTGTCGGTGACCATATGGCAGATGTGATTTCTGTTTGGGTTCAATCAATTGGATCTGAATTTTGATATCTTTAATCTGTTCTGAGTTTGTTGCCTTCTGTGACAAATGCAAATTTCATTGTCCAACTTAATGAAATCAGGTTCTTGGTGTTTGCTATTACTATGATAATTCGGTCTGTCATCTCATGTCTACAATTGAACCATTTAGTACAGACTGATTTGCTGTGTTGTACAAATCGATTAGCTCCTCAATTCAAATACCTAATCTGTGTACTTCAAATGTAACAGGCGACACAACTGTGGAGAAAAAGTGGTGAAGATTTGTTGTATCGGAGCAGCTTACGTAGGAGGACCCACCATGGCCGTGATAGCACTCAAATGCCCTTCCATCGAAGTAGTGGTCGTCGACATCTCCGTCCTTCGAATCACAGCATGGAACAGCGATCAACTCCCCATTTACGAGCCCGGCCTCGACGACGTAGTCAAGCAGTGCAGGGGGAAAAATCTATTCTTCAGCACCGACGTGGAGAAACACATATCTGAGGCAGACATCATCTTCGTCTCTGTCAACACTCCAACCAAAACCCGAGGCTTAGGAGGCGGCCAGCCAGCAGACCTAACCTACTGGGAGAGCGCAGCTCGAATGATCGCATATGTGTCCATATCAGACAAGAACGTCGTCGAAAAGTCGACCGTCCCCATCAAGACAGCTGAGGCCATCGAAAAAATATTGACCTACAACAGCAAAGGGATCAACTATCAGTAGAGTTGTCAATTGGGCCCGCGGGCCGGCCCGCCCCGCCCCCCAAAAAGGGCGGGCTGGGCTGGGATATTTTAAGCCCGCAAAGGGGCGGGCCTAAACGGGCCAGACCATGCGGGCCGTGGGCTTGGCGGGGCGGGCGGGCTCGCGGCCCCCCGGGCCAGCCCACCAGTTTAATAAAAATATTATATATGTTATATTACATATTATGTTTAAATATATTAATTTAATAGTTAATAATGCATTAATTATACCATAATTAATAACATATATATTTATAAATATATAATTAATATAATTAATACGTTGCTTATCCATAATTTATTATTAATTACCATAATTAACTAAAACTAATTAATAAATTAAAGTATAAAATAAAAACATAAAAAAAAATAAATAATATATATAGGCGGGCGGGCCTGGCCCGCAGCCCGCCAAAGGCGGGCTGGTCCCCCATTTTTTAGGCCCGTTAGATGGGGGCTAGCCCGCCCCGCCCCGCCAAGTGGCGGGCATTGGCGGACGGCGGGCCAACCCGGCCCGGCCCGCCATTTTGACAGCTCTAACTATCAGATCCTCTCAAACCCCGAGTCCTAGCTGCGGGGACTGCGATCGAGGACCTATTCAAGCCCGATAGGGCGATTCAAGCCCTAAAAGAGGTCTACGCTCATTGGGTCCCCAAGGGTCAAATTATCACCATTAACCTGTCCGCCGCGATCTCAAAGCTAGCAGCCAACTCCGTCTTGGCACAGAGGATCTCATCGGTGAATGCCATGTCAGCACTCTGCGACCCACGAGCCCTGACGTCGGCGAAGTGGCCTACGCCGTGGGCAAGGACACTAGGATCGGCTCGAAGTTCCTCAACGCCAGCGTTGGCTTCGGCGGGTCGTGCTTCCAAAAACATATCCTAAACATGGTCTACATTAGCGAGTGCAATGGACTCTCCGAGGTTGCCGAGTATTGGAAGCAGGTTATCAAAGTCAACGACTATCAGAAGAATCGCTTGGTTTCTTCCATGTTCAATACGGTTGCGAACTAGAAAGTATCCGTCCTCGGCTTTGCTTTCAAGAAGGACACGGGTGATACTAGGGATATCCAGCCATCGCCGTGTGCAAAGGGCTGACGGGACAAGACTAAGCTGAGCATCTACGACCCACAAGTCACCGATGACCAAATACAAAGGGACTTAGCCATGAATAAGTTCAACTGGGACCATCCCATTCACATACAGCCCATGAGCCCAACGACGGTCAAGCAGGATCAGACCGTTTGGGATGCTTACGAGGCGACTAAGGATGCTCATGTTGTCTGTATTCTTATGGAGTGGGACGCGTTTAAGAAGCTCGATTTTCAGAGGATATACGATATATGCAGAAGCCTGCATTTGTGTTCGATGGGAGGAATGGTCCTCGTTTTCGTATTTAAGTCTAATCTAATAGGACGATAAATTACAACTCGGGGGATCATAAGTCCCGAACAATCCGTATAAAACAAATACAACCCAGGGGAACGTAACCCTTAAATATTGACCCGGAAACCAAATTCTTAAACCCGCAAGTGCGCCTTAAATCACATTCATAACGAGCACGTGACAATTACATTATTTTAGAAAGAAACGAAAATTGGGTCTCAAACGGGCCAAGCCCATTAAAAGGCTCGTTATGGCTTTGAGCTGGAAGCCCTAACGCAGCCGTCGCGACTCAAATCGCTCAACCGTCAAAACATGCCGGAGAGCCACGACAGAGTAGGCCGCCGGCGCGAGTCCGGGCCATAGCCGTAACCACTATAAGCGTGCGGCATAATTTTACCGCGGCTGATTGGTTGTCGTCGCAGCCACCCTGGAACGGCGCTGGAGCCACCATGGCCGATGGCACACCCAGGGATTACGGTTGATCTGGCCTGCTCCGAGCAGTCCGATCATACGAGCGCGCAGCCGAGGCCGGATTGCGCTGCCGCCCATGACTGCCCGTGTTTCGGTCTTGACGGTGGCGACCTCGTCGACGACGCCGCACGAGGTGGTGGCCGTGGGATGGCAAACGACGCATCGATCAGCCCCACGCCGGTCAAACCGCATTGGCTTTCGATCGTCTCCACGCGCCTCGTTTCAATTTAAACAAGTTATGATTCCGATCACGAGCGCCCGCTCTGATACCACTGTTGGGTTACCCAATGTGTACCGGATGCCACGTCTCCGGATACGGTGTGGAACAAAATTTTCTGGGTTCCCCGATTGCCCTCGTAGCTCGGATTAGAATAGTAACACATATTGCACGTAACAGGGCGGGTCAAACACGTAGAGATTTACCAGTTGAAGCAAGTGTCAGCTCCTCGTCCTTTAGATGGTGGTGGATGGTACTAGATTGTCACGACGACCTCGCAGTATACCACGGATCAATTCTCTAGAGATGATTAGATAGAACTGTTCCATCGCTTTAGGAGAAGGTGTGTGCGTTTCGGTGTGTTTTTTGTGCGCGTAACTTGTTGTAGTTTTGGACGAGGGTTTCACCCTTTTTATATTAGGGTAGGGCACGAATTTTGGGCCCAAGCAAGCCTTAATTTCGGATTTTAAGACATGATCAAGTGAGATCTTTTTGCCATAAATATCTCTTTCCTTTTGATTCCAAATCAATTAAGGAAACAATCCATAATTACCCTTACCAACTTTATATATTTACTCCAAATAGAATATCTTAAATATGGATTAAAATATTCGAAAATATACCATATATATTTCGGATTTTCAGTTTATACACATCAAATATGTAATTTCAAAAATAACCTCAAAGGCATATTTCGAGATTAGCTTAAGGTGAAATCCAATTTTACCTCAAGCTCATTAATCACTTGGCCAATCCCAAGTCTTATAGCCCGTACAAAGTCTAACTTCGGCGAATAAATGGCCCGAGGCCCATTAAGGCGCAGCCCAACGGACCAAGGCCCGTTAAGGTCCAAAACACTTTTCTCCATCTTGATACACGTTGATGATCCTTTTTAAGCCCGACTCTCTAGGTTCGACTCAATCGGCAAGGGAGGAATCCAAGAGTCCTGCACTTTACTTAGCCAATCTCGCAGTGCCGAACCGTAACCCGATTCCAGTGCGAATTTTGATCTAGTCTTTATTCCAAAACCTTACTATAGATTATAGTACTACATATAAACCCTTCAGTTGTGTCCCAATCGAGTGAGAGCCATGTTCTATGTCAATCTTACTAAACTCGATTCTATGATAAAACGTAGACGCGGCAAATTACGAAACTATCATCCATGTCTAACATGAGTTAGTTCAATACATTGGCCAAGGATTTCGTAATTTCCCGTCGCCGTCCACATATGACACTTGTCTCGCTTACTTACGTGATTGGAATCCATACTTGGCGGTCTGAGCCCGACAATCACAAAGCATTTTCAAGACCGCATCTGGCCCGCTGACCCATGCAACAGCAAATCGGGTTGAGAAGAAACATTGACAGTCGAGACTCCGAAGTCAACTCCGTCAAAGCCCCTTTCAGTCTAAGGTTCACACAGACTACTATAGTGTTGTCTTCAGTCATTGACACTCCTTGAGTAATAATCCATGTTCGACCGTACGACCCGTGAGTCAGTGTCCAAGTAAAGAACTCATATATCAATAAACGAACAATGCCTTTCAATAAACACACGAAAATATTTATCACATAAGAAGTCGAATGATAAATAAGCTAATGCCCTATAAAATCTAATCATCGTATAGCATTCGATGGCATATTCCTAACAGAAGAGGCATTCCCAACAACCAACTGAAGAATCATTTTCAGAATCAATCAAAGATCTATCAGTTGCTGGGAGTCTCGCACACGATCGGTCGATACCCCACTCCAGTCTACATAGTCGAGAGGATGAACAAAACTCGAGATGAGATAGACGAGAGCTATCTACCTTACCTTCCATCCGACGAGGTGTACAGACTATACCAAATTTACATGGAGAAGATCAAGGATCCTCAAGGGTACATCAAGAAGGGAGAACTCGAGGGACTCAAGAGATTCATGGAGCGACAAGTCAAGTACCCCACTCCTGATCAGAGACCACTCCGTCAACTACATCTTCGAGGACCCAGGCTTGGCCATCACCTACTACAATCAAGAAGACTGGAGTAATTATGAAGTCTGAAGTCAACAAGTCCTGCGATGGGAGTTGAAGCTAATCAGGAAGAACATCGAGAAAAGATTGGAAGAGGTCGACACGACAACGATCGTACCAGATCTCGAACTGAAGGAGGCCCACTCTTGCAAGAGCTACTCGAAGCCATTGAGAACGACTAGAGCTAAGGGATGCCATACGGCATTACGAGCACTAGTTGCGCTTATGGAAGTGGTTCTACGCCCGACAAAGATAGACAGATCTGAAGAGCAAACAAGCACGGGAGAGATTGTAGAATACACATTTGTATCGTGGTAGATTTTATTAGCTATCTTAGTAATTAGGGGCTCTTATTTTATATGTCCGTAGTTTAGGACCAAAGTGTTATTTAGACCAAGTTTGTTTGGTAAATGTGAGGCCCGGGTAGGGTTGCAAACGAATCGAATCGAGTCGAATACTGCAATATTCTATTCGTATTCGGATGACAATCGAATACGAATACGAATATTCGAATATTAATCGAATCATAAAATCGATTCTTATTCGAATATTTTCTAGAATGTTCGAATCGAATATCGAATATTTTTATTCAAAGTCATCTTTTATTTTTCTATTTAATAAAATATAAACAATATTATATTTAAAACATATATTGAATTATAACAAATTATATTTATAAATTATAATATATTATGTTTAAATGTTTACTGAGTTATCATATATTATACGTGAATATATATTAATTATACTATATTTTATGTTATATTATTCAAATCGAATAATTCGATTAATTCTCGAATCGAATATTGTGATTTCATATTCGTATTCGTATATTCTCGAATCACAAAAAATATTCTTATTCGGATTCGTATTCTAAACATTCGAATTCGAATCTTAAAATTTCGAATAGAATCGCAAATCGAACCAAAAAAATTCGATTCGTTTACAACCTTAGGCCCAGGACTGATGAGGGCGGGGAGTGATCCCCGGTGCCAGAGATGCGCACGGACAAGGAGCGGCACTCGGCAAGCTTCTAGGCGGAGGGGTACATGAATGAACCGATCCCACACCCGAATTATAGGGATTCCGAAACTGGGCATTGTATGGGCGGTGTAAAGTCAAGGAATAGTATAAGAGTATTGACTGCGCTACTCATATCACCAAAGGTGCACCTTCCTTTTCGGGAGTCCATCCATAAAAACTTCAAAGTTAAGCGTGCTTGACTTGGAGTAGCACTGAGATCGATGACCCCCTGAGAAGTAACTCAGGGTACGTGTAGTGCACAGCACGTTGGAAGGCTAGTGGGTGATACACCGGGGCCAGACAATCAATGAAGTGCAGTGGGCACAATCCCACAAGTCCCGAGAGCAGGCTGTTACAATAAAAAGCATTCTACAAATCAAAATCAATAAATAAAGTTTTCAAATTGATCTTAAAGTCTTGCAAATCACGTTCTAGAGAGAGAAAATTACAAAACACTTTCTCACACTAAAATCACTCTCACGCGCACAAAAGAAGAGATTCTCGATCGAAGGTTTAATCCTCTCAGTATCAGATTTCTTGTCTAAGATCAATAGCGGTTTATTAATTAGGACCTAACATTAATCGTAAATATAAGTTCGACGATGATAAACATCGCAGATTTAAAGAGTTCAAGGTGGGCAAATATAATTCGAAGTCGAATTCTTTTCAAGTGGGGGAGATTGATGTAGGACGCGAAGACGATGGCAAAGATACTATTAAGATATTAGTTTCGATAATTAAGGATATTTTAAGATGTGGTTGCGATATTGTTTGCTATATAGGTAGTAGGATTTTTTCTTCTATAAATGCCTATGTCGCATAAAGTAGTTTCAATAACTCATTCAGATTATTATATAAGTTCGAGTTTCTTTACGTCTTCGTGAATATTACAGACATGTTCTTCAACTTTCGTAATCGCTTCCGCTCCGCAGTGGTACATCAAAGGCAATAGAACCAAACATATATCACTCATATTTCACTTTACACATGCCATTAAGATTACTGTTGAAATTGATGTATAACAAGTTTTATCATGCGAGCACATTAGCATTCACCAAAGCATTTCTTCTAATGGCAGAAAAAACATGTGTATTAGTTCGACCTCGATGAGTCAAAGACTTGAATAATGTTTATATCAGAGATTTTGCGAGATATAGTTCGTCAGCGACTCGTAAACATTGGAGGAGGGAGTATTACAAATATAATATAGTATGGGTTTCCATTACAAATAGGTAGTTACAAAGATAGATGTATGCTCATAAAGTATTTAGTAATGTAGCAAAATTTTTGCAAGTAAATAGGCATGTTGCCTTTGTACGGCATAAGATCCTCTATTCCATTAGGTGTTCCACTAGGCATTTCAGTATAGGAAATTCGTTACACCCCTCCCCACCAAGTTGTTTAACACATCCGTAAATATCGTTACACAAATATATCTTTACACCGAGTGTTAAACACAAAAAAGAAATATATAATTTTGATGACATTTAGATAGAAATAATATAATATTGATTTGGAATACCTAGTGGAATTGAGTACCCCAAGCGTACGTGCACAAATTTCTCCAGACACGTTGATACCATATTTTTTTATTATCTCATTATTGTTAATAAAATTCTCTTATATTGTATCTAGAACATTAATAAAGATTTGTATATTATTTAATTGATGAACCCTTTTTCTTTTAAACAAATTAAAAGAAGAGATATATTCTAAAAGTTAAAAAGGATGAACTGATAGGGCTATGAAGGACATTTTCTCGGTTTCCTCCTCATTTGTCAACATTTCAATCTAAAAACCTTATCATGAAAACCTCATTCTCCCCCTCCATTAATGGATGTTTGCGTGGGAGCTCCTCTTTCCCTTACCTCTTTTTTTTTTTTCCCTTATGTACTGTCATTTTTCTCTTCTTTGTTTTCTTAAGTCTCTCCTAGATGGAAGTGTTTGTCTCTAATCCTTGGGAGTTTTCTACCCTTTACGAGTCTTCTTTTTTCTTTTTTACGGGGCATTTCTTTACCCTTTAATGGGGTTTTTTCGTCGTTCATTGGAGCTTTTCATTACTAAAAAGGCACAAGCTCAAGAAACAGGCGTCTACTCCTCGTCCGAGGAAAAACTGCATACCCAATACAAACATGCATTTGCTAGCCACTATAGAGTTCATCTTGGAGTAGTTCAATTTTTGTTTAATTCGTTTATACTTAGATTTTATCAACGTTTTATGCTTGCTTGTGTGCTCATTATGACTGCAGTGCATGTGTAAATCTGTTATGATACTGTATATTTAACAACCAAATATTATATAATGCAAAGGATTTAAGACGTTGTTTGAATATCACAACTATCAACGTAATATAATACTGCATGGAGCATTAAATGCCTGAAATATTAAAGGAAACCGCAGTGCTCAAACATGGCGCTGGTGTCCGTATGTACAATTAACAACCAAGACCATATATATCTTTACTGTACTAATCTGCTTGTGCATAGAATACAAATGATTTAGAAAAGCAAGGTCGAGTTTGGGGAAGAACAAGGCTGCACTGATGTTAAGAAGAATGGCTACTGAGTGAAGAAGGCTCAATCAGCTTCAGTTCTAAGTCCTAAACTGGGCCCATACAAGAGACGTGGATAACTAATAAAGGCGCATTTTATATCAGAGCGTTTCCTTTTACAAGGCCGAAGTCTGTTAATCTAGTTGGGGGGCTTTTAGACCTTGTGCACCCTTTTCATATAATTTGGGTGATTTATAGTCGTCTTCTTCAACATAACAGAGTTTGATTTTTCCTCTGTAATTTTCTGCGCTGAGTTTGTGATTATAGCTCCCACTTGTAAACAAAACACGTGAATGAAGATCGTTCATCACCCTGGACGTAGGATTTTGTAATCCGAACCACGTTACGTCTTGCGTCATTTTACATTTCGATTGATTGAATTCAACATGGTATCAGAGCAATAATTGCTATACACGAGCTGATTTCTTTGAGTTCTTGACAATTTTCTTGCCATTATGTCGACTGATGCGTCTCCACCGCCTGGAAATTCAGTGTCTTCAGCTAATGATCCGTACACTCTGAGCGGGAACGATAATTCGGGGCAATTACTTGTTCATGAAGCCCTCAATGGGGACAACTACATGACGTGGGCAGAGCGATGATAATCGCGCTCATCGGGCGAAGCAAAGAAGGATTTGTCACCGGTGAACTCGTTGCTCCAACATCCACTGATGCTGATAAGGCTAGCGCGTGGAAAACGAAATAACAATATAGTGATTTCTTGGATCTTGAATGCTGTGACGAAGGAAATTTCCGCCAGCATCCTTTACAGCTCCTCTGCTAGAGAGGTTTGGATTGATCTCCAAGAGAGATTTGGACAATCTAATAGGATCTTCCAATTGAAAAAGGAATTGACCAATTTGGCTCAAGGAACAAGTTCGGTCACTGCCTATTTGACCAAACTTAAAACCCTTTGGGATGAATTAGCCAGCTACAGGCCTCCATGCCAGTGTGTTTGTGGAGGCATTAATGGAATCAAAGCCTTCCTCGATGAGGAATATGTGCTTACGTTCTTGATGGGGCTTAGTGAGTCATATGCACAAGTGAGGGGTCAGATACTCTTAATGGACCCTATCCCTCCAATCAACAAGGTCTTTTCCTTGATCGTCCAAGAGGAGAAACAAAGAAGCATGGCTCCTGGATTTGCCAGACAAGCAGAGGAACAGATGGGCAGCATGGCATTGATGGCAGGCAGAAATGAACAGGATGGAGCCAAGAAGAACTTTTACAATGTGAAGAAGGAGTCTGTAAGGGCAATTTGTACCCATTGTGGTAGAAGAAATCACACAATTGAGACATGTTATCAACTCCATGGGTATCCACCCGGGTATAGACAAGCAGCCAAATTCAAGGGATGAGCTTGTTCAATTCAGATCACCCCATTACAGCTTCAGAGCCTGAAAACACTCATCAATCAGACTGGTTTGCCCTATGAGAGTCCCAGACATGGTTCCAGAGGTAGAGAAAGGCACAGGTATGGTTCTATCTTTCAACCTGCCTTGTATCAGTAATGAAACCACATGGTTGCTAGATTCTGGAGCCACGAGACATGTTTGTGGAAATATAGACATTCTGTTAAATCTGCATGGCATCAGTGAATCCAAAGTAGTGCTGCCTAATAACACAACCATTAAGGTTAACCAGGCTGGCTCCATAGTTTTGAATCAGTTCATTACTTTGACAAACGTGCTATATGTGCCACAATTTTATTTCAATCTGATTTCAGTGAGTTCTTTGATAAAGGAGACTGATTGTAGGTTTGTTTATTAGGCTAATGGTTTTCTAATACAGGGCCCTACATTCCAAGTGATCGGCAAGGGTAAAGAAGTGGATGGACTATACTTGATAGAAGTTGATAGGCCTTTACAGTTTTCTGCTAATAACTCTGCTTTGCCTTTACAGTTTTCTGATGACAGTGCTGTTTTAGTGAATAAACTGATTGATGTACCTTGGCATAATAGGCTAGGTCATCCTTCTAGTAAGGTGTTAGACCTGTTGAACACAGATTGAAACTTGTTAGTAGCTCCCATGATTACTTTTGTAAGGTGTGCCCCGTTTCTAAGTGCTTTCCCAAACAACAATAAAACTGCCTGTTCCATTTTTGACTTGGTTCATTGTGACGTTTGGGGGCCGTTCCATGTGCCTTCTCACCTTCAACATCAATACTTTATCACCATTGTTGATGATCATTCTAGATTCACATGGCTTTTTATGATTAAGAACAAGTCCGAGGTGCAACAAGTAATGAGCTTTTTCCTGAATCTGGTTGAAGTACAATTTAGGAGTAGAGTTAAAGTGGTTAGGACAGATAATGCCAAGGAATTCAATTTAGTTAATCTGTTTAGAGATAGAGGGATTATCCACCACTTATCTTGCGTGCAAACGCCTCAACAAAATTCTATAGTTGAGAGAAAACATCAACACCTATTGAACGTAGCTAGGTCCCTTTACTTCCAATCTGAAATTCCAATAAAATATTGGTCGGAGTGTGTATTAACGGCAGCCTACCTCATTAATAGAACACCATCTGTGGGGCTGCAAGGCAAAAGCCCATATGACCTTCTTTATCTAAAACCTGTTAACTATGATTGCTTGCGGGTATTTGGCTGTCTTTGTTTTTGTTCCACCCTTGCTGCAGGGAGAAAGAAGTTCGATCCTAAAGCTAAGGAATGTGTATTCATTGGATACCCCAATGGCATGAAAGGATACAGAGTTATGGATTTGGGCACAAGAGAAATCTTTGTCTCTCGAGATGTAACATTCAGGGAAGATGTTTTTCCTTTTAAAGGTGGCCACACCAGCCTGGACAGGGATCCATTTCCCAGCTGTATACTGCCTAGACCTCACTTGGAGGACACCTCTGTTCCTGAGGCTCAACTACCTGCTTTGCCAGAACTAGTTGATCATGCCCAGAATGCTGACAATTTGGCACATACTGCGGCTGAGGATGCTGATGATCTGTTGCATACTGATCATTTTTAGGGACTTCAGGAGACTGCTCCGCTTTCAGAAAGACACACGAAATCTGGCAGGGAATCAAGGAGGCCGACCTTTCTTCAGGATTATCATTGCAACACCATTGGTGGAAGGAATTTATTATACCCATCACTAAGCAGCTAACTTACAAGAGGTTTTCAGCCGATTATGTTGGGTTTATCAACAACATTTCACTTACTGCTGAGCCAGCAAATTATGAACAAGCTTCCAGTTCCAGGGATTGGCAAGAGGCAATGAAGGAGGAGATGAGAGCTCTCACTGACAACAACACTTGGACTGCGGTTGATATCCCTGAAGGAAAGAGGACCATTGGAAACAGGTGGGTGTATAAGCTCAAGTATGATTCCAATGGGAGAATTGTGAAGTACGAACGTTTGGTGGCAAAGGGGTACAACCAAAAGGAGGGAATAGATTATATGGACACGTTTGCCCCGGTGGCAAAGGGTAATACAATAAAAATCCTACTCTCTTTGGCTGCTAAGCTCAGGTGGAAGTTATCCCAAATGGATGTCAATAACGCGTTTTTGAATGGAGACTTAAGTGAGGAGGTCTATATGGACTTACCTCAGGGATTTTATGATGAATATAAGGTTTCTAATGGAAGGAAAGCAGTTTGCAGATTGCATAAATCCATTTATGGATTGAAACAATCATCAAGGCAGTGGAACTTGAGGTTCACTGAAGCAGTGAAGGCTTTTGGCTTTACTCAAACGGAATCTGATGACACTCTATTCTTGAAGGGAAAAGGGCAGAACCTGGTGGTGCTCTTAGTGTATGTGGATGACATTATTCTAGCCGGACCCTCAACAGAAAACATTGATCAGACCAAACATTTCCTCAGATCACAGTTTAAGATAAAAGACCTAGGTGAGTTGAAGTATTTCTTGGGTGTCGAAATTGCTAGGAGCGAGGAAGGAATCTACGCATCACAGAGAAAGTACACTTTGCATCTATTAGAAGACACAGGATATGCCAATGCTAAACCTCTAAACACCCCCATGAATCCTAGTGACAGATTAACAGAAAAGGATGGTGAACTACTGAGGAACCCCTTCGAGTACAGGAGGCTTATTGGGAAGTGTCTTTACCTTACTTTCACTCGGCCAGATATTTCCTTCGCTGTCCACGGACTTAGCCAACACATCTCTGCACCTAGGACTGGTCATCTTTCTGCAGCTCACCATCTATTAAGGTACCTAAAGGGGTCGCTAGGGCAGGGGTTGTTCTTTGCTGCCGAAGAGGATTTAAGCATCAAAGCATTTTCGGATGTAGACTGGGCTGCTTGTAAGGATACGAGGAAGTCAGTTACTGGATTCTGCACTTTCCTGGGTAGCTCATTGATAACATGGAAGGCTAAGAAGCAGACCACCATCTCAAGATCTTCTACAGAATCAAAATACAGAGCTCTCGGCTCAGTTGTAGCAGAGGTACTCTGGATCAGGCATTTGTTCGCAGAATTGGATTTGAATCATATACATAAACCTGTCATTTATTGTGACAATCTCTCTGCGTTGAACTTGGCTTCTAATCCTAAGTTCCATGAAAGAACCAAGCACATTGAAGTTGATTGTCATTTCATCAGGCATCATGTGCTCAATGGGAATATCAAACTTCTGCCAGTTAAGTCTGAGTTCCAGTTAGCAGACCTTCTCACCAAACCACTTACTGCACCGTGCTTACAGAGGCTTCTAGTCAAGATGGCTGTAAGGAACCTATACCATCCATCTTGCGGGGGGCTATTGAAGAGCAAGGTCGAGTTTGGGGAAGAACAAGGCTGCACTGATGTTAAGAAGAATGGCTACTGAGTGAAGAAGGCTCGATCAGCTTCAGTTCTAAGTCCTAAACTGGGCCCATACAAGAGACGTGGATAACTAATAAAGGCGCATTTTATATCAGAGCGTTTCCTTTTACAAGGCCGAAGTCTGTTAATCTAGTTGGGGGCTTTTAGACCTTTTGCACCCTTTTCATATAATTTGGGTGATTTATAGTCGTCTTCAACATAACAGAGTTCGATTTTTCCTCTGTAATTTTCTGCGCTGAGTTTGTGATTATAGCTCCAACTTGTAAACAAAACACGTGAATGAAGACCGGTTCATCACCGTGGACGTAGGATTTTATAATCCAAACCACGTTCTTGTGTCATTTTACATTTCGATTGATTGAATTCAACACGCCAACATACTGAACAATAATTGAGAAGCTGACTCTATCCAATGCATATTGCATGTACCACAAAGTCTTCATCACTTGACTTTTTCAGTAATGAATTGATGATTTGTTTTCTTTGCTCGAGGGATACGCTTGTAATAAAGATATGAATGACTAAGCAATACCAACTTTTCCACATGACATTGACCGCTTTCAATTAAAATACTCGGGAATAATAAAAAAATGACAACACATATAATGAATTATGACATTAAACATTGCTCAACTGCAAAATGTTCAACATTCACCCGCCGAAATGTCTTCTCTATCCATACTGAGTTGAAATGAAACCCTTCCCACAAACATGCACCCGCAAGCATTTATGGCAATTTCAATTAATTCGACAATAAAATAAAAACAAATTTAAAACGACACTAGCATTTATGATTATGAACATTCATACTCTAGCTATAATATATATAGAGAAATAATATGTATATGCCGAACCACTCGCATTCACACAAACACGAAGTGCAATTTGTCACGTCGCACTATAAGATTTGCATACTCAACAAGCATGTCTAGCAAAAACGATATCATTTCCCAAAAGCTTTCTGTATCCCAAATGTACGCAAAGCTCAGTGATATCTTTGGAACATTAAGCCTACTCATATTTTTATCTATACAATTTCTATTCATAATCCAGAAAAGGGATATAGTATATCATTTCACCACAGCCTCAATCTTCATCGTCTCTACCCTTCTCAAGCTCTGCGTTTCAAGCCCATCATCCACTTTGTACTTGGTGGATTTCTCATGCCTAAAGCCTCCTAATTTCTGCAGAGTTTTTCGGGATTCCTTGAACACGCTCAAAAAGTGGATTTCCTCAACGAAGAAAGTATCTCCTTCATGTAGAAAAGCCTCTTACATTCTGGGCAAAGCGATCAAACGTATCTCCCACCAGCCATATTCTATATCCCACCAAAGTCAACCCAAGGAGAAGCCATCAAAGAAGTACACATGGTGCTCTTCCCAGTACATAACGACCTTTTCAACAAAACAAAAGTTTCACCAATGGAATTCGACGTTCTCATAGTAAATTGTAGTGGCTTTTGTCCATCGCCGTCCGTCACTTTCTTACTTCTTCTTTCACTTTACGTTGATGATTTGATATTTACGGGAAATGATGAGAAGATGATGGGTGAATTCAAGAATGATATGTTGAGAAGATATGAGATGAATGATTTGGGCTTGTTGCATTATTTTTTGGGGATTGAGATTGATCAAAGGGATGATGGTGTATTTATTTCTCAAAAGAAGTATGCCCAAGATATTTTATCGAAGTTTAAGATGGAGGATTGTAATCCGGTCATGACACCATTGTTGGTGAATGAGAAGTTGGTGAAAGAGGATGGTAGTGGTGATGCCGATGCGGCTTTATATAGGAGTCTAGTTGGGAGTTTGTTATACCTTACGACTACTAGACCGGATATCATGTATGCTTCGGGGTTATTGTCTCGGTTTATGCATCGGCCGAGCAAAACTCGTTTTGGAGTTGGAAGAAGATTGTTGAGATACATTCAAGGGACCAAAGAGCTTGGCCTTATGTATGAAAGAAGCGATGAAGAGACCGTCGAGTTATTTGGTTATTGTGATAGTGATTGGGCCGGTAGTATGGATGATATGAAGAGGACATCCGGATATACATTTACGCTTGGATCCGGAGTATTTAGTTGGGCGTCGAAGAAGCAAGAGAGAGTAGCGCACTCTTCGGCGGAGGCCGGATATGTATCGGCAAGTGAAGCTACAAAGCAAGTTGTTTGGTTGAGGAAGATTTTAGAGGACATGGGGGAGAAGCAAGACATGGCGACGGTTCTCTTTTGTGACAACAAGTCCGCGATTGCAATGTCAAAGAACTCGGTGTTCCATAGTCGGACGAAGCACATTAATCTCAAGCATCACTACATTCGAGAGGCGGTCGAAGATGAAGAAATTCAAATCAAATATGTGAAGACCGGAGACCAATTGGCGGACATTTTTACCAAAGCTCTTCCCGGTGACAAGATGATTTATTTTCGAGAATTATTAGGTATGAAGGTTTAAAACATTGAGGGGGAGTGTTGAAATTAATGTTTTGGGCTTTTTGGTTTTTGGTTTGTTATCTAAGGCCCACAAGTGTTAGGTTTTTGTATTAAAAATCTTATTTGCTGAAATGAAAAACTGAGAGAGTTTGAGCTGAGAAGAAAAAAACGGCAACCCTCCCTCTCTTTCACTGTTCCATCAAAAATAAATATCAGAAAATAAAGAATGTTGCTTGGTCTATGATGCTAAGGCCAACACAAGTTTGGTTTGGGAATGTGTTAGGCCAATTAAGAAGCGGGAGGCCGAAAATGGGGTTTGGTCTGATGTAATTAGTATCTGCCGCTGAAGGCCGTGGAGACATTTATGTTCTTATTTTTCCTATTTCAATCCCTAATCCAGTGCCATGGTTCTGTATGATGGCTTGTCTGATCAAACTGTTATAGTCAAATCCGATTCTTATATATTTATATTGCCGGCAATGTTAACCACCTCGAAATTCCCTCCATAATGTGTCGCGGAAATATAAAAATGAGATATAATAACACCAAAAATTCATGTGGAAAATATTCTTGGCCAAGTGTAAGAAACTACTGGGGCAACAATGCAGTAGAAAACTCACTTTGTGAAAAGTATTATCAACCACACGTGATGTGGAGTCGAAATTAGGCCGATGGAAATAAATTATAAATGATTATCTTAGGGTAAAGAATAAATGAACTTCGTAAAAACTAGGAAAAATGTGAAGTTGGCATCAGGTGAGAGTTTTAGGGACATTCCGCGCTACGTGGCAATTCTCGCAATAGAAGAAAGAGCTTTAGTTAAGGGTCAAATACGAAAAGATATTATGGAAGAAGAAGGTTAATCGCCACGTGGCTGTCAAAGAAAGGGCAGCACCACTGTAATAAAGATGAATCTCCCTCCAGACGCTGCTGCTATAGGACGGCTCGATGTTCTGAACAGCGTACTGAGCAAGTCTCATCTTCGGGAATTTGGGTGCAGCGCTAAGGTTAGCTTGAGGACGCCGCTAAGGGGGACTTCCTAGCCATTTAAAAAAAACGAGATAAAAATACAAGAAATAACACACTTAGCTGTAAAAACATCCATAGTTATCTTTTTTACATGTTCTTGTGAGAAAAGAGAGAAGGAAAAGATATGAGTGTGTAAACTTCGAAAGTGATAAAGGAATCTTCAATGCGCCCCGTTGACGTAGGATTCCAAAGGATCCAAACCATGTAACCCCCTGTTATCATTTTACGTCCTTATTACGTCGCATCAAGCCAGCCAGTATTTTAAATAGCATTCGTTGCGCGTTTTGTAGCACGTTGTAGCTAGTTTAGCGAGAAAGCATTGAAGCGTAAACGAAATAGCGTGTTGTGCTGAATAGCATAAGTATTTTGAGTAAAAGCGCAAATAGCGCAAGTAATAGCGTAAATAGCGAGTTAAATTGCTAATATTGTGTATCACGCTATTTTTTTACGTTTTACGACGTGAGCTATCACCACGACACATAATCGACTATGTTTACACCATACTCATATGGTGAGACTAATTCTCAGAAGTGTCAAATTCACTCATCATGATTGACATAATAATTGAACATTTGACTATGTTGGATTCAAATAAAATTGAATGACACCGATTATTTTTAGACTTATATCTATGGTTTTATGTCTTTCAGTTGTTTGGGGACAATTAATTTCTAAAATCTTATTTTCTATGATTAATGTTTATTTTTAATGATTGAAATTGACGGGTTGCCTGTATGAATATATCATATACATTTTTTATATTAAAAGCAGTCTTGCCGAAAAACTCACGCGATACGCTACGCTTTTTACGTTAAGCAACATTGGTACTAAAACGCTCTAAATGAAATCAGGTTCTTGGTAATTGCTATTACTCTGATAATTCGGTTTGTCGTCTCATGTCTACAATTGAACCATTGAGTACCGATTGATTTGCTGTGTTGTACACATCGATTTGCTCCTCAATTCAAATACCTAATCCGCGTACTTCAAATGTAACAGGCGACACAACTGTAGAGAAAAAATGGTGACGATTTGCTGTATCGGAGCAGGTTACGTAGGAGGACCCACCATGGCCGTGATAGCACTCAAATGCCCTTCCATTGAAGTAGTGGTCATCGACATCTCCGTCCCTCGAATCACAACATGGAATAACGATCAGCTCCTCATCTACGAGCCCGGCCTCGATGACGTAGTCAAGCAGTGCACAGGGAAAAACTTATTCTTCAGCACCGACGTGGAGAAACACGTCTCTGAGGCAGACATCGTCTTCGTCTCTGTCAACACTCCAACCAAAACCCGAGGCTTAGGAGCCGGCATGGCAGCAGACCTAACCTACTGGGAGAGCGCAGGTCGAATGATCATAGATGTGTCCAAATCAGACAAGATCCTCGTCGAAAAGTCGACCGTCACCGTCAAGACAGCTGAGGCCATCGAAAAAATCTTGACCCACAACAGCAAAGGGATCAACTATCAGATCCTCTCAATCCCCAAGTTCCTAGCCGAGGGGACTACGATCGAAGACCTATTCAAGCCCGATAGGGTCCTCATTGGTGGAAGGGAAACCCCAGGCGGGCGCCCTGAAAGAGGTATACGCTCATTAGGTCCCGAGGATCGAATCATCACCACCAACCTGTCCGTCGCGCTCTCAAAGCTAGCAGCCAACGCCTTCTTGGCACAAAGGATCTCATCGGTGACCCCATGTCAGCACCCTACGAAGCCACGGGCGCTGACGTCAGCGAAGTGGCCTACGCCGTGGGCAAGGACACTAGGAGCGGCTCGAAGATATCCTAAACTTCCAAAAAGATATCCTAAACTTGGTCTACATTTGCGAGTGCAATGGACTCTCCGAGATTTCCGAGTATTGGAAGCAGGTGATCAAAATCAACGACTATCAGAAGAATCGATTCATGAACCGCTTGGTTTCTTCCATGTGCAATACGGTTGCGAACAAGAAAGTAGCCATCCTCGGCTTTGCTTTCAAGAAGGACACGAGCGATATGAGGGAAACTCCAGCCATCGACATGTGCAAAGGGCTGTCGGGACAAGGCTAAGCTGAGCATCTACGACCCACAAGTCACCGAGGACCAAATACAAAGGGACTTAGCCATGAATAAGTTCGACTAGGATCATCCCATTCACCTACAGCCAATGAGCCCAACTACGGTCAAGCAGGTTCAGACCATTTGGGATGCTTACGAGGCGACTAAGGATGCTCATGCTGTCTGTATTCTTACGGAGTGGGACGAGTTTAAGAAGCTCAATTTTCAGAGGATATACTATATATGCAGAAGCCTGCATTTGTGTTCAATGGGAGGAATGCGGTCCCCATTTTCGTATTTAAGTCTAATATAATAAAACGGTAAATTACAACACGGGGGGATCATAAGTCCCGAACAACCCGTATATGACAAATATAAACTGGGGGACGTAATCCTTAACAAATGACCCAGAAACCAAATTCCAATACCCGCAAGTGCGCCTTAAATCACATTCATAACGAGCACGTTGACAATTACATGATTTTAAAAAGAAATGAAAATTGAGTCTCAAACGGGCGAAGCCCATTAAAAGGCCCGTTAAGGCTTCGAGCGCGAAGCCCTAACGCAGCCGTCGCGACTCAAATCGCTCAGCCATCAAAACACGCCGGAGAGCCACGACAGAGTAGGCCGCCGGCGAGAGTCCCGGCCGGAGCCGGAACCGCCGTAAGCGTGCGGCAGAATTTTACCGAGGCTGATTGGTTGTCGTCGCAGCCACCCTGGAACGGCGCCGGAGCCACCATGGCCGGTGCCAGACCCAAGGATCACGGCTGATCGGGCCTGCTCCGAGCAGTCCGATCATACGAGCGCGCAGCCGCTGCCGGATTACGTCGCTGCCCATTGCTGCCCGCGTTCCGGTCTTGACGGTGGCTGCCTCGTCGGCGATGCCGCGCGAGTGTTGGCCGTGGGATGGCAAAAGATGCATCGATCAGCCCCACGCCGGTCAAACCGCATTATGAGAATTATTGGCATCCTCGAAGCTGAATTAAATGTGATGTAATGATGCTCACGTGCTTTTAAGTCGAAGAAGATCATGAGTTATAGAGGGTTATGATGACTAAATGATATCATGTGTCCTCACGTATTATCCAAGTAAAATGATCGATTTCTTCTTCCTTCATCGATCTTTGTACGAATATGCGCAGGAAGAATACAACGGGGACCGTCGGGGAATACAGAAGCCCTATGCTATGTCACGATCATGCACGTAGTTATTCAACCTCCACAAGCCGAAAAAGGTTTGATTTTCCGCCTTGGAATTTCTACTTATAGCTAGCAAAGAAAATGATTAGTAATTATTTTCAGTCCTCTAATCTATGGAGTGACATTATGAAGACAAAGAATTCAAGGGGTAACATTATACGAACAATAGCTTCCAAATTAAGAAATTATGTACATTGAAAACTGAATTTGAAGGGACGCAATCCCCAAATTTGATAACCTTAGAATTTAGGGAAAAAATATTCCTAAATTGCTTAATTTTGAAGGTTCTTGTCCCAATAAATGTCAACCTTTAAATTAAGTCTTGAAAAAAGGCGTCTAAACAAAATATGAAATTTGTTGTGTAAATGTAGAGAAGAAGCTCCCTAATGATCCCGAGAAGGTCTTCATGTCGTTCAGGTGGGTGCGCTTGGGAACATAGTCCCTCTCCAGCTCCTTCTCCCACTCCTTCCGCTCCTCGACCCGAGCCACCTCTGACTTAGAAAGATGACGCTGCAGCTCGGCGGCCTCCTCCTTTAGCTTTTCCTCTCGCTTCTTGGCATCACGCTTCAGCTCCTCGATCTTTTCTTTAAGGTCGTTCTCCGTTTGGGATAGAACAGCGTTCCGTTCGGAGAGGTATGAGACGCGCTTCGAGGATTCGGCACTAGAGAAAGAGTCTAAGGAGAGAAGACACAAGGAAAACAAATCAGCCGGTAATAAACTCCGAAAACGAATAAGAGGAAGTCCTTACCTGCCCCAGGGAGACGCCAAGGATACCCCGGAGATCCGCTCAAGAAAGGGCTCGAGTATACTTTCTGTTCTCATCATTCGGGAATTCCCGAAGGAATTCCCAGCAATCCTTCCTCAGAGGATCGGCAAAGAAAGCAGGTTGTTTGCCCCGACCCAGAGCAGTAGGACCCTCGGAGGCCGAGGGATCAACTCTACCCGAAGAGGTCCGCGATTTTTTCGCTGAAGACCCCCCTTGAGAAGAGGCCGCTCTCTTGGGGGCAGATTTCTTCACCCCCGAGGATGAAACGGGGGCCTTCCCTTTGCCTTTGGATCGGGTCTGCGGGGAGGAACGAGGCAGGTGTTGCTGAGGAAGATCTTCATCCTCCTCGTCGGCGATAGCAATAACTTCCGCCAAAGACATCCTTTTAGCTGCGAAAGAAAATAGAGAGTTAGAAGATTTAGCGCGATAAAAACTAGACCAAAGGCACGACACGACGGGACTCTTCCTGTATACCTAGGGTTCGAGTGAGACGGACGCCTTTGGAGGAGAACCCGTGGGCGCAAAGAAGCTCTTCATCACGGAGTTTTTTGGCGAAATTTCGTCGGGTACCCACCTTATCCAAGAAGGCATATATTCTAGTGGATGGCTCGGGTGGGAGAGGATGAGAGATTGAGGGGTTGTCGTTCCAAGAAAAAGGAATTAGTTCCGACTCGGCGCTATCTGCCGAGGGCCTAACAAAAAAGTATTTACTCATCCAACCCTTGTGAGAGGAGGGATTGCCTCGGATGAGAATGGGAGTTCGAAAAAGGGAGAAGAAGAATTTCCCCTCTTCCTTTTTGTTCAACTTTAGGAAAGCAGAAATCATAGAGACCGAAGGTTCGTAACGGAAATGGCTAAGAATGACGGCAAGGGAAAGGAGAAGGCTAAAAGAGTTCGGAGCTAATTGGGCTGGAGAAATACCAAAGTATTTGCAAACATTCACAAGAAAACGAGGCAGAGGGAATCTAAGACCCATCTCGACCTGATCAAAAAAATAAGTACCAAAGCCCTCGGGAGGACTGCTGGCTAGGTCGGTGGGAGAGAGAATTCTAACTTCAAAATCGTTGGGAAGACCAGACAGAGACGCTAGCATAGGGAGGTCGGAGGATTTGAACGTAGAGACTTTGATCTGGTGCCAGCGGATACCTTCGCGACTAGCCCTGAACGCCTCGACCTCCCCAATCCAGACACTGAAGGCTTGGCGATATGCACCTGAACTGGGAAAATCATCCTCATGGGGCGGAGTTGGCTCCCTAGCGACACGGTGTTGTGATGGGGCACGGGCAGAATGGGTGGTCTCAGAATCTAGGGATGAGGCCCTCGTGGAACCCTCCTCCAAACTTACAGAATGATCCCTTGGGGTCTCGGCACTAACCTGAGGACTACCCCCCACGCTAACTATAGGGCTCTCTTGGGGACTACCCACCACTTCCACTATGGGGCTCCCAAGGCCCTCACCAGAAGAACTATCACTGTCAGATGAAGTACCCGAGCTAACGCTGCCAGACCTACCCGACCCCCCAGCAAAACTACCCGAAGCTACGCGGGAACTATCACTAGAGCTTGCGAAAGACATAATTGCAGAATGGAAAAGAGGTGAAGAAGAGAAGGACTTACAAAAACCTAAAAAGCTCGGGAAAAGCTGGAGAACTCGGGAACTCGGGAACTTCACGAAGAGAGATTGTAGTGAGAGAAAGTAGAAGAGAAGAAATGACAAAGGGAAGTGGGGTATATATAGGCCCCAGGCGATGAATCCCAACCCTTGGATCCAGATCAGATCGACGGGCTGCGTCGATCCGCGTGAGAAATCTTGACGATCCGCGTCAACCTGGGAAGAGGCGCGAAAACTCCCGCCCAGACGTCCCATCGCAGCCAGCCAATGAGAGGACGATGCGTGGCAGGAGAAAACGGTTCCAAAGCCCATAGCGCTGAAAGTCCGCCCCAGGGGAAGAACGCGATCACAATACACATCGCAGTCGCCCTTCAAGACATTACCGACTCGGATATTTTGCCGAGACCACACAAAACGTCCAAAATTCACCATTTACCATACTCTTTTGGACTGTTCGAAGGGGGGACTATTGTTACCCTCGGGTCTTACCGACCCACTGCAAAATAACCGATAACCGATTCTTCCCAATAAGCCGGACCACCCGACCCGAAAAGTGAGTCCTGCCCCTCAGGGGTCTCGGGCTCGATAACCCGAGCCTATAGATAAAGTCCCGAGTCAACAGAGAAAGACCCACGACGAAGACCCCTAGAGACCAAGGGGATTTTTACCGAACCCTTTGTCGGGAAAACCGTCCGAGGGTACCTGATTATAGGGCACCCCTCAGAGGTGCCCCCTATGATTAAAGCCCGACGTCCTCGGGAGAAAGGCTGACCCCCGAGGGTGGCATCTGTATCGGGGAACTTGATTGCACAGCCTAAGAACCGCCACGATCTTCCCATATTGGCATTACCGGATCGTGCCAGGGATAACCGTCGAGAGTCAAGAACGTGTGGTCATGGGGAAAGGAGAAACTGAACCAGGCCGAACCCGGAAAACAGGGAAAGTGGGTCATAACCGCTCAAAAGACCACCCACGACCGAGATTCTATAAATACCACGAGCCACTTCTAAGTCAGGTATCGATTTCTTACGTATCCTGCCGTTACTCTGTTCAATTCATCACTCACACACACACTGAAGCACGCCATTTTTATGCTACTCCAAGCCTGGAACACGGAAAATACCCTCTTGACCTAGGCAAGAGGGCAAACGACCCCCAAACCTTATCCTGTTTTCAAGTTGATGCCGCCGAAAAATGGATCTACCGCGCTGGACGACTAACGAGCGTTTCCCGCCTTAATTCCGCCGCAAATTTGCCTGGAGACTTGAAAACAGGATAAGGTTTGGGGGTCGTTTGCCCTCTTGCCTAGGTCAAGAGGGTATTTTCCGTGTTCCAGGCTTGGAGTAGCATAAAAATGGCGTGCTTCAGTGTGTGTGTGAGTGATGAATTGAACAGAGTAACGGCAGGACACGTAAGAAATCGATACCTGACTTAGAAGTGGCTCGTGGTATTTATAGAATCTCGGTCGTAGGTGGTCTTTTGAGCGGTTATGACCCACCTTCCCTGTTTTCCAGGTTCGGCCTGGTTCAGTTTCTCCTTTCCCCATGACCACACGTTCTTGACTCTCGACGGTTATCCCTGGCACGATCCGGTAATGCCAATATGGGAAGATCGTCGCGGTTCTTAGGCTGTGCAATCAAGTTCCCCAATACAGATGCCACCCTCGGGGGTCGGCCTTTCTCCCGAGGACGTCGCGCTTAATCATAAGGGGCACCTCTGAGGGTGCCCTATAATCAGGTACCCTCGGACGATTTTCCCGACAAAGGGTTCGGTAAAAATCCCCTTGGTCTCTAGGGGTCTTCGTCGTGGGTCTTTCTCTGTTGACTCGAGACTTTATCTATAGGCTCGAGTTATCGAGCCCGAGACCCCTGGGGGGCAGGCTCACTTTTCGGGTCGGGTGGTCCGGCTTATTGGGAAGAATCGGTTATCGGTTATTTTGCCGTGGGTCGGTAAGACCCGAGGGTAACAATAGTCCCCCCTTCGAACAGTCCAAAAGAGTATGGTAAATGGTGAATTTTGGACGTTTTGTGTGGTCTCGGCAAAATATCCGAGTCGGTAATGTCTTGAAGGGCGACTGCGATGTGTATTGTGATCGCGTTCTTCCCCTGGGGCGGACTTTCAGCGCTATGGGCTTTGGAACCGTTTTCTCCTACCTGCCACGCGTCGTCCTCTCATTGGCTGTGCGATGGGACGTCTGGGCGGGAGTTTTCGCGCCTCTTCCCAGGTTGACGCGGATCGTCAAGATTTCTCACGCGGATCGACGCAGCCCGTCGATCTGATCTGGATCCAAGGGTTCGGATTCATCGCCTGGGGCCTATATATACCCCACTTCCCTTTGTCATTTCTTCTCTTCTACTTTCTCTCACTACAATCCCTCTTCGTGAAGTTCCCGAGTTCCCGAGTTCTTCAGCTTTTCCCGAGCTTTTTAGGTTTTTGTAAGTCCTTCTCTTCTTCACCTCTTTTCCATTCTGCAATTATGTCTTTCGCGAGCTCTAGTGATAGTTCCCGCGTAGCTTCGGGTAGTTTTGCTGGGGGGTCGGGTAGGTCTGGCAGCGTTAGCTCGGATAGTTCATCTGACAGTGATAGTTTTTCTGGTGAGGGCCTTGGGAACCCCATAGTGAAAGTGGTGGGTAGTCCCCAAGAGAGCCCTATAGTTAGCGTGGGGGGTAGTCCTCAGGTTAGTGCCGAGACCCCAAGGGATCATTCTGTAAGTTTGGAGGAGGGTTCCGCGAGGGCCTCATCCCTAGATTCTGAGGCCACCCATTCTGCCCGTGCCCCATCACAACACCGTGTCGCTAGGGAGCCAACTCCGCCCCATGAGGATGATTTTCCCAGTTCAGGTGCATATCGCCGAGCCTTCAGTGTCTGGATTGGGGAGGTCGAGGCGTTCAGGGCTAGTCGCGAAGGTATCCGCTGGCACCAGATCAAAGTCTCTACGTTCAAATCCTCCGACCTCCCTAGGCTAGCGTCTCTTTCTGGTCTTCCGAACGATTTTGAAGTTAGAATTCCCTCTCCCACCGACCTAGCCAGCAGTCCTCCCGAGGGCTTTGGTACTTATTTTTTTGATCAGGTCGAGATGGGTCTTAGATTCCCTCTGGCTCGTTTTCTTGTGAATGTTTGCAAATACTTTGGTATTTCTCCAGCCCAATTAGCTCCGAACTCTTTTAGCCTTCTCCTTTCCCTTGCCGTCATTCTTAGACATTTCCGTTACGAACCTTCGGTCTCTATGATTTCTGCTTTCCTAAAGTTGAACAAAAAGGAAGAGGGGAAATTCTTCTTCTCCCCTTTTCGAACTCCCGTTCTCATCCGAGGCAATCCCTCCTCTCACAAGGGTTGGATGAGTAAATACTTTTTTGTTAGGCCCTCGGCAGATAGCGCCGAGTCGGAACTAATTCCTTTTTCTTGGAACGACAACCCCTCAATCTCTCATCCTCTCCCACCCGAGCCATCCACTAGAATAGATGCCTTCTTGGATAAGGTGGGTACCCGGCGATATTTCGCCAAAAACTCCGTGATGAAGAGCTTCTTTGCGCCGACGGGTTCTCCTCCAAAGGCGTCCGTCTCACTCGAACCCTAGGTATACAGGAAGAGTCCCGTCGTGTCGTGCCTTTGGTCTAGTTTTTATCGCGCTAAATCTTCTAACTCTCTATTTTCTTTCGCAGCTGAAAGGATGTCTTTGGCGGAAGTTATTGCTATCGCCGACGAGGAGGATGAAGATCTTCCTCAGCAACACCTGCCTCGTTCCTCCCCGCAGACCCGATCCAAAGGCAAAGGGAAGGCCCCCCCTTCATCCTCGGGGGTGAAGAAATCTGCCCCCAAGAGAGCGGCCTCTTCTCAAGGGGGGGTCTTCAGCGAAAAAATCGCGGACATCTTCGGGTAGAGTTGATCCCTCGGCCTCCGAGGGTCCTACTGCTCTGGGTCGGGGCAAACAACCTGCTTTCTTTGCCGATCCTCCGACGAAGGATTGCTGGGAATTCCTTCGGGTATTCCCGAATGATGAGAACAGAAAGTATACTCGAGCCCTTTCTCAAGCGGATCTCCGGGTATCCTTGGCGTCTCCCTGGGGCAGATAAGGACTTCCTCTTATTCGTTTTCGGAGTTTATTACCGGCTGATTTCTTTTCCTTGTGTCTTCTCTCCTTAGACTCTTTCTCTAGTCGCCGAATCCTCGAAGCGCGTCCCATACCTCTCCGAACGGAACGCTGTGCTATCCCAAATGGAGAACGACCTTAAAGAAAAGATCGAGGAGCTGAAGCGTGATGCCAAGAAGCGAGAGGAAAAGCTAAAGGAGGAGGCCGCCGAGCTGCAGCGTCATCTTTCTAAGTCAGAGGTGGCTCGGGTCGAGGAGCGGAAGGAGTGGGAGAAGGAGCTGGAGAGGGACTATGTTCCCAAGCGCACCCACCTGAACGACATGAAGACCTTCTTCAAGTGGGGTTTCTACGGCTGTGTCTCCGAGCTTCGGGCACACGGGTACAATCAGGCGGATCATCCCTTCGGGTTCCTGAATGCCATCAGGACTTTGAAGGAGACCCCCTCCGGGGGTTTTCTGCCCGAGCCCCGGGATGGAAGCAGTCCCTCGAGGACGCGTACTGCGCCGGCTCCGACTGAGACCGCGTCGGGGCCCCAATTCGAGGAGATGCGGGGTGCTTCGGGAGACGAAGGTCATGGGGCCATCGGGGATGTTGAGGTTCAGGGTGGTTTGGTCGATGAAGAGGTTGGTGAGGAGCGAGCTGAAGAGGTCGGGGTTGAGGCTGAGGTGGAGGTTGATACTGGGAGACCCGGGGATGTTGCCGGGGGTGACGGTCAGGCCGATACGGCCGTTTAGATGTTTTCTTTTCCCCCTTCTCTCTCCTTTTTTTTTCTGTCTCCGGGATGATTGTAATGAACCCTACTATATATATATATTTTCTTTTTGGGTGTACATGGACATAGCCCCTCGGGGCGTAATATCTGAATGCAATGCCCTGGGGCTTTCCTTTTATATTTCCGCTTCCCTATCCTCCTATTTTGTTAAGGAAGTATGTTGCCTCGATTCATTTAGTCCGATCACAATGACATAACTCCATTATTAATGCCCCATATCCCAGGGACGTTGATCGTGTCTGGCTGGGGTGAATTCTCCGGCGATTGGCCACCTGAGGAATTAACCAAAGGGTTAGCCTGTCCTCGGTGAAAACATCTTGATGAAACTTCCGAATATCCGCCTCGGAGAGTGCGATATCCCGAGGTACTTGTGGCTGAGGGCTGTTACGACTTGGTCTTCCGCCCTTCCGAAAAAATAGCAAATTCGGCCCAAGCGTCCCAAATATTCCGGAGGCGGTGTACCCGATAATCTAGCAACGGCTATTCAGAACCTGGTCTGTCTGGAGATCCGGTGAGAAATCCCAAGAGATTCGCGGATCGAATCAAATCTAGTCGTTTTAACTTTGAACTAGTTGGCTTCCTTCTCAAGTCTGACTTCCCACTATAAATATAGGAGCCCTTTTGCCTTCACTCGCACCATTTTCTTGTTTTCGTTCTTATAGTCCTTTCATTTGCTCCGTGATCCCTTAAGCTCCCATGGATTCTTCTTCCTCTTCCAAGGGTAAGCGCGTTGCTGCTTGTTTCCCTAAAACAGAGCATGTTCCTTTCAATTTTGGCGGTTCTTCGAGTCTTCGCTTTGATCCGGGCGCAAAGCTCGACCCGGCTTTCAGCGTGAAGTCGCCGATTCCTCGAGGAGACGATGAGGACAAAAGTTATCGTAAGAATCTAGCCAGGTGGTCTGCCGAGGCGGAGGAGGCTCGGTCAAAGGTGAACTTCCCGTGGTATCAAATAAAGGTGTCCACTCAACCCTCCGCTGCTTAGGGAATGCGTTGAGAGGGCCAGGATTCCTTCCGACTACGAGGTTCAGCTGCCTGGACCCCTGCAAGTGGCGTCTTCGCCCCCTACTGGCTTTTTGACATTCTTCACTGACCAAGTAGATATGGGGTTGAGGTTCCCTATACCCTTTTTCCTTCTTGACCTTTGTGAAGCCTTAGGCATCTCTCCGGGCCAGATATTTCCTAACTCTTGTAGCTTGCTCCTAGCCTTTGCTGTTGTCGCCCGCAGCCTTAGTTTCCCTCTTACCACCGAACTGATCCTTAGTTTCCCTCTGAATTGTATGTGTGATAAAAAGCATACTTATTTGCAAAAGAGGGGCGAAAAAGAATTCAATGGAAGATAGAAGAAGGTCTTGACTTTTCTACCCACTTTGTTTAAACATGGAATAAGATCATTACGCTTAACTTAGTGTGTCACGTGTCAAATTGTAATTAGTCTTGGATTAAACCGTAGTAGATAGAGAAGACAATGCCAAGCTTGAATTTTCAGACAAACTTGAGTTTCTCCCTTTATTGAACCGAGCTTTGAGATAATAAAGATATATAACGTGGAGTCTTAGATTTGTTCGGTAGATTCTTTAGTTTTTTCTCAATACTGTTTCATTTTAGTTTTTTTGTGTTCTACAAGTAAAGCCTCTCTAAATTTACAACATTGGACCGTTAAATTTTATTAATTTAGAGAGATATTAGTATATCGTTAAATTAGTAATTTATTAAATAAAAGAGAAGCTTTTTAAATTTAGTTAAATTTAGTATTAATATATGTTTCATTGATTATATTCATGCAACAAATCAACCAACCCTTTGTAACTAAATCTTCACGTATAATATCAATTCATTCTATACGATTAACATTGGATGCAGCTAGAGAACTCGACACCGGAACTCGAGCTGCAATTAAAAAGGTTATGAATGATATCGAATTAGATTTAAATTTTAAATAAGCAAGTAACAATATATTCATTTTTATAACAAATACTATAATATATTTATAATTGTACATGAATAATTAATTTATAGTTTTCTTGCGACCTAATATTTATATAGGGATTTTTTGAAAAAAAAATTATCTTATATCTTATCGAGTTTGATGAGTTTTACGAAGGCCAAATCGGGGCCAAAAGATTCTATTATTTAGAGAGTATTAATTTATAGATGTTACTTTAATTTTTTCTTTGAATATTCTCTATCTTGATAGGAATTCTACTTAACAGTCAAGGTGAATGAAGACAAAAGACACGATATTTTACGTGGTTCGTATCGATTCGCCCAAGCAAAACGATATTACATCCACGCGTCCAACTTTCCATCTTCTTTATTGACTGTTTTGATGAATACAATACGGAAGTAGTAGTACCACTCCACAAATATTTCTCCTCTAATGTTACACAGTTCATCCTAGGCCTTCTTCAGATCTGCATATTTCCTTGGAGCTTCAAGCCTTCTTGTTTAAGCTTGAACGTACAGAGACAAAGGAATATCAGTTGCCTGCAAATGGTAAGATACAAATAAACCAATGAGAAGAGTCTCATGGTGATTTTAGAACAAGTACACACTCGACTCTGAATCATTTCGCAGACATAGCCATTCACCCTACCTACATAGAGAAAATGCAAGAAAAGAAAAACGAACATTCAAATCTCCAACTATCGCGCATAACTAAAATAAAAAAGTGAAAAGAGCTTCATGCAGCAGCAATTAGCATACGTTCCATTTCAGCAGAGCCCATAATCAAGTCTTTCAAGAATCATCACATGAACTAACACTAGCACAAGGAAAGAAAGAAAACATGGAACTATGCTAAAATTAAAATACCCTCTAATCATGGATCACATTTCCATACGTTGAACAAAAGCATAACATAAGAAAATTTTAATAATATTACCTCATCTTCGTTGATCGATCTATCGTACTGTAGGGCTTGTGCGCAACGCAGCTTCGTCGTCCAATCCACCAAAGAATAGTCTTAGAGAATGGAGGATTCAATAATCGTTTGCAATTGATTCGACATAGAAGTAACAAGAAGTACGATCAGCATCATCATTATTTCTCCACAGTCACTCGTCTAGAAAACCATCTTAAGCAGAAAAGGCCAAGGAACACGCTCGACACTGAAAAAACATCTCAAGTCCCACCATTTCGTTCCACAAAACCCTTGCTCAAATCTCAAGATCCCGTAATCTTTTGTTTAGTCCCGCGATTAATGGAGTCTTTTTGTTTTCTTTTTTTTTAAGCAATAAGGTTCGGAGATGTGGTCACATGGCACATCGATATCCGAATGCTTTGCATGTTCTTACTCATTGTTACAGATCGCTTTGATTCTTCAAGAGCATTGGATCATGTGCCTCCGCTATTTTATTTATTCCTCCCAAAAAGACGCAAAGAACTGAAACCTCATATGATTCCCAAGACCGAGCCACTCCTTACAAGCTCGGTTCGCTAGTTGAGCGTCAATCAATATCAAGCACGTAACTGTTGTAAGTTTTCGTCCACGTAATATAGCTACATGGCGATTCTGGTTCGCCCACGTGTACAGCTACGCGGCTGATTTTGGTTCGTCCACGTTTATAGCTATGCGGCTCATTCTGCTTCGTCCACGTGTCTAGGTACGCGACTAATTCTGATTCGTCCGAGCCTAAAACCTTCAGCTATAAATAGGCTAGCTATAAGGCATTGTAAATCATCGAAAACAATAACTTCTTCTTATATTCAGTATATACAAGTGTTGTGGGGAAAAATAATTAGAGAGTTGGTGAGTTTCCTATTGCAAGAGAGATAGAGCTAGTTTTCTCCTTACGGTAGAGAGTTGTAACTCCTGAATTACCCATAGTAAATTTCCTTACCTTGCCCGTGGTTTTCACCCCGACTTTTGGGGTTTTCACGTAAATTCCTGGTGTCTCTTTTGTTTTTATACTGTCCTTTTACAACAACTGGTATCAGAGTTTTGGCTGGGTGTCTATAATATCTACTTACCGTATGCTCTATGGTTGCCAATAATATTGGATCCTCCACATCAGAAAGTTTGTTAGATTATTATTATTATTCATCCATTAAAGTTTCTAGGGGTGAGAGAAAAAAAGGCAGCTAAGCATGAGATTGAGAATTTCAACGGGAAAAATTACTCCTTGTGGAAGGTAAAAGTGAAGCCAATTTTGCTCAAACAAAATTGTATGGAAGCTATCACTGGTAGGCATGAAATTACAAGTGATGCCAAATGGAAGAAGATTGACGGAAAGGCTACTGCCAATATTCATCTCGCATTAGCAGATGATATATTGTCAAGTGTCGTGGAGAAAACTAGTGCAAAGGAAATCTGGGATCATCTTGATAAGCTATATCAAGTCAAGTCTCTTCATAGCCGGATTTTCTTGAAAAAGAAATTATATGTTCTAAGGATGGATGAATCTTCTTTAGCAACAGAGCACATCAACAAAATGGTTACTCTGTTTGGCCAACTGACTTGGACTGCAACATAGAGTCAAGCGACCGTGCCGAGCTTCTACTTGCAAGTCTGCCAGATTCTTATGCTCATCTCGTCATCAGTCTAACCAACAACCAAACTGCAAAGCAACTTGTCTATGATGACGTTGCAGCTGCTGTTCTGGAAGAAGAAAGTCGTCGTAATAACACGGAGAAAAAGGTGATTGTTCCCCATCAAGCAGAGGCGCTGACTATGACGAGGGCAAGACCTGGAGAACGTGGTCCAAGTGGTAGCTGAAAGCGGATCAGATATGAAGAACGTGGTCCTAGTGGGAGTCAAAAATTGGTTACTAAAAATAAGAAAACTATCAAATGTTATCACTGTGGCAAGAAGGGTCATATGAAGAACGATTGTTGGGGAACGCCAACGCTCAAGGAAATGTAGCCAACGCTCCAGACAATGGATTTGTTCTGGTATGTGAAGCTGCATCCACCATCGAAGAAAAGGGAAGATTTGACGATATGTGACTTCTCGACTCCGCAGCTACTTTCGACATGACCTCAAGAAGGGAATGGTTCCATCAGTACAAACCAACCTCTGGAGAGTTCGTGTACAGCTGTAATGATCAACCTCTCAATATCGTAGGGATAGGTACGATCAAATTAAAGATGTACGATGGCACCATCTGTACCATTCAAGCTGTACGGCATGTTGAGAGTCTGAAGAAAAACCTATTGTCTATGTGGCAGCTAGATGATCTCAAAATTAAACTGGAGAACAAAGTCATGGAAATCTTTCAAGGAGCGCAAATAATAATGAAGGGAGAAAAGATCGCTGCAAACTTATACATGCTGAAGGAGGAAACTCTGCAAGAAGGGCAAGCTTCTGTGGCGACCACAAATTCATCGAGAAGTCTTCGATGACTTGGCACAAGAAGCTTGGTTATATGTCTGAGCAAAGCATGAAAATTCTTGTCCAGGAGAATCTATTTCCCGGTCTCACAATACTACCATTTTTGAGAATTTTGCATTTTAAGCAGGCAGCATCGCCTGAAGTTCAACCCATCAAATTTCAGAAGTAAAGAAATTTTGGAATTGCTGCACTCTGACGTTTGGCAAGCACCGATTACATCTCTGGGAGGAGCGAACTACTTCGTATCAATCATAGCGACTATTCCAGAAGATGTTGGGTGAATCCAATCAAGAAGAAGGATGATGTATTTCCTACCTTCAAAACATACAAATCACTGGTCGAACTTGAATCCAGTAAGAATATCAAATGTCTGCGGCCTGATAACGAAGGAGAGTATACTGGCAAAGAATTCAGTGAATTCTACAAGGATACGGGTATTAAAAGACAGTTCGCTACGGCATACACTCCACAACAAAACGGGGTTACAGAGCGGCTGAATAGGACCCTGTTGGAAAGAACGAGAGCTATGCTGAGAACCACAAGCTTAGACAAGGAGTTTTGGGTGGAAGCGGTCTGCACTGCCTGTTATGTTGTGAATCGGGCTCCATCTACAGCTATAGAGATGAGGACACCGATGGAAATGTGGACTGGCAAACCTGCTGATTATTCAAACCTCCATATACTTGGAAGTCCTGCATATGTGATGTACCACAATCAAGAAACGACGAAGTTGGATCCAAAGTCCAGAAGATGTCTGTTCCTGGGGTACGCTGAAGGAGTAAAGAGTTATCGCTTGTGGGGTCTTACGGACCACAAAGTTTTAGCAGTAGAGATGTTAGTTTCCTCGAAGATAGCGACCAGGAGCAAGTCGAGCATGATGGCAACATGACAAAGACTACACCAACACCGGCAAAGATAAAACTAGGGAATGATAATTCTTCTGAAGCCGAACCAGCGCTCGAAGGGCTCGTCCCAGTCGAAACTGAAGTACCGGACCTCTGGCGATCAAAACGAATGCGTAACCAGCCAATTTTGTACTCAGATTATGATACTGAGGGTAACATTGCATATTGTTTTCTAACTGAGGATGGAAAGCCAATGACTTTCCAAGAAGCACTGAAGAGTTCAGATGCGAGTCAGTGGATTTCAGCAATGCAAGAAGAAATGGAAGCTCTCAGTAGAAATAAGACATGGGAGTTGGTGCCATTACCGCAAGGAAGGAGACCTATTGGAAACAAATGAGTGTACAAAATCAAGCGAAATGGTGATAACCAGATAGAGCGATATCGTGCAAGACTGGTTGTAAATGGATATGCTCAGAAAGAAGTGTTTGACTTCAATGAGATATTCTCACCGGTTGTTCGACTTACAACAGTCAGGGTTGTCTTGTCAAGATATGCCAAATTTGACATGCATCTTGAGCAACTAGACGTCAAAACGGCCTTTCTCCATGGAGACCTGAAGGAAGAAATATACATGCTTCACCCAGAAGCTTTCAAGAAAAAGCAAAGAAGATCTGGTTTGCAAGCTAATCAAATCTCTTTACGGGCTCAAGCAAGCACTACGATGCTGGTAAAAGAGATTTTATTCATTCATAATGAGTCTCGGCTACACCAGATTATATTTCAGATCCTTGCGTGTATTTCAAGAGATTTCACTCTGAAGATTACATAATATTGCTGCTATACGTTGACGATATGCTGGTAGCAGGACCCAAGAGAGGCCGTAACAATGATCTGAAGACTCAACTCGCTGGTGAATTCGAAATGAAGTACTTGGGATAGGCAAACAAAATTCTTGGCATACAAATCTATCGAGACATAAGCAATAGGAAGATTTGGCTTTCTCAAAAGAACTACTTGAAGAAAGTCCTGTGAAGGTTCGACATGCAAGACAGCAAGCTAATATCCACTCCTCTTGCTGCTAACTTCAAGTTGTCTGCTGATATGCGCCCATCCAATGAAGATGAAAAGATAGAGATGTCTCGAGTGCCGTATGCATCAGCGATTGGAAGTTTAATGTTTGCCATGGTGTGTACGAGACCAGACATTGCCCATGCAGTGGGAGTGGTGAGCCAATACATGTCCAACCCCGGTCGGGAACACTGGAGTGTTGTTAAGAGGATTCTCAGATACATCAAAGGAACCTCTGACCATGCGTTATGTTATGGAGGTACAGAGTTTACTGTCCACGGTTATGTTGATGCTGATTATGCAGGTGAACTTGATAAAAGCAGATCCACAACCGGATATGTGTTTAATCTTGCTGGCGGTGCTGTAAGCTGGGTCTCAAAACGGCAATCGATTGTTGTGACCAACGACGGAAGCAGAATATGTAGCAGCTACGCGAGCCAGTAAAGATGCAATATGGTTGAAGAGATTGCTGGAAGAACTCGGCCACAAACAAGAGAGCATTGTTCTCTATTGTGATAGTCAGAGTGCATTGCATCTTGCAATGAATCCAGCATTTCATTTTAGAACCAAACACATCCGGTTCCAAACCACTTTGTTCGTGAACAAGTGGAAGAGGAAACGATGGATATGCAAAAAGTTCACACTGCGGATAATCTGGTTGACTTCATGACCAAAGCAATCAACGTGGACAAATTTATTTGGTGTCGTTCCTCTTGTGGATTGATCGATCATAAGTAAACATGCAATGACGAGCTAGCAAGGATGGTGTTAAGATCTGGTTGAGTTCAATCAAATCCTCAAGTGGGAGAAATGTTGTAAGTTTTCTATTGGGCCACTTAGTATAGCTAAGTGGCTCGTTCTGATTTGTCCACGTAATATAGCTACACGACAGATTATGGTTCGCCCACCTATACAGCTACGCGGCTGATTCTGGTTCATCCATGTATATAGCTACACGGCTCATTCTGGTTCGTCCACGTGTCCAGCTACGCGACTAACTCTGATTCGTCCGAGCCTAAAACCTTCAACTATAAACAGGTTGGCTATAAGTCATTGTAAATCATCGAAAACAATAACTTCTTGTTATATTCAGTATATACAAGTGTTGTGAGAAAAATATTTAGAGGTGGTGAGTCTCCTATTGTAAGAGAGATAGAGCTAGTTTTCTCCTTAAGGTAGAGAGTTGTAACTCCTAAATTACCCATAGTAAAATTTCTTTACCTTGCCCGTAGTTTTTCACCCCGACTTTGGGGTTTTCCACGTAAATTCCTGGTGTCTCTTTTATTTTTATACTGTCCTTTTACAATAGTAACAAGTCTCAAAGGCTGAAGAAGACTGACTTTTAACTCATAGAAACCGTGAATCAAGAACTAGCCGAAAACCAACTAGCCTGAGATGCCAAACCATGCCATGGATTACACTTTTTTATGGGGATGGGTTTTTTCATCATCGGCTGATGGTGGATGAGGCGACTAAGTACTAATGCATATCACCAGGCTGAAACAAGGGTGCAAAGAAACACCATTTAAGAGCTTGAAGGAGAGGAACGAAAATTCTGCTATTTACATAAAGGTGATGGTTGGACATATTGGAATTTACTTACAGGATTTCCATGCTGGGAACATGATGCCTCAATTTCTTTTAGAAAATCAAAGTTATCACCAGCCTCCTCGGCTTCCTCCGGCTTGAAGAAAGTAAAATGACATAACCTGAAATTTTACAACTTTAAAACTTAGAACAGAACGAACTATGGCTAAGAGTATGGTCATGAAAATACGTATGTACCTTTTCTAAAGCCAAGTTTCCATTAAATAGTTCTTTCTCAAGTAGCAACTTCGGATCATTATGCGACCTTAGGGATGATGCATTTACTCTGGCACTTTCTGGAGAAGTTCGGAAAACAAAATTCGATATTCAAACCAGGTTTCTCTAACATTGTCATTAACAGAAAAACTGTCCAAGTACCTCCTTGTCGTTCCATTTCTTCCATCATCTCTATCCCTTTCCACATCCTCTCTATCTCTTTCCGTTCCATTTCCTCCATCCTCTCTATCTCTTTCAGCATCCTCTCCATCTTTATCCGCACCTCTGTGCAATATAACTTTGTAATTGTAACCTGCACGGCGACCAGGATAAGAAAAACATGCGCAGATTAAATCATGTTCAAACTTCAACCAAAGGCAACCTAAGGAAGCATACTTTCTTTGGATTCCCCTTCCCGCTTTGACAATCATGCCTGACGATGATATTCTAGAACATTTGTCTGGGAAACGGAATTTCGCTCAATAAATGACAGAGTCGAGTCATAATTTCAAACGCGCACAATAAAACAAGAGTGATAATCTTTAACTAACCACTTGCACTTGTAGCAGCAGAACCATTTGCACACATGCACCGACTTTGGATTGATTGTCTGCAATTGCCTGCTGTGAGATCATTTCGAGCATAGCTTTCTGCAAGAATTTGTAAAAAATTAGTGCGAGTCAATTAAAGCGAAAGAAAGCTGAATGCAGAAAAATTTCGCTGCATACCTTCTCGAACCCTTTTTCCCAATCCAATCTTACCTGCAACATAAAGTAACATTAAGCGGGAAATATTTACACTCAAAACCACCGAATTTAAAAGCAAGCACGCATAAACTGTTGGCGGGAATTTCGTACTTATGAGTTCTGAACTCTTATCTTCCATCTTCTGCTGCTTCGCAATATTAGCATCACAAAAAATTACAACTGCCTGACGTTTTCGCGTGGAAGATGGCGTCGCTGAGATATTTGCTGGAGCTGATACAGAAGCTTCTCGGATTACATCGTGGGTCTTGGCTTCTTCAATATGGATTATCTTAATCCTTCTAACATTCAATCGCAGCTTCTTAGGAGGCATCATGACGACTAGTTTTGTTTCTGAACTCCTTAATAACAAGATGCTACCCAAGAAAGCAATCACCAGAATTGATTATTGAGTCATTCAATCGAATAATCTTTAGATTCAAAAGGCAGATTAGTCTAGAATACAAACACAGAAAAGATTCAAATACTAGCAAAAAAAAGTCCAATCTCCTTGCATTCATCAATGTTATAAAGTCATGGTCTTTGAAAAAGAAGATACACGACGCTCACCAAGTGCCTAAAACTACGACTCAAAAATAATCAAAAGAAAAAATATCATCTCTAGGATCAACAACGAAAACAGAAACCACTAAACCTGCACACGTTCGCCCCAACCACTAGAATTAAATTTAAGAGAGAATGATGCAACGAAAAAAAAAAAGAATGCGAAAACACTTACATCGTAACCGATGGCGAGAAGGATAAGACTCGAATTCTGCGTTGAATTCCAAAGGCAGTTGAAACTTGTAAATCCAGCGAGCGAAGAATGAGGAAACAGAGAAAAAAAGCGAAAAAAAATTTTGAGGTGTTGAACGAGTTGAAGAACGGTCATATGCTTATATAGTGAGCAGATATACGAGGTCGTCTTGTTGGCGCAAAGGGATTTTGGCTCAGTTTTCACGGATATTCTGTTATATTAATCCTATATTTCTCAAATACGTTATGCTTTTTCGTTTTTTTACACTATTTCAAAACGTATTATTCGTGGATATTAAACACGATTGATTTTCTATTAACGTTCAAGTAAATGAGTCAGTCAATGAAGTGGATATATACAGGTAACAAATTATAGTACGAATGACAAATTTTATATACTGAATATTATCGTGTTCAGTTATCCTTCAAAATTCAAGTAAAATAATTATTTATAGATAATGATAACTAACAAATTTCTCTGAATATCGGGTGTTTATAACGTGAAATTAGTCATTTCGTTATCCTTCAAAATTATAAACATCTTAAGAACGCTCTAAATTTCTTGATCATCGGATTTATTCCATAGTTTCGGACTGTTTGAGAAGTTTTGAATATGGAATATATACTCAAATATATTTGACTTTGAGAGAATAAGAAATGTTGTAGTTTCTTGATTTTGTCAGATCCCAGTTGATGTATGCTTCAATCCATATGATTTTTCTTTTGTATAGTTTAATGTCACACCCCGACCCGCGTCAGAAGACGAGAAAGCCGCCGCGTTTCTCAATAAACGCAAGGCTCGATGTCAATTCATACGTCGCAAAAATAACAAGAACACTCGATGAAGAATAAGCCGAACGTATATACTAATATATATTAAAGGAGTTTTATAAAATATCAAAGTATCGACATGAAGGAGTGAATGTACAAATAAAATCTCCTTCCAAAAGTACCCCTGCCAGTGGATCCAAGCATAACGATGTCGTACCCAAAACGAAAGAACCAGCAGTGGAACTGATGATCTCAAAAAGGCAACCTCCTATCAAAAGCGATATCAACCTATAAGAAGGAAATATATATATGGCGTGAGCAAACATCAAGCTCAATGAGATGATAATACAGACACACCTTTCTCTCAAAGAAGGTGCGTCATCAACGATGATTCCTCCACAACAAACCAAACATACACTAACCAAGTATATTTCACCCTTGGACACAACCTTACGTTCGATTATCGTACAAAGAATCCCAGTCGCACCAACAAATATAAGAAAATCCCAAAGACACAACATATCAAGCATAATACAAGTAATCACATGAAGACGCGTGGGTATCCATAATCACCCTCGAACTGAACCCCCCGTCGAGAGTCAGACGAGCCCGTCACTATACGTCAAACAATGTACCATGACTATAGTCTCAATCGTACATCACATGCATATCCCACTGTGGTGACATTGGCCGCGCTAGTATTCAATATGCCGCTCTCACTCACCCGAACCATGGCCGTTCGGGCTACTAATCAATATATGTGCCACTCTCACTCACCCGAATTGTTGCTATTCGGGCTAATAATACAGATATGCCACTCTCACTCACCCGAACCGTGGCAATTCGAGCTACTAAACCTTGGTACCGAGTAAATGCAACATCAATAGTATCAATATCACAGTTGCTAATCCATAAGTAGCTTACTAGCACATACCGATCACAACGTCAATGTCCAACACATAATTACCAGTGCAATCGTCAACTCAACTCATAACACCACACGTCCGACCAAGTACTCGTCATTCATAACAAATATGCACATCCTATAGCCGGCAAGGCTCACTATCACAAATATCACATCATATCATAAAACGACAAAGTAAAACGACCCATCGCGAGGTTCACACATCCCGCGAAGGGAAGGTGTTCTCGTATTATCAACTCACAGTGTCAATGTCTAGCTTTCTCCAAAACGCGGAGCTCCTTATGCGTCCTTACTCAGTGTATCGTCCCCTAAGAAGATATATATGTATCGTCCCCTAAGAAGATGTAAAAACGATTCAATTCAACCTTAGACGATATAGTCGACAATACTCATATGATACAACAAGTGTCCCAATATCAAAACTAGTCCGAGAATGCTTAACGAACATGAAAATGGATACATGGACAGCTACTAAAGCAACTGGACATGAGCTCGGAATTGACATGGAAACTCCTTCAAAATTACAGGATACTTCGTAACAGCTACTTCAAATAATCATAGAAAACTGTAGGATTGTCCGATTGAGATGTGTTTGGTGGCTGTGAACAGCTTATGAAATCATCTTTCGATAGAGACCAGTTTCAAAGAAATCGAAGAAGCATAGACGGGTCAAAATTCGGAAATACTGCAGCTTCGTAAAATAAAATTTTCCCAGAAACAACAAATAAAAAGAATTATTCTAGTTTCGCACCGTAAACTTTAAAAATTCATATAAAATCGAAGAATGATCGGATTGAACCGAATCCAGAGGCAGTGTGGAGAAGTTATGTTTCCACATAAACAAGTTTTATAAGAATCCAAAAACTGTAGCTAGGTCGGCTGCGCAGAACTGCACTTCAAATTAAACATGCACCCCAAAACGAATCCGAAGATCTGCAACCACCTTAGCCTTGCTTACCTTAATCAAGCTCAGATAGAACAGAACAATAGAGATTGGAGCTTCGCTGGTCTTAATTGATATATTTTTTTATTAGTCTTGTCAGGAACCGAAACCAAAACCCTATTTCATTCCACGCATTCACATAAATTTGTGCATTTGCATAATTAGTTTTATGATAGGAATATAGATGATGATGATGATGATGATGATGCTGATGATGATGATGATGATGATGATGATGATGATGATGATGATGATGATGATGATGATGATGATGATGATGATGATGATGATGATGATGATGATGATGATGATGATGATGATGATGATGATGATGATAATGATGATAATAATAATATTATGTAAGTTTTAGTATAAAAATAAGTAGTGGAAGTACATTTTAATTGGTAGGAATTTTCAATAGAATGCCCAAGCTCAAAGAAGTTTTCAATGCATATATATATTAGTAATTTTAAGGTTGAAGGAATCAAGAGGTTTTCGTGAGTTGGTATTGAAAATTAATCAAAAGGGAAAAATTACATTAAAATTAAAGTAATGATCATTAATTAGCTTAAAATAAGTACATATGTCTATATCATTGTTATCAATCCACGTAAACCACATGATATGAGAGAAGAATTAAGAAGAAGAAAGGAAATATTTTATTGTGTTAATCAACGAAAATTTGAAAGAGAGAAATGAGAGAAGTCGAACCAAGCTTGGGAAGGGTATGAACTTTACTATGATTTTCATGTTTTTAATTCATAATTAAGCATGTTAGGATGTTCATCAAGCACCAAAATTGTTTAAATTTGTGTTTTATATAGTCTCTGAATTTCGAAAGTTTGAACATGATTTGGAGTTTTTATGCAGTTTTTAATGTTCTGGAGGATTTAGGATTTGATCGCACATTGTTAGGGTTTGTGCAAGATATAGTGTTTTTTTTAAAGGTTTGAAATATTTGAGTGAAATGGAAGGTTGAAGTGAAGGGTAGAAGTGGAAGGTTGAAGTGAAGGGGTGAAGTGGAGGGTTGGAGTGGAAGGTTGAAGTGGATGGTTGAAAAGTTGGAAGGTTGAAGTAGAAGGTTGAAGTGATAGAAGGTTGAAGTGAAAGGTTGAAGTGAAAGGTTGGAAGGTTGAAGTGGAAGGTTGAAAAGTTTTGAAAGATTTTGTTTAGCTGGCTTGCTTCTCCTAGCACCTGGATTTAGGCAAGTGAGAGAAAAGAAAAAAAAAGAAAAAAAAGAAGAAAAAAAATGAATGCTTTTTAGACAGATTTTCGAATATTTAACAGGATTTCGACAATTAAGCAGATTCCTGAAATATGGAGTATTCAGCACTTAGGGAAAATTAGAAATGCAAACAATTGATAATTAGTTAAATATACCTTTTCAGGCAGAGAGTCTAGTAAAGTAAGAGAAGATAAAAAGAGAAGTTGGAGACAGAAGTGGCAGTGAAAAGAGGGAAAAGAAATTAAAAAAAAGGACTTTAAAATTACGGACTGCCGCTTAGTGTTGGCAACGGGGCGGGGCTGGGCGGGGACCTAATCCCCGTCCCCTCCCCGCGAGGCTTTCGGGGACAAAATTGTCCCCATCCCCGTCCCCACTATTCCCGCGGGGATTCAATTTTTTTAAAAAAATTAATATTTTTAATATAATATATAAATTTAATTATATTTTCATTTAAATATTATATAAATTATAGTTTTATATATTATTTGTATTAATTTAATATTATATAATATATATTTAATATTATTTCAATATTATTTAAATTATAATTTAATATTATAGATATTATAATATATATATATAGAAGTCGGGGCGGGGAACGGGGCGGGTCCCCGCGGGGAAAAATCTTTCCCCGTCCCCGCCCCGCGGGGATAAAAACTCGGGGATTCCCCGCCCCGTTCGGGGCGGATCCCCGCGGGGACGGAGAATCCCCGCCCCACTGCCATCCCTACAGTGCCGCTTAAATTTTAACGACGGAATTTCCGTCAAAAACATTTAGCGATGGACAGCTAGCGACGGAAGTTCCGCCGGTAAAAATTTGAGAAGGATGTTCTTTCGCTAACCTGCGACGGATGTTTCCGACATTGAGACGGAAATTCCGTCGGTAACTGTTACCGTCGATACACGGTCGCAAAATATTACTGACGGGTAGCGACGAATTTATGTCGCTATTAGCGGAGTTTCCGTCGGAAAATTCCGTCGCAAATCTTTGCGACGACAGTTTTGTCGCGACTTCCGTCAGTATTTTGACTTTTTTTGTAGTGTTAGGAACCCTCGACTTTTCTTCAGGGCATATCGTTAACTTCAGAAAAGTATGAATGAATTATTTCGGCCCGAGCAGTCCTACCGGGCCGATCAAACAGATGGACCGAGAAGGACGCATGGCCAAATAACAGAACCTTATTCATTATTCTTTGAACTAATAGACGGCCCGAAACGATCGGGTCATTTGATAGAGCTTTTCATCGTCTCCTTCTTCTTCTTACTGCAATCAGTGACCACGAGCTCGGGCCCTGTGATGAAGGATTAGGTGTCTCGGAAGGTAAGAAGAAATCGAGTGTTCTGAAATTTCCTTTTTTTTTGTGGGCGATCCAATGTTTTGCTCGTACGATGTTTGTCTATATTTTCTAAAGTTAACGATAGGCCCAGACGAAACTCTTTGAATCCCTCGAAGGCACCTTTCCCACTTAGGTTTCATAAATGAGTTAAGTAGACAAACCAAATGTCATATTAATCCTTAAAGTCTTGGCAATATTTGATTGAGTTATCCATTAATTAAAGTAAATTCGATATTAGGGGGTGTTTGTTTGAGGTGATCCAACATTACGATGATACTCACATAACCGTAACGTGAGTATAACCGGAATGTGGATTAATGTGATTTGTCATTGTTGTGTTTATTTTGGTGTGATATTTCATTTTGCAGATCAAGGTGCTACTGAAGTATTCTATTTGCTAATCACCGTGATGGGGAGAAAACGCAAAATGGTTCCCGATGTTATGGACCAATTTAGTCCCCAATGTTCCGCATGAACCAATTTAGTCTCTTATGTTGTCGAATTTGAACCAAATTGGTCCTGCTGTTAGATCTCCGTCAATTTGGATGGAAACTGGACATGTTCGACATGTGATTGACCTGAGTTTAAAAATCATTAATAACGTTGAAAAAGTAAGAAAAATTCAAAAAAGGGGGAAACTTCATATAAAAATGAAAAAATAAAAAATAAAAAAAAGAGAAAAAAATACTGATAAATTAAATAAAAAAAAAAAGGGGAATAAAAAATAAAATTTAAATATAATAAATGCAAATATGATAAAAAAGAAGAGAAGAAAAAAATATATTAAATTAAAAAACTAAAATTAGTAAAATAAAGAGAAAGAAAAATACATTAACAAATAGCTAAAAAAGAGACTGATGAGATTAAAAATAAAAAATAGTAAAAATTAAAATAGGAAAAAAGTAAAAAAAATATATTTATTTATTAAAAATAGAAAACAAAAAGGGGATTTTAGAAACCTACTGACAAGTTTATCTCAGTCCCTGTAAGATTGCTTTTGTAATTAGGTAGTGACATTAGACATAAAATTTGTTTCACCTCCCTCATGAGGTAATTACTATTTTAACCTTTGTCTTTGCTAAAAGCCGTGTTTGAATGGAAAAAGGAATGTGACTTACCACAGCAGAGAACGAAACCCACTTTTAATTCTTCAGTTAAATACCCTCACTTTGCCATCTCTGCTTCTCGCACAATTTAACGTCGGAGTCACCTTCGCCACTAGACTTGCTTCTCTGCAAATGTTGACAAGTTGGTTGATTATTGATTATCACTTCTCCTATATTAAATGAATGAGTTAAAGATTATGGAGTTTAATTGATGTGCCTTTGTGTTTTAGTATATTAGCAACCAAAACTTGTTCTAAACTCATGGCGGAGCATCAATAACTAGGTTCTTTCGTGCAAGTTCTTTCGATTTGTACCAGACTATTGAATCAATGTACAGTTTTTATTGTGCTTAGCTTGTGAAGTTCTCTGCAACGCGTTATTTTGGATGTATTTTCCTCATAGATATCATTATTATTTCAAAAAAAAAATTAAGTATGCTCGCTCCTCTCAATTAAGGTATTTAATACCCGAATTCAAGCACTTGAGGTATGAAAGTAAAGTTGGTTTATTCCTTTGTTCATGTCGTTGATGATCAATTTCATGACTATGTATAATGTATAATTAAAAGAGCAACCATTTTAGCAATAGATAAATAGCTCGATTTCACATGTATTTTCCTCACATATATCAGTATTATGTCCATAAATCAAGTATTTTACACTCAATTTAGGTATTTTGCCTCCGAAATCAAGTATTTCAGAAACTTTGAAAGTGAAGTTTGGAGCAAGTTTTCCTGTCAATTTAGGTATTTAACACCTGAATTCAAGTACTTAAGACAGTTTGAAAGTGAAGTTGGAGTAAACTCATTTGTTTATATTGGTGATGATCAATGTCATTACAATGCATGATGGAGAACGAAAAACATTCATTTTCATCATAGATAAATAGCCCCATTTCACATGTATTTCCTCATATATATCAGTATTATGTTCCAAAAATCAAGTATTTTACACTCAATGTAGGTATTTTGCCTCGGAAATCAAGTATTTCAGATACTTCGAAAGTGAAGTTTGGAGCAAACTCTTTTTTTATGTTGGTGATTATCAATGTCATTCCTATCTATGATGTATAATGAAAAGTGACATTTTACTATTAAATATCTCGAGTTATTTTGGAGGTATTTTCTTCATAGATATCAGTATTTATTCGTAAGAATTAAGTACTTTACTCATACATATCAGTATTACTTCCCAAAAATTAAGTATTTTTCTCTCAGTTTAGGTATTTAACCCCTGAATTCAAGTATTTAAGAGAGTTCAAAATTGAAGTTGGAGTAAACTCATTTGTTTATATTGGTAATGATCAATGTCATTACAATGTATGATGAAGGACGAAAAAATTCATTTTCGTCTTAGCTAAATAGCTCCATTTCACATGTATTTTCCTCATATATATCAGTATTATGTTCAAAAAATCAAGTATTTTACACTCAATTTAGGCATTTTGCCTCCGAAATCAAGTATTCAGATACTTTGAAAGTGAAGCTTGGAGCAAGCTCTTTTTCATGTTGGTGCTTGTCAATTTCATTCCTATGTATGATGTATATTTTTGTGTTAAATATCTCGCTTTATTTTGGAGGTATTTTCTTCATAGATATCAGTATTTATTCGCAGGAATTAAGTACTTTCCTCATACATATCAGTATTACTTCCAAAAATTAAGTATTTTTCTCTCAGTTTAGGTATTTAACCCCTGAATTCAAGTATTTAAGAGAGTTCGAAATTGAAATTGGAGTAAAGACATTTATTTACATTGGTAATGATCATGTATGATGGAGGATGAAAACAATCATTTTCATCATTGAGGTATCTTTTTTGTACAGATGAAAGCCATTCTTGGCTTGGCTTCTTCAACTCATTGCGCACGTCATCAACTTTTAGCTCTTCGGCTTCCATGAGGGGGCGTTAGTGATGACCAACAACGAAGATGAAGAAGCAAAATCACCAGCAAGACATGTTTCTTTACTAAGGAATTCTGTCGAAACCCTGCTGGGTATTCTTCGAGGCCGGGCTCATTCATCGAGGCGTTTTGTCGAACGCCTTCAGGGCAGTTCCTCACGACCTTGTTTCTTCAATGAAGCTGACTCAATGCGCGCGACTTCGAACTCACGTTGTCCGGCTGCCATGTGTCGTGGTGTTCAAGACCACAGAAGATGACAACGGAGCAAAATCATGGTACAGCTTGATGGAATAATGGCATCGAAAGTTTCAATTCTTCATCTTTCATGTGTTATCCCAAATCGATGAGCTTTTGGGGCTGTGGTTGTGATCGGAAAGAAAAAATCGTGAAGACCTTTCCAAGATTGAAGAAGCCATAACTCTCCCACCTGTCAGACGATCTTCTCTTTTCCACAACTTTTTGAGATATACTACGTAAGGACAAAAAGGTCATTTACCATATGGGGAGTTAAAAGAAAGTTTTTGCCTAATGGCAGAAGGTATTCATAAATAGAAATTGGTGGGGACTGATTCCTAAGTTCAAATTTGAACTGTATTTAACTCTAAAAATCCCAAACAAAAATAAGGATCTGAATTTGTTAATCTATTTATTTTAATTTTTGTCCTCTCATTGTTTTTTATTTTAGTTTATTCTTATGTCGTTTATTTTTTCCTTTTTTGCGATTTTTTTTCCTTTTTTAATGTTAATTTATGAACTTTCAAGTCTGACCAATCGTATATCGACACGTGTCAGTTTTTTCATCTAATTGACAGAGATCCAACGGCATGGCCAACTTGGTTCAAAATCGACAACATCGTTGATTAAATTGGTCCAGCAAAACATCGCTGACTAAATTGGTCAATGTGGTAAACATCGGGGACCATTTTGGGTTTTCTCCCCACCGTGATATGTAGTGTGATTTATGATATTCTACGTGATAATGATTAATAATTCAATATCTAAGTTTCATTTTAAGCATGTTATTATTTTATATAATTTGTATGTTGTATTTTAATTGACTAAAATATTTGGTTAGTTATGTAATTAAAATATAGATAGCGGTATATAAGGTAGAAACGTTAAAATTAAGGGATATTGTTGTTCGTACATATTTTAGAAAGATCACCTCATCACTGTGCTGTAAGATCACCTATCCTTTTTAGGTGATCCAAAACTTAAAATATCACCCCATTTTCTCACCTATATGATCGGTCATTTCGTTGATAGCTCATCACCTAAACTTCTACAAACACATTGATAAAATATAAATGAGAGGATCACGGTGATGTTTTGGAGGTCATACCTTAAAACCTGCAGGTTGGCAAGGAGCATAAGGATATCGGTTTTGGATAAGGCTTACAACGTGATTCATTTTGAACTACTTCCTCTGTCCCACGTAATACTTCCCAAAAATTAGTGGCCACGCAAATTAAGAAGAATTTCTTTAATATTATAGTAGACTTGTTATGGCATGGAAAGAGAAAATTACTTCACTAACTATTCCCACCAAAACTTCCTCTCCCTCCCCATTTAATAATTGTAAACACACTTCAAATTTTAAACTTCCTCTCCCTCCACATTAATACTTATTTAGTTTAATTATTGGAATAACTTTTTACCAAAAATATATACATTAAGAATTATGTAGGACGCCCAAAATATAAAGATGTGAAGAAATAAGTAGGACGGAGTAAATAATATTTTTTAGTGCAAGATTGACATACCAATTGATTAGCTAACTATTACTATTCTTGTATATAATAGAGTGAAATACTTTTAATTGTTCCAACTTGTAGAATATATGCGTGGCCCGTGGCCGATTTTATGTTTAATTTATGTATCCAAATTCCAAACCAAAACGAGCGCAAAAAAGTACTATTTCGAAGCCCCTTTTGAATTTCTGGGGAAGTCGTTTCGAAGATCTATTCTATCCTTGCAGAGTAGATAGAAAAGGAAAGTAGCTGCTATAATTCCAAGTAATGGGGAACCCTTATGCCGACTGGGAGCTCATACACGACGATGGCTTCGTTTACAAGCGCGAGAAGCGTCCTAATCCATACCCCACCGCGTCGTCTTCCGCAGTCCGTCCTCCGCCAGATCCGACGGCGGAGATTCGGCACCGGATGGAGCGGAAGAAGAGGGCCCTGTTGAAGCTGAGAGATAAGTATTCAAAAGAGATTAGTCTTTGGGAACTTTTGTCGAACATCTTGAAGGACGTAGCGGAAAACCAGGGGGCGCTCGCCAAGACGCCGGTCTCCGACGACCCAACGTCTGAGGAGCCTGCGCCGGTGGAGGAGACTTCTCGCGAAGCCGTAATCGACGAATCATTGCGTAAGGTACTATCTTGAGCTGAGCCCTAGTAGATTTTGAATTTCGCCACTCTCTTAATTTGAGCTTATGTTGGAGTTCAATTCAGGCTTTCGAACTATTTCCCTATGTTATCTGGTTTGAACCCTAGCCTTGAATTTCCATATTGTGCGTGGAAAGGCGTGGAGAATATGATTTAGTGAATAAAAATGTCATCTTTATTAGATCTATGCGTTGCTTGTACGGATAGAGCTAGAATCTAAAGAATTGAACTTTTTCCAAATGTTCAGGTTGAAGGAGAAGAGGCTATGATTCATAGGGTCTCCAATTTATGTGATGTTGCTGAATCGTTATGCACTGCAGATGAGGAGAGATTGCAAAAGCAGCTCAGTGAACTGCCAATTTGGGATCCATCACCTCAAGAGCTCATGGCAGCATTAACCAAACGATAGCCTTTCTCTACTGTAAGATCGAATCTGTCACAGGAAAATGGTAAACTAAGGGAGACCCCTCTCATGTTGTATCGCTTCTGTGCATGCATTATTGATTTCTTGTATGGTTCTGTGGATATAGTAACTAGGGACATGTATAACTCGCCTCAGCGTACTGCTTGACTCACTAGTTAGGTGGTTGTGAAAGATGAGTGACTTCCCCTCGATAAGATGTATCTATGCGCTCTTGCTATAATTGGGGCGGAGTGTTTTGTTACGTTGCTTTCTTGATTAAGGATTATTGTGTGTGGAGTTTATATGAATTGCAAGTTCGGTTCTCTCATCTGTAGAGTTAGATCTTTTATGTTGAAGAATCTTAGTTACATCCCGTGTCTCACTTGTACTTAGAAGCAAGTGTAGTAGCTATACAAGATGTAAGTAGGTTGTAGGATAATATGCCTAATGGTGTCGCCTTTACCTTGTGTCTTAAATTTAATCCAGACTTTTTTAATTAAATAATGTGAAAAAATAATATTTATGAAATATAGTCGGTTTTGAAAGAATTAACAAAATCGGAACGGTTAAATACCTGCGATGTTCGCACCCATCAGGGGCGATGTCCACTTTTAATCTTTTTTTTTTACTTTTTTTATTTGAGTCGGCCCCATTAGGGGCGACATTCTCTTTTTCTTTTTACTTATTTTATATTTATTAATTATATAATCCACCAAATCATAAAATCATCGTTATTTCATGTGAGTAAATAATAAAAATCAATAAATGCATCTAATCTATTGTTTGTTTCATGACGATTAAAATGATATTCATATGTTATATTTTTCGATATTCGAAAATACTTAATTGTTTTTAAATTTATTCCAATTTAAATATTTTTTAATTTATAAAAATAAAAAAAATATTTTCGAATATAGAAAAATATAAGATATGCATATTATTTTAATCGTCGTGAAACAAAAAATAAATGCGTTTATTGATCTTTATTATGTAAACACATGAAATAACGATGATTTTATCATTTGGTGAATTATATAGTTAATAAATATAAAATATGTTAAAAAAATAAAAATGAGACTCAAATAAGAAAAGTAAAAAAAATAAAATAGGGCATCGCCCCTAATGGATACGACGTCGCACCTCGTCGCGGGTATTAATCGCGAACTACCCTATTTTGTTAACTCTTTCAAAAACTACCCTATTTCATTAAACATTATTTGTTTTTCAGATTATTTAGTTAAAACAGCCAATCCATACCCCAACCAAAATGAGCTGGTGCTCCGTTCTTTCTGTTTTGACCCACTTAGGAGAAGAGTTGGCCCATATATGATATGAGTTTCATCCTAAAACTAGTTGGTGATATATGGAGTAGCTCATCTACTTATAAGCGACTTAGTCTCTTCCCAATTATTCGATGTGGACACATGTGACTTATTAGGGTTTATAAATCTTAACATTTTGCTTGTTCCTATTGTGGTTTGATTTATAAGCCAAAGCCAGGTCAATCCCAAGTTGGGTTTCATTAGAGTCTATTCTAGTATTCGTTCCTTCCTGGCAATTTCTTTCTTTTTTCAGATAATTAAATAAATATACCCAATAATATTTTTCCAGTCTTGACGTATCTTTTTATATGAGTATTATGTACCACGTCACGCATTTATATTGTACTCATATACGTTTCTATATGGTACCTTAATGTCTTATATGATGAACCTTTTCTCACTGTATTATTTACCACACGTTACTATATGGTACCTAAATGTGTTATATAATGTACCTTGCGGCGGCTCATGTACCAACGCGCAAAAAATTATTCTAATAGGGGTACCTACATATAAAAAACATTGAGACGGTATTGGCTTGCAAGTTTTTATACAAATGAATATTTTTTTTCTGTAGATTCCCCTTGTTTATTTTGGATTTTGTTCCCATTAGCGGCGATAGGATTATATCATCATCATCATTCTATTTATAGGTTTCAGTTCTCAACGACAGTCAGCAACTACCAGAAAAATACGAGTAAATTTCTTCTTCAATCTCCACGTGAACAAAGATTTCCACGGCCATATTATATGTGTGCTAAGCTCAACTTACATATCATATCATATCATATCAACACTCTAAATGGCAAAAAAGAAACGAAACCTTTCTTATTTTCAGAAATGGGCGTTAAAGAATGTGACCTGCCACATGTACTTAAGTCTTAAATAGATCCTTGGTAATAAATCAATCCATCAAACACCACACAGGTAATAAAAAGGAAATAAGGAAGAGAAATGGCGAGCCATGCATGGTCTCCTTATTCCACTTCAAAGCCATTATTTCTCAGCTCTATCACTAACCAGCACAGACTACAGCCCAATAACAACAGATTATTATTACTCGCTATTCGGCCGAACTATATTTCATTGCCTCTGCAGCCCATATTTACGACATGTTCGAGCAACAACCGATGTAATGAAGTACGAGGCTTTAATGGGGTGTTCAAATTGAAGTGGTCCCTATATGGATGTGTACTAAGTTGTAAAACCGGTGACCTAATCGTTGGAACAAATGTTGAGGTAACACTGAACCTAACACTGAACGCACAGCGGAAATAACTAATAACTTAGTAACGAAACACGATTGAGATGAGCTTTAAAATTGTGCAGAAAGTTGTAAAACTTGTTGCGTGCCTTCAGGGCGAAATTCCACTATAAAAAATGGATTACAAAAATCAAGGCTAGAAGACAAACAAATCTAACGATCCTAGGCTAAAAAAAACGCTAAAGCTCCTGTTCGCTCAAATTCTCTCAAAGTGTGCTTGATAATATTCGCGTCGTATCAACCGGTAAAGTGAAGTCCCTTTAAATATGTCTTCGACTTTGGGGAGACTTCACAACTGACTTGGCAACGTCCACTAACTCCACAACGTCCATTAAGATGATTAAGGCCGTTGGTAGTTAGTTAGGATAGGTCTTGATGACTTAGTCTTGACTTGAGCTCCAAGCTTCATATTTTTAGTATGCTCCACTCCTAAGTTAGCTCCGGCGTATCCAGACGGCTTCCACACATTTTTGATCCATTCCAATCCTTATCCAAGTCCTGCACATAATTAGCAAAAGCCACGTAAATAGGTAAAATGAGTTTTGCGTATGAAAGATAAAACCGAAGCTTAACACATTCACAGACAACGATATTGACTGGACTGTTGTCCTAACATTGTCAACGTTGATGTCTCAACATTAATAATCACCCCCTTTTTATCTTTCTCTCAAAACCGTTGCAGAAGTTAGAAGTAGCAAAACTCCTCCTGAAGGCAAAATATACTCAATTAAAAAATAACAAATATGGTTAGAGCAAAGAAAAACAAAATAGCTTGAAAACTACTCGAAGTACTAAAATATTAGTACATAGCCACTTTGAGGTTCCAAATAAACATCTGCCAAAACCAAAAAGTCAGCAGGCAGGCAAAAACATATCAGCATGCACAGAAGAAAAATAAAGTCAGGCATGCATAACCGATCAAGTTTTTGAAATACTAGCAAGTGTACTATGTCGTGCAAGTATTAAAACAAACGAAGTTCGAGTACCGATCCACGAAGACAACTCGATTAATTCTAAGAAAATATTCCTAATTCTAATTAGACTAACGAAATTTTTATAGTTTTGATGATTTGATAAAAGAGATAAAAGACGCAAATAAAAAAATAAACTCAAATAAAATAGATGGGGATAGAGCAGTTGACGACGACGTGATTAAGACACATGCTCGGCACGAACTATTCCTACGTCTTCATGCAATCTAACCTATCTAATCAACATGAATCAAGTCAAGGTGGAATGTCCTTATATATGTGTTGCCCGTTATTCACGTAACTAGCAACCCTACGTAAATAGTGAACCAATCAACTATATTCGTATATGACTGTAGTTCATACACGGGCATTTGATCTTTGTGAAATTTCCCGAGTTTAGGCGCTTCGGAAACCACACATACGAAACCGAATTCCATCTCTGGTCGGTTTTACGTAGTGGTATTCAATATTTTATTCTAATCGGTCTAATCACTTAGTCCGTTTCATAAACCAATCAATAATCATACGCATAGAGGCCAATCAGATGTACGCATATGAAGCACAAACAAATAATACATAACTCAAACCATATGATTAAATAAGAATAATAGCATTTAATACGCAGTCATAATTCAGCTTCACACGGCCCCAACCACAAAAGAAATTACGCTAGCATATTAATAAACGAAAACGATAATGAATCGAAAGAACACATTGTCGAAAACGAAATATTAAAAGATAAAGAATTCGCCCTCGTTACGGTGCTCGCGTCGTCTCCGAGCCGTTGATTTATTCTCGTTGGAGCCGTTAGTCTTTTCTCTTTTTATTTCCGCCGTCGAAGCTCGTATTCTTTTCTTCTGTCCAGCTCGTCCTCTCTTTTCAGTGTCGAAGCCCCTTTAAATAGAATAGAAACCACCGACTTAATGCCACCAATCTCCGATTCTCTCTCTTCTATTCTTTAATTTTTAACTGAAAAAAATTTGAATGTGACTAGTCGATTGGTTGACCCTTTCTTTTTGTTATTCCATGCGTGAGGTATGCCACATTTGATTTAGCAACTTTCTCTTGTGGGCTTAAGATATCAACGGGCTGCCATTTAACACCCATAACCCCATTCTCTTGGTAATTTGAGTGTAGCTCAAGCCCTCATTTGTGTGGTGTTCCATCGTTAATCTCGTGGGTACTTTGCATCATCTTAATTTATTCGGCTTTCCTCTATATCCGAATCTTCTCTTTTTGGTCCATTTTACCTCGTTATCTATCAAACACGAAATCCAAACATGAATATCGGATATCCAAGCATATTCGAACAAAGAATGTCTGAAAATACCGTTTTATGAGATACAAAATCACGTTAAATCCTAACTCATCAAGCACGTGAGACAAGAGTAGTAGACTGTTCTTCGAGAGATACCAATGCAATCTGAGGGATATAGACACTAACTTATGAAACTGACACATGCAATCCTAAACAATAATGCAAATAAACGAAAACACAAAGAATGTATAGCATGATCAAACTGACGGTCATATGTTGCCCCAACCTAAGACTCAACATTCTTACTCTGAAATCGTAGTCTTTTCTGCTCGACTCCCTCAACTTAGCTTCCTTTCATTTTATGCCATTTCATCTTAGTTATTGATCTGAATAATTGTGCACTGCCCTTAGTCCCTAAACATCAAGATTTGGCTTTTTGTTGCAAATAATACATCGTCACCGCGAATGCCATGTACGAAGGGCTACTTGTTACCAAAACATATATCTTGAAAAAGGTTTATGAGCATGCTTTTTGCAAGAGATTGGGTCATTTCAGAAAACGGTCAAGTAGGATCGAGTCATTTCACAGAATAACAGAGAGAACATTAAATCAAACATCAGAGCAGTACCCATCAAGTTCGACATATGCTATGTTGATCCAAATGTTGGACCAACATTCAGACACGGATGCAAACCAATGGACTTTTTCAGGTCCGAAAACCTTTCAAAATCCAATACTTTCGTGAATATCTCAACTAACTGATGCTTCGTATTTATATGCTCTATTCGTACTAATTCTTTTTCTACCATATCTCTCAGAAAATAATGCCTAATATCTATATGCTTAGTGCGTGAATGTTGAATAGGGTTCTTAGATATATTGATGGCACTAAGGTTATCGCAATACATAAGCACATACTCACACTCTAGGCCATAATCACACAACATGCTATTCAACCACATAAGCTGAGTACAGCAACTACCCGCAGCTACATATTCAGACTCAGCCGTAGACAAAGATACGCAATTCTGTTTTTTACTATACCAAGCTACTAAATTATTACCTAGGAAGAAACAGCCTCCACTTGTGCTCTTGGGGTCGTCCTCGTCACCTGGCCAATCAACATCGCTATATCCTACAAGATTCGTGTTAGTATCCTTTGAGAACCATAACCCTAAACTACACGAACCACTCACATATCTCAATATTCTCTTAACATCATTTAAGCGGGAGATTTTTGGTTCAGCCTGATATCTAGCACTCACACAAACATTGTACATAATATCGGGTCTACTAGATGAAAGATACAACAAACTACCTATCATGGAACGATATAATATGCGGTCAACATTATGTCCAACATTATCTTTACTAACCTTTGTGTTGAACCCATTGGTGTTTTCATTGCGTTGGCAGCGTCCATCCCGAACTTCTTCACTGTGTTCTTCGCATATTCTCTTGTGACATGAAAATGTCGCCGCGACATTGTTTAATATGCAGTCCTAAGAAAATATAAGCTTACTATGTTGGGAGCGAATGATATTTCTAGTTCCTATTTTGGTTGTTAGCGTTTCTTGTCACCCTTATTTCGATGAGTTTTGCTACGATGCCCACCTACCTTGAGCACCGTAATCAAATCTCTCGATTTTGTTCAACTTTATATGGCCATCACATCCCCCGCGCTCTCATATCAGTTGTCAACTAATTGCCCTCTCCAATACGTTGTTTTTTAAGAACATTCATCATTTCGGTATGTCGTCCGCACATGAATAACATATGATGAATGTTCTTCAAATCAACGTGTTGAAACGATTTAGGTAACAACTGATCTGAAAGTGTCGATGGATGTGATGGCGCGTCGAAAGTGGAAAAACAAATCACAGAATCGAGAGATAAATGACGAAAAAGAAAAAAATTAGTGGAAATCAATTTCTCTCTAATTTTCTTTTCCCCACCACTTTTCAGGATCCAAATATAGGGTTAGTTTTCGCTTTCCTTACTATTTGCTGAGAAATTAGTTTCCGTTAGTTTTAGGTATAAACTTAACACTAGATTTTTCATCTATATATTACTTCAATCATTCAAACATAAGAACTAATTATCTATATTTCGATTTCTTTTCGCTTCTAATTTCCGCGTACCAAACACAACCTAAAGGTCAAAGCTACGGTTTTGAATTTCAGTAGAGCCGCTGTTAACGTAAGCAGGATTGGATTTTGGAGCGGAATGGGCATGTCAGGGTCTGAACGTGAATGATTTCTGTGTCCGACAACTCTATGCGTTTTGCTTCCACATCTACCAACAGGTATATATGTCTATATTGTTGTTTTTTAGACTGTGAAGGATCGATTGTTTGCTGTGTGAGAGGAGAAAAAAATTTTGTGAACAACTCTGCTCTTTTGTTTATGGGGGGAGAAACAATTTTTTTAACAGAGCAACAAAGCCTTTTTTTGTTCTATTTCTGATACTAGCACACTAGGCATCGAGCCTTTTTCACTCCCCACTTCTCTCTTGCATGAAAACATATATATATATATATATATATATATATATATATATATAATACATTGTTATAAGATAAGGACAAGTAGCAATTATGAGCTTATCACGCTAGTTGAAATAGAAGGGTTGCGCGGGTAATTTCACTGATTGCAACCAACGTGTTTTTTTATATTTTATTTAATTTATTTTTTTGATTTTTATTTCTTCTGGGTCGCCGGTTGAGCTTATCCAACAAATTCCCCTCTTAAGCTCAATCTTCTCTCAGTCTTACAACCCTCCTTAAACTTAACTCTTTTCATTGTATCATATGTCGCGGATCGCCGCTTGGCGTCTCTAAATGCCTTCGAAAACTTTGCTTCAATGTGTAGCGTGAGCGGCCCATGCCACACATCTTCGTCTGCAGGTTCTTTTTCGCTTTTAAAGTGATACGCAGTCTTTGGCTCCTGTGGATGAAATGCCCGATTTGCTTCTTCTGGGATTTGTTTCTTTGCACTTTTTGTTTCAACCTCAATTTTGTTGTCTAGCTTCAGCTCATCTTTAGTGGCGAAAACCAACGTTTTGTTCTTGTAATCCTTCAACTGCATGACTGCACATTCTTCAATCGCATCAACCATGTGCAAAACCTCGTAGCACTACTTTCCCGGCTATTTGAAGAATAGAGAGCTCACTACGTCGCTTTCATCTGTGATGTAATAAATATAGGCTCACTTATAGGCTTGTCCTCACTGATCACCTCCTTGGAGGCAGTCTTGTACTGCTCCGCCTCGTTGGTCACGAGCTCATCGATCTTATTCGTGACCTCCTCCGCGACTTTTACGCGGTTCTCGTCGATCTGTATTTCTTCAGATTCTGGTTATACTTCATCCACGTAGGCCTCTTTGGTCGTAATCGCGATCTCGCCTTCTCGTCCGCCTCTAATTTATCGACGACCTTTTCGTTGTCGACGATTCGGTTCTTCAGGTTGTTCATGTATATCTCGAGATTGTTCCTCGTGTCGATCCATTCTTTTACCTCCTTGTCTTTCTTGCATATGGTTTCTTCGTTAATGTCTCCTTGTTAGAACTGGCCTCTGTAGGTTCTCCAGTCGTCAGTTTAGCGACTTTGCGATCAACATGTCGCAGGGCCTCTGTCGCGGTTGCGACGGCCGTCTTACGAGCGTACTTCACAGTCTGCTTGGCATTGCTGGCTTTCTCGGGCACGATGCCATCGTGCTCAGCTTCTTTGACTTTCTCGCCGATGCCATTGATTTCTCAGGTGGTTGTCGAGGCGGAGTCTCTTCGACCGCCTCCTCTAATTCGAGCACTTCTTCCTTTTGAGCTTCTTTCTTTTTTTTTCTCTTCTTCCACGGGCTCATTGGCCATTGGGGATTCTTTCTCCTTTTTTGATTCATCGAAGTCTCTCTTTAATGCTCCGATTTCTTTTTTCTTCTCGGTCATAACCGGTGGTTCATCATTTTTCTTTTCACCACCGACTTTGGCTCATCTGCGTAATCTCTGTCACACCCTCTTTCCACACCGCGAGGTAAACCTTCTCATACGCATACCTAACTCATATACAAGAAGGATAGTTTTCATCCACGACTTTGGATCATCATTTTTCTTTTCATCCACCGACTTTGGCTCATTAGCGTAATCTCTGTCACGCTCCGATTTCTTTTTTCTTCTCGGTCATAACCGGTGGTTCATCATTTTTCTTTTCACCACCGACTTTGGCTCATCTGCGTAATCTCTGTCACACCCTCTTTCCACACCGCGAGGTAAACCTTCTCATACGCATACCTAACTCATATACAAGAAGGATAGTTTTCATCCACGACTTTGGATCATCATTTTTCTTTTCATCCACCGACTTTGGCTCATTAGCGTAATCTCTGTCACGCTCCGATTTCTTTTTTCTTCTCGGCCATAACCGGTGGTTCATCATTTTTCTTTTCATCCACCGACTTTGGCTCATCTGCATAATCTCTGTCATGCTCTCTTTCCAAAGGCTTGAAGGTATGCTCAAATTCAACTTGTTGTAATCCAAATAGAGATTGGACCAGTGAGCTGATTGCCCAAGCATTTTGGTATTGGACCAGTGAGCTGATTGCCATCCAGACATTTCCCAAGCATTTTGGTATTGGACTAGCGAGCTGATTGCCACCCAGATATATACTCTAGAATATTTTGTTGGCACAGTTTATCCAAAATCAGCCTTTCAATTCGGTTGGTAGAAAGAGAGAAACTTTAAAGGCTATGCAAGTTATGAAGTGTTCTTGGAATCGCTCCTGTCAAATCATTGCCACCTAAATTCAACGATGCCTATTTCATTAGGACACTACTTGTGATGCCACCAGTGACGGAACCAGGAATTACAATATGGGGGGTCGACAATAAAAAATATCAAGCACTTAAAAAAATCATTCGGTTGTCCTATATTTATTTCCCAACGAAATTATCACCGAACATTTCTAACGCCTTTTTCCAATTTTTGAAACCATGCACCGTAAATATGTCATCCCCGTTTTTACTACCAGTAGGAAACAAACAGCACTATAAACAAAACGCAGCATCTTTCGATTCAAGCCAACTAAAGTGATTGTACCATGTTTCATGAAATTTTCTCATGCATCCACTAATATCTGTTCGAGGAAATTTTTTACCTCTTGGTTGAGAAGGACCTTTCGCCAAATATCTTCTCCTTACTTCCTCTCGAATATTAACAGAATATTCGCTAATTGGCTTCCGTAAATCAGGGTCCCCAACAATATCATCTTCGGATAAGTCAATTTCTTCTCTAGGCCTTTTACAACGAATTTCTCGTGTATTCACATCGTCTGACGATGATTCAATGTCTTTCGATTTCTTCTGGAAAAATTTTTCAATAGAAGAACTTCTGTCAAAGAAAAAAAAAGTTAATCCCTACATAAATCGATTAAGATGGACAAGAACTAATTGCGAGAAAAAATATTACTTGGTTATTCCCGACGCCATGTTTGCAGTGAACGAGAGAACTGATATGTTGAGTTTAGTTAATGATAATGATAAGGGTTTTGTTAGTATTTAATTAAGTGGTCAAAAGAAAAAGACAAAGTAAATACTTAAGAAAATTCATTAATATAGCCAAGTAATAAAAACCAACATTTATTTCATTTTTAAAATTGTTGGCCCAGTTAAAAGTAACCCAACTAGAACTAGAAATCTCAAACGTTAAGTTATTCTGCTTCCTCCTTTGTTCCAGCAGCTCAAAAAACTAAAAAAATACAGTACAGCCATGGCGACCCAAATTAACAGCTCTATCATATATTCCCCGAGTTTAGGCGCCGGGTCTCGGAAACCACACATATGAAATCGAATTCCATTTCTGGTCGGTTTTACGTAGTGGTATTCGATATTTTTATCTAACCTTTCCAATCACCTTTTCGGCTCATGTACTAGGTCAAGCATCTTGTGTGCGGTGGCCGATCACACACACGCAATAAACTCAAATAAAGAACACATAACTTAAATCATATGATTAAATAAAATAACAGTAGCATTAATACGTAGTCATAACCCGGCTTCACACGGCCTCAATCACAAAAGAAATTAAGCCAACATGGGAATAAACGAAATCAACAACGAATCGAAAGAACCATTGTTGAAAACGAGGTAATAAAGGTCTAGAATCCGCCCATCATGATGCTCGAGTCATCACGCGTCGCCGCGACGTTTCCCGTTTGTGAACGAGGGAACGCCTTGGAGACCCTCGGGCTCGCTCTTAGCTTTCTCTAGTCTTCTCCGCCGTCAAAAGTCCTCTCCTCGCAGCCCTACGTTCTCAGCCCTCCTCGGCTCTTTTGTTATTTGGCCGTCTAAAGCTCTTATTTTCAGCCGTCACCCCCAAAAAGCCCCCCGCTTGTACAAATCGTCTGAGGCTATTTATAGAATTTAAAATCCTAATCACCGACTTAAGGTATAATGGGCTGTGATTTCTTGGGCTTTAATTGGTTTGACTTCCACTTAGATGAAGCCTCACATTACGTAATCACGTGGCTTTGTAAGCAAGCATGTGAGAGCTTCTTCAATCATATAAGCATTATTTTCAACCATTGGCTTTCCATTGCGTTGACTTGCTCTCAGGTGGAGTGGACTTGTGCGCACGTGGGGTGTATTTTCGATCATGAGGTCTCGGGTCTTTCCGCGTCCGAATTTTTCCATTTTGTTCCAATTTGGCCCGTAATCTACGAAATAAGAAATGTGGCATCAAAAATAATATATTTGAAGGTATTTAGATTAATAAAGATGGAAAGTGCATATTTACGAGTATAAAAACTACGTAAAGTCCTAACTTTTCACCATTCAATGGATTCTCATTAACTATCAAATAAGTTAATTGTCTACAATATGTCAAAGAGTTAATGAAGCTCAATTCAGATTCAGATGTAAAGTCATTCGACGGCCAAGCTCAAGAATCCTAAGAATCTTAAATCCTTCCCTATGGGATTCGGAATTGGACCAGTCAGTATGTTGTCAGAAAGGTCCAAATGAATAAGCTTGGAGCTTATCAACAAGTTGAATGATTCGCACACTGGTTATGTTAAATATATTTAATGGCACGGGACCACATAGATTATTGGGCCCTAAGTTCAGAAACTCAAGCTCCTCAAGTTCAACTAATCCACGTGGTATCTCACCTGCATAACATAATGAGTTCAGTGTCGGCATAAAGGAACAATTAGAACGCTCAAGTGTGAAGGAATGACTGAAAAGATATTGATTATGTACTGGCAATATGGTTAAATGGCAGCGATAAAACTTTTAGCTTAGAGCACAACGAAATATTTAATGTGATTTCACCGTATAGCTCATTCCCTTCTAAATAAAGTCCTCCGAGAAGGATATTTGCTAATTCCCTATTTGGACCTTTTGATGACAAATAACCTTTTTCATGGCTTATCGAACATTTTATGTTCGAGGTTAAGAGTCCACTGGTGCCCTCCTCTGTCGTACCCATACGAGGATTGATGGTTAAAAAAGGAACATCACTTTGTTCTTGATTCAGCATACCTAACTCAGATACAAGAAAGTGGAGGTTTGTCACCAAAGCCTTAGTAAATAAGCCGGCTAGCTGAACCTTAATATTTACGAAGTACGTAGCGATTGTGCCTTTTTCAACCTGATCTTTTATAAAATGATGGAATATTTTAGTGTCCAAAATAATTTAGTCTAACTCTTATAATTTCTTTAATATAATTGTCGTTATTATGTTGTTAATGGGTTTAGTAGGACCATTGGGTTTTATACCTAATGCAAATGTATAAAAATCCTAAAACCCTACTTTGAGAGATTGAATCATTCATTATAAAGGAAAGCCGTCGTTGACTTTTAAGAACAAACCCATCATGAACACTTAAGGCCAACCAACCAATCCTCGTATTTGATAGCAGCTATTTGGGTTTTAAAGGACTATTGCTAACGTTGCTTCGGTTTTGGCTTCTTTTTTGTTAATCGGATATTTTACGGTTTCTTACTAAAGACTTCATATTTTTCTTAAAGTTCTTAAAAGATGCTAAGGTCAAAAGATTCTACCTCCATCTCCGCAGTTGATTCCTTGCCTTCGCCCTCACCGACTTATGGTTCCACGTCCTCTTGACTCAATTCGGCGCCTTCCACCATTGCCGTCAGGGTTACGTTTTCTGGCTCGCTTTCTGATGTGTCCTCGAGCCAGTGGTCTTGCTCGTCCATCAGTGCTACGTGTTGCAGCTTCCTGGTGTAGTACTCCACTTCCTTCTTCTTTAGAAGGTAGCAGTCTCTGCCTAAGTGCCCGGGCTTGCCACAGTTGTAGCTCTTGCTTGGTTCAACGGCACTCTTTGTATCAGACTGCTGCAGGGGTCTTGGTGGTTGTCTGGAGCTTGACGATACCTTTGTTGGTTGGCATATGATGACGACTTCTTGAAGAATTTCTTACCCATCATATTCTTCATTAGAGCCATTTGCTTCTTGAAATATCTGAACTCGGGTTCGGAGTTGGATCCAGAGTCTTCACTCTCTGATGGACTGACTTATTCTTTCCAGGTTTAGTGCTCCTTTTGAGCATGTAGTCTGTTACTAAGGCTATCACTTCCTGGCTCCTTTCTTCGCCAAGTGCTTCACTGATGTCGTCTATCGTGCTGCTCGAGACTTTCATATATGCTGTGAATGTTGATCTCATCAAGATCCTTGTTCAGCCTAAAATGCGGCTGTAGCGCGGTGACGAATTTGGCGTTTTGCTCCGTGTTCGTCTTTGTTATGTTTATCTTACTCAGTTTGTTCACTAGGATCATGAATTTACGGTAAGTCTCACCAATTTGTTCCTCGGGCTTAGCCTTAAAGGAGTCGTAAGCAGCAAAGGTGTTGGATTTCTTAACTCTCAGTCCGCTCTCTATTCCCTGCATCAATTTTGTGACTTCATCCCACATTTCTTTAGTTGTTTGAAAGTTATCTACTTGGATGAGGGTGCCATTTGGCATGGCTTACATAATAGGTCTTTGTGAGGAGAAAAGCTCTAGCTAGTCTCTTTTCTGCCTCTATGTATTGATCAGGTGTTTTGAGTACTCTGCCTGGTAGAACTAGAGGATTGGCCTCTTCGTCACCACGGATAGTGGTCCAAAACCTAGTTGGTCCTTTCTAGAGCGAATGATGACCTCTCCGCTATCCTTAACCTCAGGAAATTGAGGAATTTGCTCCTCCAGACCGTGAAATCTTCACGTCTAAAGACTGTTGGACGAACATCGCTTCCCATGGCTAGTGAATCCATTGATAGTTTGGTAATGATCGTAACGTGTAAGTGATCATAGAAATGAAAGGTTACTTTCAAACAATTATATTCTAAGTACGAAAGTTTAAGTAAGATCCAAAATCCAAGAAGGTTTTCAAAGTCTTTAAGTAGTAATAATTGTCAAATTCAGGACTTGGAAATTTCTTGAAAGTTAGTCAAATGATTTTCGAGCAGGTAGTAATTGGACTGATCAGACAACGAAAAATTATGAATTTCATGTGTTGACAGGTAGAAAATTCGGGTACTCTTTGCCGAAATTTGAAAATCAGGTACAGTTGGACCAAAAGTTTAAAAATCGGGTAATGTCAACCGAAAATTGAAATTGTTGTAACTTTGGTCTTTGGCCAATTTTTTTAAAAAAAACATTCAGATACGTTTGGTCAAAATTGAAAGTTCGGATGTTCCTGGCCGAAATTTGAAATTCGGGACTTCGACCGAAACTTAAAGATTCAAGTACTTTTGGCTAGGGTTGCAAACTAATCAAATCTTTTTGTTCGATTCGATATTCGATTTTGGAAAAAATATGAATCCGAATAAAAGTAGTTTTCTTGATTCGAATAAATTTCCAAATACGAATACAAAATCAAAGTATTTTATTCGATTATGTATAGAATACTCGATTCGAATAATTCTATATATATATTTAAATATAATATATCATTCGATATATATTACTTATAATTATTAGTTATTATGCCTAATTACTTCTCTCCATTATTTGTTATTATTTGTAGATAATTTTGAAGGCTTTATAACTAACTTTCTTTCACACCTTATAACTATTATTTAATTCAACACATTTATTAACTAAATTTATGTTTAGGTCTTTAATCTTTGTTTTTATTTTACTTCAACCTATTTGTCTAGGTTAATATGAAATATTTATGGTATAAACGATTTAAAAAATACATCTATTTATAAATTTAGAAGCTTTGTTTATTTATAAGTGGTATAGAGTAGAATTAACTTCAACCATAAATTATAAAATTAATTTTATTATTTTCGGAGGGAAAAATTAATTTTATTTAAACTGTGTAAATAATTTCCATTGAACAACTGCATTAAATGAAATAAAATGTAATAAATTAAAACGTATACTATTATTGATCGAGAACTAAATTTTAAGAAATTGTACAATTTCCAAGTCTTTTCGGCCCCTAAAGGGGTGCTAATAGTAGCACTCATATATAATATATTACAATTCAATTATATTTAAAATTTTATTTCTTTTAAATATAATGATATTTATATTTTTTTATTAAATATAAAGATAAATACTCAAGTATAATCATATTCGAGTATTCGAATATTCGATTCGAATATTTTTGAATACGAATACAAGTCGATTTCTGATTCGATTAAATATTCGAATATTGGTATTCGTATTCATTGTCATCGGAATATGAATACAATATTGTGGTATTCAACTCGGTTCGATTCGTTTGCAACCCTACTTTTGGCCGAAAAATTGAAAAATCGGGTTGCTTAGGCCGAAAATATGTTGAATTTCGCTGAAATTTTGAAATCTATGAATTTCAAGGTTTATGTGCAGAATTTTCTCGTCAATGTTAAATTCATCCACCCAAAAATAAAAAACTGTACTAGGAAACTCAAAGTACAGACTCAATTTGGCTCAATCTCACTCAAACTTGACTGAAAACCGGCATTAAAAAGCAGCAATATCACATAAAAACAGTTTATCTAGATCATAAGGGTATAAAACAGTGAAAACAGTTCAAAAATGCCCAAAAAGACAAGAAATATCGAAAATGGATTTCATGCAAAAGCACACGCTTTTATAGCGTCTCGTAACTCTTATTTTAGTAACAAATTAGGAATAAAATTTACGTCCCTAAGCTTAGACCCTCCAGATTATGTATCTAGATTAGGAATCGATATAATAGGAACTTCCTAAACTCTCAACGATCAACAAAATAACACATGATCCTTAAGGTAGAATAAAAGAACAATCAAAAGACTCGCCGTACGTGGTGGAACTCCATGTATATGAACATGATCGTAATACCTTTGATATTGTTATGATTTCATTAATTGATCAACTCATATCTGAACATGTGGTTGCTCGATATGAAGCATAGAAACAAGATTAATATATCATCGATGTCTCAAGGAACAACCCCAAGAAAGATAGCTCGAAGGACCACGAGAAACGTGAACCTAAACACGTCATCGAAAGAGAAATGGAGGCGCCATAACGACTACGAATATGAAAGATCGAAATCGATACCGGGAATCTCAACGAGACAAGGAATATGAGACAACTGGATCAATTGGTAATACCGATAAAAAGAAAGACAAGAAATGTAACAAGACTCTGATACCACCGAAACTGTCAAGCCCCGACTCGCGTTGAAGCCATGACAGCCGCCGCGTTTATCAATAAACGCAAGGCTCGATATCAACTCACATGTCACGAATAAACATCCCACAAAAGAAACTACAACAGAAGTCAATGAAAAATATATATTATATATTGAATGAGGTTTAAACTGTACAAAGTCGTTCAAAACCTCGCAATGAAAGAATGTATACGAAAATATCTACCGAAAAGTTGTACTATGCCAATGGATCCGCAAAAGAAATGTCGAATCCAAAGTAGAAAAATCAGCAGCGGAAACGACGTTCGAGAATGGAAAACCTGCAAGCAAAAAAACAACGACCGGGAAGGAAATGTATATATATGGGGTGAGAAAGCTCAGTGAGTAGATAATACGGACACACTTTACCCTCAAGGAAGGTGTGCCTTTTATTATGAAATCTCACAAATCAAATATATCGACCAGAAAGTGATAACGCAACTCAACAGTTGGCTGCATGCTGAGGATATCCAGGCATATGGGGAACTAAGAGAGTGGATGGCAGTACATGGTGGAAAACGAAATGCTAACCAACGCATAGCTATGGCATGTTATGCAGCAGCAATCCACCACATATGGTGCGAACGGAATCGGTGAATTCACGGGGCGGGACAGAAAACAGAGGAGCAGCTCTTCAATATGATCAAGCAGGCAGTTAAAGGGAGGCTTTAGTGTTTTAATCATTTAGGAAGGATTGTGCGGTCTGCCAATTATCAAACTGTGTGTTGTTAGGCGTATGGTTTGATGATTGTTTGTAAGGGGATGTAAATCTCAGCTTTGAGCTAGTGGTAAATGAAAATTATCATTCTACCAAAAAAAAAAGAAAGATAAAATACCACCAAAACTGTCACGCCCCGACCCGCGTCGAAGCCGTGACAGCCGCCGTATTTCTCAATAAACGCAAGGCTCGATATCAACTCACACGTCAGAAACAAACATCCAACAAAAGAAACTACAACAGAAGTCGATGGAAAATATATATTTATATATCGAATGAGGTTTAAAACTGTATCGTTCAAAAACCTCGACGGATGAAAGAATTTATACGAAAATCTACCGGAAAGATGTACTATGCCAATGGATGCGCAGATGTAAAAGAAATGTGGAATCCGAAGTAGAAGAATCAGCAGCGGAAACGATGTTCGAGAATGGCAAACCTCCAAGAAAAAGACAACGACCTATAAGCAAATGTGTATATGGGGTGAGCAAAGCTCGTGAGTAGATAATACGGACACACTTTACCCTCACGGAAGGTGCGCCCTTTACTATGAAATCATAACAAGTCAAATATATCGACCATTCTATTTAAATGATAAAATTTCCACCACTCATACGAGACAAATACGACCATTGACTATCACGAGACACATGAAGTACGTCAACAAAATCCACGTAATCACATAAACGACGCGTGGCTGGCCATATCCTCCCTCGAACTGAGCTTTGTCCAAGTCCGTCACCGTAACTCTAGACCGTGGACCGTAAACGGCCTATCAACTACTATAACATGCATGTCCCACACACACAGTGACGTTGGCCAAAATCTTTTAATGACCACCCTTCAACGATAATCAATATCAAATCAAAAGATGGCACTGGAAGGGTGCAATCGTTGGGCCTCACCACCCTGGTGTGCCAAGCCACGGGCTACATACTCGATTTGCCACTCTGCACTCACCCTAACGTGGCCATTCGGGCTATTTAGAACTTGGTGCCAAGTGTATGCAACAAACAAGACCAACCAACAATCCACGAAACCACAAATCAACTCAATAATATCAAACAATGACGTGCCATTATGTGACGTGTCCCAGTGCTCGTTACTCGATTCACCATACCGCAAATACGACCAAGAACTCGTCAACCACAACAAATACGCAAAAGTTATAGCCGAAAATGAAACGACGACTCAAACCAATGACATAAAATGACTATATAAAATGATCCGACGAGGTCCACACGTCCCGTGAAGGGAAGGCGTCCCTGTATTACCCACTCACCGTGTCAAATCCTAGCATTCCCCAAGATCCAAAGCTGCCCTTGAACCCTCGACTGATGTTACTTTGCCTAGCGAGATAATAACGAATAACTAAGATTAGACGAGAAATTTCTTTCGAGAACTGCAATTAATTCTCCAGATTTGCAGCAGTTATTTCGAGTCGTCGTAAAGAATCGTAGGACTATCCGATTGCGACGTTTTTTGGTGGCTATTAACAGGTTAGGGAATCAGCTGTCGATAGAAACCAGTTTCAAAGAAATCGAAGGAGTATGGATGGGTCAAAGTTCAGAAACACTGCATCTGCGACAGCAGATTTTTCACAAAACAGCAATCACAAAAGAAATTCAGCTTCGCAGTGTCAACCTCAAAATTTCATATAAAATTGAGGAATGATCAGATTGGACCATGTCTAGCAGTTATGAACAGCTGAGAAAGTCAGTTTTCAAAATAGACCAATTTCGAATAAATCGGAGCAGCCTAGATGGGTCAAAACTGAGAAATACAACAGCAGCGCCAGTAGTTCTTTTCCAAAACCCGAAAATATCAAACTTCATTCCGAAACACAACTTCAAAAATTCATAGTGTTAATGTTGAGCCTTCAACACTGGCAATGTTGGGGTAACATTCTAGTCAACATCTGTTGACTGAGAGTGTATCTTTCATGCCCAAAACGTGTTTAATCCGTATCTTGGCTATTTTTAGTGATGTGCAGGACTTATATAAGGATAGGGAATGGATCAAACCATGTGGAAAACGTGTGGAGCTGCTTGAACGAATTTGGGAAGAGCACTTACCTTAAATAGAAGATTTGAAGATCAAAAGAGAACTAGTCAAGCTATGACCAAGATCGGAATATCAAAGAGAATCATTCAACCAGCTACCATAAATAGGAGATAAGAGATCGGCCAATTAGATGGGAAGATTCGAACTAAATATATACTATATTTAGAGAGATCTTCGAAGAGATATTCAAGGGATCTTTTACCAATTCAAGATGGAGCCAAGACCTTTAAATAAGAGTTATTTTCGAGCTGCAAAGTACGACTTTCGAGAGAGCTTTCAAGGAGTAACTTTGAGCGACATATTAAGCGAAAACGATGAGCGAAACACATAGCGAGTTTGAGCGAGTTTTACATCTTGCGAGAGTTGTCTTTTAGTCTAGCTTTTCAATGGTCGAAAGATCTTGTAGTTTGCAGAATCCTTTTTGATTCGTAGGTTTTGTTAGACGTCTTTTGACTATCCTTTTTGATAGTTTGTAATCCATCTTTATAGTGGAGTTTTGCGCCTTGAGGCACGCAGCAAGTTATTTGACTTGCTGCATAAAATCACTTCTCGTATTCGTTTAAGTTTCGTCACTAAGTACTTTATATTTCCGCTGTGCGTTTCTGAGTGAGTGTGAGTGTTAGCCCAACATCACGTCCAACATTAGTTTACAACTTAGTGATTTTACATCCATTTAGTACGGGACCACCTTCAAAGTGGTATCAGAGCCTACGCTTGACGCTACTAAGCGTTGAAGATCATCTACAATAGATGTTTCAAGTTCAAATTACATCGGCAAAGTCCCTGTGTTAGACGGCTCCAATTATGCATATTGGAAGGTTCGTGTTCGGCAGTGCATCAAGTCCATAGATGTGCGAGCGTGGGAGTCCGTGCTCCATGGTATTATACACCAAAACTGCCCAGGACGAAGACGGTGAAGTCTATGAAAAACCGATCACTGAATGGAGTATTCAAGAAAGAAACGCAGCCGAGTTCAATGATAAAGCCCTCAGTGCCATCTTCTATTCGGTGGACATCTTTATGTTCAAGATCATACAGAATAGTACCACGGCAAAGGATGCATGGGATTTACTTCAGAGGTACTGTGAAGGCGATGCGAGTGTGAAGCAGACACGTCTAAGGCTACTCCTCAATCAATTCGAAAATCTCAGAATGAAGGATGATGAGGATGTTACCACGTACTTCGGCAAAATTCTGACGATTTCAAGCGAGTGCGCCAGTCTTGGAGAGCCAATCGCGAATAAGGTATTAATTTCTAAAGCAATTTGTACACTAAATCCAAAGTTTAATGTGAAGGTAGCTGCGGTCGAGGAAGCCCACAACTTGTCCACGTTGGATCTCAACACGTTGATGAACATCATGAAAAACTATGAGACCAATCTCGAAGTACAACAAAGAGCTTCACGCGGCAAAAGCCTTGCTCTAGTAAGTCAGCCATCCAAGGAGCAAACTGAGGTTGACCCCGATGATGAGGACGACATGGCCATGATAGTGAAGAAATTCACAAAGTTTCTACAGAAGAAGAATGTTGGGCAGAATGTTGGTCCAACATTCAGGAAGGGCCAGAATGTCAAAGGAGAACCTATGTCTGCTCCTCCATTATCAAACGCAAACCAGATGGACAGAAGAAGAATATCAACTATGACTCGGTTAGATGCTATGAATGTCAAGGATGGGGCCATTTTGCCACGAATGTGCAAACACTCTTCGGAAACGCGGGAAATCGCTTTGGGTGGACCTATCCGATGATGAAGATGAAGAGCAGTCCCCAACACAGCACATGCAATCATCAGTGATGATCCAGCCATTCTCTGAGGGTGAAGACGATGAGGATCAGCAAATTGGCTTCACTGCGGTAACCGATGTTGAGCCAACATCTGACTCAACATCTGAAAAACATATCATTTTTATTATGATGACTCAAACTGTTTTGATGGGTATTTGAGTTCTGATGATGCAAGTGAAGGTACTGAATCTTGCGAAGTTCAGATGAACGAAGCCTTTGAGTTGATATCCGCATAATACGATATAGAGAAGGCAAAAAATTTGCAACTCAAAGCCGCGGTGAAAGTTCTGACCGAGGAGAATGAAAAGAATGAAAAACTGATTGAAAGCTTGGTTGAAGGAATGAATAAAATGGAAGCTGTTCTGACACGAAAGGACAAAGAGATTGACAAGCTCCAAAAGCGAGTCGACGAGGCCGATGAAACCTTTAAGAAAATGAACAAGGGTAAATCAACCCTTGACGAGGTATTGTCTCTTGGTATTTTTGATAAGCAAGGTCTAGGTTTTTGTCCTCAGCCCGTAAGTAATGATCCAAAACCTGTGAACCACGCTCAGCCTAAAATAGTTTTTGTTAAGTCTAATGCCACTAGTGATGTTAGTGAGAATGTGATTATCGATTTTGTTGCTAAGCATGCTTATACTAAGAGTAAGGATAGCACATACATCTGTCATCATTGTAAGCAAACTGGTCACTTAAAACCATTTTGCTGGAGATTGAAGAGGGAGATTTCTGCAAAGAAATCAATGTCGGCTGAGATGTCATCCAACATCCCGCTCAACATTGAGAAATCAGTGTTGAGTCGTGTGTCTGGAGAAACGTCAGCTGGCTCATCTTCAAGTTCTAGCAAATAGAATGTTGTAGTGTCATCTAGGAATGTTTGGATCGCGAAATCTGGTCATAAATGTCTTGTTGTGTACACCTCCTTGCGAGCTAACGTGACAGGTTCATGGTACTTCGATAGCGGGTGTTCCCGACATATGACGAATACCAAGGAATATCTCAGTGATTATACGCCTTTAAGGAGTGGATCTGTGACGTTCGGAGGAGGCTCTAAAGGTCGGATTCTCGGCCGTGGCAGATTGAACGTGCCCGACTTTCCCAAGCTGAGCAATGTACTCCATGTTGACGGGCTTGTAGTGAATCTGATCAGCATTAGCCAGCTTTGCGACGACGATCTTGATGTAAGGTTCAATAAGGAGTGTTGTGAAGTTTTTAACCGCGATTCTGTTCGAGTGATGGCAGGTAAAAGATCGAGTGACAATTGCTACCTAGTCGGCGACAAATCCAGTGTGAAGGACGTGTGCCAACTCTCTAAGGCCGAGGATGATGTGATCCTATGGCACTACAAACTGGGCCACGTCAACTACAGAACTTTGGAGCAACTTATCAAGCATGACGCAATCAGAGGCATTCCGAAGTTTAAGGAGTTTGGTAAGGTTATTTGTGAGTCGTGTTTGAAGGGTAAGCAAACACATGTTAGTCATAATGTTGACCAACAAGCTGCCCAACATTTTAAAACTGCTCACTGTTTTCAATTGATTCACATGGATTTGATGGATCCGATGGAAGTAGATAGTATAGGAGGCAGGAGCTCGTGGATGACTTTCTAGATATGCATGGATATTTTTTCTAAGGGAAAAATCAGAATCGTTCGATTTCTTTAAGAATTTTTGTGCGATAATTAGGAACAATTTCAGTGCATCTATCTTTCGTATTAGGTCTGATCATGGTAGAGAGTTTGAAAATCAGTACTTTGATGAGTTTTTTGATAAGAAAGGCATTGTGCATGAGTATTCATCTCCTAAGACACCCCAACAAAGTGGGGTGGCCGAGAGGAAGAATAGGACTCTACAAGAAATGACTCGTGTTTCTCTAGGAATATTTCTAAGCGATTTTGGGCTGAAGCATTGCATACTGCTTGTCACATATCGAATCGAGTGTTCTTTAGGCATTGTACTAAGAAAACGTCTTATGAATTATTGAATGGAAAGAAGCCTACGATTAAATACTTTCATGTTTTTGGATGTTTTTGTTACATGCTGAATGATCGTGAGTATTTGACCAAGTTTGATTCGAAAAGTGATAGGTGTATTTTCCTAGGATACTCGTCTAATAGTCGTGCTTATCAAGTATATAACTTGCGAATAAATTCGGTTCAGGAGTCCATTAATATTGTGTTTGATGATACTAATGACTCTAGCAGAGATGCTCCTCAAGTTGATATTACAGATCGATTCAAAGCTGTTCATGAAACAGAGGAACAAACAGAGGCGGAACCTGAGGACACTGTTGAGCCAACATCTGACTCAACATCTGTGCCAGAACAAAACACTGAGGCTGGACACAGTGAAGTGCGACGAAATCCGCCAGCTAAGATTCAGAAAGATCATCCCACTAACCTTATTATTGGAGACGTGAACGAAGGAAGGAGAACCAGAGACAAACCACGCAAGGATTATAAGTCTATGGTAAGAAACATATGCATGAACACAGTATACGCTGAGGTACGTTTTAATTGTTTTGTCTCTGAGATAGAACCTAAGAATGTCCTTGAAGCTCTCAAGGATAATTTCTGAATAAATGCAATGCAAGAGGAACTCTTACAGTTTGAGAAAAACCAAGTATGGACCTTAGTCCCACGGCCGAAGGACATTAATGTCATAGGCACGAAGTGGATCTTTAAGAATAAATCTGATGAACTTGGTAGAGTTGTTAGGAACAAACCACGTTTAGTAGCTCAGGGTTATACGCAAGTTGAGGGCATAGACTTTGATGAGACTTTCGCTCCCGTGGCTAGGTTAGAATCAATTAGGTTGTTATTAGCTATTGTATGTTGGATTAACATCACGTTACACCAAATGGATGTTAAGGGTGCGTTTTTATATGGGTATATTGATAAAGATATCTATGTTGAACAACCTAAGGGATTTGAGGATCCACATTTTCCTAACCATGTCTTTAAGCTGCAGAAAGCTTTGTATGGACTAAAGCAAGCGCCTTGAGCTTGGTATGGTAGGTTGGCTACATTTTTACTTGAATTTGGATTCACTCGAGGTGAGGCAGACCAAACGCTGTTTGTGAAAAGAGTCGGTTCTAATCTTTTAATTGCTCAAGTTTACGTAGATGATATCGTTTTTGGCTCGAGCTCACAGTCCATGTTAAATCAGTTTGTGCAGGCGATGAACTCCGCGTTCGAAATGAGCATGATTGGAGAGCTAACTTATTTTTTAGGCTTGCAGATTAAGTGGAGCAGCGACGGGATCTTTATGTCCCAAGAAAGTACGCGAAGAACACTGTTAAGAAGTTCGGGTTGGACACAGCAAAGGTAATGAAAACGCCTATGGGGTCTACGCAAAAGGTAAGTAAGGACAATGTTGGACAGAATGTTGACCCAACATTGTATCGATCTATGATAGGCAGTTTATTGTACTTGTCCGCTAGTAGACCCGATATCATGTATAGTGTATGCGTATGTGCTAGATATCAGTCTGAGCCTAAAGTTTCTCATCTTAATGCCGTTAAGCGTATTTTTCGTTATGTGAGTGGAACGTGTAGCCTAGGATTGTGGTTCTCCAAAGATACTAATATGAGTCTTGTAGGCTATAGCGATGCTGATTGGGCAGGTGTCGAGGATGATCGCAAAGAGCACAAGTGGCGACTGTTTCTTCTTGTTGCATGGTATAGTAAGAAGCAAAATTGTGTGTCTTTATCTACTGCTGAGTCTGAGTATGTTGCGGCGGGTAGTTGCTGTACGCAATTAATATGGTTGAATAGCATGTTGTGTGACTATGGGTTAGAGTGCTAATTTGTTCTCATGTATTGTGATAACCTTAGTGCGATAAACATCTCTATGAACCCGATCCAGCATTCACATACAAAGCATATAGATATTAGGCATCATTTTCTGAGAGATATGGTCGAAAAGAGTTAGTCCGCATTGAGCATATAGACACTAAACATCAGTTAGCAGACATTTTCACGAAAGCATTGGATTTTGAAAGGTTCTCGGACCTGAAGAAATCCTTAGGATTGCACATGTCAGGTTAAATGTTGGTCCAACATTTGGATCAACATAGCATATGTCAAATTTGATGGTTACTGCTTAAATGTTTGATTAAATATTCTGTTCTGTTTTCTTGTGAAATGACTTGATTCTATTCGACTGTTCCCTAAATGAACCCAATCCCTCTTTAAAAGCTCTTGGTAATACGTCCCTAGGTACACGGCATTCGCTGTGACGATGTACTTATTGCGACAAAAAGCCAATTCTTATTGTGTATAAGCATGCTCATAAACTCTCGGCTATCCTTAGGTATTTGGTAATAAGTTTCCTTAGGTACACGACATTCGCGGTGACGATGTATACTATGCGACAAAAAACCGAACCACGAAGCTGAGGGTATAAGGGCAGTGCAAAAATTTGGTTTGTTATATGAGGTGAAAGGTTAATAAAGGGAACTGGTCTTGAGAAGGATTAAGCAGAAAAGTCTAGGATTACGGATTCAGGATGTTAAGTCAAATGTTAGGGCAACATGTGTGACTGTCAGTTTGATATTGCTACATTGTGTCTGTCTTTAGTACTGCATTTGTTAGTCATATGTGTCTAGTTTAGAAATCTCTCAGAATTGCATTAGAACTCTCGAAGAACAGCTTGTTACATTTGTCTCAAGTGGTCATCAACGTCGCTCAAACGGTTAGTATTTCTTGATTCTACCTTGACTTTGGACTTAGTGTTCTTTTGGTTGAATCGTGATCTGAACTGCACCTATTTACTCGCATGATCAAGTCTCTATTCGCTCTTGTGTCCTCGCTTGATGAATTAGTCCTTTACTATTTTTAGCTCCATGCTTTGAAAATCATGACTTAGCTTGATCTTAACCACTCTATGCGTTTTTCTCCTTGTGTTCAACGGTTATTTTTCAGTCCATTAACTCCACTATATGCGAAATTTACTGAGTGACTGTGTTTATTTTATTTCCATTGGAACTATTTCCATATGTATGCCTTGGCTTGAATTGATTTTGAAAGCATGCTACACAAACCCGATTTGCATATTTCGAAATTGCTTTCTAAAAATATCCTATGCTCTTCCAGTTTCTGATCGAGGATCACACACTCTGTGCTCATATCAATTTATCGAATTTATTTTTGATTTCTATATGGCGAACTCACCCGTTTTTCTGAGTCTTAGAATGTTGGTCCAGATGTTAGCCCCACATTTACCTCGACATCTGCAAGTTGGCTAACAGAGAAGTTCTTTGAGTTGTTTTTCTTTCTTCCCAAAAAGGTGGAGAAAGTTGTGCAGATAAAAAGGGGGAGATAAGGAAATTCAGGGGGAGCAGAATAAGGAGCCGAACAAATAGGGGGAGCTGACCAAAAAGGAGAAGCAGCCTAGAAAGCATCAGAAGGAAACTCCATACTCCATTGAGAGTGAAGATCTGATCCTTTCTATTTTTACATGCATAATTGATTTTTCTGTGCATGCTAAGTTACCTCGTTTTGCATGCTTGATTGAATTGTTTTTACTATGTGCATGCTGATTTGCTTCTCTGGTATATTCACATATTTGCCTGCTTACTTGCCGAAAATATTTATTTTGCAGATGTTTAACTTAATAAGACCTTGTTATGGCTATGTACTATTTTCGTAGTACTTTGAATAGTTTAATCGCTATTCTGTTTGCGTTTACTCTAACCATCTTTTGATGTTTTGCGGTTGGGTAGATTTTGCCTTCAGGGGGAGTTTCACGATGTCTAATGCCTGCTTTAGTTTTGGGAAGAAAGATAAAAAGGGGGAGATTGTTAATGTTGAGCCTTCAACACTGGCAATGTTGGGGTAACATTCTAGTCAACATCTGTTGACTGAGAGTGTTCCCTTTCTCAGTTTTATCTTTCATGCCCAAAACGTGTTTAATCCGTATCTTGGCTATTTTTAGTGATGTGCAGGACTTATATAAGGATAGGGAATGGATCAAACCGTGTGGAAAACGTGTGGAGCTGCTTGAACGAATTTGGGAAGAGCACTTACCTTAAATAGAAGATTTGAAGATCAAAAGAGAACTAGTCAAGCTACGACCAAAATTAGAAGATCTGAATATCAAAGAGAATCATTCAACCAGCTACCATAAATAGGAGATAAGAGATCGGCCAATTAGATGGGAAGATTCGAACTACATATATACTCTATTTAGAGAGATCTTCGAAGAGATATTCAATGGATCTTTTACCAATTCAAGATGGAGCCAAGATCTTTAAATAAGAGTTATTTTCGAGCTGCAAATTACGACTTTCGAGAGAGCTTTCAAGGAGTAACTTTGAGCGACATATTGAGCGAAAACGATGAGCGAAACACATATCGAGTTTGAGCGAGTTTTACATCTTGCGAGAGTTGTCTTTTAGTCTAGCTTTTCAAAGGTCGAAAGATCTTGTAGTTTGCAGAATCCTTTTTGATTCGTAGGTTTTGCTAGACGTGTTTTTGACTATCCTTTTTGATAGTTTGTAATCCATCTTTATAGTGGAGTTGTGCGCCTTGAGGCACGCAGCAAGTTATTCGACTTGCTGCATAAAATCACTTCTCGTGTTCGTTTAAGTTTCGTCACTAAGTACGTTATATTTCCGCTGTGCGTTTCTGAGTGCGTGTGAGTGTTAGCCCAACATCGCGTCCAACTTTAGTAGTGATTTTACATCCATTTAGTACGGGACCACCTTCACATAGACAATTGTAGAAACATCGGAGTGATTCAACTCCAAGGGCTGTGAAAAGCTAAACAACCTTGGCCCAACCTCATGGAGAAGGCTCATCCAATTTTGAATTGTGGGCCTCTTCGGGAAACGAGGAAGAAGACCTCAGTATTTTATCACATATCCCTAAAGCGACCGAACAACCCCCACAACAAGCGCCTGTGCGGCGGGCACTTGTGATCGAAGCCCTTCGGGGCTTTATGTATGAAGTGGGGCGCTACTTGTGGAGAATTATCCGTACCATCTTCGGAGATGAGGAACCAACAGAAAGCACTTCCCGCTTTTTAGGTGTTTTTTTAGTTCATATAGCGCCTTTGGGTTATGTTATAACATTTGAATTTTTCTTACATTCTACGTTCCCGACACGGATCCTATTAAATATTTTACATTTTCTATGACCATCTTTATTTCAGGTATTCGGGGAATCCTCCTTAATAGACGAAATATTCCTATTATGTCAATGCCAATTGAATCAATGTTATTAGCTGTGAATTCGAACTTTTTGGTATTTTTCATTTCTTCGGATGATATGATGGGCCAATCATTTGCTTCATTGGTTTCAATGGTGGCAGCTGCGGAATCTGCTATTGGGTTAGCCGTTTTCGTTATTACTTTCCAAGTCCGAGGGACTATTGCTGTAGAATCTATTAATAGCATTCAAGGTTAAAATAACTCCGTCAGAGTTACCAACGAAGTTATCTTCTCCAGACTCTAATGAATCTATATGTGATAACCTTTCGTTTTCTTCTTTCTTTTTCTTGGTTGGCAGGGTCAGGGCCAACCAAAAAAAGAAAGAAGTGAGAACTAGGGACCATACTATAGGCCAGAGATCAAACTGACTCTACAGGTGGACGAAGGGGCATGAATTGTATAACGCATGTAACGCTTCTCCAAAGGAATCCGGCGAGCAGATGTGGGGCAATCTATATAGCGATTTCAGACCTTTTTCCGACTTGTTTGTCCTATACCTCGAACTTCCCTAGGAGGAATCCAGACAATATTCCAACGTGAACCGCACGACTTTATTCGCTTGGTAACACCTTCAGAGTGAATATGTCCCCTTGCACGAAACCCCAAACACAGCGGGACAACTTCATGCAGCTGCAGTTCCTGTACTGAGGGGGAAATCCGGGGCAGAGTGAACTCTGGAATGATTCTAACATCTTTAGATAGCCTATTAAAATAATCAAAAAATGTTGTCTATGACATTAACAGACTACATGAAGGCGGGCATTACTAGAGACTAGGAGACTAAGGAACTTGTGATCTCTAGTACCTGAAACGGAAGGTGGTGGTATCCGCCCTTCGTAAGCTACGAAAGCTATGCGGAACATCTAGAACAACGAGGCTGCCAAAACAGGAAGTTCTGATTGAACGCAATAGTAAATACTAGCTACGGAGGAGAAGGCATGCCGGGGGACGAAGGTGGCTTCATACGGGATGAACAAAATGGGGTCCAAGGAATAAGAAGGAAGAAAAGAGATAGGTTAGCTGCCTACTCTATTTGTTGAATTTGGCGTTGGGCGGGGATTGCGCGAGGAGGGTGGTGTCCCAGGTTTAGGGTATTTTACCCTCCTGTGAACCCCTTGCTTTCCTTTAGCTCCTTATCTGAGCTCTTCTCTGAAGGCCAGGCGTGGTTCTCTATTCGACAACTCTCTATTGGGAATGCTGCCCATAGGGATGTTCTCCCTTCCCTTGGATCTCATCCCAATGGTGGACCAAAGCAGAGCTTGGCCCTCATGCATACAAGGACAACAAGTAGCTCTTCTATGGGGGAGCTCTGAGCTTACCTATACTACATTAAAACAAGCCCTTTAGTAGCATCCTCTAGCCTTCAAAAGAAATAAGTTTGGAAAGAATCATAGCATTATTGATAGGTCAAACTAGCTGAAAACAGAAGCTGCGCTGGAATTTGATTTCAATCAAAAGGAACCCTAACATGAATTACTTGAAGAGAAGGATCGGATTAGAACAAATCATACCTTGCTAAAACCTAAATCGAACAAGGACAGTACATGCCAAAGCTTCCATTTTGATTGCTTCTTGCTTGATCTTCTCTATCTCGTTCACTTGCAGCTACCCGTAGGACGAGACGGCTGTCATTCCTCCTCTCTCTCTTTTCTTTTTTTTCGTTACTTTTTTTTTCGGAGAGGAAAGGGGCTGCTATGCCCAACTATAAAGAGATAACATGACGGGGTAAGGCAGCCCCGGTAATATCCCCTAAAAGCAAGGGATAGAGACCAATAGGAACCTCATGACAAATATGAACTCCTAACGACTTTGAAGTCGCGTGCCGAGCTAACCAATCTGCGCAGGCATTACCCTCGCGGTAAGTGTGTTGTATGGAGACTGACCATTCTCGGCCAAGGAGGTCTTCGATGATGGAAACCAAGGTTTGTAAACTAGGTGAGCACGACGCTTTCCTGGAGAGAATATCATGAATAAGCAAGGAGTCGACTTCGGCGACTAGGTCCCCACATCCATAATCCCAAGCCATACGGAGTCCTGTAAGAAGGCCCCATAACTCAGCACTAACCGAGGAACAATGTCCAATGTTATGCATAAAGCCAATGAGCCAATTCCCATTGGAATCTCGAATGAGTCCCCCTGCGCTTGCTAAACCTGGGTTCCTCCGAGCAGCTCCATCAGTATTGAGTTTCAGTTTTTGGGGTGGTGGTTTATCCCAACTCACCAGCGACCATGTGCGCCGAGGCTTCAATTGAAGGTAAAGAGATTCTGCGATGCTCGAGTGAAACTATCAGCCGTGCGACGGTAATAGTTGTTGTGTTTGTTGGGTAACAGGTGTTCCGTTGAAATATAGCTCTATTTCTCCACGACCATAAGAGCCAACAACCTGATGCAAAGACGACGGGCCACTCTGAATTCAGCACTTTTGAGAGATTCAAGAGCAACCAATCACTAAGGTTGCATGAGAAAAAGCGGCCTGAGATGCTTGATGGAATCAACGATGCCCATGTGTTGCGAGCTTTGGGGCAATCTCGCAGAACGTGCTAGATAGATTCCTCAGACGTCGGGCAGAGACGACAAAATGCGGAAAGAGACATATGTCGGCGTTTGCATTCTTCATTGGTTAGGAGACGATTATGTGCAACCAGCCAGAGAAACGATCTAATTCATTGAGGCCCTTCCCACCTCCAAATAAGATGCCAGATCGGCTGTTCCAAGTGATCATACCGTATCAAATTGGTGTATGCCGATGAAACTGAATACTTCCCTGAAGTCGATCCTTCCAGAATCGTACTTGTGTGCCATCCCCAAGAACCCAACCCATCATCGATCGGACAGCGTTCCATGCCTCAGCGAGTGCCCTCCAAAGCCACGAATCGCTGGGCTTAGTTCGCAAGGACCAGCCCTCCCCCCAACGGCCGGGGTATTTAGTGGAAATGAGTCTAGCCCAAGGTTCATTGGGTCTAGTGATTAATCCCCAAGCAATTTTTCCCATGAGAGCTGTATTAAATTCCCTTAATCTGTGCAGCCCAAGTCCACCCACAAGTTTTGGCCTAGTGACCATATCCCACCCCACAAGATGGATACATCGTCTGTTTTCGGTGTGGCCCCACAGGATCCTGCAAAGCTGATCGATCTTTCGCAATACCTGAGTGGGAAATCGCATGATATGCATGTAGTAGGTAGGCAATGCCTGTAAAACTGACTGAACCAGCGTTAGAAGCCCCGCAAGAGAGAGTGATGAGGCCGACCAACTGGTAAGCCTGTTATTGACCCTGTTAATGATTTCTTGAAATGTTGATACGCGTGGACTAGCATGGATAATGGGTATGCCTAGGTATTTCCCAAGATTTTCAGTAATCGTAAACCCTCCGACACCGGCGATAGCGTTTCTGTTTACTCGTGAGACGTTCCTTGAGAAGAACATGACCGTCTTACTCTCACTAACCTTCTCACCCGAGGCACCACAGAATTTTTCTAATACAGACTTAATTACCTGAATCTGCTCTGTTGTAGCTTCAGCAAAGAGCAGGAGGTCATCTGCAAACATAAGGTGAGATATAGGCGGGCCTCTAGTACCAATTCTGATCGGTTTCCAAGAGCCTTCCTGAACTGCATCCATAATAGCATGGGAGAGACGTTCGATGCATAGGACAAAGAGATACAGAGAGAGCGGACAGCCCTGTCTGATGCCGCGTTTCATCTTGATAGGTTCAGTAGCTTCCCCATTCCACAAGATGCGCATGGACGCTGAGGTCACACAATTCATTATGACCCTCTTGAGATGCTCTGGAATACCGACGAGGGTGAGTGTCTCTTCTAAGAACTCCCAAGATATGCGGTCGTAAGCTTTTTCTAGGTCGACAATGAGCATAAATTTTTTATCCCCTTTCATTTTGTCCATAGTGTGTACCAATTCTTGTGCAATGATAATGTTGTCCTGGATATGTCTTCCTGGCACAAAGCTCGATTGATTCGGGGTGACTATGTCTGGCATGAGGCTCTGTAGCCTGTTTGCAATAATCTTGGTGATTAGCTTATACGAAACATTGCACAAGCTAATTGGCCGAAACTGTTGAATCGTCTCCGGACGCTCTATCTTTGGAATCAAGACTAGGAGGGTTGAGTTGACTGATTCCACTGACCCACCTTCGAAAATTTGCCGAACGAATTTAATAACCGAGTCAGCAACAACCTTCCAGTTAGATTGATAAAAAGAGGCATGAAAGCCATCAGGGCCAGGAGCTTTAAAAGCCCCCATAGCGAACATCGCTGCTCTTATTCATCTGTATCAAGGAGACGGGTTAGCTTCGTATAGCTTTCCGCAGAGATAGGCTTGAAGGTGGACCAGGTAGCCAAGTTCGACGTAACCTCACTTCGACCGTATAGGTCTCGAAAGTAGTGAGTCGCAATCCCTTTTAACTCATCCGGATCGGCGATCCATTCTCCACTATCCTTCTTTAATGTTTCGATTCTGATCCTCTTGCGTGCTATTACCGCCCTTGTATGAAAGAACTTGGTATTCCTATCTCCATAACGCACCCATTCGCATCGGGATTTTTGAAACCATGCTAATTCTTCATGTGACAGAATATTCGCGAGCTCTTGCGTCAAATCTCTTTCCAGCTTTGTCAAATGAGGGTTGGGCCCTCTCTGTAAAGCACGTTGGATACCTCCAATTCTGGCTAAGATCGTATTCTTCCATTTCTGAATACTACCAAACACATCCCGGTGCCATGCCTTGAGCCTTCCTTGTAGCGTCTCAAGATTGATTTGGAGCGTTTGATTTGTGGACTAGGCCGAGTTGATGAGGGATGGGAAATTTCCGTGGAGTTGCCATGCGGCTAGAAACCGAAATGGTCGATTCTGTCCATGCTGAGGCGAAAGGCCTCGTGAGCGGAACAAGATTGGGTGGTGGTCTGACTTGATACGCTGTAAGACGTGGATCATCGAATCTGGGAATGTAATCTGCCACGGCTGATTGCACAATCCCCAATCAAGTCTCTCAAATAATCGTTCATAACCCAGCCGGAGTGGCCCTTTCCAAGTGAAAGCAGGCCCTGTACTCCCCAGGTCCATAAGATGACAACGATTCATCGTGTCAATGAAACGGACTGCATGATTTGGATTGAATGGAGCCCCGCCTTTTTTCTCGTCCGAAGAGAGGATTTCATTGAAGTCTCCAATAGTTAGCCAGGGGACCTGTTCAGTGTCTTCGATCGACTCAAGAAACTGCCATAATGAGTGGCGTTCAGCTCGCTGGGGGCTACCATAGATTGCTGTTATCAAACCTGATGATGGGCCCCTGTACGAACTTAAAGTGGATTGCTTGCTAGTGTCGCCTAAGCTCAGTAACAATAGTGGTACTCCCTTTCCATAAGGCCCAAATGCCTCCTCGAAAACCTCTGGCTTCTACTCGTGTACATTTGAAATGTGGAAACCTTCTACAAATCGAGTCTGCAGGGGGTCCACGGATCTTAGTCTCCGTAATAAATATGATGTCTGGTTTATGTGTTTGTATCAAATAAGATAGAACACTGGTAAATCGCCTGCTTCCTGCTGCGAAGACACCACATTCATATCATCGGGAGTCAGGGTTACCGGCGCGTGGGGATCTGGTGGTTCCAAATCCAGCCGGCTGCAGCTGGTCTGCTATCTGTGTCTGCTTGGTGTGGCAAGGTTAGGTCGTCGTCGTGAACTATGTGTGATAACTGACCTGCAGTGAAGGTGAATGCTGACGGGGACTCCATTATTGGAGGGGCTCAGTCAGGTGTTTGGTTTTATTATGGGGAAAGTGATTCGTGGGCCATGGTGGTGGTTAGGAAAGTTCCATGCCAGGTTGAAAAGCTGAATTATTGAAAGAGTTCATCTTCGTAGGTAAGCCTTTCCTTGAACGTGGCCCAAGTTGGCCATTGCCAATTGAGGGCCCAAAATTAGCCCGAATCACATTCTTTTGACCCAACTTCTTATTTACCCGACCCGGCTCCAATTGAGCAATATTTTAATTGTTTCCTCGATTTGGTCCGTGATTAGTTTCAATCAAGCCGATAATTTCTTCCCTCCCCTTGGAGAATTCTTGCAGCGAAATCGGGCCCTGATTTTCCTCCCCAATAACCTCTAAAATTTTAAATCTCGAGCCGTTACGATGATCCTCGTCGCGTGCAGTAATTGCTTTCCCGTTTCGGACCCCTGAGAATGCACGATTTCTGTCCGTGAAATTAGAAGGTTTCCTTTTCGGTTTCTCCACCAACATCCATGGACCATGGCGCGGCGTCGGCGTTATGTTCGTCGGATTCTCGATGACGTATGGGCGTTGTTCCGCCGCTCTGCTGGATTCAGCCTCGCACGAACCAGTTCGTTGCGTATCCATATTGTTAGCATCTGTTTTTTTCTTTCTCGTCGACCTTAGCAGGGCAATCATCTTGCTTATGGCCATAGAGTCCACAGTTGAAGCATATCAGGTGGATTCCTTCGTATTGAATTTGGTAAAGGTCACCTAACATCTTGATATGTGGTATAAGACTTTTAGTGAGATCAATTTCCACACAGAGACGAGCGAAATTCCCCATATCATGACGTTGGGTATTCATGTCGATTTTTATAGTTCTCCCTAGGAAGTCCCCGATTCCCCTCATGCCTTTCTTCGTTATAGAGTTCGATGGGACAGTCTGCTATACGTAGCCACAGTGCTGCTTTGTCTATTGTAGCTTCCGAAGGCCGGAACCTCGGGGTCCATCTTCTCACGGCTAAGTAGTGATCGAAGATCTTCCATGGCCCATCCAGCAGAACTCTTTCCCTGTCTTCTTTCAAATTAAATCTAGCCACGAAGTAGTCATGGCTTAGACTGATCAACTTGAATCCGCCCCGTGGTCGCCATAAGGTAGTGAGACGACGGTGAAGGTATTGGTAGCCTACTTTTTTACCAAGAACTTTGATGATGAGCGATGATTTCCATGGCCTGTTGAAGTTTTTCAGCTGTTCTTTAGTAAAGCGTACATCATCTAGATCGAATTGTTTCTCTTCATTCTCTTCCTTAGAATCGTAGTCATGATGATCTTCGGATAGGTCGTCAGTAAAGGATTCCGTCGACCTTTGTTCCATCACAGCCTCCTTATAAGAAAACTTTCTTTTACCTCAATCCAGAGTTGCATCCCCCACGGCAGGGGAAGTGGTGTCATGTGGTGTATTACTAACTGAGTCCGTCCTTGTTCGAATTTGGATCTTCCGTGCACGTTTGATGCTCCTATTCAGTTGATCTTCCTCTTCAGTTGTTTGACAGTCAACCATAGTGACGAGAGAAATGAATACAAGGAATATACTTTTTTTTCGTTACTTATGGTGAAAGAAAAATAAGAGATGAATAAGTATAGAAATAAAAGTACTACAGATATTAAATGGGCTGGGCTAAAACTCTTTTGGTTTGAACATGTATTTCCAATTGGTCTTTGGGTTAAAAGGTTGTGATTTTTGGGCCAGGTTAAAATTGACTAGATGTTATAACAGAAGATTCCCAACAGTTCTTTTTTTTTATTCGTGTTTATATACTATCATGAGTAAATTGCTTTTTAGTTTAAAAAGTCCAGTCTTTTGTTCATCTATTGCAATATCCAAATGTATGTGCTACAATATTTTCCTTTCTTAATTGATTACGGTGTTGGAATGATTTTATCCATTCCCGTTATTGTTGGCCTACAGAAATAATTAGTTGGGATATTTTAATCCTTAATAATTTACTATTTATTGCCCGGTTATTAAGCTTTGATGGACGGACTAGTAACCATTACACTAATTGGGTCAGTCCCGTCTCTTGCTATACAATTAATACTGGACTCCCTAGTGACTCTCTATATAGGCTATCATATAAGCCTTTTAACGGACACTCTACAATACACACACACACTATACAATAAACGTTCCTAACGATTGAAAGGTACGTTGTCACTATAACGTGGGAACCCTTAAATAAGTACACGGGTCTCCATCAACCTCCGTAGAGCGAAAGAGGTGAAGATTGTGTCCTGACGGACATCAATGATGTCTGCGATGAACACAGGTAATTCTTAGTACAAACTCATTTCGATCATGTATTAGAGAAGATCCACTTCACGGTGGTGATCTTGCTTACTAATAACGAGACCACGTTATGATCACCATGCGCTTCCGCACACATAATCTCACTTACGAAAATGAGATTAACTTACGACGTCATGCTTAGGGATCTAACGATTACGTTAGCAAATCGAGTATGGGATCGAGATTACGTAACAACTATCATGACTATTATCGTCAGATCAAACATACAGAACCTAACTTAGAGCTAAACTATTAGAATTGCCTATTCTTAACTAGGTGACCATAGAAGATTGAAGATAAAAACGTGCCTAAGAGGGGGTGAATTAGGCTTAAACTTTTGTGCTTCTAGCTCACTACCGAAGGACCCCCGGACCTCGTCCTTCCCTTCATGTGTGTGTAAACGTCGACCTTGCCTCCTTGGTATTGCTCACGTCCGAAGACAGAATATCTGGTGGAGGTAGAAATAACAGGATGAATCACTTGTGCAGTGATGGATAAAGCTCAGTATGGCAGGAAAGCTCTTGCAAGTGAAGGGTCAGGAATCTCTCAATATGTTTCTGCTCAAAAATCTCTCGTAGGCGTATGCTCGCAAATTCTGGGTCCTCAAAATTATGAAGTGTAGCATATATATAAACCTTTACAATCAGCACTTCACATGGAAAATCATATCACATAATAATCATCAAATCAAGCATAATTTCCATGCATATTTTCGAGAGTCAATCATGCCATGTAAATCATGCTCTTAAAAAATCATCACAACGGTCATAAGCACATTAAAGCATGATTATATTCCATTAAAAGCTCAGATTCATTCTCAAGGCATATTCACCTATTTCAAAATATATTTACCATAACATAACTTTCCATAAGTGATTCCTTGCTATCAGTTTCTAGAATAAATCAATCCAGATTTACTTCTCAAGTGTAGCACATGAGATAGGATCAGATCAGAACGTTTTTCATATGCAGCTCATAATGTTAAATAAATATATTTACCATGTTTAGCACATAAATAGATCAGAGCATATCTGATTCGAATCATAGCATGGCATAGCTTCCATATTTCAAAGATATTTACCAATATGCATATACTAGCACGTCATCCACAAAGTCAATCAAATCAAATCTTTCCTAAATATAATGTTCCAATCAGTGTAAGAAAGATATCAAATTGATTTGGTACATTTAAATCAGTTGAGATGCATGCAAACGATTTTCTACTCGATTGCATTCAGGAATAAACAAGTATCAACCGATATATCACTTTCCATATATAAACAATATATTTTTCTTTTATAACTCAGTAGGATATCTCATGCATTATTTCCATATATCTATCACATGAGTTGTCTATAACATTCGATCACCTAGTTTTACCAAATAATCACAGAATCACATGTGAATCAAATATTCAACAACTCAATCAATTTTAGCTCACATATAATGCATGGTCGAATATTATCATGAACTTAGACATTACATTGATTACAAATCGAATTGCTTAGTGTAGACCTAACGTCATTGCAATTACATAGTTCATCAAAACTCTATAACACTCATGGACCAAAAAGGCCAACATTCTCCCCCTTTTTTATGATGACATGTAATTGATGCAGCACGGAAGCATGTAAGCATATTCGATTACGCAAATCCTAGCACATATGTCTAAGTGCTCCACAATCAAAAAGCAGAGCATATGATATTTCCTAATCACATATGATACATATTTGTCCCCTTGCCTAAGTGCAGTTATCTATATGACATGCAAAGATATATCATGAATGAATTTGCTCCCCCTGTCTAATGCAGCTATATCATGTCATTTCAAGGTTATATCATGAGGGCAAAATTTTAAAATTACCCGTGAGTGGGCTCCCCCTGCCTAAGTGCGCATTTTCCAAGCATGATTCAAGCAATCAGATAATCATCGCAGACACTTAGCACTTGTCAAGAAATTTCACACACGTTAATTATCGCTGATAAGTATCAGAGTATCACTGTATCAGATCATAAGATCAGATCAAAATATCAAGCATCGTAGTGTAAAGGCATCAGCGATATATCATAAGTTCAGAGCATTATGTAATGCATCATTTAAGAGAAACAGGGGTATATCATAAATGCAAATATTATAAAATTAGGGTTCAACGAGCTTCTCCTACACAAAACGAGCAACTCCCACACATACTTAGACGCTAAACGCCTAAACTTACTTTAACTTGACTCCCCCTTCATCATCAAAAGGGGAGTAGTACCTAAAAACTAGACTTAACAGAGCAAAAGCAGAACGGAGCGGAAGGCAGCCTACTGGCTTGAAGAACCTTCGGTATCAGCGGATTTGGGAAGGGATTTCTTAATCAGCTTGGAACGCTTAGACAGCTTCAGTGACATTTCAGTGTACTGCTTCTTGATCTTTCTGAAGCGCTTCTGATTATCAGCCTTGATATCGGAGATATCACGGCGTATCGTTGAAATTCCTTCCTTCTCGACACAGAGCTCATCCTCATAGTCGTCGTCGCTCTTAACCTTCGCCTTTCCTTTCGAGGTGGACCTTTTCTGGGCACTGTCTACTGACCTCTTATCCTTGACCTTGAACCATCCTTGACCTTTCGAGTAGTGAATCCCCATGCGTTTCGGAGTCACCAGATCCACGTCGTGGACGGCTTTGTCTTCCATGCCGGTGGCATCACTATATCTTCGTGCTCAAAAAAGTATGTGAGCAACATCCCGTAGGGCAATGCTTTGTCTCTGCTCTCAAAGGCCTGGATCATGTGCTTCAGGATGAAGTAACCGAGATTGAACTTGCGATTCTTAGATATCATGTAAACAGCAAAGGTGATTATGAAGTTCATCGTCGTTGAGTGGCCTCCTCTGCCGCTCTTCGCACTCCACAGGGTCATATTGAGCAGCTTATGCAGGAAGAAGTAGTCAAATGGGAGTTGATTGAGGGCTTCGTCGTCGGAAAAATGGGGCTTGCTACGGGTTTTCCAGAGGGTTTGAAGGACATCACTGAGGTCGAAACCATCTGCTTGGCACCAGTCATTCATGTCATAGTTACAGAAGACTTCATCGGGAACTCCTACCATGGCATGAATCTTCTTAGTGGTCCAGTTTATTCTGCCTCCCAGCACATAGGAATGAACGCAGATGTGCTCTTCATGCCTCTCATATTCGAAGTTTGCATAGAACACCTTGACGGCCTCTGGGTAATATGGCTTGTTGATACTCAGAAATTTCTCCCATCCGAAATCTTTTAGCCAGGTGATAATTGTTCCGGAAGGTAACTTCTCAAACGCGACCCCGCGACCTCTGGCAATATCTCTATTGTCGAAGCTCTTGAAATTGATTTTGGCGCTTTCGTGGAGAAAGAGGGCTTCGTCAGGGATCTCATCGCGATTGGAGGGATCAATAGGAGGTATATCGGATTCCTTTGGGGTCTGTTTAGGAGATGGCTAGATTTCTTCAAGAAGGAGATGGGGATTTCTGAGTAGGTGGTGTTGGTGATGGCTGTTTCTGGGTTTCGTCAGGAACTTCTTGGGTGGAAGCAGATTTTCAGATTTAGGCGATGGAATAGGGGTCTTAGTCGGAGTGAGGCTAGCTTTCTTGCTTTTCTTCTTCTTTTTAGCAATTTTGGTAGGAGAGGAAATCTTTTCAGCAGATTTGTCTTTGGAACGAGTTTTTCGAACAGAGGTGGTGAGGGCGAGACTTGTTCTGGTGATTTGGGAGGAGAGTCGAGCATGGTTTCATCAGACATGGGTTCTTTTCTCTTTCGGCTGGATGATTTAGCTACAACAGGTTTGGATCCGGTAGTTTTCACCATTTTGAGACCTTTAATTTTGAAGGAGGGAGAAGATGATGAAGATGATGAAGATTGGAGAAGGTTGGTTCTGGATTTGTAAAGAGAGAAGAGTCGGTTTATTTTGAGAAAGGATAAGGATGAGATTTCAAAATTCGAAATTCGAAATTTCAAATGGAATGAGGGAAACTGACTGACAGATCGTCAGAAGTCTCAGAGTGATTTGACGGGATCTCTTAATTATGGGAAGGATTTGTACAGGGCTGAATAGGGAGGAATTTGAATATCCGAGTTTCCTTAAATAACTGATCGGCTGAGATGATATCTCTATGAATTCCTTCCAGAAATATTATAATCGCATTCTAAGAAAAAATATGGAGATTCGAGATTCCTAAAATAATATTGACGGCTAATGAGAGATCTTATGCAGGAACAACTACGAATCTTTTCCTAAAATACCAAAATCGCACTTAAGAATAAGGACTATAGGATCCGAAAATAATCTAGGGCTGGAGGAATATCCTGGAGTAGAGTAATTACGAATTTCTACCTAAAATAGCATATTTTAGTGTAAATGACAGAATTAGGCAGATTTACTAACTTTATTTAGCTCGATGATTCCCAATCGATCACGGATGTCGCAAAATCTTGCCTTAATTAGGGGTTTCGTGAAGATATCAGCGAGCTGATTGTTTGTTCATACGAATTCCCCACTTATATTTCCTTTCTGAACATGGTCTCGTATAAAATGATGTTTAACTTCTATATGCTTAGTACGAGAATGATGTACGTGATTCTTAGTAATACTAATGGCACGAGTGCTATCACACAGAATAGGAATTTTGTCATAACCTAACCCAAAATCACTAAGGGTTTGTTTCATCCAAGAACTGGTTGACAACAATTTCCTAAGGCCATATATTCAGCTTCTGTTGTGGAGAGGGCGACAGCATTTTGTTTTCTACTAGACCAACTTACCAGGAAATTTCCAAGTAACTGGCAAATTCCACTAGTACTTTTAATATCTTCGCTACAACCGGCATAGTCGGCATCGGAATATCCCATTAATGGAAATTCATCCGTATGAGAGTACCATAGACCAAAATTAACAGTACCCTTGATATACCTAAGTATACGCTTGACTGCTGTCAAGTGAGATTCCATAGGGTCAGACTGATATCTCGAACACATACCAACATCAACCATGATACAGGGCGACAAGCAGTTAAGTAAAGGAGGCTTCCGATCATACCTTGATATTGTGTTTGATCAACTGGTGTACCTGATTCGTCACTGTGTATTTTGGTGGTCTGCTGCATAGGGGGTTTGGAATCAGTCATCCTGATTTTTGTCAGTAATTCCTTGTTATACTTCGTCTGGGATACAAAGGTTCCATGGTCAAGATGCTTTATTTGCAACCCCGAGGAAGTAGTTCAACTCACCCATTAAGCTCATCTCAAATTCCTTCTGCATGGACTTAGAGAATTCCTCGCAAAGAAGGATATTACTACGTCCAAATATAATATCATCAACGTAGATTTGGACCAATATCATGTGATCACCTTCATACTTAATAAACAGTGTATTATCAATGGTTCCAGTCGAAAATCCTATGTCAATCAAAAACTTACTCAGCCTTTCATATCATGCACTAGGAGCCTGCTTTAAACCATATAGTGCTTTATTCAATTTAAAAACATGATTTGGAAAATCGCCTTTAGAGAAACCCGGTGGTTGTTCTACATAGACTTCCTCATTTATAAAACCATTCAAAAATGCACTTTTTACGTCTATTTCAAAAAGTTTAAAACGTTTAAAGCATTCATATGCAAGTAAGACACATATAGACTCTAATCCAGCTACCAGAGCAAAAGTTTAATCGAAATCAATACCTTCCTCCTGGGAATAACCTTTTGCATAACCTCGCCTTGTTTCTGGTGATATTACCGTGTTCGTCGAGTTTGTTGGGAAAGACCCATTTGGTTCCTATGATGGATTTTTCGTCTGGTCTCTACGACTGTCCACACTTGGCTCTTTTCAAACTGTGATAACATCCTCCATGCAGAGACCCAAGATATATCGTCTAGAGCTTCATGGACCGTCTTTGGTTCCATCATTGAAAGCAATACATCATGGGATTCCTCCGTATCCTGATTTCGTGCAGTTGCTCGAGTTTTGATTCCAGATGTAATATTTCCTATCACTTGATCTGTTGGATGACTTCAAGCATGTTTCCATTTTCTAAGTTGCTGTTCATCAGTTTCTGCTTGCAATATGAGACAGTAGTTCCATGTTGGCATGTCCTAAGCGGCTATGCCATAACCAGGTGTTATCCTGTGTAACTGCTAAGCACTTGACATTCTGGTCAATGATAACATCAAGAGTAATACAGTAGATATTTCTATCCCTAGATGCACAAATAACACCTTATTATCATTTCTAACAACACACTTATCATTTTCAAAAGTTACCGTATGACCCTTATCATATAATTGACTAATGCTAATGAGGTTATGTTCTAGATTCTTAAATAACCATACTTCATCTATAGTAGTATGTAAGCTGTTACCAACATTCCAACTCCAATAATCTTAGCTTTCATGTTGTCGGCATAGGAGACATATCCTCCGTCATACGCTTTCACCGACACAAACTTACTGATATCACCTGTCATATGGTGGGAACACCCACTGTCGAGGTACCACTTGTTTTTCTTGATGGATTTTATTCTTTGTACGTGCATGAATCAGTCCTTTCTGAGGTGCCCAACTTTGATAGGGTCCTGAAAGGTTGTAGCAAAGTAACTCCTGTTAACATGTGATATATCATGTGTCATAGACTGTGATCTCATAAACACAGGTAGGCCACTGTTAGAAACTTGATTCTCAGGAACCTATTTTGGTCTCCAGACATATTTAGATTTATCAGCTCTCTTCAAAAACAATTGTTAGAATAATGACCATGACGACTGCATGAAAAACACTTAGGCTTTTTAACAGAAGGTGGTGCATCATGTTCATGTGTCATGGAATATCCTATCTCTGATTTTCCGACATTTCTAGGAATACTGAGTAACATATCAGGATTTTGTTTTTCTTCAAGAAGTCTATCAATAGTACGACTTCGAGCTTTCATTCCTCAATCCACTGATTCGTTCCTTCATATACCTCCCCACCAATAGATAGAGACAAATGGGAATAACCGAACCACGTCTACAAAATGCCAGTACCACGCAGCTGCTTCAAAGCCAACGTGATGCTCCTTGGTCAGATGACCAAGATATTGGCGAATACCACATATGATCAAGAAAAGAGTACATATTTTTCTTCTAAGGAATTATAAGAACAGAGATATCTCTAGATATATCACTATTTTGTTTTTTAAGCTCTTCACAAGCAAGGCTTTTTCTTCCTTTAGGGTTTCTAGCTCGGCTCTCAGTCGTTCATTTTCTAGATCCGTTTGGTGCCTTTCTCTAGCTACGTCATCTCGTTGCCTAACCAATTTCTTTACTTGTGAGATGAGCGACTTAATCCTCCTTTCTGCGTTTTGAATTATTGCAAACATCTCTTCCTTTTCATCTACTTCAGGGACCGAGGAAGCATTATCATGATATTCATCTTTCCTAGCATATAACTCATTTTGAATAAGTTTCTTAATAGTAGATGAGGAAGATACCTCATCATCGCCATCCATGTAGGCGAGATCTTCCTCCTCTTCACTTTTGGACTCTTCCCAGTTTGTGACCATAGCTTTCTGCTTCTTTATCTTTTTGTCACCGTTTTTCATCGGGTAGTTTGAAGCGAAATGGCCTGGCTTGTTGCACTTGAAGCATTTCTGCACATTGTTCTCGATGATGATATTCCCTTGTTTCTTGGCTGGAACTTGGTTGAATTTTCTTCTCGGCCGAGATTTTTCATATTTTTTGGTCATCATGACGATCTGCTCCAGTATGTCTTCCTCAGTTTCTTCTTCGCCCTCAGAGACATTTTCTTGTTCAATGTTGAAGGCAATGTTTGGCTGATTTCTGACTTGGGGTTTCTCTTTGATGGAGATTTGTGTCATCTCGTACGTAGTTAGAGATCCGATCAGTTCCGAGATGGAGAGGTCGTTAAGTCCTTTGCTTTGTAGATGGAAGCCACTTTGGGATTCCATTCTCTTGGAAGAGATCTCAGAATTTTTTGCACCTTCTCACCGTCTGGTATTTTCTTTCCCAACGAGAACATTTGATTGACGATGTTCATGGATCTTGCATACATGTGGCTTATAGTCTCGTGTGGTTCCCTCATGTGTGACTTAAAGCATGTCCCACATATCTTTAGCAGATTCGCATGAGCTCACACGATTGTATTATTCTCTTGTAAGCGCACAGGGAATCATGTTCTTTGCTTTGGCATTCAGGGAGATTCCTCGCTTGTCTGTTGCATCGTAATCAGAACCTTTCTTTGGAGTTCCATTCGCCTTTTTGGGATTGTAAGGTCCAGTCGTGATGATATCCCACAGGTCATTGTTAGCAGCAAGCAGGAATTCCTTCATGCGGTTTTCCATTTGGCATAGTTTGTTCCATCGAAGAGTGGTGGCCTGGAATGAGATTGTCCCTCTGCTAAAACATCAGAACTCGAAGAAGCCATTAGATTTTTGACTCAGGCTTGTTAGGTCCGTCGTTTGAGTAACCCGCTCTGATACCAAAAAGAAGATAAAAAATGTGCCTAAGAGGGGGGTGAATTAGGCTTAGAATTTTGTGCTTCTTCTTTTCATAATTCAAGTATGTAGTGACTTAGAGATGCCTACTGATGCTTGTGATGAGTATGCCTGATATATCCTAGTTACGTCGGATGTGTGTCGGGTCTGTCTCACAGCGATAAAGAAATAACTGAAAAGTAAATGCGAGAAAGGATTTTTATAGAGGTTATATCCCCAACTGGGGTTTACTCCTCTCCTTGGGGTTTGCTCCCCAAGAGTTTAACCAATCATTATAATGCATCGTAGGATACAAAAGTGATTGATTAGCCCAATATACAACCGAAACAAGTCGAACACTAGCCACACTAGGTTACCACACGCCAAGTTTCATTCCTCAGAATCTCCTGATCCCGACAGACACAGCTCGCAACCGAAGGGCCCCGGCACTCGTCCTTCCCTTCACGTGTGCGTAAACGTCGACCTCCTCCTTGGTATGCTCACGTCCGAAGACAGAATATATGGTGGAGGTAGGAATAACGGGATGAATAACTCGTGCAGCAATGGAATCGCAAGTTAAAGCTCAGTATGGCAGAAAGCTATCGCAAATGAAGGGTCAAGAATCTCTTAATATGTTTCTGCTCAAAAATCTCTCGTAGGCGTGTATGTTCGCAAATTCTGGGTCCTCAAAATTATGAAGTGTAGCATATATGTAAACCTTTTCAATCAGCACTTCACATGGAAAAACATATCACATAATAATCATCAAATCAAGCATAATTTCCATGCAATTTTCAAGACTCAATCATGCCATATAAATCATGCTCTTGATAAATCATCACAATGGTCAGAAGCACATTAAAGCATGATTATATTCCATATAAAGCTAGATTCGTTCTCAAGGCATATTCACTTATTTCGAATTATATTTACCATAACAGAACTTTCCATAAGTGATTCCCTGCTATCAGTTTCTAGAATAAATCAATCCAGATTTACTTTCCAAGATAGCACATGAGATAGCATCAGATCAACACGTTTTCCATATACAACTCATAATGTTAAATCAATAAATTTACCATGTTTAGCACATAAATCAGATCAGAGCATATCTTAGTCGAATTATCATATCATGGCATAGCTTTCCATATTTCAATACCAATATGCACATACTAGCACGCCATCCACAAAGTCTATCAAATCAAATCTTTCCTAAATATAATATTCCAATCAGTGTAAGAAAGATATCAAATTGATTTCGCACATTTAAATCAGTTGGATGCATGCAAACGATTTTCTACTCGATGTCATTCAGGAATAAACAAGTATCAACGGATATATCACTTTTCATATATAAACAACATATTTTCCTTTGATAACTCAGTAGAATATCTCATGCGTTATTTCCATATAAAGCACAGAACGATATACCATATCACATGGTTGTCTATAACATGCGATCACCTAGTTTCACCAAATAATCACAGAATCACATGTGAATCAAATATTCAACTATTCAATCAATTTTAGCTCATATAAAATGCATGGTCGAATATTACCATGAACTTAGACATTATATTGATCAAAAATCGAATTGCTTAATTTATAAACCTAACGTCATTACAATTACATAGTTCATCAAAACTCTATAACTCTCATGGACCAAAAAGGTCAACAAAGATGATGACTTCAAATGAATAACTTTTTTTGGATATTATACATGAATAGTTTTGACAACAAAATTATGACCCGACGGGCGAAAAACTAACATATTAAATAAATGTCCACTGTTTACGAGAATAATTGAATCCTACACGTTCGGCAGTTTTAACATTGCCTATTTCTTGTTTTTCAGACAACGAATAACTGCCGATTTTATAAAAATAATACAATTTGGACATTCCAATATCATCGACATAGGGATATTCAACGCGATGTCCTCGCGACAATGTCGAATAATCCAATAAAAAAATTATATATAAAGGTTGTTAGATCCGACATACGTAGAATAACCGGACTTACTTGAAAATATGAAAACCACATTTTTCTTTCTTTCTCTTTTGTGCCTTACAGCCCACACAAAACGCCACGAAGACCCTATAGAGAACTTTCTAAGAGTCAGAAAATCTTCAAACAAACTACCGAGTTATGATTTGAGAGATAATGATGAGTATCAGCAATCTTTCTGCCCTTATTCTCAATATGGTTTGAAAGATTCTGACAAAATACAAGCTGTTGCCAGGTCAGCCATCGGTTAATTTCTCGCAATATTCCGGCTACGTTACTATCAATCCGAAAGCTGGGCGAGCACTGTTTTATTACTTCGTGGAGGCCACCGAGGCACCTTCGGACAAACCTCTAGTCTTATGGTTAAATGGAGGTGACAAAATAGTGATATGACTCCTATTCGAAAAATAAAATAAAATTATTATTTACGATTATAATGGGTATTATTATTATTAGGACCTGGCTGTTCTTCAATTGGTGCTGGAGCGATGACCGAAAATGGACCTTTTCGCGTAAACCCTGATGGGAAAACCCTATGGTACAATCCATATTCTTGGAATAACGGTAAAATTTCGATTTAGCACATAAACGTAAATGAATAAATAATTCAGAATCAATATCGCAGATCCTAATTAATATATCTTGTTCCTTTTAAATCTAGCGGCGAATGTTCTGTTCTTGGAGTCACCAGCCGGTGTTGGATTTTCGTATTCAAACAGGTCGTCGGATTATACCACAGGTGATGCTAAGACTGCAGCGGATTCTTACACTTTCTTGTTAAATTGGTTCGAAAGATTTTCCGAGTACAAGGAGAGAGACTTCTTTATAACGGGGGAGAGTTATGCTGGTCACTATGTGCCTCAGCTCGCTGATCTCATTTTGAAAAACAATGTACTTCAAAACCGAACTGTGTCCATTAATTTGAGAGGAATTGCTGTAAGTACATGTTTTTCCAAGCATTAGTTTCAAGGAAAAGATAGAAGTCATTTATTTATGTGTTCTTTCAATTTTACAGATTGGAAATCCCTACATCGATTACACAGACACATGGAAAGGCACGTACGATTATTTCTGGACAAGTGCGCTTATATCCGATGAAACTCATGAGGGTATTGTAAAGAACTGTAATTTCTCATCGTCGGTATATCCCGAGACAGATGCGTGTGGTTATTATCAAAATCGTGCTTATTACCAGGAGAAAGGCAATATCTATAAATACGACATATACGCGCCATTGTGTGGTACCAATTCCACCAATCCAACGGTACATTTCATCTATGTTTAAAACTTGTATCTTATCATTTTAGTTTTTCAGCACTCGGTGACTAATGGTTCATGCATCATCGTCATCATCATCATCATCATCGTCATTATAGTTATTTTATTATTATATGTTTTGATATGTCAGATATCGAATTTCGATCCATGTTCAGACGACTATGTGGCGAATTACTTAAACATGCCAAAAGTTCAAAGTGCTCTTCATGCAAACACTACAGGGATGCTACCTGGACCATGGGAGAAGTGCAAGTATGTCATACTTTCAATATATGTGCTGCTCGGCTGCTAATGTAATTTCAGAGATAAAAAAAATTGTCAATTATTTCTTCTATATTATTAATACTGACTTGAAACATATATATATGTAATTAGCTTGGACGTGATTTCTGCCAATTGGCAAGACTCGCCTGATTCAATATTACCTCTGATCAAGCAGCTAATGGGAAGTGGTATCAGGGTTTGGATCTACAGGTATAAATTTAATAAATATTTATGAAACGATGGATTATAAATAATTGATCTTTCATATTATAATTTCAGTGGAGACACGGACGGTACAATCCCCGTAACAACGACTAGATATTCGATGACGAAGATCGGAGCACCTGTAAAAACTGCATGGTACCCATGGACATACCAAGATGAGGTTTGTATATATGTAAAAAATATTAAATTAATTATTATATGAAAAGCAGACAGTATATATACATATATATATATATATATATATATATACTTATACGATTTATTATTAGGTGGGAGGTTATGTGATTGGATATGAGAACGTGACATTTGTATCGATAAGAGGCGCTGGCCATTTCGTTCCGAGCTATCAACCGGGACGTGCACTCGCTTTTTTCTCTTCTTTTTTAGAGGGAAAACTTCCACCAAAATGATTCTTACCGTCCGTGTGATTATAATATCAGTAGCGTTTAAGTATAACACGCACACATACGTGTATATATATATATATATATATATATATATATATATACTAGTTTTTTGCCCGTGCAATGCACGGGTCTTAATATCATAGATAATTTAAATTACTATTATGTTAGTACAAAAAATGCAATGTTATAATATCATAGATTTTAAACTATAAAATCGTAAAATGAATAAGATAACATATCAAAATGTTATATGTAATGAGAAAAAATACACACAAATAGCTAATGACATCGTACTCTTCGCTTGAAGAACCAATAATTATACTCTCCCTCCCAGTCGACTCTAAAAACATGTGAACCTTTACTTCATCATCACTAGATTTTGGTCCCCTCAGTATAAACACAAATTTCGACATCAGACGATTATTCACGTAATCTTCTAGTAAGAATGGTCCATCACCCTCCACCCTGTAATATTGTCAAAAAAAAATTTAAGACTTAGTGAAAAAATCGAATCGTGACAACATTTGTACCTCGATGTAAATCCGCTCTAATTCCGATGCTGATATGCCTAATATGACCTTCTCATGATCATTCCAGCATGTCAACTGTTTGGAACCAGATTTGTCCCTAATTGTTGTCTTTAATCTATATCTGCAGGTCAGACTATAATTTTGCAATAAAAATTAAGAAAATATAATTTTAATATAATCACATATATGCATTTATATGTTGATCGAAGTGATTACCTCGGATAGTGTGTGTAACCAACCTATTGCAAGGGATGCAATAACCATGACCTTGTTTACCTTACAGCGCGGACACGATTCGTACCAAATTGTCGCCATTTCTCTATGAGCTATACATGCGCATACACGAAAGCACCGAACCTGCATAAAAGTAATATATTATATCATTAACATGATATAACGAATACTTTATTTGCGGAAAAAAGAGGGAATATTACGTTCTCAACGACACGGTAATCATTTAAGTTGATTGGAATAGCGTCAAGCAAACTGTCTAATTGATGTAGAGTGTTTCCCCGTCTTTGACTCAATAAAATATGGTTTCGTGTACCAGTATCCCAAGCATATCTGACAAACAATAATGATTTAGTTAAACAATATGCAAAGGGAATAACCATTAACAAAATTATAAGAACATAACATACCATAAACGGATCTTTTGGGTCTCGTCAATGTTTGGGTCGACACAAACTCTGCTAAATCTTGTTGTGTTCAGATACGCACCTAAAGCGGTCATCATATTAAAAACACACGTTGCAGAATGAAATGAAATTTGAGATCATTAACATGCCAAAAAATAAATAAACTATCTAAATTGTTGTACTAACCATCGAAATTCTTTACTTCAACTCTCGATACTGCCAGAATCTGAATCTTTGTTGCATGAAATAAAAGTTTATAATCTCCACTTGTGGCAAAGTTTCCCCATAGTGAAATTTTCATTACATCCGTGTTGCAAAACAAATTATAAAGATAGATAGATGGTAACAACATTATTCTTAGGATATTCGATGTATTATAGGAGTACCTCATGTCTCACATTAAGACGTTTCGAACATGAGTTTCGACAACCGCGCCATTTTTTTCTTGAAACTAACATTTTCTAAATCACCAACATAAACCACAAAGCCACGCATATGAATGCTGAAAGACAACATGATTTATAATGTTTAGCGAATAGTGGAAAAATAAAATGAGGATTACTCACCGACTAAGTGGTCCTTATGCGTGGCATACTGATGAATTGTACTTAGTTGATCAAACCGAAAGTTGCGTAGAGGGACATCATCATCAATGCTTGAAGCCATAAAATGGTGGAGGAAAATTGTCCACTATTCACTCAACATCATAAAATGGATGTACCTCGAAGCGTTAAGAGTCAGTTTGTTTTTCTTTTATATATACATTTTAATTTTGTTTTCTTCTTGGACCCATGTATAGATTAAAAGGGAGATTTATTTCCAAAAACTTTTATCAAAGCGATGTTCTAACTCAAATATGATGCTAATGATGTACATTAGATCATTGCACTGATTCTGGCTCAGTTGAGTGTACTGATTGTGTTGACTGTTCAGTCGAGAGCAGATAATTCAATGCTTTTTGTAGTCTTCTTGACGAAGGATAAATCTCGTTTGTTGTCTTCTCTATGACGGAAGGTTAATGTCAAAATCATGCCAACATCAGTTAAGTAGAAAATATGTGACCTCCAACATCAGTTAAGTAGAAAATATGTGACCTGCATGTAAGCTTACTATGATGGGTTTTGCTATGAGCACCGTAATTAAATCCCTCGATTTTATGAATTTTTTTTTTTCAACTTTCGATGGTCATCACATCCGTCGACACTCTCATATCAGTTGTCAACTAAATTGTCCTCTCCAATAGGTTGATTCATGAATAATATACGATGAATGTTCTTAAAATCAACGTGTTGAAGAAGGCGATTTAGGTAACAACTGATCTGAGAGTGTCGACGGATGTGATGGCGCGTCGAAAGTTGAAAAAACAAATCACAGAATCGAGAGATAGATGACGAAAAGAAAAGAAAAAATTTAGTGAAAACCAATTTCTCTATAATTTTCTTTTCCCCACCACTTTTCAGGATCAAATACAGGGTAGTTTTCGGTTTCCTCACTATTTGGTGATGAAATTAGTTTCCGTTACTTTTAGGTATAAACTTAACACTAGATTTTTTTCTTTATCTATATATTACTTCAATCCATCAAACATAAGAACTAATTATCTCCATTTCGATTTCTCTTCGCTTCTAATTTGGTCGAAGATACGGTTTTGAATTTCATTAGATCCGCTGATAACGTAAGCAGGATTGGATTTAGGAGCGCAATGGCTTCTAACCTTACGAACCAAACACGAAATGTTTCCAGCACGAAGTTTATGATCTAGAAAATAGGTATTAAGAATCCATTGTATATGCTTTCATACAAAACAACTATAATATATGTTTAGAATGATGAAGCAAGAAACATAAATGCTTTGATCTAATGTTAGGAAAACCACGACAACGTCAATGTCTTCTCTGCAATAATGGTTACTCTGTTAATACCCGCCGCCATCTTCTTGGAAGGCATAAAGATAAGTCCTTCTTACTTCAAATACGCAGTAAGCGTTGTTCTTCTATTGATTAAGAGCTTCAAAAAATCGATTCCATTTTAAATAATTTATTCTTTTGGAGTATAGGCATGTGAGGGTTTGAACGTGAATGATTTTTGCGTCCGACTATTCTATGTGGTTTATGCTTCCACACTTACCAACAGGTATATATGTCTATATTGTTGTTTCTTAAACTGTGAAGGATCGAGTGTTTGTTGTGTGAGAGGAAAAAAATTGTTAACAACTCTGCTTTTTTTTTTTTTTATGGCGGGAGAAATGATTTTTTTTTAAACAGAGCAACAAAGCCTTTTTTTTCTTTCTTCTGATACCAGCACACCAGGCAACGAGCCTTTTTTTCACTCCCCACTTCTCTCTTGCATGCAAACCTATATATATAATACATTGTTATAAGATAAGGACAAGTAGCAATTACGAGCTTACCACGCTAGTTAAATGAGGGGTTGCGCACTATTTTCACTGAGTTCACAGCCCATGTGTTTTTTCTTTTATATTTATTTAATTTATTTTTTTCTTCTGGGTCGACGGTTGAGCTTATCTAACATATTCCCCCCTTAATCTCAATCTTCTTTCAGTCTTACAACCCTCCTTAAACTTAACTCTTTTCCTTGTATCATATGTCGCGGATCGCCACTTGGCATCTCTAAATGCCTTCGAAAACTTTGCTTCAATGCTTAGCGTGAGGGCCCCATGCCATGCATCTTTGTCTGCAGGTTCTTTATCGCTTTTATAGGGATTCGCGGTCTTTGGCTCCTGTGGATGAAATGCCCGATTTGCTTCTTTTGGGATTTGTTTCATTGCACCTTTTATTCAACCTCAATTTTGCCGTCTAGCACTTCTTCCCCGGCCATTCAAAGAATAGAGAGTTCACTACGACCTTATCGCTTTCATCTGTGATGTAATAAATATAGGCATGTTCTTCATTCATCCTTGGCACTTCTCTCTTGCATGCAAACCTATATTTATAATACATAGTTGAAAGAGAGGGGTTGCACAATATTTTCATTGAGTGCGCAGCATGTGTTTTTTCTTTTATATTTTATTTAATTTGTTTTTTTTCTTCTGGATCGACGGTTGAGCTCATCTGTTAGGATATGCGGAAATCCCCGATAATTATTTGCCCGAAAACTGACGATAATAAATAAAAGAGACGAAAATAAATTTGGACAGTGACAGGAGATTTATGTGGTTCGGTCAGAATGACCTACGTCCACGGACCGGAGGGTAGAACTTCTTTATTATGTGGAGACATTACAGACACGTACACTGACGTGATACGAAAGTAGCTATACCAACAATGAAGAATCAAAGCTACAAAGAAATATTGGAGAAGTGGTGGCCGAGGAATAAACCCTCGCTGAAGATATTGTGGTGGTATTTGTAGCCCGTGGCAAGTTCTTCTGTCGAATGATGCCTATTTATAGGAAATATATCCCTCGCGCTTGCCATATGAAAAGAAGAAAATAAAGCAGATTACTTGGACTACTACTTCGACACTTTCTACTTTTCTCAGTACTATACACGTGGTTGCCATTAGAAATTTTATTCCTTCACCTACCACATGACTTTTCAAATCCCCACATGGGATTACTATTCATTTGATGACTCGAGGTCACCTAACAAATCTCCACCTTGACCGAGATTCGAAAAATTACTCCACCTTAATTAGTAACACCTTTAGTCACTATCTCTGTTTTCCTCCGTCCATAGCCCCGACGGGCTAGTCACTATCTCTGTTTTCCTTCGTGTTAATCTTCTTGATAAACACCTTCCTATCTGCAATGATATCACGAATAAAATGATACTTAACATCAATATGTTTAGTCCTTTCGTGATACATCTAATCCTTGGTCAAATGAATCGCGCTTTGACTATCACAGAAAATAGTAATGACTCCCTGACTCTGGGTTAATTCGCCGAATAACCCTGTCAACCACAACGCTTATTTGATTGCATCAGTAACCGCCATGTATTCTGCTTCGGTGGTAGACAACGCCACTACATGTTGTTGAGTAGCTTTCCAACTAACTGCACGACCTCCAATACAAAATACATAACCAGTAAGAGATCGTCGTTTATCAGATCACCTGCATAGTCTGAATCGACGAAGCCAACGAGAGTATCACTGTTTCTGCCAAACTCCAAACAAATGCTTAGAGTACCCTTCAAGTATCTGAGAATCCACTTCACTGCTTGCCAGTGTTCTTTCCCTGGATTAGCCATATACCTGCTAACAACACTAACAGCCTGTGAAATATCTGGACGTATACATACCATTGCATACATAATACTACCGACTGCACTAGAGTAGGGAACTCGTGCCATGTACGCTTCTTCCACATCTGATGATGGTGACTGAGCAGCGGTTAGCCTAAAATGGCTAGCAAGAAGAGTGCTGACTGGTTTGGCATTGCTCATGCCAAATCTCTCCAAAACCTTTCTGAGGTAACTTTCCTGGGTCAGGTGTAACTTACCAGCTCCTCTATCACGTCTAATCTGCATACCAAGAATCTTCTTAGCTGCTCCCAAATCTTTCATCTCAAATTCATCATTCAATAAGGCCTTCAACTGGTGAATTTCTGCAAGATTCTTAGCCGCAATGAGCATGTCATCAACATATAACAATAGATGAACGAACTGTCATTTAACTTCCGGAAGTAAACACAACTATCATACTTGCTCCTCGAGAAACCATGACCCAACATGAAAGAATCAAAATGTTTATACCACTGTCTTGAAGACTGCTTTAATCCTTATAAGGATTTCTTCAACAAACAAACTTGGTCTTCCTTGCCTTCAACTATGAAGCCTTCAGGTTGCTTCATATAAATCTGTTCATCTAAGTCGCCATATAAGAACGCCGTCTTGACGTCTAGCTGTTCTAACTCCAAATCATACATGGCAACGAATGCAAGTAATACACGAATAGAGCTATGTCTAACGACAGGTGAGAATACATCATTAAAATCTACACCTTGTACCTGACCATAGCCTTTCGCGACTAATCGTCCCTTATACCTTGCATCGTCAGAACCAGATAAACCTTCTTTCTTCTTGAAGACCCACTTACATCCAACTATTTTCTTTTCTGCGCGGCGGCACAAGAATCCAAGTTCTATTCTTGTGCGGAGACTCCATTTCTCCATTCATCGCTACCAGCCACATATCAGAATTAGCATCGCTTATTGCCTCCGAATAGGTAGAAGGTTCGCCGCCTCCACCTGTTTCTTGCGCCACTGATAAAGCATACGAAACTAAATTCACGTACCGTTGTGGTAGTCGAATCTCCCGTCTCTCCCTAGCTCTAGCTATAGAATATTCCTACTCGGTGCTTTCATCTTCAACAGGATCTGAATCAGGTTCTGGCTCATCCCCTTGATCTGTTGAACTCGTAGCAGGGTCATCTGAAGGATCTTTGTTGATCTCGAGCTCCACCTCGCTGTTTACACTATCCTTCTTTTCTTGATTAGAAAAATCAGTAGACTCTTTCGAAGAAGGTAACATAGAAGACTCGTCAAATGTAACATCTCTGCTAATTATGAATTTGGGTGACTTGGGATCAGGATTATATAATCTATATCCTTTCACCCCTGAAGCGTAACCGAGAAAAATATATTTCTTAGCTCTAGGCTCTAACTTTCCCTCGTTTACGTGCATATAAGCTGGGCACCCAAATATTCTTAAGTTGGAGTAATCAGCAGGAGTACCTGACCATACTTCCTCAGAGTCTTGAAGTTGATTGGTGAACACGGTGAGCGGTTGACAATATAACATGCTGCAGCGATAGCTTCAGCCCAAAAATCATTTGTCAACCCAGCGTTGGAGATCATACATCGAGCTCTCTCTAAAAGCGTTCGATTCACGCGCTCGGCAATACCAATTTGTTGAGGCATCATTCGAACAGTGTGATGTCGAGCAATACCTTCATTCTTGCAGAATTCGTTGAACTCGCTTCCACAAAATTCTAAGCCATTATCTGTCCGCAACCGCTTGATCTGTTTTTCGGTCTGCTTTTCAATCAAAGCTTTGTTTAAACATTAGGAAAACATCACTTTTCTGTTTAAGAAACTAGACCCAGACTTTCCTTGAAAAATCATCGATGAAAGTCAACATATATCTTGCATCACCCTTGGACGGAACACGAGAAAGACCCCATACATCTAGTCCAAAGTACCTTTCGTCCTGTGGACAGCTGGCGAATTTAAACTGACTAAATTCTGCTTCCCAAAAATACAATGTTCGGAAAAGTCCATCTTACCAGTACTTTGACCACAAAGTAGGCCCCGCTTGCTTAAATCGTCAAGCCTTTTTCTCCCATATGTCCAAGTCGCATATGCCATAATCTCGTGGTATCAACCCCGGGGATGTCGAAACTGCAGCGAAACCTGTAGCAGTAGTTCCCTGCAAAATAAATTTTCAGACCTGCAAGCTTTCATCACGATAAGGGTACCTCTGGCAATCTTTAAAACTCCACCTTCACCTGAGAACATGTACCCTTGAGACTGAAGTGTGCCTAAAGAGATGAGATTTCTCTTCATATCTGGAACATGTCTGACTTCTGTGAGCGTTAGGATGATTCCATCGAACATCTTGATCCTAACTGTGCCTTTACTAACAACTTTACATGGAACATCATTTCGCATTAAGACATATCCACCATCGAATTTTTCATATGCGGAAAACAATCTCAACTCCGACTTATGTGGTAAGAACAACCCGAATCTAAGATCCACTCATTATCAAACCTAATAATATTTGCAGTTGCTACAAATATAGTTCCATCGCTCAGCAGCTAAACTAGCTTCGACGGGTTTATTATATTGCTGATTATTTTTCTCCTTATTTTGTAATTTAAAATAATCAGCTTTAATGTGACCCTTTTTCTTGCAAAAATTACAGATTTTATTTCTGTACCTTGATTTTGACCTTCCATTAGATCTGCTATTTTCAGCTTCTCTACGTTCTGGTCTTCCTCGTGCAATCAGGTCTTCTGCCTGGCTACCACTTGTTTCTCCCGTAATATCCCTGTCTATCTGTTTTTCGATTGTAACGCGGATTTGACACTAGAGTATGATATTGTGTCTTTTCCGTATATAACCGTGTCACGAAAATGTTTTAAAGACGAGGGCAGGGAACACAACAATATTATGGCCTGATCTTCGTCCGTCACTTTGACTTCTATGTTCACCAAATCAATAATGATAGAATCGAATTTATCGAGATGCGGGAGTATAGAAGTACCTTCCGTCATTTTCACACTGTATAGCTTCTGTTTAAATATAGCCGATTCTCCTTAGTCATCTTCATGTAGATAGCTTTTAACGCATCCCACATACCCATGGCCGTCGTCTCCGTGGCAACCTCTTGTAAAACCTCGTAAGAGAGATTTAATATAATATATCTAGCTTTCTTGTCCAATTCATTAAATTGATCGTCCTTCATTTCGGTTGGTTTCTTCTTTGCGCCTTCAAGCTTCACCTCACAACCGTCTTGAATGAGTATGGCCTCCATTTTGAGACTCCACATTGCAAAGTTGACATTTCTGTCGAACTTCTCAATTGACATCTTTGTTATCGTCATGGTGGCTAAAAAATAAATCGGGTTGGCTCTGATACCAATTTGTTAGGATATGCGGCAATCCCCGATAATTATTTACCCGAAAAATGACGATAATAATAAAAGAGACGAAAAATAAATTTGGACAGTGACACGAGATTTACGTGGTTCGATCAGAATGACCTACGTCCACGGGCCGGAGGGTAGAACTTCTTTATTATATGGAGACATTACAGACACGCACACTGACGTGATACAAAAGTAGCTATACCAACAATGAAGAATCAAAGCTACAAAGAAATATCGGAGAAGTGGTGGCCGAGGAATAAACCCTCGCTGAAGATATTGTGGTGGTATCTGTAGCATGTGGCAAGTTCATCTTCTGTCGAATGATGCCTATTTATAGGCAATATATCCCTCACGCTTGCCATATGAAAAGAAGAAAATAAAGCAGATTTCTTGGACTACTATTTCGACACTTTCTACTTTTCTCAGTACTATACATGTGGCTGCCATTAGAAATTTTATTCCTTTACCTACCACAGGACTTTTCAAATCCCCACATGGGATTACTATTCATTTGATGACTCGTGGTTACCTAACATCATCCAACATATATCGTATACATTATTGGAAGCAAGACATAATTTGAAGCTCAGCACATAGTCACAGGAAGAAGAAATGAGCCCGCGCAGTTCAAACGATCTGTTATGGTTTAAACGTAATAGTTAATATAGCGCTTTTATTAGCTTGAGAGGTCGGTTAGTTTTAACGGTCGATCCTTTTCTTTTCACTTGTATATATACACACTGTGCTGTATCTTCTAATCTATTGAATCAGAAAGTTCTTATTTACATTCCATCTCTTCACACGCAAACGAGATCACAATTCAATATGGTATCAGAGCTTTTCTGACGCGCCTCCATCATGATTCAAGAACCCTAAGAGCTTTCTTCTGAAATCTTGCTTCTTCAAATGGCAGAAACTGAGAACACAACAGACCAGAGTTCCACTGCCATCACGATGGCAAACAATCCTTATTACCTGAACAATGGTGATACGTCGGGCCAGCTGTTGGTTCATGAGCCTTTGAATGGCGATAACTACACAACATAGAGTAAATCAAACAAAGAGGGATTCATGACAGGTGATCTAAAGCCTCCCACTGATGCAGATTTGAACAAGCTAATTGCGTGGAGACGAAACAACAATATTGTCATTTCGTGGATTCTGAATTCGGTCTCAAAGGAAATTTCTCCCAGTATACTGTATAATTCATCAGCCAAAGATGTTTGGAATGACCTACAAGAGAGGTTTGGTCAATCAAACAAACCAAGAGTTTTCCCAATTGAAGAAGGATCAAATCAACCTTCAGCAGGGGGTCAAATGGGATCGGTGTGTACTTCACCAAGCTGAAATCTCTGTGGGATGAGCTCACCAATTATCAGCCGCCTTGCCCCTGCACATGTGGAGGAATCAAAGCCATGAAAGATTATCTAAACGAAGAGTACGTTCGTACATTTTTAATGGGATTAAATGATTCTTAATCACAGGTGAGGGGGCAGATTCTTCTCATGGATCCACTGCCAGCTATCAACAAGGTATTCAGCTTATTGATTCAAGAAGAAAGACAGAGATCAATGATCTTAGGTTCTGCTAGAGGAAGTGATGATCAAATAAGCAACACAGCCATGGTGGTGAGAAGTAACAGTAAAGAAATCCCCAAGAAAGGCATGAACTACCTCAAGAAAGATCATGTGAAGCCCCTTTGCACCCATTGTGGTAAGAAAGGTCACACTATTGACACATGCTACCAGATCCACGGATTCCCACCTGGTTATAGGCAAGGGACAAGGTATAAAGGTGCCAGGGTGAATCAATTTGGTGTAGAAAATGCCTCAGAAAAAGGAGTCACCAAGGTGAGCCATTCAGAGGACAATCTTGTACAACTGCAGCTCACCTCCTCACAGCTCGAGAAGCTAAAGGCCCTACTCAATCAACATCCCCCTGAATCTCCTTCAGTTACTATTGCACCCATCATTCAAACTGAGAGGAGCTTAGGTATATGCTTATCTGTCAACTTACCTAGACTCACTGTTAAAAGGATTTGGCTTATAGATTCTGAGGCAAGTAAACATGTCTGTTGCAATGCTGAGTTCATTCAAGATTTACATGATATCGAGGAATCCAATGTTGTATTACCAGATAACACCATCATTAAGGTTAATAAAGCAGGCTCCTGTAGGCTTAACCCGTTTATCAGTTTGACAGAAGTACTTTTCATACCCAATTTCCATTTTAATCTGCTATCTGTTAGTTTCCTAGCTAAAGAAAGAAAATGCATATTCTTTTTTGGAGCTAACAGCTTTGTAATTCAGGATACTGCAATGGGAGTGATTGGCAGGGGTAGGCATGTAGAAGGCCTCTATCTCATGCAAGCTGAACCAGCCTGTATTTCTTCTAGTTGCAAAGGAAAGGGCAAAGGAATGCATTTTTCTTGGTTATCCCAATGGCATTAAGGGGTATAAAGTAATGGAGATAAGCACCAGAGAAATTTTCATTTCCAGAGATGTTCGATTCCTGGAGACTGTTTTTCCTTTCAAGCAAGAACAGCTTTCCTCTGCTGCTGAGAATCCATTCCCTAATACTGTCCTTCCCAGGCCCTACACTGGTGTACCTATGTCTGAGGAAGCATCTGAGGAAGCAACAAGAATCTTGGAAGAACCTGCCCCAGCATCTGAGGAAGAAGCAGGCATTCTAGCAGAATCTGCCACATAACAACTATCTCCAACTCAGGGGGAGTTTTCTGCAAATCTTCCAGATGAGAACCAGCAACTTGCCTCTAATGAACAGCAATTACCTAATCCTCAGCAGGCTTCTGACCTTGAACAACACCATTGTGTACAAACTAGGCCAAGCAGACAACACAAAAGGCCCTCTTACCTACGAGATTACCATTGCAGCTCTCTCACTGACAGCAATGTTTTGTATCCTCTGTCCCAGGTCCTTACATATCAGAACTTATCAGATAATTACAGAGCTTTAATCTGTAATATATCCATGGCAAGAGAGCACGGAGTTTTACCGAAGCATCAAGCTCAGACAGCTGGATGGAAGCCATGAAAACAGAGTTCACAGCCCTGGAAAACAACCACACTTGGACCGTGGTACCCTTTCCACCAGGGAAGAATACTATAGGTTGCAAGTGGGTTTATAAACTGAAATTTAACTCCACTGGGCAGATAGACAAGCACAAAGCCCGCTTAGTTGCTAAAGGCTACAAACAGTTGGAAGGCGTAGACTACATCGAGACTTTTGCCCCGGTCGCCAAGCCCAACACTATCAAGATAATCTTAGCCCTCGCAGCCAAGCTAAACTGGTCTCTTCTCCAACTCGATGTGGACAATGCATTCCTCAATGGTCACCTCGAAGACGAGGTGTACATGGACCTTCCTCCCGGCTTTTACACAGATTATCAACGAAAAGGTTCAAGAAAAATGGTCTGCAAGCTACAAAAATCCATCTATGGCTTAAAACAGTGGTCACGACAATGGAATAAGACATTCACGGAGGCTGTGGGCAAGTTTGGATTCAAGCAGACACACTCCGATCATACTTTATTCCTAAAGGGTGAAGCTGAAAACTTACTTATCCTTTTAGTTTACGTTGACGACATTATACTTGCAGGCCCTTCTCATGAAGCAGTGCAAGATGCAAAGGCCTTCCTCAGTGGCTGTTTCAAAATCAAGAACTTAGGAGAGCTAAAGTACTTCCTTGGAATTGAGGTTGCTCGTAGCCGAGAAGGCATTTACGTATCGTAGGCAAGATACTGGTTATTTAGCCTCCAAGCCTCTCTCAACTCCCATGAATCCCAGTGCCAAGATCTCAGCTGAGGATGGGGACTTGCTCTCAGACCCATTCACGTATCGGCGCTTGATCGGCCGCCTACTTTATCTCACGTTTACTCGGCCCGACATTGCTTACACTGTCCATAAGTTGAGCCAATATATTGCAGCCCCTCGCACAGGCCATCTCACGGCAGCCCACCATCTCCTCAGGTATTTAAAGGGTTCCCCGGGGCAAGGTATACTCATGAGTTCCTCGGCTGATTTGCAGGTTAAAGCATTCTCTGACGCCGATTGGGCGACTTGCCAAGACACGCAAAAATCAGTTACGGGCTATTGTACATTCCTTGGAGATTCCTTAATCACGTGGAAAGCCAAGAAGCAACCCACTGTGTCGCGCTCATCCACCGAGGCTGAGTACCGCGCCGTTGGAGCTGTCTTAAGTGAAGTACTATGGATCAGACAACTTTTAGAAGAACTTAAGATCCCTGTTCTTCCAGCCCCTGTCATCTATTGCGACAATTTATCGGCCTTACAGCTTGCCTCGAACCCGAAGTTCCACGAGCGTTCTAAACACATCGAGCTCGATTGTCACTTTATTCGTCATCACTTGGCAACAGGCTCAGTTCGCTTACTACCTGTCCGCTTAGAAAATCAGGTTGCTGATATGCTTACTAAACCTCTTACAGGTCCCTCACTCCAGCGCGCCTTACTCAAGATGGGTGTCCGAAATCTGTACCATCCATCTTGCGGGGGGGTATTGAAAGCAAGACATAATTTGAAGCTCAGCACATAGTCACAGGAAGAAGAAATGAGCCCGCGCAGTTCAAACGATCTGTTATGGTTTAAACGTAATAGTTAATATAGCGCTTTTATTAGTCAAGTACATTCGCTCTTGTTAATAGCGATTCTATAAGTTTGAGAGGTCGGTTAGTTTTAACGGTCGATCCTTTTCTTTTCACTTGTATATATACACACTGTGTTGTATCTTCTAATCTATTGAATCAGAAAGTTCTTATTTACATTCCATCTCTTCACACGCAAACAAGATCACAATTCAATATACATATGTAGACATAACTGGAATCGATAGAGATTCATGTCAATAGCCAAATTAATCATCATTTGCAGGTTTCTTTCATGATACTGCAAATGGTTTCCCCTGTGACACATTCAGTGGGGAACAGTTTGAAAAGCGTGGTCGTCATCGTCTCGTTTGTTATCTTCTTTCAGATACAAGTTTTGCTCGTAAGTATATTAGGTAATAAAATCGTATAATCGTACCTTTGTACAAGTCGGACCTAATGAGCAAATCGATCGATCGATTTATCTAAAGAACTGTTGTGGCACTTGTTGGAGACTTCTTGTATACAAGGGCAAAGAGGATCGAATCGAAGGCTGCTTAATTTTTTTTTTCTTTTTTTCCTCAAATGAAGTTCGACTAAGAGGCGATTGCTGTAATAAAGAAATGCCTCGGTCACTGTTTTTTAAAATCAAGTTTGGGTTTTTAGTTGTATGGAAGCATTAATTCTGTTCAAACGAAGGAAAACTCCGGTTAATGGTGATATAAACTCTTTATTTGGCCAAATGATTAGTAGGATTATTTGCAGATTTACGGCGTGCCGAACATGCATTACAATGCAAAACTTCAGATTCATGTAAAGGCTTTTATTACAAACTCTCTTTATAGCTTTTTATTTTCGTGCTGCATGGATCCATCCATTTCACTTGCTCTGCGTTTCCCATACATTCAATTAATTCCATTTACTTTCCTGCATAAAATAAGAACACATCAACTTTTAACGGCTGATATAAGGAAGCCATGGCATAGATTCTGTAAATCAGTGAGTAGTTATCTGTCCTGCGCCACAGAAGAGAGAGCCATCCATACATAGCACAACAAAGAACTAACCAAGTCTAAAGAAATTTCGATATCACAAATTGCACCATTATATAGACTAAATATTCAACACCATCCAAATGCCAACAAGCAACTCATATATGTAAATAAATCTTGATTTGCTAGGTGGATACAACTTTGTAAATAAAAAGTTTTACCTGCGTAATATGTTGACTTTATTGGCACTGATGATTTGTATGGAGGATATTTGTACAAGGGATACTTCTCATATGACTGTGGTGGCGACTTGTAAGTCGGATATTTCTCATATGGTTCTGGCGACTTGTATGAAGGATACTTCTCATATGGTTCTGGCGACTTGTAAGAAGGATATTTCTCATATGGTTCTGGAAACTTGTATGAAAGATACTTCTCATATGGTTCTAGCGACTTGTAAGAAGGATATTTCTCATATGGTTCTGGCGACTTGTATGATGGATACTTCTCATATGGTTCTGGTGACTTGTATGAATGATATTTCTCATATGGTTCTGTCGACTTGTAAGAAAGATATTTTTCATATGGTTCTGGCGACTTGTATGATGGATACTTCTCATATGGTTCTGGTGAATTGTATGAATGATATTTCTCATATGGTTCTGACGACTTGTAAGAAGGATATTTCTCATATGGTTCTGGCGACTTGTATGAATGATATTTCTCATATGTTTTTGGTGACTTGTATGATGGATACTTCTCGAAAGGTTCTGGCGACTTGTATGAAGGATATTTCTCATATAGTTCTGGCGACTTTTATGAATGATATTTCTCATATGGTTTTGGCGACTTGTAAGAAGGATATTTGCCATATGGTTCCGGCGAATTATATGAAGGATATTTCTCGTATGGCTGATATTCCTTTCGTGGTGATTTTTCGTAGTAGTCGGCATTAGTTATTGAAAGCGAGCAAAAGACAAGTAAAGCTTGGAAGAACGAACAAGCCATATTAGATGACTTCATTTCTTTTGTTTTCATGCTTGAGTGAATTGCATTGTCAACCCTTTGTCCCCTTTTTATAGCTGATCGAGTTTCACTTTCGAATAAAAGTGAAGTCATTTACAATATGTCAAATTTGTGTTCTTTACTGGCAGCCGTAAATTATCAGTATTCCAAAAAAGCATTTGTAAATGCTGACAAGTAACTAACTCTTTTTTCTATTTATTACATGATTTTCGTTCATTTAACATAAATTCTAACTGAACGATCAAGAAGTGCACGTTTAAAGCTTGTTCTTGCAAAGATACTAAAAGCAACAAATTATGAACGAAGACGCAACTCTTCACCACGATATATTTGTGGTATTAACACCAAAGAAATATTAATTATGGTTTGTTGAAGACGCTTTTTGGTAGACTCTGCAAATATCAACGAATGGCGGACTCGAGACGTTGGGGCTACGTGGAGGAAATGTATTATTTGATTGTTAGTGGCTAAAATATAATTTAACCAATGAAGTATCGTGGGAGAAAACCCAAGATATTCTTCAATGTTTATATGGTCAATATTTTAGATCACTAATATATTTGGCATGGACTAATTTAGTCCCGATGTTGTAATTTTGCCAATTCAGTCGTTCTATTAATATGACCCTTCATAGAATATGAATACGTTGTCGTGAGATTGACCAGACTTAACAAACTATAATTCAACAATAGAAAAGAAAGAAAATTTCTAAAAAAAAAAATTACTTTAAACTAAAATACAATAAAAATTAGAGAGAGAATATTTATTACATTAAATCAAATAAAAATTAAAGAGAGAACAGGAAATATATATAAAAAGGATGCATAAAGATGTTTTATTTTACACGGGTAAATTGTCGCGAGGAGTACTGAAGATTATCAACGTAGTATGGACATTATGCTCTTAATTAAGCTTGGACCCACTCATCAAATAAATATTATGCTCGAATTTTTATGATTTATATTACTAGGTAGATTGTCTCTGTCATTTCGCTTATAATATTTAGAAGGAAAATTCCCCTGGTACCCTCGAGGTTTCGAGTTTTTCCGTTGGTACCCAAAGTTTTTTTTATTCCTCTGGTACCCTCGAGGTTTCGACTTTTTCCCGTTGGTACCTAAAACTGGATTTAAAATACTTCAAATAATCAGAAACTCAAAAATAAATATTTTTTATTAAAAAATAATTTAGTTATAATAAATAGTATATAGTTGGGAAAAATTATATAAATATTTTAAACTATTTTTTTCGATAATGTTTTCAGATTTTTTGCATATAGTGTTATTTTTATAATTAATTTTTCGATTATTTGCATATTTAATTTTAGATTTTTTGCATATTTAATTTTTTAGTTATAATATTAAAACTTTTTTTTAAAAAAAAATTATTTTTAATTTTAGATTATTTAAATATTACGGAAAATATTTTAAAAATACTATATAATTTTTCCCAACTATATACTATTTTTTATAATTAAAATTATTATTTTTAATAAAACATATTTATTTTTGAATTTCTTATTATTTTAAGTAATTTAAATTCAGTTTTGGTACCAACGGGAAAAAAACCTCGAGGGTACCACAGGAAATCGAAAAAAACTTTGGATACCAACGGGAAACCTCGTAACCTCGAGGGTACCAGTGGGAATTTCCCTATTTATAATTTCTCTTGGTGCGAATTCTCCAATTATGAAACTGTACTTTCTATTTCCCTACAATGTTAAAGAGCAGAGCAGTTGGGAAAACAAAAAGGAAAAATGCCTAAATCCTAACATAGGCAGGTTTAATATGCTACAAATAGTTACATAAATAGTCCATGATAACGTTAATATCTCTTGTTAAAAAAATGGAAGTCATCAACGTGTTCCGTAATGAAGTGGAGATGAACGTTAATAGTGGAAATATGATGATTTCATATGTTTTTGTATAATACTTCCTCTGTCTTTAATAATTTCATCCTCTACCCTTATTGTCGCGTTCCTCATTTCGCAAGATAAATAGTCCATCCAGTAAGATCTGGATAGGGCTTGAAAAGCCGTTGTCTTGCCTTTTTTTTTTTATCTAGTTTAATGTTGTTCACTTTTAAAATATTCAATTGCATATGGTCCGAGACAAATCTGGATTGCTATTCACCGCCTCCTTTTTCCTAGTCACCGCCCCCTAAAGGGCTGGAAAAAGACGATTTTGCCCTTATGATATTTAAATTAATTTAAAAGAGAAAAGGGCCTATTTTTCGCATCTGGTAAGCCAAATTAACGTAAAACATTGCTCGAATTTCAAATCGACCGAAAGAAAAAAAAAATTTTGACCGAAAAGACAGCAAAAAACGAAATCATGTTTCGGTCGGTACAGTAGTGACCGAAATCAATTTTCGGTCGTTGTAGTACTGACCGAAATCAATTTTCGGTCAGTACTGTAACGACCGAAAATTGTTTTCAGTCGAAATTTTTTTTTATATATTATTTATTTTGATTATTTATTTATATTATTTATTTGGATTATTTATTTGTATATTTTATTTGGATTATTTATTTGTATTATTTATTGGATTATTTATTTGTATATTTTATTTGGATTATTTATTTTTATTATTTATTTGGATTATTTATTTGTATTATTTATTTGGGTTATTTATTTATATTATTTATTTGGATTATTTATTTGGATTATTTATTTGTATATTTTATTTGTATTATTTATTTGGATAATTTATTTTTATTATTTATTTGAATTATTTATTTGTATATTTATATTCGAAACGGAATAAGTATGCAAACAAATATTGAAAACATATATAAAATCCGTCCGATACAATAAAAGATAAAAAAAACAATAGCAACAGCGTCAAGGGGCCTGGCGCCACCGGTCGTTGATGTCATTCAGCCTCTGTCGGAACTCGTCCGTACGCGTCGTTTCACCACGATGCAGACTGGCTAGCATGTCCGAACTCAAGCTGTACATCGTGCTGTACCACTGCACATAGCAATAATACGTACGATTACACATATAAATAAAAAAAAATCGACATAAGATTTAATTACATACGTAGTCGGCGTGGCTGCGCGGGGTATGCATGCCGATGAGGATCCCTGCTCCGTCGAAAGCAGGCGACGATGAGAATGCATCTCATACCAGTCCATGTACCCTCCAACGGTTTCACCAAGGTACTGCGCGGTGGCACGATTGAGGTACGAGAGGTTGAGGATGGAGGCGTACGGGAACTGACGCCAAGCATGTTCTGCTGCATCGACAGAATGATGCACCTTATACCTCGTCGGGTCTGCTGGCATGACCGCCTTCCGTGGCGGATTCATCGGCGGCGGGATGACCTGCACGTACCCCAACTGGCGCAACACTCTCGAGGGCGAGTAGGGCTCAACGATGTCGCGATATATAACCCGTCCCATGAAAATCGTCCTCAGCTGCTGCGACATTGGATCGGGACCGTACGGCAGCCAAGCAACCTGAAAACATTTAAAAAATTGTATATCATCCCACGAAAATATAGACTTAAATTGTTAAGATACCTCGCTTGCAGACACGACATCTATCTGACGGCGGATAGCAATCAAGCGGTGGACCGTCCGCTCTGGCTGACATACAGACCACATGCGTGATCGTGCCTCGCCAGGCTCCACATGATGGGGGAGACGGTGTGGGCGAAAGCATGGGAAGTACTCGTAGATCCACGCCTGCAGTAACGAGAGGCACCCAGCTAATCCCCTCGCATCCGCCCTGCTTGCCATTCCAAGCCGGCGATAAAGGTAAGCGAGAACGGCCGAACCCCACGAGTAACCACTGGCAGAGGGCAACGACCGGTAGAACTCGTGCATGATGTCCGGCTTCACCCGGCTCCCGCTACCGTCGACGAACAGCGTCGACCCCAGCAGAATCCACAACCAAGCGATCGCCTGCAACCCCGTCGGCCGCCTCTCCAACATCTGCTGCATCACGTCGTTAATTAGAAGCCCACCGCCTCTCCAACCCTCCCTGAGCGCGTCCGCGGAGATGCCCATAATCTCCCTCGCCGCCATCTTCTGGTCGCCGGCGTCTGGTGTCCCCGATACCGTCGTCCCGTCGATCGGGATACGCAGGATCTGCTCGACGTCGTGGAGCATGATCGTCATCTCCCCCCACGGCTTGTGGAAGGTGTTCGTGTCTGGATGCCAGCGCTACACAAAAGCGCTGAGGAGAGGCTGGTCCAACTGACCCATCATAGCATCCGTGAGGTGCGCAAGCCCCGTGCCATCGATCTGGCTCCGCGTCTCCGGCGGGAACTTGGAGTATCAATTCTTCAGCTTCCCAAGCACTAACCCCCGCTGCTCGCACTTCAGCAGGGGTCTCTCCTCCTCACCCGTCCAGATGCGGGGCGCGATGTGCCCCAGATAACTACGGATCACCTCGTCATCATATGGACCACCGGGCTGTGGCCCCTGCACCCTCCACGAATCGTCATATGTGACCCTGGATCGCTTGCTCCATATTTCATTTTTCACGAATAACGCAAAAATAAATTTAATTTCTTTTACGTATTTTAAGACACGACATCGCACGTCAGTTTATAGAGGAGAATGGAATTACCTGAGGAGGCCGGTGGCAGATCGTCGCCGGATGACTCAAACGATGCTCCATCATCCGGCACACCATAATCCAACGGGGGGGGGGGGGGTCTACTGCTTCCTCCGGGTAGGGTCTTTCCACCCTTGGTCTGTAATTAAATAATCCAAATAAATAATATAAACAATATATACAAATAAATAATACAAATAAATAATACACATAAATAACCCAAATAAATAATACAAATAAAATAAACCAAATAAATAATATAAATAAAATATACAAATAAAATATACAAATAAATAATACAAATAAATAATACACATAAATAACCCAAATAAATAAACCAAATAAATAATATAAACAAAATATACAAATAAATATACAAATAAATAATACAAATAAATAACACACATAAATAACCCATATAAATAATACAAATAAATAATATAAATAAATAATATAAATAAAATATACTGTAATTAAAAGATTTAAAAAAAAAATCGACCGAAATAAGATTTCGGTCGGTACTGTAACCGACCGAATTTTGATTTCGGTCGGTACTATACCGACCGAAACCTGATTTCGGTCTCTACTGTACCGACCGAAGCATGATTTCGGTCGGCACTGTAACCGACCGAAGCAGATTTCGGTCGGGACTGTAACCGACCGAAGCATGATTTCGGTCGGCACTGTAACCGACCGAAATCAATTTTCGGCGGTTACAGTACTGACCGAAATTATGTTTCGGTCAGTACTGCAATGACCGAAAATTAATTTCGGTCGGTTTTTTTTTTTTTCGCCGAACGTAAATACGTTAATTTGGCTTACCAGTCGTGAAAAAAAGCCCTTTCCCTTTCCTAGTCCCTGTCGGCGATCCATTGCGATTTCAGTTTTTTTTTGGTCTGATTTGGATATGCGATTTGAAAAGTGTTGTCTGGACAGAGCTTTAAATAGATATTTTTTCTTGTTTATTATAATTTTCTCTTTTTAAATTAATTTAAATATCATAAGGGCAAAATCGTCTTTTTCTAGCCCTTTAGGGGGCGGTAACAAGTAAAAAGGGGGCGGTAAATAGTAATCCCCGAGACAAATCAACGGGTCGCTATAATAAACCATCATACAACGTCGGAAATTACCAAACTCATGCTCGAGTGGCGTTAGATGTGGGTAATGGGCCGGGCCCATTACCGACCCATTTAAAATGGGCTGGTCCGGTTTTCGGAACCTGGAACTGTGGATTACCGGAACCAGAACTGGCGCCGTTGGCAACGGGGCTATCTATTTTTTTTATTCTGAATACTTTGAAAATTACCATTTTACTCCCAACCCAAAATTCTATAAATACCACCTCATTTTAACCATTTTTCCTCACAATTACATTCAAATCTCTCCCTCTCTATCTCTCAAAACACTCTCGAAAATTATTATTATTATTATTATATTATTAGCGATAATAATTATTATATTTACACTACTATATACACTCACTTATTATTACAAATATTATAATTATTATTTTATTGTAGAAAATACTAATGGCGTCGCATCAAGAAATCCTAACCCGAGCGACGAAGTTATATGTTTTTAGGTCACGCCGATACGTTTCGGGGAACCGACGACACCGACGACACCGACAAGGAGACCGAGGTACCGGAACCGGCGGCGACGGACAGGGGACCGAGCCAAGCTTCTAAGGCGACTACAAGAAGGAAGCAACACCACGTGGTCGGCTGTCTAAGGTATGCAATTTTTTCGACTTAGAAATGAATAAAGATAATCCCGCAGTAGGAACCGCTTATTGTAAATTGTGTCGTCATCCCTATCAATTTAAGTCCTCGAATCAAGGTGGGATGGGCTCCATGAAAAAACATCTTGAGAGGGCGCATAATTTTGGGCCGGATCTAAAGCCAGTAGGAACCGAACCTAGACAACAACAAATAAACGTTAGTACGGGTAGGATCTTTGTTATTACTAGGCAAATTTCTAGGAAACCGTTAGTTAAATTCATAGTAATGTGCGAAGAACCCTTTTGCATTGCGAAAAGTGAAGGGTTTATCGAATTCACGAGTACGATACAACCCGGATTCCATAACGTAACCCGTAAAACCCTTAGGGAATATGTCTTAGAATGTTTTAAAGAACACCAGTCTAGCTTAATTAGTCATTTAGCCAACATATCCTGTAGGAGTAGTTTGACTACCGATATTTGAACAAACGTAACTTCGCAATCTTATTTAGTGGTGACCGCCCATTGGATAGATGAAACATGGACTATGCAAAAATGTATTCTTTCCCTAGGTCCCCTAGATTCGCAACATACAGGAACCACGATTTCGAACTATGTCATGAACGTCGTTAACAATATCAAATTCAAGATAAGCTTATGTCTACCACTTTAGATAATGCTTGTTCGAACACAGTACAGTAGCGATAGAGATCCTTCATAGGCATGTTAGGTTACCCTTAGATGACCGACTACTTCATGTTAGGTGCGCTTGCCACATAATTAACTTTTGTGTGCAATGCGCGTTCGATGAAATCTTGGGAGATATCATCGATAAATTTAAGGTGATAGGAAAGTTACTACGTGAACGCCGATACGGACAGTCGTGAAGCAAACCGTGCAAGCCGCCGGACTTTTATACAAGAAGCTCCTTTGCCAGTCCCTAGGTGGAACTCGTTATACCACCTCCTCGGCCCTTTCATGCGCTAAAAGGACTTGGTGGTGCCATTTTGGAACTAGTTCGCAGTCGACAGCAACTCCAGGTATGGTTACGAGACGTCGATTGTGACATCGCAGGTTTGGTTGTGTCGATACTTGAAGTATTCAACGAGGCAATGGAATCATTACTGAAGATAAAAGTGTGCCTAAGAGGGGGGTGAATTAGGCTTATACAAAATTATGCTTCTTTTCAAGAATCATACGATGTAGTGACCTAGAGATGTCTACTTATGCAAGTGATGCAGATGCCTAATATATCCTAGTTCGTCAGGTGTGTATGGTTTTGTCTCACAGTAAAAAGGAAATAACTGAAAAGTAAATGCGAGATAGGATTTTTATAGAGGTTATATCCTGAACTGGGTTACTCCTCTCCTTGAGGTTTCCTCAAGAGTTTAATCAATCACTATAATGTCACTTTAGCTGGTTACAAAGCTGATTAATTGGCCCTATACACAACCGAAACAAGCCGCACACCAGACACCATAAGTTACCGCACGCCGAGTTTCGCTCCTGGGAATCTCCAATTCCTGACAGGAAACAGCTCGCTACCGAAGGGCCCCCGGAACTCGTTCTTCCCTTCACGTTCGTCAAAGTCAATCAATCAAATCTTTCCTAAAAATAATATCCTAAGAAGTATAAGGAAAGATATTTGATTCTGAACAAGTAAATCAATGGGATGCATTCAAAAAATCGTAGATGAGACTTTATTCAGGAATAAACGGACTCAACGGATATATCACATTCCATATATAGACAGCATATTTTCCTTATATGACTGAGTTCGTTATTTCCATAAATAGCACAAAATGATATATCCTAGCATGTGAGACGTCTATAACATGTGATCACATAGTTTCACCAATAAATCACAGAATCACATGTCAATCAAATATTTGACACTGTAACCATTTTATAGCTCATTATTCATGCATGGTCAAATATTAACATGTACTTAGACATTATATTGATCATTTATCGAATTGCTTAATTTATAGACCTAACGTCATTACAATTACATAGTTCATCAAAACTCTCTAACGCTCATGGAACAAAAATGTTAACAATTACCGACGTCCCCATTGTTTATGCTGAACCTCTTCGCCATGTGTTACAAGTTCGTTGAATTTCGGAGTAATCCATACTTGGGGAGTTTCATCCAAAACATGGAAAAGAAGTTCAGGAAGTATTTGAAAAAAAATCCCAATAGTCCACGATTTGACTGGTTTACTCGACCCTAGTTGCGGTTTGGACTCGTTTGATATTTTTTTCAATTATTACGCTCAGTTTCTTGGAAAGAACGTTGACGACCAAAAGGCGTCAATTCACGATTCTCTCCAAGAAACTTTTTCTTTTTATGCAGCTGAGCAGGGACACAGTGTTGAGCCGCCCATACCAGCGACCGAAGTCGGATCGTCGGAAGGACTTGGCGGCGCAATTGGACTACTACGAAGATTAATGGCACAAAAGACGAAAGTAAAACGCGGGTCGGGGTCGAACACAAACGAGATCCAACTCTACTTGAGCCACAACTTCCAGACTCCTGAGAAATTCGACGGTTTGGGATGGTGGAAGTCGAACACGACACTTTATCCGACCCTATCCGCCATCGCTCGAGTTACCCGTGCAAGCGTCTAGTGTCGCCTCCGAGTCCGCCTTCTCTACATCCGGCCGAATTATCGGAGATCGAAGCGCGAGCCTTAGCCCGACTTTGCTCGCAATGCTAAAATTATTGAAGGACTGGTATTTGGCTGAATCTTGTAATAAAATTTTCGGAATTTTTTTAAAGTCCAAAACAATTTGGAAATTGTTTCTAAGTTTAAAAAAAATTAATGGGCCGAACCGGAACAAGAACCGGAACCGGACCATTTACGGTCCGTGGTTCAGCTCCGCGGTTCCAGTCCGGTCCCGGAAAATGGTCGCGAAACCGGAAGCAGTACTGTAGCGGAACCGGTTGAACCGGAACCGGCGGAACCGGAACTGGTACTGTAGCGGAACCGGCCCAACCGGTCCATTACCCACGTCTTAGTGTCGTTGACCTGAAATTTATGTGCCATGTAGGTGGCATGCGGTGCGGAGAAAGAGGCAAACTAAGCAGCATCAGAAGTTATTAAGAATTAGACTATCGTCGATTTGTTTCTCATACGAGGATTATATCAAGAATCTCTTATGTACAAATAAGACAACGGATTGTATGAACTCAGATAGAAAAAAAATACTTATTGAAATTTACATGGTTCGATTATGAAAATACCTACATCCACGGGAAATCAAGAAGATGATATTGGCACTGCTTTTCAGGTGTTTACAGTATAGCTATGAGCTCTACAAGTTTCATGTTTACAACCTCTAATATATTCAGTCTACAAGAGGTTACACATGCTCAAACTTGGTTGTGCATCAAACTGATAATGAACATAACCTGATGCATAAGACGCTGATGTTTGTTGATAGATAGTTGTAAGTTTTAATTATAGTTTCAGGGTCATTAGAGTAATTTACAGAGTTAAGTCAGTTGTGCTATGCTTTCTATTTCAAGGTTGTAATCGTGTGTTTTGGGACAGTTATGTTATATCAGTGTTATAGAAAAAAGATCATTGTGATCTCAGGAGTTCTCGCAATCTGAGCATTTTCCCATCTCAATCTGTGTTGATTAGTGCATCAGTTGGTATCAGAACCAATGGCGGATACGAACCGTGGTCGAGGTAGGGGTCGAGGCCGAGGTCGGGCTCGTGGTGTCGATCACGAGAACGAGGAACCGCCAAACCGCCGTCGAGACCAGCGAGATCTAGAGATTGCAGCAATGGGGAGACGAATTCGAGAATTAGAGCGCCAACTCGCACATGCAAGGTTGGGTTCTACAAATGGTAACGAAGGCGAAGGGTCGAAGACCATCCACTCTTTTGAGTCAGGCGAAGAAGACGAGGAATATAACCCGTGGGGGATTCCGAATTGGGGGCGACATCACAGATTTCGTCGTGCGCCTGATCAATCATTTCAAAACCTCGGGATGAAGATTGACATTCCGGAGTTTGACGGGAAATCTCATCCCGATGAATTTATCGATTGGTTGCACACTGTCGAACGGATTTTTGATGTCAAAAATCTGACCGACGACCAAAAAGTTAAGTTAGTAGCCATAAAGTTGAGGAAACATGCCTCGATTTGGTGGGAACACGTGAAGAATCAGCGCCTTAGAGATGGAAAGCCAAAACTGCAAACTTGGGACAAAATGAAGAAGAAGCTAATGGGCAAATTCCTACCCATCCAATATAGACAGGAAGCTTTTATCGAGTATCGTAATTTTAAGCAACGAGGTCTGACTGTGGAGAAGTATACGAATGAGTTCGATATTCTGCGCATGCGATGCGATATGGTTGAAGAGGATGAACAAATCGTCGCTCGATATCTGGCGGGCTTGAAGCAAGAAATATCTGATGTTGTTTACCTTCAACAATATTATACGTATGATGATGTTTGTAGACTTGCCTTAAAAGTCGAATCACAGCAAGGTAAAAGGGCCGTTCAGTCCAAGTTTCAAAATCACTTTTCGAGGGCGGAGACTAATACGGGCGTATCTCCTTCGAATACTAATCATACGTCTACAACCACTCAGACTCGAGTTACTAAGCTTTATCCGGAAAAGGGACAATTTAGCAAGGGAGGATCCGTGGCGAACAGACAATGTTTTAAGTGTCAAGGTCTAGGCCATCTTATTGCTGACTGTCCTAACAGGCAGATTATTACTTTGATCGAAGAAGACATGGAACCAACATATGATAATTATGGGGATGGCAATGAGAACCCTCCATTAGAAGACGAGGAAATAACTTATGCTGATTCTGGCAAGTCTTTGGTAGTTCGATGAACACTAAGTGTTGTTGCTAATGAGGAAGATGAGTCATGGCTGAGACATAATATATTCCATACCAAATGCACCTGTAGCGGAAAGGTATGTAATATGATTATTGACGGGGGTAGTTGCGAAAACGTGGTATCCAACATGATGGTGGAGAAGTTGGGACTAAGCACAGAAGACCATCCACAACCTTATAAATTATCTTGGTTTAAGAAGGGCAATGAAGTGAAAGTGTCAAAGTGATGCCTTGTAAAGTTCTCAATTGGGAAGAAATATGCTGATGAGGTTTGGTGCGATATAGTTCCTATGGACGCGTGTCATATTCTATTGGGCAGACCTTGGCAATTCGATAGAAGAACGAAGCATGATGGATTCAAAAACACCTACACGTTTCGTAAAGATGGAGTGTCTATTACCCTTGGTCCTTCGGTTTTACGAAAAGAGGCCAAAAGTCATTTACTGTCTCGGTTCGACTTTCAGAGGGAGTTAGAAAAGACGACTGAGGTGTTTGCGTTGGTGTTGACAGAAGCTAATAGTGACGGTCCAGAACTCCCTCACGAGATCTCATCATTAGTGGAAGAGTTCGCTGATGTAGCGCCAATGGACTTGCCACGTGGATTACCACCTATGAGGGACATCCAACATTGCATCGATTTTATTCCAGGGGCTGTTATTCCTCACAAGACTGCTTATCGCATGAGTCCCAAAGAACACGAAGAGTTACAGCGACAAGTGCTTGAGTTGTTGGACAAGGGTCATATCCAAGAGAGCATGAGTCCATGTACGGTACCAGCATTATTGGTTCCAAAGAAGGATGGTTCATGGCGGATGTGCATCGACAGCCGAGCCGTAAACAAAATCACCATCAAATACCGCTTTCCTATTCCTCGATTTGATGATCTAATTGATCAATTACATGGAGCGACGATCTTTTCGATTGACTTACGGAGCGGGTATCATCAGATATGAATCCGACCTGGAGACGAATGGAAGACCGCCTTCAAGACTCGAGATGGTCTATACGAATGGAGGGTGATGCCGTTCGGACTATCTAATGCGCCAAGCACTTTCATGCGGCTTATGAATCAGGTCTTTCGTCCCTTTATTGGTCATTCTTGGTGGTTTATTTCGACGATATTTTGGTATACAGTTCATCTGAAGAGCAACATTTGCAACACTTATGGAGAGTTTTTGAGGTTTTACGAGCACAGAAATTGTATACTAATACCACTAAGTGTCACTTTCTCGCTAGCGAGGTGACATTTCTTGGATACATAGTGTCCAAGGAAGGTATTAAAATGGACCCAACAAAAGTGGAAGCCATCACAGAGTGGCCGACTCCGACGAGCATTCATGAGATTCGAAGTTTTCACGGTCTGGCGTCATTTTATCGGAGATTCATTCGCAACTTCAGCACCATCATTGCACCTATCACTGATGGCATGAAAGGGGGTAAATACTGTTGGACCAAAGAGGCTGAAAATGCGTTTCAGTTGCTGAAGCAGAAAGTAACCGAAGCACCGGTTTTGGTCTTACCAAATTTCGAAGAAATTTTTGAAGTACACTGTGATGCATCCGGTGTGGGTATTGGTGGTGTATTGAGTCAGAACAGTAGGCCACTGGCATTCTTCAGTGAGAAGTTGAATGAGGTTAAACTCAAGTACGCGACGTATGACAAAGAATTTTATGCGATCGTGAGGAGCCTCGAGTATTGGCGTCACTATCTCATTTCCAAAGAGTTCATTTTATTCTCTGATCATGAGGCGCTGAAGCACATCAATGGACAGCACAAACTGAAGCCGCGACATGCTAAAGGGGTTGAGTTTTTGCAAGCCTATACTTTCTCTATTAATCACAAGGCTGGAGTGCTGAACAAAGTAGCAGATGCGCTGAGTCGAAAGTCTTCCTTGTTATCAACCATGCGAGTTCAAGTGAACGGGTTTGATACATTCAAAGAGTTGTACGAGGATGATCTTGACTTCGCAGATATTTGGCAGAAGTGTGAATCGCGTCCCTTTCAGCAGTTTGCTCGACAAGACGGATTTCTTTCAGAGGCAACCGAATATGTATTCCTAAGTGTTCTTTGAGGGAGTCAATTATCGCCGAGGGACATGCTGGAGGACTTGCGGGACATTTTGGGGTTGATAAGACACTTGCGTGTTTACAACACCATTTTTATTGGCCTAGGATGGATCGTGATGTGGCTCGCTTTATCAGGAGATGCATGCCGCATAGCCAAAACTCGGAGCAGCAATGCGGGACTATATCACCCTCTACCAGTTCCTATAGCCCCATGGGAAGATTTCAGCCTTGATTTTGTTCTTGGGCTACCCAAAACTCAAAGGAACAAGGATTCGGTTTTGGTGGTGGTGGATAGGTTCTCGAAAATGGCGCATTTCATTGCCTGCAACAAGACTAATGATGCTTCGCTGGTTGCTCGTTTGTTTCTGCAGGAAATTGTTAGATTGCATGGGGTACCCAAAACCATTACCTCTGATCGAGATGTGAAGTTTGTAAGCCATTTCTGGCGTACCCTATGGCGAAAACTGGGCACTCAACTACAGTTTAGCTCGTCTCACCACCCTCAAACTGATAACGGAGGTGGTCAATCGAAGTTTGGGAGTTGAGAAGTTTGGTTGGTGACAGTCCGCGCCAATGGGATCTCGCCTTACCGCAAGCAGAATTCACATATAACCGATCGCAAAGTCGGACCACGGGAAAACATCCATTTGAGGTTGTGTACGGATTCAACCCAATCACTCCACTCGAGCTCACATTGCTGCCCGTTAAAAAGAGTGGTATTCAATGTGGGAGAATTATTCTGGATTCATCTTAGAAAAGCTCGTTTTCCCACGGGCAGATACGGTAAACTACAACCTCGAGCTGACGGACCATTCCGAGTGCTTGAGAAGATCAATGACAATGCGTACAAGATTGATTTGCCGGGCGACTATAATGTTTCAGGTACTTTTAATGTCGCAGATTTATCACCATATATTACAGATGACGAACATGAGACAGATGAAGTAGCAATGCTTGCTGGTGGAAAGGCAGATCTAGGGCGAATCTTTTCTCAGCAGGGGAGAATGATGCATAAGACGCTGATGTTTGTTGATAGATAGTTGTAAGTTTTAATTATAGTTTCAGGGTCATTAGAGTAATTTACATAGTTAAGTCAGTTGTGCTATGCTTTCTATTTCAAGGTTGTAATCGTGTGTTTTGGGACAGTTATGTTATATCAGTGTTATAGAAAAAAGATCATTCTGATCTCAGGAGTTCTCGCAATCTGAGCATTTTCCCATCTCAATCTCTGTTGATTAGTGCATCATAACCTCTTATTTAGCCTGATCAATAGCGCTTTCCACTCTATTTAAAGCTCTCACTTAATAAACCATCACCATCAGCAGCAGCTTCACTGGCTAAAAAATGATTTTAATTCCCTCAAGAACTTTTTCCCCATGGATAAAACATTTTTATCCTTTTACCATCAATAGTAGTGAAATGGAGAAAACTTCAGCAATATGCTCATCAAGCCTCATTCGTCCTTATTGAATCATGTTTATTTGTGTACTTCATCACAATACTTTACTGACATGTGATACACATATTTTCGTACATTTATCTTTATAATAATTAAGTAGTTATAGGGCATATTAGCAAAGATTTTGCATGATTATTGATGTTTACGCGTGTTTCTACCTCGTAGGACTTCAAGACGATGAGTGAAGCGATAAAGAACGGAAAATGAAGGCCATGGAACCCTTCTTCACCGTTTTCCTTTCGGCCCTCTTCGTTGGTGAGGTTAAAAAAAGCACTTATACGCTTGGGTTTCGATTCGTGTGCGTTTCTAATGGCTCGGTCGATTGGATTAAACCCCTGCCCTTCTATATGGGTCGTGTCTTCTCTCGCGCCTATCGTCGGCGGCGTGGCACTTGCATCATTTACGAAAGTCTCCTTTAACTGGTATGAAATAAACGATCACTAAGGGTGCGTTTGGTATAAAGAATTCATGCGTGGAAAAACGCAGAAAACTAAGTTGGTAGATCCAACAACAATTGTTCTCGCTCAATCGTTGTACCTCCACACATTTTCTTTATCTGATTGAGTTCCGCAAACCAAACGCACCCTAAAATCAGGATTTTAAATTTCTTTGATAACATAAACAGGATTGGATTTGGGATCGCAATGGCTTCTAACCTTACAAACCAAACACGAAATGTTTTCAGCAAGAAGTTCACGATCATAAAAGGAGGTAATAATCCATGTATATGCTTACGAACATAACTACGATAATATATTTAGAATGAGGAAGAACGAAACATAACTGCTTCACTCTTCATGTTAGGAAAAGCTCGACAACGTCAATCTCTTCTCTGCAATAATGGATACTTCGTTCTTATTGTCAACACCCGCCGCCATCGTCTTGGAAGGCAAGTCAGGGTTTGAAAGTAAGAGATGTGTTTGACGAGCTATTATATGCAGGTTTCTGGTTCCACAGTTACTAGCAAGTATTCTAAATCATCCACGTACCTTGACATAGTTTTCCATGCGGAACATTCGCGTTAGTAGCCAACTTAATCATTTGCAGGTTTCTTACATGATACTGCAAATGGTGTTCCCCGTGACACATCAGTGGAGAACATTCTTAAGAGAGTGGCCGTCATTTTCTCCTCCGTTATCTTCTTCGAGACGCAAGTGTCGCTGGTAAACGCATTGTGTATGTTGACCGTTTTGGTCCAATATAGAGTTTTGATGGACTATGTAATTATAATGACGTTAGGTCTATAAATTAAGTAATTCGATTTGTGATCAATATAACGCAAGTTCATGATAATATTCGACCATGCATGATATATGAGCTAAAATTGATTAAATTATTGAACATTTGATTCGCATATGATTTTGTGATTTGTTGATGAGACTATGTGATCACCTGTTATAGGCAGACTTGCCCAAATTCAACCGTAACCGGCGGTTGAAACCGTCAATCGGCACAAACCGTAACCGGCACAAACCGTAACCGGCGACCGTAAATGGACGGTTACGGGGCGGTTGGTCCGTTCGATCAACCGCCAACCGCTGGTCGAAAACCGCCGGTTACACGGTTAACCGGCGGTTGGTTTTTAAAAGAAAAAATTTCAAATTTTGAAATTTGAAAATGCCGCCCATTTAAAAAAAAATTAAAAAAATAATAATAGCCGTTGTAACCGGCGGTTAACCGGGCTAATCGGCGGTTAGCCGAGCAAACCGCCGGTTACAACGGTTCCCCAAACCCTAATTCTATAAAAAAACCCACCCAAACCCTAAAATTCTCTCTCATTCTCTCTCTACCTCCCTAACTCTCTCATCTCTCAAGCTCTCTCTCTCTCAAGCTCTCTCTGTCCACGCACCACCACGCGACGCCACCACCACCGGCCACCCACCTCCACGCACCGCCGCCACACCACGCCACCTCCCACCACGCGTCACCACCGCCCGCCGCATCCCACAGCCGCGCCACCTCCCACCACGCGCCACCACCATCCGCCACCTCCCATCGCCGCGCCACCTCCCACCACGCGCCACCACCCGCGCCGCCCGTCGCCTCCCACCGCCGCGCCACCTTCCACCGCCAAGCCACCACCACGCCGCGCCACCACCCCGCACCGCTAGGGATGGCAATGGGCGGGTTCGGGGCTTGTAATGGACATACCGGCCCCATACCAAATTCTCATTCTTAGTACCATCACCACTAATTCACCGCTTGTGATGAATTGGTTTGGGGATGGGTAATCACCGTTCGGGATCGGGTTCCCCGTGGGGGATTCGGGTTCCCCATATTCATGTATATCCTATAAATTAATTTATTTTTTTGCAACAAAAAGCATAAACTAAGTAATATAGACAACTTAATATGTAAAATTAGAGTATAAAAAACTGAAAATAATATGTAATTGAAATATTCGTGTATTGTGAAGAATATATATTGAAAGTAGAAATTTTTTGTTTTAAATATGATCCTGAATATAAAAGGATGGTATTCAGAATTCTTGATCCAAATTAGTTTTTCATAGTATTTATTAATAAATCGAATCGGGGAATGATGAATCACCATTTGATTCAAACGGGGCCGGTTTCGGGGCTGGGGATCGGTGAGAAACATAATTACCATCCCCATCCCGTCCCCGCTCTTTCACCAACGGGGAATCACCGTCAACTCCCCATCCCCATTTGACCAGGGATTCCCCGTCCCAATAGCATCGGGTCCCAACGGGGATGGTTCACCGTGGGAATTTTGCCACCCCTACGCGCCGCCTGTCGCTTCCCACTGCTGCTGCCCACCGCCGCGCCACCTCCCATCGCCGAGCCACCACCACGCTACGCCACCACCCCGCGCCGCCAGTCGCCTCCCACCGCCGCGCCACCTCCCACCACCGAGCCACCACCCTGCGCGGCCAGTCCTCCCACCGCCGCCCACCGCCGCGCCACCTCCCACCGCCGAGCCACCACCACCCCGCGCCGCCGCTGCCAGCACCGCTGCCCGCGCCGCTGCTCGCTGCCTGCGCCGTGCCGCCTCGCCCCTTCGGTATCGTTTTTTGCCGTTTCATTCTTTTATCTCACCATACTTTTTGTATCCGTGTGTGTCGAGTATTTTTAGATGGATCGTGGTCACGGCCGTCGTGGTTCTCGTGCGTCGAGGGCCAGCAATGGAAAGCAAGTCGTTGGTAGTTCGTCGCAATCGCAAGATGACTACTAACAGTACGACCCGAACGTGTTGTTGGATCCCGCCGGCGTGCTCGGCGACGACCTCAACGAGGACGCAAACGCCACCGAGTTCGAGCAGTCACCCCCCGGTTTTGAGCCGTCTCCGGGAGCAAGCTCGCATGCCGCGCAACGGACGGAGGCGGAGGAGGCGGATCCGAAGACCGAAGAGCCTACGCAAACCGCCGCCGCCCGGCAGCTACAGTCGGACATCTTTGCGGTACACTTCAAGAAGGTAGACTAGTATAGTCAACCAATTTATAGCTATTTGTAACTACTGTCCCAAGGAATATAATTTTAGAAAGGGAGGCGGATATGGGTCAATGAATTCTCATCTCCGTTCGAAACACCCGACTAAGTTAGGTATAGCACAAAACCAACAACAAATGTTCGGAGGTACGGATTCGTCCGCGTCGGGACCCGCCGGCGGGAGCGGAAGCGCAACGTCGTTGTTTCATTACAAAGAGGACGTTGCGCGACGGGAGCTTGCGAATTTCGTAGCCGCGAACTACCATTTCGATTTGCCGATGATCCGATCTAGGAGCAGATGCAGTCTATACGCTACGCAATCACCTACCTGATGCGACACCCGTCTTTGTGGAAGAAGTGGAAGCGTTTCTGCGCTAGAGAGGATGTACCAGCCAAGAAGTTTAGTTTACACGTACCCACCAGGTGGAACTCCACCTACAAGTTGTTGTACAGTTCGATGGAATATCAGACACAGCTATGCAACTTCTTTGCCGAAAATACAGTGTTATCGTACATTTTAGTTCCAGATATGTGGGACCTGTGCAACAGTTTATATGAGATACTTCAAGTATTTTACGACGCCACCGAGGCGATGTCGGGTTCATATTACCCGACTTCCATACTTGCATTAGATCATTGCGTTAAAGTCGCAATTATACTCGACGGGCTTCGGTTTGATCCAGTAGTCGGTGAGGCCGTTGGGAACATGACTACCAAGTGGCTCAAATATTTTTTTGAGTTACCGGATATCTTCATTATAGCGAAGATATTGGATCTGAGATGGCGTTTAGAGGGTACGAGTAGACTACTAGAATGCTATTATACGAAGGTATCGTCGGACAGGGTAGTCGATAGCATTTATTGGCAGAGCGTACTCTATCGAGTGCATGGCTCTTTGAAGGACCTCTTTAAAGAGTATAAGCCCGATTTTGGCCACGACTCGTCTCGATCGGGATCGGGGCACGGTCAATTACTAGTAGTCGATCTTCACGATTAGCTGACTACTACGACATCCTCAACGCAAACAAGCGTCCGAGGTCTTCCCAAAACCCCTACATAGAACTCGATAACTTTATATCGACGACTTTCGAGTTCGAGGACGAAGATGAGTTCAACGTCCCTAGATGGTGGTCGGGAGTGTCGCCAACGTAACGTTGGCGAGGATCTCTCGGGAGATCCATGCTGTCCCGGTTTCGATCGTCGCGGTGGAGCATGCTTTTAACATGGGTAGTTTGACCTTGAGCGAGAAGCGTTCGAACTTGAGTGTTGACAACCTCGAGTACCAATGTCTTATCGACGATTGGACTCGAGTTGAGTATCACACCCAAGATGAGCGTGCCAGCGACTCGCCCGACGACCTTTTCGAGGACACCACCGGCACGAAGACAAGCGGCGGCAACGGCGGGCGACAGCGAGGATTATTAGAGGCATTTGGCGAGGCGTGGATTCCACATCAACAAACAAGCCCGAAAAAAGATAAGTATCCAACTCTTATTTTTTTTCGTACAAATATTTATAATGTTTATATTACTAACTAATGAATTGTTATTTTCAGGTAGTAATTTATTTGAACAAGCCTATTACGACGACGAAGCCCGAAAAAGATAAGTATCCAACTCTTATATTTTTTTGCGTACAAATATTTATTATGTTTGTATTGCTAACTAATGAATTGTTATTTTCAGGTACTAATTGATTTGAACAAGCCTAACGACGAGTCACGACGAAGCCCGAATAAATATAAGTAAATATTTCTATAATTGCTTCTTGTTCTTCTCTTAAAATTAAACTTACAATGTAACTCATATTTATGCATTTTTTTATAGAGAAGAAGATTACGAAGAAGAGGGGTTTCGGTAAGTGCAGTGCAAGTAAGTTAGCAACGTGTGATCTCGGGATGCTTTGACGGATCATACTTGAGAGTTGATTCGTCAGAGCTCCAGAGATCATGCCCCGCTTTCTCGCATGCACTGCACTTGCTGTAAAGTGGCAAGTGCAATCAAGTTAGTAACGTGTGATTTCAGGATGCGTTGACGGATCATACTTGGTAGTTGATTCGTTAGCGTTCTTGAAATCATTCGTTGCTTCCCCACATGCACTTGCTGAAGTCCGGTACTTCAAGATTTGCGAAGATCAAACCGGAGCTGGACGGAGACTGATTTAATTTATATTTATGTATTGTATTGTATTGTATTGTAATAGTTAATTAAAATTTTGTACTATTGTAAAATGTTGTAGATTTTTTTAAGTGTCTTACAAATTATATAGTAGATTTCGATACATAATTCGATCAAATAATATACTAAACCAAACTTTATTCAAACATTAATTAAAAAAAATTAAAAATAAAAATAAAAAATCGGCGGTTGTAACCGCCGGCTAACCGGGGACGGCAAACCGGCAACCGCCCCCGGCCGGTTAGACGGGACTAACCGCCAACCGCCGGTTACGATTAACCGGCGGTTGGGCATGTCTAGTTATAGGCAGCCATGTGATAGGATATATCGTTCTGTGCTATATATGGAAATAACGCATGAGATATCCTGCTGAGTTATATATGAAAAATATGTTGTTTATATATGGAAAGTGATATATCTGTTGAAAACCAGTTATTCCTGGACGAAAATCACATATCCGATTCTTTGCATGCTTTCCACTGAATGTAATGTGCAATATTGAATTGATATCTTTCCTTATGCTGATTGGAATATTATATTTAGGAAAGATTTGATTTGATTGACTTTGTGGATAAGATGCTATGTGCTCAAAATGGATGTGATCTCTGAAATATGGAAAGTTGTGGCATGACAGTTTGAATCGTGATAGCTTAATCTGATCTGATATTATGTGCTAAATATGGAAAATATGTTGATTTGATACTAAGTGCTAAATATGGAATTGATATAATTCTATCTCGTATACTACGTGAAAAGTAATCTGGATTGACTTATTCTATAAACTGATAGCAGGGAATCACATATGGAAAGTTCTGATTGCTTCGAAACACACCAAGTCACGCGCGAGCCGAGCATGTTCCAAGGGGCCAGGGACGCCTAAAGAGTTGCTGAATTTTCTGTACGACATAGAAGCTTACTTTCATGGAGCGAGAATAGCCGACAATGAGAAGGTGGACGCGGCTCTGAACTACCTTGACGGGGACGCAAAGCTGTGGTGGCGGACTCGACTTTCGGCGGACGAACAACTCAACCGGCCAAGGCTGGCCAATTGGGAGGAGTTCAAGCGAGAGTTGAAGGCCCAGTTCTACCCGGCAACACCGCATTGGTGACGCGTGAGGCGGTGCGGCGTTTGAAGCAAACCGGGAGCGTAGGCGATTACGTGAGACAGTTCTCTTCTCTGATGCTCTACATTACGGACATGTCGGAGGCGGATAGGTTATTCAATTTTATGTCGGGGCTCAAGGGTTGGGCCCAGGCCGAGTTGGCACGCCAAGGGGTGCAAGACCTTACGGCGGCCTATGCGGCGGCCGATCGACTTGTGGAGTTCAAGCCGATCGAAACGCAAGCCGTAGCTAGTGGGGCTGTGGCGGCTTCTTCCAAGAAAGCGATGAAAAAGGAGACCAAGAAGAAAGATGGCAAAAAGGCTAAGAAGGCAATGCTGGCCAAGAAGGCGCAAGCGCGGCCCGCAAACTTGGATGCTACGTTTGCGGCGCGCCCGGGCACATGGCCCGGCAATGTCCGAAACGGACGCGAGCGGCGGGCGTGGTGATCGAGGATGGCGAGGACGAGCCCGAGCCAACAAGGATGGGCCAGATTCGGATGTTGAGCGCGGTGCGGTGCAGCCCTCCGATGAAGAGCCTTATGTTCTTCAAGTGCACGGTCAATGAGAACGACGTCTTCGGACTCATTGATACAGGAGCGAGCCACACGTTCGTGTCGAATCGCTTGATCGGCGATCTTAAGATGGACGTGCACTACCATGGAGGTACGATGAAAGCCATCAATTCCCAACCAGCGAAGGTGGCCGGCTTGGCGCGGGCGGCGCTTAGCGTGGGCACTTGGGCGGGACAGGTCGAACTCACGGTGACCGAGTTGGACGCGACCTAATCTTGGATTGGACTTTATGATAGCTGCGAAGGTGTCGGTGGACCCTTCGAGCAATCGGATCGTGATCAAGAGTGGAGGAAGCGAAGGAGTTGAGTGCAAGCCGCTGAGGGCCGAGGTGGGCGTGGAACGGGTCCGGACCATCTCAGCACTACAACTCCGCGATGGACTTAGGCGGGGCGAGCCGACGTACGTAGCGGCGCTACTACTGGACCATGGCGAAGGCAAAGCAGAGGTGCCGAGCGAGCTGGCAAAGGTGCTTATCGAGTTCGAGGACTTGATGCCGGCCGAACTTCCCAGGGAATTGCCACCTAGACGGGCCATAGACCATCGCATCGAGCTGGAGCCAGGGGCGAAGGTACCAGCGCAGGCACCATATCGAATGAACCCGACAGAGCTGGCCGAGTTAAGGAAGCAATTGGACGAGCTCCTGGAGGCGGGGCTGATCCAACAGTCCAAGGCTCCCTACGGTTCGCCGATTCTGTTCCAGAAGAAGAAGGACGGTTCGATGCGTTTCTGCGTCGACTACCGCACATTGAACAAGGTTACCGTGAAGAACACGTACCCCATTCCGAACGCGCTAGACTTATTCGACGAGTTGGCCAAGGCGGAGTGCTTTTCCAAGGTGGACTTGAGGTCAGGGTACTGGCAGGTGCGGATCGCCGCGAGCGACGAGGCCAAGACGGCGTGTGTGACGAGATACGGGTTGTTTGAGTTCTTGGTGATGCCCTTCGGGCTAACCAACGCACCCGCCACGTTTTGTAACCTAATGAATGGCGTTCTTTATGAGTTCTTGGACAGGTTTGTCGTCGTGTACTTGGACGACATCGTGATCTACTCGCAAAGCATGGCTGAGCATGTGGGACACTTGCGAGCGGTCTTCGAGGCGTTACGGAGACATCGACTCTAACTCAAGCGCGAGAAGTGCGACTTTGGCTTGAGGGAGATCACCTTCTTGGGCCATATAATCTCGAAGGGGCAGATTAGGATGGATGAGAAGAAGGTTCGTTCCGTGGTCGAGTGGGAGAGGCCGAAGAACGTGACGGGGTTGCGATCTTTTCTCGGAATGGCGAACTACTATCGACGGTTCATCAAGGGTTATTAGCACATCGCGAGTCCCTTGACTGACATGCTGAAGAAAGGGGCACGATGGCATTGGTCGGAGAAGGCCGAGGCGGCTTTCGAGGAGTTGAAGGGCGCGTTAGCGACCGAGCCGGTGTTGAGACTGGCGGACTTCACCAAACCATTTGAGGTGCATACGGATGCATCTGGGGCTGCTCTAGGAGGCGTGCTCGTACAGGAAGGTCACCCGATGGCGTACGAGAGTCGAAAGTTCAACGAGACGGAGGGTCGGTATTCGACTCACGAGAAGGAGATGACGACGGTGATCCACTGCTTGGAGACATGGCGGCACTACTTGCTTGGAACGAAGTTCGTGGTGGTCACGGACAACGTGGCCAACACATACTTCAAGACGCAGAAGAAGTTGACTCCAAAGCAGGCGAGGTGGCAAGAATTCTTGGGAGAATTCGACTTCGATTGGATTCACAAGCCGGGTCGGCACAACGATGTGGCCGACGCGTTAAGCCGCAAAGGCGTGGAGGCCTTTGTCAGCTCGTTGAGTGCGGCAACCTCGGACTTCGTGGGCAAGGTGCGCGAGGCGGCCGAGGCGATCAAGGCTTACAAGAAGCTCGTTGAAGAGGTCAACGAGGGAGTGGTGCGACAGTACTGGCTGGAAGATGGGATCTTAGTGGCCAGAGGCGGGCGAGTGCTCGTTCCAGAAAGCGCGTTGCGCCAGGAGTTGCTACGCGAGCACCACGACACATTATGGGCGGGACATCCGGGGATGGACAGGATGTACGCGCTACTTTCTTCCAAGTTCATCTCGACGTGGAGGCCTATGTCCGCACTTGCTTGACATGCCAGCAAGACAAGGCCGAACGGCGTAAGCAGGACGGCTTATTGGAGCCGTTGCCCATACCGACGAGACCGTGGGAGGCGATCTCGATGGATTTTATCACTGCGTTACCTAAGGCACACGGGTGCACTTCGATTCTTGTTGTGGTTGACAGGTTTTCGAAGATGGCAGTGTTCGCACCGGCACCGTACGAGTGCCCGGCGAAGGAGTCGGAGTAGATTTTCTTCAAGCACGTTGTGAAGTACTATGGGGTACCAACGTCGATCGTGAGTGATCGGGACGCGAGGTTTACGGGGCGGTTCTGGACGTTCCTATTCAAGCTTCTTGGGATGAAGTTGAAGTTCTCGACTTCTTTTCACCAGCAAACGGATGGCCAAACGGAGCGGGCAAATCAAACACTTGAAGAATACCTGAGGCACTTTGTGACGGCGAGTCAGACGAATTGGGTCGATCTGCTCGACGCGGCGTAGTTTAGCTACAATCTGCACCGGGCCTCAGCGACGAAAGTCAGCCCATTTGAGATGGTCTATGGCTTTCAACCGAACCAACCAGCGGTGGTTGCTACGTGCATGATCGGGGAGTGTCCTGCGGCGTATAAGTTCGCGTGGTCCATACAGGAGTTGTGGACCCAGGCTAGAGATAGCATGGCCAAAGCACAGAAGCGCATGAAGGAGTACACGGATCGAGACCGGCGAGAGGTCGAGTTCCAGGTAGGCGACCAAGTGCTTCTGAAGCTTCGGCCGCACATGTGGAGGACGGCGCCAGCCAGCAAGAAGGAGCATCTTGCGCGTGGGCTGATGCCGAAGTACGACGGGTCATTCGAGGTGGAGTCTCGAGTCGGGCGTGTGGCCTATCGACTTAAGTTGCCGGAGCACATGAAGATACATCCCGTCTTTCACGTGAGTTTTCTTAAGAAGTATCATCCAGGCGACACTTCTATAGAACAGGTGAAGCGGATCCCATCGGGCACCCAGTCGAAGGTGTTCGACATGAAGGTTAGGTGGATTCTTGACCATCGTCGTTCGTTGGGCATGAACGAGTTCCTGGTTCAATGGGAGGGCGAGGATGCGTCCGAGACTTCATGGGAGAAGTTCACGGACATTGCTCAGTTCGAGGATGAGGTGGCCGAGTATTGGCATACGAAGCAAGGGACTGGCTATGGGACGCCGGTGTCAACGAGGACGTCGACTTTCTCCGGGGGGGTGGGAGAATGTCACACCCTTAGCTGCCACGTCATCAGCTCGTCATGGCCGAGCTATATAAGTAGCGATGTGTGCGGGTCCAAGGTGCACGAGTTGGCGGGGAACAACACTTGGACGTTTTAACCCAAAACGCAATCCGACGAGGTAACGGGGGACTGGCCGGAGCAGGCGAGGTCAGCCACAGTGGCCGGCCAGGTAGGCGGCCTGGCCGGGCCGCGCGCCTACACTGGGCGCGGGCCTGTACGCGCAGCGCGCGCTGCCCCAATCCCGCGCGCCAACCTTCGCCAAGCCCTGCCGAGAAGTCTTGCCCATTGCCTAAGTCCCGTGCGCGCCGACTCTCGCACACCCTGCCGAGAAGTCCCCGCACGCCCTTAGCCCAACGTGCCCACGATGCGCGCGCGCTGCCCCAGCAGCCCGCGCATGTGTGCGCGCGCGCCGCGCGTATCCGGCCGAGTCCCCCGTTACCTCGCCGGATTGTGTTTTGGGTTAAAACGTCCAAGTGTTGTTCCCCGCCAACTCGTGCACCTTGGACCCGCACACATCGCTACTTATATAGCTCGGCCATGACGAGCTGATGACGTCGCAGCTAAGGGTGTGACAGTCTCCCCCCACCCGGAGAAAGTCGACGTCCTCGTTGACACCGGCGTTCCATAGCCATGTCCCTTGCTTCGTATGCCAGATTCTATTGGCACCCTCTCTTTTTCTATATACACCCGCTAATAATAAAAGTGACTCATTAAATACTTCTATGTTTAGTATTTATCACTTTATTAATTATTTTTACAATTTTCCCTAAAATAGAATACCATTAACGTACTTAAATATAATTTATACATGGAAATTGATATCCCACAATTCCTAAAGAAGAATAGATTGAACCGTGAGTTAGCTAATTGGTAAGATTCACTTTCTTTCTTTGATTGATGCATCGACATGAGCACCATTGAATTGATTGAAATCTCCAATTGAATATTATATTGTACTCCATTGATTTTCTTTAACATAGGAAACATAGATAAACTTGTGGGAAAATATATGTCATATAAAATATACTAAAATAAAATAGATATTTAAATTAATAATTTAAAATATAAATTTTTAAAAGTTAATTAAAATGGTTCAGTGATTCATAAAAATATTAAATAATAAATTTTACTAACACATGTAATTAATTTTGTTTATATGAAAAAATAAATTAATTAAATAGTAGTTGTTGATTTCATGTGGTTAGGTAAAATAAGTTTTACAAATTTCATGTCGAGGGTGTTTAATGGGTGTAAAAGTGGGTGTAAGGGGGGGTATGAATAGTAGGACCTATGCGAAATGATTGAATATGCGTGAGAACTAATCTGAGTCTTTATATGGAATATATTCATGCTTAATGAGCTTTTATATGGAATATGATCATGCATTAATGAGCTAATAACCGTTGTGAACATTAATTATGGGCATGATCTACATGGCATGTTGACTCTCGAAAATTGCATGGAAAATATGCTTGATTTGATGATTATTATGTGATGTGATTTTCCATGTGAAGTGCTGATTGAAAAGGTTTATATACATGCTACACTTCAAAATTTCGAGGACTTAGAATTTGTGAACATACGTCTACGAGAGATTTTTGAGCAGAAACATCTGAGAGATTTCTGAGCCCTCATTTGCGATAGCTTTCTGCCATGCTGAGCTTTAACTTGCGATTTGGAGATTCCGGGGAACGAAACTCGGCGTGTGCTAACCTAGTGTGTCTAGTGTTCGACTTGTTTCGGTTGTGTATTGGGCTAACCAATCAGTTTTGTATCCAGCTACGGTGCATTATAGTGATTGGTTAAACTCTTGGGGAGCAAACCCCAAGGAGAGGAGTAAACTCCAGTTGGGGATATAACCTCTATAAAAATCCTGTCTTGCATTTACTTTACAGTTATTTCCTTTTCGCTGTGAGACAGACCCGACACACATCCGATGCTACCAGGATATATCAGGCATACACGTCACAAGCATTAGTAGTCATATCTAAGTCACTACATCTTAGGTTTTGGGAAAAGAAGAAGCATAAATTTTTATAAGCCTAGTTAACCCCTCTTAGGCACATTTATATCTTCAGTGTAATATATCAATACTCAAAGATGTTTGGGTGGATAAAAACAGTAAATTGGTCTGTCAATTAATTAACCGTCTCAGATTTTTTCCAACATTAATTACCCTAAAACTTCATAATGACTACACATGCTATTTTTAGTATACCACTTATTAAAACCACTAAATACCATATTTTATTTTATTGCAATAACATAAGGTGTAATAAAAAATACTAGTTTTTATGAAATGTATCTATCTATATATCGAACTTAATGAGTAAATTGATCCATGGATCGATCCGATTTCAGGTGCTGGAGGAGGATCCAATCGTAAGCTGCTTAACTCTTTTTTTTCCTGAAATCTGAAGGTCGACTACGAGGCGATTGTTGTTGTAATAAAGAACAAATAAACGTATCGGTAGATTTAGAGTTAATTTTTTTTTTTTTTTGCACGGGCGGACTTTTTTAAATTTGTGGGATATATTTCCGTGTCGCTAGTTAGGGTTTTATGTGATATGCGCAAGCATTAATTCTATTGGAACGAAGGCAGAGACAACGGTTAGCTGTGATATGGTCTTTATTTGGCCAAATGATTTGAATTGTTACAGAATTAAGACGTGCCAAAACATGCATAGCAATGTAAAATAGGCCCTGTTTATTATTCCAGCTGCATGAGTCCATCCCATTTCACTTGCTTTTCGTTTCTCATACATTCAATTAATTCCGTTTATTTTTCCTGCATAAAATAATAATACATCATCTTTTCACGACTGATATAACGAAGCCATGAGATAAATTCTGTAAATCGGTGAGTAGTTGTCTGTCTTGTACCACATAAAGGAGAGCCATAAATGCATAGCACGATACAGAATTAACCCAAGATTAAAGAAATTTGGATATCACAAATTGCAGCGGTATATTGTTTAAAATATTCAACCATCCATATGCCAATAAGAAACTCATATATGAAAAAAAATATTAATTTGCTAGTGAGTCGCATATACAACTTTACAGATGGTAGACTTACCTGCATAATATGACGTGGTTAGGTACTATGATATGTATGGAGGATACTGTTAAAATATTAATATATTTTAATATTTTCTTTAGTATCTATAATTATGAATGATATTTTGAAGGTGACCATGCCTTGTAAAGCATGGTCCAAGTTAAATGTTGATACGACTTTGTCACCATGCCATGTAGTGTGTTAAGTTTGCCAAAGCATGGCTTATGTGGAATCTTTTATCCTTTAAGTTATCAATTTAGTCTTTATAAGTTAGAAGTGTGTGATGTAATTCTATGTATGTGTGCATATATGAAAATGATGTCTTAATGCCTATGCCCTTCCATTCAAACTCACATACAACTAGAATCAAATCAACAATCATATTCCTCTCTTTTGTTTAAAGCTTCAACGTATCTTATGTTCTTAAATTACAACATGGTATCAGAGCTTTATTCTCGAGGGACTTGTGAAAAAAAACAAAAATTATGTCGGTTGTATATTGGGTTGTGTCTGTCGGGATCAGGAAATTTCGAGGAACGAAACTCGGCGTGTGGTAACCTAGTGTGGCTAGTTTTCGAATTGTTTCGGTTGTATATTGGGCTAATCAATCATTTTGTATCCAGCTATGGTGCATTATAGTGATTTGTTAAACTCTTTGGGAGCAAACCCCAAGGAGAGGAGTAAACCCCAGTTGGGGATATAACCTCTATAAAATCCTGTCTTGCATTTACTTTACAGTTATTTCCTTTTCGCTGTGAGACAGACCCGACACACATCCGACGGTACCAGGATATATTCAGGCATACACGTCACAAGCATTAGTAGGCATATATAAGTCACTACATCTTAGGTTTTTGGGAAAAGAAGAAGCATAAATTTTTACAAGCCTAATTCACCCCCCCCTCTTAGGCACATTTATATCTTCATTTGGTATCGGAGAAGGGTTTCTCAAACGACGGGCCTAAAAGCCTGAGTTAAAGATCTAACGGCTTCTTCGAGTTTTGATGTTTTTGCAGAGGGACAATCCCATTCCAGGCGACCACTCTTCGATGGAACGAACTACGCCATATGAAAAAATCGGGTGAAGGAATTCCTGCTCGCTACTGACTATGATCTGTGGGATATCATCACGACTGGACCTTACACTCCTAAGAAGAGGTTCTGACTATGACGCAACAGACAAGCGAGGAATCTCCTTGAATGCCGAATATTGCCTTCAACACAAATATTGCCTTCAACACATACCAAGAGAACCATTCTGAGGGCGAAGAAGAAACTGAGGAGACATACTGGAGCAGATCGCCATGCTGAGCAGGAAATTTGAAAAGTCACGGCTGAGAAGAAAGTCCAAAGGAAACTCCAAGTTCCAACCTAGGAACAAAGGAATATCGCCATCCGGGAACAATATGCAGAAATGCTTCAAGTGCAACAAGCCAGGACACTTCGCCTCAAACTGCCCGATGGAAAATGGTGACAAAAAGATAAAAAAGCATAAAGCCATGATCACCAACTGGGAAGAGGCCGGGAGTGAAGAGGATGAAGATCTCGCCTACATGGCCGATGATGATGATGATCAGGTATCTTCTTCATCGACTATTAAGAAAATACTCTTTCTAAATGAATTATATGCTAGGCAAGATGAATCTCATGATAACGCTTCCCCAGTCCCTGAAGTAGATGAAAAGGAAGAGATGTTTGAAATAATTCAAAACGCAGAAAGAAGGATTAAGTCGCTCAACTCACAAGTAAAGAGTCTGGTTAGGCAACGAGATGACATAGCTAAAGAAAAGCAGCAAACAGATCTAGAAAAATGAACGCTTGACAGTCGAGCTAGAAACCCTTAAGGAAGAAAAAGCCTTGTGTAATTGTGAAGAGCTTAGGAAGCAAAATAATGATATGTCTAGTGACATGTCTGTTCTTAAGGAATCCCTAGAAGAAAAAGCACGCGCTGTTGTTAGGCTTCTTGAAGGAAAACAAAATCTTGATATGTTACTTAGTATTCCTAGAAATGTTGGGAATCAGGGATGGGATATTCCACGACACATGAACATGCTGCACCTCCACAAAATTTTAGGAAGCCTAAATGTTTTTAATGCGGCCATCACGTCATTATGCTAACCACTGTTTTTTGAATAGAGCTGATAAATCTAGATATGTCTGGAGGCCAAAGAAGGTTCCTGAAGTCTCTAACACTGGCCTAACTGTGTTATGAGATCACAGTCTGTGACACATGATATATCACGTGTTAACAGGAGTTACTTTGCTACTAACCTTTTAGGACCCAATCAAAGTTGGGCACCTCAGAAAAGAACTGATTCATGCAGGTAAAAAAAAAATCCAGCAAGAAAAACAAGTGGTACCTTGAGAGTGGGTGTTCCCACCATGTGACAGGTGATATCAGTAAGTTTGTGTCGGTGAAAGCGTATGACGGAGGATATGTCTCTTACGCCGACAACACAAAAGCTAAGATTATTGGAGTTGGAACTGTCGGTAACATTTTACATACTACTATAGATGACGTATGGTTAGTTATGAATTTAGAACATAATCTCATTAGCGTTAGCCAATTATGTGATAAGGGTCATACAGTAACTTTCGAAAATGATAAGCGTGTTGTTAGAAATGATGATAAAGTGTTATTTAGTAAATCTAGGGATAGAAATATTTATTGTATTACTCTTGATGATATCACTGACCAGAATGTCAAGTGCTTAGCAGTTACACAGGAAAACACCTGGTTATGGCACAGACGCTTAGGACATTCTAACGTGGAATTGCTGTCTCACATTACGAGCAATGCACTGGTAAGAGGTGTTCCTGACATAAAGTTCGTCAAGGACATAACGTGCAAGGTATGCCAGATGGGTAAACAGACCAAGACGTCCTTTATGGTAAAGCATGTGATATCCACATCCAGATCTGGAATTACTCCATCTCGACCTTTTTGGTCCTGTTCAGACGATGTCTCTACGAGGTAAAAGATATGCCTTTGTCATAGTTGATGACTATTCCAGGTATACATGGGTGATATTCCTTGCGCATAAGAATGAGGCATTAGATAACTTTGCATCGCTAGTAAAGAGACTTGAAAATGAAAGAGAAATGAATTTATGTAGGATACACAGTGATAACGGATTGGAATTTGATAGTAAGTCATTTGCATCTTTTTGTGATCAATATGGATATAGTCATAACTTCTCTGCCCCTATAACTCCCTCAATAGAATGGCATAGTTGAACGTAAAGACGGGTTGTTACAGGACTAGATCTATGCTACATGAGTATGATATTCCTAAGCAGTTTTGGGCGGAAGCTGTTAGTACAGCTTGTTATGTGTAATCGTGTTTTTCTTAGGCCGATATTAAAGAAAACTTCTTATGAAATCTGGCATGGTAGAACTCCAAATATAGGCTATTTCGAGTTTTTGGATGTAAATGTTTTATCTTGAACGATAGAGATTGGATAGGAAAATTCGACTCTAAGGTAGATGAAGGGATATTCCTTGGTTACAGTCTTCATTCTAAGGCATATCGTGTTTATAATCAGAGGAAACAGACTGTCCAGGAATCTATACATGTTACTTTCGATGAGATACTTAAAGCAAATGCTACTGATGAGGAAGGTATAGATTTTCCGTGTGCAGAATTGCAGGAAACTAAAGACAGTGAGGAAGATATTCTAAAAGACGAAAATAGTGAGACACTGGAACCAGAAGTTGATGAGCAGCAACACAGAAAATGGAAACATGCTTCCAGTCATCCAACATATCAAGTAATAGGAAATATCACATCTGGAATCAAAACTCGAGCAACTGCACAAAATCAAGATACGGAGGAATCCCATGATGTACTGCTTTCAATGATGGAACCAAAGACGGTCCATGAAGCTCTAGACAATATATCTTAGGTCTCTGCCATGGAGGATGAGTTATCTCAGTTCGAAAAGAGCCAGGAATGGACAATTGTAGAAAGACCAGACGAAAATTACATCATAGGAACAAAATGGGTCTTCCGCAACAAACTCGACGAACACAGTAATATCACTAGAAACAAAGCGAGGTTAGTTGCAAAAGGTTATTCCCAGGAGGGAGGTATTGATTTCAATGAAACTTTTGCTCCGGTAGCTAGATTAGAGTCTATACGTGTCTTACTTGCATATGCATACTTTAAACGTTTTAAACTTTTTCAAATGGACGTAAAATGTGCATTTTTGAATGGCTTTATAAATGAGGAAGTCTACGTAGAACAACCACCGGGTTTCGCTAGATAAGACTTTCCAAATCATGTTTTTAAATTCAATAAATCATTATATGGTTTAAAGCAGGCTCCTAGGGCATGGTATGAAAGATTAAGTAAGTTTCTATGTGACATAGGATTTTCGACTGGAACTATTGATAACACACTGTTTATTAAGTATGAATGTGATCACATGATACTGTCCCAAATCTACGTTGATGATATCATATTTGGAAGTACTAATATCCTTCTTTGCGAGGAATTCTCTAAGTCTATGGAGAAGAATTTGAGATGAGCTTGATGGGTGAGCTAAACTATTTTCTCGGGTTGCTAATAAAGAAACTTGATAATAGAATCTTCGTATCCCAGACAAAGTACATCAAGGAATTACTGACTAAAATAAGGATGAGCGATTCCAAAGCAATTTCCACCCCCTATGCATCAGACCACCAAAATAGACCGTGACGAATCAGGTACACCAGTTGATCAAACGGAATATCGATGTATGATCGGAAACCTTCTTTACTTAACTGCTAGTCGCCCTGATATCATGTTTGCTGTTGGTATGTGTTCGAGATATCAGTCTGACCCAAGGGAGTCTCACTTGACAGCAGTCAAGCATATACTTAGATATATCAAGGGTACTGTTAATTTTGGTCTGTGGTACTCTTATACGGATGACTTCCCATTAATGGGATATTCCGATGCCGACTATGCCGGCTGTAGAGAAAATAGAAAAAGTACTAGTGGAATTTGCCAATTACTTGGAAATTCCCTGGTAACTTGGTCTAGTCGAAAGCAAAATGCTGTCGCCCTCTCCACGACCGAAGCTGGGCCTTAGGAAATTGTTGTCAACAAATTCTTTGGATGAAGCAAACCCTTAGTAATTTTGGGTTAGGTTATGACAAAATTCCTATTTTGTGTGATAACATTAGTGCCATTAGTATTACTAAGAATCCCGTGCATCATTCTCGTACTAAGCATATAGAGGTTAAACATCATTTCGTACGAGACCATGTTCAGAAGGGGAATATCGGTGTGGAATTCATAGGAACAAATGATCAGCTTGCTGATATCCTCACGAAGCCCCTAACTGAGGCAAGATTCCGCGATATCCGTGAACGATTAGGAGTCATCGAGCTACTTAAGGTTAGCAAATCTGCCTAATTCTGCCATTTATTCTAGGAGATGTTATTTTAGGTAGAAATCCGTAGATATTCATTCAGTCCTTAGAATATTTTACGGATCTTATAAACCTTATACTTAAGTGCGATTTTATTTAGGAAAAGATGTCCAATTTTAAAATCTTTCTTAGCCATCTATATTACTTTCGAAATTTCAGATCTCCAATCTTTCCTTAGAACTTCGATTATGTTATTTTAGGAAGAAATTCATAGTTATCCATTTATGAGATTATTTTTAGCTATCCAGATTATTTTAGGAATTTCGGATCCTTTAGATCTTATCTTAAAGTGTGAATATATTAGGAAGAAATTCATGATTATCCTACCTTGAGATCTCTTTTCAGCCGATAAGTTATTTTAGGAAATTCGGATATCCGAAATATCTCTTATTCCGCCTTTGATAATATTTTCCTTATTTAAAATGAGATCACATCAGATCAGCCTGCAATCTCTGATCGCCCGGGTCACTTTGTTTTGAAATTCGAATTCGGGTTGGAAACCAAATCTTCTTATTCTATTTAAGCCGAGTTTATCATATCTCATTTTTGGAAAACTATGTCTCTTGGATAATTGCCCATTTTTAAATGAGATCACTCGATACTTCTTCCTTCCTTACCCCAGAATTCGATGTTCACAGTTTCCCTTCTTGAAAATCATATAAGTTATACTCCAGCTTTTAAGAGTTCTGATAAGATCACAGGGAGCTGAACAAATCTATGATATATGCCAGATCTAATAGTGATTCCAGCCTTGAGAACGTTTTCTGATAAGTTAATCATTCCTTCATTCTCATTTCTCTTAGTTATTTCGTGCTAAGTTTTCAGCCTTAAATCCTTACTATATCCCTTTTTGATGCTGAAGGGGGGAGAAGTCTGAGTAATTAATGATATAAGGTAAGAACTATCTTAGATATTCGAAATGATTGGTGTGCGATATTCCTTTTATGCGCCTATGGTATATCTTAGTGCTTATGTAGCATATGTGTGCTGAATGAATTTGCATGAAAAATATCTTAGTGCTTATGTTGCTTATGATATATCTTATGTGTGCTGACTGAAAATTATCTTAGTGCTTATGTTGCTTATGATATATCTTATCTGTGCTGACTGAATTTGCATGAAAAATAGCTGCACTTTTGATATATCTGTATGCAAGGGGAGCATAATGGTATGCGAATTCTGACTTTTGCCTATATGATTTCTATATATGCTCTAAGTGGAACTTTGAATTTATGCTCTGGACATTTGGAATAACCTCATATAGACAGGGGGAGCAAACTAATGTTGCTTGGTAAAATTTCTGAACTTCACTAATATGTTTGCCCTGATGCTTGAACGCTTTACATGGAATATCTGCATAAATGATATGTAATATGTGCAATCACGAATGGAATAGCTGCACTTTTGACATATCTGTGATGCCCTTATGCGATGCTTGATATTTTGCTCTGATCTTAGGATATATCTGTGATGCTTTTATACTGCGATGCGCGATCTTATGCTCTGTTACAGTGATGCTCTGATACTTATCTGCGCTAATTAACATTTGTGAGATTTTCTTGATAAGTGATAAGTGCCTGCTGTGATGATTATCTGCTGCTTGAATCATGTTTGGAAAATGCGCACTTAGGCAGGGGGAGCACACTTACGGGTAACTTAAAATTTTGCATCCACGATATATCGTTAAGTAGGACATGAGATATCTGCACTTAGATAGGGGGAGCAAATTCATTCATGATATATCTCTGCATATCATATAGATAACTGCACTTAGGAAGGGGGAGCAAATATGTACAATCTGTGATTAGAAAATATCATATGAACTGCTTTGTGATTATGGAACACTTAGACGATGCGCTAGGATTGCGTGATCCAATATGCTTACATGCTTCCGTGCTGCATCAATTACATGTCATCATCAAAAAGGGGGGAGAATGTTGACCTTTTTGGTCCATGAGCGTTATAGAGTTTTGATAGACCATGTAATTATAATGACGTTAGGTCTATAAACTAAGCAATTCGATTTGTGATCAATATAACGTCTAAGTTCATGATAATATTCGACCATGCATGATATATGAGCTAAGATTGATTAAATTGTTGAATATTTGATTCGCATATGATTTTGGGATTTGTTGATGAGACTATGTGATCGCATGTTATAGGCAGTCCATGTGATAGGATATATCGTTCTGTGCTATATATGGAAATAACGCATGAGATATCCTGCTGAGTTATATATGGAAAATATGCTGTTTATATTTGAAAATTGATATATCTGTTGAAAACCACTTATTCCTGGACGAAAATCACATATACGATTCTTTGCATGCTTTCCACTGAATTCAATGTGCAATATTGAATTGATATCTTTCCTTATGCTGATTGGAATATTATATTTAGAAAAGATTTGATTTGATTGACTTTGTGGATAAGATGCTATGTGCTCAAAACGAATGTGATCTCTGAAATATGGAAAGTTGTGGCATGACTGTTTGAATCGTGATAGCTGTGATCTGATCCAATATTATGTGCTATATATGGAAAATATGTTGATCTGATACTAAGTGCTAAATATGGAATTGATATAATGCGATCTCGTATACTATACATGAAAAGTAATCTGGATTGACTTATTCTATAAACTGATAGCAGGGAATCCCATATGGAAAGTTCTGATATGGTAAACATATGCGAACTGATTGAATATGCTTGAGAAGGAATCTGAGTCATTATATGGAATATATTCATGCTTAATGAGCTTTTATATGGAATATGATCATGCATTAATAAGCTAATAACCGTTGTGAACATTAATTATGGGCATGATCTACATGGCATGTTGACTCTCGAAAATTGCCTGGAAAAATATGCTTGATTTGATGATTATTATGTGATGTGATTTTTCATGTGAAGTGGTGATTTGAAAAGGTTTATAGACATGCTACACTTCATAATTTCGAGGACTTAGAATTTGTGAACATACGTCTACGAGAGATTTTTTAGCAGAAACATACTGAGAGATTCCTGAGCCCTCATTTGCGATAGCTTTCTGCCATGCTGAGCTTTAACTTGCGATTCCATCACTGAGCTGAGTGATTCATCCTGATATTCCTACATCTCACCATATATTGTCTTCGGACGTGTTGTCTTCAGACGTGAGCAATACTAAGGAGGCAAGGTCGACGTTTACGCACACGTGAAGGGAAGGACGAGTTCCGGGGGCCCTTCGGTAGCGAGCTGTGTCTGTCGGGATCAGGAGATTCCGAGGAACGAAACTCGGCGAGTGGTAACCTAGTGTGTCTAGTGTTCGACTAGTTTCGGTTGTGTATTGGGCTAACCAATCAGTTTTGTATCCAGCTACGGTGCATTATAGTGATTGGTTAAACTCTTGGTGAGCAAACCCCAAGGAGAGGAGTAAACCCCAGTTGGGGATATAACCTCTATAAAAATCATGTCTCGCATTTACTTTACAGTTATTTCCTTTTCGCTGTGAGACAGACCCGACACACATCCGACACTACCAGGATATATCAGGCATACACGTCACAAGCATTGGCATATCTAAGTCACTACATCTTAGGTTTTGGGAAAAAGAAGAAGCAAAAATTTTTATAAGCCTAATTCACCCCACCTCTTAGGCACATTTATATCGTCAGTGTAATATATCAATACGCAAAGATGTTAGGGTGGATAAAAATTGTAAATTGGTCTGTCAATTAATTAACCGTCTCAGATTTTTTCCAACATTAATTACCCTAAAACCTCATAATGACTACCCATGCTATTTTTAGTATACCACTTATTAAAACCACTAAATACCAAATTTTATTTTATTGAAATAACATACGGTGTAATATAAAATACTAGTTTTTTATGAAACGTATCTATCTACATATCGAACTTAATGAGTAAATTGATCGATGGACCGATCCGATTTCAGGTGCTGGAGGAGGATCCAATCGTAAGCTGCTTAACTCTTTTTTTGTCCTGAAATCTGAAGGTCAACTACGATGCGATTGTTGTTGTAATAAAGAACAATTAAACGTATCGGTAGAGTTATAGTTAATTTTTTTATTTTGCACGGGCGGACATTTTTTTTAAATTTTTGGGATATATTTCCATGTCGCTAGTTAGGGTTTTATGTTATATGAGCAAGCTTTAATTCTATTGGAACGAAGGCAGAGACAACGGTTACCTGTGATATGAACTCTTTATTTGGCCAAATGATTTGAATTGTTACAGAATTAAGACGTGCCAAAACATGCATAACAATGTAAAATAGGCGATGTTTATTATTCCAGCTGCATGTATCCATCCCATTTCACTTGCTCTTCATTTCTCATACATTCAATTAATTCCGTTTATTTTTTCCTGTATAAAATAATAATACATCAGCTTTTCACGACTGATATAACGAAGCCATGTGATAAATTGTAAATCGGTGAGTAGTTGTCTGTCCTGTACCACATAAAAGAGAGCCATCAATGCATAGCACGATACATAACTAACCCAAGATTAAAGAAATTTGGATATCACAAATTGCAGCGGTATATAGTTTAAAATATTCAACCATCCATATGCCAATAAGAAACTCATATATGAAAAAAAATATTAATTTGCTAGTGAGTCGCATATACAACTTTACAGATGATAGACTTACCTGCATAATATGATGTGGTTAGGTACTATGATATGTATGGAGGATACTGTTAAAATATTAATATATTTTAATATTTCCTTAATATCTATAATGATGAATGATATTTTGAAGGTTAAGGTAGACCATGCCTTGTAAAGCATTGTCCAAGTTAAATGTTGATATGACTTTGTCACCATGCCATGTAGTGTGTTAAGTTTTCCAAAGCATGGCTTAGGTGGAATCTTTTGTCCTTTAAGTTATCAATGTAGTGTTTATAAGTTAGAATTGTGTGATGTATTTCTACAGTAGAAACTCTATAAATTAATACAGTTGGGATCGGCCAAATTTATTAATTAAAAGAGTTATTAATTAATCGATAAATTAATAATTATTAAGTTATTGATAAATTAATAATTATTAATTTATAGTGTATATTGACTTTCAAATTTCCCAAGTAAAAACTTTCAATCTCCTATGTCATTAATCGACCCAAATCAAGGAGCAAAACCTTCAACCTTCCAAGTCTATCCTAATCCGTTTTAATAATGTACATTAAGTAATATTAATAAATACATCTTCAATATAATGCATATGAAAACAGACCCACAAACAACTCGTACAAACAATATGGCATCTCATCTTAAAGGTGTGAAAAAAACAACAATGACCGACGAGATTCGAAGAGCATTATGCAAGCACAACAGAGATAATCCTAATCTCACTCAGAAGCAATTGCTAGAATGGATTCATAGTAACTACGGTTTGCAAGTGAGTCAAGGGACAGTATCAAATACAATTAAGCGTTCCTTGGAGTATCTCTCTCTTGCTCCGGGAAAAAGGTGGTGTTAAGCGTCACAAACCAGCAAAATTTCCTGACCTAGAAAATCACTTCACGAGTGGGTTCTTCAATATCAAGAACATGTGAATATGACGGGTGAATTAATCATCGACAAGGCGAAAAAGTTTATGAAGGATATATATCCTGTGGATACTCCAGACATTACTTTTTCTACTGGTTGGCTTGGAAAGTTCAAAGCCAGACATGGAATTAAAAATTTCAGGCGTTTCGGAGAGAGTTGGTCCATGGAGATGGTGGGCATGGAGGACAAGTTAAAAACCATTAGAGAAAAAGTGGATCAATTTGAAATGAAAGACGTCTTTAATATGGATGAAACAGTTATTTTTTTATTTTCTATTATTTTTTATTTTGTACTTTATTGATATAATTATTTACACGTTCTGGTCTGAAAGAGGTTTATTTTTTAGACTTCAACCAGATCATTCCCTTGCAACAATGCAACTTGAAGGGAAAAAACAAGACAAGGAAAGACTAACGGTTGTTATTTGCTGTAACGAGGACGGTTCCGAAAAAATTCCTTTATGGATTATTGGGAAATATGCTAAACCCAGGTGCTTCAAGAATGTAAACTTGAGCAGCTTGAACTGTGAGTATCGCGCTAACAAACGAGCTTGGATGACCGGGATGTTATTTGAAGAATACGTTCGCCAAATTGATAAGAAAATGGTTGGAAGAAAAATTCTCTTGATTGTGGATAACTGCCCTGCTCATCCAAAAGTTATCGAATGATTGCGGAGTGTTGAGTTACTTTTTTGCCACCAAACACAACTTCTAAAATTCAACCTTGTGATGCAGGGATCATACGAGCTTTTAAGATGCATTATCGCCGTCGCTTTTATAGAGGACTGTTGGAGGGTTATGAAAGAGGGCTTCCGAATCCATCGAAAATAAAGGTGCTCGATGCAATGAATCTTGCAATATCAGCATAGACTATGGATGTTAGTGGAAATACGATTGCGAACTGCTTTCGTCATTGTAAACTTCGATCAGTGTATAACATGTCTTTTGAGAACCCAAATGAACAGGTAGGTGGTGAAAGCACCGAAGAACTCCAAAATTTGATTAAAAAGTTGAGTTACCAGAACCCAATGGATTTCGAAGATGTTGTGAACCATCCACAAGAAAAAGTAGTTGCACGGTTGTTGACCGACGAAGAAATTATTGAAAGTGTTATTGGAGCTGATAAAGATGATGAAGATGATGCTGAAAGTTCTTCCATGGAGCCCCCTTCGCGAAACGACGCTCTAAAAGCGGCCATCACATTGAATAATTTCTTGTTGACCTATGAGAAAACAATGCCAGAAGTTCTTACAATGATAAGGAGAATTAGAGACATTATGCAAGGGAAAATTGATTTCAACAAAAAACAAATGACAATTGAGTCGTTTTTCAAGTAATCTTCGTTAATGTAATATGAGAATGTTTAACATATGAAATTATTAATTTATAATTTATGCGGGACCTATAGAAATTATCAAAAGTCTATTATTTATAATTTTAGAGAATTATTAATTTAGTACGTTATCCCCGAGTCGGGACCGGCCAAAAATATTATAGTTTATTAAATTATCGAGTATTAATTTATTGAGTTTCTACTGTATGTATGTATGGATATATGAAAGTGATGTCTTAATGCCTATGTTCGTCCATTCAAACTCACATACAACTAGAATCAAATCAACAATCGTATTCCTCTCTTTTGTTTAAAGCTTCAACCTATCTTATGTTCTTAAATTACAACATGGTATCAGAGCTTTATTCTTGAGGGGACTTGTGAAAAAAAAAACAAAAAGTATACCGTAGAAGAAAGCCACGAAGATGGCGAGCAACTCTCTAAGCACGGGGCCTCCGTTTTTCAACGGCGAAAACTATCACATATGGGCGATATGAACGCATATTTGAAAGCGCAATGCCTATGTAATGTGTGGAAAGTAATGAAGAACCATCGGCCTTACGAGCTAACCCGACGATCGTTCAAATGAAGAAGCACGAAGAATCTAAAAGAATCATGACTTGTGAAATCTAAAAGAAGCTTGGGATAAGTTGAAGGATGAGTTTGAAGGAAGCAATCGTGTGAAGAGCATCAAACACTTAACATTAAAAAGAGAGTTTGAAATGTTGAAGATGAAGGATGGAGACTCGATGAAGGAGTATTCTTCCAAACTCTTAGAGATCGTTAACAAAATAAGGTTGACGGAGAAGAGTTCAACGATGCAAAGGTGGTGGAAAAGATGATGATAAGCCTACCTTCAAAATTTGAGGCGAACATTTCGGCTATCGAAGAATCATGCGACCTCAAGACTCTATCCGTTGCGGAGCTCGTTAGCAAGCTTCAAACTCAATAGCAACAAGCAAATATGATAGAAGAAGATGCCACTGAAGGAGCTTTTCCGGCCTTTAAAGTGGAGATCAAAGGAAAACAATAAGTAAAAGATGGTACAACCCAAGATGAAGACATGAAGATCAAGGTTCTCAAACTTTCAAATACAAAGAAAAGCCGTCCCGATCGTGCAAAATATGCTTTCGAAACAACCACGTCGAAATTGATTGTTGGTACAAGGAAAAAGGCGCAATTCGGTGCAACTTGTAACACCCATAAAATTTAAATACGGGATTAGGACGTAATTAATTTTGTACAAGCTCGAAATTAATGAATTTGATGTTCGAGGGGATCAGGAGTCGAGCAAGAAATTTGGTTCAAATAATATCTGATCTAAATAATTTGGACCCAGTTTAAGAGAATTCAATTAATAACACTTCCCAAATTATTTTAGAACCCAAGTTGAAATGGTTAAGCAATTTAGGAAGGGCCCAATTGATTAAATGAGTGGGAAACACTTCAAGCCCAAACTTGGGCCCAAAAGAGGGAAAAATCGAGTATATGGGTTAGGAGACTCCATGGGCTTTTGAGGGCAAGAGCGGTATTTCAATAAATAACACTTCCCAAATTATTTTTGGGTGAATATACATGTTTTGCATGCTTTATATGCTTAGGAGATGAATTCGGGTATATGAGCAAAAATCGAGTAGATGACTTAGTTTCGGGCGATTTACCAACAGTTCATGTGCAAGTATGTTTATCAAATCGGACGATTTGATAAGAATTTTAACAAGTTCGGCCGATGAATGAAATCGCCGAGTGTATTCAAATCGGGCGAATCCCGTTTTTCTTTCCAAATCGGGCGATTGGAGGGTGATGAAAATCTCGGCGAAACGTTACGTGGCATGTGCATAAATCGGGCGATTCCAATCGAAATCCAAAATTGAGCAATTCAAATCATGCCATGTTCCGAGCGACGAACGAAACCGTCGATCCCCTATCAAATCGGGCGAATGCTCCTTCCTAAAACCAAATCAATCGGGCGATTCTAGCCAAAATCGGCCGATTCTAGCCAAATCCAAAATCGGGCGAAAGTAACATTCGCCGAATTTAAATCCTGAATCGGACGAATTCCTTTTCAATGACCAAGAAATCGGGCGAACTCCCTTTTTCTTGACCGAATTTGGCGCGTTGACTTAGATTAAGAATTAGTTGGACCTTAATTCGAGTTTGGGCCCATTTCTACACTTAAGTCTATTTTGAGCTTAGAAGACTTTCGAAACTTTAAGTGATATGATTGTACTTTTTATGTGATCATTATTATTGCTGCGAGAACTGAAATATCTGATTATAGTCTTGAGAAATGGCATGACGTACGAGTTATTATTTTATGTGATTTTTACAACATGTGCATAACATATCATGTCATATCATGACATTTTGGGAGATGATGATCACGTTAGTGATGGCACCCTACGGGGTAGTTTGAGCGGGGTAGAGCGAGAAGATTGTGAGGATGAAGTTAGACTCGCAGGATACCCGGTGGGAGACAGACGTGATCGATCTGTCTACTCGGGTGTGAGCAGCCCGAGGTGCAAACCACCTATTATTAGCTCAGGAGCGGGAGACAGACGTGAACGATCTGTCTACTCGGGTGTGAGCAACCCGAGGTGCAAACCGCTGGATATATTTTGGTCAGGGACGACAAACAGACGTGAACGACCTGTCTACTCGGGAAGAGCGTGGTAGCACAACCCGAGGTGCAAAACCATCAGTGAGACTTGGAAGTAGCTACCCAGTAGTCTTTTGCGTGCGGGGGTGCCGAGTCTAACCTAGGGCCCTGATATTGAGATAGAGTAGTGTGTGGGAACGAGCGTGCGTTGCATTGACCATGTGGTGAGGTGTCGGTTTTGGGGTTGAGTGCACGCTGCATTGGCATGAATGCATCTATTGAGCGTATCGCTCAGGTCTTTATGTGTTGTAGGTACTGATGAGTCCGACGTTGGGGAATATCAGGACTAGGTTAGTGGCTGGTGGCGGTGACTCCATGGGCTTTTGAGGGCAAGAGCGGTACATGGATGCGACCTGTGGAGCGACTTTAGTATTTTTATATTTTGGGGCTAAGGTCCGTGTAAAGACACTTTTGTTCTTTTATGTATATTATTCCATTCAAAAGTTTTTATTAAATGGGCTTTCCGCGGCTTTCGATGAGGAAATCCGCCAATTATTTAAATTAGAAAAGTAGGGTCGTTACAGGTGGTATCAGCGCTTCGGCTCTAGATTCTGAAGACTGTCCATATACCGCCGCTCAAAAGCCAAGAGACTAGCCTAGCCTGTGAGTTCTAACACTTGATAAGAAATGAGTAGTGACTAATACTAGCCTGTAGTATTATCTAGTGAAAAATGCCGAGACCGCGTCGAGCGTTTGTAGGCGAACCTAGTCACAGGGCGGGGTGAGAATCCCCACCGAATGATGACCGTTCCACCATTTCCCAATTGACCGACCTCATCCGACGACAGTCGGAACAAATTAACGAGCTCATTCACCGTCAGAGCTCGACTGAACGTCATGCATCCCCGGGAGCAGAGCATGTAGGAGCCGGGGAAAGATTTCGAAGGTTAAATCCCCCAACTTTCTAGGAGGCTGCCGACCCTACAGTAACGGAGGATTGACTTAGAACGGTAGAGAATATGTTCCGCGTGAGCAACTTGCCCGATGTCGAGAAAGTTACATGCGCCGCGTTTATGTTACGTGGAAACGCGGCTACTGGTGGGACACCGTACAGGTGCTCGAAGATCCCGCTACAATGACCTGGGAGAGGTTCAAGATACTAATCCGGGGGAAATACTTCACAGCTCCGGATCGGGCACAGAAGATTAACGAATTTATCAACCTCAAGCAAGGAGGGATGTCGGTGGTGGAGTACATCCGCAAATTTGAGAAGTTGTCAAGGTTTGCGCCACATATGGTGGCAACTGATGAATTGAAGATCGAGTGATTCCTGGATGGTCTCAAACCCCAGATCTTCCGGAACGTGAGCATGTATGACACAGAGGGGAAAACCTATGCTCGTATTGCTGAGCGAGCAATCTTGGCCGAGCAGGCGGAGGCCAGGATTACGAAGGCGCATGAGGCGAAGAGGAGAGCCGAGGGACGGCCAGGAGAAGGAGCCCAGAAACGACAATTCTTTGGCAAAAGCCCAAATAACCGAGGGAACCAACTGGGTCAGCAGAATTGGCGGCCAAGGCCGAATCAAGGGCTGAGATATATTCCAAACCGACCCCCAAACGCCACGCACCAATGTCAGCAATGAGGGCGCTACCACCATGGAGCATGCTTGGGAGAGAGGCCGAACCCTATCTACAATGTTTCCGATGTGGAAAGATGGGGCATTATGCCAGAACTTGCCAGGAGAGTGTGCCCCAAGCTCCGAACCAACCACTCCTCCGATCTTCACTGGTGCCAGCGCGGGTCTTCACCCTGACTAACGAGGAGGCGGAAGCAAACCCCGCTGTGGTTACGGGTACGTTGAAGATTTCTCACGTGCCCACTTCAATTCTGATTGACTCCGGTGCCACACATTCCTTTGTGTCGGCCAACTACGTGACTAGGGCGGGAATCCATCCCACCCAGTCTCAATGTAATTTCGTAGTATCTCTACCTCACGGAGATCCAACTAGGACCAACTTGATAGTAGAAAACTGCTTGGTGAACATAGAGGGTACAGATCTAAACACTGATTTAATCGTAATCCCGATGACTGATTATGACATCATTTTCGGGATGGATTGGCTCTCGAAGTTCGGTGCCATGATCGATTGTTCTAGGAAGATTGTGAGGTTCCAATTACCAGAGAGGGACGAGTTTGTATTTTCTGGAAAAGCGAGCAGAAATAAAGCTGCTCAGATATCAGCCCTTAAGGCTCAGCGACTCCTAAATACGGGATGCGAGTCTTTCCTACTGTTCGCGGTAAAAGCTGAGAAATCATCTAAACTCGAAGAAGTCCCAATAGTCAACGAGTACCCCGAAGTGTTCCCTGACGACCTTTCGGGTTTACCGCCCGATCGAAAAAATTGAGTTTACGACGATCTAGTGCCTAGGGCGGCCCCAATATCTAAAGCCCCGTATCGGTTAGCGCCAAACGAATTACGGGAGCTAAAAGAACAGTTACAGGAACTACTCGAGAAGGGATTCATGCTTCTCACCTTGGGAAGCACCGGTGTTGTTTGTAAGAAAGAATGATGGGTCGCTGAGACTGTGCATCGATTACCGTGAACTAAATAAGATCACAATTAAGAATAAGTATTCGTTGCCCAGGATCGATGACCTGTTTGATCAACTGCAAGGGGCGACGATATTCTCGAAGATCGACTTGCGCTCTGATATCACCAACTGAAAATCTATAAGGAGGACATTCCGAAGACAGCATTCAGCACAAGGTACGGCCATTACGAATTCCTGGTCATGCCTTTAGGCCTGGCGAATGCGCCGGCTGCGTTCATGTGTTTGATTAATAGAGTTTTCAAGAGATTCTTGAACCAGTTCATTATTGTCTTTATAGACGACATTCTCATTTACTCTATGATGAAGGAACACGGAGAGCATTTGAGAACGGTCCTAGGGATTTTACGAGAGAAAAAATTGTTCGCGAAATTCATGAAGTGCGAATTTTGGGCAGGAACAAGTGGCATTTCTTGGTCACATCGTTTCGGGGGACGAGATTTCGGTGGACCCCAGCAAGATCAGAGCGATAGAGAATTGGCCACGACCGACCACTCCCACGGAAGTACGGAGCTTTCTCGGGCTTGCTGGGTATTATCGAAAATTCATCAAAGATTTTTCCGGCATTGCCTCATCACTCACCAACCTGACGAAGAGGAACGTTCCGTTCAAGTGGGCTGAATCATGTGAGCAAAGCTTTCAGGAGCTGAAGAAAATACTGACGACTGCTCCGGTGTTAACCATACCAAGCGGAAACGGAGGACTCTCAATCTATAGTGATGCCTCGAAGAATGGATTGGGATGTGTACTCATGCAGAATGGGAAGGTTATTACGTATGCCTCCCGACAGTTGAAGGAATACGAGAAGTACTATCCTACGCACGATCTGGAACTTGCTACCGTAGTGTTCGCTCTCAAAATATGGTGTCACTACCTCTACGGAGAGAGGTGCGAGATCTACACTGATCACAAGAGTCTAAAGTATTTCTTCACCCAGAAGGAACTGAATATGAGGCAACGGCATGGCTTGAACTTGTAAAGGACTACGACTGTGTAATCAACTATCACCCGGGTAAAGCCAACGTGGTCGCAGACGCATTGATTCGTAAGGCCGTGAAGGTGGCATTGTGCCAGCTCGGAGTGAAGTACTCAACTGCGGGGGAAGTCGAAGCGAAAATGGGCACGTTAACCCTCAAACCAACGCTACTAGATCAGATAGCCGAAGTTCAAAGGACCGACGAACTATATCTGAAGATTCGAGGGAAAACAGAATGAAGATGTTCCGTCAGATTTCAAAATCCGAGGGGATGGAAGTTTGACGTACAGAGATCGACTTTATGTGCCCAATAGCGAAGAATTACGTCGAATCATGATGACAGAAGCACATTCTTCCACCTACTCAGTGCATCCTGGTGCAACGAAGATGTATCGGGACTTACGAAATAATTATTGGTGGTCGGGAATGAAGAGTGATATCGTCGAGTTCGTGAACCGATGTCTGACCTGTCAGCAGATAAAGGCAGAACATCAACGACTGGCGGGAATGTTGCAGCCGTTGGCGACCTCTGAATGGAAATGGGATCACATCACAATGGACTTTGTAGTCGGTCTACCAAAAACCGTAAGAGGACACGACGCCATTTGGGTAATCGTAGATCGGCTGACTAAGTCTCCGCATTTCCTACCAATCAGCGTGACATTCACCATGGAGAAGTATGTTGAACTCTATATCCAAGAGATAGTTCGACTCCATGGGATCCCGACTTCGATCATTTCAGATCGGGATTCGAGGTTTTTGTCCAACTTCTGGATGGGCTTGCAGAAAGCCATGGGAACGAAACTGTCTTTCAGCACAGCCTACTACCCCCAAACTGACGGACAATCAGAAAGAACGATCCAGACACTCGAAGACATGTTGCGGGCGTGTGTGCTGGATTTTAAAGGAAATTGGAGCAAATACCTCTCGTTGGTCGAGTTCGCTTACAACAATAGCTACCAAGCTACTATCGGGATGGCACCCTATGAAGCATTGTATGGACGAAAATGCCGATCCCCCGATCCATTGGGAGACATAGGTGAAAGAACGTTGTTAGGCCCTGAGATGATTCGAGAAATGACGGAAGCGGTTGCGAAAATTCAGGAGAGAATGCAAACGGCCCCAAAGCCGTCAGAAGAGCTATGCTGAGTAAAGGCGAAGACCGCTAGAATTTGCGGAAGACGATTGGGTGTTTCTGAAGATATCACCCATGGAGGGCGTAAAGAGATTCGGATGAAAAGGGAAGTTGAGTCCAAGATATATAGGACCTTTCAAGATCCTGAAAAGAGTCGGTGAAGTTGCGAACCAGCTCGAACTGCCTGTGTCCTTAGAACAAGTCCACGACGTCTTCCACGTGTCAACACTTCGGAAATACGTTGCGGACCCGAATCATCTGCTAAGAAGTGAAGGGCTTCACCAACGACTGAAACCAGATCTGAGCTACGAAGAGAAACCAGTGGAAATATTGATGAGGGAAGTAAAGCGACTTCGGAATAAAGATATTCCGCTAGTCAAAATGCTGTGGCGAAACCAATCGGTCGAAGAAGCTACCTGGGAACGAGTGGATGACATGATGAATCGAAGAAGCTACATGGGAACGACGGCCTAAATTTCGGGGACGAAATTTCTATAAGGGGGAGGATGTAACACCCATAAAATTTAAATACGGTATTAGGACGTAATTAATTTTGTACAAGCTCGAAATTAATGAATTTGATGTTCGAGGGGATCGGGAGTCGAGCAAGAAATTCGGTTCAAATAATATCCGATCTAAATAATTTGGACCCAATTTAATAGAATTCAACAAATAACACTTCCCAAATTATTTTAGAATCCAAGTTGAAATGGTTAAGTAATTTAAGAAGGGCCCGATTGATTAAATGAGTGGGAAACACTTCAAGCCCATACTTGGACCCAAAAGAGGGAAAACAAGATATTTTCCTCATTTTAAGGTTAGAAAACGTATGGGCTCCCTTACCCTATTACTAGCCTTAAGTAACGAAAAATAAATCATTATTAAACACAAAAAAAGAGAGGAAGAAGAAGACGTTAAAATGAAGAAAGAAGGAGCAAAAAGGATGGCAAAGATCATCACACCCAAATCGTTCAATCAAAGCTTAAGGAAGAGAGTTAGGTGTATTCCTCACCTACAACACATGAGATAAGTTCAAGGATTTCGAAATTGGGTGTTTAGCCATTCAAATTCGAAAATGATGAACTTAAGTCTATATGATTTTAATGTTTGATATTTGCTTGATGTAATGTGCTAAGTTTCGAACTCAACATATGGGTTTTTGGGTGAATATACATGTTTTGCATGTTTTATATGCTTAGGAGATGAATTCGGATATATGAGCAAAAATCGAGTAGACGACTTAGTTTCGGGCGATACCAACAGTTCATGTGCAAGTACGTTTATCTAATCGGACGATTTGATAAGAATTTTAACAAGTTCGGCCGATTGATGAAATCGCCGAGTGTATTCAAATCGGGCCAATCTCGTTTTTCTTTCCAAATTGGGCGATTGGGAGGGTGATGAAGATCTAGGCGAAACGTTACGTGGCATGTGCACAAATCGGGCGATTCCAATCGAAATCCAAAATCGAGCAATTCAAATCATGCCAAGTTCCGAGCGACGAACGAAATGGCCGATCCCCTATCAAATCGGGCGAATGCTCCTTCCTAATACCAAATCAATCGGGCGATTCTAGCCAAAATCGGGCGATTCTAGCCAAATCCGAAATCGGGCGAAAGTAACATTCACCGAATTTAAATCCTGAATCGGACGAATTCCTTTTCAATGACCAAGAAATCGGGCGAACTCCCTTTTTCTTGGCCGAATTTGGCGCGTTGACTTAGATTAAGAATTAGTTGGGCCTTAATTCGAGTTTGGGCCCATTTCTACACTTAAGTCTATTTTGAGCTTAGAAGACTTTCGAAACTTTAAGTGATATGATTTGTACCTTTTATGTGATCATTATTATTGCTGCGAGAACTGAAACGTGATTTTAGTCTTGAGAAATGGCATGACGTACGAGTTATTATTTTATGTGATTTACAAGCATATCACGTCATATCATGACATTTTGGGAGATGATGATCACGTTAGTGACGGCACCCTACGGGGTTGTTTGAGCGGGGTAGAACGAGATGATTGTGAGGATGAGGTTAGACAGACTCGCAGGGTACCCGGTGGGAACGACGTGATCGATCTGTCTACTCGGGTGTGAGCAGCCCGAGGTGCAAACCACCTATTATTAGCTCAGGAGTGGGAGACAGACATGAACGATCTGTCTACTTGGGGGTGAGCAACCCAAGGTGCAAACCGCTGGATATATTTTGCTCAGGGACGGCAGACACGCGTGAACGACCTGTCTACTCGGGGATAGCGTGGTAGCGCAACCCGAGGTGCAAGACCGTCGGTGCGACTTGGGAGTTGCTATCCAGTAGTCTTTTGCGTGCAGGGGTGCCGAGTCTAACCTAGGGCCCTGATATTGAGATAGAGGAACGAGCGGGCATTGCATTGGCCATGTGGTGAGGTGTCGGGTTTGGGGTTGAGTGCACGCTGCATTGGCATGAGTGCATCTACTGAGCATATCGCTCTGGCCTTTATGTGTTGTAGGTACTGATGAGTTTGATGTCGGGGAATGTCAGGACTAGGTTAGCGGCTGGTGGCGGTGAGTCCACGGGCTTTTGAGGGCAAGAACGTACATGGATGCAACCTGTGGAGCGGCTTTAGTATTTTTGATATTTTGGGGCTAAGGCCCGTGTAAAGACACTTTTGTAAAACAATATTTTATTATGTATATTTTTCCTTTCAAAAGTTTTTATTAAATGAGTTTTTCGCGGCTTTCGATGCGGAAATCCGCCAATTATTTAAATTAGAAAAGTAGGGTCGTTACACAACTATTGTAAGAAAATGGGGCATCTTGAAAGGAATTTTCGGCTAAAAAAACAAGGCAACGTTCAACCACAACAAGCCAACGTCTCCGATGATCAAGAAGAGGCTAAAGAATGGCTTTTATGGCGATGCCCGAAGCAAAAAATGAGCAAGCTTGGCTCATCGATAGTGGTTGCACGAGCCACATGTGTAAAGACGAAAGGATGTTTTCGAGCTTGAAAAAATCCATCAAAAGTAAGGACTTGGAGATGGGAAAGTCATTCAAGCCGAAGGAAAAGGTTCGATACCGAACACTAAGCGAGGTACAAAGTATATCACCGATGTTCTCTTTGTTCCTCATTTAACTCAAAATCTTTTGAGCGTTGCAAGAATGGTTGAAAGAGGATACTCTCTGTTGTTCAAAGACAATGCATGTGTTGTCTATGATCCGAATGACGTGATGTTGGCGAAGGTGGCTATGATTGAAAAATGTTCTTCGAAGTTTTGAGAAACATGAAGGTGCTCGCTATGTTTCGAACAATGATGATGACTCACCCCTCATCTCATCTACGTCGAAAACGAAGCCTATGATGACGATGGATGAAAAATGCATATATGCTAGGGTGGAAACTTCCTCGTTAAAAGAAGTAACGAAGCATGATGAACAGGAACATGCGATGAAGGAGGAGATGGGGATGGACGGAAATTTTCAGATTCGACATATCCCTTAAAGAAGTCTAAAACGAGGAGGAGCACCCTGAAGTCAAAGCTTGTTGTTCACGATGAAGCCGCTGCAAATGTAGAAACCGTCGAAATCAAGTTACATGCTATTCGACGAGCTAAAGAGGATGATAAGGTGAAATTCGATCATTGTCGTTTCGATGGTCAGTATGCTATGTTGAAGAAGTCCTTGGCTAAAGGAAGAATCAAATGGATCAAGTCATTTAGGCGTCATTAAGGAAATATTAAGGAGGAGTGTTAAAATATTAATATATTTTAATATTTTCCTTAATATCTATAATGATGAATGATATTTTGAAGGTTAAGGTAGACCATGCCTTGTAAAGCATGGTCCAAGTTAAATGTTGATATGACTTTGTCACCATGCCATGTAGTATGTTAACTTTGCCAAAGCATGGCTTGGTTGAATCTTTTGTCCTTTAAGTTATCAATGTAGTCTTTATAAGTTAGAATTGTGTGATGTATTTCTATGTATGTATGGATATATGAAAATGATGTCTTAATGCCTATGTTCTTCCATTCAAACTCACATACAACTAGAATCAAATCAACAATCGTATTCCTCTCTTTTGTTTAAAGCTTCAACCTATCTTATGTTCTTAAATTACAACAGATACTTCTCATATGACTGTGGTGACTTGTAAGTCGGGTATTTCTCATATGGTTCTATCGACTTGTACGAAGTATATTTTCATATGTTTCTGGTTCTGGCGACTTATAAGAAGGATACTTCTCATATGATTGTGGCGACTTATACGAAGGATATTTTTCGTATTTCTGAGGACTTATAAGAAGGATATTTGATTCTGGCGACTTGTATGTCGGATGCTTTTCATACGATTGTGGTGACTTGTACGAATGATACTTCTCATATGGTTCTGGCGATTTATATGAAGGATACTTCTCATATGGTTCTGGCGACGTATATGTGGGATATTTCTCATATGATTGTGGTGGTTATAAGAATGATATTTCTCGTACGTTTCTGGCGACTTATAAGAAAGACATTTCTGATATGGTTCTGGCGACTTGTATAAGAAGGATACTTCTCATATGGTTCTGGCGACTTGTGTGAAGGATAATTCCCATATGGTACTGGCGACTTGTATGAAGGATACTTCTCATATGGTTCTGACGACTTGTGTGAAGGATATTTCTCATATGGCTCTGGCGACTTATACATAGGGTATTTTTCATATGATTGTGACGACTTATACGGAGGATACTTCTCATTTGGGACTTAAAGGATATTTCTCGTATGGCTGATAATCCTTTCGTGGTGATTTTTCATAGTAGTCGGCAATAGTTATTGAAAGCGAACAAATGACAAGTAGAGCTGGAAGAAAGAAGCCAAATTAGAAGACTTCATTTCTTTTGTTTTCATGTTTGAGTGAATTGCATTTGACAACACTTCCAACGTCCCCCTTTTATAGCTGATCGAGTTTCAATTTTACGAAAAGTAATGTCATCTACAATGTCAAAATTTTGTTCTTGTGGGTTTCATTACATTTCTCTTGTGAGTATTTCTTCGCTTTCTGGCAGAACCCACCCGTAAATTATCCGTATTCCAAAAAACATTTGTAATTAGAAATTAGAATGAATAACTGATATTAGGTAGTATTAACTCTTGTTTCTATTTATTACATTATTTCACTCCGTAAGCAAATAAAGTCTAACTGAACGATCAAGAAGTGCATGTTTTAAGCTTATTCTTGCAACAAAAGCGCGCAAATAACAAGTAAAGCTAGTGAGAATGAAGCCAAAGCCATATGGAAGACTTCAATCGTACGAGTAAATTGCATGTTAGAACACATCCTACGTTCCCCTTTAATGGCTTGGGTTTCATTTTGAACAAAAGCAAGGCAATTTAGTAATCTTATTACACCTCAGTAAGCCTTGTTTTAATAATCTTACCAAATAGCATTTTTACTCAGTAAGTGCTTTCTTTCTTTGTATTATTTATTCATTCAACATTCTAGCTTAATGACCCAGAAGTGCACCTTTCAAGCTTATTCTTGCAACAAACACGTACTCTAGATTTTGGGAAAACTAACAAACTGTGATTGGGCCGACTGTCCTCACTAGTTCCCTTAAATATGGTATTTTTAGTTAAGACGAAGAAGTAAATATTAATTATGATTAGTTAAAGACCTTTTGTTTGTGAATTGGGTAGTCTGAGGCTGATGTTGGGTATCAAACTCATCCCCAATCGATTCGTGACATGATATGAGATCAATTATAAAAGCATCCAAAATCATTCACCACAGTTTTCGTTTCTACTGAAATGACCGTAGATCGAGAAAACAAATTTGCGAGCATGGTCATCCACATAAGGCCAATGAATAAATGATATCATGAAAAACTAAGCATCATCAGAAGATAAAAACCAAAACAGTCGAAACAAATCGTGGAACTACCTAGGATCACTGCTCATGATGTTCTTGACTAGATCAAGAATCCTAATGTAATCGAAGAAGAGCGACGACTCTTTACCTTCAAGCCCGTCCCTGCTGACCCTATTGCTGCCCGCAAGGTTGTTGCAAGGGCTGCCCCCAACCACAAGGTCGAACCCACCGATGGACCGAATGGTCTGCTCCAAAAGCTTGCCATCGATCAGCTGAACGTCGTCGTAATGCTTCAAATTCCCAGTCTGATTTGTATTCTCCCACCAACTCCTCACGATGTTCTGGTTGACTTCAGATTTCTCCACGGAGACGACGTTCTTCAGCTTAATGCCCAGCCTGTGTAGGGCCACTTCTGCTCCTCCTATTCCCGAGAAAAGGGACAGAACATTGATGCCATTGGGATACATGTCTTTCAGCACCGAAAGATGGTAAGCCACAGTGTCAACCTGAGAAGAAAGAATTTTACACTTGGTTACTAAACTTAACATTGCGTTTGGTTTGAAGAAAGTAGTGTGGAAAAGAATATAAGACGGGAAATAGTTTTACTATGTTTTTTCCTTTCGTTTTCGTCACCATTTGGTGAAGAAATTAGTTTTTCCTATTTCTAAGTTAAACTAGATTTTATTTTTATTTTTCTTTTCCGTTTCCATTGCTTCAATCAGCCAAACATAAAAATTGGTTATTATTTTCCCTTCATTTACGTTTCATACTAATTTCCACAAGCCAAACACGCCCTCAGGATGCATTGGTATGCAGAACCAGATTTGGAAAAGAAAAGGAGAAGTGCAATGGCACGTATCGAACATTGTACCGTTACGCTTCATGTGTCGTACCATTAATCTTTTCCTTTTCTTTTTCCACAACGAATTAAACATACCAAACGCACGCTATAAGTGATCATCAAGGAAAGGGGAAAAAAGCTCGCCTGGAAAGAGTTGCCCAGAGATTTGTATCTGTCGGTCCTACTGACTCCTCCACCCCGAGTGTGGTTCTTGGGAAAGCCAAGTAACATCTCCACCTCATCGGGCTCCAAAGGGGCGAGCTTGTTCCTCCCAACCCAGACAAGGTTCCACTTACGGCATTGGTAAAGAACTTCCTTCTTGACGTCCTCATCAGGTTCGCCTTCGAATCTCTCGAGCGAAGTTCGCAGCCTTTCGGTGAGACGGGCACTCGCCATTGCTGTCTGAACGCAGTTCAGCTTCTCCCTCGCGTCCCATGATGGCCACCACCTCTTTGATAATGGAAAGGCTTGATTAATAGTGAGAGGAGGGAGAGGTACCAAAGGGAACCTGTTTTCAGTGGGCAAGTTGTGAACGTATCCGCGTTTTCTTGCACAAGCTGAGAAGTACATGGAGTCCACGAATTCTGGTTCTATCTCGTAAAGGAATCGAGATATTACATCCCAAGCTCCCTTAGGTGTAAGAGCGACGTTTTCGTAGTAGAAAAAGGGCGGCCCTTTGGCTACGTCGGGCAGAGGTCGTCGAATCTGCCCGGGAGGATGACCTGGCACGCCAAACCCAGTCATTGGGATTGGTAGGCGAATATTCTCCTCGACGTCGAGCTTGATTGTATCGTGAAGCTTTTTCCTCTTTTTGATGTTCATACTTGTGTCACAAAGACGTTTCCTCTACGCAAGAAAAAGTAGAAAAAAATTTAATCGGCCATAAAATATGAGCTGATGTTAAATTAGACGACACTGAGAAGACGAATGAAATTGCTGACCTTCAGGTCATCCTCAAACAAAGAACGGGAATCGTCTTCACGAGCATATTGAGCTGCGCATATGAAATCTGCTACGACAGCTATTGAAGCTTCGGGTCCTGCAGCAATTACGTTTAAGAGTTAAAATAGCTCCTTGGAAAGTTTAAGTCGATTAACTCTCATGACTAACCACATCTATCGATAGCAATCGAAACCTCATCCCTCGAATAGCCCATATTTACCAAGACCAGCATTATTTTCTCTTTGTCTGAGTTCGCGGCATTCTCAGATATGCATCTTGAGTTACTGCTTTCGCCCTGCAAAGAAATTAGCCCAATAAAATTTCTGAAGTACGTTCTACCGTAACAACAATCTAAATAGGTTCGCAAAAGACAACATTTTATTAACAGCGACATTTCATGGTGGAAAATGAGCTCCCATAAGTACCCATATGAGCTAGCTAACCATGAATGACATTGCACATTTTGCAATATAAAAGCCAACAGTTGTCTACAGGCGAGTTGATAATGGAACAATATTTGACCATTCAATCAGTAGTATTATTAGTATGATGTTGTGTTGTGACTAGTATAATCATAGTATAAGCGATAGAAGCAGCTGTGCAGTAAGAGGGTGTACCTCTACTTCATCTTCTGACCAGCTATCGATGTCCGACTTATCATCCACAAAAGCATCGTTGTTATCTGCTGTGCTTGGATCTGAGTTACTTCTCACCAATTGCCCATGAGAGTCCTCAGGAGCCTGTGGCAGAAAGAGAACTGAATCATAAATATTTTGTAGATTCCATAGAAGAAATATTGCAATTTGCACAAGCCTGGCATATAGGAAGAAAAAACCATTAAATACAAGAAATTATTTGATGACATACTGTACATTTACACATATTTTACTTCAACTATGTTTCTGCAGCTGCCTTATATGATTATGAGAAATCATATCCCATAATAAATATTGACTCTCTCATCTACGACTAAAGCATCGGTGTGCCACAAAAGTCACTAGTAATGTGAAATGAAGCAGCCTTCAGGAAAGAACGTATCGATGATTTTTCTTAGGCTAAAGTCTAAGACATGATGAGCTGTAGCCACTGTAAGGGTGTGGCACAGAAAGTTTACTTACCGAGTACGATAATAGAGTATTCAATATCACTTCAATATCTTTATCATCTGCACAAAAGTTGGCGGCATTAAGCACCTGTTATCAAATTTAAGTTTGCACACAGAAGCCGTAAAATTACCATTTTCAGCAATGGCCTTTGATACCAATCTTCCTGGAAATCCCATTCCAATAAAGTGGTTGATCAAGCTGAGATTAGGAGAAGACGTGCTGGCCTACATGTAGAGAAAAAAAACAATGCTTATGAGTCATTTGTAAAATGACAAGGTTTTATTAACAATGAAAAATTGATAATTCATATAAGATAGCAAATAAGCTTATATCAAACCGGTTAACAACATTGCAAAGGAAAACTAGCCCAGCTACAGCCTTCATCAACATCTTCAGAATTATTACATGAATGAAGCATTATAAGCCTATTGCTTTACCTCCATAGTAACAGGTACGGTGATGGTCTGGGATGACGGCGGAGGTGGAGGTGCAACTGCTTCCCCAAAAACTTCCAGCTCATCATCTGTGTTCCAGTCAACCTCTTCAGAATTATTACAGTCCTGCAACGAGTGGCATCGACCCAAGAACCGACTTTAGTACCATTAAAAATTAGAGATGCCATTAGCTTAGAGAAAATATACACACCAACAATGAATGGGTTTAGGTACTTTAAACACCACGAAAACAAAAAATGAAAAGACATACCATTTTCAATGAATCCCTGGTCAGAAAATAAAGTCAACCTATTTGCAAAGAATGTACTGGAAGTTGAAATCAACAAAGCGGTCAAAATGGATGGTACATTTCGTCCGTTTCAAAACTGCAAAACAAATCCAATAAAATAAGGCAACACAACATGCTACATACGAACGAGCCTACATTTGGGCTCAAAAAAGTGGTCAGCCAATCAAGAATCGTAACAAAGGAAAATATTCATCACGTAAAGCCAAAAAGACATGCAAACATTGATCAGGTTTGTTTGGTTCCATAGTACCTGATTTATCGTCTTTGCTTGAAAAACCGCACGCGAGGGCCTATCAAGAAACAGTTTTGTCCTACACGAAAAATTAGATCAATCAATAGACAAGTCAAAGACGACGGAGGTCTCAATCCTACAAAAAGAGAAGACGAATGAACTGATCAGTGACCGATAAAAAGAAAATTCAATACTTTGGAGGCATTATAGTGAATCTCTGAGCTAAGCAACGCGCTGGTAACATCAGTTATTAACAAAGGACCATATATTGTTCTGATTCAATTCAACAAAATCACTTTGATACGAAAGACACAACACCAAGCACCAATGCAACAACAAAATCGCATACACCGGGCATCCTAGGGTTTACACACAATCTATTATTTGAATTAACAAGAGATGAATGCGCTTACAACCAAATTATCTTTTAAATTCGCTACCTCTCGTGCGGTAACCGCAAAGCACCTGCAAAACAAATTCGATCAAAAAAATTAGGTTAAAAAAATAGGTTTTTGATTGTATCGAGGCTCGAGAGGCTGGGTCCATGCGCCGATTGGCACTGCCCTAAACCCCTGAAACGAAATTAAAATGATAAATGGGCAATAAAAATTTGAGACTCTTTGGGCTGTATCAAACTTACAGAGTGAAAGAAAGAAATAAAGACAGCGAATACTAGAGAGAGAAATAAAGGATTTTAATCCTATATGAGATTGAGTTTGATCTACCTACGCGAGTGATAAAGAACTGTACCACTGCTGCAATTTTACGCAGTGCATTGATTATCGACACGTGGCAATCAATCAATGACGTGTCAAAATCCAAGGAATGAAATCTTTAATACATAGGAATGAGAAACATAATAGTTAAAGCTCAAAAATAGTTAATATACATTTTTAAATATATTATGAGCAAAAATATTTTTGAAAACGCTAAATAGTCAAGCAAATTCCTCTAAATACGATCCTGTCTCCAACTATTCCTTCATATAGAGTCGCTGCAGTGCAATTTTTCTGTATATACAGCTTGAATAGTATTGCTTAATTCCAACCATTTACCCTATATTTTCCTCCATAGAAAACCATTCACAATAATTAATTTATATAAAAAAAGTTTTGCTATAAATTATTCTTGTGAATAATAATAGAAATGTTAAATTATAAAAAATAATAACATTTTATTCTAACTCATGTTATTTAATTAAAAACCTCAAGTAACAATGACTAATTGTTGTCATAATTATATAATGGACCATTATAGCAATTTTAATTAAGTCGGGGGTTGTAACTAGAACAATCTTCCCCCAATTTTTATATCTTCCATCGTCTTCTTCGTTGAGTTGCTGTAGACGAAATACAAAACTCATTTACGTTACCTCACGTTCACGGTCAAAGGAACGAATAGCATATATAAATATATATAAAATAATATGAAATCTAGAAACTCTATCGAGAGAAGATTAACAAGAAAAAAAAATATAAAAGATCGATGAATAATAAAAACTAAAGGAAAAAAAGGGGAAATAAAAATGAAACAAAACAAACAAAATAAGATATAGTTTTCCCAATACTAAAAATGGTGGATAAAGACTAGGGAGAAGAAATATTTTAGTATTATGTTATTTAGTATTTGGAGAGAATGATGATAATTTGTTCACTGAGAGGGACTGATGCTGTAGATTTATTTTCTATCTTGAGGTATCTCAAATCAATTAGCTATGAGTTGGCACCACATACTCTGAGGATGGGACTAATTTCCGAGGTCGGGCGAAAACGTCTCATCCAACAACCACTAGTTCATCCAAGGGTTGCAAACGAACCGAACCGAACCGAATCGAATATTTGCATTTGTTATTCGAATTCGTTAATTTTATCTGATATTCGTATTCGGTATTCGATTCGTGACGAATCGTAAAATCAATTCGATATGATATGATATTCGAAATGATTCGCGAATATCCGAATATTCGAATTTTTCAATTTTTTTCAAAAAATACCTTTTAATTATGCATAATTCTAAACGAGTCGATATTTATTCTATATAATTCCAAACGAATCGAATTTGACGAATCGAATAACGACATATTCATATAATTATGCATAATACATGTATATAAAATATTATTCTATAATTCAAAACGAATCAATTACGAATCGAATAACAATATATTCGTCGTATTCAGTAACTATTATTCATGTTCGATATTCGAATATTCGAATTCGAATACGAATATTTCGAATCGAATCGCGAATCGAATCGAAAATATTCGATTCTTTTGCAACCCTTCATCCCCATTAAGATTATATAAGTAGATTGGTATAATAATGTTACTAGTAATGAATAATAAATGCATCAGTTTCCTTGATTTATAAGAATAACGAGATATATCGACACGACGATCTCAACTTTCAGCGAGATTAGTCCTCCTAACCCGTGGATGAATACCGTTTCAAGTCCACACAAACATCTGAAGTTACAAATCCAATTACAATATGTCATTATATAGAGACAGTGCTGTCAATTAGGCCTGCAGCCCGGGGACTGCAACCTGGCTGGCCTGCCTGTATGACATTTATTTAATACATATTATTATTTGTTAAATATAAATTAAATGTAGAATCTAGTTAGTGTTCATTAATTATACTATAATTAATGACATAGTATTAATAAAAACACAATTAATTGCACAGTTATAGATAATTAGTAATAAATACCATAATTAATTAAAATCTTATTATTAAATAAAACTTTAAATTAAAATATAAATAAAAAGTAAATATATGTAAGGCGGGGGGCCCTGCCCGACGGGCCCTCGGCCCAGCCCGGCCCGCCAAACAACGGGCATTGGCGTGCTGCGAGCCAACCCGTCCCGTTAGCCCGATTTGACAGGACTGTATAGAGATATTGATGGGGATGATCAAACTACTAGTGGGAGTAAAAGACACAAAAACTCATGCATGCCCTTCAAGCTACCAAGAACCGTTCAACACCTATCTTTAATATTAATGTTTGCCTTTATATTGGCTCTAGCAAATAAGGTGTAAGCAGACTTAGTTTAATAAAAATATTATTATCTAATTTCTTTGCTCAAGCTCATAGTGGTGAACCTTGCCTGCAAACCGTATCAGATATCAAGACCAAACCTTTAACCCATGCATACCTCCGCGACAACCTTGGCATGATAAAGATCGCATACACGAACTTGTTATTTTATGTTTAATCTCTTTTTGGCAGTTAGTGTCTATTATTTTAATCAAGTACATATGGGAGTCAACTAGACATAGCATACTACTACGCACCGAGAATATACTTCTCGGACACATATTGGAGACAAGTGCTTCATAATTTCGATAACTTTTTTGCTGCTATCGAGTTCGAGCAGCACACTTGGGTCCGTACAATGTTGTAATAATAATATATATTCATGGGAGGGAGCTATGCACATCTCAGTCTGATCAAGATATTCAAGATCCATATATAGACAATACAATAAATAGAAAAAGTGTTTTTGTAGCCGTTTGACAAATAAACAAATGTAGGGCTCGATTCGTTCTTATCGGATGTAAACTGCAAACGTATAGACTTGTGTAATAAGAAGAGAGTAGTAGCAAGTAGACTGTGAAATGGAAATCCATACTTGTCAAACGTTAGTTGATCTGCAGAATTGAATACTTCAGCTCTCATCTTCTTCACCAGCTATATTCAATCGATCGTTTTTCTGCAGTTCTTTTATCGCTGAAGATTTCAATTCAATCTTAGCAGCAAATAATAATAAATCTTCGTTTCCACTTCTAATCGAAGCCCCGGCGGGGAAGCACTGCTATAAGTACTGTTGGGATTTGAATCGACCGACTCGATTCAACCGATCAAGGTATTAATGACCCACAAAGGAGAACGCATAGACGTATCGAAAGACAAGAAATTTAACGTGGTTCGTCTCGAATCAAAGATTCGAGACTACATCCACGGAGAAAACCCGAGATCTTTATTGCCCACGTTGAGTGTTTACAAGTTTCACGCTCTTACCTTCCTCATACAGATTACAAGATCAAGAACCTACTTACACACTGTCATCAATGGGTCAATCTCCCTCGATCTCCTATTTCTGTATCATACGGTTTGATTTCTGGTGATATTAACAACAAAGCTCCCACGTTCACTCAAGAAAAACTTCCACTTTTAACTCCTTGAGAATAACGTTGTTGGCAGCAACAACTTAATAAGTCACATGTGAAGCTTTGACTTAACAATTCTCCACCTCAAAACTAAACATTTGTTCCTAAATCATCAGCAATTTCAATCGAATCTTTATTTCAGCTGATTTCAGTTTTAGCCGCATAACTCCCAACGTTTCTTGCTCGTCGGCTCCGACGGGTTCCCCTTCAGCCATCGTTGGCTTGTGGTCAACGGTCTACACCCACTACAAAAAAAAAGATCAGATAGCGACCACAAAAACGCAGTCGCAAATTTTTGCGACGGAATTAGCCACGGAAAATCGGTCGCTAAAATTAGCGACGGAAAATTAGTCGCTAATTCCGTCGCAAAGTCTGACGACGGATATTTAGTCGCAAAATTGCGACGTAAAAGACGTAGGAAAGGACCGTCGAAATCAGGCGAAGGAAATGTCGGTCGAAAAAAGTTTGCGATGTTGCTACGGAATTTCGAACCTTCTGGAAAGCCATTTAGCTTGTAGCATTCCTCTCTTCTGTGTCCAGCTTTCTTGCAGGATCCACACTCTAGAAATCCATTCAATTTAAAGCATTCCTCCTTGACATGGTCTGCTTTCTTGCAGTAGTTACAGAAAAGACTTGACTTGTCTTGTTTCAGTGTTGGCTTGTTGTTTTCTTCTTTGGATTAAAACTCCTGGCGATCATGGCTGTATTTTCGTTCGCTGCAGTCATGTTCGTTGACATCTCTCTATGCTTCTCTGCCTTGGAAATCATGGCATACACTCGATTGACTGGGGGAAGATGATCAAGAAACAAGAGCTGATTTCTTTCTGAATCGAAAACCTCATTCATCCCCATAAGGAACCGCATTGACTTGTCCTCCCTTTCCCGTTCTTTGATCTTGTTCCTAACTTCTCCAGTTGCTTGAATCACAGGCCTGAATTGCTCCAATTGAACCCAAAGGTTGCGAAATCTTATTTGTAGTAATCCACAACTGTCATAATCCCCTGCTTCAGCAAGGCAATTTCCCTCTTTATTTCGTAGATTGCTGAGATATTTGAGGTGTTGTATCTCTCATTTATTTTATTCCACAGCTGTTCAGCCTCATGAATAAAAATAAAGCTGTTTACAATATCCTTCGAGATAGAGCTTTTGATCCAACCTGTGACCATGCTGTTGACTTCCCTCCACTTTCTGTAGTTAGGCGCATCAACAACAGGTTTCTTGTATTTGCCATTCACGAATCCTAGCTTCATCTTTGCCTCGAGTGCTTCCACCATAGAGCTCCTCCAAATCAAGAAATTCGTCGAAGTCAATTGAGTGGAAACAATCATTGTACCTGGATTGTCAGATCCGTGCAATTGATAGTCTTCCTCCATCTCCGAGGTATCGATTTCTACCTGTGCATCTGAATCATTTGATGTACTCATCTCTGGCGATGGTGCAGAATGCGATTATGATTCTCGATTGGAAAAAGATTCAAAGTCTGTCGAAATTAATTGCGCAATGCTCTGATACCATGAAGAATTTCGTGATGAAATCTGGTTTTCAGAGAATATTTTGTTTAGATGGAATTCCGAACAGAAAAAATTTGGATCGGTATTCGGTTCTTCAAAAAAGAAAATTCGGTAATTCGGTTCGGTATAGATTTTCTATTTCGGTAAATTCGGTATACCGAATTTACGAAATTTTAAATGTAAATATATTATAAGTTTATTAATCGAAAAAATATAACTATAATTATATTAAATTATATATATTAATTTGAAATTCTTTTTTTTAATTTTTTATTGAAAGTTCGGTTATTTCCTAAAAGCCGAATTTACCGAAAAAATTCGGTAAAAACCGAATACCGAACTGGGAAATTTGATTCGGTATTCGGTTCGTAAGATTGGCAAACCGAAATTTCGGTTCGGTTGGTACTGAACGAACACCCCTACACTTATTCGATGTGTAACATTACATTTTCCTTCTTTTCCGCACCAAATTCCGCATACCAAACGCACCCTAAGTTTATACTTTAAACTAGAGAAACTAGTTTCATCACCAAATGGTGAGGAAAACGAACGAAAAATTTATTGAAAACCGTTTTTTCTCCCATTTTTTTCCCTGCTAATTTCAGCAGACCAAGCGCATCCTTAGAAAAACGAAGAAAAAAACTAACCTGCAGCGGAAAATCAAGAAATCATTTGTCAAAGAGGGTTTTTACCTTGTCGCCAACTTCGCATTGGTAAAGAATGCTATACAAGTCGCTCCCATTCAATACCTTCTTTCCACTTACGGACGTAATAATGTCCCCCAGTATAGGCCTACCGTAGACGTCACGTTTGGTGGGTTGAAGACCCTTCAATCAAGACCGATATTTTTTTGCCAATAATTTCATGTAATATATTATTGAGAAATATAAAAAAAAAAGAAAAAGAAAAATCATACTGCTTTGCCCGCTTGCCCGTTTGCGGGGAGCATCCAAGACAAGAACTCCGCTGACTCCGAGCTACTCGACTGATTGGTTAGATGCGAATTTGATTCCAAGAATTGGTCTCGTTACTTTTCCGAACCTAACCAATTGATCAACAATTCCACCTGCCTGAATGTGAAGTAAGATGAGAGTCTATAAGGATGGCCGATTAATGCAATGGTCGAATCGTTTATCGTCGAAAACTGTCGAAGCATACTCACAGGGTCCACTTGGATTGAGAAGCCCACGCGAGAGGAAGCACCAGAAGGAGATTATATTGCGGTATTTATCCCAATAAAATTTCCTGAACTGTCGAGGAGCCCACCGCTATTCCCGAGATTTATTGCAGCATCTGTTTGAATGACGTTCTATTGAGAATTCGGCGTGCTTAGGTTCGCATCTCAGAGTTCTTTCGTGGTACGTGATGATCAAGTCGACAGATTCGATCATGATATCGAACGAATGCAAAAACAGCCCAAAAAAGCTAAAACAAGAACACACATATACGTGGTTCGACTCACTTTTGAGTCTACGTCCACGGCCAATAGGAAACTCTTTATTGATGGAAACTTATCGAGATTACAAGATTATGACTTCCTCTCTAATCTCCCATTTTACACTTTAGGCTAACCCGAGCATATATAGAAGATATTGCTTCTAGAACCTACTAAGTCGAACACTGGTAATAGCATATAGATTCTGTTGTAATATGTTATTCTAACTATGTGCATTGACGACTTGTACCTTGCCTCCTTGTATTGTACAGCCGCTCTTCAGCTTACTTAACGCTAGCGCTTCGTTAAGTTGGAACAAGAATTGCGTTCAACCGTTAGATCACATATTCACTTCCATCGGATGGCTCATATGAAACCTAGCATTTAACAGCTAGTATTCCTTCTTTGCTAAAGCAGATCGATCAAGCAACATCTTCAAACCATTTATCATTTTCAACTCTTCTTTGATTCATTCAGACCTTCTTCAATGGAGTTTTGGCTCATCTTTTCCCAACACGTCCTGTGGATGCCCCAATGGCACCGAACTAATCTCCCTTCGAAGAACTACAAAATAGATTATAATTTTGAGACAAGGATGCAAGGTGTATACTTTATAGTAACAATTGCTTCTATAAACAGTGTGAGTAATGAACATGAGAATAGGAAATGAAAATGAACCTATGGAATGTGAATTTATGGAGTTTAATGAATAGTATGTACTTGATCACGCCAGTCGTAAGTGTATGGTCAAGTCCAAACTAAAGAGATAAGAAGCATATCAGGACCAATTATGAACCATGAAGACTGTATTGGGTGATAATATTGGAGCAAAAAATGGCTTCCATGCACTTACAGGGTTTCCAATCGCATAAACTTTTTGGCCTACAAATAAGTCTGCTAATAGGTATTTTCTCAACTTCTCCTTTGGTGCATCGATTTGCAGAACAACAATGTCTTTATCTTGATCAAATTCAACGACTTGTGCACCCGTATGTGGTCTGATAGAGCGTGACCCTGGGAATCAATATCAGTAATAAAATTGGGGACGAATCAGAGTAATTGAAGGTAGGTATTCAGAAACAAAAGGATCACGCTGACAGGTATAAAGTTTAATTAACACAAGACGAATAACATCGATAGATGATATAAAAAATGGAGAACTCTATGACAATTGAGAACTCACAGGCCAGCAGAATTGATAGGAATACACACAGACAAAAAGACTATGGCGGAGGGAAATTACTGATGGGAAAGAAACTGATCAAGTTTTACAATGGCAAATAAACATGAAATCTTTCAGAAAATAACTGAGATCAGATGCACCGCAAATCACATGATAATTTGTAACAATGTGTCCCTTTGTGACCCATATTAATCCAGATCCTGATCCCTGGGGAACCACCCACACGTCCAATGCCAAGGCATCCTGTCTAAACCAAGACGTGCTTTATTGATCAACACGTGGTGTGCTAACATAATTTGCAAGTGCGACAAGTGATAATATAAAACGAATACCTAATTACTATCACCAACGTGCGATAGGCAGTGGACCTATCGTTTATAGTGCAGTAAAGTGAGTCAACAAGTATCGAACACAAGGAATAAACTGAGTACTAGTAGTGACCTATCGACTCGATATCTAGCCTAAATAAAATACGCAGATGGTTTTACGAACTATCTTAACAGATTACGCCTAAATCGACTAGAGATTCAAAGAACACGCTTAAAACTGATAAGAAGCTTTTCAGATGATAAAAATGTGCTCGCGATTCGAATCCCGTTAGGTACTATCGGCTAAGACAATAAAATCGTTCCCACGTGATTCTGACTAGATCGCAGTAACTTTCTACCCGCTCGCGAGTTTGCTGTCGCCCTAAACGTTCGCGGGGATCTAAAATTCAGTAATTACTAATTGTGAGGATCGAGTATTTGCATTCGCCCTATACTCGAATCCTATCTTCTACGAACGGTCTAAACGTTGTTTAGCTGTCGCCCTAAACGTTTTCCCACACGATCAATTTAACACATAGACATATTAAAGCAACGAAACAGATTCATAGAACGGTCAATAGTCAAAACACAGAGTCACGATAATTAAATGTCTTAACTAAGAAAGATCCTAGCGCTCATCTAATCCCAAACACAAAAGGGGTTTAGCTACTCATGATTGAAGGAAAAACAGCGATAGAATTAATAGATAAAGGCGAAGAACTCATGATCTTGATGTACTGATGATCTGCGATGGAAGCGTGGATGGATCTTCGCTCTTCGTTCAATTCGGCGTGAATCCTTCGTTGTTCCGTCTCTTGTGCTCCGGGACGGAATTTCCTGTTCTTTTTGCTCTTTTTCGTCTCTGTAGAAATTAGGTTTTTCTCTGGTAAGTCTCCCTTTTTCTGGGTCAAATTTGGACTTTTTATATTAATTCCCGTAACGGTCACGGCCTGGGACATGGGCCGTCACGGCCGTGACCATCATCGCCTCGCGTCTCGTCACTTTCTGCCGTGTGTCACGGCCGTGACCATCTTCGCTTCAACTCTCTGCCTAGTGTCACGGCCTCTTGCATCGCGCGTCACGGCCGTGACGTTTGCCAGTGATGCTTAGCTTGCGTTCTGCCCGATGTCACGGCCTGGTGCAAGGGTTTTCACGGCCGTGACCATCAGTAGTGTCTTCTATTTCGACCTCTGGTGGTTGTCACGGCCAAGTGCATAAGGTGTCACGGCCGTGACACCTGACAGTGTTCTTCATTTTTGCACCATTTTGCCTCGTTTTCGCTCCTTTTCACCCGAAACTCGTCCTAAGCTCCTTCAATATAAGAATAAGTGTAAATATGGCGAATAAATGCGTAAAATGATTGCTAGAGGTCTATTATATCCCAATTAAATACTACGATAAACGCATTGAAATACGTTTATCAAACCTCTCCACACTTAAGCATTTGCTTGTCCTCAATTAGAATTCAGAGAAGGCATCTAATCAGGATAACGGCACGATTGTTCGCAATTTATCATCAAAGCATAGAAAGCACGAATCGAAATCAAGCAAGTAATCATGGACATCGCACAAATGACCTGCACTTGTCAACCTGAGCTCCCTAGCGCTGCAAATCGAGACCTATACCTCACAAGGATTCACTCAATTCACTCAAATGTATAGGCTAGCATATGATGAGTCGCTCAATCCGTGCACTAGTCCAACCCCTACCATATTAAGGTTCGTGCGAGTATAAATCTGAGGGTCTTTCGGGGGGAAACGGGTCGAATAATCATGAAGCGACAAGTATATGATCGCGTGCGTGTACGTTATATATTAAATTAAGGTTCGTGCGAGTATGTCAAGTAATAATTAAAAAGAATATATTATAACTAGAATCACGCGCGATAAGAAGTGTACCTATCGTTTGTAATATAGCTATAGTGAATATCCGAGTATCGAACACGAGGAATAAATTGATTACTAGTATTGACCTATCGACTCGATATTTAGCAAACATAAATCGATGAGATTTGCTTATACTACGAACTAATTTAACAGAGCAACCTAATGAAACAAAAGAACAAGGAAACACGACTAGAGATAATACGAGTTACTTAAGATGACAAATATGTGTTCGGGATTCGAATCCCGCTGGGTGCTGTCGCTAAGGCTACGGAATATCGCTCCTACGTGATTATCGACTAAATCGAGTAATTTCCTACCCACTCACGGATTTGCTGTCGCCCTAAACGTTCGTGGGAATCTAAATTTAGCGATTACTAGACAGCGAGGATCGAGTATTTGCTGTCGCCCTATAATCGAATCCTAACGTCTATGAACGGCCTAATCGTTATTTAGCTGTCGCCCTAAACGATGTACCATACATTCACATCAACACATAGACATATTGATGTAAAAAAGCAATATCATAGAACGATAAATAGTCGAATACACGTGTTCACGATTATCCAACGCCTTAACTACAACATAACCCAACGTTCATCTACTCCCAAACACACAAGAGTTTTAGCTACTCATATTAGGCATAACAACAACGAGATTCAAAGGAAACGAGGATATAGAACTCATAAAGACTTCCCTAATAAGTGAATATGGCGTTTCTGAGGTGGAGCTCTCGTTCCTCGATCGAATGAGCGTGGCTTCGTTGTTGGATCGTCCCTTGAGCTTCTCCAAATCACGGGCTGCTTCTAGTGTTCTTCCTCCTCTTCTTTTCCCTAGATTTTCGTCTCTATGAGGTTGTCCTTGAGTTCTGAGAGGAACCCTCCTTTTATGCTTCGAAAATGGGCTAAAACCCTGAATTTTGGCACGTTCACGGCTTCTTAACGGGCCTTCACGGCCGTGAAGGCAGCTTAAAACCCTGTACATTGACTTCCTGGCATGAGTCACGGCCTCGTGCAACATGCTTCACGGTCATGACGGTGGCTTAAACCCTAAAACTTGACTTTCTGACAAAAGTCACGGCCTATTGCATCGCCAGTCACAGCCGTGAAGATGATGAATTTTTCGTCGTTAAACTCTCTGCCGCGAGTCACGGTCTCTCGCATGAAGTGTCACGGCCGTGACACTTGAGGTATTTTCTTTATGTAAGTCTCTGCCGTCGTTCACGGCCTCGTGCATGCCCAGTCACGGCCGTGAAGAGGTGAAATTTTATTCTTACAGCTCTCTGCCTATCTTCACGGCCTCTTGCATGAGGTGTCACGGCCGTGACGCTTAATGTCTTTTCTATTTTAAGCCACTGCCCGCATTCACGGCTACGTCAACACCATTCACGGCCGTGGCACTTTAGTATTTTGTCTTCTACGTTTGCTGCCTTCATTCACGGCCAGTTTTGATGCGATTCACGGCCGTGACTCTTGACTGGCAACTTCATCCTTCGCCGTTTTTGCGTCGTTTTCGCCTCGTTTTCGTTCCTTTTCGCTTGATAACCATTCGAAGGCCCTACAAAATCAAATGGGTGTAAATAGAGCCAAGAAATACATGAATAACCGAAAATATCGTATTATACCCCAAATAAACACAACAATAAACGTATTACAATACGTTTATCAGTATATATAATGAACACTTAATCTTAGAGCTAGGACACGTAAGCAAAAATTATCAAAGAACACAACATGATCAAACGGAAAGTCACACGTCCCAACATAAGACTCAACGTTCTCGCTCTGAAATCCTAGACTTTTCTGCCCAACCCTCTCGACTCAGTTCCGTTTCATTTTCTGCCCTTTCACCTTAGTTACGCTCTACTTTTGTGCACTGCGCTTATTCCCTAAAAACATCAAGGTTCGACTTTTGTCGCAAAGAACATCGTCACAGCAAATGGCGTGTACCTAGGATACTTATTACCGAAACCTATATCTTGCCAAAGGGTTATGGGCAGGCTTATGCAAGGGATCAGGTCATTTCAGAAAACGGTCAAGTAGGGCACGAGTCATTTCATGAATAGCAGAGAAGAACATCAAATCATACACAGAAACAGTAACTCACCAGTTCAACTTCTGCTCTATTCTAATCAACTTAGGTTGGAGGCTTATTCAGGTCAGTGGCTTCTATAATTTACGAGGAAAGCAAACAACTAGGCTCAGGCTCAACGTGGCTAACTAGGGGGATTATTCATGGTAGGATAATGTGGCCATGGACTTAATTCCTAATGCCCTCATCATTTTCGCACTAACGCACCAAACAGTTTCAACACGTATCAGGCAAGCAAGTTCTAGAGAAATATAGACTAGGCACGTCACACAACCAAGAAAATGAGCATAAGCTCGTCAGGCTCAAACTCTCACAACGTAAATGGGTTATGTGTACGAATCTCTCAAAGCAGCGCTATATCTACCCAGGCAGACACGATTCAATCAGTCATGCATATCCTAATTGCTCACAATAATTCATAACAATGCAGACTAACTCGAGATAAGCGCAAAAATCGTGCCTGCGTTCAATAATTCATGCCTTTTAACGAATTTTATAGCTCACGGACACGTCATAAAAAATTTAAAAACTTTCACGTAATTTCTCAGGCTAAATTCCCCTCCCCACACTTAAGTCTGACGTTGTCCTCAACGTAAAAAGGATAAAAGGAAAGGAAAAAAGAGTTTAAAAAGAACGGGACTCCCCTGACGAGAAAATGACGTGGTCGTGAAGTCGTCGTGACTTAGCGCGTGAAGGTCGTGTTGTAACTCGTTATGCGTATCCTGGCGCTAGCTAAAGAGAGAAATAGACATAAAAAGAGAGTAGTCATAGATTAACTATAAACATAGTTATAAGCATCAAAGGTAGAAACAAAGTAAAAACACACGCGACTACTCAAGCAAACGAAATGTCTTAAAAAGAAAAAAGAAAAGAAATTCCTAAGGTGGTGGCGGCTGGCGACGGTTGCCTCGGGCGAAGGAAGGACATCGACTGCTTGGAGTACTTGAGTGCCGTATCCATGGCTGGTAAGGCCTGGTTGCAGCGGTCTAGCTCTTCTTGGTACCGACGGTGGGCTTCCTCGTTCCGTCGCTCGTACACTTCCTATCGGCGCCGAGTCTCTTCGTTATATCGCCGGGCTTCTTCGTCCCGCTGCAGCGCGTCGGCGTTCATGCGCATCATGTTCTGGCGCAGCGCTTCGAGGTCCGCTGTCGACGCGTAGTGGGCGACGCCGGATGACTCGCCATGGTGGTAACCGGAGGAGTAGGAGGGTCCGGCGGTCGTGTCTGTCTCCACTGGGTGAGGGCCCTCGAGGTATAGCTGGTCGGCGAGGACGTCGACGTGGTCCGTCTGGCCACGATACATCTCGTGCCAGACGTACACCTTGTTCGTGCGGGTCCAGGTGGGCGCCTTCACGAGCATCTTCATCTTCACGAGCATCTCCTCGTTCAAGGGGTGGCGCCCGCCGATTATCTCCATCTCGGGTGCGTTCGCTGGCCAAAGGCGTAGTCCTCGGATGACCTTGGTGATGAGTGCTCCTACGGCGATCTTGCCATGGCTTCTTGCTTCCGCCTGAGCACTGAAGGCGTGGGCCACTGCTATTCTCAAATGGACCTGTTCGCCTCGCTGCAGCTTAGTTAGGTAAAAGAGGTCACGGAGGTGATCACTCCGTGCGAGTCACCCCTCGGTGTGAGCGAGGTCGTGAGGAGGCGGTGGATGTAGCGCAGTCCTGGGCTCCTGAGCGCAGACGCCTTCGAAGTCTTCGGGCTGAATTCTGGCTCGCCTGGTCGAGCGATGTCAGCCCAGCAACCCTGTCGACCTCCCGGTTGATTAAAGTAGGTAGCATAGGGTTGGTGCTGGAATGGCACTGGTACTCCAAGTGCACGGCATAGGTTGTCGACCCTCACCATGTGCTCTTCGTTGAATGCCCGGAATATGATTTTGTCGTCGCCGTATTCATCGTAGGAGAACGTGGACAAGAATATCATGGTGAGTTCCTTGTACGCCGGTTCGTCGATGTTGAAGAATGTGGCCCATCCGCTCAGTGAGAGGTACTCGACGACTTGTTGGTCGATGTTGTGCTTTGCCAGCGTATCGGGGTCGATTTGGTCCATGGGGATGAACTCCATGGCCTTCAGCTTATTGTAGCGTGCCGTCTGAGTATCCTCGGTGAACTGACCCATGGCTTCTAGCAGTGTAGGCGGCGGTCCGCGTTGCCTTTGGCGAACGGGCGAACGCGAGGCGGGGTCACGCTGAGCTGAGGAGCGACTTTTACCCATAGTACCTAGAAAGAGATGTGAGCTCAACGAGTATAGCAATTAAATTCAAAGCAGCGTGACTCGACCAAAATAGCGACAAAGTAGTAACGTGCATATGCAATAACTCATGAAAAACTCAAAGTGGCATTTTATCGAACATATAACGTGCAGGTGAAGGTATGCATAGCAAGTCCCAAATTATAGCAACCAACGTACCCAAAAATTCATCAGATAGTTTCAAAATCAAACAAGAAAAAGTGCGCACAGAAGTCATAATAGAACTAAAAACGAACCCACACAATCAGAGTAACAAATTCCGATAATATTGTCCAAAAAGCCCCAATAGAGTTAGGGTTCGTCTTTCCCCAATTTCGAATACACCAAAAAAGAAAATTAAGCATTCCCAAGGTGTTATTAGCATGTATATCATCATAAAAGAGCAAGAATAACACCAGATTATACCCAATTTCGAAAATCCCCAAATTTAGAAATTAGGGTTCATCGTAGAATTTCGAAATTCAACCACAAATTCACGTAATTAAGCATACCCAAAGTGTTCATAGCATGTATCGATTCATAAGAGAGCAAGAGGAACCCAATTTAAACAAATTTCGAAAATCCCCCAATTTCGACATTTAGGGTTCGTCAAATCAATTTCGAAAATCCATGGCTAATTTCAACGAATTAAGTCTTCCTATCACGATAATAACGGGTAAAGAACATAAGAAACGCATATCTATACCATGGGAGTAACGAAATCGACAAAATCCCCAATTTACAACGAGATAGGGCAAAAGAGAATTTTCATACCTTGGAAGCTTAATGGCGTTCGGATGGAGGGAAAGCGGATTTGGGGGGGTCGCGGCGGCGTTAGGTGGTAGAGGCGGCGTTTTAGGCGGTGATGGTGGTGGAAGAAGGTAGGGAGACGAGAGAGGGGGTCGCGAGAGAGAAGAAAGAGGGAGAGAGGAAAGAGAAAGAAAGAAAAAAATGAGATTTTTAACCTAAAATCGACTAGGTCACGACCGTGACCTATGGAGTCCGTGGCCGTGACAAGAGGCAGCGAGGCCTCTGCCCAACGTCACGGCCGTGACGCTTACGTTGCAGGTCGTGACCAAGTCGAGAATTTTTTTTAAATACTTTAATAATAATATTTTTTTATTTTTATTTATTTTTTTTGAACCCGTAAGTGTCACGGCCGTGACGCTTAAGCGTCTAGCCGTGACAAAGGGCAGAGAGTTCCACTGATGTCGGTCACGGCCGTGACAGCTTAAGCCGTTGGCCGTGACAATGGGCAGTGAGCTACTAATCTCAGTCACGGCCATGACAACTTAAGCCGTTGGCCATGACACTTTTTTTTTTACAGGCTAGAACATAAACGAAAATACCTGGGTTGCCTCCCAAGAAGCGCTTACTTTACCGTCTTTAGCCGGACGTCTTTTCGTCTGCTCAGGGAGACTGGAAGTCCAGGTAGAGCACTTCATTTTCGCTCGCGTCTTCCTCGCCTGCGTGATAGTGCTTCAACCTGTGGCCGTTCACCTTGAAGGTACCCTGATCCATCCTAAAATCTCAACAGTACCATAAGGAAAAACACGGGTAACAGTGAGCGGTCCCGACCAACGTGATCTAAGTTTTCCGGGAAAAAGTCTAAGTCGAGAGTTAAAAAGAAGGACTTGGTCCCATTCCTGAAACTCTCGTCCTTGCCTAATCTTTTTATCATGATAGGCTTTGGAGCGTCCCTTATACATGCGAGCGTTATTGTAAGCCGATAAACGCCACTCGTCTAACTCGTTGATTCGGAGTTGCCGCTTTCCGCCGGCGTTCCCCAAATCAAGATTCAAGGACTTAATTGCCCAATAGGCCTTATGCTCTATTTCTACGGGGAGGTGACATGCCTTTCCATATACTAGTCTATACGTTGTAGTGCCTATAGGTGTCTTATATGCAGTCCTATATGCCCAAAGTGCATCGTTCAGCTTATTTGCCCACTCCCTACGGTTCCCTTCGATGGTCTTTGCGTTGCAACTCACGGTTTACTACTTCGACCTGACCGCTAGCTTGGAGGTGGTATGGGGTGGATAGGTTGTGTCTAACACCGTAACGTTCTAACGTGCGTGCAAACTGGGTGTTACAGAAGTGTGTACCTCTATCACTAATAATGTACCTAGGCGCCCCAAAACGTGAAAACAATGCTCGAAGAAATCTAACGACTACCCTAGCGTCGTTCGTGGGTAAGGCTTGCACCTCGGCCCACTTAGACACATAATCGACAGCAACTAGGATGTACTTATTATTGTACGAGCTGGGGAACGGACCCATAAAATTTATACCCCACACATCGAATGTCTCACATATCAAAATGAAATTCTGGGGCATTTCGTCGCGTTTAGAGAGATTACCTGCGCGCTGACTGATCACAAGTGTCAACGTACCTTTGGGCGTCTTTGAAGATCGTGGGCCAGTAGAATCCGCTTTCCAACACCTTCTCAGCGGTTCTGTTGGCTGCGTAGTGCCCTCCGGTCGGTCCGTTGTGGCAATGCCTAAGGATCTGCGTCGTTTCTGTAGCAGCCACGCATCTTCGTATCACCTGCTCTGCACATCGCCTGAAAAGATATGAGTCTTCCCAAAAGTAGTACCTCAAATCAGAAAGGAATTTCTTCTTTTGCTGACTAGTGTACTCCTTTGGTAGGACCCTCGCAACAAGATAGTTAGCGTAATCTGCAAACCAGGGAGTGTCGTCACTTACCACCTGTATCGAGTAAAGATGCTCGTCTGGGAACCTATCTTGTATCGGCCTTATGTCCTTGCTGTAAATTTCGGACTCCTCTAGTCTAGAGAGGTGATCCGCCGCCAAGTTTTCTGCACCCTTCTTGTCCCGGATCTCTATATCAAATTCTTGAAGTAGCAGGATCCATCGGACCAGTCGAGGCTTCGCATCTGGCTTTGCTAACAGATACTTAAGAGCAGAGTGGTCAGTAAAAACAATAACCTTGGATAGGATGAGATATGACCTGAACTTGTCGAAAGCGAACATGACGGCCAACAGCTCCTTTTCAGTGGTCGTGTAATTGGTCTGGGCTGCGTCTAGCGTCTTACTCGCGTAGTAGATTGGCCTGAAATGGTTGTCCTTACGCTGCCCTAGTACGACCCCAACTGCATAGTCACTAGCATCGCACATTAGTTCAAAGGGCAGCCCACAGTCGGGGGCGACCATAATAGGTGATGCGATAAGTCGCTCCTTAAGTAAATTAAAAGCATGCAGGCGCTCGTCATTAAAATCAAACGGGGCATCTTTTTCTAGCAACCTAGACATGGATCTTGCGATCTTAGAAAATCTTTAGTAAACCTACGATAAAACCCAGCATGTCCTAGAAAGCTTCTAATCGACTTCACGTTCGAGGGGACAGGCAATTTTTCTGTCGTCTTCAACTTAGCTCGGTCCACTTCGATTCCTTTAGAGGAGATCTTGTGACCGAGAACTATACCCTCTCGAACCATGAAGTGGCATTTTTCCCAATTAAGTGCCAAGTTCGTTTCCTCGCATCGTGCGAGTACGAGCTTCAAATTAGACAGGCATGTATCAAATGACGACCCGAAAACAGAAAAATCGTCCATAAATACCTCCATTACCTCACCTACCAGTTCGTCGAATATGGCCATCATGCATCGCTGGAAGGTCGCTGGGGCATTGCAGAGACGGCATCCTTCGGTACGCGAACGTCCCCGAACGGGCAAGTGAACGTGGTCTTTTCCTGGTCCTCGGGTGCTATTGGGATTTGTAGATAACCTGACAAACCATCGAGAAAATAGTAAAATGAGTGACCGGCTAACTTTTCTAACATTTGGTCAATAAACGGTAAAGGGAAGTGATCCTTTCGCGTGGCATCGTTCAACTTCATGTAGTCGATGCAGACGCGCCATCCGGTCACGGTCCTCGTCGGGATTAGTTCGTTCTTGTCGTTGGTCACGACCGTCCTGCCTCCTTCTTTGGGACCACTTGGACCGGAGTGACCCATGCGCTGTCTAAAATGGGATAGATCATCCCCGCGTCTAGCAGCTTGATCACCTCCTTCTTCACCACGTCCTTAATATTGGGGTTGAGCCGCCTTTGTCGTTGAGCGACCGGCTTGAAATCGTCCTCCATGAGGATCTTGTGCGTGCAATAGCTCGGCTTGATACCCCTTATGTCGGATATCTTCCACGCCAAAGCCTTCTTGTGTGCCTTCAACACGTCTAAGAGCTGGCCCCTCTGTTCGTCGTCGAGGCTCGACGAGATGATGACTGGCAACCCTCCATTGCTGCCTTGGAATGCGTACTCGAGGTGGTCGGGCAGCGACTTCAATTCTAGGACCGGTGGCTCCTCGACTGAGCTCTTTTCGTTGTCCTCTTCGCTGCTCTCGTCGATGGCTGTAATAGGCTCGTCGACCTCCTCCCCACACTCGTCGATTCATAATCATTCTGGTGTCTACCTCACTAAGAACCTGTGATAGACCTTGCACAGAAAAGAGAAAGTCGTGCTCAAAAGTGTCAAGTAGTAACACTTATCGTCATGCTCATTAATTTTTTTCATCGAATCCGCCATACTAAATGTAACTTTTTCTCCATCTACTGTTGAAGTCAATGTACCATTCCTAACGTCTATCATGTTTCTAATGTGGCTAAGAACGGTCTACCTAATATCAACGGGACATTCTCATCCTCCTCCATGTCTAAAATAACGAAATCAGCAGGAATTACGAACTTATCCACTTTAACTAAACATCCACGATAACACCCCGAGGATACTTCAACGATCTATCGGCTAACTGCAGGCTCATCCTAGTGGGTCATGGCTCGCCTAATCCTAAGCATTTAAACATGGAATATGGCATTAAATTAATGCTAGCACCTACGTCAGCTAACGCACGCTCAACAACTAAATCTCCTATAAGACAAGGAATAGTAAAACTCCCTGGGTCCCTAAGCTTCTTAGGAAATCTTGCTTTGGAGTATCGTCGAGCACTCTCCTCTCAGACATACGGTGGAGACATGTTCGAGCTTACTTCTGTTTGTCAGCAGGTCCTTCAAGAACTTGGCAAAGCTGGGCATCTGCGTAATAGCTTCAACAAACGGTAAGTTAATATGCAATTCCTTACACATACCCATAAATCTACCGAACTGTGCCTCATCCTTGTCCTTCTTCAGTCGAGTCCGGTAAGGAATCTTCGGTTGGTATGGCTTCACCGATGGTCGCTCGATCTCCTTCGTCTTTTCCTTCTCGGGCTCGACCTTTTTCTTCTCAGCGTCGGCCTTCTCGACATCGTCGACTCTAATCTCCTCCACTTCAGGCTCATCGTGGCCTTCGAAGTTGGCGTTCTCTTTCGCCTTCTTCTTGGCGGACACTTTTTGCGGTTCTCGTCCGTTCCTTAGCGTCACCGCCTTGCAATATTCCTTTGGATTCGACTCGGTGTAGCTTGGGAGCGATCCCTGAGTACACCCCGCCAACTGTTTCTCCATCTGTCTCATCTGTTGCTCCAGCTTCTTGAGCGAGGCGTCCGTGTTCTGGGTACGCAAGTCGTTCGCCTCCATGTACTCCTCCATCTTCGTCATTCGGTTTTCGTGGGTTGCGGTGGTGCTGCTGAAATTCGTGAGGAGCGTCTTCATCATGTCCTTCATCTCCCTCATGTCGTCGGATCCTCCTACGGGCGCATTCTGGTATTGGCGTGGCACTCCATTTTGGAAACCGGACGGCCTGAGCTGAAATCCAGACGGCCCTTGCCCATGGTGATTCTGATTCCAGTACGCCAGATTGGGGTGTGCTCGGGGTTGGAAGCTTCGTTGGCCACCTTGGAAATTGCCCATATAGTCTACGTGCTCCAGGGATTGCCCAAGTTGGCATTCCGATGTCTCGTGGGCTGCGCCACAGATCCCGCACAATGGCACGTATGGCGTGTGCTGCGTCGGTGCGGTGGTCGTCACGACATTCACGGGCTGAGTCTGCCCGGATTTTGGGAGTAGTGCGCCAATGACTGTCTGCAACTGAGAGTTTGTCGCAGCGATCTGTTGTTGAAGCGTCTCGAACTTGGCGTTCGTAGCCGTCTCCTCGCTCACTCTAAATACGCCTGGTGACTTCATCCTCCTATTGCCCCTCATGAAACTGTTCCTCGAGTAGTCCTCAATCAAATTCCAAGCGTCGGTCGCATTGAGCTTCACGAGCCCACCTCCTGCGGCTCCGTCTAACATATAGACAGTCTGGTCGTTGAGCCCCCTCGTGGAATCGGTTGATCTGGGCTGCCTTCGACATCCCGTGCTGTGGGCACCTCTTCAATAGCGCCTTGTAGCGCTCCCAAACCTCGTACAGATTTCTGAGTCTTTCTGGTGGAAAAGAGAGATCTATGTCTTCAACCTTAGCACCTTTGAGAGTGGGAAGTAGTGGTTGATGAAAGCGGCTCGCATCTCCTCCCAGGTAGTGATTGATCTGGGCGGCAACATATCCAACCCAGTCCTTTGCCCTGAACTTGAGCGAGAACGGAAACAGCATCAACTTGATAGCATCGCCCGGGACCCCGTTGATCTTTATGGTGTCAGTCACCAGCAAGTATGCCTCCAGATGGGAATAGGGATCACTGTCGGGATTGCCCTCGAACTGGGCCGTCTGGAAGATCATCTGAAGCCAAGAGTGCTTCAGCTCGAAATTGTTGTTCTCGATCGACGGGATGACAATCGCCGACTCAGTACCGCCTAGCGCGACATTCTTGAGGAGATCTTGAAGTGATGGCTCCTCCTCGTGGACGGGCACTCTGTGGTCTGCCATTTCTACATCTGTGTAGGGACTATCTACGGCTGCCTCTACACGAGAATTTTGGGTCGACTCCTGCGAGTTGTCCTCTGTATAGCTAACTAGATGGTCCTGAGAGCTAGTGGAAGCTCCTTCGGTGTCATACTTGAGTTTCCTTTGTAACTTCCGCTCGAAATCTGGGTCTGCGTCAACGATGGGACCCGATGAATGGCTTCGGGTCATTCACCGCTGAATCATACCTTCAAGTAGCGAAATTGAAAATTAGCGAAGAAATAAATAACTAAGTCGAAGAGATAACGATACTAATAATGATGTAGGAAAAACAAATAACGCAAATAACACAAATAACGCAAATAGTAACGAAAAAATGAGAACTAAGAAAAACGTCAAATAAAGTGGCTAAATTACAGAACTACGGTGTTCCTAATATCAATTTATTCCCCGGCAACGGCACCAAAAACTTGATCAACACGTGGTGTGCTAATATAATTTGCAAGTGCGACAAGTGATAATATAAAACGAATACCTAATTACTATCACCAACGTTCGATAGGCAGTGGACCTATCGTTTATAGTGCAGTTAAGTGAGTAAACGAGTATCGAACACAAGGAATAAACTGAGTACTAGTAGTGACCTATCGACTCGATATCTAGTCCAAATAAAATACGCAGATGGTTTTACGAACTATCTTAACAGATTACGCCTAAATCAACTAGAGATTCGAAGAACACACTTAAACCTGATACGAAGCTTTTCAGATGATAAATATGTGCTCGGGATTCGAATCCCGCTAGGTACTATCGGCTAAGACAGTAAAATCGATCCCACGTGATTCTGACTAGATCGCAGTAATTTTCTACCCGCTCGCGAGTTTGCTGTCGCCCTAAACGCTCGCGGGGATCTAAAATTCAGTAATTACTAATTGCGAGGATCGAGTTCCCTATACTCGAATCCTATCTTCTACGAACGGTCTAAACGTTGTTTTGCTGTCGCCCTAAACGTTTTCCCACACGATCACTTTAACACATAGACATATTAAAGCAACAAAACAGATTCATAGAACGATCAATAGTCAAAACACAGAGTCACGATAATTATATGTCTTAACTACGAAAGATCCTAGCGTTCATCTAATCCCAAACACAAAAGGGATTTAGCTACTCATGATTGAAGGAAAAACAGCGAAAGAATCAATAGATAAAGGTGAAGAACTCATGATCTTGATGTACTGATGATCTGCGATGGAAGCGTGGATGGATCTTCGCTCTTCGTTCAATTCGGCGTGAATCCTTCGTTGTTCCGTCTCTTGCGCTCCGGGACGGGATCTCCTGTTCTTTTTGCTCTTTTTCGTCTCTGTAGAAATTAGGTTCTTTCTCTGGTAAGTCTCCCTTTTTCTGGGTCGAATTTGGGCTTTCTATACTAATTCCCGTAACGGTCAAGGCCTGGGACATGGGCCGTCACGGCCGTGACCATCATCGCCTCGCGTCTCGTCACTTTCTGTCATGTGTCACGGCCAAGTGCATAGGGTGTCAGGTCGTGACCATCTTCGCTTCAACTCTCTGCCTAGTGTCACGGCCTCTTGCTTCGCACGTCACGGCCGTGACGTTTGCCAGTGATGCTTAGCTTGCGTTCTGCCCGATGTCACAGCCTGGTGCAAGGGTTGTCACGGCCGTGACCATCAGCAGTGTCTTCTATTTCGGCCTCTGGTGGTTGTCACGGCCAAGTGCATAAGGTGTCACGGCCGTGACACCTGACGGTGTTCTTCATTATTGCACCGTTTTGCCTCGTTTTCGCTCTTTTTCGCCCGAAACTCGTCCTAAGCTCCTCCAATATAAGAATAAGTGTAAATATGGCGAATAAATGCATAAAATGATTGCTAGAGCTCTATTATATCCCAATTAAATACTATGATAAACGCATTGAAATACGTTTATCATTTATTAGCTCCAAAGCCAGCTTATATATGATGTGAAACACATCTTAAGGTCAATCATATTTAGTGCCTTTGCAACAAAGATATACCTAAAGTGCTATATCGCCCCATGGATTAGTCACCCATGGAAGTACATTATAAAACAGATCAATTAACGGTACTACAACAACCAGACTCAGCACCACTATGATAATTAGGCAGATTTTTTCATTACAGTGTGTTCTAGTCTCCCACTGAGCAAAGCTCGTAGGAGAGATCAAGGTAGAAAGATTATGGAACAGATACAAATAGGAGATATTTATAATCATACTTACCAACCGAATCACGAAAATCAAATAAGCCAACAAAGAATGAACTTCGTGGAATTCAGGCCTCAGCATAAATCAACCAACGCCAACAAAAAAAACAACGAAAAGAAAGGACCAACAATAGGTAGTTGAATACTCACTAAGAATGGAAAATAAGCGCTAACTAGAAGCTATTGCCATCTCATCAGACTGCAATTCTCGGAGTAGTGAAAACAACGGCCGAAGCGGAATCGACATCGGCGACGAACAACGACTTGGACAAAGCAGTCGACGTGCATAGCACTGCGAACGAGTTAAGGAGTTTCTTCAAAGCACTGTGAAACTCAACCTCAGCATAAAATGCGAACTTGTCGGAAACTACGAATTTGGGAATGATTGAACTTGGTTGGAGTGAAAGGTAAGGAGATTTTGCAATCGATCATCTGCAGAATGAATTGCTTGCAGTCGAAATGGGAGACAGCTTGGGATTGGAAGAGAAGACCCAGAAGAGCATAGTATCTAAGACCATCTCCAACTGAGAAACGCATTCTCAAACTCCAACGCATTCTCAAACTCAAATGCAGTAATTCTTCTCCAACCGATCAACTCATTCTCAAACTCAATAGACTATTTTGTAATACTCAATTTCCACTTTACAAATTTCGATACTACCCACATATTTCACAACCATTACAAATTAAACTACCGATTGTGTCGTAGACTCGTGAGTCACATTGGAGACAATAGCAGAATGATTATTACAAGAACTCAGAGAAGATCGTAAGATAAATCAACAATCGAATATCAAACAAAATACAATTTCCATCTGCTGCACGGCAATACAAATCTGAAGAAGGATCATAGTAGTAACGAAATTGCTACTGTAGTATTAACTGGAGAAAAAACAAGAGGAAACAAAGAAGGCGTTAGAAACTCAGTGCATTCACCTCCATGAGAGATTGAAAGAGGAAAGAGATCAAGAAATAGTTCATGATAAAAACTTGCAATACGAGAAATGCATTACATGAAATAACCGAATACTGTCTCCCAGGCTCGAGAACACCAGCAATCCGCCTATTAATTTCAGCAAGGTCTTCTGTTCTGAGTTCACTAGGCTTGTCAGCATCCTCAACAGTAATGAATTTCTTTTCAGCAAAATTTCTATCGAATACAGATTCACAAGATGGAACACACACACCAAAAATAAAATTACACCACTCTTTCACTTACCTTGATTTCATTGCGATCCACATATTCAACATAGTTTCCATTTTCATCGAAGTACCCTTCATCCTCGAGATTTGTGATGCAATTTAATATAAATATTGGATTATTATGTTATATTAAATACTAAAACGCAAAAGTCAGTTATGAATCGCATATATGGGATAATTTAGGTGAGAGAAATGATAAATCTCATTTTGGGTTTGGTTTTGAGGTTCGATTGGAGTAAGTTTCGGATATTTTTTGGGTTTTGCAGTTTGATTGGAGATGCTCTAATGAAGCCATTGGTGTTTGCAAGCAACTGCGATTGGCAAAACTAAAGGACTTGCCAATTGGTCTAAGAGCACCTCCAACCCGCAGCGTAAAAATACAGTTAAGTCTGCCATTACAGCTACTACAGTGCTTTTACTACAGCCATAAACTCTATTTTACTTTTATAATTATATGAATATCAAATATTTAAATATATTTTTATTAAATAAATTATATAATAGAAAGAACAACACAATTTTTTGTGTTGAATATTGTGTGAACTCTACATCTAGAGTATTTCTGCTAGTCAACACAAGATTAGTGTTAGATATAGAGTCCGATTGGAGTAAAACCATACTTTATTTTTGTGTTTTACACAAAAATAAAGTACCCGTTTTGAGTCCGATTGGAGTAAAAACATACTTTATCTCTGCTAATCAACACAATTCCTCATGTACGATTTTATTTTTTTCTTATTCGTCTTTCCGAATTTATTTCAAATTTAATTGCGTCTCAATTTAGTTGCAAATTTGCGGGAACAACAGTTACGCACGGTGGTGTACCGTAGGGTTGCAAACGAATCGAAGGTTCCATTCGCGATCCGATTCGAAATTTTAAGATTCGAATTCGAATATTTAGAATACGAATCCGAATAAGAATATGTTTTTTATTCAAGAAATATACGAATACGAATATGAAATCACAATATTCGATTCGAAATTAATTGAATTATTCGATCCGAATAATATAACGTAAAATATGATATAATTAATATATATTCACATATAATATATGATAACTCACTAAAACATTTAAACATAATATATTATAATTCAATATATGTTTAAATATAATTTATTATAATTCAGTTATATTTAAAATATAATATTGTTTATATTTTATTAAATAGAAAATGAAAGATAACTTTGAATACAAATATTCGATATTCGATTCGAATATTCGAGAAAATATTCGAATTCGAACAAGAATCGATTTTATGGTTCAATTAAATATTCGAATATTCGTATTCGTATACGACTGTCATCCGAATACGAATAGAATATTGCGGTATTCGACTCGATTCGATTCGTTGCAACCCTAGTGTAGCGATTCGATCAGAGGTCAGAAGGATGAACCTAGACATGGCTAACGGGCCGGTTTGGCCCGGAACCGACCCGGAACTGGCCCGGAACCGGCGACCGGTTAGAAACCGGAACCAAGCCGGTAACGGTAACGGAAAAATATAACCGGCCGTTACCGAAACCGGACCGGATCGGGTTCCGGAAGCGGTAATCCGGTAACGGCTATATTTAAGCCGGAACCGGAACCGAATCCATTAAGATCCAGTAAGATACAGTAACTTCTATATTTTTATGTATTTTTTTCTTTTTCTTGTATTTTTTCTTGTTTATTTTGTATTTGTTCTTTATAATTTTTTAGGTATATTAATACATATGGAATTTGTTTTCATCATCCCTCAATATGTGTATTCTACTATTTCAATAGTATTATTTTTAAGTTTGTTTTAGGGAGTAACTATTTACCGCCCCCTTTTTACTTGTTACCGCCCCCTAAAGGGCTGAAAAAAGACGTTTTTGCCCCTATGTTATTTAAATTAAGTTAAAAAGGTAAAATATAATAAAAAGTAAGAATTTGTATTTAAAATCCTTTACCACACAACACTTTTCAAATCACATATCCAAATCAGACAAAAAAAACAGAGAATTTTGCAAATTGCAATGGATCGACGACAAGGAAAGGGAAAGGGAAAGGGGGTGCTGTCACGATTGGTAATAAAATTGTCGTAAAATTCATTCGTACGTAGATAGATTGTCGAAAAGGGGTCGAAATAGGCTGAAAAAACGGCCGATAGGACGCAAAATAGGGCGAGAAACGGCACGGCCGAAGCGAAATTTCGGCCGACCTAGTCACGACCGAAACGTGATTTCGGTCGCGACAGATCCGACCGAAATCGAACTTCGGTCGCAACAGGTCTGACCGAAATCGAACTTCGGTCGCCGAGGTCACGACCAATTTCGGTCGGATCTGTCACAACACTAAATTTCGGTCGGATCTGTCACGACCGAAATCCGATTTCGGTCGGATCCTGGGCGACCGAAATGCGATTTCGGCCGTCATGGTCCGGCCGAAATTTAGTTTTGGTCGCAATTTTTTTTTAAATGTTTTATTTTTTTAAACAAATATATAATTGCAGGCCAGGAGTGGTAAGTCCCTACTCGGAGGGAGCAGCAGATCCCCCCGTTGGATGGATCTGGAGAGCGTCACACGAGGGCGCGCGACATTGATGCATCCGTTCGTAGGGAACGGGAGGAGGAGAGGCGGCAGCGAGCGGCTGATTCTCATTCCGTATATGCGGATTACGATCCGCATGCGGATGAGGAGGTGCCATACGATGCGGCATCGTTTGAGTCATCCGACGACGATGTGATACCGGTCTCCTCAGGTAATTTCCTTCTCCATTATAAACTGACTTGCGATGTCGTGTCTTAATATACGTACAAAAAATTAAATTTATTTTTGGGGTATTCGTAAAAAATAAAATAGGGAGCAAGCGCTCCAGGGTCGTAGATGACGATTCCTGGAGGGTGCAGGGGCCACAGCCAGGTGGTCCAGAAGATGACGACGTGATCCCTAGTTACCTGTGGCACATCTCGCCCCACATCTGGATGGGTGAGGAGGAGAGGCCCCTGCTGAAGTGCAAGCAGCGGGCGTTAGTGCTTCGGTCGCTTAAGCAGTGGTACTGCCAAATCCCGCCGGAGACGCAGAGCGAGATCGATGGCACGGGGCTTACGCACCTCACATATGCCATGGTGGGTCACTTGGACCAGCCTCTTCTGTGCGCTTTTGTGGAGCGCTGGCACCCGGACACGAACACCTTCCACATGCCGTGGGGGGAGATGACGATCATGCTCCACGACGTCGAGCAGATCATGCGTATCCCGATCGACGGGACGACGGTATCGGGCACGCCAGACGCCGGTGACCAGCAGATCGCGGCGAGGGAGATTATAGGCGTCTCCGCAGACGTGCTGAGGGGTTGTTGGAGAGGCGGTGCGGTCGCGTCGAAAGACGTAATGCAGAGGATGCAGGAGGATCGGCCGGCAGGCTTCCAGGCCATCGCTTGGCTGTGGTTCTATTGGGGTCGACGCTGTTCGTCGACAAGAGCGGAAACCGGGTGAAGCCCGACATCATGCACGAGTTCTACTGCTCGCTGCCATCTGCCAGTCATTACTCGTGGGGTTCGGCCGCTCTTGCTTACCTCTATCGCCAGCTTGGCCTTGCAAGCCGAGCGGATGCAAGGGATTTAGCTGGGTGCCTGTCGTTACTATAGGCGTGGATCTACGAGTACTTCCCATGCTTCCGCCCACACCGTCTACCCCATCATGTGGAGCCTGGTCAGGCACGATCACGCATGTGGTCTGTATCTCAGTACGAGCGGACGGTCCACCGTTTGATTGAAATCCGCCGTCAGCTAGACATGATGACTGCGAGCGAGGTATATTAACAATTTATATTCTTCTTTGACGACCATTATGTAAAAACTGTGAACGATTGTCAGGTTGCTTGGTTGTCGTACGGTCCCGATCCAGCGGCGCGGCACATGAAGACTCTTTTCGCAGGCTGGGTTCGATATCGCGATATCGTTGAGCCCTACGTACCCTCGAGAGTGTTGCGCCAGCTTGGTTACGTGCAGTACATTCCGCCACCGATGAGTCCGCCACAGAAGGCGGTCATGCCAGCAGACCCGTCAAGGTATAAGGTGCACCATTCTGGCGATGCAGCAGAATTTGCTTGGCGGCAGTTCCTGTACGCTTACATCATCCTCTCGTACATCAACCGGGCGTCCGCAGAGTACCTTGGTGAGACCGTCGAAGGGTACATGGACTGGTATGAGCGACATTCTCATCCTCGTCTGTTTTCGTCGGAGTCCGGATCCTCATCGGGCGGCATACCCCCGCGCAGCCACGCCGACTACGTACGTAAATTAATGTGATTTAGATTTTTTATATTTGTATGTTTAATCACTTTTTATATGTATCATTTCTGTGTACAGTGGTACAGCTCGATGTACACCTTGACTAGCGATATGCTAGCTACGATGCAGCTTGATAGGTCGACGCATACGGAGCAGTACAAAGACAGGCTAGACGACCTGAACGACCGTTGGCGCAATGCCCCCTGACGTTCTTTTATTTTGTTTATGTTTTGTTTATGTATCGGACTCGTACTTTTTTATTACAAAATTTATATGTCTCTACTGTTTACATTTGAAAATAATAATATTACAAAATAATTATAACAAAAAATAATAATAACAAATAATAATATTACAAAATAATTATAACAAAAAATAATAATATTACAAATTACAACTAAAAAATAATAATACAAACGGAATTACAATAGACCATTCTGACGCATGAGCGTCACCCAGTGTTCGAATCTGTTCTGATATCTAAGTTCCCAACCAGCAAGTCGACGATCACGATACGTGAACCAATATGGATGCAACACGGGCATAGGAAAGTCTGGACATAAATTCAGTCTAATATAATGCTGGTACTCGTCTCCAAGGTGCGCTATGACGATAGTTCGGTTCGGTCCATTAGCAGTCCGTAGTAGAAGTACGAGATCGCTTCGCAGACGAAGATGACGTACGGCCATGACTGCTACGACCCTGGCTGCTACGACTGGTACTGCTGCGCCCTCCGCTGCGTCCCCCCCCCCCCCCCCGTTTGGGATTGCGTACTCCCAATCACTTCGATCACGTTTCGTCGAGTCTCTTTTCTTTGGCCGACCTTTTACAGACGTCTTAACAATAGGCTCATTCCACTCTTGGGCCTCAGGATAGAGATGTTCGTGAACTACTCGATGGAGGCCACGCATAACGACGGGATCGCGACCTTATGCCTCACGGACGAGGTCGTATAAGCGATCTTGATCAGAAATATAGGGAATTACTCCCTCGCCGATTGCGAGTGTCCTCCAGAAGTCGTGCAAGCATTCTACCGAAACTGGGTAGTTATTGTCCACGCATACTAATAATAATGTTAGGAATGGAAATCCTGACATCCCAATAGGTCGTTTCGACCGGGACTCCTCCAGTGCCTGCACGTCAACATAAAAAAATATTAGATTTCGTTTGACACGTAATAATAATTAATTTACCTTTCTGTGCGATTCAACTGGTTCTGAATCTGCTCGTGCACCAACACACATACGGTGTCAAGAGACCCAGTGGCCGAATTCAGCCATCCTTTCAGCTCGCTGTGAGCACTCTCCACACGACATGTAGTGGTGTTCCCGAAATGAAGCACATGGTTCATCCAAGCTCTGGCGAACTTCTCCTTATGCACCAACCACGTCTGCTCAACATACTTAACGATATCTGAGTCGGCTAGCCAACGCAGACGCATGTCATTCACTGCCTTCTCGTATTCGTCGACCGTCGGAGCTTCCACGACTGCTTTCCAGGACTTGTGCGTAAAGTGAGCTGCGGTCTTTTTGCTCTTCCCCCCAACCAATAAACTTTGTTCTCCACATCTTTATAAATATGCCACGTGCACAACAGATGATGAGAATGCGAAAATACCATATGTACCGGTCGAACAAGGCCCAACTCACGATCAGTCACAATCGCCGATGGGTGGACACCTGGCCCTAGAATATCCCTGATAGACTGCAACATCCACCCGTAACTTCTCTCGTATCGTCCTCCATGACGGCAAACCCACACAGAAAGTTGTGATTACAGGGAGTCATCCCTATAATCTCAACTAGAGGCATCTTATATCTATTGGTCTTGTACGTCGAGTCAATCCCAATAAAATAAGGATACGTCCTCACCAGTGCGAGTGACTCCGGGTGTGCGAGAAAGACATGTGTCAGCACATTAGTCTCCTCGCCACTCAGCGCTTCAACAAAATATCCGGCCTCTGTCGCCTGGTGCATCAACTGGCTCACCACGTCTCGACCCTCAGAATATTGCTTTCTTCAAACGATCTCTGAATTATATATATGTCGGATCGTCGTGTTATCTTCTGCATGTCGAGCCCTCATCATTGAGAGGATATGAGCTGGTTTCGCTTGCGCAGCAGTCATTTCCTCTACGACCTTCTTTGCCTGGCTGCTTAACCCAGTCGTCTGGCGGTGTACCTCAGGATACTGTATCAGAGGGTGATTGTGTATGGAATTCTCAGGTGCGCCCGTACGAATGTACCATTCCCTAGTAGCTCTGCTGGGCTATGACTACAAACGGACACCTGCACTTGTTAGACTTTGACAGCCTCTCCAATTCATCCTCCTTGCCTCTATAACGTTCTCCGCGATAACATCTAATCAATTTTTTCTTGCCGCATTTCTTATGCGACGAAATAATCACCTCGAAACCAAGAGCAATAGCGACGCCTTTCGCCTAGTTAATGGCTTACACGTCGGTCGGAAATCGTCCTCCTTCGCGGAAATGCTCACTGTAGTTTATCCCGTCGCCCATGGAATCCTCCGGGGTTTCCCTCTCCAAGTCTGAAAAAAAAATTCTGAGCCAAAACGAAATTTCGGCTCCTCTAAGAGGCGACGGAAGTGAAATTTCGGCCACCTCTAGTGGAGCCGAAATCTGATCTCGGCCGCAGCAGTCGCAGCCGAATGAAAATTTCGGCTGGGACTGCCACGACCGAGCAAAATTTTCGGTCACCTCAGAGGGTGACCGAAATTGATTTTCGGCCGTCACAAGGGGTGACCGAAATTTCGGACGATTCATTGCGATTTGATTTTTTTTTGTTATGTTTGACTTTGATTTGGATGTGTGATTGCGATATTAAAAGTATTGTATGGAAAAAGGACTTTAAATAGAGATTTAAAATCAAAAGGGCAAAATCGTCTTTTTTCAGCCCTTTAGGGGGCGGTGACTAGGAAAAAGGGGCGGTGAATAGCAATCCAGTTGTTGTATTTGTGTTGTATTTTTTCTTAGTGTTTTTTTTTTCTGTTTTTCTTATTTCGTTGTCTTTTTTTTCTGATTTTTCGGGTATATTAATTTAAAAAAAGAAAACTGGACGAACCGGTACGGAACCGGTTTGGAACCGGTAAGATCCAATGGATCTATAACAGGTTCCGAATTGGTTCCGGGATTTTAGTCCCGCAACCGGAACCGGTCCGGTACCTTACCTGTTTGAACCGGACCAAGTATTTTCGGCCCAGAATCGGTGGAACCGGTGCGGAACCGGACCCGAACGAACCGGTTCCCATGTCTAGATGAATCTAAGTTCAAGTTTGCTGAAGGATTAGAGGAGTTGGCCCTAGGGGTGGGCGTTCGGGTTCGGGTATTCGGGTTTTACCCGAACCCGATCGGGTTCGGGTAGTTCGGGTCGGGTAGTTCGGGTTATTTTCGGGTATCGGGTTAGTTGTTAATCGGGTCGGGTATCGGGTAGTAATTTACTACCCGATCGGGTTATTCGGGTACCCGATATATTTTTTTTAAAAAAAAATATTCGTTTTATACATACATTAAAAACATATATAATACATATATCAATATATAACTTGAGTGATGTTAAAGTTTTAAATAATATTTCGACTAGTTTCTTATTTTAAGTGTATAATTAACAACTGATAATTTATATCAATGCATAGATCATCATAAAAATATAAAATATATTCTCAAAATTTTTATTAATGTGTAATTAACAACTGATAATTTATATCAATGTATATATTATATTTATTGAAAACAAAATATCCAAATATTGTAAGTGATATTAATATATAACATGAATATTTTAATATTATTGAATTATAATATTTTTAGTCGTATTCTAATTAAAAATCGGGTACCCGACTACCCGACGTCGGGTACCCGAACCCGATATATACCCGACAAGCGGGTACCCGTCGTAAATCGGGTCGGGTTCGGGTATTGAAAATCTTAACCCGAACCCGAACTACCCGAACCCGAACTACCTGATACCCTACTACCCGACCCGATGCCCACCCCTAGTTGGCCCGACTAAAACTCGGCTCAAATCCAATTTATAGTTTCATTTCTTGCCCATTATTGTGGCTACTACTTTTATGCTATATTATATTCATTATAAAATAATAAACTAAAATAGAAGAACCAAATTAAGAATATCAATACAGTGTATGTCTTTCTTTCAAATCTTGATCTTATATATTTTTTTATTTACTCTAAATTGAGAGATCGACGATTTATACCAAGCCCTCGTAATAAAGAGTACAGATATATAAGCAAGAAAGTTAGCCAAGCGAAACTAGGTTTTCGACGATACTATAGCTTGTTTAAGCGAAACGTCTAAAGATTTCCACAACCAACGAAAAATAAACAGACACTCATTGACAACACAGACGAAACGTCTCTAAGGATACATCGATATTAGCGATGAACACCGCGACAAGGCTAACTGAGAAAGCAGACGAGGGTGCGATGATTTATTTAGGAAACACAAGTCTAGAAAGACTTCTATTGACAACACCTTTACTAGTTATCCGTCAGTTAAGTCGAGTGGTCGGCGTCCATCTTGTTCAAGTTGAAATTTCCTTCACTGTTTCTGTGCACTTCTACCTTGTACTTCTCTTCTTTCGCTCCTCTTTTCACCTTGAGGACCATGTCAAACTTTGCAGATGATTCATCTACCTATAGGAAAGTGTTGAGAATTGCCTTGCAAGTGCTAAATTATCTTAGAAAGAAAATGCATACATAAATAGGATTTTAGGAGACAACTATCCTGCAATTGATTTAACTACGACGGAACCGTAACGAATATTACGCACCTCTGCATTTGCATGGACAATCTCACTTAGTTCATAAGGTATTAAAGAGTTCGATCTCTGCTGGATTGACTTCACAGCATGATGAGCAGCATCTTGAACAATGGGGTCGTGGATAGGCACGGAGCGGGACCCAGAAATATGATCATCTGATGCAAATCCAAGATTAAAGATCAATGTATAACATTTAGAAGAAACAGATATCCGAAATAACTCACTGCATAGATCGTCTGTTTGATGTGTGATGATCAGACCATATTCCGAAGAAATTACAGTCAACATCGGTAATATGTATAATAATGGGGGAAAAAGTCAGCTACCTTTCTTCACGCCAAGGTCAGATTTTGTGATGCTAGGAACATCCTCGACATGCTTGAATTCTTGTAGCTCCTTGAAGTCCATCCATGGTTTAACCCAAACTTTTGCCTCGTAAATCTTCTTCTTCCCGGCATCAATGACTTCGAGGGTGAGATGATGAAGAGTTCCACTAACAACTTGCTCTTTTGATTTCAAGACCCTCACGAGCTCCAGCAAAGCATTCTGAAGGTACCAAAGATCAGTTTGAAAAACAAGTCTAAACGAAAGAACATGGCGATCAAAAGTGAACCACTAATTGTTCGTACGATTTTATGCTCAAATTGAAAGCAAAATTGAAGTGGTTTCCCTATTATATCATGTTAGACTTAGACACCGATCTGTTCGCATCAATCGATCAATATAATGACAACCACGTAGTTAAGCTAGAAACTCGTGCTAAGGCAGGGATGAAAACAGCAATGGATTGTGGAAAGAAATCGACAACAAATTCGGAGTAGATTAGCTAAAAGACGGAAAACCAGGATCAATCTGACGAGAAAAAGGAAATTAAACGAAAAATGAAGATGTATACGAAGACCTCTTTGTTATTGTGTTGATCGACTGCAAACTGAGCCAGGGAGTGAAGCTCAGCGTTTGAATCTCTAACGCCTCCTAAAGTAGCCATCTGAATGAATTCGCGATCACCACCGTATACTTGATCGCTGCAAAGCTCAGCTGTTCTTCCCCCCTCACTAGCAACACAACGACAAAGTGCGAACACAGATAAGATTAGCAGGAAAATGCTTAAGGGCAAAAGTACTCTCATATCATTTGATCAGATATCGTTTTGCTGTGCTTCAGTTTACCCTACCTTTGCTTTATATTTACGCTGCTGTCGTCTTTACTCGATAGTTCCTTTCCTAAGTTCCTTTGTAACTAATCACTGATTTTTCAGATAATAAACTTTTAGTCCTCCCATTTTATTTTAGTTCAGTTATGCTTTTGGTAGTTTAGTTTAGTTCCTAAAACCAATTTCGCATTTTTTTTTAGATTTGAGTGCATTATCGACCGAATATTTTCGATCGGATAGGTGACAATTCAGTAAATTGAATTTCTATTATATAAAAATATATATCTTATTATGCAAATATATGTGTCCTCAAATGCTAGTTCTCTATAATAATTTAATAAATATATTAAAAAATACACACTATATCACTACCCATTTATTAATATAGATCAACTATACACAGTTGCATTGTAGAGGTAATAAGCTAGTATATATCAACATGTTCTAATTCAAATGTTTTGTAATATAGAAATACAACTCTTAAATTGACGCCTAAGTTATATAGAGTAATATTTTACGTTTAACACTAATTGTCAATGTTTTAAATTTTATCCATCTATTGTCCTTTCGAAAGTCGTTAAAGGGAAAAACAACCAGGCTTTTTTAATAAAATATAGATAATTAAATAGAACATTAATAAAATAGGACTGTTTAGGTCGAAATTAATAAATAGGGTAAAACGCGTTTAATAAACGCGACGTCGCGGCTATTAGCTAGCCGCGACGGTGACGTGGCACGCTACAATACGGGCTTAACGCGGGCCTGAATTTAAAAAATTAACTGGACCGATTGTTGGCCCAATAAACCGGACGTCGCAGCTATTGGCCGCGACATCGCTTCTAATGGGTGCGACGACGGGTTTAATAAACCCGCGTCGACTTCTTCTTCCTCTCCATTTCTCCTCTCCTCCTCCCCGTCGATTCCGGCCTCCCACCACCGGCGAACACCACGTGATAGATCCCTTCTTCCTCATCATCGTCGATTAAGCTTCGTTTGGGTATGAAACTCCTAATTTGTTTAAAACTTAATTTTGATGTTTCTTTAAATTTCGAATCCTTGAGTTTAAGTTTTTATTTATGGTGTGCTCTAGATATCGTAGGTTGCTTAGTATATTGATATAACACGTTAATTTTGGATAATTGATTCGACATAGGAATTTTTCCTAATTCGAAACCTAATTTTGAAATTAGGGTTTCTAGCTTGATTGATTCGATTTTTCGATACCTGATTCAATTTATGTGTTGCTTGTTGGTATTTGTGGCTATATTGACTTGTAAACGTTCGATTTAGGATGGATACGTACGAATACTACAGTCCGATAGAGCGCTCCCTGTTTTCCAGGATAGTCATCATTGTAATGATGTACTATCCAATTCTGATGGTGCCCTAGACATGCCTTTGACCGTTAGGGGTGTGAAGAGTGTCGTGTGGGATAAGCTTTCACAATCGGTGTTGCACGGTCGTATTCTGGAGAAGTTAGATACGATGTCGTTTTACGGAGTCTATAGTTGTGGATCTCAGAAGTTAGATCCACACTTGATCACAGCTCTCGTAGAGAGGTGGAGGAAGGAGACACACACGTCCACTTACCTGTGGGTGAGGCGACCGTCACACTTGAGGACGTCGGTGTGCTGTGGAGACTCCCCGTCGATGGTCATTCGGTCAATGGTGTGATCCACAGTAGGACGCGGGATCAGTTGATCGATTACCTGGAGGAGCTGACTGGTTACAGACCTGCTAGGTGCGTACAACGGGACGAAGATGTGGTTGAGGAAGTTTGCTCTATTTTATTAATTTTGTACGATATCACCCTATTTTATTGATTTTCAATTTAATTTGCTTTATTTATTTAAAAAGCCAAAAAAACCACATAAGGATAATTGATTTAGAAATTCGGGGTCTTAGTGAGAACGAAAAACATAGTTGAGGATTTCAAAAATAATAAGGCAAACTAAAAGCATTTGAAGTCAAACGGTGGTGAAAGCGTACGTGGCGGATCAGGCCCATCCTAACCACGTGTCAACTTAATCCTGTATTACATTGAATAATTTCATTTTCCGAATTTGTTTTTAATTTACGATAGGTTTCAATTCAAATCGATCTATATATATATATATATATATATATATAATATATATATATATATATATTATATATATATATATAATATATATATATATATATAATATATATATATATATATATATATATATATTATAGGGACGTTTGGGGTTCAGGCCCCATTTTATATTTTATATAGGCCAAAGGACCTTGTGTTTGAAGGACCTATTTCACAATTTAAGTTAGAATTAAGGTTGTTGGACGAAAATACCCTTATAAAAGAGTAGTTATGAAGTGGTATCTAGCGCGTCAGTTCTGTTATCAGTTATCACATGACAGGAAGTGTTACATGAAGTGGTACTGTAGATCCATGAAGTGGTATTGTAGATCCATGAAGTGATACGAGTGAACAGTGAAGTGGTACTGTAGATCCATGAAGTGGTACTGGTGAACAGTGAAGTGGTACAGTAGACCCATGAAGTGGTACTGATGAACAGTGAAGTGGTACAGCATTTGTAAAGCATGAAATGGTAAGGTTGAACAGAGAAGAAGTGGTACTACTAACGAGAGAAGTGGTACAGCGTCTGTAGACCCATGAATTCCCAAACATTTCAGCAGTACTACTTCATGGGTCTACAATACCACTTATTCTATATTCAACATTATCACTTCATGGGTGTACAATGCTGTACCACATCATGAGTCTACAGTACCACTTCACTGTTTACTCATACCACATCATGAGTCTACAGTACCACTTCACTGTTCACTCGTACCACTTCATGGGTCTACAGTACCACTTCATGTACAATGTATACCACTTCTTCATGGTTGCTTTTGAACGTTTGAATAAGACGATGGCATGCTTCGTAATTTTTTTTGTTTATTATGGGAAAATATGTCTTTTGTCATGGATTTGGTCCTTTTTCTAAATGAAACTTCAATTTAGGGGCTTCTATCTATTTGAGACTTAAATGGGGCCTGAATAATAAAGCAAACTTATTAAATGGGCCTGAAATTTAATTACCTCTATATTATAACTACTGAAATGATTGGACTAAGCGGGCCTCTCGAAAAAATACGGGCCGGGCCGAAACTTCATGGGTTACAGGAATTCTAGGCCCAAGGCGACGCTCTTACATACTGACACATATACATAATTAAAACAAATAACACATACATAATTACAAAAAAATAATCAATAAACAAAATATTTGATTTTATTGTGCATTATCACAATGAATCATCGTATTTGTGTGATTAAATATGAATATTTTTGGAATATTAATAAATCATGAATTTATGATAAGATGATGTGTATAACAAATTATATTTTTGCATGAATTGTATAGATAAGTAAATTGTATTTTAACGTATGATTTTAATATAAATAGGTTATTTGAGGATATTGTAAAACACAAAAAATATAGATTTTGTTATAAAATATTAATTAGGATATGTGACACCTATACAAAAATACCCAATTGCATAAAAAAATTTACAAATCAGTACCTATGTCAGAAATTTTTACAGATAGGTACCCGTTTTACTGTTTGTACCAATTTTCTCAGTCTTGCCGTACATTTTTATGTGTGTACCACGTCACGCGTTTATACGGTACCCTGTGTTATATATGACGTACCATTTTCTCAACGTATTACGTACAAAAGTACGTTGCTATATGTACCTAAATGTGTTAAACGGCATATCTGCTGCGATCGGGTACCTATGTGCAAAAAAATTATTCTATTAGGTACCTACATATAAAAAAATACTGACATGGTACTGAATTACAAGTTTTTTATGCAAATGGGTATTTATATATATAGACTCCTTATTTTGATAATAATATAAGCAGAGAATTGTAGTGAGATAATATAATTTCTGTATTTTTGTGTATTTTACAATGTAACTCAAATCACCTATTTATATTAAAATCATACACTAAAATACAATTTAGTCATCTATACCACTCATGCAAAAATACAATCTTTTTATACACCACATCTTATCATTGAGTCACTAATATTCCAAAAACATCCACATTTAATCACACAATTATGATGATTCATTGTGATGATTCATAATATACTCAACCTTGGATGTTTTTCAAAGAATATGCCTCGTTAAAATCTTACTAGAAAAACCCAATGGTATAAAAACCTGGTGAAAGAAATGAGTAATGCATGATTTTTTTGATACGTTTAGCTTGTTGCCTCATTAAAAACCTTACTGAAAAACCACGGTTAAGGAAAAAAAGAGTGCAACGCGTATCCCTGATGATGACATCATTTTAAAAGTCTTCGAACGCCAATTGCATATACTAACTTTCTGAAAATTATTGGGGGAAGTGTTTTTGAAATCTGCAAGATTTTCATTTGAAGTATCTTTGCGATCGAGCATTATGTGTGTCGGATTGAAATCCAGCATCAGCATATCCAATCAAATCTGCTTGTAACTCATTAGAATAGAACAATCCCATATTTGTTCCTTGAAGGTATCGAAATATTCGTTTAACTCTGTTCCAATGCCTACGAGTCGGCGAAGAATTCTATCTTGCCAATAAATTTACAGCAAATGCTATATCAGGTCGCAATTGACTTGTGAGATACATTAGTGCTCCAATAGACTAAAATATGGTACTTCAGAACTAAGTAATTCCTCATCATTTCACGTGGTCTGAACTGATCTTCATTCACATCTAATGATCGAAAAATCATTGGAGTATTAAATGGGTGAGCTTTGTCCATGTAAAATCTCTTTAGCACCTTCTTCATATAAGTCTCTTGATGGACCGTTTTCTAAATACTTAACTTAGAGTCCAAGACAAAATTTTGTTTTGCTTAGATCTTTCATTTCGAACTCCTTTTTCAAACAATCAACAGCTTTCGATAAGTCTTCATGAGTTCCGGTTATATTGATATCATCAACATATGGTGAAATAATAACAAACGCATTTCAGATCTTCTCATAAATGTACAGGGCAGATTCGATACTCCCTTTTCAATAAATATTAACTTACGAGATTATACCACATTCGCTTAGATTGATTTAATCCATAAAACGATTTGTTTAGTTTAATTAAGTACTCATCTCACAGTCCTGAATTTTCAGGCAACTTAAATACCTCGAGAAGCTTCAATATCACTATCAAGTGTACCATATATACGCGCAGTTACAACATCCATAAGACGCATATCGAGTCCTCACGAATTGCCAGACTAATTAAATAACGAAAAGTTGTTGCATCCACCACAGGAGAATATGTCTCCCCATAATCAATATCAGGTCGTTGCGAAAAACTTGTGCAACAAGCCGTGCGTTGTATTTTACAATTTGACCGTTTTCATTTCTCTTTCTAATGAAAACCCATTTATATCCAACAGGCTTTACATTTTCTGGTATATGGACTACAGGTCCGAAATCGTTTCCTTTCTCAAGTGATTAATTCTGGCTTGATTGCATCTTTCCATTTTGGCCAATCTTTGCGTTGTGCGCATTTGTTTATAGACCTTGGTTGATGATCCTCGTTATCATTCATCTCATTCATTTCATGTAGCGCTACTTTAAATGAGAATTTGTTGTCAACTTTGACTTCACCTCGATTCCATCTAATTTCATTCTGGACGTAATTGATCGAGATCCCTTCATTATCATTAGTTTTCAATTTGTTCAGGTATCTGACTTCCATCTTATCATTGTTTATGCCCATCGACTTTCTCTAGTAGATAAATCATCGATTAGGCCATTTTTATTGTGTGCTTATTTCTTTTTTCGAGGATTTTCTTTGGACCCCAAGGGCTTACCACGCTTCAGTTGTGGTAGGCTCAATACTATTTCGTGTTTGTTCAAGAACATCAATTTTTGCAGGAGCATGAACAGGTGGAATATGTGACTTAGTTACTCTCTTTGGGGTCAGTAAACCTGTCTGACAATTGGTTCGCTAAGCTTTGTAAATGAATTATCTTCTGTACTTCTGGTTCATTCTTTCATTCGAGGATTATAAAGACTTTGCGATAATTGGCATACATGGGACCATCTACTCGATGCATCAATCAATACCATAAATATTTAAATGGTCCACATGATGGATGTATTGACCGCACATATCAGCATGTATCAGTTCCAAAAATACAATAGATTTATTCTTTACTTTCATTGACAAATGCCGAATAATGAATTTCCCTTAGAGAAAGCGGCAAGATAATTCATTCGATTGAAGAATTCTCTAGTTCTTTATCAAATATCCACGTGAATTTTCAATTAATCTTTCGCATAATAATTGAACCGGGATAGCCTAAACGGTCATGCCAAACAGTAAATGTACTACCATCGGTAAACTTCTGGTTTATAATAGTATATGATTCAATTGTTCTCAGATAATAGAACCTGGATTTTTAATATCTAAATTCGACCTAATGCCCTTCGGCCCCGAGGGCCCGAGATACTGCCCTAAGCCTCGGGTGACCACGATTAATTCGAATTACCAAAACTCGAATTTATTTCAAATTTATTCGAATTAATACTTTAACTCCAAACTAATCGAATAAAGCGGCAGTCAGTCGTTTTTCGACTGTTTATGATCGAAATGATTTCGATCGATACCCAATTTTCCAGAACAACCTACACTTCCTGACGTCCGCAACGAGTGGTCTTTCGAATCATTCCGATGTCGTTTGATATTTTTCGCAAAATCAAATCAGTGGTTCGAAATTATCAATTTGAGTAAAGGGGCAGTCCGCCGTCTTTCAACTATTTAATGACCAAAATGATTTCCGATCAATACCAAATTTTCTAGATTAATTATACAATTCCCGACATTTGGAACGAGGGGTCTTTCATTCCTATGTTGTTTGATATTTTTCGTAAAATTAAATCAGTAAGGTTCGAAATATATCGCCGGTGATTGCGATTACTTCTCTCGTCGCTGCACCTCATCTGGTTACCGAGACCTCCGGGCTAGATCGTCACGCCGGTATGCCTTGATCGAACCTCCGAGACAGCTCCCGATGGCTAGACGTAGCTCGGTTCGGGCGTTGGGACTCGTCGAACAATCACGTGGCTTGACGTGACTTGAGACGTTCTACAACTTCAGCTCACGTTGGTTTTTCTCTCTAGTGTTTGGTTTTGAATAAAGTGTCAAGTCCTCCCTTGAGCATCCCACGTTAGTTCTCTTTTATGCATGTATCTATCTTTTTTTTTTATTTTATTTTTATTTGCTAAGACACTTGTCTGTTAGGCAAAAAATGAGACACTTCTACACAACTAACGTGTCATGCTTTCTTTCTTCCCTCTCTTTTTTTTTAATTTGTGATAATTTCATTTCGGCTCTTGAGGTTTCTAAATTCTCAATTTAGTCCCTCAATTTTAATAAAAAATAATTAAAATAATTAAATCCAATCTAATTATTTTAATTACGATTGAGCCTCACTTAGTTAATTAATTAAGCACTTACGACAATCTCGTAATTATTTCTGTGACTGTCACTGTGATTTAACTAAGTCGTCGGCAACTCGTATCAACTATGCTACTACCTCAACTGAATCTCATTTGTTATGTTCCAGAGAAAAACTGTAACGACCCAACTTCCTAGATACGTATTTTGGCGGATTTTCGCAGCGTAAGCAGCGGAAAACCCATTTAATTAAAACTTTTAAAATATAATAATACAAATACGTTCGATGTCTAAATCATAAGTTCAAACCCAAACACATTTTGATTCATTTGGCCGAAGCCCAATAAGTCCAAGCCCAAATTTTAAAAACACGAAACATAAACTCGTTCCACAGGTCGCGTCCCATGTACTGCGCCGCCCTCAAAAGTCCGTGGAGTCACCGCCATCAGCCGTCTTACCTACACACGTAAACCCTGAGCTTTTGCCCAGTAGATGAAAATATGCATGAATGCAAATGCTCTCACATCCCAAACTCGACACATCTCACAAAATGCACGCTCGACTCTTTTATAATATCTCATCATCAACTCAACTCATCTCATCATAATCAGGGCCCGAGGCTTAGGAACTAAAAGCAACACGCGCGCGCAGGGGTCCGTAGCTCGGGAGGCCCCACTCCCCACAAGGGTCAGTAGCTCGGGAGGCCCACTCCCCACATCTCAATCATATAGTGCGCCTTAGTCCTAACCTCAACTCATATCATTCGACAACCATCAATCGGTCATAAACTACCCCACTGAACATACTATACAATATTACCGTGACTCCACACAGTTCTCTCTTTTCGTACATGTGTATGCAAATGTCGTGCAAATAGAATGCAACATATAAAATGCATCATTTAAACAACAACATATCGGCCCGATATATAATCTCGGCCCGATCTAAAAAAAAATATCATACACCAAATAATTCGGGACCAAAGCCCGCGTTCCGATTTAATCGACCCGAAACCTTAACCACAGAAACTCTCCCGAAATTCACTAATAGTTCCCAAAATTTAATCCTTTTTACTTTAAAACCCTAATTTCACAATTGGTCCCTAATTTAATATATTTTAAAATTCTAACGTCCAACTTCAAAATATCACTTAAATTTCTAATTTAAAAATATCTTTATGAATTTTGCACTTAAAATCCCAAAATCTCATAATTTACTTTTTAGGACCAAAAATTTTCCTAAGTTTCAGATCTGCCCCGAAAGCTTTAGAAATTTCTTTAAAAATCTCCCTTGTTCGGATTTTACATTCTCAGCCCCCAGAATTTTAAAACTTTTCAATCTAGTCTCCAAAATTTTGAAAACAAAACTATTTTATACGGCTGTTTTGCGACAGTTTAGTATTTCTCAATGATCACAGAGTAAACGACGTCCGATGGACCTGAAATTTTAAACATAGATAAAGAACTTGCAAAACTTGATTCTGTCCAAAGGGATTTTTAATCCGAATTTTAGATCGTGAGATATGAATTTTTGAACCTCTTGGCCGAAATGGATAAAGAAAACCCTAGAAAACACTAATCCTCCCCAAGTTTTGTTCTATCCTCTTAATCACAAGTCCTCTAACTCTATTCTTATGTTTCATAGACCTAAACTTCATAAAGATTAAGGTATTAAGCTGGCCGAATTTTAGCATGTAAGCATCATCGCGAAAATCATACAAGAAATTCATGTTTAGCACATAAACACGTATAAATTCGAAAGAGATCATGCAATCACGAAAAATTCACGGATTCAAAACTTGTTTACGTGTGTAGGTGATCTTCACCTACCTTAATCCGTAGAAAGTTGCGTTACGAGTGTTTAATCCCGACCCTTCGATCCCGAGCTCCTCCTCGTCCGTGAGCTTCTCCTTTTCTTTCCTCCTCTTCTTCCTCTCTTTTTCTTTCTTTTCTCTTTCTTTCCTTTCTTCCCTCTCCCTCTCGGTTACTCTTCCTCCCTTCCTCTCTATTTCTTTCTTTTACTTATTGATTATCATTCTTGTCTTCATGCACCAAATGAGGTGTATTAGTTGAGGAGCCTTTGTTTTATTCCATAAATTATGTAATGGTGATTAGATGATGATGAGCTCTCCCCAACGTGGCCTTCCTCTCTTTTTCTTTATCTTATGGGTTGTAAATTTGTCCTAAAGCAATGAGGTGTATTAGGGATCTTTATCTTGTCCTTATGTAACCAATGAGGTTGTATTAGTTGCATTAATTGGTAAGAATTTTTTTTTAATTATTATTATACCAACCAACTTTATTAATTCCCTCTCTCTCATTTTCGTTTTTGATGTCCTTTATTTTATTTATCTATTATTATTATATATTTTTTATTTATTTATTTATTTGGGCTTTCACTTCTTGTTTTTTGCCCAATTAAATTTTATTAAAGGACCCAACTCCAAACCTTTTATTTTGGGCCATTATTTTCTTCATTTGGCCCATAGATAAATTTTTGGTCCATTTAAATTTTTCGGGCCCAATTGTAAATTTTGGGCTCGTTTCGAAAAGAAATCGTTTCTTGTTCGAAATTCGATTCCGTACATTTCGAATATTATTGAAGTAATCCCGTATAAATTTTACGGGTATTACATCCTCCCCCCCTTATAAGAATTTCGTCCCCGAAATTACAATATGGGAAATAATTTGGGGTACTTCTCTCTCATTTCGTCTTCTCGTTCCCAATTGGTTTCTTCCAATACTTGGTTCTGTCACAAGACCTTTACGAGGGGTATATTCTTATTTCGAGGCATTTCACCTCGTACATCAAAATTTCCACCGGCCTTTCTCCGTAGATCAAGTCCGTCTTCAATTGTTGATGAAATGATTTGCCCTGCACTACATGGCTCGGGTCTAGGACGTACTTCCATAATATAGACACATGGAAGATATCATGGATTTGTGCGAGCTATGTGGACAACTCGAATTGATACGTCACTTCTCCAACTCGTTTCACAATTATGAAAGGTCCGATATATCTCAGAATCAACTTCCCTTTCTTTCCAAAACGTTTTACGCCTTTCATTGGCGAAATTTTCAGAAAGGCTTGATCGCGCTGTTTGAATTCCAACGGCCTTCGTCTTTTGACTGTGTAATTTTTCTGACGACTTTATGCCGTTTGCATCCTTTCCCTGAATTTTTTTTTTTTCACAGCTTCAGTCATTTCACGAACCATTTCGGGACCTAACAACGCATTCTCGCCAATTTCATCCCAATGAACTGGGGATCAACATTTACGCCCGTATAAGGCTTCATAAGGCATCACCCCGATCGTGGCTTGATAACTGTTGTTATAGAAAAACTCGATCAGTGGGAGGTATTTGCTCTAACTTCCCCGGAATCCAGAATGCACGCTCTCAACATATCTTCAAGCGCCTGGATTGCTCTTTCAGACTGTCCGTCCGTCTGAGTGTGATATGCCGCACGGAAAAACAGTTTTGTCCTCATGGCATTTTATAAGCTCCTCCAGGATTAGGATAGAAACCTCGAATCCCGATCCGAGACAATTGAAATTGGGATCCCATGGAGTCTCACAATTTCTTGTATGTACAGCTCTGCGTACTTCTCCATGGAATAGGTTTAATTGATTGGCAAGAAATGGGCTGATTTAGTCAATCTGTCGACGATTACCCAAATTCCATCATGACCCTTTTCGGTTTTTTTTTTTTTTAACCCGACGGCGAAGTCCATAGTGATATGGTCCCAGTTCCACTCGAGAGTCGTCAAAGTTTGCAACATTTCCGCAGGCCTTTGATGTTCTGCCTTAATTTGTTGGCATGTGAAGCACCGTTGTACAAAGGAAACTATATCTTTCTTCATTCTTGGCCACCAATAGTGCACCGTAAATCTCGATACGTTTTTGTTGTTCTGGGATGTATCGAGTAGTTTGTCGTATGCGCCTCCGTCATTACAGTTCGACGAATCTCTTCATTGGGTGGCACATATAAATGTCCCTGGGATTGTATGTCTTCGTCGTCTCGATATTCGAACTCCGACGAAACATTCCCGCCTTGTTTCACCTGGATTTTCTTTTAGATATAGTTTATCTTTCTTTTGTGCCTCAACGATTTGTTCTAACAGCGTTGGTTTCAAAGTCAATGCTGCCAGCTTCGTTTTGATCTCCCGAAGTTGATTATTTTCACTCCGAGTTGACACATGTCTGTATTTACTGATTTACGGCTAAAAGCATCTGCAACAACGTTCGCTTTGCCTGAGTGATTATTTATCACACAGTCGTAGTGTTTTACTAACCCGAGCCCTCGCCTTGGCCTCATGTTTAACTTGTTCAGCATGAAGAAGTAGTTTAGGCTTTTGTGATCCGTAAAGAATTTCACATCGTTCCTCATACAGATAGTGTCGCCAGATTGTTTGTTTGTTTTTTTTTTTAGCGCAAACACCACGGCTGCGAGTTCCAGATCATGCGTGGGATTCTCGTACGGTTTGAGTTGTCGGAAGGTTTATGCATTTACCTTTCCGTTCTGTATCGACACGCATCTCCAAGCCATTCTTTTAGAGGTGTCACTGTATACCGAGAATCCTTCGGTACCAGAGGGGATTGCAAGAACATGAGCTGTTGTCAGCCATTTCTTCAACTCCTGGAAACTCTCTTCACAAGCTTCCTTCCACTTAATTGGAACGTTCTTCATAAGTTAAGTCTAGCTTTCTTCACCGTTATTGTCATGATGAGTAGCTGTCGTTGGATCTAAGAGGGCGCGCGATCAAATGGCCATGATTTGAAAACTACAGATTTAATTATGTTCGTAGGATATTGCGCGAAGAGGTCATCGGCTGAAATGCTTAGGAAGTGAATGAAGAGGTTAGTGAATTATGAGCGTCGGATCAAAGATCGGATGGATGATAGTGAAGGTGCTATTTCACTTATAGAGTCGCTTGCGATTCTTGCTCTAACACGCAGAAATGTAAGACCACGTGGCGACTTGTGGAGTGTTCGATCGGATAAAATGCACGGTGAAGATAGATCGCGGACTCTCACTTAAAACATGATTTATGGTTTATCAAATTTCCCAGCTCACTTTCTCGAGCATGTAACTCCTTTTAGAGCGAAAATCACTGTGAGGTGAAAACACAAGAGTTGTAGAAGGGATAGAGATCTGTAACTTTCGTGTTGTGATCAATAAGAAAGGAAGCTCGGTTGATGCGTGGACATAGACAGAAGTTCAGCAGTGTTTGTTCTTTAGCTCGCCGTATTTTTTTTATTTTATTGATGCAACACGGTAGTCTAAGCTGTGCATGTAATTACAACATTGATTTAGACGTGAGCACAATTTCTTTGTCATAATGGACATCAATATCTTTCCTCGAGATTTTGGATTGGATTTTCGTGATAATAGTCAATGTGATTTTCTTCCTGCGCGTGATCTCTCATATCGAGATTACGACGTTCGAAGAAAAATTTGATCTCGAAATTTATGAAGTTTATCTTTATAGAGCGTTCGAAGAAAACTCGAAATTAATGCTGCTTATCCTTCGCTTCACTCACGCCTATAAATAGGTACTCGATGCGCGTTATTTTGCACCACAACACAATTCTCTCCAACCACGTCATTTAATCTTCGCAATGTATAATCTTGGAGGAAATGCGGATCATGAGGATGTTCCTCAGGAACCTTTTTGGAGGGAAAATCTCGAAAAGCTTAAATTTGAGTTATTCCTTCTTTTGGGATTGCTCTTCGCTGTAATCGCCATTTTTGTGATGTGGGTTGCCACCCACTGCACTTGCGTTTAATTTGTGAAAGGTTAAGTCATGGGAAGCCGCATCTTGTTCAGCATATTGGAAGAAGACGCCGGCAAAATTTCCCAAACGTCGTCGATGTTTTATCTTCTAAGTTTTTTTTTTTTATTCGAGCTGTAATATGATTTTCAGTTATGTAATCGTTATGCATCGACTCTATCATGTTTTCTCTACGTCCTCGTCTCTCTTCCTAAATTTCTACAAATAACCCACGCTTCTCTACGTCCTCGTCTCATTTTCAAAATTGTATACAAGCCCCGTATTTTAAAAATCTTATATCGTTCGACTCTCTTGCATTTCGCCGTTTATTTATTTTAACTTCCCGAATTTCAGCTTGGTCCAATTCGGTCAAGCCCAAATTGACAAAGCCCAGATTTTGAAAAAGGCCCAAAATTTAAATTTCGTCGAATTTTCAAATTGACCCGAATTTTTACCCGAATTTCAAAGCAACCCCAAATTCGATCGAAGGTCCAAAATTTTTTTTTTATTTTTATTATTTTTTTTTTCATTCTCTACCTACCTTAATTTAACCGAGATTCGTCTACCAATCTAAGTGTAAAAGTACGAAATTTCTAACTTTCGAACACATCAAGGAGTACATAAAATCACCCAAATATTCACGTAAAGCATATACCAAGAATCATAAATTACGTATTAAACTTACAGGCGTAGGCTGATTCTCCAGGCTTTTGAGCGGCAGTACATGGACAGTCTACAGAACCTAAAACCTAGCGCTCTGATACCACCTGTAACGACCCAACTTCCTAGATACGTATTTTGGCGGATTTTCGCAGCGTAAGCAGCACCCATTTAATTAAAACTTTTAAAATATAATAATACAAATACGTTCGATGTCTAAATCATAAGTTCAAACCCAAACACATTTTGATTCATTTGGCCGAAGCCCAATAAGTCCAAGCCCAAATTTTAAAAACACGAAACATAAACTCGTTCCACAGGTCGCGTCCCATGTACTGCGCCGCCCTCAAAAGTCCGTGGAGTCACCGCCATCAGCCGTCTTACCTACACACGTAAACCCTGAGCTTTTGCCCAGTAGATGAAAATATGCATGAATGCAAATGCTCTCACATCCCAAACTTGACACATCTCACAAAATGCACGCTCGACTCTTTTATAATATCTCATCATCAACTCAACTCATCTCATCACAATCAGGGCCCGAGGCTTAGGAACTAAAGGCAACACGCGCGCGCAGGGGTCCGTAGCTCGGGAGGCCCCACTCCCCACAAGGGTCAGTAGCTCGGGAGGCCCACTCCCCACATCTCAATCATATAGTGCGCCTTAGTCCTAACCTCAACTCATATCATTCGACAACCATCAATCGGTCATAAACTACCCCACTGAACATACTATACAATATTACCGTGACTCCACACAGTTCTCTCTTTTCGTACATGTGTATGCAAATGTCGTGCAAATAGAATGCAACATATAAAATGCATCATTTAAACAACAACATATCGGCCCGATATATAATCTCGGCCCGATCTAAAAAAAAACTATCATACACCAAATAATTCGGGACCAAAGCCCGCGTTCCGATTTAATCGACCCGAAACCTTAACCACAGAAACTCTCCCGAAATTCACTAATAGTTCCCAAAATTTAATCCTTTTTACTTTAAGACCCTAATTTCACAATTGGTCCCTAATCTAATATATTTTAAAATTCTAACGACCAACTTTCAAAATATCACTTAAATTTCTAATTTAAAAATATCTTTATGAATTTTGCACTTAAAATCCCAAAATCTCATAATTTACTTTTTAGGACCAAAAATTTTCCTAAGTTTCAGATCTGCCCCGAAAGCTTTAGAAATTTCTTTAAAAATCTCCCTTGTTCGGATTTTACATTCTCAGCCCCCAGAATTTTAAAACTTTTCAATCTAGTCTCCAAAATTTTGAAAACAAAACTATTTTATACGGCTGTTTTGCGACAGTTTAGTATTTCTCAATGATCACAGAGTAAACGACGTCCGATGGACCTGAAATTTTAAACATAGATAAAGAACTTGCAAAACTTGATTCTGTCCAAAGGGATTTTTAATCCGAATTTTAGATCGTGAGATATGAATTTTTGAACCTCTTGGCCGAAATGGATAAAGAAAACCCTAGAAAACACTAATCCTCCCCAAGTTTTGTTCTATCCTCTTAATCACAAGTCCTCTAACTCTATTCTTATGTTTCATAGACCTAAACTTCATAAAGATTAAGGTATTAAGCTGGCCGAATTTTAGCATGTAAGCATCATCGCGAAAATCATACAAGAAATTCACGTTTAGCACATAAACACGTATAAATTCGAAAGAGATCATGCAATCACGAAAAATTCACGGATTCAAAACTTGTTTACGTGTGTAGGTGATCTTCACCTACCTTAATCCGTAGAAAGTTGCGTTACGAGTGTTTAATCCCGACCCTTCGATCCCGAGCTCCTCCTCGTCCGTGAGCTTCTCCTTTTCTTTCCTCCTCTTCTTCCTCTCTTTTTCTTTCTTTTCTCTTTCTTTCCTTTCTTCCCTCTCCCTCTCGGTTACTCTTCCTCCCTTCCTCTCTATTTCTTTCTTTTACTTATTGATTATCATTCTTGTCTTCATGCACCAAATGAGGTGTATTAGTTGAGGAGCCTTTGTTTTATTCCATAAATTATGTAATGGTGATTAGATGATGATGAGCTCTCCCCAACGTGGCCTTCCTCTCTTTTTCTTTATCTTATGGGTTGTAAATTTGTCCTAAAGCAATGAGGTGTATTAGGGATCTTTATCTTGTCCTTATGTAACCAATGAGGTTGTATTAGTTGCATTAATTGGTAAGAATTTTTTTTTATTATTATTATACCAACCAACTTTATTAAATCCCTCTCTCTCATTTTCGTTTTTGATGTCCTTTATTTTATTTATCTATTATTATTATATATTTTTTTATTTATTTATTTATTTGGGCTTTCACTTCTTGTTTTTTGCCCAATTAAATTTTATTAAAGGACCCAACTCCAAACCTTTTATTTTGGGCCATTATTTTCTTCATTTGGCCCATAGATAAATTTTTGGTCCATTTAAATTTTTCGGGCCCAATTGTAAATTTTGGGCTCGTTTCGAAAAGAAATCGTTTCTTGTTCGAAATTCGATTCCGTACATTTCGAATATTATTGAAGTAATCCCGTATAAATTTTACGGGTATTACAAAAACCCCGTCGTTTTCGTTCGATTTATAATTATAATAAAGTATTATTCACTACTTTATATTGACAGGACGCACTGTCTAGCAACTTATACATCATCTTCCGCCCTATACTATTCCTGTCATCGTATGGCATTCCGAGGGCACACTCCCTAACAGCCTCCCACTTGCACTCGAATGTCATGTGTTGCATCTAATGCCAATCACCATGGTATCGTAGCCCCATCTTGTTCAGATGTTGTTCCATAACTGCATGGGATAAGGGTTTCGTGAGCGTGTCCGCCACGTTTTCTGCGGTGGCGATTTTCTGCACGGTGACCATCCCGTTTTCAATGAACTCACATCGTACGTAATATTTTCTCTTGATATGTTTGGATTTTCGATGAGATCGTGGTTCCTTTGCTTGCGGGACTGCACCGCTATTATCACACCAAAGTGTAAGCGGTCTGTCCGCAACTGGTACCACAGTGGAATCGGCAGTCGTGCTTTGCTTGGAGCTTCTCCAAGATACTGCCCCACGGTTTTGCACGAATACAAAACCCGAAGTAGATTGTCGGTCATCCACACCGACTGGAAGTCCGAATCGGTGTAACCAACTACTTCTAATCCCGCTCCTCCATAGACCAGCATTAAGTCTTTAGTCCGTCTAAGGTACTTAAAGATATTCTTAACGGCTGTCCAATGTTCTTCCCCTGTATTTGCCTAAAACCGACTGGTCACGCTCACAGCGTAAGCAATGTCCGGGCATGTACACAACATTGCGTACATCAGATACCCACTGCAGACGCATAGGGTATTCCATTTATCCTTCATCTGTCTACACACTTTGAGGTGACATTGTATTCGATAAATGGATCACATGTTGCACAGCTAAGAACCCTCTTTTAGAGTCATCCATTTTGAATTTCTTCAAGATTTTCTCTAAGTAAAGGGCCTCAGATAAGCCAATCGTTTGGTTCGCTCGATCCCTGAACAAACGAATACCGAGTATATACGTCGCTTCTCCCAGGCCTTTCATGGAGAATTCGGTTGAAAGCTACGCTTTCACCTATAGAGCATCCCGATGTCGTTTCCTATCAAAAGGATATCATCCATGTACAATACAAGGAACGACACCATACTCCTACTGCTCTTTCTGTAGACACTTGGCTAATCTACGTTTTTCTCGAATCCAAAGTTTCGAACTGCTTCATCGAAACATAGGTTCCTGCCGCGAGAGGCCTGTTTCAGTCCGTAAATGGACCGATTCAGTTTGCACACTTTGTGAGCATCTGCATGCGACACAAAACCTTTTGGTTGCTCCATATAGATCTTCTCCTTGAGGAATCCATTAAGGAACGCCGTTTTGACGTCCATCTTCCAAATCTCATAATCATAGTGCGCAGCTATCGCGAACATTATTCGGATAGATTTGTTCATGGCTACAGGCGAGAAAGTCTTCTAACAGTCGACTCCCTCTTTTTGGTTATAGCCCTTGGCAACCAACCTGGCCTTGTACGTTTCAACTTATTCGCCAGATCCAATCTTTCTCTTGTAGATCCATTTACAACCGATTGTTCTACAACCACTCGATAGGTCTACAACAGTCCAGATTTTTTTAACATAAGTAGACTTTAGGTTGCGATTTTCACCGTGAGTAGGTGCGATTTTCACACACTAGGTTGCGTACTGTTCCATTGATCTTTTCTGTGACCGGCTCTCTTCTTCTCTCGGCGGCGACGCCGTGCTATGGCTAAGAAGAAGAGAACGACGCGATTGGCTGATTCCACTCCACCTGCTGAGGTGGTGAAATTGCCTACTAGGGAGACTGATGATGACCCACCCTCACGAACACAGTCCAACCAAAAATCCCCTAATCTGACTGATGCTACTAAAATGACTGACAAGCAACATAATACTGCGAAACTCACTCGAGATATGACGGAAATGGAGCCAAAGCGCGACCAGATGGTAGGGGGAAAGGTCGAACAAACAATAGAAAATTCTCAATCGGTATGGGCAAATTTTGATATATCGAAGCTACGAAATGCGGGTACGAAGCTTGAATATATCGAACCTGTGAAGGAAGGGGACCATGAAGTTGGGCGAATAATCATGGATGATGTGGCTGATGAGGTGCAATACTGGAAATCAGCTCTCATATGCTATGTGATGGGGTCTAATCCTCCCTTTGCTGTAATGAGTGGATTCCTGAATCGTGTCTGGAAAAAGCATGGGCTACAGAAAGTGCTACAAGTTCGGGTGGGTTTATTCCTGGCAAAGTTCGAAACTGAGGAAATCAGAGATAAGGTCTTGCAAACTGAAGTGCTCCAGTTTGATAAAAAGCCGGTTATACTTGCCCCTTGGACGGACCACACACAATTCAAGAAGGGAGACATTGACAAGGTCCCAGTTTGGGTGCAGTTCCCCCATCTGGAATTAAAATACTGGGGGATGAAGGGGCTGAGCAAGATCGCCAGCCTCGTAGGAACTCCTATAATGGCAGATGAGGTCACTATGAGGAAGGACAGGATTCAATATGCTCGGGTGCTGATTGAAGTAGATTTGAAAAAAGAATTGAGGGATAAGGTCACCTTCCTAAATGAATACAATCAATTGGTGGATCAAGAGATCACCTATGAGTGGAGGCCTGAAAAATGCAGCATCTGTGGCAAATATGGACATACCATGGCAGTATGTCGGAAGGCTGTCAGGAAGGAATGGCAGAATATCAATAGTGAGACACTCACCCCTCCAGAGATGATGGCAGCTCCCACAGAAGTGCAAATCTCTGACAAAGAGGAAGGATGGAATACCAAAGGCAAAAGGAATGTGAGGATGAATACAAATGCCACACCCCCCCAGCAGGCTAGTGTGCAGAGAGGCTCTGAACAGCCTAGAGAGATAGACATGAGCATGACCAGGGTAACCATCAGGAGCAGACTGAGATGGAATATGGGCACAGGCAGACTGGGACAGAGCATGGGCACAGGCAGACCCCCCAGGGGATCCTGCTCTCGCCAAATGGTTAAGGCTCTCATCTGGAATGTTCGGGGTATGAACACCCCGAACAAACAGGCAGAGATTAGGATGAGGTGTGGGAGACTTCAAACTAATCTAGTGTGCCTGATTGAAACTAAACTAAAGAAGGAAAATGTACATATAGTCATGGACGGGTGCTTCAAAGGATGGGACTTTGTAAATAACCTGAATAAGCATCCTAAAGGAAGAATTATAGTCTTATGGACTGCTGAATGGAGGGCTACCACCTTGCACCAAACTGACCAACTAATTCATCTAAGGGTGGAGAAACAGAGCGAGAGCTTCCACATGACCTGTGTTTATGGTCATAATAACAGTGCAAAGAGAGAGGAACTATGGGATAGTCTTAGTACCTTAAAACAGGCTGGGATTCCCTGGATTGTTTGGGGAGATTTCAATAGTGTACTCTCAACTGAAGACAGAGTGGGAGGCGCACCTGTTCAACCATCTGAATATGAGGCTTTCGGGAGATGCCTAAGGGACTGTGGTCTGGAGGAATTAAGGAGGAAGGGACAGCACTACACATGGTCCAATAGGCAAGGAGCTGAGACTAGAATTTATAGTAAAATTGACTGGGCTTTTGGAAATCTTGCGTGGATTCAGAAGTACATGGATATTGAGGCTCATTTCTTGGCTGAAGGCTTATCAGACCACTCGCCAATACTACTTAAGAACTGCCAGACCCAGATTTATGCTAAGAGAGAGTTCAAATTCTTTAATATGTGGGTGGACTCCCCTAACTTCCTATCTATGGTTGGGGATAATTGGACTAAAGGCTCATTGGAGGAATCCAAAGGAAGGCACCTTGTGCAGCAATTGGGGAAGCTAAAGGGCCATTTGAAGAAGCTTAATCGGGACCAGTTTGCCAATATTGTGCATAAAACTGAGGAAGTCAGGACAAAACTGGAAGCTGCTCAAGAAGCTCTCCATACTGATCCATTAAACTCCAGCTTAATAGACTATGAGAGAACTGTTGCTGAGGAGTTCCACTTCATTAGTAGAGCATGCACTAGATTTTTGGCTCAGAAAGCCAAAGCTGCGTGGCTTAAGGAGGGGGACAAAAACACAAAATACTTTCATGCAGTAATCAAGCAGAAAGTATACAGGAACAGAATCACATCGATTGAGACTGATGAGGGGCTGGTTTTAGAGGAACCAAAAGCAATAGTCTCCTATCTAGTGGCCTATTATGAAAACATATTGGGCAGTGCAAATAAAAGCTTGGAAGGAATTGATGATGAGGCAATTAAACAGGGGAACACCTTATCCATAAGGGACCAGTTTAACCTCATTGCTCCCTTCACTAGAAAAGATGTTAAAGATGCTATGTTCTCAATACACAGTGACAAAGCTCCCGGCCCGGATGGTTATGGCAGTGAATTTTTTAAGGCAGCCTGGCCCGTGATTGAGGAGGACATTACTGCTGCTGTTCTGGAGTTCTTTAAGACTGGGAGGATTCACAAGTCCTTGAATGCTACTACCATAACCCTCGTGCCAAAAACTGACATACCAAGGACTGGAAGGGATTACAGACCTATTGCGTGCTGCAATACGGTCTATAAATGCATCTCAGAGCTCCTTTGCACAAGGCTGCGAGCAATACTTCCCATACTAGTACAAGATAACCAAGGGGCATTTGTTCCTGGAAGATCAATTGCGCACAACATTATGCTTAGCCAAGAACTGCTCAGGTTGTACAAGCGAGGGAAGGTGACAGCGAGGTGTATGATGAAAATTGACCTTCGAAAAGCCTATGATACTGTTGAATGGGAATTTCTACTTGGGCTGCTCAAGCACCTCAGGTTTCCTGCTAAATTTGTGGAATGGATCAGGGGATGCATAACTACTGTCACTTACAAGCTAGCTATTAATGGGACATTGGAAGGTAATATTAAGGGGGCTAGAGGACTAAGGCAGGGAGACCCTATCTCTCCCCTGCTGTTTGTGCTAATCATGGAGTACCTAACTCGGAGACTACGACTTGCTTCAAAGATGGAAGGCTTTCAGTTCCACCCTCTATGTAAGCAGCTACACATAGTGAATCTCTGCTTTGCTGATGACCTATTGATTGTGTGCAAAGCTCATCAGCCTTCCGTAGCTCTGATTATGGATAGCCTGAAACACTTCCAGGCAGTAGCAGGCTTGGAAGCCAATTCTCTTAAATCAAGCATCTACATTGCAGGGGCTACGCAGGCTGTGAAGCAGAGCATCCTTGGACTTACTGGGTTTACTGAGGGATCCTTTCTAATGCAGTATCTTGGTGTACCAATCTCACCAACCAAATGGAGCAAGAGTGACTGTGAGAGCCTAGTGGGAAGAATAACCAAGAGAATCAACTGTTGGACATCACGCAACTTGTCTTACGCTGGTAGATGCTGCCTCATTAACTCGGTGCTGATGGCATTACACAGTTATTGGAGCTCAATATTTCTGCTCCCCGCAAGCATAGTGAAAAGAATTGATCAAATCTGCCGAGAATTCCTTTGGGGAAGAGGAGTTGGGGGTAAGATCAAGGCTTTGGTGGCGTGGGACAAGGTCTGTTTGAAAAAAGAATGTGGGGGCCTAGACATCAAAGATTGCGGCACATGGAATCTGGCAAGCATAGGGAAACAAGTCTGGGATATCTCGAGGAAAAAAGACAATTTATGGATCAAATGGCTACATTGCTACTACTTAAAGGACACCAACTTTTGGGAATATCAGAGAGAAGGGGTAAGGAGCTGGCAGTGGAATCAAATCATAAGAGTAAGGGATATGCTTAGGGAGGGATACAGGGATGGGGACTGGTTAGCAACTGCGAATGGCTGCTATACTGTCAGCTCTGGGTATTATTGGCTTAAGGGGCCTGGGGAAAACATGATCCATGCGGCTGCTATTTGGAACCGTTGGAATGCACCAAAACATGCCTTCATGTTATGGCTTATCATGCATAAGAGAATGCTCACGAGGGACAGATTAGCTCAGTGGGGGATACCCATTACTGATGCAACCTGTGTTATGCCAAAAGACCGAGGAATGTTTGGCACATCTGCTATTCAGCTGTGAGTATAGCAGGGAATTGTTGAATGGGGTGAGCAGATGGTTACAGATTGAAGTCCCTGTTTCCTTTGATGGCTGGACTCATAAGCTAGTTAGAATGGCGAAACAGAAGAATGTCGGTCGAAGATAAAAATTGCGGGTGTGGCTGCCATTGCATATATATTATGGAAGGAGAGGAATGCTAGGATCCATGGCTCGGATGGAGTGAGTGCTGTGGAGCTATGTCGGATATTCAGGAAGAGCTTCAAAGAGCAAGTACGAGGAATGAGGTTTGCGAAACCAACACAACGTGGTGTGGAATATATGAATGAATTATATTGTACTTAGTTAATAGATCTGGGCAGGTTGGGGATGTGAGGTATGCCTAAATGTAGTAACAGTGGTTCTTGTGGTAATGAAAATATTTATTACCAAAAAAACAGTCCAGATTTTATTGGAGTACATTGAGTCTATCTCATCCCGCATAGCCTCAATCCATCTCGTTGAGTCAACATCGGATATAGCTTGATCGGAAGTAGCGAGATCTTCTCTTAAAAGTCCCCTAGTAGCAACATAATGATGTTCGACGTGTGACATGCCATACCGTTGTGGTTGGCGTGACACCCTTTCAGATCGTCGTAAGACTGGTTCACTTGGACCATCCGATTCCAAATCCCGTGATGGCGTTTCGGTCGACTGCTCCTTGAGAGTGACCTCTCGGCCAACACCACAATCTCGAATGAACTCTTCCTCGAGAAAATGTGCGTGTAGGCCCACAACGATCCTCTGATCATTGTGAAAATAGAATAGGTACCCCTTAGAGTCTTCGGGGTATCCTATGAAACATCCTTTCATAGACCTACACTCCAATTCGTCTGTTTTCAACTTTTTTCACATAGGCAACCCAAATCCTAATATGTGATAAGCTGGGTAAACAACCAGACCATATCTCATATGGAATGTCGTTAATAGACTTCGAGAGACACCGGTTTATGGTATACGTCGCTGTCAAAAGCGCGTATCCCCACAATGACATCGGTAAATCTGTATAGCCTAACATAGAACGAACCATATCTAATAAAGTTTGATTTCTACGTTCGGCTATGCTATTCAACTGTGGCATGTCGGGCGGAGTCATCTGTGATAATATACCATTCTCCTTCAAAAACGGTCAACTCGACACTCATGTACTTGTCGTCTCGATCCGATCGAATGGCTTTAATGAGTTTCGACATTTGGTTTTCCACCAACGCCTTGTACTCCTTGAACCTTTCAAGTGCATCAGCTTTATCCCTCATCAGATATACGAGTCTGTAACGACTGTGATCATCCGTGAAGGTAATAAAATAATGGAAGTCACCTCGAGCCTTCACATTGAATGACCCGCAAACGTCCATGTGAGTCAAACTGAGAATTTTTGTGGCTCTTATAAATGTCCCGGTGAAGGGTGATCGGGTCATTTGACCTTGGAGACACGACTCACAAGTCGGATAGGGATCTGATCCGAACGATGTCAATATCCCGTTTTTCTCCAATCGTGGATCTTGCGTTCTGCAGCATGACCTAACCGAAGATGCCACAAGTATCTCGCATTTATTCACAGATACGTCGTTCTGGCTCTCTCGTAATCGGGACGCAAGTGAAATGAGTAAGAGGTATTTAAAAGTATACATTATAGTCGGTTCGCCCGAATTTCGATTAGATCAAAATTCGTTGTCAACTGGGATCTGTCCGGTATCGCAGGATTGTAGGCGAATACTGGGACTTGGGGATTCCTCCCATGCCAGTTGAGACGGACCTAGAGGGTCGCGCTTAAAAATGGTAATGACCTCAAACGAAACTGATGGGTTTTTCTCTGAAACCTAACGAATGAGATTCGTTGAGGTAGTGGCATAGTTGATACGAGATGTCGACGATTAAGTTAAAACCCAGTGACGGTCGCAAAATAATTCGGCCTTAAGATTGTCTAAGTGCTTAAGTTAACTAAGTGAGGCTCAATCGTAATTAAAATAATTAGATTGGATTTAATTATTTTAATTATTTTATTACTTAAAATTGATGGACTAAATTGAGAATTTAAAAACCTCAAGGGCCGAAATGAAATTATCACAAATACAAAAAAAAAAAGAGAAGAAAGAAGCATGCCACGTTAGTTGTGTAGAAGTGTCTCATTTTTGCCTAATAGACAAGTGTTAGCAAATAAAGATAAAATAAAATAAAATAAAAACATAGATACATGCATAAATCTAACGTGGGATGCTCAAGGGGAAGAAATGACACTTTATTCAGAATCAAAAACTAGAGAGAAAAACCAACATGGGCTGAAGTTGTAGAACTTCTCAAGCCACGTCAATCCACGGGATCATTCGACATGTCCCGACGCCCGAACCGAATTGCGTCAAGCCATCGGGAGCAGTCTCGGAGGTTTGATCAAGGACATACCGGCGTGACGATCTAGCCTGGAGGTCCCGAGAACCAGACAAGACGCAGCGACGTCCATCCGAGGTGACGAGAGAAGTAATCGTAATCACCGACGGTATAGTTCGAACCCTACTGATTTGATTTTACAAAAAATACCAAACGACATCGGAATAATTCGAAAGACCCCTCGTTGTGAACTTCGGTAGAATTATTCTAAAAAATTTGGTATCGATTGGAATCATTTCAGTCATTAAACAGTTAAAGACGGCAGACTGTCGCTTTACTCGAATTGATAATTCGAACCACTGATTTGATTTTGCAAAAATACCAAATGACATCGGATGATTCGAAAGACCCCTCGTTGCGTGGGAAGTGTAGAATTATTCTGGAAAATTTGGCATCGATCGAAATCGTTTCGATCATCAAACAGTCGAAAAAGGCTGACTGCCGCTTTATTCGATTAGTTTAGAGTTAAATTACCAATTCGAATAAATTTGAAATAAATTCGAATTAATCGTGGTCACCCGAGGATTTAGGCAGTTCTCGGGCCCCCGGGTGAAGCCGAAGGGCGTTAGGTCGAATTTAGATATTAAAAATCGAAAATTCGCCACCCTACGCCACTCGGATCAAAACATGCTTCCGCTTAGGGGTGGGATCGGGTCGGGTATTTCAAGTATCGGGTTTTTCGGGTCGGGTACCCGACAAAATTGGGTATTGATTTTCAAACCCGATCCCGACCCGATCAAATTTCGGGTACCCGACAATCGGATACCCGAAACCCGTCGGGTACCCGCGGGTCGGGTCGGGTTTTTCGTTTTTTCTTTCATTTTTTTTAAAAAAATTGGGTACCGAACATACGGACTACGGAGGTGTGGTCCTGCTCGTCGAGCCTAAATCGGCTCACTGTGGTTTGGAAAATAGCGATTTGGTTTCAGTGGGAGGAGATGACGCCCTTGCTGGCACCGATCGTCCCCGAGGAGTAGATCAGCGTCGCCGTGTCGTCTTGGACTCTTGGTTGATTTTTTCGACGACCCTCATTTGACTATGTTTTCTCCTCATCATCTCTTCGATTGACGTCACAATTCTCAACTTCGACTGCAAGAAAAATATATCACTTGCCCACAATCAATTTAACAGCAGACCCAACAACAAAGAAGCAATTTTCTTGCAGCAGACCCAAGATCTTCCTCTGCGGAGTAGAGAAGTACCATGAGGGAATTCGAGCCGCTCAGCTTGGCAAAAACTGAGGAGTGGTAAAAGCTAGGATGGGCTACGATTCTTCCACTTGCTTCTTAATCTCGCAAGGAGTATTGAAAGGATTTGTAGTCGTAATCACAACGCCGATGTGTACATATAATTTCTTAATCTCAGCTTGGGCAAAAACTGACGAGTGGTACATATAATTTTTTTTTTCTTTATTCATGTGTTCTCACTCGCCTGAAAGTTCACATTCGCCCGAAAATTTTATTTTAACGCCGAAAATGTTTAGGCCAAAAATTTTCGGATCAACGCCCCGGATAGTCTTTAACGTCAAATAGTATCGCCTCAACGACATATCAAACACTCGAAGATTTATTTGAAGTATAGCGAAAATATCTTTACCGGTCATTAATTTAAAAATCCTAAATTTAACCCTAAAATTATCTCTACACATTCAAAAATTATTTAAATATTATATATATGTTTTCTTTTATTAGATATATTATATATTTACAACAATATATTACGTCCTCCAAAATTATTATTATTAATTCAAAATATTATTATATATATTTAACGCTCTCTAAATATTTTCTTTTAAATTCGAAAATATTATTATTTATATATATATATATATATATTTATATATATATATATATATATATATATATATATATATATATTTTATCAAACCATAAAACTTATTTATAAGCATTCGGAAATATCAAAACTGAAAAAAAAATCAAAGAAAATATTCTTAGTTGAAGATTTTATTTTCTTCCTCCTAACTACGTACGATTTCCCAAGAATATAAACACGCTTAAATCCAACAATCTAAGTTCATCACCCAAGGTTGTATACATCGAAGTTTATATAGTCTAGGTAAGTTTCGATCCAGAACCCTTAAAACATAATATAATTAAAACATATTATCCTCATACAAAGCTTCATATAACGTCTATATATATATATATATATATATATATATATTCACGTAAGAGCACGTACAAAAGATAAAATTTGATTTACGAGTTGAAGGTAAATTCTTCACCTACAAACCGAATTTCACATAATAGTTTACGTATTGTAGGTGAAATTTCCACCTACCTCATATCTGAAACTTGCTTAATTAAGGTGTAGATTCCTAGCGCTCAGCTCTTGAGACGTCTTTACTTTCTCTCCATTCTTGTTTGAACGTTTTCTCTATTATCTGTTTGTACCCTTTAATGTAAGGTGTAATATTTATTCTGTTTGATGGTTGTCTTTTTCTGTTTGTATCATTTAATGTGAGGTGTATTAGTTATTTTGTTTGATGGTTGTTAGATGGAATCTTCATTAGGTAATGTTTGCAACGTTGGGTTTGTTTGTAACGTGGATGAGGTGGCTTGATTCCTCTCTCAACATAGGGTGACAATCGACTACATTTGCCTTCCCTGGGTGATAGTTAATCACGCAGTCGTAATCTTTCACCAACTCGAGCCATCGCCTTTGCCTCATGTTTAACTCCTTCTGCGTGAAGAAGTACTTTAGGCTTTTATGATCGGTAAAGATTTCTCATCGTTCCCCGTATAAATAGTGTCGCCAGATTTTTAGGGCAAACACCACGGCTGCGAGTTCCAGATCATGCGTGGGGTAGTTCTTCTCGTACGGTTTCAGTTGTCGGGAGGCATATGCGATTACCTTCCCTTTCTGCATCAACACGCACCCCAAGCCACTCTTCGAGGCATCACTATACACCGAAAAGCCTTCGGTACCGGAGGGAATCGTAAGAATAGGAGTCGTCGTTAATCGCTTCTTCAACTCTTGGAAGCTTTGCTCGCAAGCTTCCGTCCACTTGAATGGGACGTTCTTCTTCGTCAGGTTCGTGAGTGTCGAGGCGATGCTGGAAAAGTTCTTAATTAACTTTCGATAGTATCCCGCAAGCCCAAGAAAGCTCCTGATCTCCGTGGGAGTGGTTGGTTGTGGCCAATTATTCACGGCTTCTATCTTGCTGGGGTCCACCGAAAGTCCGTTTCCAGAAATGATGTGCCCCAAGAAGACCACTTGCTCCAACCAAAATTCGCACTTTTTGAACTTAGCGAATAGCTGCTTTTCTCGAAGAATTTGAAGGACCGTCCTCAGATGTTTTTCGTGTTCTTCTCTCGTCTTTGAGTAGATGAGGATATCGTCAATAAAGACGATTACGAACTGGTCCAGAAATTCTTTGAAGACCCGGTTCATTAGATCCATGAAAGCTGCTGGGGCATTCGTTAGTCCGAAAGGCATGACCAAGAATTCGTAATGGCCGTACCTCGTGCTGAATGCCGTTTTAGGAATATCAGCCTTCACGAATGTTCAACTGATGATAGCCGAAACGCAAATCAATCTTCGAGAATATTGTAGCCCCTTGTAGCTGATCGAATATATCGTCGATCCTCGGCAACGGGTATTTGTTCTTTATCGTGATTTTGTTGGGTTCACGATAGTCGATACAAAGTCGCATCGACCCGTCCTTCTTCCGCACGAACAGTACCGGGGCTCTCCATGGTGAGAAGCTAGGTTGAATGAAGCCCTTTTGTAATAGTTCATCAAGCTGCTCCTTGAGCTCTCGTAATTCGTTCGATGCTAACCGATATGGAGCTTTAGAGATCGGGGCAGCTCCAGGCAGGAGATCGATGGAGAATTCAATTTCCCGATTCGGGGGTAGTCCCGGAAGATCATCGGGGAATACGTCGAGATATTCGTTTACTATCGGAACCTCTTCAAGCTTATGTTGAGATTCTTCGGCTTTCACCGCGAAGACGAACAAAGCTCCGCAGCCCGAATTTACGAGTCGCTGAGCCTTCAGAGCAGATATTCGAGGGATTGGAATACCGTTTGCCTTTCTTGAAAATTCGTACTCCTCTTCCTCGGGAAGCAGAATTTGACAACTTTCTTCGAGCAGTCGATAATAGCTCCATATCTGGAAAGTCAATCCATCCCGAAAATGACATCGTAATCATTCATTGGGATTACGATTAGATTTACGTTAAAATCTCTTCCCTCGATTCTAACAGGACAATCTTCTACAACTAGATTCGTCCGTGTCGGATCTCCGTGAGGTAAAGACACCACGAAATTGCACATAGAACGAGTGGGATGAATTCCCGCTCTAGCCACGAAATTAGCCGACACAAACGAGTGTGTGGCCCCAGAGTCAAATAAAATTGTTGAAGGTATGTGAAAGATATTCAGTATACCCGTGACCACGTTCGGATTGGCCTCCGCCTCCTTGTTCGTCAATGTGAAGACACAAGCTAGCACCGGCGATAAGGCCTCCACATCCTCGTTAGTAAGTGCGAAGACACGAGCTGGTACTGGCGATGGTCGAACTGGATTCTGTGTCTGGTTCTGTGGCGGGTGCGGAAGCAGCTGCTGAGTTCTGGGACAATCTCGAGCGTAATGTCCGAGCTGCCCGCACTGGTAGCAATACACCGGTCGTTGTTCGAAACAGACTCCGGCATGATTCCTTCCACACTGCGGGCATCGTGGAGCTGGATTTGGTGGCCTCGTATTCGCTCCCTGGTTGAACGTCGGACGCCAGTTCTGTTGGTTGGGTCGGTTGCCCCTGTTGTTTGGACCCATTCCAAAGAATGGCCGTTTGGAACTTCCGCCTCCTTGTGGAGCTTCCCTCTTCCGACTAGACTCCTGGACCTCCCTCACAACTCCCTCCGCCTGCTCCGCAATCAATGCCCGTTCCGTCGCCTGTCGGAACTCTAACTGGCGCACTCCCGCCACGCTTAGATCCCGATAGAACTCAGGTTTCAGCCCCGAAGAAAACGCGTTACCTTCAGAGCATTGGTGGCTACGAGGTGAGGAGCAAAGCGAGATAACTCCTCGAATTTGCGGATGTACTCGGGTACCGACATACTCCCCTGCTTTAGGTTCATAAACTCATACATTCTCTGCACCTGGTCGTGAGCAGTGAAATACTTATCGTAGAAGAGCTCCCTGAAGCGTTCCCAAGTCATAGTGACTGGGTCCTCCAACACCTTGACGGTATTCCACCAGAAACGCACATTCCCCCGAAGTAGGGAAACGGCACATAACGTCTTCTCCTCGTTTGGTACGCGGCTATATATGAAGAGGTCTTCAAGAGAGCTGATCCAATCCTCGGCTTCCGCGGGGTTAGCAGCCTCGGAAAAGACAGGTGGATTAAGTCTACGGAAACGCTCCCCAATAATCTCCACACGTTCAGGCTGTGGAGACGGACGGTGCTCAGATGAGCTTCGATGGTTGATCAGGTCATGAATTGGTTCGATTGCCGCTGAATAAGTTCAGTCAACCGATGGATAGTAGAGCGGTCCTCTTCTGGTGAAGATTCAGATCCCGCCCTACGGCTCGTCTCGCCCACGTCTCTACGTGTTCTCACCATTTTCAACTTACCTCTACAGTTAATCAAATAGGCACATAAATCAGTCAAATCAAATCACATAAAAGCGTAAAACTTACAGGCAAGGCTGATCCTCCAGGCTTTTGAGCGGCAGTACATGGACAGTCTACAGAACCTCTAACCTAAGCTCTGAACCACCTGTAACGACCCGACTTCCTAGATACGTATTTTGGCGGATTTTCGCAGCGTAAGCAGCGGAAAGTCCATTTAATTAAAACTTTAAAAACATAATAACACAAATACGTTCAGTATCATAATCCATAAGTCCAACCCAAACACATTTTTTTTACTGGCTGAAGCCCAAGAAGTGCAAGCCCAAATTTAAAAAAAAAAAAAACACGAACGTAAGCTCGTTCCACAAGTCGCGTCCATGTACTGCGCCGTCCTCAAAAGTCCGTGGAGTCACTGCCATCAGCCGCCTTACCTGCACACATAAATCCTGAGCTTTTGCCCAGTAGATGAAAATATGATGAATGCAAATGCCCTCACATCCCAAACCCAACACCTCACAGATGCACGCTCAACATCTCTCGAGCATACGCTCGTTCCTACATCAACTCTCAACTCATAAACAGGGCCCTAGGCTAGACTCGAAATCCACGCATAAAATATCATATAATGCCATGATAGTACGGCCCCACTACGGTCTCAACCGTAACTATAATAATAGCAAGTGGTACGGCCCCACTACGGTCTCAACCGTACCTAAAATAGTGACAAGCGGCCCCATCTCGGTCTCAACCACCAGCGCTTCATCGGGTCATAGCCTGACAATCAATATCAATCACTCTACCCCACTACTTCGTGCGGTCCTCTCCCCTCGTAACGTGTGTATTCAAATGTCGTGCAAGTAAAATGCAACACATAAAAATGCAACATATTAAACAACAACATATCGGCATCTCAAAAACTATCATACACCAAATAATTCGGACGCAAAGCCCGCATTTCAATTTAATCGGCCCGAACCCTTAACCACCGAAACTCTCCCCGAAATTCACTGAGTTCCCAAAATTTAATATTTTAAAATTCTGATGTCCAACTTTCCAAATATCACTTAAGTTCCTAATTTAAAAATATATTTCTGCATTTTGCATTTAAAACCCCAAAATCTAACAATTTACTTTTTAATACCTGAAGATTTTCCTAAATTTCAGATCTGCCCCGAATCTTTAAAAATTTCAAATCTGCCCCGAAACTTTATATTTCTTTAAAAATTTCCTTGTTCGGATTTTATATTCTCAGCCCCCAGATTTTTAAAACTTTTCAATCGAGTCCGCGAACTTTATTTTTTACTTTGAAAATTACACAAAGGACCACAATTATTTATTTGAATATCAAATCTGCCCCATATCAATACAGCATCATTCCTCGCCCGATATGAAATGCATATGTTGTGCAAGTGAAATGCAACATCACTCTAATCACGTGTTCTCATTCGCCTGAAAGTTCACATTCGCCCGAAAATTTTATTTTAACGCCGAAAATGTTTAGACCAAAAATTTTCGGATCAATGCCCGGGATAGTCTTTAACGTCAAATAGTATCGCCTCAACGACATATCAAACACTCGAAGATTTATTTGAAGTATAGCGAAAATATCTTTACCGGTCATTAATTTAAAAATCCTAAATTTAACCCTAAAATTATCTCTACACATTCAAAAAATATTTAAATATTATATATATGTTTTCTTTTATTAGATATATTATATATTTACAACAATATATTACGTCCTCTAAAATTATTATTATTAATTCAAAATATTATTATATATATTTTACGCCCTCTAAATATTTTTTTTTTAAATTCGAAAATCTTATTATTTATATTATATATATATATATATATATATATATATATATTTTTATCAAACCATAAAACTTATTATAAGCATTCGGAAATATCAAAACTGAAAAAAAAAAATCAAAGAAAATATTCTTAGTTTGAAGATTTTATTTTCTTCCTCCTAACTACGTACGATTTTCCAAGAATATAAACACACTTAAATCCAACAATCTAAGTTCATCACCCAAGGTTGTATACATCAAAGTTCATATAGTCTAGGTAAGTTTCGATCCAGAACCCTTAAAACATAATATAATTAAAAATATTATCCTCATACAAAGCTTCATATAACGCCTATATATATATTCACGTAAGACCACGTACAAAAGATAAAAATTTGATTTACGAGTTGAAGGTAAATTCTTCACCTACAAACCGAATTTCACATAATAGTTTACGTATTGTAGGTGAAATTTCCACCTACCTCATATCCGAAACTTGCTCAATTAAGGTGTAGATTCCTAGCGCTCAGCTCTTGAGACGTCTTTACTTTCTCTCCATTCTTGTTCGAACGTTTTCTCTATTATCTGTTTGTACCCTTTAATGTAAGGTGTAATATTTATTCTGTTTGATTGTTTTTTCTGTTTGTATCATTTAATGTGAGGTGTATTAGTTATTTTGTTTGATGGTTGTGATGGAATCTTCATTAGGTAATGTTTGCAACGTTGGGTTTGTTTGTAACGTGGATGAGGTGGCTTGATTCCTCTCTCAACATAGGGTGACAATCATGATGTGACAAGTTCTCTTATTTTTATTTTTAATTTTTTTATTAAAATTCGAATTCATTTATATTAATTTTAATTAATTCGAGTTATTTTAACTAATATACTATAATTTTTTTTATATTCGAATTCGACTTTTATTTCTATAAATTCCAATTAATTTGAAGTTATTCGAATTAATTTTAATTATTAGTTAATTAATTTTTTTCATGAATTTCGTTTTTCTTCTTTTTTTTTAAACTAGTTACAACATAAACCCGTATGAAATTTTTACGGGTATTACATTACGCGTACATAATTGGCATACATGGACCATATACTCGATGCATCAATCAATACCATACATATTAAATGGTGCACATGAGGGATGTATTGGCCCACACATATCAGTATGTATCTGTTTCAAAATACAATATATTTATTCTTTAGTTTCATTGGTGATGGTCGAATAATGAATTTCCCTTTAGAGCAAGCGACAAGATAATTCATTAGACTGATGAATTTTCTGGTTCTTTATCAAATGTCCACGTGAATTTTCAATTATCTTTCGCATAATAATTGAACCGGGATGGCCTAACGGGTCATGCCAAACATTAAATGTACTGTCATCGGTAAACTGCTGGTTTATAATAGTATATGATTCACTCAGATATGTATGATATAACCCGGAGTTAAATGATGGTAATATTTCTACGATTCTTTTATCATTCGAAATTCCTTTCATGTGCAAATATTCAACGTCTCATTTTTCTGTTGTCTCAACATGATATCCGTTATCTCTAATAGCTTTAAAGCTTAATAAATTTCTTTGAGATTCAGAAGTATCTAAGGCATTTTAAATTATCAACCTTGTTCCTCTGGGTAATAAAATATTAGCTCTTTCGGAGCCTTAAATTATATTTGTGTTACCCGATATATGTAATAAAACTTTCTCCTTTCATTTCAAGATAATCAAAATATTTCTTATTTCTCAGAATCGTATGAGTTGTTGTGCAGTCTGCAAGACATAATTCTCCGTTGCACATGCTCGTATCCATTGTATGAATATCTTTAATAACAAGCACATAATAATTGTTGTGCAAACATACAAATGACTTAACACAACGATACATGTAAAACACGAATAAAAAACACACATAATTAAAGCATACGATAATAACACGTAAAGGAAATCACATCAAATTATTTGAAAATCTGCGGCCTCAAAAGTACTTTCATCATTGACACCAGAAGAAAATGCGAGTTCACCCTGGACAAGATTAGTTTCAATCTTTTTTCCTTTGTCCTTTTGATATAATTCAACAAGATGTCCGGGCGTGCGACAAGTTCGCGACCAATGGCCCAAACCACCGCAACGATAGCATTGCTTATCATTAGTCTTTTGTTCGGTCTGCCTCTTCTCATCTTTATTATCGTAACTTATCCCCTTTTGTGGAAGATTTTGATGGCTACCACGAGAGTTATGATAACCACCACGGAAATTCCGAGAACCACCACCGCAGTATCCTCGGCCACGACCTTGGCCTTAACCACGATAGCGATATCCACCACGTCCACGTCAACGACCATTACCTCTATTTTTATCATTTCCTATGACCGCAATCGCCTCAGGAGCGCAGCCGCATCGGTGTGATTCTTGGCTTTTCATCAGCAATTCATTGCTTTGTTCAGCCAATAATAAGCATATATTGGTTCTGAATACCTTTTAAATTGCCTTTCACGGAATTGTTGTAACACTACATTCGATGGATGGAAGTGGTGAATGTTTTTTCGATCTTATCATCATCGGAGATTATTTTGTTCTACATGATTACAATGTATAAGTAATTCTATGAACCGGAGAATTATATTCATTTACTGATTTAAAATCTTGAAGTCGTAAATTTATCCACTCGTACCTTGCCCTTGGCAGGATAACAGTTATTAGGTAGTCGTATCGTTCTTTCAAACTTTTTCCCAACTCACTATGATAGGATCGGACGGCATAAACAACTGAATATTGACAGCAAACGCGTATCGGCAGCACAAAAATAGTGGCGTAGCAAAAAACGGATAGAACACGACGATGTAACGTGGAAAACTCCCTTCAAATCGACGAGGTAAAAACACGGGACCAAACGATCCAAAATTAATCACCAAATCGAGTACAACAACTTACACTTCAACACAACCACAACGAGCTATGGTACCAAATCAAAGCTCCAAAAGTGCCTAAACTCAAATACAAGATCACAAAATCAAAATCGTAACTAGAATAGCAGTCCACTTCGAAAAATCGTAACTCACAGTTCCGACCACTCACAGTTCCGACCTCGAAACGAAAATCCCTTCGGATAGAATGAAGATCAATGAGTCTTCTATCTTTAATTAAATTTCAGTTCAATCGGACAACGTTTGCCCTTCGATATGTGAGAAATTCGAACCTGCCGCTGGTTAGAGAAGTTGCATATTTTTTTTATTTGCTTGAGCGATCTTCTTCTTTTTGCAGTAGTTAGATCTACAAGATTCTGCCACCAACTTATTTGGTGCTAAGTGGGCAAAAAACATGGGCTTTTATCCACATGGTTGGGAGAACAAACCCCAAAATCTCCCCCTTCCTGACTGTGGAGGAAATTGCCAAACCAGCAATAGCACAACAAGCTTCAAACTTCGATTTCACCAATGACTATGTCATCAAATCAGCACTATTATCATCGGTGTGAAGCTTCTCAACTTCAAGCTGCTCGGTATCCAATATTTCACGAATCCTACCGCATATCTATATGTTTAGACTTTCCGTGAAACGTCGGATTCTTACTGAGATGAATAGCATTCTGGCTGTCACAGAATAAGACATACCTTTGCTGATAAAAAACAAGCTCACTCACTAAGTTGTTCATCCAAAGAAGCTCTTTGCAAGTCTCCGTAATGGCAATAAATTATGTTCTGTCGTAGACAAAGGAATACACTTTTGAAGTCCCAAGAACAGCTCCCATCGCAAATGTAATCAAGAAGCCCGGAGTAGATTTCCTCGTATCCACATCTCCAGCTAGATCCGAATCTATATAACCAACAAGAATAGGCTCGTCAGAACCAAAACACAATCTCATGTTGGACATACCTCGGAGATATCTCAAAACACAATCCCCCTACTTCTAACTGAAGCCTTTGACAATCAACATGGATTTAAATCTGGGGGAAAGTGAGTGCTCTTCATGCTTCACATTATAAATCAACATATTCTTCAAGTCCCCTCTCCATCGGTTCATAAGTATCATTTACTCGTAAAGAATCCATCTTTTCTTTCATAGAAGCAATCAATTTATCTTTATCTGGACTTTGAATGGCTTCATCGTAACTCTCTGACTCTTCTTCACTAGTAAGAAGCACAAACTCGTTGGATGAGTAACGAGTAGAAGGTCGTCTCTCTCTAGTAGACCTTCTAACAGAAGATTCTGGCAAGTCAACATGTGTCTCCTCCTGCTGATCAACATCATCGGCAACATGATCATCGAGTTGATTCTCAGCTTCACTTGAATTTGGTGTAAGTAAGAAGGCCAAAAAGGTTGTAATCTGTCAAGAAAACGCTTGTGCTAGGCATTTCTATCAGTATGTTTGTTGACTTAAGGTTTCCGTGAGGAGTTGCGCTTTCGTTGTGTAGATATTCTAGGCAACGAGCTGTGTCTAGGGCGATTTTTAGCATATGTTCTAGAGTTAGAGGCGGGAGAGTTCTTGAATCAGTGTCGTGGAGATAAAGGGTTAAGCAAGGGCGACGACTTGGAATTGAGGAGTTTAGGGTGTTCTTTAGATCCTAGTAGAACCCTTGAAGAGCGTTCAGACAAGGATGGCTAATGCTTCCTAGTTTCCTCGCTTCTCTTGCAAAGTCATTCTTGCCTTTGGCTATCCCTTCTTTGAGGAGCTTCACTGCCAAGACATGGCCTGGAGTTAAAAGCTCAGCTTTGTACAAAGGATTCCATGGTAGCTCATGCCCACTACTTCAGCTGGGGCGGCGGAAAGTTCTTTGGCAGTGAACTTCAAGGAGTCGTCGAAGAGGTGTAGGTCGCCGGCCATATTGTCGGGCGAGCAAACGCTCAGTGAATTTGTTGGGTTGTTTTGATTCTCGAATTTGGCTTAAGGAGATGGTAGTAAGTCTTCGGTTGTTTCTTCGATTGTGTGATTTCATGGCCGTCTTTCTTTTCCTTCTCGGATTCTATTACCGTACCTTTGCTTCCACTTCTTCGACGAAATCTACAGTAAATCAACAGCGAAACAACAACTATGATCGAAATTGCGGAGATTAGGCCAGCTATGAGCGCAACTCTCGCTACAGCTTTCATGTGAAATCCACGGTTCTTCAAAGCGTTCGAGCTATTATCACTTCCCTGGGAAAACCCCTTATCTGTAGTAAGTACGAACAAACTATTCCCAGAAAAAAAATGAAGAAGGGAAACTCTGCAAGCTTTGAGGAACAACCCCCGACAAATTGTTGTTAGACACGTTGATTCCCACCATTGTCTGGGGAACAACCCCCGACAAATGTTAATATCGATCAACTTACTCGAGTTAAACATGCTTGGGAGGAGCAAACCGCTCAATTCGTTAAGCCTGAGATCCATCAATCCAAATTCTGGGTATGTTGCAAGAATCAAAAGAAGGCCACCTTCGAGTGAGATGTTCGATATCTTTAAGGTTGTCAGCCTTGTGAACTGAGTCATTTGGCTCGGTAAGGAGCCAACTAGCCCATTCGAGCTCAAGTCAATGAGCTCGATGTAATTTCCCCAGCCATGAATCCTCGAAACGTTCCCCAAAAACATGTTATTGCTGATTGACGATCGCACAGTGGCCTGCCCTCAAAGGCAATGGGCCCGAAAATTTGTTCGACGATAGGTTTAATGTTCGTAGATTCAGTGAAGTTATGCGCTCCACAGGGCCTAGGAGCTGATTATGGCTTAGGTCTAATTCAGACAAGATCACTGGAATGTTGTGAAATGGATTTGGAGATATCTTCAAGGTACGTCCAACATCAGATTGTGTTTTGATTCTGACGAGCCTATTCTTGTTGGTTATAAGATTAAGATCTGGCTGGAGATGTGGATACGAGCAAATCTAGTTTGGGCTACTTGATTACATTTGCAAGGAGAGCTGTTTCTTAGAAGTTCAGACTTCAAAAGTGTATTGATTTTTCTACGACAAAAGCAGAATTTATTGCCATTACGGAGATTTGCAAAGAGCTTCTTTGGATGAAGAACTTCGTGAGTGAGCTTGGTTTTGATCAGCAAAGGTATGTCTTATTATGTGACAGTCAGAGTGCTATTCATCTCAGTAAGAATCCAAGGTTTCACGGGAAGTCGAAGCAGACAGATATGTGGTATCATTGGATTCGTGAAATTTTGGATGCCAAGCAGCTTGAAGTTGAGAAGATTCACACCGATGATAATAGCGTTGATATCATGACAGTCATTGGTGAAACAAAGTTTGAAGCTTGTTCTGCTATTGTCGGTTTGGCAATTTCCTCCACATAGTCGGGAGGGGGGAGATTTTGTTGGGTTTGGGCTCCCAACCATGCGGATAAAAGCCCATATTCTTTGCCCACTTAGCATCAATAAGTTAGTAGCAGCATCTTGTAGATCTAACTACTGCAAAAAGAAAAAGATCGCTCAAGCAAATAAAAATATTATGACTTCTCTTACTAGCGGCAAGTTCGAATTTCTCATATCGATGGGCAAACATTGTCCGATCGACCTGAAATTTTAATTGAGGATAAAAGACTCATTGATCTTCATTCTATCCGAAAGGATCTTCATTTCGAGGCACTGTGAGTTGCAATTTTGCAAAATGGATGTTGTTTCTGGTTACAATTTTTTGATCTTGTGATCTCGTATTTGAGTTGTAGTGCTTTTGGAGCTTTGATTTGGTACCGTGGCTCGTTGTGGTTGTGTTGAGGTGTAAGTCGTTGTACTCGATTTGGTGATTATTGGTTTTTGGATCGTTTGGCACGTGGTTTTTACCCGTCGATGTGAAGGGGGTTTCCAAGTTATATCGTCGTGTTTTTTTCGTTTTTCGTTGCGTTGCTATTATTTTGTGCTGCCGATACGCGTTTGCTGCCAATATTCAGTTGTTTATGCCATCTGATCCTATCGTAAGTTGTGAAAACGTTTGAAAGAACGATACGACCACCTGACAACTGTTATCCTGTCAAGGGCGAGGTACGAGTGAATAAATTTTTACGACTACGAGATTTTAAATCGGTGAATGAATATAATTCTATGGTTCATAGAATTACTTCTACATTGAAATTATGTGGAGAAACAATCATCGATGATGATAAGCTCGAAACAACATTCACCACTTTCCATCCACGAATATAGTGTTACAGCAACAATATCGTGAAAGACAATATTAAGGCATTCAGAACTAATATCTGTTTATTGTTGGGCTGAACAAAACAATGAATTGCTGATGAAAAGCCACGAATCCCGACCGATCGACGCGGCTGCGCTCCCTGAAGCGAATGCGGTCAGAGGAAATAATAATGATAATAATAGAGGTAATGATCGTGGATGTGGACGTGGACTTTGTAAATATCGCGACCGCGGTCAAGGCGAGGTCGTGACCGAGGATACTATGGTGGTGGTTCTCAGAAATTCTGTGGTGGTTATCATAACTCTCATGGCGGTCATCAGAATCTTCCACGGAAGAGGAAAAGTTAGGATAATGACTTTTCGATCTGTGAATAAGATCAGTTCAGACCACGTGAAAATGATGAGGAATTCTTTGTCATGAAGTACCATATCTTAGTGCTATTGGAGCACTAATGTATCTTACAAGTCATACGCGACCTGATATAGTATTTGCTGTAAATTTATTGGCAAGATACAACTCTTCGACGAATCGTAGACATTGGAACGGATTTACACGAATATTTCGATGCCTTCCAGGAACAACTGATATGGGATTGTTCTATTCTAATGAGTTACAAGCATATTTGATTGGATATGCCGATGCTGGATTTCTATTCGACCCACATAATACTCGATCGCAAACTGATTATTTATTTACATATAGTGGAACCGATATTTCATGGCATTCATTTTAAACAAAGTTTAATGGCTACTTCATCTAATCATGCAAAAATTCTAGCTATTCATAAAGCAGCCGAGAATGTGTTTGGTTGCGATCAATAATTAAACATATACGACATAGTTGTGAGTTGTTATCGAAAGAATTACTTCCAACGATTTAATATGAAGATAATGCAGCATATATTGCTCAATTAAAGGAAGGATATATTAAAGGGGATAGAACAAAACATATTTCATCTAAATTTTTCTTCACACATGAGCTAGAGAAAAATGGTGAAATTAATGTACAACAAGTGTCATCAAATGAAAATCTTGCAGATTTGTTCACAAAAGCACTTCTCCCAATAATTTTCAGAAGGTTAGCATATGCAGTTGGCGTTCGAAGACTTCGAGATTTAAAATAATGTCATCATCAGGGGGAGAAAACACGTGTTGCACTATTCCATTAACTGTAGTTTTTCCCAGTTTTTCCAGTACGGTTTTTAATAAGGCAACAAGCTAAAGCGTATCAAAAGAACTATGTACTCTTTTTCCTTCACTAGGTTTTTATCCCATTGGATTTTTCCGAGTAAGGTTTAAACGAGGCATATTTGATGCGGATTGAAAATCAACCCTAGCATCAATGGTGCGCTGGAAGCTGTCGGTCTGTTGCCGCTTCGAGCCGCCGTCTTCGTCTTCGACGGATTCCTGAAATACCACGGAAAAAACGGGCTAAAGGGCGCCGCTTCGGCGACGCCCCTCCGACGCTCAAATCAGATAATCATTCGTCGACGTTAAAGCAAAAAAGATTATAAGATAAAGCAATAGTTAGATAAAGTATAAATTGATGAGATTCGGCTATGAGATGGCGATAATCCTGAATCCTCCATGTGCAGTTTTGTCGCCCATATTCAGTGAGACAGGTGAGATAGAACGAGAGTTAGTCATAGAGTAGAGGCAATGATAGATCGTACATTTTCTCCCTTATATATGCATGTATGTAAATATGTTATGCACGAGAGATCCCAAGTTTGAAGTAATAGGTTTAGTAACCAACCACTCCCCACTTTTTGTGCCCCACGATATGTGTACCTTTATCTATAATTGCTTAGTGGCCCATAACCGAGTAGTGGTGGCAACACATAACAGCGAAATGTCCATCAAGCTGTAGTTTCTCGGGCACTTGACGTCCTCGGGTACTCGCTCGGTTCGCTCGGTCAATGCGTCGTTCCTCGAGAGTGCTCCTCGGACATGTGTCGTCTCGGGGGATATTTTTCGCGAGGTGCGTCCTTCTCGGGAGGTATTTTTCGCAGGAAATATTTGGCGCCCCGTTTCGGTTAGACTCGAATATTTGACCGGTAGAATACGGGGATAACAATAATCCCCCTCACAAATAGTCCAAAAGAGTGTTAGTGAATTTTGGACGTAAGATAGGTAAAATATTCGAGCATAATATACGTCCTTCCCGAGCATCCACCCTGAAATCATGTTAAACATATTGACGTTGAAAAGAATAAATATTCATACCCGATGATGTTCCAAGCATTGTCCCGTGTACAACTCTTCAAATTCCTCCTCAAAGTCGGCTCGTTGAGTTTCAAGTCGTGGGCGGTGCATTCGTATGCTTAGGCTCCGAGCCACAATTGTGAGGAGGGAGTTACGCAAGCTTTGTGCCACATTCGTGGGCTTTTATCCCAAGCAGGTCGGATCTTCGGGCGACATTCGTGGAGATTTATCCCGAGCAGGTCGGTTCTTCGACGAGATTCGTGGAGTTTTATCCCGAGCAAGTCGGGTCTTCGGGCCACATCCGTGGACTCCCGAGCGGGTCGGGTCTTCGAGCCACATCCATGGACTTCTATATCCGCCACAATTGTGGGCTCAGAAGGCCTGTTGAAAAGGTGAGCTAAGTTTTCTTATGGGTTGCATTGGGTCATTCGTTGTTGGGCTTATGATACACATTGGGCAACTAGAATTTATTTCTCTAGCATACTATTTTTCCTTATTATGCACTTGGGCCTGTTTTGTGGTTCTACTTGGGTTGCTGGAATTTTCTTGGGCAGCTAAATTATTGCCTAGAATTGCTGAAATTAGTTATTAGAGTTTACTGCATTTAAATAGTATGGGCTTCTTAAATTATTGGGCTATTAATTGCTGAAACTATATAAACTGCATGGGAATGTTAATACCCTCTTCCTCGACGGATTTTTTCTTGAGTTTTAATAGTATACTATCTGATAAATTCCTAAAGGCTCGACGGCATACATGAGCCTAAGAGTCAATCGTGTATTTGTGTCTCTCCTTGAGCTATTTGAGTGCAGGAATTCTCGAGCGCCCGTCGGCCCTCGGAATTGAGAACCTCATATATGTCGCCGCTATTCGACCCCTGATGACGTCCCCATCCCCGATTCGAAGAGGGGACTCGCCCGTGGGGAAGGTGCATTCAGGCGACAGGCTTCCTGATCCCACAATTGTGGCGTAAGTCCACAGATGTGGCCCGATGACCCGACCCGCTCGGGATAGATAAAAGTCCACGGATGTGGTCCGAATACCCGACTTGCTCGGGATAAAACTACACGAATCTCGTCCGAAGACCCGACCTGCTTGGGATAAATCTCCACGAATGTCGCCCGAAGACCCGACCTGCTCGGGATAAAAGCCCACGAATGTGGCACAAAACTTGCGTAACTCCCTCCTCACAATTGTGGCTCGGAACCTAAACATACGAATGCACCGCCCACGACTTGAAACTCAACGAGCCGACTTTGAGGAGGAATTTGGAGAGTTATACATAGGACAATGCTTGGAACATCATCGGGTATGAATATTTATTCTTTTCAACATCAATATGTAACATGATTTCAGGGTGGATGGTTGGGAAGGACGTATATTATGCTCGAATATTTTACTATCTTACGTCCAAAATTCACTAACACTCTTTTGGACTATTTGTGAGGGGGACTATTGTTATCCCGTATTCTACCGGTCAAATATTCGAGTCTAACCGAAACGGGGCGCGAAATATCTCCCGCAAAAAATACCTCCCGAGACGGACGCACCTCGCGAAAAATATCACCGAAGACGACACATGCCCGAGGAGCACTCTCGAGGAACGACGCATTGACCGAACGAACCGAGCGAGTACCCGAGGACGTCAAGTGCCCGACAAACTACAGCTTGATGGACATTTCGCTGTTATGTGTTGTCACCACGAATATGATCGGTTATGGTCCACTAAGCAATCATAGATAAAGGCACACATATCATGGGCCACAAGATGTGGGGAGTGGTTGGTTACTAAACCCATTACTTCAAACGTGGGATCTCTCGTGTATAACATATTTACATACATGCATATATAAGGGAGAAAAGGTAATATCTATCATTGGCTCTACTCTATGACTAACTTCCATTTCTTCTACTCTATCACCTCTTTCACTGAATATGGGCGACAAAACTGCACACGGAGGATTCAGGATTATCGCTATCTCATAGCCGAATCTCATCAGTTTATACTTTATCTAACTATTGCTTTATCTTATAATCTTTTACGCTTTAAAGTCGACGAATGATTATCTGACTTGAGCGTCGGAGGGGCGTCGCCGAAACGGCGCCCTTTAGCCCGTTTTTTCGTGGTATTTCAGGGATCTGTCGAAGATGAAGACGGCAGGCTCGAAGCGGCGACGGACAGATAGCTTCCAGCGCAGCATTAATGCTATGGTCGATTTTTCGATCCGCATCAATTGGCGCCGTCTGTGGGAATCAAATAAATAATAAAGCAGCACTTGGAAGAGAATCGGAAAATCTGAAGCTGTTTCGAGCTCGTCATCGCCAACTATCGAGTTCGCCGCCTTTCGGATGGACGGGGACGAAGCTCAAGGGCGTTAGCACCGCAGGCTCGCTTCGCCGCCCCGAGCAGACCATCGCTAATCTTCACGAGCGCAGCTGAGGGCAGCCGACTGCCAGGGCTCAATTCCCGGGCAGCTGTTCGAATGGACCACCCATTGTCGCCTTTGGAACAGCACCGAGCGAACCATCGCAAAACAGCCCATATTCGCAGTCGTACCTACCGAAGAAGCCTAGCCCATCATCGGGCGTGCTGAAAAGTGTTTTGTCCAAGGAGGTGCCTCAAGCGTCGTCCATGCAGCGATGGTTCACCGCCGACATCCCGGATGGATGATCTGAGACCATTGCCCGACTACTGTCGCACACCATCTAACAGCGATGACGATTGAAGAGCAACTCGCTCTAGCGAAAGGAAAGTCCGATGGCAGCGTTCGCGGACACCACCTTGTCGCCATCGTTCTTTCTCTCTATCCCGTCGCCAATCAAACACAGCTAACCAAAAAAGAAAAAACCCAACCGCTCAACCTCGACAAATTGAGCTAATCGGCTCACGTCTCGCGAAATTAAAGGTACCCGTTGCATATCCGTGATGACTAACGTTCTCTCCTACATGGCCCAGACTCTTCGGTGCCAAATCGCTAGCGGCTTATTCGAAGGTGAGAGGGACGATCGAGTCAAAATTCTCCCTAGTCATAATCGCTGGAGTTTATGGGACGAAACCACCACGATACTGATCCACGTACATCTAATAGTCACCACCATGGGCGCCCCTTCGACCACCGGCGACAGATCCGCCATCGCTCCCGGCTTGGACCCGGTTGTAAGCTTTTTTATGCATAGGGGTGGATTCATAATTACCTGATCTTATGGGTTGATTCTGTAATTTTACTATGGAACGCACATGATGAAATCTGAAAATATGGGGTCATTTTGCGAATTATAGGGCTATGTTGGGCTACTAGTTGGGCTTACTATGCGTGTTAGGGAAATAGAGTTTATTTTCTTATCCTGTTATTGTCTCTATCATGGATATGGGCATGCTATGATGACTTTCATTGGCTGGAATTAATGATATTAGTTGTTGGGGCTATTTCGATATATTGCTGGATTTTATTCCACTATTTTTGCTGAAATTATAAAAAACACATCGAGATGTTAAGTGTTAACATTCTTTGCGAGTGACTGTCATGATCCATGATAATGTGCTTTTGAATATTAATGCTATACAGAATAATATGAACACCGACATGTTCAGACTTAGTAGCACATTCACCGCTTCATTTGAGCTATTTGAGTGCAGGGAATTCTCGATGGTACGCATCCCGCTCACGCCTATTATAACTTTGCTCGAGGGATTGAACAAATTCAACGAACGCCACATGAATCTGGATAAGCTCGTGGGGAAGGTGCATTCGGGCAGCAAGCCTCCTGATCCCACAATTGTGGTGGATATAGAAGTCCACGGATGTGGCCCAAAGACCCGACCTGCTCAGGATAAATCTCCACGAATGTCGCCCGAAGACCCGACCTGCTCGGGATAATTCTCCATGAATGTCGCCCGAAGACCAAACTTGCTCGGGATAAAAGCCCACGAATGTGGCACGAAACTTGCGTAACTCCCTCCCTCACAATTGTGGCTCGGAGCCTAAGAATACGAATGCACCGCCAGCGACTTGAAACTCCATAAGCCGACTTTGAGGAGGAATTTGTAGAGTTGTACATATACAATGCTTGGAACATCATCGGGTATGAGTATTTATCTTTTCATCTATATGCTTAACATGATATTCAGGAAGGCGGATGCTCGGAAAGACGTAGGTTATACTCGAATACTACGTCCAAAATCACTAATACTCTTTTGGACTATTTGCGAGGGGGACTATTGTTATCCCCGTATTTAACCGGTCCAATATCGAGTCTAACCGAAAGAGGGGGTAACATTCCCCGCGAAAAACACCTCTCGAGGCGATACCCGCGGAAAAGCACCACCCGAGGTAGCCTAAGGAGCTCCACCCGAGGGGTGACGCCTCGCTTGAGCAATTTCCCGAGGAAGCCACTTAGCCACTAACCCACTAACATTCCCCTACACATAACTAACCCCCACTAACCCCGTATGGCTTACCCACTACCACCATGCTTGCGACCAAGTAAATGGAAGGTTACCACCAGGGGGTCTCACCTATAAATACACGACGGTTCACTCTCAAAAAGGCACGTTCATCTCATCTCAACGACTCAATTTTTCTCTATTATACTACTCCTCTCTAATTCTCTACTAACGAAAGAAAGGGAGAGCTACATGGATAATTATGAAGGCCGACGTGGAATCACCTCTCATAGCATCCTAACGCCCCATCAGTCCATACTCTCTCTTTGATTATTGATTTCTCTTATTTTATTTATACGCTTAAACTTTGACGAAGGAAGATCTGACATGAGCGTCGGAGGGGCGTCGCCAAAACGGCACCCTTTAGCTCGTCTTTTTCGTGGAATGTCAGAGATCCATTGAGTTCGAAACGGTGACGGACCGGTAACTTCCAGCGCACCATTGATGCCAGGACAATTTTTCGGTTCGCATCAATATTCTATGACAAACATCTGGGAAAGTATTATGAATCTATTATGAATCATCAAAATGAATCATCATTTGTTTGATTAAATGTGGATGTTCTTGGAATATTAATGACTCATGAACTTATGAGAAGATGAGGTGTATAAAGATTGTATTTTTGCATGAGTTATATAGATGACTAAATTATTTTTTAGTGTATGATTTTAGTATAAATAGATGATTTGAGTTACACTGTAAAATACACAAAATGTATAGAAATCATATTATCTCCCTCTAAATTCCCTCCTTATATTATTATCAAAATAATTATAATATAAATAAAACAATAATATTAATCATAATAATATTTTATAAAAGATTGCTTATAATAATGAATTGTACAACACATTATAAAGAAAAATAAAAGAAATACTACATAAGGGACAAGCCTAATTTGACATGCGGTCCGTCGGGCCTGATCAGAAGGCCTAAAGCCCGCACATCTTTTATCAATCGTGACTATTAATCGAGCTAGGAGGCTGAGTTCCAATTTTTTCTTTTTTGGGATGAAGTAATTTCTAAATAAAAAAAAAAAAACCACTATTAATGATATTATTTATTTAGATGGATAAAATTGACATTGTATGAGGTACTCACCTTATTTGAGCACCTTACGTGGACACTTTTAACATGACATTGATCAGTGTCACATCAACATGCAAAATCAACATAAAAGGTAATATAGCATTAATTTACACCTTTTTACATGGAATTAGTTGACATCTCATATGTTGTTATGTTGACGTGGCACCGAATAATGCCACATCAAATGTACCCACATAAAGTTTTATGTGAGGAGCACCATAAGATATTTCTTCGTATGTTAGCATATAAAATAAAAATAATAATAATAAAAACAAGCATCATTTAATTTTTGTAAGAAGCAATAGTTCAAGCACTTTGTCAATCACTGGTCCGTAATAGTCAATGACACACTCACAGGTTTTTTAATTAAATAAACCAAAAGAAAATAGCTATTATAAAAATAAACCAGAAACAGAGAGTATTAATAAAATAACGGACTTCGTCATCTAGGATGACGAGTTACGTAACTCGTCTTCCTGGATGACGAGTTACTGTCTACGTGGCCCGCTGACCGTCATGGCTGGTCAAGTTGACCCGTGCATAGTGTTTATGCAACTAACTTTGCTCGAGGGATTGAACAAATTCAACGAACGCCACATGAATCTGGATAAGCTCGTGGGGAAGGTGCATTCGGGCAGCAAGCCTCCTGATCCCACAATTGTGGTGGATATAGAAGTCCACGGATGTGGCCCAAAGACCCGACCTGCTCAGGATAAATCTCCACGAATGTCGCCCGAAGACCCGACCTGCTCGGGATAATTCTCCATGAATGTCGCCCGAAGACCAAACTTGCTCGGGATAAAAGCCCACGAATGTGGCACGAAACTTGCGTAACTCCCTCCCTCACAATTGTGGCTCGGAGCCTAAGAATACGAATGCACCGCCAGCGACTTGAAACTCCATAAGCCGACTTTGAGGAGGAATTTGTAGAGTTGTACATATACAATGCTTGGAACATCATCGGGTATGAGTATTTATCTTTTCATCTATATGCTTAACATGATATTCAGGAAGGCGGATGCTCGGAAAGACGTAGGTTATACTCGAATATTATACATATACTACGTCCAAAATCACTAATACTCTTTTGGACTATTTGCGAGGGGGACTATTGTTATCCCCGTATTTAACCGGTCCAATATCGAGTCTAACCGAAAGAGGGGGTAACATTCCCCGCGAAAAACACCTCTCGAGGCGATACCCGCGGAAAAGCACCACCCGAGGTAGCCTAAGGAGCTCCACCCGAGGGGTGACGCCTCGCTTGAGCAATTTCCCGAGGAAGCCACTTAGCCACTAACCCACTAACATTCCCCTACACATAACTAACCCCCACTAACCCCGTATGGCTTACCCACTACCACCATGCTTGCGACCAAGTAAATGGAAGGTTACCACCAGGGGGTCTCACCTATAAATACACGACGGTTCACTCTCAAAAAGGCACGTTCATCTCATCTCAACGACTCAATTTTTCTCTATTATACTACTCCTCTCTAATTCTCTACTAACGAAAGAAAGGGAGAGCTACATGGATAATTATGAAGGCCGACGTGGAATCACCTCTCATAGCATCCTAACGCCCCATCAGTCCATACTCTCTCTTTGATTATTGATTTCTCTTATTTTATTTATACGCTTAAACTTTGACGAAGGAAGATCTGACTTGAGCGTCGGAGGGGCGTCGCCAAAACGGCACCCTTTAGCTCGTCTTTTTCGTGGTATGTCAGAGATCCATTGAGTTCGAAACGGTGACGGACCGGTAACTTCCAGCGCACCATTGATGCCAGGACAATTTTTCGGTTCGCATCAATATTCTATGACAAACATCTGGGAAAGTATTATGAATCTATTATGAATCATCAAAATGAATCATCATTTGTTTGATTAAATGTGGATGTTCTTGGAATATTAATGACTCATGAACTTATGAGAAGATGAGGTGTATAAAGATTGTATTTTTGCATGAGTTATATAGATGACTAAATTATTTTTTAGTGTATGATTTTAGTATAAATAGATGATTTGAGTTACACTGTAAAATACACAAAATGTATAGAAATCATATTATCTCCCTCTAAATTCCCTCCTTATATTATTATCAAAATAATTATAATATAAATAAAACAATAATATTAATCATAATAATATTTTATAAAAGATTGCTTATAATAATGAATTGTACAACACATTATAAAGAAAAATAAAAGAAATACTACATAAGGGACAAGCCTAATTTGACATGCGGTCCGTCGGGCCTGATCAGAAGGCCTAAAGCCCGCACATCTTTTATCAATCGTGACTATTAATCGAGCTAGGAGGCTGAGTTCCAATTTTTTCTTTTTTGGGATGAAGTAATTTCTAAATAAAAAAAAAACCACTATTAATGATATTATTTATTTAGATGGATAAAATCGACATTGTATGAGGTACTCACCTTATTTGAGCACCTTACGTGGACACTTTTAACATGACATTGATCAGTGTCACATCAACATGCAAAATCAACATAAAAGGTAATATAGCATTAATTTACACCTTTTACATGGAATTAGTTGACATCTCATATGTTGTTATGTTGACGTGGCACCGAATAATGCCACATCAAATGTACCCACATAAAGTTTTATGTGAGGAGCACCATAAGATATTTCTTCGTATGTTAGCATATAAAATAAAAATAATAATAATAAAAACAAGCATCATTTAATTTTTGTAAGAAGCAATAGTTCAAGCACTTTGTCAATCACTGGTCCGTAATAGTCAATGACACACTCACAGGTTTTTTTAATTAAATAAACCAAAAGAAAATAGCTATTATAAAAATAAACCAGAAACAGAGAGTATTAATAAAATAACGGACTTCGTCATCTAGGATGACGAGTTACGTAACTCGTCTTCCTGGATGACGAGTTACTGTCTACGTGGCCCGCTGACCGTCATGGCTGGTCAAGTTGACCCGTGCATAGTGTTTATGCAACTAACTCGTCATCCCAAATGACGAGTTACGTAACTCGTCATCTGGGATGACGAAGTACTCCAATTATTCCCGACCAACCTGCATGCGCATGCAGCGTGTCGGAAATAATTGGAGTACTTCGTCATCCCAGATGACGAGTTATGTAACTCGTCATTTGGGATGACGAGTTAGTTCTCTATAAATAACCACCCTTACTCGCATAAAAACCATATCATTCTAACATACAACAATTTACACAATGGTGTCGAATCGCGTACAAGTCATAGTATATTTCGGCGGTGAAGTAATTCAATCGTCCGATTCCACCGTCAAATATAGTATCCGTCCTATTGCATATAGGCGAATTCGTCGCAGTACCAATTTTTCCGAGTTTATATCGTTGTTGTTCGAAGTTACGGGTGCTGATAGTAGTCGTTGTTCGTTCGTTGTCTACGGGAAAAATGAATACTTTCAACATTCCCGCCACTTTCATCAGCTACTCCAAATCTCCAACGACAACGACTTACAATTTTTCATACATCCCGATTCGGAGAACGACTGTCTTGAAGTTTTTGTTGATGCGGTTGAAAATTCAAACTTCGATTTGAACGAAGAGCCTCATCGCAATCTTGAGGAGCGATGCGAGTTTCCTACGTTTGAAGTTGGTTCTTCCAGTTATACATGTCCGGAGTTTCCCGACATTATCTCAGTTACGGCAGGGTTCAGCAATGTTTCTCTGGAGAGAACGACGCTTGGTGTTCCATTCGATATGCCAGAATCCGTGTCAGAACCCGTGCCAGAATTCGTGCCTGAACCCGAGGAAGACGTTGATGTTAGTGATTCGGAAGCAGACGATGAGGATCCACTGGCCGAGTTACCCGATCCCAACGATGACGACGAGAACAACGACGAGGATGGCCCAGATGATACCACTCCGCTGGACTCTGCAGCTCCAATGATGTTTCAGCCGTTCCATTTTTCCAAACGTACCAAATGCCACCTCCTAGTGATGACGACTACGGTGGTTACGGGGAGTTCTATGACAGAGATAACCCTTCATTTTGTCGAGGTATGATTTTTCAAACTAAGAAACATTTACAACGTGCCGTCGACGATTTTTCGATCAGGGTTGCTAGACGCGAATATAACGTCAACGAAAGCAGCAATACACGTTGGAGTGTTCAATGTGATCACACGACCGATTGCCCTTGGAGACTGAGGGCATCCTTCAAGCCAAAAAAAGGTTACTGGTCTATTACAAAATTTGAAGGACCACACACTTGCTATATGACTGAACTGGCGAGCACACACCGTAACATCTCTCAAAATTTTATTGCTGATTTGTTGGTTGGAACCGTGAGAACCGATCCGCAGTTCCTACCCAAGAACGTCCAGCAGCTTGTGAAAGATAAATATGGCTATGACATCTCGTATATTCAAGCATGGCATGGTCTGAAAAGAGCTATGGAAAATGTTTACGGTACGTGGGAAGAGTCTGTTACCAAACTCCCAATATTTATGAAGGCGTTGCAGCATTACAATCCAGGGACAATCGTGCGGTGGCTGAATCTGGAGACAGGGAGACCTGGACACTTCGTGCTCGGGTATGTCTTCTGGGCTTTTAAACCGAGCGTCGATGGTTTCAAACATTGCCGAAAAGTTGTTTGCGTCGATGGTACGCATTTATACTCCAAATTTAGACACAAATTACTGATTGCTACGTCGCTGGACGCCAACCAAAACGTCTTTCCCCTGGCGTTTGTCATTGTTACGGAAGAAAGTACACACTCGTGGACTTGGTTCCTTACTAATTTGAACATATTTGTTCTAGAGAATCAATCGGTTTGCCTTATTTCAGATCGTCATCCAGGTATTTAATCTTAGTAATGTAATTTACTCGTTATTTTTGTAAAATCAGTTACTTTTAGTGGCGTATATGGTGTGTACAGGTCTTACGGGAACAGTAGAAGCCACTGATTTCTTTCGTCCACCAAATGGAGTGCATCGCTTCTGTCTTCGCCATGTTAAGTCAAACTTCTACAAAAAATTCAAGGACCAACAATTGAAAGATCTATGTCATAGAGCCGGTACTGCGCCAACATTGGATAAATTCGATCGCGTCATGGCTCAGATTGCGCAAATTAACGAACGAGCGAAGCCTTGGTTAGAAAAAGTAGGGCTCGAGCAATGGACGCTAGTACACGACGGTGGTTATCGATGTGGTGTCATGACGACTAATATTTCAGAAGGACTCAACGGGGTTTTAAAAGGTGCTCGAATGCTACCCGCAAGAGCAATCGTCGATTTCACTTTTCACAGGTAAGCTCTAATCACGACTATATTTTTTTTTATAATTTTGTTGTGATGACTTCTTCTTTTATTTCTTAAACTTCACAGGTGCGTACAGTACTTTCGTGATCGCTTTCAAGAAGCATCGTCCCTAATGGCGAATAATGAAACGGTTTGGTCACGTTATGCGACGAGATTGTTTCAAAGTGGGACGGCAGAATCTTGGGATCACACAGTATATCGTTTTGATGTCCGACAACATACAGCAGAAGTCATAACATCTGGAATTCATCAGCGCACATATGTGGTAAGGATCAATGATCGAACATGCACGTGTGGAAATTGGAACAGGTATAACATCCCATGTTCTCATGGACAAGCGGCTTGTCGTCAATGGCAAATTCAGTCCGGTAATTTAGTGGCGCAGTATTACAGTAAGGTGGAGTATTACAAGACATACGAAGGTACCTTCGAACCATTGCACGATGAACGTTACTGGACCGCCGAAAATTGGACTCTTATTCATAACGAATCTCGCCGAGAGAGACTTGGTCCCGGTAAATATAGTCGAAATCGCATCAGGAATGAGATGGATAGGGGTGAAACTCGTGCTAAACAACGCGGGCGGCGTTGAAAATAATATACAATGTTGTTTTCACCGTTTTGGTTCCTTAATAGTAAATAATAATTATAAAAAAATAATAAATATAATAATAACAATTATAATAAAGATAATAATAACAAAAAAAATATGATAATAATATTAAAATTAAATACTAGATATTAATAATAAATATATATAATGATAACAATAATCGCCGAAAATAGATATCATAATACATATGATAATATAAAAATATAATACATATCATAATATTCTATCTGCCATGATGCGCCAAGTGACCGCCAGTCCCACAACGAGCTGGCCTACGAACTCTATTTCCTCGACGGATACCTTGCTCCGCATCATCTGCCGGACTTCGAGGTCGCCGCGGTCGTGGTGATGGTGTCACAAACGACTAAAATATGATAACCAAATTATAATTTTAATAAAATTTTAAGGAATTCAAACATATCATAATTTAACGTACTTGATGATCCATATACTCTGGCTGCGAGCCGTGCTGGGCTGCAGATGATCCCAAAAAGGGCGACAAGTCCTCGAAGAAAGACGGGTTTACATCTTCGTGCACTTGTGATTGTCCTACATCATGTATGTGAGATGTTCCAGCATCATATGGGTGAGATGTTTCCATCTCATGTATGTGAGATGTTCCGGCCTCACTGCTTCGTCGAACCCGGCGCCGAGAGATGAACAAGTTATCCATCTGCTCGAGTAGACGGATGGACTCTTCATAATCGCCGCCCCTCGCGTAAGTAAGGCTGTCGTGCACCCCGCGTTCCTAAAAATTACAGTCGAGTTTATATCAATTGGGCTATTAAATAATAAATAAAAATAATAACATAAATTAAACTTACGATTGACGACATAAACACCGCATCCCCCATCTGAAAACCCTGCTCCATCTGTCTCGCATGCGGAGATATGTAAAGGCGAGTGATCCGGTGATACCACTGGTAATATCCATCCTCCACCGAGGGGAAGCCAGTCGCGGGAGTACCATTAACGACTTTATCCTCTCGATCCTCCCATAATCCAATCCAGTTTGCATGATGCGACCTCCAATCCATCCCCGATCGCTGTCGACGCTCGTACGTATGAAGATTAGTATCCCGATACTGCGGGTTAATGGGAATTCCCGCCGAAGTACTCGTTCTGGGTAATGAAACTCCACGATATTGAAGAATATCAGTGGACACGTCGAACGACAAGCGCTCGGCAAGCACTCGGGAGGAAGGGCATCAATCTCCGGGAGCATCATGTTGTATGGAGTCCATGCAAATTGATGGAGCTGCATCCGATCAATACACTCGCGTATGGTGCGTACGTTCGAATTCGTCGACGTAGTAAAATCAAAAAATGTGTTCCACCTGTCAAACATTTACACAACAATTATAAATGTAAGAAGGAAAAATATTCGCAACTAATCCATGATGGACCATACCTCGCAGCATGTGGCGGACAGGGTAAGACTATCCCGTCGACTTCTTGGGGCTCCATCCTGATACGATCAACACCCCGAACTGGCTGAAAAGGCAAGATCCTCACATATGCCCATGCCTAAAACAGAAGTCACGGTCTAAATAGCTTTTTAAAATAACTATTAAATTAAATAATGTTTCTATATAATTACCTGCAACAACCGTAGGGGTCCGCCTATATTTAGCTTGTTCGGCTCGCATGCCGAACAAAGCTCTCTGTATAGGAATGCCAGCACCGCACTACCCCAACTAAACGTCCGCACCTCCTCAATATCGTCCCACAGCTGAAGGTACGTCAACGATACGGTGCTGGCGCTACAATCGGGGAACATCACCGCACCGAAGAGCAGCATCGCATAACCCCGTGCTGAACAGTCGACCTCTTCCTCATCACTATCATCCGTTATCGGATTATCCAACAACCAACTAGCTAAGGTCTTCATCGACAGCGCGGACCCCTTAATTTTATCATTCGGTGGTCTAAAACCTAGCAATCGCTCACACTCGTCTATCCACTGTGTGACCGTCCTCGTATGGATCACACCGGACACACAACTACCATCTACAGGCAAACCCCACAATATACCTACGTCCTGTAGAGTAACCGTCGCCTCACCAACATAAAAATGAAACGTATGAGTCTCTTTTCTCCAACGCTCTACCAATGCTGTAATCAAATGAGGGTCAACCCTCTGTGACATACAGCTATAGACGCTGTATAGACCCATATCGTTCAACTTCCCTAATAAGCGACCGTGTAGGTGATTCGGTGCTTCTCTCGTACCCCACACTACATTTTCTAACGACCTAGTTCTAATAGTACTATCTAGCTTATTCGCATCCAATAGTAAGTCTCTACTACGGTGATTTGACTGCATCGTCAACACCGAACTATCAACAGGCCCGTAACAAGCATCCAAATCCATTCTAAAGCCAAAAAAATGAAATCAGACAAATCAACAAAAGAAAATTAACATTCGATAATGAATCTATTAATGCAAAAACCCATTACATTCGTATCGTTAAGGGTCGCTCACCCACCGTAAATCGGCGTAGTACGTCGGGTCGCAGCGGGGCGTCGGGTCGCCGCGGGGCGTCGGGTCGCAGCGGGCGTCGGGTCGCAGCGGGGCGTCGGGTCGCCGCGGGGCAGCGGGTCGTCGCGGGACGTCGGGTCACGGCACGGCGTCGGGTCACGACGGGGCGGCCGGTCGCAGCGGGGCCTCGGGTCAAGGCGGGACAGCGGCTCAGCGGGGCCTCGGGTCAAGGCGGGGCAGCGGCTCAAGGTGGGGCGACGGGCGGAGGACGGCCGGCGCGCGGCGGGGCACGGGATGGCAAGCCGTCGAAGGTGGGTCGCGGCAGGGCGTCGGGTCACGTTGTCTCGCGCGGGCAAGGCGGAACGGCCGCGGTTCGTCTTCGTCGTGGGTTGGGCGGTCGCGGAGGTTCGTCGTCACGTCTGTTCGTCGTCGGCGTCTCGTCTTCGTCTTCGTCGCGTCTGTTCGTCTTCGCCGCGGTCATGTTTAAAAAACAGATCTAACTCGTCATCCCAGATGACGAGTTAGAGTAATTCGTCATCTGGGGTGACGAGTTACGCCACATCACTGCATTGCCAGCGGGGATAAGTAACTCGTCATCCCAGATGACGAAATTGTTTATTTTATTAATACTTTACATTTTATGTTTGTTTTGGTAATGTTTAATTTTTTTTGGTTTATTTAATTAAAAATACCCACACTCACACTCACTCAGGCGCATTGCGAATGGCGAGCATGGGGAGAGCACAATGCAATTTCAACTTATAGTTACGATGATGACAAATATTTAAGACAATAATTGTTATGCATCTTTAATCCTGGAGAATTTTGATTATGGCATCAATTCAAACTCTATCCAATCCCCTATATCTCACAAATATTCAACTCTAGATTCAGATCACGCCATACAAACAAAAAATACCTGCGATGAGGTGAGCCGAGGCCTTAGTAAGAGCTAGGCTAGGGCATCTATATTTTACTCTAAAACGTTTCGATTAAAACAGAGGACTGCGGAGCAAGTATAGATTTCAAGGGGTACTAATCAACTAGCAGCAAATAAACATCACTAAAACAGAATGCCAATCTACTAAAAGCAAATCAACAACCTTCATCAAATCCAAATATAAGACCAATAAGAAGCCCCACACTTAGCTCATAAGACCTATATACACACAGCACAGCACATAGACACAGAACATAAAATCACAAGTTCAGTTCAGAGAATCAAACCTTTAGGAGAAGACGGCTTGTTCTCGCTCGTGCCTCCGTGGAGTGGGCTATAACCCTCAGGCTCGTCGTCCCTCCCACGTTCTTGCTCAGACATCTTATTCACAGTCTTATGCCCAACTTCTTCGGCAGCCTTTCTCACCTTGCTCAAAGCGCCCGTGACCCACGAAGCGCCCGTCAGGACATAGCGGTTCTTCATAACAGCCGACCCAGCGCTGCTGACCGTCTGCTCGGCGGCTGCGAAGGCAGACTTTGTCTTCTCGGAGACGTGAAACTTTTGGTCGACTTCCTTTACCTTATCGTTGACCATGGTGGCTCCTATGGTGACTTTTTCGCTGAATCCTATCTTCTGATCCAAGGAAGCCACCTTGGCTGTGGCTGTGGAGATCAATTGGTGCTTCTCGTCGAAGGACTTGGCTTTGTTCACGGCATCTTTTCCCAAGACGAAGCCCTTTGCTAGCATTGTGCTCACGACGTCCTCTGCTTTTTGGACGGCAGATGTGGGCCCGCCTGCGTTCTTGTTTTCTGACGCCTGTTAATAGATGGGACACGAACAGAGTGATTTGAGACCCTATTCATGTGGTAAAGGAAACGGAATCGATAGATGGGAATGTTCTATTGGAATTTCAAACAACGATTTTTGCAGAGACTGCAGGCGGCAGGGCATAGTCTGGCTGAAGATCGATGGAAACTTGTTGGTCAACGATGGTAGCACCCTGAAAATGCCAAAGAGAAAGGGGGAGGTCAAACAATTGGTAGCATTGCCCTAACACCAGAAGCAGAGATGCAGGGTATAGGTTACCGAAAGAAGTACAGCAGTTTCTGCACCTTCGGCATCTTTGAAAGTGACAAATGCAGTTTGAGAGTGTTCCTTCTCACTGGAAAAAGGAAATAACGGAAAAAAAGACACAATGAAGTAACCAAAAAGGGATAAACAACAAAGTAATAACTAGAACATAAAATTCTAGAAAGATAGACTGTGAGATCCACGAGACAGACCTTTTCATTTCAATATATTCAATAGTTCCGGAGAAGGAGAAGAACTCTTGGATCTCTAGCTCAGTTGCACTAAGCGACAAATTGCTAACTTTCACAGTTTTTGTCTGCCACAAAACACATAGGCGATCAGTGTTAAAAGGAAGAACGATAGGCAGATATCTGTATCATGTCCCAGCCTGATACACTGTTTCTCTTCAACAAAAATCTCTGTGCTACTTTGAGTTTTAGTAGAAGGAAAATAATCACATGGAATATCTCTTTTATTAACTCCTAAAAGCAATACTCTGAAGATACAGTTCTGCTACCAAACTAAAGAAACGAGATTATAACAAATTTTGTATCTAGACAATCATCGGTAGAGGATTACAACAATAAAGAGTTTGCTACTTCTTGCTGCTAACGATAAATGTAAAAAAGTCTCAACCTTCATCAAGGTCTTCATGATATTACTTCACAACCCCGTGCTATTAACATGTCAAAATTCAACAAATCAAAACGAAGTCCAACAAAAAGATAGCTAAGTCTCAATACCGTGTTACCAATACCTCGAATTGGCACCAGTTCATCAAATAGAGTTCAACACACGAATAGACAATAAAACCACCTTCCAATATGTTAACCGAAAAGAGAATCCACAAACAAACGTATCGCATATCGTGATTTGGCGATTAGAAATACTAACCGACATTTTGTAGTTGCTCTGAGTGATTCTTAGGAGATGGAGAAGGAATCAGAAGATGATGAGCGTCGAGATACGTGAGATAATTTCACAAAGATGAAATGTTCCTAGTTCCGATTGGAGACGATGACCATATTTCCTCTACGCGGTTTGGGCAAATGAGCCGAATGTGGCTTTTGAACAAACGATTTTAGCACGCACCGTAGTGAATTGGATGGAATGGCACTGGAGAGAAAGAGGGGGAATGAGATTTTGACACTGTCCGAATGAGGGAACCTCGTTGATTGAGATTTGGAATTAAATTAATATATAACCTTTTTCAACAACTTGATCTACAAATCCGTTACAGAGTTAAATACTATTTTATATTATTTGTTCTATTTTATTAAGCGGGTTAGATTAAATTAGGGCTGAGCAAAAATATTCGAAAACCGGATTCCGATCCGATATTCTGTTTTCAAAACCCGAAAATCCGGATGTCCGGTTTTAAAAACCGGATCGGATATCCGATCCGATTTATTTTAAAATAAACCGGATCGGATACGGATAGTGGTTTGTCTAAAATTCGGATATCTGGTATCCGGTTTTATATTTAAAAATAAAAAAATAATAAAAAATAGCCCAAAATGAAAAATGAAGGTCAATAAGGAAAAAAAAATCCTATAGAAATATTTATATTTATATTATTTTCTTACATAATTTTGAACATGAATTCACATATTGTGTGAATTACTATGTGTAGAAACTTTTATATGAAAAAATAAATTTTTTATTTTGATAAGAAATAAAAAAATGATTTTGAACAGAATAGATTTTGAATCATGAATTCACATATTGTTTATTATGTAATTTTGAAAAATGAATTCACATATTGTGTTAATTACTATGTGTAGTAATTTTATATGAAAAAATATATTTTTTATTTTGATAAGAAATAAAAAAATGATTTTGTAAAAAAACTATAAAAAATTATACTATAAAAAAAATACATTTAAAAACCAGATTCGGATATCCGATTTAAATATCCGAATAATCCGATTTTTGGATATCCGATTAAAACCGGACCGGATACGGATATCATTTTTTGATATCCGAAAATCCGGATATCCGATCCGAAAATCCGGATATCCGGTTTTTCTCACCCTAGATTAAATTGCTCTTTTAGTCTCTCAATTTCAGCAAAAACGTTAATAATAAAATTCAAAAACCGCCCACTAACTCTATTTACTAAACTTAGTTATTTACTAGTTTTACTTAATTATTATCTTTAATCTTATAATATATAATTTTTAGCTAATTATTATATCATTAATCTTATAATATTTAAATTATAATTCCCAATTTAAAATTAAAAGAAATTTAATATTTTTTATGTATATATTATAGCATACACATTTGAGTGTGCAAAGTGTACTAGTATTATTTAAGAACTTTTATCCAATTAGAATCTAGAGATAAGAAATACGAAACATGATTGTCGAACTCAAAACTCCATCTAACATCGTGAGTTGGATATGAGTTTTTCTATTATTTGTTTAGATAACATTATACTCTAAAAAGCTTCGAGATCTAAATTTGAGAGTCCAGCTCGAGCTCGAAAAAATTTTGTACATTGCGCTCGAGCTTGGCCTCTAACATACAGTTTTCGAGCTTGACGTAGAAAATTTCCTCAATTCAATTTTTATTTTTTGTGAAAACTCAACCGTTAAGTTCATTGCTTAATAATTAGCCGTGTTGCATGTTTTCCTTGGGGCATTTTTTTTTTTCGAACATTATATCTCTTTACATAAATCAATTCCCACTCTTCTTTAGATGCCGATAAAATTTGATAGATCATGAAAAAAAACTCTCATTTTCTCCGCAAAGGATATAAGAACTAAACAATGGTGGAGCAATCCACCTTAGCATTTGAGCTTTTATGATGCGAATGATATGTGATAATCAATGTTGTAAAATACGCTACGCGCCAGTCGGACGCTCGGGATGGGCCTAGCACCTAGGCGATCTAGGCGGGGCCTAGGCGGTTTTTAGGCGTAAATTAGGCGGTATACATATTTTTATTATGTTTTTTAATAAAGCAAATAATAATGCTAATATTTACCACAAGTGTATCAATTATTCAAACATTCTAAATAAATAATATCAATCATAACAAAACAAAAATAATAGTACAAAAATGATGTTTAGGAATGATTTCGGATAAAGTGATCCTATTTTTCTTTCAGTTTATGTATTTTTTTGTATTTTCAATTATATTTAAGTTTATATAATTTTTTGTTTCAGTTAGATTTCATATTTCCATTCTTTGCTTAAATTGTAACACACTACAAAACAAGCTAAAGTTTGAAAGTGCGTGGATTAATGTTAAGATTCTCGAGTTTCTATCGTAAAAGTTCGAAGTCGAGATTGGAAGACAAAGCTACAGACAAAGGCGTCAGATCATCGAAGAAGCTCGAAAGCACGTGAATGGGCTTCAAAACTTAGTTTTTCTGCCTAAGAAAATCGAAGTTGAGGGTTGAATATGGAGCTAGATATTAGTGTCAAGATAAGGGGTGTTCATAGTTCGGTATACCGGCAGAACTATCGAAAAACCGAAAAGTTGGTACAAACTAAATACCGAACCAAAATTTTAGTTCGGTATTAAAATTTTAAAGTTTCAAAACTTCAGTTCGGTATAGGTTTTTTTGGTTCGGTACACCGAACCAACCGAATTATATATTTATGAGTATATTAATTTATGGGAAATTCCCACTTGTGGCCTCGAGGTTTCGACTTCTTCCGTTGGCACCCAAAGTTTTTTCGATTCCGCCTGATACCCTCGAGGTTTTGACTTTTCCAGCTGGTACCCAAAGTGCTTTTCGATTTCGGCCGGTACCCCTGAGGTTCTATGAAATGTAATTTGGTACCCTACCAAAACTGGATTTAAAATACTTAAATAATCAGAAATTCAAAAATAAAATAGTTTTTATTAAAAAAATAATTTTAATTATAAAAAATAGTATATATTTGGGACAATATATAAATATTTTTAAAAATATTTCTGAAATACTTAAAATAATCAGAAATTCATAAATAAAATATTTTTATTAAAAAAATAATTTTAATTATAAAATTAGTATATAGTTGGGAAAATTAAATATATTATTTTAAAATAGAAAAAATATATTTTCTGAATCTCGCACGAACGTTGAGATCGAAAATCGAGCGCTCTTTGCAAAATAATTGTCGATCCACAATGTTTTAATATTTTTAAAGATATTTATATAATTTTTCCAACTATATACTATTTTTTATAACTAAATTTTTTTTAATTAAAATTCTCTTATTTTTTAATTTTTGATTATTTTAAGTATTTCGAAAATATTTTTAAAAATATTTATATATTTTTTCCCAACTATATACTATTTTTATAATTAAAATTATTTTTTTAATAAAAAATATTTTATTGTTGAATTTCTGATTATTTTAAGTATTTTAGATCCAGTTTTGATAATTCATGGGTACCAAATTACAACCTCAGGGGTACCGGCCGGAATCGAATAAAACATTGGGTACCAACTGAAAAAGTTGAAACCTCGAGGGTATCAGGCGGAATCGAAAAAACTTTCGGTACCAACGGGAAAAGTCGAAACCTTCGAGGGTACCAATGGGAATTTCCCTAAATTTATTAACAAAATTACAAGATTAAGTAACGCTTGTGGTGAGAGTACGTTTTTCTTTCACTTGTGGGAATTTTCGATGCCCTAATCGATCTAGTGATGCTCTTCCTATCATCTTTCTATTGAAGCCCAGTCGGATTATGTGACGATCTCAGAGACTACATTTGAAAACGTCAAGGAATGTAGGAGATCAAATCATTTCATCCACGGAAAAGCTCTAAAGCACTCAAATTAACGTCAAGATTACTCAAGTTACAGTCAAGGTTTTAAAAACCGGACCGGACCGGCCGGTTCAGGCCGGAAACCGGCGAGCCGGTCCGGTTCCGGTCTATTTTAAACTTTAATTTAAAAAAAGGAAAAAGATAAAATACAATATAATATATAAAACTGAGTAAATGTATTCAACTATGAACATGGCCGATGGCCCAGTGGTTAACTGCTGGGCTTTTATGTGGGTTGGTTGGGTTCGAATCCCACAACCCTTATTTTTCTTGTTTAAAAATTAACTAAATGACCATATTTTTTACATTTATTTTTTTGACCCCAATTTTATAGATTTAATTTTTGTAGCCCTTGGTATAATTAATTTCAACTATCAATACAATTTACTTTTATTAATTTTGACCCTCTATTTAATAAAAATAAAAAAAGTAATAAATAAACATCTATATACTCTATGTTATTTGGTTGATTCAATGATAAAATTTATTTAATTATATTTAAAAATACCGGTTTGACTCCGGTTTGATTCCGATTTTATACCTGTTAAACCACTAAACCTTAAACCACTAAAATTTCCGGTCTGGTTCGAAAACCCAGTTTCAGAACCATGGTTACAGTTGGGATGTATCAAAGTACGAAATTACACATTGAAGTTTGAAGAAAGATAATATATATATATATATATATATATATATATATATATATATATATATATATATTGATGCTTCCTCTTCACCAAATCTCAAGTCGTTCATCAAGCTAAGTCATTCGATTGGTGATCAATTTGAAAGCTCATGCATAATGTTGGCAAAAGTCAAGGCCTACATTCATTTGTTTTTGTTTTTATTTTTGTTTAAATGAATATTTGGATAAGCAGACTAGATTTATTTATCTATATTCCTACACCCCAGTGTTTCAAAATGCGCATAGCGCAATGCGTCGCGTTTCAGTTCAGATAGCGTGTAGCGTAAATAGCATAGCGTGTTGCGTGAGTATTTCGGACAAGCCACTTATTATGTTAAGAAACATAATTTATAATAAATTATTAATATAAGCACATTATTCAGTAAGCTTTATATAAAATTTGTGTTCAATAATATATTCCCAACATAGATGGTCGGTTTTGATAAGTTAGTGGAGAAATTAGCAATAAATTTTGTTAAATATATTTAGTAGTATAATTAGTTGGTATGTATATATATTGTTCTATATATATTATATTTAGTTAAAGTAAATAAATTATTAGTAGTATTATTTGAGAAACTCACGTCCTCCCACATAATGCATCGCTGACATGAGGTAAATGGATAAAAAAATAAATAAAATTAGATGGAAAACAATTATATAAAAGAAAGCTCATAACTGGATAGAACGGCCAGCTTGTCATTTTCTTGTTTCTAACGAAAACACAAATGCATTGTTGGTTGTCCCACACCAATTCCCATTATGTAATGAGCTTGCAACGCTTTCTATATAAATGGCATCACCTAGGTGGGAAGTTTCATGGGCACTTGTCCAGTTGGGCTAATTAATTTCAAAAGTTGGCTTATTTTTTGATTAATGGGCCTAATTTGCTGATAAAAATCGGCCTATATTTGTTTTAAAGTTATTGTATATAATATCCTAAATAGCGTGGGTATTTTAGGATATAGCGTATTTAGCGCGTTTTGTTGCGTATATAGTGTGACACGTCATCAAAAGCGTGCGCTTTTGAGGAGAGCGAAATATAGTAAGTGTTATAGCGTTTTCCTTAAAACTCTTTTGCGCGCTATATAGCGCGCTAAGCAACGCTTTTAAAACACTGCTACACCCTAACATGTTTAAATATTATCAAATTGGTCTGTCAATTAGTTCATCGATTTAAGTATTTTAAATAACGATTTGTTCAAGTGTTCAGTTCATAACTATATATAAACAATGAGTTTATGTAACCCAACGCTAAACCTATGTATACAGGTTAGATAACAGAGCTCGTCACGGATCCGCAAATGAGCCGGCTCGAGCTCGAGCTCACTTGTGGGCGCTCGAAAGCTCTCAAGCCGGCTCACGAGCTTGTTTTGTTATTATTCACGATTTTTATTTTATTTATTTTGTACTTCTTAAATTTATTTTAGAAAAAGTTAAAAATCGAGTTCGACAAGCTTCACGAGCTCGGGTCGAGCTCTGTTTTAAATCCTAATTTCGAAATCCTAACGTTTCCCAAATACGTTCAAATACGCGAATCCATAATTTAAACTCAAGCGATTTCGTTCAAATACGCGAATCCAAACGCACTCTTATATAATTGATGTAGGGTGACTGTAAAATGCCACATTGGTCTGCCAATTTATTTGTAATTTAGTCCCTTTATTTGTAATTTCATTAATAATTTTCATATCACACCATTTTTTAATGTACTATGTCCATACACATTATTTTTCTTTTGGGTAATTTCGTATGGTGCCCCTGAGGTTAAGCGTTTTCCGGTTGGTGCCCAAAGATATTTTGGGTTCCGCTTGGTACCCCTGTGGTATTACAAATTATAGTCCCGTAACCCTCCAAGATCAAATCGACATTTTTTGGTGTTTAAGCCGTTGGTGGCTGACGGAAATTGCTGAAAAGACCGAAACACCCTTAAAATCGAAACTAAAACAACTCAAGCCCCAAATCTCACCTCTGAGATCGATTGAAGCAAGCCCTACGCCCCATTTTCCATTTTCATTTGAGACGATTATAGTTGGATATATGAGGCCGATGAGAGCTTGCTTCAATCGTCTCAAATGAAAATGGAAAATGGGGCGTAGGGCTTGCTTCAATCGATCTCAGAGGTGAGATTTGGGGCTTGAGTTGTTTAGTTCGATTTTAAGGGTATTTCGGTCTTTTCAGCAATTTCCGCCAGCCACTAACGGCTTAAACACCAAAAAATGTCGATTTGGTCTTGGAGGGTTACGGGACTATAATTTGTAATACCACAGGGGTACCAAGCGGAACCCAAAATAACTTTGGGCACCAACCGGAAAACGCTTAACCTCAGGGGCACCATACGGAATTACCCTTTTCTTTTTATATTTTAAATTATATTCACTCAAAACTAAAAATAAACCTCAAAATTAAAAATAATGTTAGATATAATTATATTTTAAGCACATGCGTAAAGTGCGAAAATGTACTAGTTTTAAAACATTATTAAACCAAATATAAACCTACATACCAAACCAAACAAGCACTAAAATTTTAACTTTTTACAATTTTATACTTAATTAAAATTTTATTTTAAATAATTCAATAATATAAAATATAAAATATTTTGAAATATTTGAACATACATCGTGTCCTAACATACTCGTAACAAAGCATCCAAAGGAGAGAAAACTCTCAACATCGAGAGTGTAATACCCCAAATAAAAAACAAAAACAAAACGAAAAGCGTTCGTCAAGTTTAATCGTTACATTCGTGATCAAGTATGGAACCCCATGAGAGAGAACATTTTAAGGGAAGGGAGATGAATACATCCATAACTCTGACTTATTTTGGTATTAACGATGAAGAAATAAAAGAAAATGTGCAATGACAGATACTTGAAGCATAACACACACTCATTGTCTTCCTTCGTCTTTTCCACGCACAAATCACACACACCAAACAGAGCATGGAGGTCACAGAGAAGATTAAACCATCGCACGTATGTTGGAATAGTCTCACAACAAAATCTTTAGCTACTTCACATACATGTCAGAGCTTTGCAGCGTTCTGCAATACTCGGTAAGAACCGAAGAACTCCTAATAAGATCCCATACCTTGGCAGAGTTCTTCAACCAATCACGTTCAGAAACGGTCCTCAAGAACGATGGGGCTCTCATCGATAAAACCTAGCAAAGCAGCGCAAGGTTGAATATTCAACGCTAGGACAAAAGCATAAACAAGTAAAATAGAGATGGAAGGAAAAAAAACTACCTCTGCGCTAATTTTCCCGAGGGCACGAGCGTAGCTATCATAGCGTGGCGTTGAGGGGCTATCTCTGCCATTGCATGGAATAAGGAAAAGTTTAATGTTGACGTCTGAATTATTACTGGCTTCGAAAGAAGAAGAATCTTGGCCTTCTGATCTCATAAAAGTAGAAGAGCTTAAGGACTGTGCTATTGCCTTCTTCATCTGTCTTAGTCTGTGGGGCGAGATATCTTGGTCGCGAACCCTTCAAGAGATGAGAAGCAGCTAATGGTAAGTTACGAACCCTTCGTTAAATTTTAAGCTAATGTGCTCAAATAAAAAAAAGATCACATTGTGTGCACGAAAATTGGAGCAGCGATGTATTCTTGACCAGCCTCTAGAAGTTTATCCACGTTCTCTTTGTCGTAGCTCAAAGTGGTACTTTGGGAATGACCAAATGCCACAGAAGATGGGTCTGGGATTCTGTGTTTCAGCAAATCGACCTGCAAGTGAATATTTACGTAACAAATGCATATGAGAGATCCCAGGGAATAGAATTGCCACTATACAATTCATTTAAGCTTGACATGCAAGCACAGAAAGGAAAAGAGCACTGAGATTTTACACCGAAGAAAATACAAGTCAAAGTGCTATTATACCGTCATCATAAAGCGCCACATGGTAGCATCATGGACACCTTCCGACACCACAATGACAATGTGACAAATGGATGCAAGGAGGATGCCAAGCTAGAATATTCCCTTGCAAGTAGAGACGATTATGTTGATATTTTCTTGTGTTAACTTAAAGAGGACTCATCGCAAGCATAGAAGCGAAGGAGAAGAAACCAAGAAAAGAAAAATTGACATTGTCTGAACGAAAATGTTCATGAACAGAAGAGAAATACCACAGCTTTCTCGGTTGCTTGCAATTTATAAAATCGATTACCTGGATACTCATCATTTCATGCGCCAACTCCGCGGGTAAGGATTCACCGTTGATCACAGAGATGGTAGACAATCCATCAGGCCTAACCATCTCAGCTAAAACTGAAGGACTAAAAACAGGCTGCAGATCATAAACATGAAACGAAGAAGAAAAGGGCATTATTAAATTATTTCTTCCGTGTTTAACGCATGCACAAGATTTTTATAACCTGAGCATCGAGAAGTATGATCCTTTCAGATGATATTCTGGGCTCAATTCCCACAGTACAATGCCTGGCTGTTGCTCTTGTATCCTCTGATCCAACACCAAAAGGAGTTAGCATCCCTGACGATAAGATACAATCAGATTTGAGAAGAAACTTTCCCATTAAGACTATTAATCAACATGAACATAGAGAAGAACCAACAGAAGGAGACCATACTCCATCGTACAGTACGTTATGCACACTAAGATAACATTGTATATGCATAATCTCAATCAAATTGTGCATATTACTCAGAAGCATCAAGATTTGCTAAAAAGACTAAGGTTCAGCCTTGGACGCTAGAAAATCAAATGACATTATAGACAAACACATATGCAGACATAACTACCAGGTGATGATGAATCGAAGCCGTAAATTTCGTTCATAATAGTTGATTTCCCCACGCCTGGCGGACCTATGACACCAATTACAGTGAACTCCGTGTTCTCCGTTAGAAACTGCCATTAAGACGGCAGACTCGTAAACAAAAAATTCCACGTTTCTGTAAAGGAGTTTGATATTTTGCCAGAACAGATATACAACAACGAACAGGTAAGAATCTATCCGTCTGTAAATCCCGTGAATCCGTAAGGAGGTTGAGCGAACCGACCGACGGCAGGCGCGAGCGCAGAGCCGATGTGTCCTCGTCGGGACCGCCGGCGCCGCGGGTGAATTTGGCGGCGGTGACGAGGCCAGGCTTCGCTAGTAAGATTTTCGGAGCTTGATTTGCAGACGCCATTTGTCGGATTTTACCTTCTGGTGTGGTCTCAACTGCGAAGTGCGAACCAAAAAGCGTGGTCGAAATGGATGGACTGATATGTACAATTTATTATTTATTTTATTTATTTTTCAATTTATAAATTTAATTTTTGGCACCCCGTGTTACAATTATCTTTTTACTCCAACGCACTTTTGTTTGACTAAAATTTATTCACGGAGTATAAATTTAATTATATCTAAGGGGTTGGATTTACTCTATTTTATACCGATTAAACAAGTAAACTTTAAAACAAAAGTTATCGATCTGATTCAAATTCGATCTCAAAACTATGCATTCAGTAGAGAGTTAGAGCTTTTGTCACGACAACATGGCTAGTATTTGATTTTCGTACTGCAAAGCTAATTTGTTTGCCGGGTCGAATTTGAGCTTGTGCATCATGGTCAATTGCGTATGCTATAAATAATTTGTCGGCTTGAACTTTTTGACGGATGTGTTGAGGGAAGCGCACGACCTTTTAGGAGAATACTGTATAAGGTGGAGTGGAATGAGGAGTTGTTTGGGATCTGTTGCATCGGCTCATTTGTGAATCAATTCCAGGCGGGTTTCTTTGCTGAAGATTATGAGCTAAGAGGTATCTTCAATAAATCGAAAACAGGGCTACGCTAGTATGCGAGTTTTAATCCAACTTGTTGTAGAAGTTCAAACTTTAAGTTGTAGTTTGTGTAATTTGGTATGCTTTCGATTTTCGCCTAGGCTCAGTTTAAGTATATTTGTTGATAGTGTTCTGCTCATACGATGAGCCTTTTTTCCTACTAGTTTTACTTCGTTGTCGCCAAAGGAACATTTTTGGTAGCCTATGTAATTATATATTATGAATGAGACAACACGCATTCATTTGAAAAATAAATAAATTTTGTACTATGTACTTATCTATACTCTTATACAAAAGTGTCTTTGGTGTTTAAAAACTGTCAATTGATTTGTCAAATATGTAAGAATTTTACAACTTTACCCTTGATATTTTAATATATTATAATTTTTCCTTATTACTTTTTTAAATAACTTAATTAATAGTATAAATATTTGTCATGACCCGGCCGAGATCTTACAATATTGAAAATATGAAATAACTTCATACATTTGCACATAAATCTGATGTGCTAAATATATGCTTGAGGCTCAATTTGATACATGGATAGGGTACACCTTTGATACTGAAAGTAAGAAAATGACAACGTTTGTTTGTAGACCTGTCAAACGGGTCGGCGAGGTGACGCACTGGACGCGCACTGGCGGGCATGTAGCCCCCTTTTAATTTAAAACGAATAAACTTAAAAAATAAAAACTTTTAAATAAAAAATATAACTAATATAATTCAACTTTTTAATAATAAAAAAACTATAATATATATATATATATATATATATATATATATATAATATGTGAATTTCTCGGGCATGTAGCCCCCAAAAGTTTATCTTGGTGAATTTCTCGGAAACTCACTATGTTGAAATTAATAAAATATTCTAAAATTAGAAAACTTTAAATCGACCGAAAGTTCTTACTAATCGAAAGTTACTCAGCGAAACTCATCGTCGACCGAAAGTCAAGACCTGAGAAAATCTGAATCGCCCGAATTCAAAGGTGTTAAGCTATTCTGAAATTATTAAAATATTTTAAGACCTAACATACTCTAAATCGCTCGAAAGATACGGATTTAATTCATTGTCCAAAAATCACCTCAGCTCGGCGATATTGTGCAAAAATTATTAAATATTCTAAGAGCTAAAATGATCTAAATCGTCTGAATATCCCAGCTCGGCGATTCATAGCATCGATAGAATTTCATCATCATGGATCGCCCGAATGAGAACAAAATTGTTAAACTACACTGAAAATATTTCAAACCCCCAAAATACTCTGAATAGACCGAAAGCTGTCGATTAATTCCTTGTCCAACAATCACAACTCGGCGATTCTCTCCATAGATCGAAACCTATATTGCTGAAGTTATTAAATATTACTCGGCGTTTCTTTCAATCGGTCGAAACTCATTTGCTGACATATTTAAATATTCTAAGAGGTACAATAATCTAAATCGTCGGATTTCAAATAGTTGTCATGCCTAAAATAGGTCTCCGATCATAGAAAAGAATCAAAAGTCGTTTGAGTGCCCCAAAATATTTCCACTAACAGAAAGATTCCCAAAGCAAATTAGGTCCACTAATATTATAGTCCCATCTTCTAATGTCTCGTGTGTTGCAGCTACCCAAAAGATGCCTCCACTATACGATCAAACAAAATAGCTATGTAGACACCCAAAAATGGTTATTCGCCCGATATCCTATCTATATAATTCATGTATCCGAAGATACTTAAGCATACAAAGCTCTAAACTACTCGAATGTTTAGCTAGAACTACCCCCAAAATTAACATACGCCCTATGATTAAATTCCCCGTCCGAAAATCATTCCAGCTATCCACAAATTTATTTCATTCCTACAAATTTTCAGGTTCTCACATACCCAATGTAAGTAAAAGTATTAGTACAGATATAAACCCAAAATTTAGGGTTTTCGAAACACATATAGTATCCAAAAAGTCCACATTGGTCACATGAAATCGTAGCAACATATATACAATCTCCTAAGTCCAAAAATCAGCTTAAATGCATAACGACCATACCTGAAACTCAATTAAATCACGTAAATCACGTGAGACATGAAATTGACGTAAATAGCATAGCACATATTTCAAATTAAGCACAACAACGGTTATGTGTTGTAGGTGATACCTCCCTTCCAAGAATTCGTTTTGTTGAAGGCTTCTTAGGATAGTTGAACTTAGTTCTTGCGGAAGTTGCTCATTCTTTTCCTTCTATGACTTCCGTTGTTTTTATGTGTGTTTTTCTTTTCTCTAAGCAATTTACGTGATATGTATGTAAAATTATTGAAAATTCGTGCATGACATGACTAGGGTTTTACCTCTTCTACTAAGCAATAGGTGTAATACTATTGGTCTTTGAAAGGTTCAACCCTCCAGAAGTCGAAGGTTATCCTTATCCCCCTTGTAACCATTACTAACTTAATTACATTTGTATAAATATATACTATATGTCCTAGAATCATTGGACCTCACCTCAAAATTATTATCTTAAATCATTTGAGAATTAACTACCCAACACTTATTTTAAGATCCGAATATTTCCAACTCTTATACTAAAATATTCTATTCTCCCTATTTTATTTTTCTCGTATACCTAACTAGTAAATAAATTCGAGACTTATGTCTTACATAATTTATATTTTTTCTTTGAAGTCTTAAAATGCCTAAACAAAATTTCTAAGCCACAAAATCAAGAAGGTGAACGAGTTCAAGCTCAGAGGCATATCTAACTGGGATCAGCAAAGGCGAATGGAACATCTATACATGCTGACCCAACTCGGACCAGATCGGAAATTAGGAATTCCTAAAAATCAGCTTAGGAAACACTTCGAGGATTTATCGCCAATCTTCCAGCTGCTAGGAGTTTCACATACCAGTGGTCGTTTCCAACCCCATTCTACACTATCGAGCGGATGAACAGAACTCGAGACGAGCTGAATGAGGGCGATCTACCATACCTTCCAGCCCACGAGGTCTACCATCTTTTCCAGATGTACGTGGAGAAGTACAAGGATCCTCAAGTCTATAGCAAGAAGGAGGGGCTCGAGGGACTCAACATGTTCATGGTGCACCAAGTTAAGTACATTGCCGCACACGATCTTCAGATGGCTCTGGAGAGCAACATGAAGAAGGTCAACATGACAACTCCGCACATGAAAGGTCCTGAGATCGAAGGGCTTCCCATCAATCACATCTACTTGGACCCAATCCTAGCAATGACCTACTACAACCCAGTAGCTGAAAAGATTTATGATTGATGCTAAGGACTGAGGTCAGTAAATTCTGCGACGGGACGCTCAAATTGATCAAGAGGAACCTCAAGAGGATATTGAAAGAAATCGATGAAACTACCAGGCTAGCCGATCGGAGGATAATAGAGCAACCACTTCTGACCAAGATACTCGAAGCCATTGAGAAGCGTATAGAGCTAAGGGACACCATCAGTCATTTTGAGCATGCGTAGGGCGTACGCAGGTCGTTCTATGCCCAACAAAGATAGACAGCGCAGAAGGGCGATCAAGCACAAAGGTGGAGATTGTAGAATACGACTTGTAATTGTGCTTTGTTTGTTATTTATCTTTGTAATGGGGCATGTAATTCCTTCTTCGATAGTTTAGGAGTAGAATAGATATTTATACCAAGTCTATTTGGTATAAATAGCTAATGTAACAATCCAATTCATAAGAGAAAGTTTAGAGAATAGATCCGAAAGGCTTACAATTCAGATTCTAGAGAGAGAAACTGTAATACCCGTAAAATTTAATACATGGTTTACTATTATTAATAGTGTAATAGTATAATTTAGAAACTATTAAGGAAGAATTCGATATGTTGAACTCTAAGGACGATGAGTAGTTGTTACGTACATTGAAATTAGAAAATATTTGTTAAGATTATTCATTAGAAAGTTAATCAATTTATGGCTGTAGTGATTAATATTATTCTAGGAAATAACGTAAAAGAGCATTATAGTAAATATATTACCTATACACATGTAATTATTTTCACAATAAACCTATTGTTAGCCACATGTGGAATGATTAGAATTTAATCCTTATAATAAATAATAATAATAATAATAACAATAAGTAGTAGTAATGCACGTCTTAATGCATGCTCTAAGATTAACATGTCTATTTCTCAAAGACATGTGTCTTTATGATATGAATTCAAGGGATGATAAGATAAAGTGGTAATAATAAAAATGGTAATAACAATAATTATCATTACATCATATATATATTTATATTAGTGAGATAAATTAATATTTTATAAATAAACTATTATATGAAAGTGAGGTTTACCTAATATGAGGAATACTTTCGTTACTTTAAGCTTAGCCATAATTAAAGTGATGTGTATGTTACAAACCTATCATCATCATGTTGGCCAATAATTCACAATATGGAAATGTCCATATCATGAACAAGTAAAGAAAATTCTGTGAAAGAAGAACATCAAATAGGATGTATTCACAACTATCGAATGCATTAACTAAATGAGAAACATGAAAGTGACTTAAGGGAACATAATTCATTTCAAAGTTTCAAAGATGGAAGGTAACTTTAACAATAAAATAACTTATTGAAAATTGTTATCCTCACTTGTTCAATCATTCACTAGTTTTCAATACATTGATATATATATATCTCTATTTTATAAACTAAACCTCATACAACAAAGTGAGGTGGAGGAGAAAACGAGAGGGGAGATTTCACCAAAACTCAATTTCCAACAAGAAGCAAATTCGATTTGAGGTAAGGTATATGACCTCTATTACGCTTAGTATACTTAATTTATTGTGGTTATATGTTTTCAACGTGATTAAGAAATGCATATAGGATATTTCGAAGTGTTTACGAGGTTTCATGAATTTCATTACGTGCTTAATGTGGATCATATAAGATTCTCGTAATCTACATGTTAGAGTTTTCTCAGATCTTGGGAATGTTGATGTGCTTAATTATATGGATATCGGTATTAAATTAGAACATGTGATATTTAGAAGTTTTGATACTTTGTTGATAAGAATAATGGGGAAGTGTCGAATTTGTTAGTAAACTTGGTTCTTCAATTTAATGTGTTTTATGAGACTTCCTTTGCCTAAGATGAATTACGTGACATATATTTGATGTGTTCGTGACTTAGGTGTCATATGTGGTTATAGGATGTTGAAAGTATTATTTGGGTTGGAAAACTAGGGGTTAAATTGAATATATTATTCTAGATATATCATTAGTGTTGTATGTGAGTTGGGACAATTGTCGAAGCGATTGAGGGAATAATTAAAAGCCTAGGGTGTAGTCTAGTTCTTGGGGTTAGGTTGGTCTACTAGATAAATAATAGCGTCTGGGGTGTCATATATAAACTATAAACTATGAATATGGATGTGTGATTATGCTTGTATAAATGTTGAATGTAAAATAATATATGCATGACTTATATGATATTCATATGATTTATTGATTTGTATTAGAACTATAGTAGAAGCATTTAAGTTTACAATATGTTAATATTGTCAAGGGTTGTTAAGCATGTGATCAGTTTATTATAGAGTAGTTTTCGTGATTCCAAGAGTAGTATAGTATGTATGAATTTTCGATAATTAGGTTCAAAAATTTTAGATTTACAAGATTTAGAAAATATACTAAGAAGATACTATTTTAATATTCTGAGATTTGAACTATAGGGACTCCACCGGGTATCGTGGTTGACTATAACAGGAGGACAGGTAGGTGAAATATTCACATACGACACGTAAACTATTATGTGCTTTTATGTGTTGTATGCCTTTATTTGTTTTCACGCTTGCATGTTTTACGTGAAATATGTGAATATTTTATTTTATTTAAATAATTTTGTATATCATGCATTTATCTGTCACGTGCATTTCATACTAGAACGAGAGAAGTTCAGACCGCATGGGTCGTTGACGAACTGATGTCGTGCGTACCGTATTGGAGACGGTAACGTTTTCTTAAGTGGGGTAAATAATGATTTTGTGAATGCTGACTCGTTGAAGAGTCGGGGTTAGTACTCAATATGGCACTTGACGGAAGACAGGTGTGAGCGTTCTGTCAACTAGACAGATGCGAACGTTTTGTCTACCCGGGCGTGAACTTCCCGAGGTTCGACCATCTTATATATTATACGGAAGGAGCGACCTGGCGTGAACTTCTAGAGTAGGCCACCGTTATTGTGAATGGCATGCGAGGTGTCGAGTCTAACCTAGGGCCCTAATGTGTGAAATGAGAGATTTGCGTAAGAAAAGAAAGAGCGTGCATTATATGTGAGATACGGGGTTTGGGTGCACGTCATGCATTATTTCATCTATTGGGCAAGGAGCTCAGTTTACGTATTGTAGGTACTGACGAACCTGACGTGGAACCACGTAAAAATTAACGAGGCTGGTGGCGGTGCTCCGTGGTCTTTTGAGGGCAAGGCAGTACACAGATATGAGCTGTGGAGAGGTTTCAGAGTGTTTCGTGTGTCAATAAATTCTATTTGAGTGTGACTGTTAAATATGACGTGTGTGAACCGTGTGCGCGTGTAAAATACTTTTATTCCCCCGTAATATATTGTATTTTGCAGAAAGATTTTTATTAATTGGGTCTTCTGCGGTTTCGTTGTGGAAAATCCGCCATTATTTTTATTTTAAAAGTGAGGTTCGTTACAGTTGGTATCAGAGCCATGTTAATGTGTTCTGAAGACTGTCCATGTACTGCCGCTCAAAAGCCTGGAGAACCAGCCTCGCCTGTAAGTTTTTTTATAACTTATGTGATTATGTGTTATTAAAATGTGTTGTATGTGTGATGAATAGATCGTTATCCAAAATGAGGCGAGGACGTAGAAAACGGGGGAGAGTCAAGCCGTAGGGGCGAATCTGAGTACCCTGCGAGTGAGCGTGATTCCACGATAATGCGCTTAACCGAACTGATCCAACGTCAGTCGGATCAGATAAATGAGCTGATACAACACCGCAATTCATTTGAGCATCGCTCCTCCCCGCAACCAGAACGTGTCGAAATTATCGGGGAACGTTTCAGAAAACTAAATCCTCCGACATTCGCTGATGCCAGTAATCCTGTAGTGGCAGAAGACTGGTTACGTACGATAAGACATGTTCATCTATAGCCGTGTGCCAGAGGAGGAGAAGGTTCTTTGTGCCATTTCCATGCTAAGAGGAAACGCTAGGTTTTGGTGGGACAGAGTGAAAGTACTAGAGAACACAGTGACGATGCCGTGGGAGGACTTCAAGGAGCTGTTTCAAAACAAGTACTTCTCAGCCCATGAACAAGAACGAAGGATGCTCGAATTTATGAACCTGAAACAAGGAGGGATGTCAGTTGCGGAGTATATCCGTAAGTTTGAGGAGCTGTCCCGCTTTGCCCTCACATGATGCCCACTAATCTGTTGAAGGTGACAAGGTTCATAACTGGCCTCAAACCGGAACTTTATCGAGACTTAAGTATACGGGAGTCAGACAGCTGGAGTTTACACAAGTAGCGGAGCAGACAATGATTGCGGAGCAGGCGGAGGCACAGATTGTGGAGGCCCAGGAGGCAAAAAAGAAGACATGATAATCAACAAGGAGGAGGAGGTGATCGCAAGCGCCAATTCTTTGGCAAAGGGCCTGGCAAAAATAATCAAAACAACCGATCGGGCCAACAGAACTGGCGCCCAATGAACCAAGGGCCAGCAAATATTTTGAGTAGGCCTCCAAACACCGCGCCTCGATGCCAACAAAGCGGGCGTTATCACTTCGGAGTCTGCTTTAGATCCGGTTCTAACCCAGGCCCTCAGTGCTTTCGATGTGGAAAGAATGGTCATTATGCGAGGAGCTGTTCGGAGAACCTACCCATGAATTCGACTCAACAGCCGATTCGACCTCCATCAATCCCAGCCAGGGTTTTCACCCTGACGAGTAGGGAAGCAGAAGCAAACCCAGCTGTAGTGACGGGTACGTTGAATATCTTTCACGTGCCTACGTCTGTTCTCATTGACTCTGGTGCCACACATTCGTTTGTGTCGGCTACCTATATGGAAAGAGTAGGAATCTATCCTACTCAGTTTGAATGCTGTTATGTAGTGATAATACCTCATGGGGACCCAATTCGAACCAACAGGGCAGTGCAGAAATGTCCTATAAACATCGAGGGTAGAAACTTAGAAGCTGATCTGATTGTGATCCCGATGAACGATTATGACATCATATTTGGGATGGATTGGCTTTCGAAATATAGAGCCGTGATTGACTGTGCTAAGAAGATAGTGAAATTTCAATTGCCTGAGGATGAGGTATTTACTTTTTCGGGTAAAACGAACCAAAGTTGTATTCCTCGAATTTCAGCTTTTAAGGCTCAACGACTTTTGAGATCGGGTTGTGAATCTTTCTTAGTAAGTGCGGTAAAGGCGGAGAAAGCCCCTCTTCCAGAATTGAAGGATGTGCCAATAGTAAATGAGTTCGCCGATGTATTTCCCGATGATCTCCCAGGGTTACCCCTGATCGAGAAATACAGTTCACCATCGACCTAGTGCCAGGAGCAGGTCCTATCGCTAAAGCTCCTTATCGATTAGCACCAAACGAGTTAAAGGAGTTAAAAGAACAACTGGAGGAGCTGTTACAGAAGGGATTTATTCAGCCTAGCTTTTCACCTTGGGGAGCACCAATATTGTTTGTGAGAAAGAAAGACGGATCGATGAGGATGTGCATCGACTACTGGGAGCTGAATAAAATCACGATTAAGATCAAGTACCCATTGCCTAGGATAGATGACCTGTTCGATCAACTGTATGGTGCTAAGGTATTTTAAAAAATTGACCTTCGTTCGGGGTACCACCAGCTAAAAATTCGGGAGTCGGACTCCCAAAAATGGCATTTCGCACGAGGTACGGCCATTATGAATTTTTGGTCATGCCTTTTGGATTGACGAATGCACTTGCAGCCTTTATTGACTTGATGAATCGAGTTTTTAAGGATTTTCTGGACCAGTTTGTTATTGATTTTATCGACGATATCCTCATTTATATCCAAGTCAAAGGAAGAACATGCAGTTCATCTACGAATTGTCTTAGGAACTCTACGAGAAAAACAACTTTATGCCATATTTAAAAAGTGCGAGTTCTGACTAGAGCTAGTAACCTTTTTGGGACACGTCGTTTCTGGAAGTGGAATTTCTGTAGATCGTAGTAAGATCGAAGCGATAAGTAATTGGCCACGACCAACTACCCCCACAGAGATCCGTAGCTTCCTAGGGCTCGCTGGGTATTATCGGAAATTCATTAAGGATTTCTCCAGCATCGCTTCGACGCTCACAAATCTAACTAAAAAGAACGTTCCATTCAGATGGACGGAAGCTTGTGAACAGAGTTTCCAAGATCTTAAAAAGCGGCTAACTACAGCCCCAATCTTTACGACACCTTCGGGAACTGGAGGATTTTCAGTATGTAGTGATGCCTTGAAAAATGGTTTGGGATTTGTACTGATGTAGAATGGGAAGGTTATTGCACACGCCTCCCGGCAATTGAAGGAATACGAGAAGAATTACCCAACTCACGATCTTGAGCTCGCAGCAGTGGTGTTCGCTTTGAAAATATGGCGGCACTACTTGTACGGAGAACGGTGTGAGATCTTTACAGATCACAAGAGCCTGAAGTATTTCTTCACGCAGAAGGAGCTGAACATGAGACAAAGGCGGTGGTTAGAACTCGTGAACGACTACGACGTAAGTAGCTATCACCCAGGGAAAGCGAATATAGTCGCGGATGCTTTAAGTAGGAAAGCTGTAAATGCAGAACTTCACCATCTTGGAGTAGAAGTAGTTGCGCTGGGGAAGTGGAGACGAATTAGCGGAATTGACCCTCCAACCAACACTACTCGGAAGGATCACCTTAGCTCAGAAGGAAGACGAACTATACATAAAGATCAAAGACAAACAAACAATGTCGAACGACTTTGAAACCAAGGAGGACGGAAGTATTCGATATAAAAATCGGTTGTATGTACCTGACAACCAAGAACTTCGACGAACAATAATGACAGAGGCACATGCAACCCAGTACTCGATACACCCAGGCGCCACGAAGATGTACCGAGACCTGCAATAAATTACTGGTAGCCTGGGATGAAGAAAGACATTGCAGAGTTTATAAGTCAATGCCTAACGTGCCAACTCATAAAGGCCGAGCACCAAAGACCAGCAGGAATGTTGCAACCCCTGCCAATCCCTGAATGGAAATGGGACCAGATCATCATGGATTTTGTCGTTGGTTTACCGAAACGGTGAAAGGTCACAACGCTATCTGGGTTAGAGTTGATAGGTTGACCAAGTCAGCCCATTTCCTACCCATAGGTTCAACATTTTCCTTGGAGCGTTATGCAAAATTGTACATTCAGGAGATAGTTCGACTTCATGGGATTCCGAAATCGGTCGTCTCGGATAGAGACTCGAGATTCCTGTCAAACTTCTGGAAGAGTTTGCACAAGGTAATGGGAACTGAGTTATCATTTAGTACCGCATACCATCCCCAGACCGATGGGCAGTCAGAGAGAACAATCCAAACCTTGGAGGATATGCGACGTGCGTGTGTGTTAGATTTTAAGGGAAATTGGAGCAAATACCTACCGTTAGTCGAATTTTCCTACAACAACAGCTATCACGCTACGATAGGAATGCCCCGTACGAGGCATTATATGGACGGAAATGTCGATAACCAGTTCATTGGGATGAGGTTGGCGAAAGAACCTTATTGGGTCCCGAGATGATACGAGAAGTGACTGAGCAATAGCCAAAATTCGAGAAAGAATGCGGACGGCTCAGAGTCGTCAGAAAAGTTACGCAGACCATCGACGAAGGCCACTAGAGTTTGCAATAGACGATTGGGTATTTCTAAAAGTATCCCCCATAAAGGGCGTGAAACGAGTCGGGAAGAATGGCAAACTAAGCTCTAGATTTACTGGTCCCTTCAGAATACTTAAACGACTTGGCGAAGTTGCATACCAGTTAGAACTACCGGCGACACTCGCACAAGTTCACGACTTTTTTCATGTATCGGCATTAAGGAAGTACATTGTGGATCCGAGCCATGTATTGAAGAATGAAGTTCTCTACCAACAATTAAAGCCAGACTTAACTTATGAAGAACAACCGATAGAGATTTTAATGAGATAAGTGAAACAACTTCGGAATAAAGATATTTCTTTAGTCAAGGTGTTGTGGCAAAACCAGTCAGTTGAAGAGGCTACGTGGGAAAGAGAAGATGAAATGAGAAGTCGTTATCCCAATTTACTCTAATGATATAATTTCGGGGACGAAATTCTTTTAAATGGAGACCAGTAAAATTTAATACGGGGTTTACTATTATTAACAGTGTAATAGTATAATTTAGAAACTATCAAGGAAGAATTCGATATGTTGAACTCTAAGGACGATGAGTAGCTGTTACGTACATTGAAATTAGAAAATAATTGTTAAGATTATTCATTAGAAAGTTAATCAATTTATGGCTGTAGTTATTAATATTATTCTAGGAAATAACGTAAAAGAGCATTATAGTAAATATATTACCTATACACATGTAATTATTTTCACAATAAACCTATTGTTAGCCACATGTGGAATGATTAGAATTTAATCCTTATAATAAATAATAATAATAATAATAACAATAAGTAGTAGTAATGCACGTCTTAATGCATGCTCTAAGATTAACATGTCTATTTCTCAAAGACGTGTCTTTATGATATGAATTCAAGGGATGATAAGATAAAGTGGTAATAATAAAAATGGTAATAACAATAATTATCATTACATCATATATATATTTATATTAGTGAGATAAATTAATATTTTATAAATAAACTATTATATGAAAGTGAGGTTTACCTAATATGAGGAACACTTTCGTTACTTTAAGCTTAGCCATAATTAAAGTGATGTGTATGTTACAAACCTATCATCATCATGTTGGCCAATAATTCACAATATGGAAATGTTCATATCATGAACAAGTAAAGAAAATTCTGTGAAAGAAGAACATCAAATAGGATGTAGTCATAACTATCGAATGCATTAACTAAATGAGAAACATGAAAGTGACTTAAGGGAAAATAATTCATTTCAAAGTTTCAAAGATGGAAGGTAACTTTAACAATAAAATAACTTATTGAAAATCGTTATCCTCACTTGTTCGATCATTCACTAGTTTCCAATACCTTGATATATATATCTCTATTTTATAAACTAAACCTCATACGGCAAAGTGAGGTGGAGGAGAAAACGAGAGGGGAGATTTAACCAAAACTCAATTTCCAACAAGAAGCAAATTCGATTTGAGGTAAGGTATATGACCTCTATTATGCTTAGTATACTTAATTTATTGCGGTTATATGTTTTCAACGTGATTAAGAAATGCATATAGGATATTCGAAGTGTTTACGAGGTTTCATGACTTTCATTACGTGCTTAATGTGGATCATATAAGATTCTCGTAATCTACATGTTAGAGTTTTCTCAGATCTTGGGAATGTTGATGTGCTTAATTATATGGATATCGGTATTAAATTAGAACATATGATATTTAGAAGTTTTGATACTTTGTTGATAAGAATAATGGGGAAGTGTCGCATTGTTAGTAAACTAGGTTCTTCAATTTTGGAAATATGTTTTATGTGACTTCCTTTGCCTAAGATGAATTACGTGACATTTATTTGATGTGTTCGTGACTTAGGTGTCATATGTGGTTATAGGATGTTGAAAGTATTATTTGGGTTGGAAACCTAAGGGTTAAATTGAATATATTATTCTAGATATATCATTAGTGTTGTATGTGAGTTGGGACAATTGTCGAAGCGATTGAGGGAATAATTAAAAGCCTAGGGTGTAATCTAGTTCTTGGGGGTTAGGTTGGCCTACTAGATAAATAATAGCGTCTCGGGTGTCATATATAAACTATAAACTATGAATATGGGTGTGTGATTATGCTTGTATAAATGTTGAATGTAAAAATAATATATGCATGACTTATATGATATTCGTATGATTTATTGATTTGTATTAGAACTATAGTAGAAGCATTTAAGTTTACAATATGTTAATATTGTCAAGGGTTGTTAAGCATGTGATCAGTTTATTATAGAGTAGTTTTCGTGATTCCAAGAGTAGTATAGTATGTATGAATTTTCGATAATTAGGTTCAAATATTTTAGATTTACAAGATTTAGAAAATATACTAAGATGATAATATTTTAATATTCTGAGATTTGAACTATAGGGACTCCGCCGGGTATCGTGGTTGACTATAACAGGAGGACAGGTAGGTGAAATATTCACATACGACACGTAAACTATTATGTGCTTTTATGTGTTGTATGCCTTTATTTGTTTTCACGCTTGCGTGTTTTACGTGAAATATGTGAATATTTTATTTGATTTAAATAAATTTTGTATATCATGCATTTATCTGTCACGTGCATTTCATACTAGAACGAGAGAAGTTCAGACCGCATGGGTCGTTGATGAACTGATGTCGTGCGTACCGTATTGGAGACGGTAACATTTTCTTACTTGGGGTAAATAATGATTTTGTGAATGCTGACTCGTTGAAGGGGTTAGTACTCAATATGGCACCTGACGGCAGACAGGTGTGAGCATTCTGTCAACTAGACAGATGCGAACGTTTTGTCTACCCTGGCGTGAACTTCCCGAGGTTCGACCGTCTTATATATTATATGGAAGGAGCGACCTGGCGTGAACTTCTAGAGTAGGCTACCGTTATTGTGAATGGCATGCGAGGTGTCGAGACTAACCTAGGGCCCTAATGTGTGAAATGAGAGATTTGCGTGAGAAAAGAAAGAGCGTGCATTATATGTGAGATACGGGGTTTGGGTTTGGGTGCAGGTCATGCATTATTTCATCTATTGGGCAAGGAGCTCAGTTTACGTGTTGTAGGTACTGACGAACCTGACGTGGAACCACGTAAAAATTAACGAGGCTGGTGGCGGTGCTCCGTGGTCTTCTGAGGGCAAGGCAGTACACAGATGTGAGCTGTGGAGATGTTTCGGTGTGTTTTGTGTGTCAATAAATTATATTTGAGCGTGACTTTTAAATATGACGTGTGTGAACCGTGTGCGCGTGTAAAATACTTTTATTCCCCCGTAATATATTGTATTTTGCAGAAAGATTTTTATTAATTGGGTCTTCTGCGGTTTTCGTTGTGGAAAATCCGCCATTATTTTTATTGTAAAAGTGAGGGTCGTTGCAGAAACAACAAATAATTTCTCACACTACTTGGATTCTCTCTCGTGTTATTCAAAGAAGGTTTTCGATCGAAACTTAATTTTCAATAATTCTCATCGAAAACTTATAATTCCTGCCTATGACTGATAGAGTTGATAATCAAGGATCTAACATATAAAAATTAGTTAAAATGGTAATAAACTAAAATATTAATTAATAGATAGTGGGTGATTTTTTTAATTTCAATTTCAATTTTTGTTGTGAAGTTGACAGACCAGTTGGCAGTTTATAGTCACCTCTCACTTAATAAAATAGAATAGATAGAATAAGTGGACCGAAAACATAATTAACTCAAGTTTTTACTGCACTTCCAAGACACACACCAAATAGTCTATCATGGTCCAAACTTGAGTTGTACTGCACTTCCAAGACACACACCAAATAGACACACCAAATAGACACACCAAATAAAATAGTATTTCAATTTTTACTGCACTTCCAAGACACACACCAAATAGACATTGTGTCCAAACTTCCAAGACACAATTCACCTCTCGTAATACAACTCACGTATTACTGCACTTCCAAGTTCAAGCACATAGTCTATCATGGTCCAAACTAATTTCATGAGTATGCTCATGTTAATGTTAGTTAATTATATAATCAAGTAAATTTATGGGACTAATAACCGAAATCATAAAAATAATCAAACAAAAATTTTAAAAAATTAAACATTGATGACAAAATTTTCACAGTGTACATCTTTCATTGGAAAAAACAAATTAATTTGTAGTTATATAATACAGTTTAAACTTCTGACTTTCGTCTTCTTCATCGCAAATCATGGTTCGCTGAAACGGGAACGGACGTCGGAACGAACACGAGCATTCTAACTCCAGTGCATTTTCGCGGAAGACCGGGCGTTCCACTATTTTTACTAAAATATTCTATAAATTGAAATATAACTAAAGATATAAAACGCATAGTAAGTTTATTATAACTCTACATATAAATAAGATGTAAGCATATTTATATGCTACACGTAATTCATACGAACATAATCCATGATCTTTAAACAACACAATTCTCATGATATACATGATAATAAATAATAAATACTAACCTTGATTCATCTTGGCGATTCGAGAAGACGTAAGTCGCGTTTCTCTCCCTTTACACTCTTTAATATATTTTCTGATGGATGAAGAATATGATAAGATAGTGTGGAGAGAGGACCGACCTAATCTATTTATAGAGTTACATTCCATCAACGTAGTGGGTAGTTAATATCTCTTTAGACCAATAGGAATAAAACCCATTAATTAATTATTAAACCTTATTAAATAAATGGGTCATAAATGTGGGTCATAACTTACATTCTCCCACCTGGCCCGCGTAATATAACTTTATGGTTTAATAATCATAATTTCCATAATATGCATATTTATTTTAGCTAAATTCCGTCATAAATTGATCATTCCTTTCATCGCTATTAAGCTTAAAGCTAACAAGGATCATAGCGGTCGTATGCCATTGTAACGACACAGTCCCTTCCATGTATCACAGTATCAGCTCTATACTCAACATGATCTTAATGAGATATATCGTAATGGTCCACATTATTGTCTTAGGTACAGACTCATCCTGTTGCGTTAATTTTTTTAGCGTATACACACAATCGATAATTAAAACCAGGATGCATTTGTTATCAGAAACATAATATTGAGCTCAGAGTGTCAAATACATAAAGTCATAAATAAGAAACATAAAACCACCATAACATCAATTAGGGCCTTTCATAATGCCCATCCTTTCAACATGTTCATTAAATAATTTTGGTGGTAATCCTTTCGTCAGTGGATCTGCAATCATAAGCTTGGTGCTGATGTGCTCGATTGACACTCGTTGTTTCTGAACTTCTTCTTTAACGGCAAAGTATTTAAGCTCCATATGATTAGCACCCTTTGAATACTTGTCGTTTTTTGAGAAGAACACTGCTGCGGAATTGTCACAATAAATTTTAAGCGGCCTGGCTATACTGTCGACTGTGCCAAGACCAGAAATAAAATTCCGCAGCAATAATCCTTGAACTGTAGCCTCAAAGCACGCTACAAATTCAGCTTCCATTGTTGATGCAGCAATAACAGACTGCTTCGAACTTTTCCATGAGATTGCTCCCCCAGCTAATAGGAACAAGTAGCCGAATGTTGACTTTCTTGTATCAACACATCCAGCGTAATCTGAATCTGAATAGCCGATAACTTCCAAGAGATTTGATCTTCTGTACGTGAGCATGTGATCTTTTGTTCCTTGCAGATACCTTAAGACTTTCTTTGCAGCTTTCCAATGATCCATTCCTGGGTTACTTTGATATCTGCCCAACATCACGACAGCGAAACTAATGTCGGGTCTAGTACACGTTTGAGCATACATTAGACTGCCAACGACAGATGCATAAGGAATCCGTTCCATTTCTTTACGTTCTAATTCATTCTTTGGACATTGCATAAGGCTGAATTTGTCCCCTTTCTGAATTGGTGCAACACTTGATGAGTACTTTTCCATATTAAATCTTTCAGGAACCTTATTAATATATGCTTTCTGAGACAATCCCAACAATCCATGTGATCTATCACGGTATATTTCAATACCTATCACAAAGGATGCCTCGCCCATATCTTTCATTTCGAAGTTCTTAGATAGGAAACTTTTAGTCTCATGTAGTAAGCATAAGTCGTTAGTAGCGAGCAAAATGTCATCAACATACAGAATTAATATTATATACTTGCTCCCACTGATCTTCAGATATATACATCGATCAACGATGTTTTCTTTAAATCCGAAGGAGGTAATGGTATCATTAAATTTCAAGTACCATTGCCGCGAAGCTTGTTTCAGTCCGTATATTGACTTCTTAAGTTTACACACCATACGTTCTTTTCCTTTAATAGCGAAACCTTCAGGTTGGTCCATATAAACTTCCTCCACTAAATCTCCATTGAGAAATGCGGTTTTCACATCCATTTGATGAAGCTCTAAGTCATAATGAGCTACCAATGCCATGATAATTCTAAACGAGTCCTTCTTTGAAACAGGTGAAAAGGTCTCTTTATAATCAACGCCGTCTTTCTGGGTAAATCCCTTCGCAACAAGTCTAGCTTTATGTCGTTCTATATTGCCATTAGAGTCGAGTTTGGTCTTAAAGACCCATTTACACCCAACTCTTTTACAACCTTCAGGCAATTCAACGAGATCCCAGACGTCATTATGTTGCATTGATTTTAATTCGTCTTTCATGGCGTCGAACCATTTAACAGAATCATTACTTTCCATGGCCTGTGAAAACGAAACTGGATCATCATTTATTCCTAAGTCAACTTCTGACTCTTGTAGATATACCACATAATCATTAGAGATAGCAGATCGTCTTTCTCTTTCTGATCTTCTTAATTGTTGTGGTTCATTAGCGACAGGTTCTTCAGGTGTGATTTCATTATGGGGTGTTTCAACATTTATTTGTTGTTCCTGCATGGGATTTTGAATGACTGCTGGAACGACAACTTGAGTAGAAGTTAAAGGTATGGGGATCTCCACCCTAACTTCTTGAATATCCACTTTACGTGGTTCAACACTCCTACTAATTTCACCATTTTCGATGAACCGTGCATTTCCAGTTTCAATAATTCTCGTACTGTGGTTAGGACAATAAAATATATACCCCTTCGACTTTTCTGGATAACCAATGAAGAATCCACTGGTCGTTCTTGCATCCAATTTTCTTTCATGTGGATTATAAATTTTTATTTCTGCCTGGCAACCCCAAACGTGCAGGTGCCTTAAACTAGGTTTCCTTCCCGTCCACAGTTCGAAAGGAGTTTTCGAAACTGCCTTACTAGGAACCCTGTTTAATAAATAAACGGCAGTTTTCAAACAATACATCCACAATGATGGGGGCAAAGATGAGCAACTTAACATGCTCCTAACCATATCCATTAATGTACGATTTCGTCTTTCTGCAACACCATTTTGTTCAGGTGTGCCTGGCATCGTGTATTGAGCACATATGCCATTCTTTTCGAGGAATTTAGCGAACGGACCTGGACATTGTCTGCTCTCATTATATTTTCCGTAATATTCGCCACCTCTGTCAGATCTGACGATTTTCACCTTTCTGTCTAATTGTCGCTCAACCTCAATAATAAACACTTCTAATGCGTTTAGCGATTGAGACTTTTCATGCAATAAATAGACATAACCGTAACGTGAAAAGTCATCAATAAAGGTGATGAAATACTTTTCTCCACCAAAAGATGGAACATCAAAAGGTCCGCAAATGTCAGTGTGTATAATTTCTAAGAGCTGCGTACTTCTTGTGGCTTTACCTTTATTTGTGTGTTTTGTGTGTTTTCCTTTAATACAATCCACACATATACCGAGATCAGTAAAATCCAAGTCTGAAAGGATTTCATTCTTTACGAGTCTCTGTATTCTTTCTTTGGAAATGTGCCCAATCATTTATGCCACAGATATGCTGAATTTTCGTTCAATAATCCACGTTTCATGCCAACATTATGATGCGAGATAATAAGAGTCTCAGCGAAGTCATTATCGAGGTTTAATTTATATAAATCATCACGAAGCACACCGGAACCGTAAAAAATATTATTTTTATATAAACTGAAACATCCATTACCAAACATAAACGTAAAACCAGCAGAATCAAGTTTTGATAAAGAAACTAAGTTACGGGAAATAGAAGGAACATAAAAAGTTTGAAAAAGATCTAAATGATGTCCAGTACTTAAAATTAAACGATAAGTTCTGATTGCTTCAACTGATGCCTTGACTCGATTCCCCATGTGCACAAATCTTTCATTTGGGCTTATGATTTGGGTCGTAAGGAATCCCTGCATCGTATTAGTAACGTGAATTGTACTGCCAGAATCAATCCACCAAGTATTACGAGGAACTTCAGTTAAGTTTGATTCGAAACATACGAAAGAATTAAGCGTACCTTTTCTTTCGAACCATGCCTTACGTTTCAGGCAATCCTTCTTATGGTGTCCTGATTTTCCACAGAACCCACATTCATTACTCTTCAGTTCCTTCTTGCGGATTTTGAAAGAAGACGCATTAACCTTCAATGGTCCCTTTCCTTTTTCCTTCGACTTTCCAGTTTTCTTGCCAGCTCCTTGACGGCCAATAAGATTAATAGAATGAGCTCCCTGTTTGTTCAACCTCGCCTCCTCTTGAATCAGTAAAGTCTGCAGTTCTGTCACATTCCATTTATCCTTTATTGTGTTATAATTAATTTGGAATGGACCGTACTGAGGAGGTAAGGAGTTCATAATGAACGTCACAAGAAAACTCTCTTCCACTTTCATTCCCATGGACCCGAGTTTTGCCGCTAAGTTGATCATTTCAGTAACGTGCTCGTGCATTGTACGTGACCCATCAAATTTCATTGTGGTCAGCGTACCCATCAGTGTCCCAGCTCTAGACTTATCAGCAGTGTCAGAGTGGGCCATACTTTGGACAGATTCCAAAAATTCCTTAGCACTTTCAGTCTTTGGAATTGTTGACTTAATACTCTCCAATATAGTCATTCGCAGAAACATAAGGCTTAATCTGTTCGATCTTTCCCAGTCATCATGGAAAGCTTTTTGCTCATCAGTGCTGTCATCAGTAATATCATCGGGCTTAGGATACTGTAATGCCGAATCAAGGTTCAGAACACCTAGGTGAAACTGAACCTGCTCAGACCAATCATTATGATTCAGCCCTTTGAATTTGACAACTGACGAGGCCTGCGAGTTAAGAGAGACAGGAGCGAAAGCTGCAAATAGATACAATAATGCTCATTGTTAGTGCTTTGAGAAAATAAAATTGTAATATAGATTCAGATATCGTAAATGCGCATCGAAGTTCACCTTTGGGTGATCCAACAACACACAAAATAATTTGATGCATAAATAGTTAGATACTTAATTTGGTAAATTTTGTAATTTTGACACGTTAGGCGTCTTTGGACGAACTTAACATATCGAATAAAATATACCACCTTTACGTCATTAGCTATAAAACAGCGACCAGCCTTTGGGCGGTACTTAATATTTTATTTGCTAATGAACACCAATATACTCGTGAGATTTTCGTTAAGTCATTGCATTAATAGCATCTATTAATCACGAGTAATTGAGGATTAATTATATCTCGAAAACTTACTAATTTGGCCACTTTAGTGACTAGCAAATCATACATAATTGAGATATAATTCATAAAGCAGCGGAGTAATATAATTTATATAGTTTAGGGGTCCCTACGTAGTTCTCTTAAAATTTTGGACTAATCTATAATTCTAAAACTGTTCAGGGACTAACTTATAGCCATATAACTTTTCAGGGATAATTTGTCACTACAGTATCATGCAGAGGCGAATCTTTAATTTCTATATTTCTAGGGATCTAACTTTAATTTTCCTAAATCATGAGTAGGAAAGACTATTTCTCCACGTTCATGCTAACTTTTCCCTAGAAACTCCCTTTAATAGTATACTAAGTCAAACATAAACAGAACACGTCTCACGATGCATCAACTTAGATTCAAAACTTCAAAATTTATTTTGGCTAAATATAGTAAATAAAGAAATAGTCAAAAGGTAACTGTGACTATACATGCGCGTGTATCTATCGTGCATCTAATTGCATATTCACATCTGACATAGTAAACGTTTCATGCAATCATCAGATATTATACCCAGGAAGAGTTCTACTTCATCGATGCTTGATTCAAGTGAGACATGCGAAATTCAAAATCATGACTATTCATAAAAAGGCAAAGCCATAAAATAGATGATTGATCATTATTCACGTTATCATAACTACACAAAGGCATACGCATAAAAACTCAACAGTGAATTACTAGTCATATGCAAAGTCTTCATCAGACGATAATGATTAAACTCATATCACGATGGCAGACATGAAATTCATATATAAAAGAGAATCATGTGTTTACAACGTTGCTCTGATACCAACTGTAAGCATATTTATATGCTACACGTAATTCATACGAACATAATCCATGATCTTTAAACAAAACAATTCTCATGATATACATGATAATAAATAATAAATACTAACCTTGATTCATCTTGGCGATTCGAGAAGACGTAAGTCGCGTTTCTCTCCCTTTACACTCTTTAATATATTTTCTGATGGATGAAGAATATGATAAGATAGTGTGGAGAGAGGACCGACCTAATCTATTTATAGAGTTACATTCCATCAATGTAGTGGGTAGTTAATATCTCTTTAGACCAATAGGAATAAAGCCCATTAATTAATTATTTAACCTTATTAAATAAATGGGTCATAAATGTGGGTCATAACTTACATAAGATACTTAAAAAATAACTCTAAGGTTATTATCTGATTTTATATAATCCCATGTATAAATATAACAAATAAATCATCGTACAACAATATTATAATATTCATCATAATAATTCAAGAAACATAATTAATACCAAGCAAAAGGTGAATAAGAAATTAGAGCAATACATACGTATGTAACATAAAGAAAACAAGCATTTAATATAATAAATAAGAAACTAATCCATACTAAATTTTAATTCGTTTAACATACAAAAATAGGCTCAAAACATTTTTCTAATACCACTGTAGTGACAAAAAACGATGCAGGAAAGGGTTAAAATATCAATTTTTAAGCCCATCAATACAATTTGAACAACTAAATGGCTCAAATTTCTATCTGAAGCCCATTAATACAATTCTAAGGCCCACCCCCAGTCCTTACCCTAGTCATCATCTTCCGAGAGCTCTGCAACTCAAATCAGAAATAGCTATGGCAGACGCGTGAGAAATTCTCCAAATGGCTTCGGGTGGAGAAATCCACATTGCGCTCTGAAAAGTTTTTATTTCATCTACGGATATTTCAGGCTCGTTCGAGGTTAAGCGATATAAAATTTTGTCATGACATTTATAAATATATTTGTAGATATATTTAATCGCCTCAATGGTTGAGTATATTTCAACATTAATATGACAATTAAATTTTGATAACAAATATGGGTTATACGGAACAACCCATCGATTGTCTAGATTTGAACCTCTAATATTAATTGAGCGACCATTATCTTGGCGACGATACACATGATACGCATCTTCTGCACATGTTGTTTCAGAGAACTTTTTTGGATACTTAAATTTGCATTGGTTATTTTTTTCATGCAACTGCAGGATCGGTCGAGATTACCACATGGTCCATGAACCATGTGTTTTTTCACAAGATGAATAAAAGCGGACTATCATCTGGATCCAGTATTTCAGCACACACTATTTGATCATATGCAGCAGGACAAAATAGTTTTGATGCCTGATCTAATATCATCAAAAAGTGAGCGTGTGGTAAACCTCTCTTTTGGAATTCTATTACATAGGTATAGGCGATCACATGACCGAATATATTTTTTTTTAGTAGTTCATTTTTTAGAACTTCAAGTTTTGCCCGAAATATTCTAGCCACAATATCTGGCATATTTTGAACCATCATCTGATGGTAAACATAAAGCTTTTATTTCTGGCCAATTAGGATTTGTCGTCTTAGTTAGAAAAATATCTGGTTTACCATATATTTGTACTAAAGTTAAGGCATCTAAATACCGTTTTCGCATATCTCTTGGACCACCAATAAATGAAGTTGGCAATATTATACGCTTGCCAATTTCCATGCCTTTCTGACATCCTTGTGAAATACTTTCTACTAAACCTTGGTAAACCTCTCTTCGTAGACGCCTTTGCATTTCCTCGTTTTTGTAGAAGTCTAATCTAGATGTTTCAATTTTTATATACATATCAACAACATACTGTTGCAGAGTCTTCCAGTGTGAAGTAAATATGATTGATCATTTTCTCTTATCTGTAATTTATAGCAATAGTATTCGCGGCACGACACATTCATACTTCGGTGCATCCGTGTTCCTGAACCTGAATCATTTTTTTAATTAGTGTGTACATTCATAAACTGATAAAAATTTATTTTGCAATTTGTAACTGTACTGACCTTCAGATTCAGCCAGTAAGTAATCATTGGCGTCCCTGTAATCTGTTATATTAAAACTAAGGTTTTTGTTGTCCGGTGGACATTCACCACTGTTTCTATTTATTCTTGAAATATTACGATGCCAACCGGGTTCTCCATTAGGGAACGTTAGAGGATATTGTGAAGGAACATAACAACCATAAAAATATTTGATAATTTGAGGCCGATCATTCATAGGATAAACTTGAATGTGTGGAGTAATATTACTATTTTGATTTTCTGATTCCAACCATATCCCTGCAACTTGTGATGTAGTCGGTCTGTTGAAAACACGCTGATCAATTAAGGGATCCATATGCAAAGCGATTTTATACAAGTCCAGATTTCAATGTTAATTAAGTTTCAGAAGAAATTTGCATATGGTTTCCCTTTCATAACATCGGTGAAAGCTTTGATAGCTTCCATTTTAAAGCTTGAGTTAGTGGACAAGCGATTGGATATTTCATTGTCAGTGTCAAAAAATACAACTGGAGGTGTTTAAAATTGTCGCTATCAGTTGGCGACAATTGATTTATGAAATGATATAAGTGTCCCTGTACCCGGAATGTGTATATGCAATGATTTCGCTTTGCTAACGTTTTATCATAGTGCACTCCCATCGAGGTAAACGCAAACATGTTATTATAGCAACGTATAAAACTACGTATATGTTTGCATAATTCTGTATCTCCTAAATATACGCTCACTAATTCTGAAGGCATTTCTGTTTCAAGCAATCTCACTTGTCCTACCGAACAGCAAAAGGATGGAGGTTCTAAATATACTCGAATTGCACTACAGTATAAGCATTTAGTGGTGGGAGGTAGCAAATCAGGTTCAATATTTAGGGGAATTGAATACTGTTTTGAGCATTTGTAGTATTTCCTAATTTTCTTCTCCGAAAACGCAAACGATTTCTTACACGTATCCTTTCTTCAACACTTATATACTTTCTTTTTCGAGAACGTGAGCTACTATCCATTGTTTATACTGAACTGACAATATTTAAACTAAATAACATGGCCAGGGATGATTACTAAATCGTACCTTATTTTATCTGAAAAGAGCTTCGGATACAGCAGTCACCGATACCTAAAAAATGGAAGTTAGTCCCAATAAATATAGTCATAACTAATATAAATCAGCACAAAGAATAACACAAGTCAGAGCATGACATAAAATAGATAAAATTGAACAGACATGAACGGCAAAGTTGGAAACTAATCTGAAATACTTTTTTTTATAGCATGAACCAACAAAATCAGATCTGAAAATGCAAGCGTTGTAAGAGGAAAACGTAAAAATAAATGAACAAATATTTGATGATATTTATTGATGCCGTGCATGTATAATAATGAACTTCTGTTCGTTAAGCAAGTAGGCATTTTAATTAATTTTCCTCAGACTCTGTTAAGAGATAATAAATATTTCGTATTTGATGGCTATATCTTCATATTTCTCCAACCGACCGGGTCTTTAAACGTAAATATAACCACTGAGAATCAGTAACTTTGTTTTGTTCTTATCAATGCAGGGCAAGATACCAAAAGTCGGATTGTTGTTAAACCATCAGAAATCATCTTCAGTCTTTCAAAAGGAAAAAGAAAATATCACGGAATTCTCACACAACACACCTCAGAACTTATATTAACATAAGTAAACAAAGATATTAACCACAAACAAAATTAACTGAAACAAATAGTTTACCTTTGATTTTGAAAATGATTTCGGCGATGTTCGATGTTAACTATGGAGGACGTCGTACTCGTATTGCACAAGAGAGAGTACACTTTTTCACCTTCAATGTATATTCTTATTCCTTATGAGTACCTCTCAAGGTTTAAACTTCCTATCAGTATCCGTAGCAAAAATTCTTCCTTTTCAGTATCCATCTGCGAACAAGTTGTGTAATTAATACCCCAAACAGTAAAAGGACTTCTGAAATGAAATTGAATATCCTACCAACTGTTTTGATTATTATACCTAATGTTATTCTAATTATACCAACTGTTATAATTATTATACCAAATGATATAGTATACAATTCTGTTGGTATAATTACGACAACAATTGGTATAATTTCTACAGTTTCTGGTATAATTTCAAAATCAGTTGGTATATCGTTCAATTTCACTGTATAAAATTCAAATAACGTTATTTACTGGTATAATAACCAACACATATGTTATAATTTCTACAATTTCTGGTATCATAGCAAAATCAGTTGGTATAACTTCTAATTCGCTGTAAATTACGCTATTTAAATTAGACATTATACCAACTGTTATTCTAAGTATACCAAGGAAAAATTCTCATTATTACACCAACTGGTATAGTGTATAATTCTGTCGGTATAATTACGAAAACACATGGTATGATTTCTACAATTTGTGGTATAATTGCAAAATCAGTTGGTATAATTACGTCAAACTTCGCTGTAAATTATAATAACGCTATTTACTGGTATAATAATGAAAACAGATGGTATAATTTCAACATTTTCTGGTACAATGTCCAATTTGTTGGTATAATAACTAATTTTTTTGCATAATTCATGTGAAAATAATTATTCAGCTTTTTTGAATATGTGATAAAGGGGTATTTTCGTCTATTTAATGCTGAAAAGAGCTTTTTAGGTACTGAACATAAATAAATTTACAAATGAGTACTATAAAGAAGAAATAATTGAAGGGAAAGAGACTTATAAGGAATTAACCATATTCTTTAAATCGGACACAGTTTTTTATGTTAATAGATAGCTACATAGACATGTGTATAAGCTATTCAACATCCACGTCACAAAATCTACATATTAGATAATGCTTTACATGAAGGTCACTCAAAGCCGGGTTTTTTTAATTAAATAAACCAAAAGAAAATAGCTATTATAAAAATAAACCAGAAACAGAGAGTATTAATAAAATAACGGACTTCGTCATCTAGGATGACGAGTTACGTAACTCGTCTTCCTGGATGACGAGTTACTGTCTACGTGGCCCGCTGACCGTCATGGCTGGTCAAGTTGACCCGTGCATAGTGTTTATGCAACTAACTCGTCATCCCAAATGACGAGTTACGTAACTCGTCATCCCAAATGACGAGTTACGTAACTCGTCATCTGGGATGACGAAGTACTCCAATTATTCCCGACCAACCTGCATGAACCACGCTCACGCCTATTATAACTTTGCTCGAGGGATTGAACAAATTCAACGAACGCCACATGAATCTGGATAAGCTCGTGGGGAAGGTGCATTCGGGCAGCAAGCCTCCTGATCCCACAATTGTGGTGGATATAGAAGTCCACGGATGTGGCCCAAAGACCCGACCTGCTCAGGATAAATCTCCACGAATGTCGCCCGAAGACCGACCTGCTCGGGATAATTCTCCATGAATGTCGCCCGAAGACCAAACTTGCTCGGGATAAAAGCCCACGAATGTGGCACGAAACTTGCGTAACTCCCTCCCTCACAATTGTGGCTCGGAGCCTAAGAATACGAATGCACCGCCAGCGACTTGAAACTCCATAAGCCGACTTTGAGGAGGAATTTGTAGAGTTGTACATATACAATGCTTGGAACATCATCGGGTATGAGTATTTATCTTTTCATCTATATGCTTAACATGATATTCAGGAAGGCGGATGCTCGGAAAGACGTAGGTTATACTCGAATATTATACATATACTACGTCCAAAATCACTAATACTCTTTTGGACTATTTGCGAGGGGGACTATTGTTATCCCCGTATTTAACCGGTCCAATATCGAGTCTAACCGAAAGAGGGGGTAACATTCCCCGCGAAAAACACCTCTCGAGGCGATACCCGCGGAAAAGCACCACCCGAGGTAGCCTAAGGAGCTCCACCCGAGGGGTGACGCCTCGCTTGAGCAATTTCCCGAGGAAGCCACTTAGCCACTAACCCACTAACATTCCCCTACACATAACTAACCCCCACTAACCCCGTATGGCTTACCCACTACCACCATGCTTGCGACCAAGTAAATGGAAGGTTACCACCAGGGGGTCTCACCTATAAATACACGACGGTTCACTCTCAAAAAGGCACGTTCATCTCATCTCAACGACTCAATTTTCTCTATTATACTACTCCTCTCTAATTCTCTACTAACGAAAGAAAGGGAGAGCTACATGGATAATTATGAAGGCCGACGTGGAATCACCTCTCATAGCATCCTAACGCCCCATCAGTCCATACTCTCTCTTTGATTATTGATTTCTCTTATTTTATTTATACGCTTAAACTTTGACGAAGGAAGATCTGACTTGAGCGTCGGAGGGGCGTCGCCAAAACGGCACCCTTTAGCTCGTCTTTTTCGTGGTATGTCAGAGATCCATTGAGTTCGAAACGGTGACGGACCGGTAACTTCCAGCGCACCATTGATGCCAGGACAATTTTTCGGTTCGCATCAATATTCTATGACAAACATCTGGGAAAGTATTATGAATCTATTATGAATCATCAAAATGAATCATCATTTGTTTGATTAAATGTGGATGTTCTTGGAATATTAATGACTCATGAACTTATGAGAAGATGAGGTGTATAAAGATTGTATTTTTGCATGAGTTATATAGATGACTAAATTATTTTTTAGTGTATGATTTTAGTATAAATAGATGATTTGAGTTACACTGTAAAATACACAAAATGTATAGAAATCATATTATCTCCCTCTAAATTCCCTCCTTATATTATTATCAAAATAATTATAATATAAATAAAACAATAATATTAATCATAATAATATTTTATAAAAGATTGCTTATAATAATGAATTGTACAACACATATAAAGAAAAATAAAAGAAATACTACATAAGGGACAAGCCTAATTTGACATGCGGTCCGTCGGGCCTGATCAGAAGGCCTAAAGCCCGCACATCTTTTATCAATCGTGACTATTAATCGAGCTAGGAGGCTGAGTTCCAATTTTTCTTTTTTGGGATGAAGTAATTTCTAAATAAAAAAAAAAACCACTATTAATGATATTATTTATTTAGATGGATAAAATCGACATTGTATGAGGTACTCACCTTATTTGAGCACCTTACGTGGACACTTTTAACATGACATTGATCAGTGTCACATCAACATGCAAAATCAACATAAAAGGTAATATAGCATTAATTTACACCTTTTTACATGGAATTAGTTGACATCTCATATGTTGTTATGTTGACGTGGCACCGAATAATGCCACATCAAATGTACCCACATAAAGTTTTATGTGAGGAGCACCATAAGATATTTCTTCGTATGTTAGCATATAAAATAAAAATAATAATAATAAAAACAAGCATCATTTAATTTTTGTAAGAAGCAATAGTTCAAGCACTTTGTCAATCACTGGTCCGTAATAGTCAATGACACACTCACAGGTTTTTTTAATTAAATAAACCAAAAGAAAATAGCTATTATAAAAATAAACCAGAAACAGAGAGTATTAATAAAATAACGGACTTCGTCATCTAGGATGACGAGTTACGTAACTCGTCTTCCTGGATGACGAGTTACTGTCTACGTGGCCCGCTGACCGTCATGGCTGGTCAAGTTGACCCGTGCATAGTGTTTATGCAACTAACTCGTCATCCCAAATGACGAGTTACGTAACTCGTCATCTGGGATGACGAAGTACTCCAATTATTCCCGACCAACCTGCATGCGCATGCAGCGTGTCGGAAATAATTGGAGTACTTCGTCATCCCAGATGACGAGTTATGTAACTCGTCATTTGGGATGACGAGTTAGTTCTCTATAAATAACCACCCTTACTCGCATAAAAACCATATCATTCTAACATACAACAATTTACACAATGGTGTCGAATCGCGTACAAGTCATAGTATATTTCGGCGGTGAAGTAATTCAATCGTCCGATTCCACCGTCAAATATAGTATCCGTCCTATTGCATATAGGCGAATTCGTCGCAATACCAATTTTTCCGAGTTTATATCGTTGTTGTTCGAAGTTACGGGTGCTGATAGTAGTCGTTGTTCGTTCGTTGTCTACGGGAAAAATGAATACTTTCAACATTCCCGCCACTTTCATCAGCTACTCCAAATCTCCAACGACAACGACTTACAATTTTTCATACATCCCGATTCGGAGAACGACTGTCTTGAAGTTTTTGTTGATGCGGTTGAAAATTCAAACTTCGATTTGAACGAAGAGCCTCATCGCAATCTTGAGGAGCGATGCGAGTTTCCTACGTTTGAAGTTGGTTCTTCCAGTTATACATGTCCGGAGTTTCCCGACATTATCTCAGTTACGGCAGGGTTCAGCAATGTTTCTCTGGAGAGAACGACGCTTGGTGTTCCATTCGATATGCCAGAATCCGTGTCAGAACCCGTGCCAGAATTCGTGCCTGAACCCGAGGAAGACGTTGATGTTAGTGATTCGGAAGCAGACGATGAGGATCCATTGGCCGAGTTACCCGATCCCAACGATGACGACGAGAACAACGACGAGGATGGCCCAGATGATACAACTCCGCTGGACTCTGCAGCTCCAATGATGTTTCAGTCCGTTCCATTTTTCCAAACGTACCAAATGCCACCTCCTAGTGATGACGACTACGGTGGTTACGGGGAGTTCTATGACAGAGATAACCCTTCATTTTGTCGAGGTATGATTTTTCAAACTAAGAAACATTTACAACGTGCCGTCGACGATTTTTCGATCAGGGTTGCTAGACGCGAGTATAACGTCAACGAAAGCAGCAATACACGTTGGAGTGTTCAATGTGATCACACGACCGATTGCCCTTGGAGACTGAGGGCATCCTTCAAGCCAAAAAAAGGTTACTGGTCTATTACAAAATTTGAAGGACCACACACTTGCTATATGACTGAACTGGCGAGCACACACCGTAACATCTCTCGAAATTTTATTGCTGATTTGTTGGTTGGAACCGTGAGAACCGATCCGCAGTTCCTACCCAAGAACGTCTAGCAGCTTGTGAAAGATAAATATGGCTATGACATCTCGTATATTCAAGCATGGCATGGTCTGAAAAGAGCTATGGAAAATGTTTACGGTACGTGGGAAGAGTCTGTTACCAAACTCCCAATATTTATGAAGGCGTTGCAGCATTACAATCCAGGGACAATCGTGCGGTGGCTGAATCTGGAGACAGGGAGACCTGGACACTTCGTGCTCGGGTATGTCTTCTGGGCTTTTAAACCGAGCGTCGATGGTTTCAAACATTGCCGAAAAGTTGTTTGCGTCGATGGTACGCATTTATACTCCAAATTTAGACACAAATTACTGATTGCTACGTCGCTGGACGCCAACCAAAACGTCTTTCCCTGGCGTTTGCCATTGTTACGGAAGAAAGTACACACTCGTGGACTTGGTTCCTTACTAATTTGAACATATTTGTTCTAGAGAATCAATCGGTTTGCCTTATTTCGGATCGTCATCCAGGTATTTAATCTTAGTAATGTAATTTACTCGTTATTTTTTGTAAAATCAGTTACTTTTAGTGGCGTATATGGTGTGTACAGGTCTTACGGGAACAGTAGAAGCCACTGATTTCTTTCGTCCACCAAATGGAGTGCATCGCTTCTGTCTTCGCCATGTTAAGTCAAACTTCTACAAAAAATTCAAGGACCAACAATTGAAAGATCTATGTCATAGAGCCGGTACTGCGCCAACATTGGATAAATTCGATCGCGTCATGGCTCAGATTGCGCAAATTAACGAACGAGCGAAGCCTTGGTTAGAAAAAGTAGGGCTCGAGCAATGGACGCTAGTACACGACGGTGGTTATCGATGTGGTGTCATGACGACTAATATTTCAGAAGGACTCAACGGGGTTTTAAAAGGTGCTCGAATGCTACCCGCAAGAGCAATCGTCGATTTCACTTTTCACAGGTAAGCTCTAATCACGACTATATTTTTTTTTATAATTTTGTTGTGATGACTTCTTCTTTTATTTCTTAAACTTCACAGGTGCGTACAGTACTTTCGTGATCGCTTTCAAGAAGCATCGTCCCTAATGGCGAATAATGAAACGGTTTGGTCACGTTATGCGACGAGATTGTTTCAAAGTGGGACGGCAGAATCTTGGGATCACACAGTATATCGTTTTGATGTCCGACAACATACAGCAGAAGTCATAACATCTGGAATTCATCAGCGCACATATGTGGTAAGGATCAATGATCGAACATGCACGTGTGGAAATTGGAACAGGTATAACATCCCATGTTCTCATGGACAAGCGGCTTGTCGTCAATGGCAAATTCAGTCCGGTAATTTAGTGGCGCAGTATTACAGTAAGGTGGAGTATTACAAGACATACGAAGGTACCTTCGAACCATTGCACGATGAACGTTACTGGACCGCCGAAAATTGGACTCTTATTCATAACGAATCTCGCCGAGAGAGACTTGGTCCCGGTAGATATAGTCGAAATCGCATCAGGAATGAGATGGATAGGGGTGAAACTCGTGCTAGACAACGCGGGCGGCGTTGAAAATAATATACAATGTTGTTTTCACCGTTTTGGTTCCTTAATAGTAAATAATAATTATAAAAAAATAATAAATATAATAATAACAATTATAATAAAGATAATAATAACAAAAAAAATATGATAATAATATTAAAATTAAATACTAGATATTAATAATAAATATATATAATGATAACAATAATCGCCGAAAATAGATATCATAATACATATGATAATATAAAAATATAATACATATCATAATATTCTATCTGCCATGATGCGCCAAGTGACCGCCAGTCCCACAACGAGCTGGCCTACGAACTCTATTTCCTCGACGGATACCTTGCTCCGCATCATCTGCCGGACTTCGAGGTCGCCGCGGTCGTGGTGATGGTGTCACAAACGACTAAAATATGATAACCAAATTATAATTTTAATAAAAATTTTAAGGAATTCAAACATATCATAATTTAACGTACTTGATGATCCATATACTCTGGCTGCGAGCCGTGCTGGGCTGCAGATGATCCCAAAAAGGGCGACAAGTCCTCGAAGAAAGACGGGTTTACATCTTCGTGCACTTGTGATTGTCCTACATAATGTATGTGAGATGTTCCAGCATCATATGGGTGAGATGTTTCCATCTCATGTATGTGAGATGTTCCGGCCTCACTGCTTCGTCGAACCCGGCGCCGAGAGATGAACAAGTTATCCATCTGCTCGAGTAGACGGATGGACTCTTCATAATCGCCGCCCCTCGCGTAAGTAAGGCTGTCGTGCACCCCGCGTTCCTAAAAATTACAGTCGAGTTTATATCAATTGGGCTATTAAATAATAAATAAAAATAATAACATAAATTAAACTTACGATTGACGACATAAACACCGCATCCCCCATCTGAAAACCTGCTCCATCTGTCTCGCATGCGGAGATATGTAAAGGCGAGTGATCCGGTGATACCACTGGTAATATCCATCCTCCACCGAGGGGAAGCCAGTCGCGGGAGTACCATTAACGACTTTATCCTCTCGATCCTCCCATAATCCAATCCAGTTTGCATGATGCGACCTCCAATCCATCCCCGATCGCTGTCGACGCTCGTACGTATGAAGATTAGTATCCCGATACTGCGGGTTAATGGGAATTCCTTGGATAATCCCAAACTGCCGAAGTACTCGTTCTGGGTAATGAAACTCCACGATATTGAAGAATATCAGTGGACACGTCGAACGACAAGCGCTCGGCAAGCACTCGGGAGGAAGGGCATCAATCTCCGGGAGCATCATGTTGTATGGAGTCCATGCAAATTGATGGGGCTGCATCCGATCAATACACTCGCGTATGGTGCGTACGTTCGAATTCGTCGACGTAGTAAAATCAAAAAAATGTGTTCCACCTGTCAAACATTTACACAACAATTATAAATGTAAGAAGGAAAAATATTCGCAACTAATCCATGATGGACCATACCTCGCAGCATGTGGCGGACAGGGTAAGACTATCCCGTCGACTTCTTGGGGCTCCATCCTGATACGATCAACACCCCGAACTGGCTGAAAAGGCAAGATCCTCACATATGCCCATGCCTAAAACAGAAGTCACGGTCTAAATAGCTTTTTAAAATAACTATTAAATTAAATAATGTTTCTATATAATTACCTGCAACAACCGTAGGGGTCCGCCTATATTTAGCTTGTTCGGCTCGCATGCCGAACAAAGCTCTCTGTATAGGAATGCCAGCACCGCACTACCCCAACTAAACGTCCGCACCTCCTCAATATCGTCCAACAGCTGAAGGTACGTCAACGATACGGTGCTGGCGCTACAATCGGGGAACATCACCGCACCGAAGAGCAGCATCGCATAACCCCGTGCTGAACAGTCGACCTCTTCCTCATCACTATCATCCGTTAGCGGATTATCCAACAACCAACTAGCTAAGGTCTTCATCGACAGCGCGGACCCCTTAATTTTATCATTCGGTGGTCTAAAACCTAGCAATCGCTCACACTCGTCTATCCACTGTGTGACCGTCCTCGTATGGATCACACCGGACACACAACTACCATCTACAGGCAAACCCCACAATATACCTACGTCCTGTAGAGTAACCGTCGCCTCACCAACATAAAAATGAAACGTATGAGTCTCTTTTCTCCAACGCTCTACCAATGCTGTAATCAAATGAGGGTCAACCCTCTGTGACATACAGCTATAGACGCTGTATAGACCCATATCGTTCAACTTCCCTAATAAGCGACCGTGTAGGTGATTCGGTGCTTCTCTCGTACCCCACACTACATTTTCTAACGACCTAGTTCTAATAGTACTATCTAGCTTATTCGCATCCAATAGTAAGTCTCTACTACGGTGATTTGACTGCATCGTCAACACCGAACTATCAACAGGCCCGTAACAAGCATCCAAATCCATTCTAAAGCCAAAAAAATGAAATCAGACAAATCAACAAAAGAAAATTAACATTCGATAATGAATCTATTAATGCAAAAACCCATTACATTCGTATCGTTAAGGGTCGCTCACCCACCGTAAATCGGCGTAGTACGTCGGGTCGCAGCGGGGCGTCGGGTCGCCGCGGGGCGTCGGGTCGCAGCGGGCGTCGGGTCGCAGCGGGGCGTCGGGTCGCCGCGGGGCAGCGGGTCGTCGCGGGACGTCGGGTCACGGCACGGCATCGGGTCACGACGGGGCGGCCGGTCGCAGCGGGGCCTCGGGTCAAGGCGGGACAGCGGCTCAGCGGGGCCTCGGGTCAAGGCGGGGCAGCGGCTCAAGGTGGGGCGACGGGCGGAGGACGGCCGGCGCGCGGCGGGGCACGGGATGGCAAGCCGTCGAAGGTGGGTCGCGGCGGGGCGTCGGGTCACGTTGTCTCGCGCGGGCAAGGCGGAACGGCCGCGGTTCGTCTTCGTCGTGGGTTGGGCGGTCGCGGAGGTTCGTCGTCGCGTCTGTTCGTCGTCGGCGTCTCGTCTTCGTCTTCGTCGCGTCTGTTCGTCTTCGCCGCGGTCATGTTTAAAAAACAGATCTAACTCGTCATCCAGATGACGAGTTAGAGTAATTCGTCATCTGGGGTGACGAGTTACGCCACATCACTGCATTGCCAGCGGGGATAAGTAACTCGTCATCCCAGATGACGAAATTGTTTATTTTATTAATACTTCACATTTTATGTTTGTTTTGGTAATGTTTAATTTTTTTTGGTTTATTTAATTAAAAATACCCTCAAAGCCGTAACAGGTAGGAGTCCACTAACATTACTATAATAATTAAAATTCAATTAACAAATGCACTGACTGTCTACTTAGAACATTACCGTGCCATTCGTCGTAGTTATATAGAGTATAGATATAATATACATTATATAGAAAATAAATATAAAATTAATTATAATTTAAATAATGATTAATTAATTATGTCTAACTAATGTCATATTTATTAACCAACACATAATACTATATATACATTTAAATGTAGTTTTGATGTGGGGTTGACATGTGTCCCATAATAATAATTTTATAATAAATAATTAAATAAATAATAAAAAATTTTATTAGTTTAATTATTAAAGTACTTAGCTTGTTAGTAAACAAACTACTATAAATAGTTATTTATTAATATAAAATCTTATATAAAATTAAACATCGTGCATGGTAGGGATAATTACTAGTTAATAGGTGTTTATATGTACTTTTTAATAAATACAATTTTATTAATATTATTAGTAAATTATAATTTTAAAATTAAAATAAATAAAATTTCATCTTTTTCTAAGTGGACGAGTCAGGCCCGCCAGGCCGGCATGCTCCATTTTTTAAGGACCGCCCCGCCCCACCAAAATGTGGGCTCAGGCCGGCCCGCCAATTTGACATCTGTAGTTATGCGTATTACTTATCTCAATTCCCGTCGGAGTATACACGTGGGTCCGCCCCACCTCGACTCATATGGGCCTCGCTTTATGAAACTGTGAAATTAAACAGTCGGATTAAATTACATTTTGGCCCCCCATTGTCTTTGATATATATAATTGGACTCGGCTTAGTTTTGGTTCGTTTTCTGAATCCAAAAACAAAAATGGGATACCTCTGGGATATCTTTCGTTACCTAGGTGGTAGGGTCACGACGTACTTGTTTCTGCGGTCTTTGATTGCGCTTCTCATTGTCGTTTTGGTACTAGTGGAAGATCAATCCGACCAATCAAAGGAAGCTCTTCGATGGACTACAGCAGCTTTGCTCTCAGTGAGGTTCGTAATTTAGTGTTTTCTGCTTTGGCTAGTTAATTTAGATTGTGATGCGTTCTTCTGAAAACGACCTTGGCCTGACCCGGGAGTCGCGCGCCTCCTTCAAACTGACAACGAACACTTTGAACCTAACACTCGAAAAACCAGCGGAAACACGTTAGAGGGGGCCGGTGTGATTGCCGGCGACGCCCCTCCGATGCTTAAGTTAGTTTTTTTGGATCTCAAAGGAGTAAGACAGGTACTAGGATTAATGAAAATAGTTTTAATTTTAAGTGTGCATACCTGGGAATAATCCCACCGTCACCTTTTTATACTGACTCTGGATTTCGTTGCCCTGACCTAATCTCCCTCCCACCCGCGTTTTCCGCGGGCATCATGTGGGATCGTGGTCGTCCCACTCAGCCGACGTTCCTTCTTTCTCGTCTTCTTTCCGCGACTCTTTTTTCCATTCTGGTCTTCTCTGGTCGGGCTTGTCACGTTGTCGGGTTCTAATCCCCTCGGACCTAACCTGCTCGAGCTAACTATTGCTCTTAGGGCTCGGGGCGAGTCGCCCCGACCAATCTTCTCGAGCTTCCACGGCCGTTCCCATCTCGATGGAGTTCTTCCCGTTCTTTCTTTCTTGTCTTTTTAGTATAGATCTGCTGATCGAGCCCCTCTTCCCTCGAGCTGCTCGGCCTTTCATTGGGTTAAACCATCCGAACTACCTTCCTAGGGCGATCGCGCCTTTCTAGGACCTTCTCATTCGCGGGCTCTTCCCGGTCGCGGGTTATTTTACCGTTAGCCGATAATCCCGAGGGTAACAATAGTCCCCCCCAAAAATAGTCCAAAGCGAGTGTAGTGAGTTTTGGGCGTAAGCTATCGGTAAAATAACTAGCCTGCTTGTTTTCTGATTCTTCTCGTTGAGGCTTCTCGGACTATCATCTATTTCTCTTCCCGATCGTTTAGGCTTATTCCTCTTTCATCCCTCGCTTTAACCTCTGGGGCTGCTCCCATGTGGTGTTCTTTGGGCGGGAAACTGGCCGCCCTATCACATCAATGTCAAATCGTTCTCCACGTGTCCATCATCGCGGGCATTGATACTTCCCCTTCCCTTCTTCTTCCTCTTCCCCCCTTTTTTTTTCTTTTATTTTTTGATGTCTCTATGCCAGGGCTTTGCCTGCGCCGCTGAGGCCTTAGAAAGGATGCTTTTCATGCATGAGGATTGTATTGAGCTCACGCAGTCTGAAACGAAGTTGAAGGAGGAGGTAGCTCAACTTCAAGAGGAGCTTAAACGGAAAGAGGAGGAATTGAAGAAGGTGTCTAGAGAAGCTCGCACAGGGTCAGAGAAGGTAAAGAGGGACTTGCTCAAAGAGAAAAAGGCTCGGGAGGAGGCGGAGACAATTTCCGCGAGTTGGAGGAAAGCCTCGCTCGGGACTACTTGCCCCGAACTTCCTACGGGAAGCAGGTGGTCGAGTATTTCCATCACGGCTTTTGGGGATGTGTTCACCAGCTTCGGGTGGCTGGTATAGGCTACAAGTGGAAGCTCGATTGGCTAGACGTCGATCGGGCTCTTGTTGAGTGCCCCCCAGGAGGGTACCAACCCGACCCCATAGCTCGAGGAACTTCCGCCAACGTCGCTTCGGAGGAGATGATATCCACTCCTTCGAGTGGGGAGAGCGAGGATGCTCCCGACCCTTCTGAAAAGATCCCTGAACCCGTTGCCGAGGGTCCTCCACCTGCACCCGAGCAGACGATCCCGAGTGAAGCGGCCGAGGAGGTTCCTAAAGCTACCTCACAGGAAGAAGAACATCTCGCCTCAGTGGTCGGGTCGGTAGTTGCTGAGATTGAAGCAGGTGTCGGGGAGTTAAATCAGGCCAGTTCGGCCGCTCCCCCATAAAAGTTTCCCTCTGTTTTCCTGAATTATTTTCCTTTTGTTTTGTAAGCTTTACTACTATGTCTCTCTTTCTCGAACAATATTGTAATATGTCCTTTCCTCTCTGACTCTATTATCCTAATCGAATGTTTTCACTCGGCTTATCATATTTGTTTCTGTTATCCTTAGGTTCTGTACCAAAATCTTTTCCACGTGCATTTATAAATCTCCTTCGTTTTTTTCTTTTCTCCACTTTCTTCCACTTATAAGATGAAAGTGCCATGTAACCCAGAATCTTCCTCACGCTGATGTTCTGCCGAACACCCTCATGGTCGCGTTGTCCTTGTTCTTCTCGGGCACCGTCTTCGCGTATCCCGTTATTTGCGTTATTTGCTCAAGCATCTTTTAGGACGTTAACCAACGGTTCTCTTTACTCCCGTGTTCCATGTTCCTTCATTTAAACTTTTGAATTCCTTCAAGACCCAATCCTTATAACTGTCCGCCTTATACGGACTTATCTTCCTTATAAAATCGGTTTTGGTTAGTCCTTCTTCTCTTCTCAAGACTTATTGAACCTACTTCCTTCAGGTTATTTCATCTATCCAGCCTGTTTTTTCACAGCTTACACCCTCGTTTTCTCCTCACCTTCCGTACTCCGCCTATTTTGCCCAGCTTGCTAACGTCCTCAAGGATGGCACACTCCCAACTTAGGAGGAACCATCTTTCAGACCCTCCGCCCCGCCCTCTTTGGGATTTATGGGAGGAGGCGGCGGGCTTTGCTCCAAACGAGAACGAGGATTTTCCGCGCCGGGAAGGCCAGGTCCTTGCGGCCCCCTCCTTGGAAAGACTTCACCCAGCCCCTCGTTTTCTTTTGGAGGCCGATGGTATCTCCTCCCGTCAATTCATGGAGGGTTTTCTGAAGCCTGATGAGAAGCGACATCTGGCGAGGCTTTCGGACTCGGATTTTTGGGATTGGTGGGCTTTAAGCGAGAGTCGGGTCAGTCACGCCGATCTTCACCTTTTAATTCATCTCTTACTTCATCTTTTCCTGACTTCCTTCATTAGTCCTATTCACTCTCTTGCGAGGGGCTTCGGCGCTGCACCCGACAACGTGATTTGCTTGAATACTACGAGGATGCTTGCACCCGATTGACAACCTTTTTAAGTGAAAAAGATCGGGAGATTGCTAGGTTGAAACTGTCTTTATCTAATTCCCGAACTGAAATCGAGGAACTTCGCTCGGGATCCGGCCATGAAGGGACCCGGGCAAGAGTCTCGGGGTACTTACGGCGAGTTTTTTCTCCTTCCCTGGGTGGGGTTTCGGGGGCACGACAGCGAAAAATCCCTGGTGTTCAAAGAGCTTTTACCCCCTCTCGTATGAGACATTTAGGCACTCCTTACGCTCGGGGGCCGAGGCCGTGAATTTCTCGTATTTTATTTTCACTATTTGTCTTTCTTTAGCGGCATTGTGGGTCGAGAGAATTTGTCAGTCTTTGTCACTCTCATTCTTCAGCATTCCTGGTCGTTTCTCTTTTCTTTACAATGGATGATGTTAGTTTTGCTTTTTCATTCAGACTTCTTCTTAATGGGAATCCTCCGCTAATCTTGTTTTTGTCCGTCGCCTTGATCGAGCTCTTTCCCGATGGAGAATTTTCATTAACCTTGTTTTCGCCCAAGGCCTTGATCGAGATCTTTCTCGATGGAGAATTTTCATTAACCTCGTTTTCGTACAAGGCCTTGATCGAGATCTTTCTCGATGGAGAATTTTCGTTAACCTCGTTTTCATACAAGGCCTTGATCGAGATCTTTCTCGATGGAGAATTTTCGTTAACCTCGTTTTCATACAAGGCCTTGATCGAGATCTTTCTCGATGGAGAATTTTCGTTAACCTCGTTTTCATACAAGGCCTTGATCGAGATCTTTCTCGATGGAGAATTTTCGTTAACCTCGTTTTCATACAAGGCCTTGATCGAGATCTTTCTCGATGGAGAATTTTCGTTAACCTTGTTTTCATACAAGGCCTTGATCGAGATCTTTCTCGATGGAGAATTTTCATTCAGCGAAATCAAACTTGTTATGTCCCAGATCTTGACTTATTTTGCAAAAACACAAATAATCCCCCTTCCAATGATATGTTCGAGAATAAGCAATCAACAGAATTACGCGAACTGAAAAGCAACGCAAATAACAGAATTGCACAAACTGAAAAGCAAAACAAATAACGTGTAATAGTAAGATAGGTGCTCGGTCTTTTAAGGATAGTATCTCCTTAAGTGCCGAGCATTGTGCGGTCTCTCCAACTTCTTCCCCTTCATGTCTTCTAGATAATAGGCGGCTTCTCCAATCTTCCTGATTACCTTGTAAGGTCCTTCATACTTCGGGTCGAGCTTCCCCCTCTCCCCTTTATGTTGTATTTCCTTCATGACGAGGTCACCTTCTTCGAACCTTTTCAGGCACACCTTTCGATTATACGCGCGAGTAATCTTTCTTTGGTATGCCGCCATCTTCACAGCGGCCTTCTCCCTTTCTTCCTCGATCAGGTCGAGTTCATCTGCTCGGAGTCGGTTGTTCTCTTCTTCTGAATATCCCATCACCCGAGCACTTCCTTGCCATACTTCAACTGGCAACACCGCTTCGCTTCCGTATACTAAGCTGAATGGGGTCTCCCGGGTCCCTACCCGGGGTGTCGTTCTATAGGACCAGAGCACGCTTTGCAATTCGTTGTACCAGGCTCTCTTCATCCCATCCAATCGGACCTTTAATGCCTGCACAAGGGTCCGATTCGTTACCTCCACTTGGCCGTTGCTCTGAGGATGGGCCACTGAGGTGAATGCTTGCTCGATTCCATAGCTGGCGCACCACTCTTTTAACTTGCGACCACTGAATTGTCTTCCGTTGTCGCTTATCAGCCTTCGCGGGATGCCAAATCGACATAATATATTTTTCCAGAGAAAGGAGATGACTGCTGCTTCTGTAATTCGAACCAATGCTTCAGCTTCGACCCATTTGGAGAAATAATCAACGGCTACTAGGAGGAATCTTTTCTGCGTAGCGTTTCCTTCGAACGGGCCGACTATATCTGAACCCCACTGATCGAACGGGCACGATGACACGATCGCCTTCATCATCTCTGCGGGGGCCCTTTGTAGATTTGCATGCTTTTGGCATCGATGACAGCCTCTCACTGTCCTGACCGAGTCTGCTTTCATAGTCGGCCAGAAGAATCCTGCCAGCGTAGCTTTGCGCGCTAGCGCCACCCCCCCGATGTGGCTCCCGCAGGTTCCTTCGTGAATGTCTACCAAAACCTCCTCGGATTCTTCCTTAGATAGGCACCTCAGTAGGGGGCCCGCGTAAGACCTTTTGAATAAGATTCCGTCTACAAGCGTGAAACGGCTTGCTCTCTTATGAGTCACTCGGGCTCGGATGTCGTCCTCTGGAAGTATTTTCTCATCCAAATATCGATAGATGTCATATCGCCAGTCCCCGGGGTCTATTTTCTCCATCGATTCTATCTGATGAATTTGTGGAGCCCGTTCGGTCCTAAGTCCTTCCTTGGGTGGGTTCAGCGCGCTAGCCCACTTGGCGAGACGGTCCGCCTTCTCGTTCTCCCTTCGGTTGATAAGTACTAACTTGAATTCCTCGAACTTTTCCTTCAGCTTTTGGAAAGCCTTTGCGTACTCGGCCAACCTTCCCTCCTTGATGGCAAAAATTCCTTCCGTCTGTTGGACCACCAGTTGCGAATCAGAATAAACGTCACTCGAGTCAATCCCATTCTGCCGGCCGTCCTCATTCCGAGGAGCAATGCTTCATACTCGGCCTCATTGTTAGATGCTCGGAAGTCTAGTCTCACGCCCAAGCTGGTTTCCTCTCCCCAGGGCGATATAATCACAAGTCCCACGCCATTCCCTTGTTGACAAGAGGACCCGTCCACGTAGATCTTCCACATCTCCGCTGGTCCTTCGTCCACCATCTCGACGATAAAGTCTGCCAAGGCTTGGGCCTTAATAGCCACCCGAGGTTTGAACTGTATATCGTACTCACCGAGCTCGGTCACCCACTTGATCGACCTTCCAGATATGTCTGGTCGAGTTACGATCGTTCCCAACGGGCTATTCGTTAACACCAATATCGGATGCGAGAGGAAATAAGGTCTTAACTTTCGCGCCGTGATCACCAATGCTAAGAGCAGCCTTTCTTGAGAAGAGTATCGGGCCTCTGCTCCCTTCAAGATGTGGCTAACGAAGTAGACCGGTTTCTGTACCTTGTCCTCTTCCCGAACCAGAACCGAGCTGACTGCCCGAGGAGTGGCGGAGAGATATACTGTGAGTTCTTCTGCGGGTTTGGGCTTGTTCAACACTGGCAGCTCCTTCAGATACTCCTTCAACTCTTGAAAGGCTTTCTCACAGTCGGGTGTCCACTCAAAGTCCTTAACCTTCCTTAGTACTTTGAAGAATGGCATGCTCCGCTCGGCCGACCGCGAGATAAATCGAGACAACGCCGTGATCCTTCCTGTCAATCGTTGAACGTCGTTGAGAGTCTTCGGGGACGTCATGTCTGTAATGGCTTTCACCTTGTCGGGATTGGCTTCGATTCCGATCTGGTTACCATGTATCCCAGGAACTTTCCCGATCTGACCCCGAACGTACATTTGGCTGGATTCAGCTTTAATCCGTATCTTCGGGCTGTGGAGAAGGTTTCGCGAATGTCTGCTGGAAAGCTGCTCTGGGTTTTGGACTTTATCAAGATGTCATCTACATAAACCTCCACGTTTCTTCCGATCTGATCTTTAAACACTCGGTCCATCAGCCTTTGGTACGTAGCCCCCGCATTCTTAAGCCCGAATGGCATAACCACATAGCAAAAGGTTCCCTCCGACGTAATGAAACTGACCTTAGGTTGGTCTTCTTCGGCCAACCCAATTTGATGATAACCTTGGAAGGCATCAAGGAAGCATAGCAGTTCATGTTCGGCTGTAGAATCCACCAATTGGTCGATCCGTGGCAGGGGATAGCAGTCTTTCGGGCATGCCTTGTTTAAGTCCCTAAAATCTACGCACATTCGCCACTTCCCACCCGGCTTGGGAACTAAAACGACATTTGAAAGCCAAGTCGGGAATTGGATTTCTCGAATGTATCATGCCTTAAGGAGATCTCCTACTTGTTCTTTCACTATTGCGTCCTTCTGGGCGCCTAAATGTCTCTTCTTCTGGAAAACAGGCCGGATGGTGTGGGAGATGTTCAGTCGGTGTTCCATCACCTCTCGGGGTATAACTGTTAATTCATTCGCGCTCCATGCGAACACATCCTGATTCTTTTTTAGTTGTATGACGAGATCCTCCTTTAACGCAGGAGGTAAGTCCCGGGCTATCTTAACCACGCCCGAAGGGGGTCGAATTATGACTTCTTCGGTTTCCTCCTCTGCGGCCAACCCCTGAGCCGCGTGTATGACGAAAGAGGTTCCATGGTTACGGGGGTGACCGTTTCGGCGACTCTTGAGGGATTTCAATTCAATCCTCACTTCTTCTACATAGCATTTGCGCGCTACCTTTCTGTCCCCGAGCACTTCCCCCACTTGATCTCCAACCGGGAATTTCATTTTTTGGTGAAGGGCTGAAGCTACGGCTGCGAACGAGCTCAAGGCCGGCCGGCCTAGTATGGCGTTATAAGAGGAGGACATATCAACCACCAAGAAAGAGGTGATCCTAGTTTTCTTCAATTTTCCCGACCCGAGGGTCAGGGGTAGTCGTATGAGTCCCACGGCCTCGATGGCGTGTCCGGTGAATCCGAACAAAGCTGTTTCTACTAGATCCATGTGATATTCTCCTAACTCCATTTGATCCATTGTCTCCTTGAATATAATGTTCACTGAGCTCCCATTATCTACGAACACTCTCCCTACATCGTGATTGGCTATTTCGGCCCGAATGACCAAGGCATCTTCATGAGTGTTATCTCCGCCATGGAAATCCTCCGGGCCGAACGATACGGTTGGTCCCGACCGCATTTTCCTTGGGGTTATCTCCCAGTTTTCCAACTTCCTCGCCTCAGCTTTTCGGGCCCTATTTGAGTCCCCTATCGCAGGTCCACCTGATATCATGTTAATCCGACGAGGCGGCACGTAAGGTTTCTCTGGCGTACGATCGCGCCCGCGGGTCTGCTTGCGGTCGTCTCGTGCCCACTCAACTTTGGCTTCCTTCCGTGGCTCGGCCTCCCTCCGCTCGGGAAATCGCTGATATCGTCCCGAGGGCCGTTGGTATCTTTCAGGGCGTCTGATATTCACCCAGGGTGGTACCCTGTTCATCTCCCTCCTAAATTCTTTCCCGGGATGTTTGTGGGGTGTGCTTCCTCCCCCTTCTACGAATTCTGCCCGAGCCTCGGGGTTGGTTTCCACCAATTTCTCGAGTTCATCGTTCAGGTGGAGACAGCTTTCTGTGGTATGGCCATACTCGCGATGAAATTCGCAGTATTCCCTGGAGACGGGATTTCTCGGTCCATCTCGACTCGAAAAAGGCCTTTTCAAGAAATATCGCCCTTCACACATCTCCAATGCCCTTGCTTTGCTTATTTTCCATCGGGTATTGTTGGCGGGGGCATGTCTTGGCTCCTCCCGTCTGGGGTTATCTTCCTTAAGGTTTTGCGGGCGGGTTAGCTCGCGGGCGATATCCACCGTCCCAATCGCCCTTTTCTTATCTGCCTTTTTGAAGCCGTGCGCCTCTTCCACCCGTACGTATTTTTCTACTCGAACTATCAGCTCCTCCACGGTGGTCGGATACTTCTTCACTAACGACCTGAAGAGATCTCCCTCTTTCAGCCCGTTATGAAAGGCTCCGATCAGCAGATCGGGCGTGGCTGAAGGTACTTCCATCATGACCTTGTTAAACCTTTTTAAATAGTCTCGCAGGTTCTCTTGATCACCTTGTCGCATGTTTAACAGGTTCACGGCAGAGCAGGGCCTTCTTCGACTGCTCGAGAACTGTCGGAGGAACGAACGGATAAAGTCTGCGAAGTTTCGGATCTCTCCTGCGGGTAGCATGGTAAACCACTGCTGGGCTCCCCGGCTAGCGTGGTGGCGAAGACCCGGCATTTGATTTCGTCTCCTAACTGATATAGCGCAGCGTTACCCTCGAAACTGGCTAGATGGTCCTCGGGTGGTCCCGAGCCGTCGTATTTGCTCATGTCGGGAAAACGAAAGTTACTCGGTAAAGGGGCTTGAGAAACTTCATCCGAAAAGGGGGATCCCCTTTGTACTGGAAGGGGTACCTTTGGGACGGCTAGTTCCTTCAGGGTTCGGATTTCGTCTTTCATACGCTCCCATTCGGCCGTTTGTTCCGCCGTTCTCTTTCTCTTTTCTGCCCGAAGGGCGTCGATCTCTGTCCTCAGCGTTCTCTCCTCGGCTTCTTTATCTTGTTCTTCGGTGTGTGGAACCTCCTTTTCCCTCCTCAATCGTTCGGCCTCCTCTTCCTCCGTTTCGTCGCATGGTGGTGAATTACAGCGGGTTTTTCGGGTCTTCTCCGCCCTCAACATCTCAACCTCGGCCCTTAACTTTCCAAGTTCCGCATCAAATGATTCTCTCAGCCTTCTCTCAATCTCCTCCGCCGTGAGTACCTCCTCTGTCGGTGGTGAATGGGGGTCGTTTGCAGAATCCATCATGAATTTTTATAGGAATATACGTTCCCACAGACGGCGCCAATGATGCGTTCTTCTGAAAACGACCTTGGCCTGACCCGGGAGTCGCGCGCCTCCTTCAAACTGACAACGAACACTTTGAACCTAACACTCGAAAAACCAGCGGAAACACGTTAGAGGGGGCCGGTGTGATTGCCGGCGACGCCCCTCCGATGCTTAAGTTAGTTTTTTTGGATCTCAAAGGAGTAAGACAGGTACTAGGATTAATGAAAATAGTTTTAATTTTAAGTGTGCATACCTGGGAATAATCCCACCGTCACCTTTTTATACTGACTCTGGATTTCGTTGCCCTGACCTAATCTCCCTCCCACCCGCGTTTTCCGCGGGCATCATGTGGGATCGTGGTCGTCCCACTCAGCCCACGTTCCTTCTTTCTCGTCTTCTTTCCGCGACTCTTTTTTCCCATTCTGGTCTTCTCTGGTCGGGCTTGTCACGTTGTCGGGTTCTAATCCCCTCGGACCTAACCTGCTCGAGCTAACTATTGCTCTTAGGGCTCGGGGCGAGTCGCCCCGACCAATCTTCTCGAGCTTCCACGGCCGTTCCCATCTCGATGGAGTTCTTCCCGTTCTTTCTTTCTTGTCTTTTTAGTATAGATCTGCTGATCGAGCCCCTCTTCCCTCGAGCTGCTCGGCCTTTCATTGGGTTAAACCATCCGAACTACCTTCCTAGGGCGATCGCGCCTTTCTAGGACCTTCTCATTCGCGGGCTCTTCCCGGTCGCGGGTTATTTTACCGTTAGCCGATAATCCCGAGGGTAACAGATTGCCTTGGAGATTGACGCTCGTATATTTTGTCTTTGTTGCACTGTCTAGTAAGTTTGCTTGGGTTAGGATGATCATTTGAGATGTACTTTGGCTAGTAATTTTTATTGTCTTAGGATGATCATTTGAGATTAGGATGATTTTAAGATTGATAGTCACTCTGTAATATTAGTGCTTTTTCGATTTGGCTAGTAATTTCGATTGCCTTGGGATGGTCATTTGAGACGGATTTGGCTACTAATTTTGCTTGCCTTAGGATGATGATTTGAGATTGACTTTTGGCTTGTAATTTTTCTTGCTTTAGGATGATCATTTCAGATTTAGTGCTGCAATGTTACTCTTTGTAATGAGATTCGTAATTTTGTCTGTGACTTGCCTGCCTTAGGATGATGATACTCATGTTGATTGAATGTTATCTTAAGAGGCTATTCGGAATGGCTACTCACACTCCCATATGCATCTTCTTCAAAACTGTGGTGGAAGCTACTGCCTTTGCTGCTGTGATTACCTTGACGTTAGAATCAAGTGACCATTGGGCTGTAATAACCGGGTTCATCCTCATAATGGAGTCGACTCTCAAAAATCTAGGTATAATATATATACATATATATGTATCTATAGTGATTTTTAGCCTGTGGGTAACAGCTATATATTTCTATTTCTGATCTAGGTATAATATATGTATGTATACGTAATGTGATTATATTCGGTTTATGAAGTCACTTGATGCCCATTTCCGAGTAGCTTAGTCTTCAAAAGCCAGTGTTACCATTTCTTGTCTTTCATCAATTCTATTTGCTGCTTGGGTTAAAACATTGGAAACTGACATAGAATCTTGAGTTTTTCATAATCATATATATATATATATATATATATATATTTTTTATTTCATGGTTTATGTATTTCAGTTGATCAATTACTGGCGATCCAGCAGCCGACTTAGGAATTAGGAGCTGAAGGTGGGTGGAGGTTGGCTTGCTGGTGCCAATTTCTGCTTTTTTTTTTGTTGACCTGAACGTGTTTCCATTTCTTGAAATTGAATGATTTTTCAAGATCCATTCAACTGTTTCTGTTGAAATTTTAATGTCCAAACGTTGATATCAAAATCGTATGAAGGTAACTAGGAAAGCCTTAGGATTGCTGATTTGCTTCACCTCAGCAGCATTTATGGGTCCAAGCTTTTTACCAGTCAAATGACTGAGTTTCGCCTGATAAAAATAAGAACAGGGAGAATTAATTTGTAAAATTTTTGCCACCACAAGATTACAACCATCTGAATTTCCCTCTGTTATCTTGAGAAAATAAGAACGTTCGAAATTTTACAGATGATTGAATAATGCTTACAACATCATGCATAACAACCCCAAAGGACACTACTTAAACCCCCTTCACAGGTAAGCGACTATTGGAATATAAATTTTTGTGACAAGTAGTGAGAAATCAATTCCACCTTCTGCTCTGTAGACATGTTATAGAGCCTACAAGAAAAGGCAAAATTGTGGAATCACAAAGGCAAACATATCTAAACGTCATACAGGCCACTGTTCGAAGGAGCCCAACTCAAATTGAGAGAAAGGCAACGAGATGCTTTGTTTCATATTTACCATACTACATGCTTAACAACACATGCACAATAATGAGGCGATGAATGATCAAGCTCAATGAATCGGAGACCCAACACTCCATATCACCAGCATGAGATAAGAAAGTCATCGAACAACAACTAAAAAAACAATGCACGTAAATTTTATACATCGTATACTATAGACATACATTGTAGTTGTATTTTCACTTCGCTCGGAACCTCCTCCGAAAATCTGATTTCACTTGTTTGCTGTTAATCAATAATGGCATTCATTTGCTTTCATGTTTATATAATGACCAAAACGTCGACAAGATTTTCACAGAGACAGCATCAAACAGAGACTGCTCAATGACAAGAATCTGTGCCCCATTTTGCAAAGTTCAGGAGTTGAGAACTCTGATCGATCTGTCTTCAAGAAAAGGATTATAATTTTTATTTTCTTTAACTGTAATAAAAACGGTCAATCATCGGCGTTGACTCCTTGAGAGACAACGATGGGACTCCTCACCGTGTGATTGCCGCCGTTCTCTTCAACCCAAGTGATCGAACCATGCCCAACGAAAGACTCACTGCTGCTCCTAAACCTAATCGTCAGGCTATAGCTCTGCATCTCATACGTCTTTCAAACACCAACACCTCCGGCGAAACCCTAACCGTCGAACCAGTCGGTTCAACCACTTCCGCCCCGTACCTAACCCCCCCCCCCCCTACATTGGTCAGCGTCCTCCTAAACCTCCGCGTAATCCTCGTCCCGTTCTTCCTCACGTCGTAGATCGCAATAAACGACGGATAGCTCAAATCCGAGCTCGCCTCTGAGCAGTTTCCGTAGTGGCTCGACCTTACGATGGTCCGTCTCTGCTCCTTCGTGTAGCCCATTGAGCAGACAAGGTTCGCAAAGTCACGTGGGCCCGCATTGTACACGAGCCCCGGGTCGAGCGCTCGGTTCGGGTCGACGTGGCCCGAACCGATCCCGAGCGGAGTGGCGGCCTCGTAGTCGAAGCCCATGTCCTTGATGGGCTGACCCGTGTTGTCCAGCGGGTTCGCGGTGGTCATCATCGCGGACTGTATGGAAGACGGGCTCCATGTGGGGTGGGCCCCCTTCAGTAGGGCCGCGATCCCCGAGACGTGTGGGCAGGCCATGGACGTGCCGAACAGGAGGGCGTAGTCTGTTCCTAAAAAGACGTTTCTTACCACATCGACCAATGGGGATTGCGGGCTGTAGGCGGCTGGATCAAGACGCCCGGGGCCATGATGTCGGGCTTTAGTATGCCGGGGTAGGCCCGGCCTGGTCCGCGAGATGACGAGCCCGATAGGGCCGGTGCGGGCCGCGGCTCGACGCACAAGATGGTCTTTTGGAACTCGATGCTCGCGGTGGGTCGTTCTGCTGATGACGCGTATTCGATCACTTCCTTAGCCTGCGACGGCGCGATTACGACTCCGGGTAAGGGAAACGAGGTCGACCGGAGTACGCTCGCGTCCTCCGAGACGATGATGACGGCCTGAATCTCGGTCAGCGACAGATCGTTCATCAGGGAGAAGATGTCGATGCTCGAGTCTTCTTCGTCGGTTATGTTGCACACGACGATGCTCCTGTAGGGCGCTTGGTTGAGCAAATCGACCGAGCTGCACGTCGAGAGGGTCTCGTTGTAGGCGAGGGGGAGTTCCTCACGATGGCCCGGCCCGGGAACATGGTCCAGCCCGTGATGGCCCGCCCGTTACCGAGCGTTAGGGTGCCAGCGAACCAACGATCGACGGTCCCCGATGCGACAACGAAGACCCAAGGGATACCCTCGAGAAGGGTCGCGAAGCTGGGCCCGCCGACACCGACACGAGGATCCCTTTCTCCCGGGCCCCGAAGCCCGCTATCGCTATGGGATTTTCGTACAAAACCCGCCTTCGGTAGCTGAGGGAGATCGACAGGACGTCCACCCCGTCGGCCACGGCTTGGTCTATGGCGGCCACCGCATCCGCCTCGTAGCCCCCTCGTTCCAGAGCACCTTGTAGGCGGCCAGGCAGGCCCGGGGGGCCATTCCGCAGGCCGTCCCGGGGGCGTATCCGAAGAACGAGACGTCCTCGACGTAGTTTCCGGCGGCGGTCGAAGCCACGTGGGTTCCGTGCCCGTCGTCATCTCGGGCCGAGTTCATGGTGATGATGACGCCCGGGTTGGAGGCCCGGACGGCCTCGTTGAAGTATCGGGTGTAAGTATATTTATATGCTACACGTAATTCAAACAAATATAATCCATGATCTTTAAACAACACAATTCTCATGATATACATGATAATAAATAATAAACACTAACCTTGATTCATCTTGACGATTCGAGAAGACGTAAGTCGCGTTTCTCTCCCTTTACTCTCTTTAATATATTTTCTGATGGATGAAGAATATGATAAGATAGTGTGGAGAGAGGACCGACCTAATCTATTTATAGAGTTACATTCCATCAATGTAGTGGGTAGTTAATCTCTTTAGACCAATAGGAATAAAGCCCATTAATTAATTATTAAACCTTATTAAATAAATGGGTCATAACGTGGGTCATAACTTACATTCTCCCACTTGGCCCGCGTAATATAACTTCGGTTTAATAATCATAATTTCGTAATATGCATATTTCTTTTAGCTAAATTCCGTCATAAATTGATCATTCCTTTCATCGCTATTAAGCTTAAAGCTAACAAGGATCATAGCGGTCGTATGCCATTGTAACGACACAGTCCCTTCCATGTATCACGGTATCAGCTCTACACTCAACATGATCTTAATGAGATATATCGTAACGGTCCACATTATTGTCTTAGGTACAGACTCATCCTGTTGTGCTAATTCTTTAGCGTATATATACAATCGATAACTAAAACCAGGATGCATTTATTGTCAGAAACATAATATTGAGCTCAGAGTGTCAATATAAAGTCATAAATAAGAAAACATAAAACCACAATAACATCAATTAGGGCCTTTCATAATGCCCATCCTTTCAACATGTTCATTAAATAATTTTGGTGGTAATCCTTTCGTCAGTGGATCTGCAAATAAGCTTGGTGCTGATGTGCTCGATTGACACTCGTTGTTTCTGAACTTCTTCTTTAACGGCAAATTATTTTTTCTCCATACGCTTAGCACCCTTTGAATACTTGTCGTTTTTAGAGAAGAACACTGCTGCGGAATTGTCACAATAAATTTTAAGCGGCCTGGCTATACTGTCGACTGTGCCAAGACCAGAAATAAAATTCCGCAGCCACAATCCTTGAACTGTAACCTCAAAACATGCTACAAATTCAGCTTCCATTGTTGATGCAGCAATAACAGACTGCTTCGAACTTTTCCATGAGATTGCCCCCAGCTAATAGGAACAAATAGCCGAATGTTGACTTTCTTGTATCAACACATCTAGCATAATCTGAATCTGAATAGCCGATAACTTCCAAGAGATTTGATCTTCTGTACTTGAGCATGTGATCTTTTGTTCCTTGCAGATACCTTAAGACTTTCTTTGCAGCTTTCCAATGATCCATTCCTGGGTTACTTTGATATCTGCCCAACATCCCGACAGCGAAACTAATGTCGGGTCTAGTACACGTTTGAGCATACATTAGACTGCCAACGACAGATGCATAAGGAATCCGTTCCATTTCTTTACGTTAATTCATTCTTTGGACATTGCATAAGGCTGAATTTGTCCCCTTTCTGAATTGGTGCAACACTTGATGAGCACTTTTCCATATTAAATCTTTCAAGAACCTTATTAATATATGCTTTCTGAGACAATCCCAACAATCCATGTGATCTATCACGGTATATTTCAATACCTATCACAAAGGATGCCTCACCCATATCTTTCATTTCGAAGTTCTTAGATAGGAAACTTTTAGTCTCATGTAGTAAGCATAAGTCATTAGTAGCGAGCAAAATGTCATCAACATACAGAATTAATATTATAAACTTGCTCCCACTGATCTTCAGATATATACATCTATCAACGATGTTTTCTTTAAATCCGAAGGAGGTAATGGTATCATTAAATTTCAAGTACCATTGCCGTGAAGCTTGTTTCAGTCCGTATATCGACTTCTTAAGTTTACACACCATACGTTCTTTTCCTTTAATAGCGAAACCTTCAGGTTGGTCCATATAAACTTCCTCTTCTAAATCTCCATTGAGAAATGCGGTTTTCACATCCATTTGATGAAGCTCTAAGTCATAATGAGCTACCAATGCCATGATAATTCTAAACGAGTCCTTCTTTGAAACAGGTGAAAATGTCTCTTTATAATCAACGCCGTCTTTCTGGGTAAATCCCTTCGCAACAAGTCTAGCTTTATGACGTTCTATATTGCCATTAGAGTCGAGTTTGGTCTTAAAGACCCATTTACACCCAACTCTTTTACAACCTTCAGGCAATTCAACGAGATCCCAGACGTCATTATTGATTTTAATTCGTCTTTCATGGCGTCGAACCATTTAACAGAATCATTACTTTCCATGGCCTGTGAAAACGAAACTGGATCATCATTTATTCCTAAGTCAACTTCTGACTCTTGTAGATATACCACATAATCATTAGAGATAGCAGATCGTCTTTCTCTTTCTGATCTTCTTAATTGTGGTTCATTCACGATAGGTTCTTCAGGTATGATTTCATTATGGGCTGTTTCAACATTTATGTGTTGTTCCTGTGCGGGATTTTGAATGACTGCTGGAACGACAGCTTGAGTAGAAGTTAAAGGTATGGGGATCTCCACGCTAACTTCGTGACTATCCACTTTACGTGGTTCAACACTTCCACTAATTTCACCATTTTCGATGAGCCGTGCATTTCCAGTTCTAATAATTCTCGTACTATGGTCGTTCTTGCATCAAATTTTCTTTCATGTGGATTATAAATTTTTATTTCTGCCTGGCAACCCCAAACGTGCAGGTGCCTTAAACTAGGTTTCCTTCCCGTCCACAGTTCAAAAGGAGTTTTTGAAACTGCCTTACTAGGAATCCTGTTTAATAAATAAACGGCAGTTTTCAAACAATACATCCACAACGATGTGGGCAAAGATGAGCAACTTAACATGCTCCTAACCATATCCATTAATCTACGATTTCGTCTTTCTGCAACACCATTTTGTTCAGGTGTTCCTGGCATCGTGTATTGAGCACATATGCCATTCTTTTCGAGGAATTTTGCGAACGGACCTGGATATTGTCCGCTCTCATTATATTTTCCGTAATATTCGCCACCTCGGTCAGATCTGACGATTTTCACCTTTCTGTCTAATTGTCGCTCAACCTCGGTAATAAACACTTCTAATGCGTTTAGCGATTGAGACTTTTCATGCAATAAATAGACATAACTGTAACGCGAAAAGTCATCAATAAAGGTGATGAAATACTTTTCTCCACCAAAAGATGGAACATCAAAAGGTCCGGAAATGTCAGTGTGTATAATTTCTAAGAGCTGCGTACTTCTTGTGGCTTTACCTTTATTTGTGTGTTTTGTGTGTTTTCCTTAATACAATCCACACATATACCGAGATCAGTAAAATCCAAGTCTGAAAGGATTTCATTCTTTACGAGTCTCTGTATTCTTTCTTTGGAAATGTGACCCAATCATTTATGCCACAGATATGCTGAATTTTTCAATAATCCACGTTTCATGCCAACATTATGATGCGAGATAATATGAGTCTCAGCGAAGTCATTATCGAGGTTTAATTTATATAAATCATCACGAAGCACACCGGAACCGTAAAAAATATTATTTTTATATAAACTGAAACATCCATTACCAAACTTAAACGTAAAACCAGCAGAATCAAGTTTTGATAAAGAAACTAAGTTACGGGAAATAGAAGGAACATAAAAAGTCTGAAAAAGATCTAAATGATGTCCAGTACTTAAAATTAAACGATAAGTTCCGATTGCTTCAATTGATGCCTTGACTCGATTCCCATCTTTCATTTGGGCTTATGATTTGGGTCGTAAGGAATCCCTGCATCGTATTAGTAACGTGAATTGTACTGCCAGAATCAATCCACCAAGTATTACGAGGAACTTCAGTTAAGTTTGATTCGAAACATACGAAAGAATTAAGCGTACCTTTTCTTTCGAACCATGCCTTACGTTTCAGGCAATCCTTCTTATGGTGTCCTGATTTTCCACAGAACCCACATTCATTACTCTTCAGTTCCTTCTTGCGGATTTTGAAAGAAGACGCATTAACCTTCAATGGTCCCTTTCCCTTTTCCTTCGGCTTTCCAGTTTTCTTGCCAGCTCCTTGACGGCCAATGAGATTAATAGAATGAGCTCCCTGTTTGTTCAACCTCGCCCCTCTTGAATCAGTAACGTCTGCAGTTCTGTCACATTCCATTTATCCTTTATTGTGTTATAATTAATTTGGAATGGACCGTACTGAGGAGGTAAGGAGTTCATAATGAACGTCACAAGAAAACTCTCTTCCACTTTCATTCCCATGGACCCGAGTTTTGCCGCTAAGTTGATCATTTCAGTAACGTGCTCGTGCATTGTACGTGACCCATCAAATTTCATTGTGGTCAGCGTACCCATCAGTGTCCCAGCTCTTGAGTTATCAGCAGTGTCAGAGTGGGCCATACTTTGGACAGATTCCAAAAATTCCTTAGCACTTTCAGTTTTTGGAATTGTTGACTTGATGCTCTCCGATATAGTCATTCGCAGAAACATAAGGCTTAATCTGTTCGATCTTTCCCAGTCATCATGGAAAGCTTTTTGCTCATCAGTGCTGTCATCAGTAATATCATCGGGCTTAGGATACATTAATGCCGAATCAAGGTTCAGAACACCTAGGTGAAACTGAACCTGCTCAGACCAATCATTATGATTCAGCCCGTTGAATTTGACAACTGACGAGGCCTGCGAGTTAAGAGAGACAGGAGCGAAAGCTGCAAATAGATACAATAATGCTCATTGTTAGTGCTTTGAGAAAATAAGATTGTAATATAGATTCAGATATTGTAAATGCCCATCGAGGTTCTCCTTTGGGTGATCCAACAGCGCACAAAATAATTTGATGCATAAATAATTAGATACTTAATTTGGTAAATTTTGTAATTTTGACACGTTAGGCGCCTTTGGACGCACTTAACACATCGAATGAAATATATCACCTTTACGTCATTAGCTATAAAACAGCGACCAGCCTTTGGGCGGTACTTAATATTTTATTTGCTAATGAACACCTCTCGTGAGATTTTCGTTAAGTCATTGCATTAATAGCATCTATTAATCACGAGTAATTGAGGATTAATTATATCTCGAAACCTTACTAATTTGACCACCTTAGTGACTAACAAATTATACATAATTGAGATATAATTCATAAAGCAGCGGAATAATATAATTTATATAGTTCAGGTGCCCCTAGGTAGTTCTCTTAAAATTTGGGACTAATCTGTAATTCTAAAACTGCTTCAGGGACTAACTTATCGTCATCTAACTGTTCGGGGACTAATCAGTCACTACCAGTGTTTTAAAAAGCGATAGTTCGCGCGCATCAACGCGCACTTTTGCGTAATTCTACAACAAAACGCGACGAAGCGTTAAAAAAAAGCGTTTACCGGAGTTTGTGACGGATAATCCGTCGCCAAAAAGGAAAAAGAAATAAAAATTACTTGTTCGACGGAAATTCCGTCAGTAGCAGGACATAATTAATGCGAGAGAGTCAGAGTGTCAGAGATGTTATTGTGGGGTTGCCTTTTGTGACGTGGCTAATGTATTTTTATTTTATTTTTTCATTTTTTTATAAGTTTTAAATTTACCTCCACCAAAACATAAAAAGGGATAATCTTAATGTAATATACGTGATAAAAATAAATAAATTCATCTAATTTATTCTTTATTTAACAACGATCAAAATGACATGCATATTTTATATTTTTATATATCAAAACAATATATTTTTTAGTTAGTTTCTAAAATTTTATCACATATCTTTTATTTTTAGTGTTGAGGGTGAAATTAGATTTAAAAATACAATCTTATATACATGACTTGTTTAATATTTGTTATTATTTCGAATATATACTATTCGATTTTAAATATATTAGTGAACCCAAATTTTATATAAAACTTACTGAATAATGTGTTTATGGTTAATAATTTGTTATAAATTATGTTTCTTAACGTAATAAATGGCTTGTCCGAAATACTCACGCAATACGCTACGCTATTTACGCTACACGCTATCTGAACTGAAACGGGTCGTGTTGCGCTATGCGCGTTTTAAAACACTGGTCACTACAGTATATTCAGAGACTAATCTATAATTTTCTAATTTCCAGGAATCTAACTGTAATTATTCCCATACTTTGTCAAGTAATGCCAAAGTAATTCACGTGGCAGTTATATGCCATCACAAAAACTTCCAATAGCAAACACTAAGTCAAACATGTTAGTAGTCATTCCACACTACATTGAAAGTTATAGACTATTTCGGCTAAATATAGCAAATAAAGACAGTCAAAAGGAAAAAACAATCGTGGTCACTATCAAAAGGAAATTTATATTCCCTATAAACTTGCATTAATAAACTACTTAGACCACGTCACATGGCATTCAACATTTATATTCAAAACTTCAAAATTTATTCGGCTTGATTCAGTAAATAACGAAACAGTCAAAAGAGTAATCATTAGAACAATTTATTTCGCATATTCATACATAACACGGTAAAAACAATTTACGCAACCGTCATACGAGAATCATGTAACATCATAATTCATACTCGTGAATATTTCTGCTTCATCGTGCTTGATTCAAGTGAGCATGCGAAATTAAAGTCATGATTGTTCATAAAAAATAAAGCCGTAAAACAAATGTTTGATCATTATTCATGTTATCATAACCGCTCAAGCAGCATACGCATATAATAACTCAACAGTAAATTACTAGTCATATGCAAAGGCTTTATAAGACGATAATGATTAAACTCATATCACGATTGCAGACATGAAATTCATATATAAAAGAGAATCATGTGTTTACAACGAAGCTCTGATACCAACTGTAAGTATATTTATATGCTACACGTAATTCAAACAAACATAATCCATGATCTTTAAACAACACAATTCTCATTATATACATGATAATATATAATCAACACTAACCTTGATTCATCTTGACGATTCGAGAAGACGTAAGTCGCGTTTCTCTCCCTGGACTCTCTTTAATATATTTTCTGATGGATGAAGAATATGATAAGATAGTGTGGAGAGAGGACCGACCTAATCTATTTATAGAGTTACATTCCATCAATGTAGTGGGTTGTTAATCTCTTTAGACCAATAGGAATAAAGCTCATTAATTAGTTATTAAACCTTATTAAGTAAATGGTCATAACGTGGGTCATAACTTACATCGGGCCCCGATGAGCTTCCTGTTGCACAGCATCGCGTTAAACTCTTCGCCCGCCTGGCAGATTCCCGTCCACCTCTTCGGGACGGGGCCCATCCCGATATCCCTCAAGCTCGGGCTCTCGGGCCATATCCCTATGTCGACGACTCCGATGATGACGTCCTTGCCGTACTGCAACGCGGGCCAGAGGCCCGAGGCTGCGTTGAGGGAGAGGAACTCGGGCGTGTGGGTGGTGGAAGGAGTGATGACATCATCGAGGTAAGATGAGATGAAGCCAGGCGAGGCCCTGAGTGACTCCACCTCGCTCTTGCATAACAACGCGCTGAAACCATGGAAGGCATTGTCGTATGTGTAGATGAGCTTGGGCTTCTTTTCATTAATATAGTTGTCAGCGTCGCCAGTGAGGGATGGCCTCTGGGCCGATCCGAGGATGGAGCTGTACCAGTAATGGTGGTTGGTAAACGCTTTGGCATCGACGACTTGTCCATGTGAACTATGTAAGTGGATCTGTGTTCCTCCGACGAGGAAGGAAACAACGGAAGACAACAACAGGACAAGATCAGTAGTAGCAACGGAGGAGACACAGACACTACTAAGCTAAGCTGCTGCATTATCACAATTATTATTTTTTAATTTCACGATTGTGACGAAGGGAAAGAAGGACTTTTAGTGCAACGGATCTGTGATGGGTTGGTTTATTTTGCTCAATTATTAGACCTTATCTAGTTGGTTAAACAGTGGCTCATTTGAATATATATTATATGCTTTTTATATTATAAGAAAATACAAATTAAGTATGGTTATGCAAGTTGCAACCTTTTGGTAAGACCGATGTGGATTTGATTGTAAGCAAGGTTTTAATAACCGGACTGGACCGGCTGGTTCCGACCGGAAACCTGTGAGCCGGTCGGAATTCCGGTCCGATTCATGATTTATTTAAAAAAAATAAAAAATTAAAGAAATAGGATAGCTACTTAAAAAATGGGGAATTTTACATATATTCGGTTGGGTCTAGTGGAAAAGTGCTTGAAGAAAATGTTCTTGGACTTGGAATCAATTCTATTCAAGCACCTATATATTTTTCTTTTATTTAATTTTAACCTCAATTTATAAATTTAATTTCTTAAATCTCATATTAAATTAACCACCAATATTTTTTATGTATTTAATTTTGTCCCTAATTCATAACATCCTAGTTCGAAAAAACATACATGAAAACAAATATTTCTAGTACTGTCAAAACGGGGCATGGGCCAGCGGGTAGGCCCGCCCCGCCCCACCAAAGTGGCGGGGCGAGCTGCGGGTAGAAAATATATAATTATATTATATAATAGATTTACTAATAAATTATATTGATTTTTATGTTTTTGAATTATGATTTATACTTTAATAACATAAAAAATTAATATTAAAGAAGTTGATTAAATTAGATATATTTTTCAGTTTGAAATCTTCATTGTTATATTTTTTTCCCATTTTGTTATTATTTTCTTTTTTTTTAATTTTTTAAAACTGGCGAGCTAAGCCCGCCAAGCCCGCTACCTGCCTATAGGCGGGGCGGGCCTTCATTTTACAGGTCCGCCACTAGGCGGGCTTGCCCGCCCCCGCCCCCATGTGGCGGGCTATGGGCCGGCCCGTTTGACAGTACTATATATTTCTTAATTTTTTAATTCATATGAAAATATATATATTTATTATGTTTAAATATACCAATTTTACTCCGTTTTGATTCCGGTGTTATACCTGTTAAACCACAAAATCTTAAACCGCTAAAATTTCCAGTTCGGTTTGAAAACCCGATTTCAGAATCATGATTGTAAGTTGGTAGATGCGCATTCAAGTACATTAATTTGCTCTGCCGGCGTATACAACGCGTTGTGGGTACGTCAGCATTCAAGTAGGTAGATCATATATATATATATATATATATATATATTAGTAATTTAAAAAATATTTTTAACGGGCTGGCCGCCCTGCCTCACCAAAGCCGGCGGCTCGTGTGGGCCCGCCCTATTGCGGGCCTGAAAAATGACAAGCTTGAGCCTTAGGCCAACTTAACAGATCTATTTATTGCTTAACGAATGCAAATGGTAAATAATATAACTAAGGGTCATTTTCATTTCAGGCCCTCTCATAAGTATCATTTAGGATTCAGGCCCTCTTTGAAAAATGTTTAGTTTTAAGAAACCGTTTTCTGCAGTACCACTTCATTGCTCTGACATACCAATATGTTGAAATTTTGTAACACAAACCATAATCCGGTACCGGTTTATGATCATTTGATACCAGATCATTTTCTGCAGTACCACTTCATTGCTCTGACATACCAGTATGTTAAAATTTGTAACACAAAACGATCATTCTATATTAGTTCATATATCTTTTGTACCACTTTTTTACACCTCACAAAATGGATCCTTTAACCTAAAAAATCTCAAACAGGGTGCTAGTAATACGAATTTAAACATTCGGATTAACAGTTTTGGTGTTGACACAACTGACTAATCATGTGAAAATCGGAGACCTAAAGCATCGGTTCATACTGAGGAATAAAAGCGGTACATATGTGACCGGACTGGTTTAAGTACTATACAGAATACCGATTGCAGATACCGGTCTTGAATAAGACTTCAGGAAGCATGATAGTACGCTATACCGGACTTCTGACAGATTAGACACTCAAGATAGGAGCATGCTAAAACAAAAAGGAAATTACAGACAATCAATGCAGTGCTGCAGGTCCAGAGTATAGACGAGGTCAACTAACGCAAATAAGGAATAAAGCAAAGTGACCGGATAGACTGCGGCACAAACTGGGCAGACCCATTTTGGGAAAGTCAATTAATGCACTGTTCAGAGTGAAGAGTCTATCTCACAACGGTTTGACTTTCAAACTCAAACATAAAAGGAGAGATGTAAGAAGAAGACCCAGCACTTCACCCAATTCTCATGATTTTACAACTTTGAAATCTCATCCTCAAAAAGACGATAATCGAGCAAGTCTCAAGTACTGTGAGGAGAGTGTAAAAGCAAGAGTGAAGTCTAAAGACATAAATGTTTTCTGATCTTAGTTTATGTTCCTCATTTCCAACGGACTGTAAAAAGCTGTTGAAGTAGGTGGATTGTTGTAAACGACTGCCTAGGTAACTTACTAGATTTGAGCTGAGATTCAGCTGGGTAGGTTGTACAAGGTTGTATAACTGAAGATCTAGTGAACCTTCCTTGCGAGGAAGAAGGGGAGACGTAGGAGATTTTAACTCCGAACTTCCAGAAACAAACCGGTCTCGCATACACACATACACACACTTACTCATTCACATATCGGTTTCAACCGCTCAGTATCATTTTCCGCACTTATACTGACTGGTCACTGATTGAATACTTGTCCTCGCATAGACAAACCGAAAAAGAGACAAGCGTTTATTCACCCCCCCTCTAAACGCATAAACCGATCCTAACAAGTGGTATCAGAGAGGGTTTACTCAATCATCAAACCGATAAAGATGAATACATCAAGCAAGCTGCCGATGTTCTCCCGTGAAAACTTCATGGAATGGAAAGTTCGCATGATGACCCATCTAGCTGCACAAAACGAAGATATGTGGGACGTCATCACAGATGGACCTCCAGAGCTAAAAAAGGTCAATACACTACATGCACAAGATAACACACAGCCGCAATTGATTGAAAAGGTAAAGAGTGAATGGACAGATACGGAGAAGAAACTGATAAATCTAGACAACGTCGCCAAGGACATTCTGTTCAAAACACTGGACACCGGAACATTCAGACAAGTGATGCTGTGCAAAACAGCAAAGGAGGTCTGGACAAAACTTTGTCAAATCTGTGAAGGAAACGAGTCTACGAGGGAAAACAAACTCATTGTTGCCATACAAAAGTACGATAGCGCAAAAATGAAATCGGGAGAGTCGATGACCGATTTCGAGGGCCGATTCATGAATATCATCAACGACCTCACAGCTCTTGGAAGGACGTTGGAAAACCGAGATGTTGCCATCAAAATCATGAAAGCCCTTCCTCGTGAGTGGGATGTGAAGACCATGGCTATGAGAGAATCAAATGATCTCAGCAAGATACAAGTTCATGACCTATTTGCTGACCTCAAGGCTTATGAGTTCGAACTACAAACGAGAATGGAAGAATCAGTTACAGAACAACCTGTCAAGGCATTCGTAGCACCAGAAACCTCAACTTCAAAAACATCAGAGGAACTGACTGATGAAGTCATGGCACTCTTCGTAAAGAGATTCGGAAAGTTCATGAAGAAAAACCGAAACAACAGTAAGGTAAGAGCTCTTCAAAAAATAAAACTGAAAGAACTGATGTCTCCTGTTTTAAATGTGGCAGGAAAGGACACTACGCGATTGACTGTCGTGTCTCAGAGAAAGAGAAGGAGAAAACCGGTGCCAAGTCGAAGAAGTATCAAAAGGCATTGGTGGCCAAAAGTGGAAAAACCTGGATGACTCTGACTCTGAAGAATCAGACAGCGATGAGTCAGATACCGACAGTGATCAGGAATCCCATGAATGTCTTATGGCCAATATGACAGACATTGAGGTATGTGATTCTGTATCAGACGATTTTACTAAGGAAGAGCTTCTTCAAGCTCTTCAAGAAATGGCTGATGAATATCAGAAGCTTTCTACTAGAATTAAACAGAAGGACAAAATCACATCAGTTGAACAAATTGTTAGTGATTTCAGTCAAAAAAGAGTTTTGACTGAGGAAGTTAGAGAACTTAGGAACGAGATAGTGTAGTTGAGGACTGAAAACGCTAAGCTAAATTCGATCGTGAAAACTTGGAACCAGTCTAAGAAGACAGTAGAAAGCATCCAGAGTAATCTGAAGGATAGCAATGATAGGATTGGACTAGGGTTTAAGGAAACCGAATCAGGTGAATCTCCAGCAAGAGAAAAGAGCATCGGCTGGATTAAGTTTGTCTCAGCTAGCTCGTCGCAAGCTAATAATACCGGCAACATACCTAACCCCCCCAGTCAGGATAAAGGAAGGATTTCAACATAATAAGAGATTACCAAAAAGGGTGTCTTTTCGAAACAGATCAATGTCAAGTAGGCATGAACATAGGGGGAATCAGGGGTATGACTATGGATATAGAAACTGGGATAGACAACACCAAAGACCTAGATTTGGAATGACTAGGACTAGAAACGTTAAATATCTTATAGACCCACAAACTGGTCGGACTGTTAAAGTCTTTCAGATCTGGGTTCCTAAGAATCTAATCTATACTGGACCCAAGTAAAACTGGGTACCAATGTATGTATATATATATATATATATATATATATTCTTATGTTTTTCAGGAATACATTGAGGAGCTGAACCGATCAGTATGGTATCTGGACAGTGGATGCTGTCAACACATGACAGGAAACGGAAGACTACTAAAGGAGCTTAGGGCACACACCGGACCGACAATTACCTTTGGAGATAACGGTAAAGGTAAAACAATAGGGAAGGGAGTGATTACTCACAGGAACCTTACCCTAAAAGAAGAACACCTAGTACAAAACCTTCATTATAACCTGATAAGTGTAAGTCAGCTCTGTGGAAATAATTACCTAATTTCTTTTGAAAAGGATAAATGCTTTGTTAAAGACAAAGTGAAACGCATACTGATAACCGGTCATAGGGTCGGGGGTACATATAGAGTCCAGTGGGGAGATCAATCGGTATCCATCCAAACTTGTCTAATAGCTCATAACTCCAAAAGTTGGCTGTGGCACAAACGTCTTAGTCACTTAAACTTTAAGACTATATCAGCTCTTAGGGAAAACAATCTAGTTAGAGGTCTACCTAATCTAAGGTTTTCAAAAGATAAACACTGTACAGCGTGTCAGTTAGGTAAACAAATTAGGTCAACTTTTAAGAGTAAAGGGAATATAGAGTCAAACTGGTGTCTAGACTTACTTCACATGGATCTATTTGGACCTATACCGGTAGTCAGTCTTGGTGGTGCTAAATACACACTCGTAGTTGTAGATGACTTCTCTAGGTACACTTGGGTAGTATTTTTAAAATCCAAGGATCAAACACCAGTCAATTTAATAAAACTCTTCAGAAGAATAGAAAATGAACAAAATGGTAACATAAACCGGATCCGTAGTGACCGAGGTACTGAATTTGTGAATCTTACGATAACCGAATTTCTTGAGAACCATGGTATACGCCATGAGTTATCTGCTGCTAGGACACCACAGCAGAATGGAGTTGCTGAAAGGAGAAACAGAACTCTCAAGGAAGCAGCCAGAACAATGTTGGCAGATGCAGACAATTCTCATAAATTCTGGGCAGAAGCTATCAATACCGCATGCTACACACAGAACCGGTCCATGATCTGCAAGAAACAGGGCAAAACACCTTACGAAGTATGGACCGGAAATGTTCCCACAATCAGTTACTAAGACATTTGGAAGCAAATGTTTCATCCACAACAATGGGAAAAATCAACTCTCAGCCTTTGATACAAGGGCTGAAAAGGGAATATTCCTTGGGTACTCTTCAGTCAGCAAAGCTTACCGGGTTTTCAACACTAAAACTCTATCGATTGAAGAATCAGCACACGTAGTCTTTGAAGAGTCAGAAATTGATAACCAAACTCCCCGTAATATCAATCGCCTAAGCAGTCAACTGGAGAGATCTCATCTTGAAGACGAAAGTGATGAAGAAAGGAATCAACCAGTCTTAGAGCTGACAGAGATACCTATTGTAGAAGAAACTAATGTTCAAAACGTGACCACCGAAATACCGATGGAACCAATGGAACCAATCAGCCCATACAATACCAGCCATGAAGTTGGCCCAGAAAGTGAAACCTATACAGGTATTCAAGGTATACCGGAGGAATCAATTGAGGGGGAACGCATCAAATGGAATCGCACGAAGCTAAATCATCCTCAGCAATTGATCATAGGAGACCCTGCTGCACCTATGAAAGCAAGGCGACAGACGAACCCAAATCTATTCAGTCATGCGTTCATATCACAGACCCAACCGCCAAAGGTCGATGAAGCTCTCAAGGATGACAACTGGATAGAAGCTATGCAAGAAGAACTAAACCAGTTTGAACGTAATCAAGTCTGGACTCTTGTTCCAAGGCCAACGCAAACTGTAATCGGTACGAAATGGGTATTCAAGAACAAGCTCAATGAGGATGGACTTGTCACTTGAAATAAGGCAAGACTGGTTGCTCATGGATACAGACAAGAAGAAGGAATCGACTATGATGAGACATTCGCACTGGTAGCAAGACTTGAGGCTATACGGATCTTCTTGGCATATGCAGCTTATAAGGACTTCAAAGTATATCAAATGGATGTCAAGAGTGCATTTCTAAACGGTACAATTTCTGAGGAAGTGTACGTTGCTCAACCACCCGGTTTCGAAAGCCATGAGTACCCTAACCATGTCTACCGTTTGAAGAAAGCTCTCGACGGACTAAAGCAAGCTCCAAGAGTGTGGTATGAAACTCTGTCGAAGTTTTTGACTGATCATCAGTTCACAATCGGAAGTGTTGATAAAACACTATTCAGGTTCACTAAGGGAGAACATCTGCTGATTGTTCAGATCTATGTCGATGACATTATCTTTGGATTAACAAGCTGTGTAAGCATTTTTCTAAAATGATGCAAGATCAGTTTGAGATGAGTATGATGGGTGAACTCACATTCTTTTTGGGACGTCAAGTAAGGCAAACAGAGCACGGCATATTCATAAGGGAGTTGCTCAAAACGGTATGGATAACTGTTCACAGGCCACAACGCCTATGAGTTCATCAATCAAATTAGACAAGGATGAAAATGGAGTATCAATTGAAGTTACCAAATATCGGGGGCTGATCGGATCACTACTATACCTTACTGCCAGCAGACCAGACATTATGTACAGTGCCTGTCTGTGCGCCCGGTTCCAGTCTGATCCAAAAGAAAGCCACTTCTCTACGGCAAAGCGCATCTTGAAGTACCTCAAAGGGACTGTAAACATTGGCCTATGGTATCCCAAAGATTCAAGCTTATCACTACATGGATATACAGATGCTGGCTATGCAGGCTGCAAAATCGACCGACGAAGTACCAGTGGCACATGTCAGTTCCTTGGTGACCGACTAATTTCTTGGTTAAGCAAGAAACAAACCTCCATAGCCACATCCACAGCTGAAGTAGAATATTTGGCGGCTGGAAGTTGTTGCTCACATATTCTTTGGATACAGCATCAACTGGAGGATTACGGGATTCAAGAGACAGACACTCCAATATTCTGTGACAATACAAGTGCAATCGCAATCACACAGAATCCGGTATTTCACTCTAGGACAAAGCACATCGAAAAAAGACATCACTTCATACGGGATCATGTGCTGAAGAAAATGTGCGCCTGGAACACATCTCAACCAATCTACAAGTTGCTGACATCCTAACCAAACCACTACCAGAAGCTAAGTTTCTCTTCTTTCGAAATGCTTTAGGTTTATTGGATCTATCCTAAGTCCTAGGCATAGAGTCAGGGGTGACATTGTTATATCACATTAATTAGTATAACTGGTGACCTAGACACTACAATAAATTGTGCAAATTGATGATCGTGATAAGCCTTTTATTCTTTTCAAATCAGTCATTTCCTTCATACTGGTCAAAATCCATTACTCCTATCAGTTTCGTCCAAAACTGATCCTCGTCACAAATATATATACAAAACTGAATTTTTTTTCGGTAACTACCTTCTTCATAAAACCGGGATTCCTTCTACAAAACGGTATTGATACCGGAATATTATCTAGACCAGTGACTGACCGTAATCGTTTTCATTAAATATGCGTCATCAATTGCACACATTCTATCATAACACTTTCGCAGGAACACTGACAACACGGCAGAGATATGATATCGCAGTCTATGAGAGAGGAAAAGCTAAGCGACAAGACGTCTTATGCATTTAATGCAAAGACACGCTTTATCCCGCTAAAAGGACTTAGTACTCATGCTCAATTGAAGACATTCCATCATTATCTCTCTCTCTCTCAAGCCAAATCATCTTCTTCTCTCCCAAATCTCTTCAACCTCTTTGCAGAAATCCTATTCTATTCTTAGAACAATGGCACCAGTACACAAAGAACTTACAAGAACGGCACTTCAAATCTACTTTGGCAACTGCAAGGAAACTGAACACGAAGAATTCCTTCCTATCCTCGAAGCTCTAATTCAAACCGGCCTTCAGACCTTCTTCAACTGCACTGCGGAATACTACACAGAGGCTCTGCATCAATTCTTCAACACCGTGGTAATTGTGGGAGACCGCTTCCAGTGTCTAATCAACGGTCATCAGTTTGATATCACGGAAGAATACTTCGCAGACCTCTTCAATCTGCCGACCTCCGGAGAAACCGTCATCAACGTCTCCGATGAAGTTAAGGAACGTCTCAAGCCCACGATGTCTTTAACGGGAGCCACGTTTAAAGACTCAAACAAACGAGTGGTTCTGAAACCAGAATACAGACTGCTTCACAATATCGTTGCCAAATCAATCTTGGGGAAGGCATGCTCGTTTGATATGCTCACGAGCGATAAGGTTCAGGCCATGGTGGCCATCTTGATTGGGATGAAGATCAACTGGTCTTCCGTGATTTTCTCGGTCCTGAAGGGAATACTGCCAGTTCGTGACAGGCAGATCAAGAATTTTGTGCCTCAACTGTCCTTTCTTCTCACGCACAAGATTGCAGATGTTGGCCCAGTTGAGTTGATTGGGTTTGTAAACTACATTTCCGCAGACACCATCCGCCAAATGGTGAGTACAGCCTCGCTTACGAAGAAACCAGCTAAATGCAAAGCTACTGAAGATCTGAATATCCCAAGCCCACCAAGAAGCCTACTGTTGACCATTCTCTGGCACCGCCAAAGAAGAAACCCACTGGTCGGGACGAGACCGATTCACGACCAACATCCTCGGCGCCCAAAAAGAAGAAGGTTGTCACTGACAAGCAGGTCCCCTCAAAATCCTCCAAGAAGAAACTGGTCTTGGCGTCTTCTTCCTCCTCTGAAGACACTCAGCCGCTTCAGAAAGTGCTCACCAAGCCAAGGACCCAGATGCCTAAAAAGAAGGTGAAGACCGGATCCGTCCCTTCTCAGGAACCGACACAATCTACACAACCTGTCCAGTCAGTTTCTGCAGCTACACCAACCATCACTGTCTCTCCACCTCTGGAGACAACTGGTTCGGTGGTCAGGACTGCCACATCACAAAGTGGTGTGAAGTTTCATGAACTAGCCCGAGGCTTCTCTTCTGACAAAGGAAATGGCAAAGCCATTGCTGTCCCTGAAGGCCAAGAGTCAGTCGACGAAACTGCCTGGATTCTCATCCATGAGGAGATCGATGAGAAGATTGATGATGACCTTCAAGCCTATGACGACTGGTTTGACTTCCGGTTCACCCCGTACAGCCACAAGATCTGGAAATCCAAAGGTCTCTCTGATCGACTCAAGCAGGCCAGAAAGACTGAAGGGAAGCTCATCAAGGCACTAGGCATTGAATCTACCAAGAGCCTGGTGAATAGACGAGAACTGTACCGGGTTAGTCTCCAAATGGCTCAACTGAAGGGTTATATTGAGCAGCGCAGGGAGAACTTTTAGCCAGAAGGACGAGATGCAGTGCATGAGCTCCAAATTCTAACTAGGCTGGAGGCAGAGCTGCAGAGTCTGCAGGCTTACTATGCTAAAGTGTGGGCAAAATTTCAGCCGGATGTTTCATCCTCCTCTGCTGCATCTGCTGCCAACCGGCTCGGCCTCTACGTCATTTGATCAATCGCCGGAGACCTCTCCCATGACCACAACCTTGGTCCTCGCGCCCATGCCATCGTCCTCTGTTCTACCAGGCCATGCATCTCTCCAACTGGTACAAAGCCCACTTCTTCATTCTTCATCCGAACCGGTTTGCGAGGAACGGTTGCTCTTCAGACAACCTATTCCGTCGTTCCCTGGCCATCTGTATCATTACCACTACCGATTCAGATTCCAGCCAGTTATACGCCGCCTCAGGGACTCCCTCAGACCCTCCTCAACTACCTCTACTTCTCACCTTTGATGGTGAAACTGGATCTTCCTCTCCCATCTCTCCAGACAATATCCAAACTATCTCGGCTACTTTGGCAGAACCCCAACCGGTAGAGGTCCAATCTGAGCAGGGAACCGACACCGAAGTTAGCACAACGACGGGACAGGGGATTCCCGTATCTACCATTATGACAGAGTCCATCGTTGTCTCCGCCAACCCGCAGCCGGAGAATACTCAGTCTTCAACTCCTCTACAGTCAGCTCCCCAGTCATCGTCGCAACCGACTGCATCTCCCAACACCGCATCAATACCGGTTGACATTATGGGCTCAACAAAAGAAATTTCCGTGGTCAAACAGACTTATCGCACAGTCTCTGTTCTCAGCAAGGCTATCAACGGCGACCGGCAGCATAATAATGAGCAGTTTCAAGCTCTCAAGGAAGATATCACCGGTCTCCGCTCTGATGTCTGTGCCGACCTGGTGGTCATCAAAGATCAGCTGACTGCCTTGACTCGGCTAATCACCCCGGTTATTGCCAAAAAGGGGGAAAGTACTGCAAGCGACAGCAGAAAACAGCAGCCTCCCAGTTCTAGCTCATCTGAGCCTCAGAAGTACTTATTCAAACTCTATGTCAAAACCAAAGATCCAAAACGAGCTGCAATTGAAGCTGCACTCATACCGGATGCAATCCTACAAAGACAGACTTCGGTTGTACCAGTCAGCGAAATCGGTCCAGTTGAAGTACAGTATGATGGCAGCAGGTTACGACATCTGGCCTGCAACCTGACAAAGGAACAGCTGGCTGATCTTAAGAGGTTACATGACATAAAGGAAGATGCATACAAGGATGATGCCAAGTTGAAGGAGGTAGAGCAGATATTTAAGAGCAAGGGATACAAATAGTTGTTGTTTGTATCAATTTCTCCTTGATATAAATGAAAACTTTTTCTGCTGCTAAGTTTTGTCAATCACCTAAAGGGGGAAATTGCTAGTAATACGAATTTAAACATTCAGATTAACAGTTTTGGTGTTGACACAACTGACTAATCATGTGAAAATTGGAGACCTAAAGCATCGGTTCATACTGAGGAATAAAAGCGGTACATATGTGACCGGAATGATTTAAGTACTATACAGAATACCGATTGCAGATACTGGTCTTAAATAAGACTTCAGGAAGCATGACCGGACTTCTGACAGATTGGACACTCAAGATAGGAGCATGCTAAAACAAAAAGGAAATTACAGACAATCAATGCAGTGCTGCAGGTCCAGAGTATAGGCGAGGTCAACTAACGCAAATAAGGAATAAAGCAAAGTGACAGGATAGACTGCGGCACAAACTGGTCAGACCCATTTTGGGAAAGTCAATTAATGCACTGTTCAGAGTGAAGAGTCTATCTCACAGCAGTTTGAATTTCAAACCTCAAGCATAAAAGGAGAGATGCAAGAAGAAGACCCAGCACTTCACCCAATTCTCATGATTTTACAACTTTGAAATCTCATCCTCAAAAAGACGATAATCGAGCAAGTCTCAAGTACTGTGAGGAGAGTGTAAAAGCAAGAGTGAAGTCTAAAGACATAACTGTTTTCTGATCTTAGTTTATGTTCCTCATTTCCAACGGACTGTAAAAAGCTGTTGAAGTAGGTGGATTGTTGTAAACGACTGCCTAGGTAACTCACTAGATTTGAGCTGAGATTCAGCTGGGTAGGTTGTACAAGGTTGTATAATTGAAGATCTAGTGAACCTTCCTTGCGAGGAAGAAGGGGAGACGTAGGAGATTTTAACTCCGAACTTCCATAAACAAACCGGTCTCGCATACACACATACACACACTTACTCATTCACATATCGGTTTCAACCGCTCAGTATCATTTTCCGCACTTATACTGACTGGTCACTGATTGAATACTTGTCCTCGCATAGACAAACCGAAAAAGAGACAAGCGTTTATTCACTCCCCTCTAAACGCATAAACCGATCCTAACACAGGGCCTGAATTCAAAATCAAATGAGGTCTGATTTCGAATTGACCCTATAACTAGGATATAAACGTGACGTTCTGCAAATATGGTTTTGTTTGCTTTTATCATTTATGGGTGCGAACTGTAAATAATTTAACTAAAGGGGACGTTCTGCAAATATTGTCTATTTGTGCTTTAAGGGTGCAAACTGTAAATAATTTAACTAAAAGGTACGTTCTGATAATATTGATTATTTGGAGGATGCATAGTGTCATATATCAGGAGAATGTAATATCTACGTAGACCGACGGTGGAGTGATTCGTTGCAACTTGCAAAGTCTTAAGCTACTTAAGCTTTAAGATTCTTTGAACATCATCCTATCAATCAATTCACAAGGCGCCGGCGATCGATCGATAGCCCAATTCAACGTCATTTCTTGCTCAGAAGCAAGAAATTAGATAAGATTATGTGGGTGGAGGTGGTGTGCGGTTTTGTTCTCTTTCGCGCCGTAAAGCGCTACTTCTTCCCCTCGTCGTGCGGAGACGACGCCCCATTTTCCAATGCCCTCTTTGATGTAGCCGAAAGGTCAGCTATTTCTTCTTTTCTTTTTGTGTATAATCTCGTTATAGCATATGCGTATAATCGATTTCTATAGGGTGGGATTGGGTCGATTTATTTGCTCATCGTTTTTAGGCTCGTAAAGGTTATCATGGAAGTAAGGTCTACGTGGGTCTTCGAATTCCTGACCATGATTCGGCTTCTCCTCAGAATATCGATGTTCTTCTCATCAATTCACGGTGGTTCTTTTTTTTTTGTCTTTTTCCATTTTTCCAGTTTTTGCGTTTGATGATGGGGATAGATAGACTCACAGTTAATTGATGTCTGTAGGGAAGCATTGGTCGTTTCTGTAAAGAACGATATTTCAGGTTCTGTTTCGGTTGATAAGAATGGTGGTTGGATTGTTCGCACTGGCGGCCATCGAACTCAACACCTTCCTAGTCCTGTTTGTAGCTTACATCTTACTATTTCACAGCCTTTTTTTTTTTCTGTTTCTGCTTTCTTCTCAAGCATACACCGCTTCCTAAGTGCCGAAGCATCTTAATTATCTCAAATTAAACTAGTACACGGTTTATCCATTAATTTTTTGAGGATTTTAGGTTGTCGAAGCAAAACGACTGACTAATGTCCTTGAAGAGTATCTTGAACAGAGGGGTCTTGTACTCCCTCAAGGGTATTTTTCTCCTAAGGTGGTGTGCCCAAACCTGACTTTTCGGTATGGTTATATTAATGTTTTCCCATTGTTTTTCTTGCTTCTTCGTTGTTCTATCTTCCTTCGTTCTCAGTTGTGGGCTGGATGCTCATCGCTTATTTCTCGGGCACGCCTTAGGCACTTCACTTGGATTAGATATGCTTGAGCTGTTTGTTTAATTTATTAAGATTGGGCAAATTTCAATTCTGGGCTGTTATAAGCACTCTAGCTGTGGTATATCATGAGTGCCTGCAAGAACTGAAGAAAGATATATATTAAAGTAGCCTAATTCCGCTAAGTGGTACTATATTGTGATTGGACTTAGTTAAGACGTTACAGGTCTTGACAAGTCCAGGTTTGAAAGGCTAAGAAAATGTGTTCTTGGTTACATACTTCTGCATTCGTATGAATTGCCTACTGTTTTTGCAGCACCTCTTTTCCGCCGCCTGAGGTCATCGCTTATGATCAGTGGACCCAATTGAAGCCCGGGGGAAATAACTACATTCGAGGATGGATAAGTGGTGCATTTCTTGGTGGGAAGAAGAAAAGCCAGGAATTGTTTGTGAACCAGCTTAATTCTATCCTTAGCACTTCCCCAAGATGGGATAGGTTGGTTTTCACATTCATTTTCTTACTTATATCTAAACCTAGCTTTATCCATCGTTTTAACTCGATGATGTGCTTTAAAAAACATATTGAACCTATGATGCACCACAGGTTAGAGCTCAAAGGAAACAAGTACATATTAGGGGAGTTTTTGCAATTCAAAGGAAAGCAAGATGACCTACATTCACTAAGTAAGATCAAGAGATCGAAAGTTCGCGATATGACAGTACAGAAGATGAGCATGTTCAACTTTGGTAATTCGTCGTTGCATTCGACACAGTACTTGCTTTAGTTTTATTATAGTTGTTGAAGTTTAAAGCTCTAATTCCCATATGCAGGTGAAGTCCGACTTTTATATGCCCGTCGTGATTATCGAGTCACAGCAGTACCTTCCTGGGGTTCGAGTTGGGAAGAAATATTATGGCTTAGCTCAAGCACGGAGATCGTTTTCCAACCACACAATTCCAAAAGACCACTGAAGTATGCACTGTCTTCTGTTATTTCCATGTCCCTCAGTGCTTAAATAGCAGTGGAAGTGAAATTGCACAGCATCTTTCTTAAGAATTTTTGCAGTTCTTTGCTTTTAGTTATTTCAAATCCCAAGTATGACTCATTGTTATGTATATATTCCTATTCTGTAATGAAACATATGCTCTCCATACTCACCATGCAAAGGTTCTCCGTCCATCCCAACTGTCTAAATCGACGATTATATGTTATCCTATTAAACAAAAATGAGCTGATACACTGTCTGAGGCACAATGAGCTATATAAGGTGAGCAAATATGCAGGTAGCATCTTATATCAGTAATCTGTGTACTCTTTTTGCTAGGTGTCAACGAATCATATCATATCAGGGAATACATAACAAATGAATTTCTACTATTTTTTTCAGAAAATATTCGATCCCCCATAATCACCCTCTATGTGTTGGCTATCCAAATTCCCAGCAAAATCGAATGTGGGAGAAAGATAACGGAAATGTTAAATCAGATGGAAGCATCTCCTTGCTGCAGCTGTACTCTTCTGTCGAAATCGACCATAAGCTTGCTCAGCTTCTCGCCGCTAATCCTCTTACGGTACACTTCATCATCCTCCACGCCATATTCTCTGCAAAAAATTTGACACATCTTAATTTTGCTTCTATAGGGTGGATTTCCTCCTAAAGGAATGAATTCGGAAGTTCTTACCCTTGTGGAGACGACGAGGGAAGCAACAGTTTCACCAGCTCGACAACATCTTTTCCCCGATTAATGACATGGTTGAAGCATAAATACCTTCCATAGGAAGAAGGGTCCTCAAACGCACAAATGTGGGCGTATGCCAAGAACTTGAGATCTACGGCTACAAAGATTCCTCCTTTGAACATCTCAGCCGCCCCCGACAAGTACGGATCTTTAGTGCTCATCTTGGGATGCATCAAAAGCCCGCCGTTGATCGACACCATGTTCACACCTCTGTCCATTGCTAGTGCCCAGGCAGTTTTCTCAGCAACAGTCTTGGACAGCCCATGCCATAGCTAAAGAACAGAGACATCCCATTTTAGAGACATAGAGAACAGAGCATATGGAATCTTTAGCTTTCAGCCCACCTTAAACTTTTTACATAAGTTGATGTCGCTCCAACTCCTTTCGTCGAAGTCTAACGATGAATCCCTCCAAATGATGGCTGTGGCCGACGAAGTGAATATGATCTTTTCAATGGTATCGGTCTGAGCGCATGCTTCGAGGACGTTCTGTGCTGCTCTTACCTCGAGCTCGCTCGTTAGTTCCTAAACCATCATCAAGTGTGCGAAAGATTCAATGCCCATTTCCCATGAATGTCTGAAAAATTCAATGACCATTTGTTTCTTAGGTACTTACATCGTAGGTGGGGTGTTCGGGCGGGAGCTCGAAGGAGTAAAACAGAGCAGAGCATCCCCTTACAGCGTCTACGATGCTGTGATAATCCAATGGGTCTGAATGGGACACTCTCAGCTTTCCCTTTTCGCTCTGTTTCACCTGCAACTCACCTGCCAAAGTACAAGACCGTTAAAGGTAAGTTCTTGGACAATGTTTTTATTAAGACATCAATGGAGATTCGATGTAATAGATAGATAGATAGATAGATAGATAGATAGATAGATAGATAGATAGATAGATAGATAGATAGAAAACTGCGTCTGTGTATAGCTGCGTGGACTGTGTAGCCTCTCTGTAATAGGCGATTGACGAGGGCTGTGCCTAAAATCCCAGAAGCATCCATTACACATACGCTCTTTTCGCAAGGAGAAGAAGAAGCCCACAAAGCAGCTGAAGCTGGTGCCATTTTTCTCTATCTCTTTTTCTCTTTTTTGTTTCCTCCTTTTCTTCCTAAGATGTATGTAATGACTAGTTTTTGGGGAGAGAAAAAGAGGAAGAAGGTATATGGATGGATGATGATCTTTTTGAGAGGTATTTAAAGCGAACAAGAAAAGTCTTAGGGTGGCATTGAAAGAGCGTGTGCTGTTGTTGGGCAGGTGGTAGTTAGCTATGGGATTATTATATGGAAAGAAGGCTAAGGCAAAAATCTTATTCTGACTTATTTATTTATTCATTTTTTGGGGCTTGGCTATCAAGCAAAAGTTTAAATTGGCATCATATAATAAAAGATGATGAAGGAAAGCTGTATTGTAACTTTGTAAGACAGCAAATGAACTAGAGAGGAGGGGGAAACTTCGATTCCATGGCCACGTGGAAAATGTTGGACAACATACGAAGTTGGCTCAACTGCCAAGAGAAGAGAAAGTTTGGTAGGAGAAAAAATTACAACATGTGGTCTATATATAATTGGATGTGTTGGCTAGTGTTTTTGCCTCTTCTTCTAACTAATTATTATAACTTGGATCTTCCCGGAAAATAATAGTAACAATTATAAATTTCGAACACGTTCCCCTCATCATGCATGTTGATTTGTTTTAATTGAATCGGCAGAGGTTTTATATATTTATTTTCAATTTTTAAGCTGATTCTTGTTTTCCATTTTTCTTCTATTTGATATCTGCTTACGTTGGTAATAAGATCCCCTTCAGGTTCAAATTCACGGAGCCAAACTCATAAGTCCATCAGTTATTCTAATTATTCAATGTTGAGTTTGCTACTACCCAACAAATGATTTCTGAGATCGTGTAAACTCAATTATATTTGTACTAAGTCTAAATTGCACACTCATAGTGTGTGCTATATAATTTATTTATGCATTCATTAATTTTAATTAATAATTTCTAAAAATAGAAGGGTAAATATGACAATATAAAAATACATGGGTGGTTTTCTTTTAATTAAATATCATTATATTTAATTCGTTTTAATTGAGACCAAACTTACTGTTTATACCAACCAATAACACTTAATAAAATAGTATAGATAGTTCATAGTATAGATACTAGTCTAAATTGCACACTCACTTTCGTGTGCTATATGCATCTATTAATTATTAAAGAATAATTATTAAAAATAGAAGGGTAAATATGACAATATAAACATACAATTTAGTGGGTGGTTTTCTTTTAATTAAAAATTTCATTATTTTTAATTCATTTTGATTGATCTCAGACCAAACTTATGGTTAATACCAACTTCTGACACTTAATAAAAGAGTATTTGTATATAAGTTTCCATTTCCTATGTCAAGGACACATATTGCAGTGATCCGCTCAAAGTAGCCATGACAAATTCGAATAGCTCTCGTCCTACAAAAAAAAATATTTGCCTTAATGTTTTTTTTCATCTATTTTGTTTTTTTTTTATGTGCACTTAGGCTTTGGCCGCCACACATATTTATTCACATGCGCATTACACCGACACAGTAGCCCACATATCTTTTTAGCACTTTCCCTCTCTTAATATGGTGTACAAAGGCCTCCTAGAAGGTCTCTAATCTTGCAATATTATTACCATTGTTATAAAACTCGGCTAGGCGGCCGCCTAAGCGCTATTCGGCAAGTCACCGAGCCGAAAACACCTTATTCGCCCGATTAATCGCCGAATAATTCCGAAAAGGCGGGCAACTAGTGAAAAAAATCGGCCGAACAAATTAAAAAAATCGGCCCAACTGAGTTTCAAAGCGGGCCGAGCAATTAATTTAAAGCAGGTTTCACTCTACGAATTGAAGCTTTTGTTTTTCCCGAGAGGTTTTTATGGAAGTGAATGATGTGATATTTCTTTATTGTTTTGCAGCATAAGGCTAACAGTAACAACCTACGACAGCGTCAAGCGTCTCATCGAAGCTGCTGAGAAAGAATATCTAAAGCTCGTAGATCAGAATCGAAAGGAAGGCTAGAAAAGTAATGGCGGCAACTCTATTTAATCTTACTGAGGTACTAAAGCACAATAGTTTCAGATGTTGGTCAGTTTCTTGAATCTGCAAATGCGTTTTGGGCATTAATATGTTTTCTTTTAGACATCAGTGTATTAAGATTGATATTCTTTTATGGAAAAATAGTTCCAAGTTTTGATGCACTTTGTCTCATCAAACTAATTGCTTGCTAGTTAGCTCACATGTTGATTGATACGAGTCGGAATTGAATAACCAGAGAATTTATGGAAAAAAAGATATATTTTTTTGTGAAAATTACTTACATTTGATTGAAAGCATAAAAGAGGCTGCGCTGAAAATCCACAACGTTCACAGGGAGGTGATATCCCTTTATATAGAAAGCCCTCCACTACTACTTCCACATATCTATCGGTGTGGGAAAACGGACAAAGAGAGAAATAGGCAAATACTTCAACGCTTTATTCATTATAAAAAAAATGCATAATTGATATGAAAAAAAAAATATTAACTGTACAAACGTTAAATCATGATTTCTTCTAGGGTACGTTTGGTATGGAATTCAATGTGGAAAATAAAAGAAAATGCGTTATGGTATGACATGCGAAACGTAGCATTCCGGACACCAAGCAGACCAAGTGACTTTTCTACCATCTGAATTGTCAAATGAAAAAGGGTCCTTGCTATGTAGCCCCTATTTTCACTAGTACATTTTCGCACACTCGATGTGTGTGCTTAAATGCAATTTTATTTAATATTATTTATAATTTTGAGGTTACTAATTTTTATTGTTTAAGATGAAACATTTTTTTAATATAAAAGTAGAAAAATAATGTATAAGGGTAGGAGTACAATAAGTAGAAAAAGTAGAAGTTATCTGAAAAGTATTCAATTAATTGAATTACAAATAAAAGGACTAAATTGTAAATAAGTTGAGACACATTTCATACATGGTTTTGAAGACCGGACCGGACCGGCCGGTTCCGACCGGACCGGAAAAATCCGGTCCGGTCCCGGTCCGGTGTTCTTTAATTTTAAAAAAAAAGAGAGAAAAAAAGTAATATTAATTAACTTCGGCAAAACAGAATGATATTACAGAAAAGTTGGGTTGGTATGGTGGTGAGACTCTCAAATGTTTAATAGCTGGGCCTCGGTTTGAGTTTATTTGCCACAAATTTTTATATTTTTACAATTAATTATCAGTCCAATATTTCCCTTCTATTTAATTTTGACCCCTTTGCCCAATATTTTCCTTCCATTTAATTTTGACCCCCAAATTGGTAGGTTTAATACTTCACATCACATGTACAATTAATTTTTAATCCCGATACAGTTTACTTTTATTAATTTTTCTCCTTAATTTTATAAAACTAGAATTTCGAAAAAGACCATATGTATATTTTCTATTTAATTTGATTGATTTATTCATAAAATATATATTTTTATAATCTAAAAATACCGGTTTAACTCCGGTTTGATTCCGATTTTATACCGATTAAATCATTAAACTTGAAATTACTAAAATTTTCGGTCCGATTCGAAAATCCGATTTCAGAACCTTGAGTTCATAGCAACGCTGGACCAATTCTCTTAAGAGTATAGATTAACAAATTTTGCATTAAAAAAACATAACAGAAAAGCATGTGGGCCTAGACTTGGCCCAACAATTTGGGCCGCACATCGAAGTCCAATGACGTGGCTCATTTTCTGAATACGATCGGGCACAGTTACACTTAAACCAGTGAAAAAAAAAGAAAAAAGAAAAGAAAAAGAAACACAAACGCACACATGCAAATCGATCTCTCCATTTGAAGAAATCGATGATTTTCCGTCCTATATCCTTCAATCTATCCCTCCAATTTTTATCAGAACCACTCAAATATGATTTTGCCCTAAAGTTTTAATCGAAACCCTAACCCGAGCTACAGTTGCAATCGGCGTCGTTTGAGTTTGATTTCGCAAAGTGCTTGTCCCGCACCTTAGTTGCATATGAATGATCGGTCGAAGCCCCAGTTGTTGTCTTGATCTGTTAAATCTCTGATTTGTGGAAGTGCGTTTGTGATTTGTTTGTCGATTTGATTTTGATTTTTTTAGTATATATTGTTAGATTGGTTTGTAACTAGTGGGTATGGAATCGGATAACCCGGTCTTCGGCCTCCTTTCAATCATAATTCCTGTTGGACATCGCTATGTATATCATAAATGATCACGTAATAGGTTTGGGTGGAAGAGTCATGTACATTGATTTCTAGCGTCTTTCTTGTTTTTTCTTTGGGAATACACCATAGCTGATTTTTGTTTATAGATAAAGGTAAAAAGAGATGGTTAACTCTGAAACAACGGATGGACCTGTAGATTGCAATGTTGGAAGTATAGTGTGGGTCCGTAGAAGAAATGGATCTTGGTGGCCTGGAAAAATACTTGGCCCTGAAGACTTATCATTATCTCACGTAACAACTACGCGATCTGGAACTCCTGTCAAGCTTCTTGGCAGGGAAGACACCAGTGTGTAAGTTCATGGTGGTCTTGAAATTTAGCTTTTGGTGAAAAGTTCTATACAAAGATGCTCTCTTTTGGTACTGACTACCTTTCAGGATGCATGGGTATCTTCTTAGTTTATCTATCTTGTCATTACTATGTTTTAAATGGTGATTCATGAATGTCTTATGTGGATCAAGATTTTGATAATTTGACCTTATTGTTAAAGGTGGTTGTTACCGAGTTACTTATTCGAGGTTTATGTTCTAAGTGGTACAGCCATGGTCATTCTGTCCCACCATGACTGTTCAGATGAATTCTGACAAAAATAATATACGAGAGTTGTCATGACATTTCCACTTGGCCATTGTGAATGTCTAACTATTCTTGTTACTAGGGATTGGTACAACTTGGAGAAGTCTAAGCGTGTAAAGGCATTCCGTTGTGGAGAGTTCAATGACTGTATAGAAAGGGCGGAAGCTGCACAGGGAATGCCTCCAAAGAAGAGGGAGAAATATGCACGTCGGGAAGATGCGATAATCCATGCACTTGAGCTGGAGAGACAATTGTTGGAAAAGAAGTATGGAAAGTTGGGTAATCCTTCTAATGTTCGAAACAAAAGGTCGCCAGATGCAGTGACATCTGCGGAGTTCTGAGATTGGAAATGGATCTGGAATTAAAAAAGATCCCTTATCGGTTGAGGTATCTATTGCGGGGGGAAATGTCACTGGCCAGCATCTATATCAAGAGACAGTTGAAGATACAAACCAGCTGAGTGGAGATGATGATAGTGCCGGGACTGTACCTAGGATGAGAGGCTTGCAGGACTTTGGTCTCTGCACTGCTCCACTTCCAAGTATGTTTCATCCCTTGCAGTCTAATAAATTGAGGTTACATTTGTTTTGTATGAGAACTTCAATTTCCAGAATTCTGTTATTTTTTATAAAAACATTCTTTAGTCCCTGGAAAAAATGCCACTGAGGTTAGAAGATGAATAAAACGCTGCCTATTGTCGAAACTAGATTTGGTTATTATGTTGATAACGATTCGTTTTGGCATCTAGCAGGAGAGGATCTTTCAGGCATTAGCTTTCGTGCAAAGAGAAGTAGATATGCCTATTCGCCTTATGATTCTGGTGATTATGTGCTTGACAACCAGACTCTATCCTCCCAGGTAGAGATACCAGTTTCTAAGCTAGAAGAAGGTGAACATACACATGATGCTGATGAAGACCACAAGACAAGGTCGACTGAAGATACTGAAACGGATTGTTCTATTTCTGACTCTCTCAAATCTGATTCAGAAGAAGAGATGGATGGACTTTCAGGTAGCAAATTTTCTGATCCGCTTCATCGTTACTGTGTTTGCGAACTGAATGAAGCTTAGTTGATGTTTTGCATGTCCTATTTTCAGAATGTTAGGCTTGAATTTCCTCGATATCATGCCACACCTGCGGTTGTATGCTCATGCTTAGCATTATAGTATGTAGTTCTTTGATGAAAAAGAAAGAAATGGGAAAAAGTATTTATTTATTTGTACATTGAGCCCTTTAGCGAGTCTGAATCCTTGTCTTTTTATGTCTTGGGTTCGAACAAATTACGATAATACGCCATGCCTACGGAATAGTCAACAGTTTTTCACAAATTTTACAAACGTAAGCTCTTATTTTCATATTTCTCGTTCCTTATTTTAATTCTGAATCTGTGTGGTAGAAAATAAGTTCTTATCATGGTCCTCTGATCTCTGTATACGTGGTTAACCTACTCATTATGTATTTTTACTGCAAACCCATAAATGTTTCCCTGCAAATGCAATCTTGTTTGTAGATGAATCTGCTTCGATCGAACTGCGACCTAAATATCCAAGGAGAATCGATGTTGACGAAAAGCATGAAAGTACTAGCAGCAGCAGCAGCAGCGATGATCTTGATGACACTTCGTATGGCGACGATCAAGAAACATTCGCTATGGAGGATTCCAAGTGGCGGCCGAGGGGTAAAAGAAATCTCAGGAGTAATGGGAAGATGTATACAGGCGAAGTACCTAAAGCACGCATGAATGGTATAATGAATGGTGGTTTTCGATCTTCGTATACTGATAAGAACCTTAGGAACCAATCTATGAGATACAGATCGATGCGTCTAAATAGCTACGGTCATGATATTTCTGGCACAGAAGGCTCACCTTGGAATAATCAGACAAGTGAATTCTGGGATGATGGGTACCATTCTTTCTCAGGAGGTAGGAATCTGCTGCTCGACGCCCAACTTAGAGTCGACGCCTACAATTACCCAAAGGACGTTCCACTCGTTTCTCTGATCAGTAAGATTAACGGGCATGCCATAATAGGCCATCCCATTAAAGTGGAACTGCTTCATTCCAACGATGATCTGTACTTGCCTCAGCCATTGAAGAAGAGCCCAACTCCTCTACACTGTGTCTGGAAAACCCGTCGAAGAACAGCAAAACAACGCGCTAGACGTTCGTTCTCATCATCTTTGGCTCCTAATGGTGAACGCAAGGCAAATAATCCTCAGTTTTCTGAACATGTAGGAGTATTTCCGTTTGGGTCATCAGATATTGGAAACCTCGGGCAAAAGAAAGCAACCAGCCCAAGTTCTTATTCTAAGGTACGATCCCTTTCTTCGATAGCTTCAGAAGAGAAAAATCTGAGTGACTCTATGTTTAATGATGGATTTTTGCCAAAGGATGAATATGTATCAGAAGCTGTTGCTTGTATACCTGTTAATCTTGCCTTCAGTAGATTAGAAGAGGAATTGAATGAGTGAATTGAAGTTCAGTGTTTGGGGGGTATATTTTTATTATTCATTGGCCTTCTTTGATCTGTTCTGTTTAGTTAGCTTGTTGTAAATTGTAGGTCCATAATGATTTTTTTTTTTTGTTAATTTTCGCGAGGGGCTTTAGTGCCAACGTTTTTACAAGCTTTCTTATAGGCTAAACTTGCAGGATTCTGTGTGTTTTGCTTAGTTTGTGGAAAGGGTTAATTGTTTTCCGTACTGCTAATTTAGAGTTGGCATTATAGGAACAGAAAATTTAGGAAGTGACCTTACACGGTCAGTAACTTCTAAAATTAAGAAATTATGCCATGATGTCTTGGAACTTTAGGGTTTTGCCTCAAAATAGTTTAATTTTGAAATTTATTGTGCTATTTAAATTTGTCGAAACTTAGATTATACGCTGCAATCCGATATGTTGAGATAGAGTCAAGGATAAAGTTGATGTTCCTAAATTACTTAATTTTATGATCATTTTCCATATAATGTCACCCTTAATTCAATCTTCATATAATATCACTATCTTATATTGTAGCATTTAAAAAAATATTTCTTTGAAATGATAATGGTATATTTCAGCAGCGTGACTATGTCCACGAAAGACCTCAAACAAAACTACCACAAGATGACATACAGTAAAACTTATATATATTGATATTCTATCAATTAATCAAATCTCAAAAATAATGAAATTTTCTCGTCACGGCCTTTGTTAAAAATCGTCAATAATAGTATAATAATTTTTCGAAAGTTCCTTTATAAATATTAGGTCCAAAAATCTAAATTAATAATTTATAAAAAAAGTTACAATTATAAATATTTGGTAATTTATAATATTATAATTATAAAATATACATGATATGAAATCTGAAATATTGAGAAGACGATTTTACATGGTACGGATATAATCGATCTTACGTCCACGGAGTATTGATTTGCTCTTTACAATTTTACAGAGTGAGAATTACTCACACACTCAAGAACTCACTCAAGAATGAGCACGCAAATTGAATGAATGTACTGTATCAAAAATACATCTTATTTATAATTGGCGCCAAAGCCCAATGAACCTTTCGATCCATTTTAAATGAAAACGCCACTGGCGCTGGTGACTCTATAAGTGGCATTTGATTTGAATATTCCGCGCGCTTAGAAAGCGTCCCACGCTTCTTCACCTTCAGCTTCTTTATTGAGAGAATTCCCAGTTATCAGACTTCTAACTGAGCTCACAGCTGAAACAACTGAATTGCCTTGGCTTGATTTTAAGACAAGTCTTAAAGCCGACAGGTTGTCACAGTAGACCACATGCACGTCTAACTTGGCCAAATTCAGTTCTTCTAGCAGGTGTCTGATCCATAGAACCTCAGCCACAACTGCACCTAGGGCCCTGTATTCGGCCTCTATGGAGGATCGTGACAAGGTGGCTTGTTTCTTGGCTTTCCAAGTGATTAGTGAATCTCCCAAGAACGTACAATACCATGTCACTGACTTCCTGGTGTCTCTACGTAGCCCAATCTGCATCAGAAAAAGCTCGGAGGGAAAGGTTCTGATTTGAAGACATAAGCAGCCCTTGTCCTGGAGTGCCTTTAAGGTACCTAAGTTGATGATGTGCAACTATCAAATGATGGTTCTGGGTGCTGACATGAACTGACTCAATTTGTGAACTGAATAAGATATGTCAGGTCTTGTAAAAGTAAGGTACAACAGTCGGCCCACTAATCTTCTGTAGTGGAAAGGATCAGGAAGTAAGTCACCATCTGCGGCCATGAGTTTCTGACTCGGGTTCATTGGTGTGGATAAGGGCTTGGCATTCATATACCCCGTGTCTGATAGCAACTCCAAAGTATATTGTCCTTGGGAAAGATACACACCTGCATCACTCCTAGCAACTTCTATGCCGAGGAAGAACCTTAGCTCACCTAGATATTTCAACTTGAAACAGTTGGTCAGAAAGGTTTTAGCTTGCTTAATTTGCTCGAGTGAAGGTCCTGCAAGAATTATGTCATCCACATAAACCAACAATACCACTAGCTGATCTCCATTCCCCCTCAGAAATAGAGTGTGATCAGCCTCTGTCTGCCTGAAGCCATAGGCCTTGACTGCTTCTGTGAACTTGATGTTCCACTGCCTCGAGGCATGTTTAGGCCATAAAGTGACATGTGCAATCTACAGACCAATCTTCCTTGCTCTCATTCTGGTATTTGGTATGAAAGCCTTGTGGCAGGTCCATGTAGACCTCCTCCGTGAGCTCCCCATTAAGGAAAGCATTGTTAACATCCATTTGCATTAGATGCCACCTCAACTTGGCTGAGAGTATTATCTTAATGGTGTTTGGCTTAGCAACAGGAGCAAACGTATCGATGTAATGTACACCCTCTCTCTAATCATACCCATTTGCCACTAGTCTTGCTTTGTGTTTTTTAATTTCTCCAGCTGAGTTGAATTTGAGTTTGTAAACCCATCGATTCCCTATTGTTTTCTTGCCCGTAGGCAGAGGAACTATGGACCATGTAGCATTGTCCTCTAGTGCCTGCAGTTCATCAGGCATAGGATGCAACTGCTTCTCTGACTTCGAAGCTTGAATGAAGCTTTTGGGTTCCTCTGCCAAGCTGACAGCATTGGTGAAGGCTTGGAAGCGGCTAGACAAGTTCTGGTAGGAAATGACACTAGTCATTGGGTATAGGACTTTCCTGTCCCTCAAACTGTTGCAGTGGAAGTCATTTAGGTACATTGGCCTTTTTGATTGCCTTCCAGACCTTCTGAGTGTGCCTGTCAGATTTTCCTGTTCCTGGTTTCCTGCCTCAGTGTCAGTTACTGTGGCTTCCTCTAATGGATCAGTGTGTCTGATCAAAATCAGGCAATACTTCTTGGTGCAAGGTTGCATCACTTGCTGGTAAATGCTTTGCTGATAAGGAGTCTGGATGCTCAGGATTTTCTGACAAAATTGGTTGTGAAGAAAGCATGTCTTGATTCATTCCCTCTTCCAATAAGGCTGGGGTAGCACATGTGAAGGAAATGGATCCTCTGAGACTTGATGATAGGCAGACTGGCTATGAAAAGGAAATTCTGTCTCCACAAACTTGACATATATGGACACTATTACTTCTCTTGTAACCAAGTCAAGCACCTTGTATCCCTTGATCCCATTTGGGTATCCAATGAAGACACACTCCTTAGCACGTGAATCAAACTTCTTCCTACCTGCATTGAGAGTGGAACAAAAACACAAGCAGCCAAAAACTCGAAGAGAATCATATTTAACTTGTTGCTGAAACTGGTTGCTGAAGGAGTTCTATTGATGAGATAGGCTGCAGTTAGGACACACTCGGACCAGTATTCTATTGGAATCTTAGACTAAAAGTACAGGTTTCGAGCTACATTCAGTAGGTGCTGATGTTTTCTTTCCACGACAGAATTCTGTTGTGGTCTTTCACAAGAATGATGATGTATGATGCCCTTTGTCTCATATAAGCTAGATAGATTGAATTCCTTTGCATTGTCTGTTCTTATTGTTTTGACTTTACACTCAAATTGTGTCTCACCAAGGCTAGGAAATATGGAATTACATTCCTGACATCAGATTTATGTTTCACTAAAAAGATCCAAGTGTATCTTGAATAATCATCTACAATTGTTACAAAGTATTGATGCCCCAAATGAGATGGTACATGAAAAGGTCCCCATGTGTCACAGTGTATAAGATCAAACATGGTACACACAGTTTTGCTATCATTAGGAAACACATTTCTCTTTTGCTTTCGCATAGGGTAGATCTTACAATAACTGTATGCAGCTTGGTTCGAGTGTTTCAAGGATGTTTTAAGAACATTCAAGACCTTATCTGATGGATGTCCTAGCCTACGGTGCCATAGATCACTTGAAAGATTATTCAAGAAAACAGAATTAGAAACATGAACTAGTTTGAACACATATAGTCCAGCTAGTTGGTCACCTTTACCAATCACTCGATGTGAAAGATCTTGTACCAGAAATCCATTAGCCTAAAAAACAAACCTACAAGCACTGTTTCTAGCCAAGCAACTTACTGAGATGAGAGTTAAATGGAATTGTGGAACATACAAGACATCAGTTAGTGTAATAGACTGATTTAGTTTAAAGGTCCATGCTTTGTTCACATTAGAAATATCAGGCAGAATGACGTTAGTAACCTCTATATCATGCAGATCATTTAGTAAATCAACATTACCACACGCATGCCTAGTGGCATCTGAATCTAACAGCCAATACCTTAAGTCAGTCACTGTAGGCAGATTGAAAGAAAAACAGGTACCTGCTGTTTTCTCATTCGGCTGTGCCAGGTCTGAGTTGCCTTGTTGCAGGCTTCCACCTTGCTGATTGAGCAGATTCTTCAAATTTTGTAGCTGGAAGGGGTTGAGCTGTAGGTGAACCATGGTGTCTACCACTGCTGTAGGTGGAGCATTAGGCACATGAGCTTGCTATGCTGCCCCTGCCACTGTTTCTGCTGACAGTTGATTAACCCTATGACCTTTAAACCTTCCTCCTTGTCTGAAGCCCGAAGGATAGCGATGTAGTTGATAGCAGGTCTCTGAGGTGTGTCCTTTCTTGTTACAGTGGGTACAAATAGCCCTTCTTGAATCCTTCTTAGAATTGTTGAAAAATTTCCTGGCAGGTTCTTGCTCACCTCTACCTGCAAGCATGGCCATGCTGCTGTGATCTTTCCGAAACCTTGTATGTGCAGGGACCATAGATATCGATCTGTCTTTCCTCTTGGACCAGTAAAGAAAATACCCTGTTAATCGAGGACAAAGGCTCCATAAGAAGAATCTGGCCCCTGATCTGTGCATAGGATTCATTCAATCCCATCAAGAACATCATGACATATTCCTCATTCTGATAGGTCCTTAGCTCATTCAATCCACCACACGTGCTGTGACGACCCTCGTTTTCTAAGTAAGATTAGTGGCGGATTTTCGCAACGTAAGTCGAGGAAGACCCATCTAATAAAAACTTTTTCCTGAAAGATAATATAATACACAAAATATTATTTTACATGGTAGTATCTGTACAACGAGCGTAGCCCCAAAATGTCAAAAGAACAAAAACCTATTATCGCTCCACAGGTCTTCATCCATGTTCTGCCCGCCCTCAAAAGTCCGTGGAGCACCGCCACCAGTCGCCTCAGTCTTGACGCGTGTCAGCGTCAGACTCGGTACCTACAACACGTAAACACTGAGCAATTTCCCCAGTAGGTGAATCATTCATCTACAATGTGTAAACACTTATTTGAGTGAGGTGCTTTTATGTGATTCGACGGCTTACGTGATTTATGTGTCTTACTTACGTTTCATGTGACAACACGTTCCATGCATTATCACGTGCATATCATATCACAGGGGATAGATATTTATACTGTATTGAGACGGTAATACTTTGGCGTACCGTTGAGCAGGGCAGCTTGAGATTATTGTGATTTTATGACTCGTTGAGGAGTCGAGGTTAGTACTCATATGACACCTGACGGCAGACAGGTGTGATCGATCTGTCTACTCGGGCGTGAACGTCTCGAGGTGCAAAATCGTCGTGATTGTATTTTCAGCGGAGGAGCGACCTGACAGGGTAGTTGCGTGATCGTCAAAATGCTGTCAGTGTAGGCTACCGCTTATGGAAGAGCGGCCTAGCAGGGCAGTTGCGTGATCGTCAAAACGCTGCTAGTGTAAGCTTCCGTATGTTATTATTATATTATGGGCGCGCGAGGTGTCGAGTCTGACCTAGGGCCAGTGTTGTCAAATTCCCGCCATGGCGGCGCCATGGCGGGATGGCGTGGCGGATTTCAGCATGGCCGCCATGCAACGGCCGCTTTCTGGCAGTTTTCGTGGCGGAGATGGCGGCCATTGCGTGAAGATGGCGGATTTAGGGTTTTTTATTTGTTTTTGGGCTGTAAATTTTCTTTTTCAATGAATATGTGGGCTGTATTTAGTGGGTTTTCCAACCCAATCACTTAATAATAATGTTTGCCCGAATATTGTGAATTTAAATTAAAAGAAAAAAATAACAGTAACAAAACAAATCGACCTAGACCAAACGACCAACCCCTCTGCCTCTGTGAAAGTCGCCCACCTGCACCGACCCCTCGCCCACCCAGCTCGTACCGACCCTCCCAGTGGCGACCCACGCCGACCCAGCGCCCACCCAGCCTGCGGCGAGCACAGTAAGTGCTGCCTCTGAAGCTGTTTTTTTTTCTGTGTCTTTTTTTCTTTTGCATTAATTATTTGATTTACTGACATTGTATTGCGAATTGAGTTTAAGTCTTACGATGAGATTGTGAGTGTGCTATATAATATTTGTACGTTGTTCTTGTAAAGGGAATGATGATTTTTAGTTGATGCCAAAATTGCTTGTTTATTGAATCAGATAGTGGCAGACGGGATTTCTTCCAAGGGTAGTTCTAAATCAACAAATAAAAATATTATTGGGTGGAGATTTTGTCACGCGCCAAATGAAGGAGATACAAACACCGTCGTTTGTAATTACTGTCAGAAAACAATGAAAGGCGGAATAACTAGAGCCAAGAATCACTTGATGGGAAAGCGAGGTAATGTAGTTATATGCTTGAAGTGTCCACCAGAAGTTTGAGAAGAACTTTGGACATACGCAAAGGGGAAAGCGGAGGCAAGCAAAACCAATACAGCTAATGTGTTATACTGCAATAGCGATGAAGATGAAGATGAGATTTCTTTTCCTATCCAGTCTCGCGGTTCTTTGGGGAAAAAAACTGAAAAGAAAGGTCCAATGGATATATATTATCGAAAGGCTGAGACGGCCATTAGTAAGAGGAAGCAGGACAAGCTAAAACAAGCTAGCATAAGAGATGCTTGTGACAAAGAAGCAACGGCTAGAGTCCATCAATACATTGCTCGCTTTTGGTGTCTAGCTGGTTTTTCGTTCAATCTTGTCAAGTTACAGAGTTTTCGAGACATGGTGGATGCCATTGGTTCATTCGGGCCAAATTTGCGAGTTCCAAGCTATCATGAGATTAGAGTTCCACTATTGAACAAAGAGCTAGAATATACGAAGAATCTGATGAAAGATCATGAGGCGGAGTGGAAGGTGACTGGTTGCTATATTATGTCTGATGCTTGGACTGACGAAGATCTATTATTAAGTTTTTGGTGAATTCGCCGGCGGGGACAATGTTTGTCAAGTCTATCGATGCGTCTAACTTTGTGAAGACGGGCAAAAAAATATTTGAATTGCTCGATTCCTTTGTGGAGGCAATTGGAGAGGAGAATGTTGTCCAAGTTATCACGGACAATGGGAGCAATTACGTGGCGGCAGGCAAGTTGTTGAGGAAAAAAGACCACATCTTTTTTGGACCCCATGTGCGGCTCATTGCATTGATTTAATGCTTGAGGATATCGGCAAACTTCCGTTGATAAAGAGAACAATCAAAAAGGGGATCCAGCTTGTTGGGTTTATCTATTCCATTCCAGTACACTTAGTCTGTTGAGACATTTCACGAACAAAAGGGAATTAGTGAGGCATGGGTAACTCGTTTTGCTACTTCTTTTCTCTCTTTACAGAGAATTCACGAGGAGAAGGCGAATCTTAGAAAAATGTTTACTTCTGAAGATTGGAGCAAGAACAAATTGTCGAAGGACGTTAAGGCAAAGGAGGTGACAAAAGTGGTACTTATGCCGAGTTTTTGGAACAATGTGGTCTTTACGCTCAAAGTTATGGCTCCTCTTGTTCGAGTGCTTCGGCTTACGGATAGTGAGAAAAGACCGGCAATGGGGTATATTTATGAAGCTATGGATAGGGCAAAAGAAGCGATTATGAAATCTTTCAATAACAGCGAAAGCAAATACAATGATATACTTGAAATCATTGATAGGAGATGGAGTTGTCAACTTCATCGACCATTGCATGCGGCCGCACACTTTTTGAATCCGCAATTTTTCTACAGCAATCCGTCAATTGAGTTCGACTCTGATATTCATTATGAATTTAAGGATTGCATTAGGAAGTTGGTTGTGGGGTAAGATGCCCAGTTGAAGTTGTCTGAGTCAATACTTTACACGAAAGGTACTGGTCTCTTTTCGGATTCTTTTGCGAAAGAACACCGAACAACCCTTGCTCCAGGTTAGAAAAACATTATTTATATTATTCATATTAAGTTTATAAATTATAATGTTTTGAACTTTTTATTGTAGATAAATGGTGGCGCTTATATGGTCATCAGACACCAAATTTGCAAAAGCTAGCAATGAAAGTTCTTAGTTTGACATGTAGTGCGTCGGGTTGTGAACGCAATTGGAGCGTCTTCGAGCATGTAATTGTTCTACACTTTATGGAATTTTAAAAGAAATTGATTAGTTTTGATCCATATCTTTTTGTAATCATCATATAGATTCATTCGAAGAAGAGAAATAGGCTCGAACATCAAAGAATGCACGATCTAGTGTTTGTCAAGTACAATCAACAATTGAAGAGAAGATTTGATGTTAGAGATTAACTTGACCCAATTTCTCTTAATCACATTGATGAGTCTAATGAGTGGCTAATTGGAGAAATGGATGATGACGTCGATGATGCCGGACAAGATTTGGTGTTTGGTGATGATACCACTTTGAATTGGGAAATGGTGTATGAGGCTTCGGGGGTTAGAAAGGAGCAATCGGGTGGTGCTTCGAGTTCCTCGAAGAAACGAGCTTCAAAAGGAAAAGGGAAAAAAAGAATGCTTGTAGATGAAGATGAGGTGGAGTTTGAAGATCGAAATGAAGAATTCGAAGAAGAAGAGTTTGTTGAATTTGAGGAGTCCGAAAAGGAGGAGGAAGAGGGACATGCTCCATTACCTAACGATAATTTAGAAAATGATTATGTTGGGGTCGATGAGGAGGATGATGCCAGGTTTTTTTTTATTTTTCATGCGAATGTTCGTTTTGAACCTGTTGAAGGTTATTTGCTATTTTGTGAAACTAATGTCTTGCAAGTCAACTATTGGAATGTTTTTAAGGTATTGTTTACATTGCTATATATAAAATATATATATTTTTAGATCTGCCATGGCTTCCGCCATTTTCTACCACGCCATCCGTCATAGGAATATGGCGGGTTTTTGGCTTTCCGCCATGGCCCGCCATCAGCCATCGATAACACTGCCTAGGGCCCTGTGTTGTGTGATATATATTGTTATGCTTTTACCTTGCGTAATTATAAGTTGATAATTTGAACGCCATATATTCGAAATGAGCTATAAGTCTTGAATCTTGGGATAGTTAAACCATCTCTAATGGTATATATACATATATATGCCACAATTCGTGGCTAGTTAAGGGTACCAAAGGATTTCATAAGTTAATAGGTTTAGAAAACCCTAGCTCTTTAAGAATCGATTCAGATTCATAACTACTCATATGATGAGTTCTGATAAAATACGATATGTATAGTGTTCTTGAGAGCTTAATATTTATTATGCTAGAAACTTAACATTTTAGGGTGTAAGGTTTTCTGGTTAGATATAGTTTTTGAAGCTGATTCTGATAATATATGAATTTCGGTTACATTAGAATTTGTGAGGAGTTGAACAACTCGGCGAAACTAGACCTTGATTGTAACTAATCGACCGAATGGTTGAAGGTTTAATAGCGAATCGGGCGATGTGGAGTACAAATAATCGGCCGATTTCATGAAGAAAGGGCACTCGGCGAAACTAGGTTTCAGGTACTAAAATGGGGCGATTTGGTAACCTGTTGAGCACTTGGCGATTCTAACTTGTGAATATCTCAAATCAGGCGAAGTAATGATTTTCGCCGTGTTATGGATCGGGCGATTTGACACTCGGCGAATTCCAAATCGAATAACCTCACTTTCGATCGAAACTTAGGTGGCCTTAATTTTAATTTAATCTAGACTACCAATCGGGCGATTAAAAAGGGGAAAACACTTGGCGGTTGTTAAAATCGTGCAACACCACTTTCCCCGATAATTTCATAAATTAGGGTTGATCGTTGACTACCAAGTCCAATATTTAAATATAATTATTTTATACCCGTATGGTTTGAGAGTTAGCACAGATACTAATAATATTATTATATCCAGAGGACCGACATATAAAGACTCCACCGAATTTCCTATTTGACCATAGCGGGAGGACAGGTAGGTGAATTATTCATCTACAATGCGTAAATACTTATTTGAATTACGTGCTTTTATGTGCTGCAATGATTTACGTGATTTATGTGTTTTACGCACGCTTCATGTATTACCATGTTTATATGCATAGCATATGCATATCGTATCACAAGGGTGAGAGGTATTTACACCGTATTGAAAACGATGATGTTTCGAGATATTGACGAGCGGGGTAAAAGGAGATAATTGTGATTTTTAATTATTGACTCGTTGAGGAGTCGATGTTAGTACGCGTATGACACCTGACGGCAGACAGGCGTGATCGATCTGTCTACTCGGGCGTGAACGTCCCGAGGTGCAAAACCGTCGTGATTATATTTTCAGCGGAGGGAGCGACCTGACAGGGCAGTTGCGTGATCATCAAAACGCTGTCGGCATAGGCTACCGCTTACGGAAGAGCGACCTAGCAGGGCAGTTGCGTGATCGTCAAAACGCTGCTAGTGTAAGCGTTCGTATGTTTATTATGGGCGCGCGAGGTGTCGAGTCTGACCTATGGCCCTGTGTTGTGTGATTTGAGATAGGATTGTGGGAAAAGAAAGAGTATACATTGCATGCGAGACATTGGGACTGGGACTGAGTGTACACGTGCATTCATGCATTTTATTCACCTACTGGGCAAATCGCTCAGTGTTACGTGTTGTAGATACTGAGTCTGACGCCGTCGCGCGTCAAGACTGAGGCGGCTGGTGGCGGTGCTCTACGGACTTTTGAGGGCGGGGCGGTACATGGATGAAGACCTGTGGAGCGACTTTAGGACTTTTGTTCTTTTGACATTTTGGGGGCTTCGGCCGTTGTATAGGGTTGATTCTGTAGATAATATTTGTAATACATTGTAACTTAGGAAAAAGTACGTTGCGAAAGTCCGCCACTAACCTTAATTAGAAAACGAGGATCGTCACACGTGCACTGCCCAACAGGCTTATAGTTCATTAGCTTGCCCCATAAAGTTTTGAGTCTTGTAAATAAGCAGCTACACTGAGTGTTCCTTGTGCAAGATAGATCAACTCTTTCTTGATCTGGAAAATACTAGGCTTATTCGTATGCCCGAATCTTTCTTGCAGGTCAATCCACACATCTCGTGCCGTCGAATTGTAGTGGATGCTGATTTCCTTCGACGCTGAGTTGAGAATCCAAGATATCACAATATTGTTGTTGCGCTTCCAAGCAGTGAGTGTTGCCTGATCAGCTGTAATGGGTAAGACAATGTCCCCGTTCACAAATCCTTCCTTATTTCGACCAATTAGGGCAATTGACATCGCCCTGCTCCATGTGGCGTAATTGTCACCCGTCAATTGTTCATGAATCAACAATTGGCCTGAGGTATCTCCGGTATTCAGAAAGTATGGATTGCTCAAGAACAGAGGTACGGGGGAGCCATCTGTTGTCGGCGGTATTTGCGGTTGATTGGGCGGAGGCGGCGGTGTCACGCTTGAATCTTCTTCCATATCTGACTTGAACAAGAAACTGGAAATTCGCAGCTTGATGAAGCAATAATACGCTCTGATACCATATGAAACTTAAATGATTGAGAAAACTATTTTACGTGGTTCGGATACAATCGATCCTACGTCCACGGAGCAAGATTTCTTATTCCGCGCCAAAGCCCAACGAACCAACCCTTCGCTCCATTTCAATGAAAACGTCACTGGTCTGGCGACTCTATAAGTGGCATTTGATTTGAATATTCCGCGCGCTTAGAAAGCGTCCCACGCTTCTTCACCTTCAGCTTCTTTATTGAGAGAATTCCCAGTTATCAGACTTCTAACTGAGCTCACAGCTGAAACAGCTTTGGCTTGATTTTAACACATGAGATTTGCTACGAATTCCATGTTCATATCTAAAAGGTCATTACTAGTTACAACAATTATAAGGAGCACTATTATTATGGATAAATTAGTATATATGATATAACTTTATGCAACATGAAAATATACTCACACATTCTCACTTGATTCAGTTGCCATTGGCATGAACCAAGCGACGGTTGAATTTAAAATTTCTCTGATATTATCTCAAAATTAATAAAATTTAAGGGTGCAAATGTTATTAATTTATAGAGGTATTACTTTGCAATTGTTGGTCAACGTTTGGTTATGGGCCAGTCTGGCCCATAAACAATGATAAGATAGAAAAAATAATTTGTCACTTAGTGATCATCGATCGTGAAAACAACCACAAATCTACCTTAATCACGCTAATACTTGTTCATTGTGTAGTGTGCCAATTTGCCATTATACTAACAATTATTTTGATGTACTCAACGCGACTACATGCATGATTAATTTATAATAATTCATTATTGCGTAACCGAGGAAGGTGAGTTGAATTATTAATATTTCATTACCATTAAATGAATTGTTTAAGCCAGTCCAGATCCGAATTATTAAATTATGATGTCATTTAAAACTTTTATATTTCGCTCATCAACACCCATGCCTTTTTATTGTTCATCTTTGTCACGGCCTTATCTTTAATGAGAAAATAGATTACACGTTGACACGTTTTATAGTACTAGGTATGCCCCGTGCGATGCACGGGGTAGTTTGTTGCCATGAAAATTGAATTATTATTCAATTATTAAGATGGATTTTCTCCTTCAATTATATACATTAATCATTCCATTTGGTATTGAAAGCCCCGTGCGTTGCACGGGTTATTTTTAAGAGATTTTTTAGTTTATAAATCTATTGTTATCGGCCGAGATCCGCGACCCGCCCATTTCTTACAATGAACCCGAGACCCACCTCAGAAAAAACTGCCCGCATTTATAAATGTTTTCTATGTAGTTATTATTGTGATGCACGGGGTAATTTCTGTCATGAAAATTGAACAATTATTCAAATTAAGATGGATTATCTCCGTCAATTATATACATCAATCATTCCATTCGTAATTAAAAGCGGAAAAGTAACTCCCTAATTTAAATACGGTGAAACATATTTTCATCACATACAATTGTGTTCATAATGAACGACGATAGGGTATGTTGGTCGGTGATGTTGAAAACACTGTGGTATACTATGTTGGTGAACCCGTTATCTTCTACGTCGTCTTCTTTGATGCTCATTAGAGGAATGTTAAATCTTGTTTCCTAAATTATGCATATCACTTTCAAAAGCTTTAGTCTCAGATAACATAAATGGCGATTTTCTCGAATTGGCTCCATGATACTATGTTGCAACATTACATTTCAGATAATCTCTTCCCGCGCAGAAGTGTACTATTCTTAGACTCAATATTTTATGTTATCATTCATGAGATAAGACACCAGCATCATCCATAGGATGCAGTTCAAATTCGATGTCCGATACCAAAATTTTATGGAAATGCAGAAGTTTGTTTTGATCTTGTTGTGAAACTTCGTAAGACTGATTCAGTGTAAGACTGTAAACCTGTAAGACTGCTTATTTGCGTGACTGCACTTGAAGAAGGCTGCAACAATTTGTATGACTACAAACTTCGTAGGAGTGCTTCATTATAAGACTGCAAGCTATAAGACTGCTTAATTGCGCTTTGACAATTTTGGAAGACTGCAGTAATTTGTAAGTGTATGACTGCGAACTTCGCAAGATTGCTGTAACTTGTAAGAGTGTACGACTACGAACTTTGTATGACTGCAGTGATTTGTAGGAGTGTTCGACTGCGTACTTCGGAAGACTACTTCATTGTAAGGCTACGTACAAATATAAGACTGCTAACTTGTGCGATATCAATTTTGGAAGACTACCGTAATATGTATGACTATCTGAACCGAAATCATTAAATATGTGTCTACGCATAAAGCAATCTTCCAATAGATAAAGATAACATTTACGTTATCAGCATAAGATAAATAGCTGAAAAACACCTATGTTCAGAAGCTAACTAAGAAACTAAATTACAACACATTAAGCGGTAAGGAGAAAATAGTCGAACAACGCCCTAAAACCCATCGGTTTCATTCTCATCTAACTCTAACATTGTAGTTTCTTGATTAAAAAAAGGTCACAAATGAATTATTGAAGTCATCGGATGTTTTTGACGTACCCATGAGCACTCGCCTACCATTTTTTCTTGTTTAAAACGCACAATCTCGTACAGACCTTTGTCAAACACTTGAAAGACCTTTCTCGATGACGGCACAAAGCAACATAACGTTGAGAAACCCATCTTTTAACGCAGATTTCTATGTCCCACGTCCCAAATTTCTAAGAAAGCCATCAATGAGGTTAATGAGATAAAAAAGGTAAGGACTTGTATGAAAAATGAGACTTTACTACCTGTAGTGAAAAGTTTACATTTTTATGCTAGTTCTTCAAGCCTTACAGGTCGGTCTGAATAGCTTTGACAAGGCTAGCAGTAAACTCGATTTTCTGCTTTAGTCTCCGTATGCGCCCGATTAACTCGTATGCAAACCAGACGAATCTTGGAAATGAGATTTCTCATAATCAAACAAAAGATCAGTCGAATCAAATAAATCTTGCAAAACAAAAGAGATTGCTTGGCGAACAAAATGGCAATGCACGGGTTATTTTTTTGTCATGAAAATTGAATAATTATTCAAGTAAGATAGATTATCTCTTTCAGTTATACACATCAATTATTCCATTCGTAATTAAAAGCGAAAAAGTAATACAACTCCTTAATTTAAATACGGTGAACATGTTTTCATCAAATACAATCGTATTCATAATAGACGACAATACGGTATGTTGGTCGATGGTGTTGAAAACACTGTGGTATACTATGCTGGTGAACTCGTTATCTTCTACGTCGTCTTCTTTGATGCTCGATACTCATAAGAGAAAGGTTAAATCTCTTTCCTAAATCATGCATATCTCTTTCAAAAGCTTCACTCTCAGACACATAAATGGTGATTCTTGAAATGGCTCCATGATAATATGTTGCAACATACATTTCAGATAATCTCTTCCCGAGCAAAAGTGTACCATTTTTGGACTCAATATTTTATGTTATCATTCATGAGATAAGACACCCATGTCATCCATAGGATGTAGATCAAATTCAAAGTCCGATACCAAAATTCTATGGAAATGCAGAAGACTGCTTCAGTGTAAGACCGCGAGCTATAAGACTACTTAATTGCGCTTTGGCAATTTTGGGAAGAATGCAGCAATTTGTAAGAGTGTACGACTGCGAACTTTATAAGATTGCCGTAACTTGTAAATGTGTACAGCTGCGAACTTCGTATGACTGCAATGTACGACTGCGAACTTCGTAAGACTACTTCAGTGTAAGGCTACGTACAAATGTAAGATTGCTAGCTTGTACGACTACAATTTTGGAAGCCTACAGTAATTTGTATGACTATATGAATTCGAAGTCATTAAATATGTTCCACATATAAAGCATGTCCAATAGATAAAGATTTAATCTTGATGTTATCAGCAAAAGATAATAGCTGAAAAAACACCTATGTTCAAAAGCTAACTAAGAAACTAAACTACAACACATTAAGCGGAAAGGAGAAAATAATCGAAATGCCCTAAAACCCATCGGTTTCATTCCCATCCAACTCCAACATTGTAGTTTCTTGATTAAAATAAACAGTCACCAATGAAGTTGTTCATACAAAATGTATTTCGATATCTTTTGATGTACCCATGAGCACCCGCGTACCTTTTTTTGTTGTTTAAAGCGCACAATCTCACATGGACCTTTATTCGAACACTTGAAAGACCTTTCTCGATGATGGCACAAAGCAACATAACATTGAGAAACCAAACTTTTAACGCTCATTTTCTATGTCTCACCTCTCAAATTTCTAAGGAAAACATCAAAGAGGTTAATATGATAAAAAAAAGTAATGACTCTTGTATGAAAAATGGACACGAATGGCACCTGAAAATAGCAGGTTTATTGAACGTGTTGAACCCGAATGTGACCCAACCACATGTTTTGTCACATAAATCATTTTGTTTATCGTGTAATATCAAAATAATGCATCATTATCATTAGCTCTTTATAAATACAATAATAAAAATTCTACAGTCTTGTAGTATACAGTCTTACAATGTTTAAGTTGTTCTAGGTTTTGCTCCCGTGCGATGCACGGGTTATTTTTTGTCAAGTATAAAAACATAATTTTTAAGTTAATTTTTTATTAGTATTGTTTTGTCACACACATCAATCTTGTATTGTGGAATGTAAAATTACTGCATAATAAATCTTAATTTTTTATAAAAACAATAATAAAAAATACATTCTACAGTGTCACAGTCGTGCATTCTTACCATGTCTAAGTAGTGGAGTTTGCTAACTGTGGATCGTACAATCTAACACGATAAAATGATATTGATGTCAAAACTATACATTTAAGTATATCCACTAGTGAGGAAGATGAAAAGGCTTATCAAGGTTAGAACCATAGCTTTTGGAGGCAAATGAAGCGAATTTCTTTTTGACAATGGCCTGTTTCTCTTCATCATCGTCGGTAAAATTCTGAAAATCGGCCTCGAAATCACCATCCGCATCAAAATCATCGATTTATTAGCAAAACGTCGCCTTCTTCAGACCCTTACTTCTATTTGCAGCTGTTCATATTTTCTCGATTCTATCGCATTTGAAGAGGCCGATATTTTGAAGTTATACATTGACTGCATTTTGGCATATAAGACTGTTTAGTAGGCTCAGAAATCCACATGCATTGTTTTTAATGCCACGTGTGTACTATTTATTACCTGAAATTCGTAAAGTGAAAGGTTTTGATAAGCAGTAGTCGAATAACTCTTGTGGTTATGCTTCCCATAATTTTTCCGATTATGTCCCTCGATAATAGGGAGCCTGGCAATAATCAACTTGTTAACTCGAACAGTCACCAACCTTATTATAGTTTTTCTGTATATAAAACGAAGATTAAGCTTCTTAATTTATTACTCCCAAATCTTCTAATCTATACTTAGTCATATTGATTTTTATTACCTGTTATTGAGTCATGAATGATGGGTCCAACTTGGAGATGAGGCGAGAGGAGATGGAGTCGAACCACCCTCTTCCTTTACATCCTTGTAAGCCTTAGTTGGTATGATTAGCCCAACACCGCGACGTTGATTAGGCTCTTAGCATACTGATCAACCGAAATATCCAAGTTTGAAGCTTTAAATGTTACAGTCTATAAATTTTAATAAACTCGTTATCTGTTACGTCGTCTACATTGATGCTCATAGTATTGATTCGTGAAAAAAAATGCGAAGTTGATCTTTTTTTTTTTCTGGTGCATGATGTATATTAAATCCAATCCACTTTCAAAAGCTTTAGTCACAGCTAACATAGTGATGGCATGATGGCTCCGTGATTTTATGTTGCAAAATTACATATCAGATAATCTCTTCCCTAGAAAAACTATATTATTTTTAGACTCAATATTTTAGGTTATCATTTATCAAATGCGAGATAAGTGTCGTCCATAGAATGCAGATCAAATTCAATAACCCAATACCAAAATTCTATCGAAATGCAGCATCCGTCTCAATCTTGTTGCGAAACTTAGTAAGAATGTTTTAGTGTAAGATTGCGAAACTGTATGACTGCTTGCTTGCACAACTGTAATATTTTAAGGATGCAGTTATTTATAAGACTGCAAACTTCGGACGACTGGCTCAGTGTAAGACTGACATCTGTAAATATGTTTACTTGCACTTTTGCAATTTTGGAAGACTGCAATAAGTAAGAGTGTACGACTATGAACTTCGTACAATAAGTAAGAGTGTGCGACTATGAACTTCGTAAGACTGCAATAATTTATAAGTGTACGACTGCGAACTTCGTAAGACTGTTTAACTGTAAGACCGCGTACAAACGTAAGCTTGTTAAATTGTGGGACAACAATTTTGGAAGACTGCAATGATTTGTACGACTATGTCTAAGATTGTAATAACTTGCAACATATCATGCTACGAACAAACAAACCATATAGGAGAAGACTTCCTCTCATTCACAAAAAAGAAAGAACCCGAAAGCATTATATATGTGCTTACATAAAAAGCAAGCTCCCAATGGATAAAGATTAAACCTCCACGTGGTCTGCATCAGACAAAGATTGGTGCGGTAAGATAATCATGACCGAGAGATTAGCGAACCGGAATTGATATACTTGTTTGTGCTGTGAATTACTTGACCGCATATTCCTATGCGAATAATAGGAAACGATTCGCTAATTAATCAAGACAGCATTCCGTGTGAAGTCTACGTCAATCCATGTAAGCATGAATAGTCTGTTCATCTCAATAAATTTGTCATCAAATGCAAATTACATCAGATGTCTTCATCATGTAGCAAAACCTACCCAATGAAAAAAAAAGGGAGAAAAGAACTTAATTAGAAATAGAAAGACGGAAGCTCAGAACATAAAACTAAGAATGGCATACACGATAATTAAAAGCATAAAGTGTTGTTCTTGTTCAGCTTGTAAAATAGCATGAGACTTTTGTTTCTTACTTCCAGCAATCTAAGATCCTAGAGAAATAAGCGTCGTGCAAAAAAAGACTAATGCCTATACCAACATTCACTTCACCGCCACCAAGTGACGAACTTGTACTTGAAGAGCTTACTGAAATACGACGAATGAAGCTATTTAGTTAGCCCGCGATCTTCGGGAGTGAAGCGATAAATATAAGTTTATACGAAAAGAAAAAAAAAGACCTGAAAGAATTTTGTCTATCAATTTGGAAGTAAACTCGATTCTCACGTCGAGCGGCTCTCTGCAGTTCGCCAATGCCATAATGAAGAATATCATATTCCCTGAGAAATTACCATCAACGCATAATTTTCGACGAAAAAGGAAACACCGCTAGAAACAAAAAAAAGGTATAGAACGTATACCACGATCGAGGTTTCCATGGGACTTCAAGCTCGGCCAAGACGTTGACCCCTCGTCTTTTTGTGTAGCTGAAAAGCATCAATACATCATCGGTAAGAAAACTGTGTGTAATACCCGTAAAAATTTAATACGGGATTATTTCAATAATATTCGGAATGTGTGAAGTCGATTTCGAACATACACCGATTTCTTTCCGTGTCGAGCAAAGAATTTAGAATTGGACCCGATGAATTTAAAAGGGGCCGAAATAATTATGGGCCAAATGGAGAATAATGGCCCAAGTATGGGAGAGATAGATTAGATGTTAGGAATTTTGGCCCAATAATATAAAATAATAATAATAATAAAATTATTATGGCTGAAATTAAGTAAGGAAAAAATAATAAAATAAATAAAATAATTTCAATTCACCTCCATGTGAGTGTGGTAAATAAAACAAGATCCTTTATTTAATAAATGTACCTCCATCCATCTCTATGTGAGCATGGAGACAAGATCTATCCAAGCCACCTCCAAGCATCTCTATAATGGTAAGAGGACAAAAACAACCAACAATTTAAAGGAAATAGAGAAGAAAGAGGAGAGAACATGGGAGAGATGGGAGGGGGGAAAAGAAAAAGAAAAGAGGACAAAATAACCTAACTAATATACCACTTAATACACCTAATCAACTAATACTACATGAAGACAAATAAGAATAAATAAGCTAAAAAGAATAGAAAGAGAGGGGAGGAGAGGTCGCAAGAGTGAGAGAGAGAAGGAAGAAAGGAGAGAGAAAAAAGAAAGAAAAAGGGAGAAAGAAGAGAAGGAGAAAAAAAAAACCTTCGGAGCTCGGGATCGAAACTCTAGGGTTGGAATCACACGAAACAACCCGTTACCTCTCGGGAATTTAAGGTAGGTGAAGATCACCTACACACGTAAACAAGTTTTGAATCCGTGAATTTTTCGTGATTGCATGATCTCTTTCGAATTTATACGTGTTTATGTGCTAAACGTGAATTTCTTGTATGATTTTCGAAATGATGCTTACATGCTAAAATTCGGCCAGCTTAATACCTTAATCTTTATGAAGTTTAGGTCTATGAAACATAAGAATAGAGTTAGAGGACTTGTGATTAAGTGGATAGAACAAAACTTGGGGAGGATTAGTGGTTTCTCTAGGTTTTCTTTATCCATTTCGGCCAAGAGGTTCAAAAATTTATATCTCACGATCTAGAATTTGGATTAAAAATCCCTTTGGACAGAATCAAGATATACATGTTATTTATCTATGTTTAAAATTTCAGGTCCATCGGACGTCGTTTACCCTGTGATCATTGAGAGATACTAAACTGTCGCAAAACAGCCGTATAAAATATTTTTTTTTTTAATTTGGAGACTAGATTGAAAAGACTAGATTGAAAAGTTTCAAAAATCTGGAGGCTGAGAATGTAAAATCCGAATAGGGGAGATTTTTAAAGAAATATAAAGCTTTTGGGGCAGATTTGAAATTCGGCATAAATAATTGGGGCCCTTTGTCTAATTTTCAAAATTAGGGGACTAGATTGAAAATTTTAAGAATCTAGGGGCTGAGAATGTAATAATCCGAACGGGGAGATTTTTAAAGATAGCTTTCGGGGCTAATCTGAAATTTTTAAAGCTTTCGGGGCAGATATGAAACTTAGGAAATTTTTGGTCCTAAAAAGTAAATTATGAGATTTTGGGATTTTAAGTGCAAAAAATTCATAAAGATATTTTTAAAGTAGAAATTTAAGTGATATTTGAAAGTTGGACGTTAGAATTTTAAAATATATTAAATTATGGACCAATTGTGAAATTAGGGTCTTAAAGTAAAAAGGATTAAATTTTGGGAACTATTAGTGAATTTCGGGAGAGTTTCTGTGGTTAGGTTTTGCGTCGATTAAATCGAAACACGGGCTTTGGTCCCGAATTATTTGGTGTATGATAGTTTTTTTTAGATCGGGCCGAGATTATATATCGGGCCGATATGTTGTTGTTTAATATGATGCATTTTATATGTTTGCATTCTATTTGCACGACATTTGCATACACATGTACGAAAAGAGAGAACTGCGTGGAGTCACGGTAATATTGTTTAGTGATGTTCAGTGGGTAGTTTATGACCGATTGATGGTTGTCGAATGGTATGAGTTGAGGTTAGGACTAAGGCGCACTATATGATTGAGATGTGGGGAGTGGGCCTCCCGAGCTACTGACCCTTGTGGGAGTGGGGCCTCCCGAGCTACGGACCCATGCGCGCGAGTGTTGCCTTTAGTTCCTAAGCCTCGGGCCCTGATTGTGATGAGATGAGTTGAGTTGATGATGAGATATTATAAAAGAGTCGAGCGTGCATTTTGTGAGATGTGTCGAGTTTGGGATGTGAGAGCATTTGCATTCATGCATATTTTCATCTACTGGGCAAAAGCTCAGGGTTTACGTGTGTAGGTAATACGGCTGATGGCGGTGACTCCACGGACTTTTGAGGGCGGCGCAGTACATAGGACGCGACCTGTGGAACGAGTTTATGTTTCATGTTTTTAAATTTGGGCTTGGACTTATAGGGCTTCCGCCAAATGAATCAAAATGTGTTTGGGTTTGAACTTATGAACTTAGACATCGAACGTATTTGTATTATTATATTTTAAAAGTTTTAATTAAATGGGTTTTCCGCTGCTTACGCTGCGAAAATCCGCCAAAATACGTATCTAGGAAGTCGGGTCGTTACAGGTGGTATCAGAGCATTAGGTTATAGGTTCTGTAGACTGTCCATGTACTGCCGCTCAAAAGCCTGGAGGATCAGCCTACGCCTGTAAGTTTAATACGTAATTATGTGATTTATGATTTTTGGATATATGCTTTAACGTGAATATTTGGGTGATTTTATGTGCTCCTTGATGTGTTCAAAAGTTAGAGATTTCGTACTTTTACACTTAGATTGGTAGGAGAATCTCGGTTAAATTAAGGTAGGGAGAGAATGATAAAAAAAAAATTCGGACTTTTGATAGAATTTGGGGTTGCTTAAAAATTCGGGTAAAAATTCGGGTCAATTTGGAATTCGGCGAAATTTAAATTTTGCGCCTTTTCAAAATTTGGGCTTTGTTAATTTGGGCTTGACCGAATTGGACCAAGCTGAAATTCGAAAAGTTAAAATAAATAAATGGTGAAATAAAAGAGAGTCGACCGATATAAATTTTTTTAAAAATCGGAGCTTGTATACAATTTTAAAAATGAGACGAGGACGTAGAGAAACATGGGTTAATTGTAGAAATTTAGGAAGCGAGACGAGAACATAGAGAAAACATGATAGAGTCGATGCATAACGATTACATAATTGAAAATCATATTACAATCCGAATACATAAAAAAAAAACCTTAGAAGATAAAACATCAACGATGTTCGAGAAGTTCTGTCGGCGTCTTCTTCCAATATGCCAGAAAAGGCCCGGTTTCCCATGACATAACCTTTCACAAATTAAAAGCAACTGCAGTGAGTGACAACCCACATCACAAAAATGGCGATTGCAGCGAAGAGCAATCCCAAAAGAAGGAATAACTCAAATTTAAGCTTTTCGAGATTTTCCCTCCAAAAAGGTTCCTGAGGAACATCATCACGATCCGCATTTCCTCCAAGATTATACATTACGAAAATTAAATGATGTGGTTGGAGAGAATTGTGTTGTGGTGCAAAATAGCGTGCATCAAGTACCTATTTATAGGCGTGAGTGAAGCGAAGGATAAGCAAGATTAATTTCGAGTTTCCTTCGAACGCCGTATAAAGATAAACTTCATAAATTTCGACATCAGATTTTTCTTCGAGCGTCGTAATCTCGATTTCAGAGATCACGCACAGGAAGAAATCACATTGGACTTTTATCACAAAAATCAAATCCAAAATCTCGAAAAAAGATGTTGATGTCCATTACGACAAAGAAATTGTGCTCACGTTTAAATCAATGCCGTATTTACATGCACTGCGTAGACTCTGTCACATCAATGAATTTAGTACGGCGAACTAACGCACAAACAAGACAGAACTTCAACCTATGTCCATGGATCAACCGAGCTTCTTTCTTATTGATCACAACACGAAAGTTACAGATCTCTATCTCTTCTACAACTCTCGCGTTTTCACCTCACGATGATTTTCACTCTAAAAGAAGTTACATGCTCGAGAAAGTGAACTGGAAATTCGACATTAATAAGATAGAAATCTTTTTAAGCATGAATTCGCAATCTATCTTCACCGTCCATTTTATCCGATTGAACGCTCCACAAGTCGCCACGTGGTATTGCATTTCTACGTGTTAGAGCAAGAATCGCATGCGACTCTGTAAGTGAAATAGCACCTTCACTACTATCCGTCCGATTTTTGATCCAACGCTCACGATTCACCATCCGATTCTTTCACTTCTTAAACATCTCAGCCGTCGATCTTTTTGCGTGATATCCTGGAAACATAATTAAATCTTCAGCCTTCAAATCCTGACCATTAGATCGCGCGCCATCTTGGATCCAACGACACCTGCTCATCGTGACAATAACGGTGAAGAAAGCCAGACTTAACTTATGAAGAACGTTCCATTTAGGTGAACGGAAGCTTGTGAAGTAAACTTCAAGGAGTTGAAGAAACGACTGACAACAGTTCATGTTCTTACAATACCCTGTGGTATGGAAAGATTTTGGGTATACAGTGATGCCTAAAAAAAAATGGCTTGGGGTGCGGGTTGATGCAGAACGGGAAGGTAATTACGTATGCCTCCCGACAGCTCAAATCCTACGAGAAAAATTACCCCACACACGATTTGGAACTCGCAACAGTGGTGTTTGCCCTGAAAATCTGGCGACATTATCTATACGGAGAACGATGCGAGATCTTAACAGATCATAAAAGCCCAAAGTACTTTTTCACGCAGAAGGAGTTAAACATGAGGCAAAGACGATGGCTCGAGTTAGCAAAAGACCACGACTGTGCAATAAATTATCACCCAGGAAAAGCGAACGTAGTCGCAGAAGCTTTGAGCCATAAATCAGTGAATACGAACCTGTGCCAACTCGGAGTGGAAATAATCAATTTGGGAAGATCGAAATAAAACTAGCAGCGTTAACGTTGAAGCCAACATTATTATATCGAATTCTTGAGGAAAAAAAACGTAAAGGGCCATGATGCAGTCTGGGTGATCGTCGACAAATTGACTAAATCAACCCATTTCCTACCAATCAATCAAACTTGTTCCATGGAGAAGTACGCAGAGTTGTACATAAAAGAAATTGTGAGACTCCTTGGGATCCCGATTTTAATCGTCTCAGATCGGGATTCGAGATTTCTGTCCCAATTCTGGGTGAGATTACGAAAGACCATGAGGACGAAACTATCCTTCAACACGGCATATCACTTTCAGACGTACGAACAGCTTGAGAGAACAATCCAGACGCTCGAAGATATGTTGAGAACGTGCAACCTGGATTTTCAGGCAGAGCAAATACCTTCCACTAATAAAGTTTTCCTATAACAACAACTATCAAGCCACGATCGGGATTGAGCCTTACGAAGCCTTGAACGAGCGTAAATGTCGATCCCCAATTCATTGGAATAAAATCGGCGAGAAAGCGTTGTTGGGCCCTGCAATGATTCGTGAAATGACTAAAGCTGTGGGAAAATTCCGGGAGAGGATGCAAACAGCCAAAGTCGTCAGAAGAGCTATGCTGATCAACGACGAAGGCCACTAGAGTTCTCGGAAGGCGATCGGGTGTTCTTGAAGATATCTCCTATGAGAGGCGTGAAAAGATTCGGAAAGAAGGGCAAGCTCAGTCCGAGGTACATTGGTCCTTTCCAAATCCTTAAGAGAGTCGGGGAAGTTGCATATCAACTGGAGTTGCCAGCCTCGTTAGCCCAAGTCCACGACGTATTTCACGTATCAACCTTACGTAAATACGTTACGAACCCGAATCATGTACTAGGAAGCGAACACTTCACCAGCAACTCAAGCCGGACCTGAGCTACGAAGAGGAGCCAGTTGAAATCTTAGTGCGTGAAGTGAAGCGACTTCGGAATAAAAATATTCCGTTAGTCAAAGTACTGTGGCGAAGCCAAGCGATTGAAGAAGCCACGTGGAGCGAGAAGATGATATGAAGAATCGTTATCCCGAATTATTTCTTTAGATGTGATTTCGGGGACGAAATTCTTGTAAGGGGGGAGAATGTAATACCCGTAAAAATTTAATACGGGATTATTTCAATAATATTCGGAATGTGTGAAGTCGATTTCGAACATACACCGATTTCTTTCCGTGTCGAGCAAAGAATTTAGAATTGGACCCGATGAATTTAAAAGGGGCCGAAATAATTATGGGCCAAATGGAGAATAATGGCCCAAGTATGGGAGAGATAGATTAGATGTTAGGAATTTTGGCCCAATAATATAAAATAATAATAATAATAAAATTATTATGGCTGAAATTAAGTAAGGAAAAAAATAATAAAATAAATAAAATAATTTCAATTCACCTCCATGTGAGTGTGGTAAATAAAACAAGATCCTTTATTTAATAAATGTACCTCCATCCATCTCTATGTGAGCATGGAGACAAGATCTATCCAAGCCACCTCCAAGCATCTCTATAATGGTAAGAGGACAAAAACAACCAACAATTTAAAGGAAATAGAGAAGAAAGAGGAGAGAACATGGGAGAGATGGGAGGGGGGAAAAGAAAGAAAAGAAAGGACAAAATAACCTAACTAATATACCACTTAATACACCTAATCAACTAATACTACATGAAGACAAATAAGAATAAATAAGCTAAAAAGAATAGAAAGAGAGGGGAGGAGAGGTCGCAAGAGTGAGAGAGAGAAGGAAGAAAGGAGAGAGAAAAAGAAAGAAAAAGGAGAAAGAAGAGAAGGAGAAAAAAAAACCTTCGGGAGCTCGGGATCGAAACTCTAGGGTTGGAATCACACGAAACAACCCGTTACCTCTCGGGAATTTAAGGTAGGTGAAGATCACCTACACACGTAAACAAGTTTTGAATCCGTGAATTTTTCGTGATTGCATGATCTCTTTCGAATTTATACGTGTTTATGTGCTAAACGTGAATTTCTTGTATGATTTTCGAAATGATGCTTACATGCTAAAATTCGGCCAGCTTAATACCTTAATCTTTATGAAGTTTAGGTCTATGAAACATAAGAATAGAGTTAGAGGACTTGTGATTAAGTGGATAGAACAAAACTTGGGGAGGATAGTGGTTTCTAGGGTTTTCTTTATCCATTTCGGCCAAGAGGTTCAAAAATTTATATCTCACGATCTAGAATTCGGATTAAAAATCCCTTTGGACAGAATCAAGATTTACAAGTTATTTATCTATGTTTAAAATTTCAGGTCCATCGGACGTCGTTTACCCTGTGATCATTGAGAGATACTAAACTGTCGCAAAACAGCCGTATAAAATATTTTTTTTTTTAATTTGGAGACTAGATTGAAAAGACTAGATTGAAAAGTTTCAAAAATCTGGAGGCTGAGAATGTAAAATCCGAATAGGGGAGATTTTTAAAGAAATATAAAGCTTTTGGGGCAGATTTGAAATTCGGCATAAATAATTGGGGCCCTTTGTCTAATTTTCAAAAATTAGGGGACTAGATTGAAAATTTTAAGAATCTAGGGGCTGAGAATGTAATAATCCGAACGGGGAGATTTTTAAAGATAGCTTTCGGGGCTAATCTGAAATTTTTAAAGCTTTCGGGGCAGATATGAAACTTAGGAAAATTTTTGGTCCTAAAAAGTAAATTATGAGATTTTGGGATTTTAAGTGCAAAAAATTCATAAAGATATTTTTAAAGTAGAAATTTAAGTGATATTTGAAAGTTGGACGTTAGAATTTTAAAATATATTAAATTATGGACCAATTGTGAAATTAGGGTCTTAAAGTAAAAAGGATTAAATTTTGGGAACTATTAGTGAATTTCGGGAGAGTTTCTGTGGTTAAGGTTTTGCGTCGATTAAATCGAAACACGGGCTTTGGTCCCGAATTATTTGGTGTATGATAGTTTTTTTTAGATCGGGCCGAGATTATATATCGGGCCGATATGTTGTTGTTTAATATGATGCATTTTATATGTTGCATTCTATTTGCACGACATTTGCATACACATGTACGAAAAGAGAGAACTGCGTGGAGTCACGGTAATATTGTTTAGTGATGTTCAGTGGGGTAGTTTATGACCGATTGATGGTTGTCGAATGGTATGAGTTGAGGTTAGGACTAAGGCGCACTATATGATTGAGATGTGGGGAGTGGGCCTCCCGAGCTACTGACCCTTGTGGGGAGTGGGGCCTCCCGAGCTACGGACCCATGCGCGCGCGTGTTGCCTTTAGTTCCTAAGCCTCGGCCCTGATTGTGATGAGATGAGTTGAGTTGATGATGAGATATTATAAAAGAGTCGAGCGTGCATTTTGTGAGATGTGTCGAGTTTGGGATGTGAGAGCATTTGCATTCATGCATATTTTCATCTACTGGGCAAAAGCTCAGGGTTTACGTGTGTAGGTAATACGGCTGATGGCGGTGACTCCACGGACTTTTGAGGGCGGCGCAGTACATGGGACGCGACCTGTGGAACGAGTTTATGTTTCATGTTTTTAAATTTGGCTTGGACTTATAGGGCTTCCGCCAAATGAATCAAAATGTGTTTGGGTTTGAACTTATGAACTTAGACATCGAACGTATTTGTATTATTATATTTTAAAAGTTTTAATTAAATGGGTTTTCCGCTGCTTACGCTGCGAAAATCCGCCAAAATACGTATCTAGGAAGTCGGGTCGTTACAGGTGGTATCAGAGCATTAGGTTATAGGTTCTGTAGACTGTCCATGTACTGCCGCTCAAAAGCCTGGAGGATCAGCCTACGCCTGTAAGTTTAATACGTAATTATGTGATTTATGATTTTTGGATATATGCTTTAACGTGAATATTTGGGTGATTTTATGTGCTCCTTGATGTGTTCAAAAGTTAGAGATTTCGTACTTTTACACTTAGATTGGTAGGAGAATCTCGGTTAAATTAAGGTAGGGAGAGAATGATAAAAAAAAAAATTCGGACTTTTGATAGAATTGGGGTTGCTTAAAAATTCGGGTAAAAATTCGGGTCAATTTGGAATTCGGCGAAATTTAAATTTTGCGCCTTTTCAAAATTTGGGCTTTGTTAATTTGGGCTTGACCGAATTGGACCAAGCTGAAATTCGAAAAGTTAAAATAAATAAAAGGTGAAATAAAAGAGAGTCGACCGATATAAAATTTTTTTAAAAATCGGAGCTTGTATACAATTTTAAAAATGAGACGAGGACGTAGAGAAACATGGGTTAATTGTAGAAATTTAGGAAGCGAGACGAGAACATAGAGAAAACATGATAGAGTCGATGCATAACGATTACATAATTGAAAATCATATTACAATCCGAATACATAAAAAAAAAACCTTAGAAGATAAAACATCAACGATGTTCGAGAAGTTCTGTCGGCGTCTTCTTCCAATATGCCAGAAAAGGCCCGGTTTCCCATGACATAACCTTTCACAAATTAAAAGCAACTGCAGTGAGTGACAACCCACATCACAAAAATGGCGATTGCAGCGAAGAGCAATCCCAAAAGAAGGAATAACTCAAATTTAAGCTTTTCGAGATTTTCCCTCCAAAAAGGTTCCTGAGGAACATCATCACGATCCGCATTTCCTCCAAGATTATACATTACGAAAATTAAATGATGTGTTGGAGAGAATTGTGTTGTGGTGCAAAATAGCGTGCATCAAGTACCTATTTATAGGCGTGAGTGAAGCGAAGGATAAGCAAGATTAATTTCGAGTTTCCTTCGAACGCCGTATAAAGATAAACTTCATAAATTTCGACATCAGATTTTTCTCTTCGAGCGTCGTAATCTCGATTTCAGAGATCACGCACAGGAAGAAATCACATTGGACTTTTATCACAAAAATCAAATCCAAAATCTCGAAAAAAGATGTTGATGTCCATTACGACAAAGAAATTGTGCTCACGTTTAAATCAATGCCGTATTTACATGCACTGCGTAGACTCTGTCACATCAATGAATTTAGTACGGCGAACTAACGCACAAACAAGACAGAACTTCAACCTATGTCCATGGATCAACCGAGCTTCCTTTCTTATTGATCACAACACGAAAGTTACAGATCTCTATCTCTTCTACAACTCTCGCGTTTTCACCTCACGATGATTTTCACTCTAAAAGTTACATGCTCGAGAAAGTGAACTGGAATTCGACATTAATAAGATAGAAATCTTTTTAAGCATGAATTCGCAATCTATCTTCACCGTCCATTTTATCCGATTGAACGCTCCACAAGTCGCCACGTGGTATTGCATTTCTACGTGTTAGAGCAAGAATCGCATGCGACTCTGTAAGTGAAATAGCACCTTCACTACTATCCGTCCGATTTTTGATCCAACGCTCACGATTCACCATCCGATTCTTTCACTTCTTAAACATCTCAGCCGTCGATCTTTTTGCGTGATATCCTGGAAACATAATTAAATCTTCAGCCTTCAAATCCTGACCATTAGATCGCGCGCCATCTTGGATCCAACGACACCTGCTCATCGTGACAATAACGGTGAAGAAAGCCAGACTTAACTTATGAAGAACGTTCCATTTAGGTGAACGGAAGCTTGTGAAGTAAACTTCAAGGAGTTGAAGAAACGACTGACAACAGTTCATGTTCTTACAATACCCTGTGGTATGGAAAGATTTTGGGTATACAGTGATGCCTAAAAAAAAAATGGCTTGGGGTGCGGGTTGATGCAGAACGGGAAGGTAATTACGTATGCCTCCCGACAGCTCAAATCCTACGAGAAAAATTACCCCACACACGATTTGGAACTCGCAACAGTGGTGTTTGCCCTGAAAATCTGGCGACATTATCTATACGGAGAACGATGCGAGATCTTAACAGATCATAAAAGCCCAAAGTACTTTTTCACGCAGAAGGAGTTAAACATGAGGCAAAGACGATGGCTCGAGTTAGCAAAAGACCACGACTGTGCAATAAATTATCACCCAGGAAAAGCGAACGTAGTCGCAGAAGCTTTGAGCCATAAATCAGTGAATACGAACCTGTGCCAACTCGGAGTGGAAATAATCAATTTGGGAAGATCGAAATAAAACTAGCAGCGTTAACGTTGAAGCCAACATTATTATATCGAATTCTTGAGGAAAAAAACGTAAAGGGCCATGATGCAGTCTGGGTGATCGTCGACAAATTGACTAAATCAACCCATTTCCTACCAATCAATCAAACTTGTTCCATGGAGAAGTACGCAGAGTTGTACATAAAAGAAATTGTGAGACTCCTTGGGATCCCGATTTTAATCGTCTCAGATCGGGATTCGAGATTTCTGTCCCAATTCTGGGTGAGATTACGAAAGACCATGAGGACGAAACTATCCTTCAACACGGCATATCACTTTCAGACGTACGAACAGCTTGAGAGAACAATCCAGACGCTCGAAGATATGTTGAGAACGTGCAACCTGGATTTTCAGGCAGAGCAAATACCTTCCACTAATAAAGTTTTCCTATAACAACAACTATCAAGCCACGATCGGGATTGAGCCTTACGAAGCCTTGAACGAGCGTAAATGTCGATCCCCAATTCATTGGAATAAAATCGGCGAGAAAGCGTTGTTGGGCCCTGCAATGATTCGTGAAATGACTAAAGCTGTGGGAAAATTCCGGGAGAGGATGCAAACAGCCCAAAGTCGTCAGAAGAGCTATGCTGATCAACGACGAAGGCCACTAGAGTTCTCGGAAGGCGATCGGGCGTTCTTGAAGATATCTCCTATGAGAGGCGTGAAAAGATTCGGAAAGAAGGGCAAGCTCAGTCCGAGGTACATTGGTCCTTTCCAAATCCTTAAGAGAGTCGGGGAAGTTGCATATCAACTGGAGTTACCAGCCTCGTTAGCCCAAGTCCACGACGTATTTCACGTATCAACCTTACGTAAATACGTTACGAACCCGAATCATGTACTAGGAAGCGAACACTTCACCAGCAACTCAAGCCGGACCTGAGCTACGAAGAGGAGCCAGTTGAAATCTTAGTGCGCGAAGTGAAGCGACTTCGGAATAAAAATATTCCGTTAGTCAAAGTACTGTGGCGAAGCCAAGCGATTGAAGAAGCCACGTGGGAGCGAGAAGATGATATGAAGAATCGTTATCCCGAATTATTTCTTTAGATGTGATTTCGGGGACGAAATTCTTGTAAGGGGGGGAGAATGTAATACCCGTAAAATTTAATACGGGATTATTTCAATAATATTCGGAATGTGTGAAGTCGATTTCGAACATACACCGATTTCTTTCCGTGTCGAGCAAAGAATTTAGAATTGGACCCGATGAATTTAAAAGGGGCCGAAATAATTATGGGCCAAATGGAGAATAATGGCCCAAGTATGGGAGAGATAGATTAGATGTTAGGAATTTTGGCCCAATAATATAAAATAATAATAATAATAAAATTATTATGGCTGAAATTAAGTAAGGAAAAAAATAATAAAATAAATAAAATAATTTCAATTCACCTCCATGTGAGTGTGGTAAATAAAACAAGATCCTTTATTTAATAAATGTACCTCCATCCATCTCTATGTGAGCATGGAGACAAGATCTATCCAAGCCACCTCCAAGCATCTCTATAATGGTAAGAGGACAAAAACAACCAACAATTTAAAGGAAATAGAGAAGAAAGAGGAGAGAACATGGGAGAGATGGGAGGGGGGAAAAGAAAGAAAAGAAAGGACAAAATAACCTAACTAATATACCACTTAATACACCTAATCAACTAATACTACATGAAGACAAATAAGAATAAATAAGCTAAAAAGAATAGAAAGAGAGGGGAGGAGAGGTCGCAAGAGTGAGAGAGAGAAGGAAGAAAGGAGAGAGAAAAAAGAAAGAAAAAGGGAGAAAGAAGAGAAGGAGAAAAAAAAAACCTTCGGGAGCTCGGGATCGAAACTCTAGGGTTGGAATCACACGAAACAACCCGTTACCTCTCGGAATTTAAGGTAGGTGAAGATCACCTACACACGTAAACAAGTTTTGAATCCGTGAATTTTTCGTGATTGCATGATCTCTTTCGAATTTATACGTGTTTATGTGCTAAACGTGAATTTCTTGTATGATTTTCGAAATGATGCTTACATGCTAAAATTCGGCCAGCTTAATACCTTAATCTTTATGAAGTTAGGTCTATGAAACATAAGAATAGAGTTAGAGGACTTGTGATTAAGTGGATAGAACAAAACTTGGGGAGGATTAGTGGTTTCTAGGGTTTTCTTTATCCATTTCGGCCAAGAGGTTCAAAAATTTATATCTCACGATCTAGAATTCGGATTAAAAATCCCTTTGGACAGAATCAAGATTTACAAGTTATTTACCTATGTTTAAAATTTCAGGTCCATCGGACGTCGTTTACCCTGTGATCATTGAGAGATACTAAACTGTCGCAAAACAGCCGTATAAAATATTTTTTTTTTTAATTTGGAGACTAGATTGAAAAGACTAGATTGAAAAGTTTCAAAAATCTGGAGGCTGAGAATGTAAAATCCGAATAGGGGAGATTTTTAAAGAAATATAAAGCTTTTGGGGCAGATTTGAAATTCGGCATAAATAATTGGGGCCCTTTGTCTAATTTTCAAAAATTAGGGGACTAGATTGAAATTTTAAGAATCTAGGGGCTGAGAATGTAATAATCCGAACGGGGAGATTTTTAAAGATAGCTTTCGGGGCTAATCTGAAATTTTTAAAGCTTTCGGGGCAGATATGAAACTTAGGAAAATTTTTGGTCCTAAAAAGTAAATTATGAGATTTTGGATTTTAAGTGCAAAAAATTCATAAAGATATTTTTAAAGTAGAAATTTAAGTGATATTTGAAAGTTGGACGTTAGAATTTTAAAATATATTAAATTATGGACCAATTGTGAAATTAGGGTCTTAAAGTAAAAAGGATTAAATTTTGGGAACTATTAGTGAATTTCGGGAGAGTTTCTGTGGTTAAGGTTTTGCGTCGATTAAATCGAAACACGGGCTTTGGTCCCGAATTATTTGGTGTATGATAGTTTTTTTTAGATCGGGCCGAGATTATATATCGGGCCGATATGTTGTTGTTTAATATGATGCATTTTATATGTTGCATTCTATTTGCACGACATTTGCATACACATGTACGAAAAGAGAGAACTGCGTGGAGTCACGGTAATATTGTTTAGTGATGTTCAGTGGGGTAGTTTATGACCGATTGATGGTTGTCGAATGGTATGAGTTGAGGTTAGGACTAAGGCGCACTATATGATTGAGATGTGGGGAGTGGGCCTCCCGAGCTACTGACCCTTGTGGGGAGTGGGGCCTCCCGAGCTACGGACCCCTGCGCGCGTGTTGCCTTTAGTTCCTAAGCCTCGGGCCCTGATTGTGATGAGATGAGTTGAGTTGATGATGAGATATTATAAAAGAGTCGAGCGTGCATTTTGTGAGATGTGTCGAGTTTGGGATGTGAGAGCATTTGCATTCATGCATATTTTCATCTACTGGGCAAAAGCTCAGGGTTTACGTGTGTAGGTAATACGGCTGATGGCGGTGACTCCACGGACTTTTGAGGGCGGCGCAGTACATGGGACGCGACCTGTGGAACGAGTTTATGTTTCATGTTTTTAAATTTGGGCTTGGACTTATAGGGCTTCCGCCAAATGAATCAAAATGTGTTTGGGTTTGAACTTATGAATTTAGACATCGAACGTATTTGTATTATTATATTTTAAAGTTTTAATTAAATGGGTTTTCCGCTGCTTACGCTGCGAAAATCCGCCAAAATACGTATCTATGAAGTCGGGTCGTTACACTGTGAAGACGAAGGCTAACGGTGAAACGTATTCCGTACACATGAAACAATAATGATAAAAGGATACACATTTGAAACAAATCACAATATGAACCCAATACAAAAATAGATACCCCCAAGGATACTTACTCGCATTTTCTGAAAGAAAATAATAGTTGAACCTGTGAAATCCAAGATTAAGCTTAGCATAAAGGACATATATAATGCATATCATAGAAGAGCTAAACGATTGACAATCAGGACAGGAAACTAAAGAAAATGGAATAATTAGACAACATATTCTTAAATTTGATCTACACCATACCACCATTCTCTGCTTCGTAATTATATAAGAATATCTACATAAGCATTATTTAATATCTAAAAAATGGTAGGCATTAGGTTTCCTCTATAGATCAAAACTAAAAAAGTATACTCTCTTATCTCTTTCCAGTTCTTCCTTCTTTTGCTGCCCCATCACTTTCCTTTTTATCTGCAAACAAACAAATTCCGTATTAAGCTCATCCTCCTCGTTAAACATGTCGTCGTCAAGCTCGGCCATATACTTATCATTCATAGTAAATCTCAGCCAGAGATGTTTTGATGGTTTTGATATTTATTCGCCGGTTTCATAATATTTGGTTCTCTGTTGGGGTTTTTTTATTAAATGTTGTTTGCACTCAAGCAAGTCGTACAATATTTATATCCACTAACAGTCGGACAACGATTTAGTCATACAAATGCTAAGTCTTAGTTTTGATTAGTTAAATCATATCTTTAATCTTGTCAGGAAATTGTGGTCGGGAGCCCGTGAAACCAATTATATCTAACTACTAATGCTCACATTTACCGACACGTATTGACTTGTTCATTTCCCAGCATCATTTACTGTCTTTTACGATTTTGTTCACTTTTCGTATTTGAAGGGAGCTCATTCATTTTGCTAATTTTAGCGAGGCTTAACATTGTGGGGAAAGAAGGTTAAAGAAGAGTTAATATTTAATTTTAGACGTACATTTAAGTATGTGTCACGTGGTTGAAGATTTATTTACAAAAAGCTCTAGGAATATTGGGTACAATAAGTGGCCCGACCAAATCTCAGTAAAACTCAAATAAATAAATCAACAACCCCCAGAACCAATGTTCAGCAAAGCAACAACAAACACCTAACAGCAATAGCAATAAACATTTCAAAAACTTTAAAAATCTCGAAACTTGCAGCGTTTAAGATATAAATTACTCAAGTGAAATTCATAAGTTCCAATTTCCAATACTCACCATACAGAGTTTGGGTCAAACACTCCGCCCTATTGCGTCAACCGAATCGGTTGTTTCCGATTTGGCTCCATCAACTGAATCGAGCAATATATATCATCTCATGCAAGAGCCGAATAGAAACCCATGCCTCACGATTACAAATTTTCTATGCCCATACCACACCTGCGAAGTGCCAATAATTAGCAAAAAGAATAAATCAGTGAAAGAAATAATATAACTATAAAAATAGTGCTCAAAAACAAAGTAATAGAATATATTCTTACACCGCAATGGTGCAATTTTGACAATACCATCTCAAAATTTCAAGAACATGATTCCGCTCCTTAATCCATGTTCCAAGTCACTACCTTCCTCATCGTCCTTGAGATCAAATTGTGCATCGTAAATGTCTATCAGGTAAAATCATTCGTTTTCTTGTCTTTGTTGTTCTGTTACTCTGCATACAAAAAAAAAATAGAAAATTAAATTATTGCATACCTCGAAGTAAAAACCCATTCAAATAGAAGTACCACAAAATCAGTAAAATAAGCAAAGAAGTGAATAAAGAGAAAAGCAAGAGAAATATTAATTTCTCTGCAAAAAAGAAGCAAATAAATACAATTACTTGTTCTTGTGAATATCGGAGTAGGTTGAAGAAAACAACCCTATTAGGATAAATTACAGTAAACCAAGAGTGGCAACAAATTACCATAACCATGCAGTCTTGCATCAACATCTTTCATGTTATGTTGATGCTAAAGGCCTTGTTCATATAAAGAGATGAAATCATCAAGATATTAGTCACGCTTCTCGATGTATCCGTTCATCCCGCCAATGGCCGAGGAACAATCATAAAATCGAAAGAAAATTTTATACTATAAGAAGACATATAAGATCTTCAGGTGCATACCTTTCGTTGCTTAAATCATTGTGAGTGGATTTGGGCATTTTGTTCTGTGTAAAGATCCCAACACCTGTAGAGATCCCAATAGTTTTTACAAAAGAATGCAGTTTCAAGAGTAACTTATTGCAAGTCACCGACCACCAAACTGATCACCAACCTCCGTATATTCCGGCAACCCATTTATACGTTGAAAATTGATGTACAAAAATAAAGGAAATGAATAAGACAACTTAAATGCCTTGACTCAGATCAAGAACCAACATGTGTTGTTGGATCTGTTCCTTGAGTAAAAAGTTATTTGAAACAAATAATAAGTAATAAATAAAATAGTAATAACGATTAAGAGTTGTAGCAAATTAAGGAGTCACGTTTTGCCGTAAACCAATAATTGTAAAAGACCTGATTTAAGGTAAATCTCGTTTACCTCCTTCGACTTTATTAGAATCGACATCAACATCAGGCTTTACAGGCTTCATACCAGCCCGTCGTATCTTCGGCTATCAATAAGAAAAATGAGAAGAACATTCATTATTATAAATTCCATAATCAAAACAATCATTAGTGAAATTCAGAAAGAATAACAAAGAATTATACCTACGGCAAAATACCAAGCAGTTACATTGTGCGATGTTTCAAAATCTCTACTAACCGACAATTCAAAAAATTAAAAGAGTGAGTTGGCACAATCGATCATCACACATTACCTGAAGAGCGTAAGGATGATCTTTGCAAACAAATAAGTTGCTCTGAAAAAAATACCTGTCAGAAAAAGCTTCCTCTGAGAAACAAAATTCCTCAGACAAAAAGCCAGCCAAAAAGAATTATCAAGTTGATGTCAATGCCAAATGGAAACACAATTGCAACACCCATTAGTTGAATATATCTAATCCTACCTCCTTTTCAATGCACACAGGTATCGTCACCAACACCTTTGGAAAATCCAATCAATCCCACCCTCATCCCCATCGTTTTTTTATCATCTTTGGCCACAATCCCATTAATATAATATAGGAAAAACCTAATAGCAGAAGAAACAGAACAACGCAAAAATCGCTAATCTCTGCAGCAAAGGAGAAAGGTAATAATAAAAAAAGCATGATTGTGATTAGTGAAATAGTTTTGCGCCTCACATCGCTTTTCTTTCCCTTTTATGAGGTCAGAATCAAGGTAGAGGCTGCTTTCCATAACGTCTCTGTGGACGATGGGCGGCGAGCAGCCATCGTAGAGGATTGCCAAAGTGCGAGCCGCATCGAAGGCCACGATATACCTGAACTCCCAGCTGGCGGTCAGCCAGTCAAGCCGTATACCGCCGTTATCCGATGCCTACAACAAACCAACAAATAAAATGGAAAGAATAAAAATCATAAACAGAAACCACGAAAAAAAAAAGAGAAATAACAACGGTAAAGACGATCCAATAAATACGGTAAAGACGATCCAAACATATTTGAAGGAACTGAGGCACGTGCAGTGGAGAGATCGTGAAGGAAATTGGCGTTAAATTACCCAAAATCCCCAAATCAACAAATATCCTAATCGATTGCCTTAAGATTATCAGGTCGTACAGCCATCAGATCGACACTGACGAACTCCTCCTCGAACTACTTCAGCGGTGCTAGATCTTTGCCATCGTCCGCCAGCGCATGCAGTACTCGACGACCTTGGACAGAGTCTTGGGCCCTTGGCCGTGACGTTGGGGAGGGGAATGGCTGAATCAGCGCAGTCGTCCTCGATCATGTTCTTTATCATGAGGGATTGGACGGCGACTGCTTCGTCAATGAATTGGCGCACATTCTGTTGTATTTTTAGGGCTAGGAATGATTGAATCTTTGTCATCCTCTCCTTTTCCCATGGCCGATTACTTTTTTGTTGTTTTGATTTGATGTGTCTGTTCGTTTTCTGTGCACATTTAATATATAAAATGTCTTTTCATTTCTATCATTAATAAGTCCGACGACGGAAAAACGTGTTATACAGTGCAATCGCCCCGAATAAAATATAGAATCACTCATACAATGCCACGCCAGCGCTTCCATACATATTAAACTCGGAATCTACCAAATTAAAATCAGAATAGTAATCAGAATTTCTTCCGCGCGCTCTGATTGGATGGGTGGGAATCCGTTGCACACGTGTCAGAACAGGAGAGTCGCCCTCCAACTTTTATATATATAGATTCATTTGGTGGATGCGAATATTCCAATGTTAATTATTTATTCCTTCCACCATACTAACGCCGTTAAAAACGGATTCCAATATTTACCTTATTTGTCATAAACAATCTTTTTTTTTTCATTTTGTCTTAAGTTTCACTCAACCTAAGTCCTAACAAAACTCATATCATCCCTTCACATCGCCCATACTCATGTTGGGTGAAACGTAAAATCATCCAATCTTTTTTTGCACAAAAGAGGTTTGAAATATAAAGACGTTCTTCGCCTTCTCGATCTTCTCTAACTTACTCTCACAAGGTTATTGCTAGAAACTGTCAATTTGGTCTGTCATTTATTTACAATTAGTCCATCTATTTATAATTTAATTAATTTAATAACTTATCATATCACCTCTAAATTGTTTAGTTACTGTAATTAAACCACTATTCATTCGTTTTCATTTTATATATTTGAAACTATATTTCATCTAATAAATATTACATATTATACTTATAAAAAATAAAATAAATATAATTATATTTTTAAGCAAACGCAAGAAGTGTGTAATAAATACTAATCTCTATCATTCTCTGCTCTCGTCTCTCAATCATCCTTCTATCTCTAATTTTTCCCGAATATAAAAGCGGACACACACACACACACCAATTTATTCGATTAAAAACACAGTTATTCCTAAAAAAATTTATTCTTATTTCCTAGAAAGTTAACTTGTAACGATGTAAACTGTTGGTCTTTTGTCCCTTGTGGACCTTTTTTTTCTCAGTTGTTTGTACTCCATTTGTGGGTTGTATTGTGCTCCCTGCCTTTATTCTCCCGATTTTTGATATACCAGTGAGACCTCTTGGGTTATTTAGCCATGTATCCTGATATTAATAAAAGAGATCCTTTCCGGAAAAAAAAACGATGTAAACTGTTGAAAGTTGGTCGTACTCGTGGCACATAAAAATAATAATATGGAGTGCAAATTATATGGGAATTGGGAAAGTCGGTAGTACGGGTAGGTGTACACCGTATCACAATCTACTAAGCATCTCTCTCTCTCTCACTCTCACACACACACACGCACGCACGCACAAGCACATCAATACATAGTAAAAAAGGGTCATCCTTGAGCTATAAAAAAAAAGGAGGCTCGTTCTTCCCCATTTCTTACACAGAGAGACAGACATCCATTTCCATTTGATTTTGGTAAGAAAAGAAAGAAAGAAAGAACGGTGAAAGTGTTGAATGGCATACAACTCCTCGCAAACTGCTCGCGGGCTGATGAGACTCATCAGTAAACAACAACTGACCGTACATATCGGCCGTACAATCGCATCTCCCCCACTCTCTATTACAAGGTAGGTTTGTCTTCTTCTTTCTTCTTCTTTCTCATATCTTTTCTGCAACTAAAACACTGATACCTTACCTTGAGGAGAATGAAGCTCAATTAATGGGTGTTGATAATTAGGAGGAGCGTCCACGTTTCTGTGTACGACAAGAACCTTGAAGAGCACGTGCAAGAGCACGTGAGCCAGCGGTCTGAATCCGACCAGGATAGCAGCAGCCATTACTGGGCACCTCATCCTAAGACAGGCGTTTTCGGGCCTTCCTCAGACGGAGGAAATACTGATATTGATGATAGTGATGCCTCTTCTTATGTAAATCCCACTTCTTCTGTTGCAGAAGGTTCGACTTTGGAGCAGAAAACCTTCTTTCGCCCGCTCGAGGACATGGAGAAGCAGAAGCCCACTTCAATCTAGAGACAATAGTTATGTTAAGTTTGCTTCATCGTACTGCTGTATTATGTGTTGTGTGTTCCTTGTATGGAGACTGCTTTTAGATTAAGACTTCGGCTCCTCTTATGAAATAAGCTCGTCTTTTTCTGCTGCATTTCTCTTGCCGACGACAGACTTTGAACGAAGAAAAATCCCTGATTTCTGCATCGCCTTTTCAGGGCAAGATTTCAACTTTAACAGTGAAATAGCAATCAATTTTGCATTCGTACATAATCAGAAGGGACAAGATCGTTGAAACATGAGAACCATCGTCGTCGTCTTCCCTGGATGTATAGCACGTGTCACGGCACGTGGCATCTTAGCTTAGATAAAAGCGGGCATGTCATTGTCATGTCATCCCAACTCTATTGGGGTTGGGGAAGTTAAGGATAAGAACGAGTTGTGTTTTGGGTCCCACTTCGATCTCTTTGTCTTCTCACCTTATCTTCTTTATTACCATAACAGTGTGACGTGGATTACTGCCTGCATCTATATACTGTTGCACATATTTTGAGGCCCATTGCTGCCCAGGAAGCAGAATTGTAATCTTGGCCCAATTTTAATTTCGGACATGGCGCTTTTCTTTTCGTCGTAGTCTTAATTCTGAACTTGCCTGTCCAGAATCAAGACACAATTGTGATATTCATTAAGAAAGAAATACATGATATGCATGGCATGGGCTGGAATGGTCGGCTACGCTAAGCCGCCGTTGAGCTCCATCGGAATATCAAAGTCGAATCGAAGCGAAAGAGAAGCCACTTTCTCATATTGCTCGAATTCAACTTCCACCGACGAGCGAGAAACTGTTAAGAAGTTCAGCTACAGCAGAGCTTCGCCGGCCGTGAGGTGGCCGCACTTGAAATTCTCCGAGCCTCGTCCTCATCCGCGGCGTGACGTGTCAGACGGCGAGCTTAGAGATGCAATCAAGCCTGAAAACGAGGAGGGCTTAGCTAACAACGTGGAGGCAGGCGATGGCGAACACGAGGTGTTCGACGAAAGGCCTAGCAGAAACAAAGTGAAGAAGATGAACAAGTTGGCGCTGAAGAGGGCCAAGGACTGGAAGAAGAGGGTTCAGTTCTTGACCGATAAGACACTGGAGCTGAAATCCGAGGAATTCGTGGCCGACGTTTTAGATGAGAAGATGGTTCAGATGACACCAACCGACTACTGCTATGTGGTGAAATGGGTCGGTAATTCTAATTGGCAAAGGGCTTTAGAGGTTTACGAATGGCTGAATCTTCGGCAGTGGTATACTCCCAATGCTCGAATGGTTGCTACCATACTTTCAGTGCTTGGGAAAGCCAACCAAGAAGCTTTGGCTGTGGAGATATTTACTAGGGTCGAGCCATCCGTTGGAAACACTGTTCAAGTATACAATGCAATGATGGGCGTGTACGCTAGAAATGCGAGGTTTGCAAAGGTTCAAGAATTGCTCTCTTTGATGCGTGAGAGAGGATCTGAGCCTGACCTTGTTAGTTTTAATACATTGATCAATGCACGTCTAAAGTCGGGCCCAATGTCTCTCAATTTGGGAATTGAGTTGCTGAGTCAAGTTAGAAGGGCGGGGGTTTGCCCAGACATTATAACGTATAATACTCTTATCAGTGGTTGTTCAAGAGAATCCAATTTGGAGGAGGCAGTGAAAGTTTTCGAAGATATGGAGAAACACAGATGCCAGCCCGATCTTTGGACTTACAATGCCATGATTTCGGTGTATGGAAGGTGTGGATTGCCTAATGAAGCAGAAAGGCTTTTTAACGAGTTGGGCTCGAAAGGGTTTTTCCCAGACGCAGTTACGTATAATTCTTTACTCTATGCGTTCGCAAGGGAAGGGAATGCGAGGAAAGTCAAGGAAATCTGCCAAGAGATGGCTGGGAAAGGATTCATGGAGGATGAGATGACTTATAACACGATCATACACATGTATGGAAAGAGGGGCCAGCATGACCTCGCTTTGCAGACTTACATAGACATGAAGTCCTCGGGGCGAACGCCCGACGCTGTGACTTATACGGTTCTCATCGACTCGTTAGGGAAGGCTCACAAAATGACCGAAGCTGCGAATGTGATGTCAGAGATGCTCAACGCTGGCGTAAGTCCCACTTTGCACACCTACAGTGCTTTGATATGTGGCTATGCAAAAGCTGGACAAAGAGTCGAGGCTGAAGACATGTTCAATTGCATGCTGAGGTCGGGAATCAAGGCAGACAATCTTGCGTATTCTGTCATGTTGGATGTTTATGTAAGATCGAATAACTCGAAGAAGGCGATGCTACTGTACCGTGAAATGGCTTCTAATGGTTTTTTCCCCGACCGTCCTCTCTGCGAAGTGCTGTTGCGAGTTCTTAATGGAGAGAAAGATGAGAAAGGCATTCGAAGGGTGGCCAAGGATCTTGAAGAACTGCAAGGCTTGACCCCAGAGGTAATTTCCTCCGTACTTACGAAAGGAAAATGCTTTGATTTCGCTGCAGAAAAGTTGAGATGCGCAGTTCTCCAAGGATTCGAGTTTGACCAGGAAAGTCTATTGTTGATTTTAAGTTCGTACAGTTCATCTGGGCAGTATCAAGAAGCAATAGAGCTGCTAAACTTCATAAAGGAGCATGGGTGTGTATCCCAGAAGTCGATAAGCGAAGCTTTAATCGTTATACATTGCAAAGCTCGTCAGGTCGATGCTGCATTAGAGGAATATTACGACAATAATGGTCTACATACCTCGATGGGGAGCCTTTCCATGTACGAATCACTCATTAAGTCATGCGCAGAGAACGAACGCTTTTCTGAAGCTTCTCAAATACTTTCCAATATGAAGTTCCATGGGATCGAACCTTGTGCAGATTTATACCAGCAAATGGCTATCATATATTGCAAAACGGACCTTCCCGAGACAGCTCATCACTTGGTTGGTTTAACAGAAGCAAGAGATGGTCCTCTTGAAAACATATCGATATATACCCTCCTCGTCGAAACTTATGGAAAGTTGAATCAGCTCAAAAAAGCAGAGTCTGTAGTTGGAAGACTGCGTAATAGATCCAAATTAGTGGACCGCAAAGTATGGAACGCATTGATTCAATCTTATGCAGCAGTTGGCTTTTACGAAAAGGCAAGAGCTGCTTTCAGTACGATGATGAGAGATGGGCCTTCTCCTACCGTTGAGACAATGAACTATCTAATTCAAGCTCTGATCGTCGGTGGAAGGTTGGATGAACTGTACGTCGTAATTCAGGACCTACAAGAAATGGGCTTCAAAATTAGTAAGAGTTCCATCGTGTTGATGTTGGAAGCATTTGCCCAATCTGGCAATATATTCGAAGTCAAGAAAGTATACGATGGAATGAAATTCGCTGGATATCTCCCAACCATGCATCTCTACAGAGTAATGATTGGGCTGTTGTCCAGGGCAAAGCATGTAAGAGACGTCGAAGCCATGCTTGCTGAGATGGAAGAGGCTGGATTCACCCCCGACCTCTCGATATACAATTCGCTGCTTAAAATGTACGTAAGAATAGAAGATTACAAGAAGACAGTTCAACTGTACCAGAGGATCCAAGAGTGTGGTCTCAAACCTGATGAAGAAACGTATAATACGTTAATCCTAATGTATTCTAGGGATTGCAGGTCCGAAGAAGCTGGTCTGTTGTTGTCTGAAATGAGAAAACTTGGCCTAAAGCCTCAGATGGATACGTACAAAAGCGTTCTAGCTGTATTCTGCAGAAAGGTGATGAAGGATGAAGCTGAAGAACTCTTCAATGGCCTAAACGCAGAAGGGCACAAGCTTGACCGTTCTTCTATCATCTGATGATGAAAATGTACAGAACGTCTGGCGACCATTCCAAAGCAGAAATGCTTCTCTGCACTATGAAAGAGTCGGGAATTGAACCCACGGCAGCTACGATGCACCTCCTCTTAGCTTCTTATGGCAGTTCGGGCCAGCCCATGGAAGCTGAGAAAGTGCTGAACAATCTAAAGTTGACGGGCTTTGAGCTTAGTACTCTACCGTATAGTTCAGTCATCGATGCTTATCTGAAAAACGGCCAATACGACGTTGGCGTTCAGAAACTCGTGGAAATGAAAAGGGAGGGCGTAAATCCCGACTATAGAATATGGACTTGTTTCGTTAGGGCTGCGAGTCTTTGCTGTGATATTAGTGAGGCCACCATGCTGCTAAGCGCTATTGGGGAAGCTGGCTTTGATATTCCCATAAGGCAATATATATCTCATTTTTACACTTCTCCATTCGATTTTTATGACCATATTCTCAAACTGTTTTATTACTCTCTCTCCCTTCGCAGGCTTCTGACAGAAAATTCAGCGCCGTTGCTGTCAGAGATCGACTCTTATCTACAGAAGCTCGAACCCAAAGAAGACAATGCAGCGTTCGACTTCGTCAACGCCGTCGAAAATCTACTGTGGGCGTTCGAACGCCGGGCAACTGCGTCTTGGATTTTCCAACTAGCGATCAAGAGAAACGTCTACGATCACGGCGTGTTCAGGTAACCATGAGTTCCTTGTTAGAAATTTGAAATTCTTTCTGCATTATTTCGCCTATACTATAATCATATGATTACAAGAAAGTTCCACCATTTTTATTTATTTTATAGGGTCGCAGATAAGGACTGGGGAGCCGACTTCAGAAAGCTATCGGCTGGCGCTGCTCTTGTAGGACTAACATTGTGGCTCGACCTCATGCAGGTAAAAGCTCTCTCTTAAGGCCATCTCCAAACCACAACACAAAAATTACAGTCAATTTTATACAAAAATACAGTTGCTACATTGTTTTGCCTATTAGCTCTGTTTTTTATACGAAAATTAGTATACTATACATATTCCTACTAAATGAAATAGAAACCATAATGCTATAGCTTTGATAAGGTCATTTTTCAACCCACAACACAATTAATTTATTTTACACAAAATTGCATTTCCTAAAGTACTTTTACTCCAATACATTAACTTCGTTTCTACACTAAAAATAATATTCATGTTTATTATTATCATAATTAAATAAACAAATCGACTGATTGAATACTTGAAAAAACACATATATTCTGTATATTGAAATCAAAATATCTTTCTATTATATAATTGGAGAATGCATTAGAGTAACTAACTACCCAATTCAATTTGATATGTCAATTTTATCATCCTTTAATTACAATTCAATTCGTTAACCTTTTAACTTTTATTCTAATCATACCACAATAAATCATTTTCCCCTTTATACAATTCAAAAGATTTTAAGTAATATAATATCATATTATAAATGAAACATAATAAATTGCAAATAACTCTATAAATATAAAATAATATTGCATAAATTTACGCCTCGGAGTGTGCTTAATACACTATCTATAATAAAAACTCAATAAGAGAGTACCCATTGGAGTAGAATAGTGTCAAGTTAACACAAAACACAGTACTCATTGGAGATGTTATAAGACCATAATAATCTAGTTAACTCGCGTCAACATCCACCATTTTTTTTCAACTTTGCGATCGATTCCTTCCCTTCAGGACACATCACTACAAGGTTACCCCGAATCCCCAAAGTCGGTCGTCCTAATAACGGGCACTGCCCAATACAACAAGGTTTCCTTGAGCAGCACCATCAATGCCTACCTATGGGAGATGGGCTCCCCATTCCTCCCCTGCAAAACGAGGGACGGCGTCCTCGTGGCCAAAGCCCACTCGCTCAGAATGTGGTTAAAGGAGTCTCCCTTCTGCCTCGACCTCGAGCTAAGGGACAACCCCATCCTTCCGAGGAAGAACTCCATGGAGCTCGTCGAGGGTTGCTTTGTCAGAAGAGGGCTCGTCAGGGCGTTTAAGGATGTAAAGGAGAGGCTCGGGCACGTTGGTCCGAAGAAGTTTGCGAGGCTCGCTTTGTTGTCCGATGAGAAGAGGGACGAGGCCATTCGAGCTGATGTTGATGGTAGGGAAGAGAAGTTGGCCAAGCTTAGAAAATTGGGAAATGCTCGAAATGGGGACGGAAAGTTAGTGAGGAGAAGGTGATATTTCGAAATTTGTCAGATAGAAGGATGTGGTTTCGGGAAGATGATGAGATCGTCTGAGAAGCCAACGGAGAAATTTGTAATGAGACGCTAAGGAAGGGCTAACGGGTGAAGAAGACGCAGCAAGCTATCGGGGATTTTTTCGACTTTTGTCAGTTGGTAAGTTTCTCAGTGGATGTGTAAGGACGTGTGTGTGAATAGAGAAATGCTGATTTGTATAGTAAGGATTTCATCATACGAATCATCTATTTTTTGCGCGACGATATATACGTGTTACATCGTGCAATGCTCAGCTTTCGGTTGGGCAGTCTCTTCTCTCTCCCTTCCCTCTAAAAAAACAAAACCCTAACCCCTCTTTTTCCTTCACCCCCAAGCCGCCACCCACCCAACCACCCACCACCCTCCAAAAACACCATCGCTTCCGCCTTACCTCCTCCCCCGCCTCCATTAACGGGGCTTGGAGGAGCCGCCTTTCTTTTTTTCCTTATTTTTTTTCAAAAAAATTGCTTCCTCCTTTGCCGCCCACCGCCTACGGTCGCCACCCGCCGCCGCTCCCCGTCGCCGCCGAGCTCCGCTCCACCTCCGCTCTCCGCCTCCACCGCCTTTGCTCTACCTCCGCTCACTGTGCCTAGCCCTCGCCCGGTGCCCACTCTCCGCCCGTCGCTTGCCGCCTGCCCGCCCTCGCCACAGCCTCGAGTCTACCCATTGTGGGACCTCGTCTCTCCCGACTCTCGGGTCGGGAGCCTTTTCTTCCTAGTGGAGCCATCAGTCCGATGGACAAAACCCAGACGTCGAAGGCCAGGTTAAAGTGAAGAGTATCGTATATTTAGCCTAATCGCTTTTTCTGTTATAGGTTTTTTAGTTCTTGGTCGTAGATTATGGTGTTCATTTTCTATCGGTTTTTTGTCCCTTGTGGACCCTTTTCTCCGCATGTAGGAATGTTTGTTCCCATTGTCGGATTGTTTGGTGCTCCCATGTGAGCCTTTGTGCTCCCGGTTGACGATGTACCGTGTTAGACTCATCGGGCTATTTTTTATTTTGTTATTAGTGCAAGCTATCGTTTGGAAAAAAAATTAGGGCAAATAGCGTATAACCTACATGTGGTTTACACAATTAGCACCAAAACCCCTATAGTATTGAAATAGAAAATAAAGCCCTCGTAGTTTAATTAAGTCTGACATGCTCCCTTGCAGGTCAATTATAGTCTTAATGGTCAGATAATAAATTTAATTCCCATCTTACCCCTTAATGTAAACCTAATGAAATTGATTATGCTAAGTAGCATGAATCGTTCGTAGTCCACGGAAATTCCAATCCCTTAGAACCCTAATTGCTGAATCGTCATCCCATATCACTCGACTTACCTTCATCGCCTACCCTCAATTTGGTGCATATGCTAACTTATCCCATTCCAAAGGATGTTGTTGGTGAAGATGTTAGATTAGAAGATGAGGCAAATGATGCATACGAGGTTCATGGGGAGGATGAAAATAATGGTGGAGAGGGTGAAAACGAAGCTGATCTAGATGCTGAATTAGATGATGTAATAGGTGGAAATGAGCCCGACCCAGATTGTGCAAGTGCAACTGAAGCTGATCTAGAGCGTGTGTGTGAGCCTGATACAGATGATGGAGATGCGTCTGAAGAGGCAGATCTGTGTGAAGATGCTTATGAAGATTTGGAGAAGGAGAAGTCGAACTCAGATGAGGATTCTGCTCCAACTCATTTTGAATGGGATGAAACCAATAATATGGCTGAAAGTGACTTGAATGTGGGGCTTCGATTTCCCAACAGAGAATCCTTTAAGACAGCTTTAAAGGATTGGGCAGTGAAGAGAGGGTATGACTTGAATTTTGTAAAGAATGAGAGGAGGAAGGTAACAGTGCTCTGCAAATATGGATGTGAGTGGAGGTTGCATGCTTCGCCGGTTATGAGAGGCACTGAATGGATGATTAAGTCACATACGGGAGCTCATACATGTGCCCATCATACTACTAACTCTCAAGCAGATTACAAGTATCTTGGGAAAAGGATCATGGAGTATGTGCGGGACAACCCTACTGAGGAGTTAGAGTCATTGAAGAAAAAGATCCGGAGGGATGTGAAGGTAGATGTTAGCACATATAAGGTGTATAAGGCAAAAAAGTATGGAATTGATTAGGGGGGATGTGAAGGTGCAGTACACAAGACTCTACGACTATTGTTCTACTGTTGTTAAGTACAATATCGGTAGTTCTTGCATTCTTCATGTGAATAGGGAGGAGAACCCACCTGTTCTTCAAAGATTCTATTATTGTTTAAGGCCATTGATCACGGGGTTTAAAGATGGTTGTAGAAAGATGATTGTGAATAAGCAGATTTCCCTTGTTGGCTTTCGTAGGACCAACAACTCTAATAGCAGCCAACCACATCTGCAAATTTGCTTTTGTATCGCAATTCTGTTTTCGCATTGTTCTTTGAAGTCGAGGACCTGATGTCTGTAAATCATAACAGTACCCAAGGTAAGAGGTCTAATATGCAGCGAGCAATTGGTTGGAATTACAAATTATACCAATACGCAGCTTCAATTACAAAGTCAAGCTTTGAATTTCAGCTAAGAAAATTCAAACAACTAACAGTTACAAACTCTAATTAGAACAATATGCACCTTCGAACATTGTGCAGATTTGAGCTCCTTACTTGCTCTGATGCAGAAATTATGAGATGAAGCCCACCACCCAACTCACGATATGCAGTTAAATGCTCTTCTTTTGTTGTAAGCCTTCAAAGTTCGGCTCAGCATCGACGTTGTTCTCCCAACCCTAATCTTTTCCCCAAATGATGTTAGAATAAAAGGGGTTGTCGTAGGGTAAGGAAGATGATGGTTGTTTAAGGACATTTTGGTCATTTCATATAGTAAATGTTTGAGCAAGCCTAACCCATACGCTGTATCGGCGCGTCTACCGCACTCTCGGGCAGGAACCACTGACGGGGGTTTTTTGTGCAGAGTTTCCATAACCATAAGAGACTACCACGGAATAAATAAACCACAGGGTATTTTTATGCATATAAACTAAACCACGAGGAGGGATGACGGAATTTACCCAAAAAATTATACCTCTGTCGAAAGTCATTTTCCTTCTAATATATAAATGGTAAATTTCAAAACAAAGTACGATTAAATATAATTATATTTTCTAACACAGCCATCTAAGACGGGGAGAACCAAGAACCCAATATAGCAGCCCAATCGTCGGCGTTAAAAAGGCTTTAATTATCAGAGGGCCATTTCAAGAGCCCAAATTATCACCCCAAGGAAGGTAGGGTTTTTTCGCTTTCTCTGTACCGCCCATATAAAGCCCTCCCCTGGGAGATGCTAATTCAGCTGCGGACAAGTGAAGCTTTCAGTTCGTCGTCGTTCGGCGCCTCCACACAACGAGCGTAAGGCAGCAACCCTAATAATTCACGAGTCGATTTTCATTTATCATTTCAACGAGGTGTATGCAATGCTGTTTGAGATTTGCCGTTGGAAAAACAATGATTGTTGCTCTATCTACGAATTCAGTGAAGTTAGATGAGTTAGGCGATTTCACCGTGTTAGATTACCTTATTCATGGTGGGCGTATGTACAGTTCAATTCCAACTGTTGGTGGCTGATTTTATGTGTGGCTCTCCACTGCTGTTATGTGTTCCTTTATGTTGTACACAGTTAGAAGAAGATGAAGCACAATAATGTTATTCCTAACTCGCACTTTAGGAAGCACTGGCAGAACTATGTGAAGACATGGTTCAACCAGCCTGCCCGCAAAACCAGGAGAAGGATTGGTATTACTCCTTAAATAATCTTATGGTTCATTTCTTAAAAATTATTCTATGTTCATTTGACTTTCGATGAAATACTGAGCAGTTTTCCTTATCTTTCTCAGCAAGGCAGAAGAAAGCTGTGAAGATTTTCCCGAGGCCCACAGCTGGCCCTCTCCGCCCCATTGTCCATGGTCAGACATTGAAGTACAACATGAAGGTCAGAGCTGGCAGGGGATTCTCGCTGGAGGAGCTTAAGGTGACTCCTTTCTAAAAAAAATTCGGACGCTTGTCGATTTGCGTCATTTTTTTTGCAAGGAAAGGCTCATTCGCTAACCTCAATCTATCTGCTAGTGGAGTTTTATATATGTAAAACGGTGTTAATATTTTCTGATGGAAATGGTTAGAATTTCACCATTAAGTTCGTTTTACACAAAGTATCATGATCACCGGTAATGTTGCGATTGGTGTTTTTTTTTCTATTTCCTGTTTGCTTTTATACCAACTTCTTACCGTTACATCTACTCCGTGATTACATACTGACTTCCAATCCCCCGAAAAGTACTTCACTTGTCTTGCTCTTGATTTCTATGGTCTTTCTACTGTTAACTCGTATGCGTGTCTGAGAATTGATTCTTTCCTTTCATTGGCATCAACTAGGCTGCTGGCATTGCGAGGAAACTTGCTCCAACTATTGGCATATCCGTTGATCACAGGCGTAGGAATCGATCCTTGGAGGGCTTTCAGACCAACGTTCAGAGGCTTAAGATACAAAGCCAAGCTCGTAGTCTTCCCCAGACGGGCTCGCAAGATCAAGGTAGCAAATTGTAGTAGTTATTCGAATCAAATTTACTACACGTTGGTCACAATAAACCCATATGCTTTCTTTTCTTGATATATATTTAACAGGCTGGCGACTCAACTGCTGAGGAGTTGGCAACCGCCACCCAAATCGTGGGCCCCTACTTGCCCATTGTAAGAGAGAAGCCAACTGTCGAGCTCGTGAAGGTAACAGATGAGATGAAATCGTTCAACGCTTACGACAAGATTCGCTTGGAAAGGACGAACGCAAAGCACGTCGGCGTTAGGGCTAAGAGGGCGGTCGAAGCTGAAAAGGAAGACAAGAAGTAAGTGAGTGATTTCATTGGATTGTTTGAAGGTGAAGTTGAACCAAGTTTGTGGGATTCGTTTTTGTTTCAGTTTCTTTGTCGATTTGTGTGATTTCTGCTTTGGTTATGAGTACACTGCTATGCCCTACGGAAAATTTGAACCTTCTGGGATTGTTTTCGAGTGGCTTTTCGACCTTTCATTCTTCTTAACGTTATTTAATCATTTTAAATCAATATATATGTACAGAAATCTGGTGCTCGGCACAATTCGTGAGTAATTATATAGCGTTGTGATGTCACATCAACGTATGCTTAAATTGATTTTTAAAGTAATAGCAAGTTGTTTACTGAGGTGTTCGTCGGTTTGAAAAATTGATACTGAACTAGATAATTTAGTTAAGTCAACGTTTTCGGTAAAACCAGAATGAAATCTTAAAGGTCATCTTGTTTGACAAATTACAAACTGTAAACGGTCGGCTTTTTTATTTTTACGTTTAAATCAATGATCAAGATCTCGTGATGGTTTAAGATCCATCGTTAATGTTTCTTGATTGTAAATAATTCATTGAAACTTGGTGGTTTCATGATTTCGACCATTTGAGATTAAATTAATTAAAAGTCAACTGATTTAATTAATTACGTGTTTTATTATTTGTTGTTATCTATACTTTTTTATTAAGCGGCTTGGCAATTAAGCTTTATTAAAAGGTAATAAATAAAAAGAAAATCACACACTACTTTATTTATAGTTTTATTTAATTATTAATTTACTATTTTTAGTTAATTATAATTTTACCTTTAATTTTAATAATAGATCAATTATTCTAGTTTGAATAAAACCTCAAACTTCTATATATGTATCAGTTATTAATAATCTTCCTCCCATCCGTTTGTCTCCCAACGAGCAAAGGGCCCTTTAATCAGGTTTTATGATCCACACGACCATTTAATTATATATATATATATATATATATATATATATATATATATTGTGCGTAAATGCTTTAATTATTCTGATCGAAGAAATATTCATTCAGCACACAGTAGCCTCATTCATTATCGTCATCGATCTTTTACATCGTCACCTCCATTTGAATCTGAGAATCCTCCGACCGGCCATGGGAGACTCACTCGGCGGCGAAGCTTCGAGCCTGGTGGAGCAGGCGAAGGAGCTTCAGGAAATGGCTTCGTCTCTCATCTCGCGCACCAATCGCGAAGAAGACGCGCTTCGCCAGCGCGTGGCGGCACTGGACTCTCGCATCAGAGCTACAAAGCCCTCCGACAAAGTACAGTATGCATGTTTTTTTCTTTCTTGTAGGCGCTTATTAACACGCGCGAGAGGTAGGTAAATAGATGCAACAGTGCCTGCTCACTCTTTCTTTTTCTTTTTTTTTTCCCCTAATTTGGTAGAAGTTGGAAGAGGAATTGATCAAAGCGAGGTATACGTTGAGTGAAGGAGATGCAGCGGCGTTTCTCCCCAGCAAATCTCATGGTTTGTGGTTTAATTTTTATTGAGATTGGTTTGTGGTTTTTGTTGGTGTTGGTGTGATTTGTTTATGCCAGTGCAGGGAGGTTTTTGAGGATGTTTTTGGGGCCGATTAATGTGAAAGCAAATAGGAAGGACGTGCAGTTGAAAGTGAAAGAGGAGTACAATAATTTCAGGGTATGTTCCTCTTGATCCAGCTTGTGGTGTTGTAATCAATCATTGAAGCAATTGTCAATATCGCAATTGTCAATATCTTATTCAGTGATGAGATACTTTAGGATTGATGAAACGGTGGGTTCTTTATGGGGTGTAGTTCAGACTGGTTATTGTTAATCTTCTTTTTCTGTTCACGAGTGTACTGATGATTGGATCTGCAAAGCTCCTTTGTAATTGGGCTTTAGATTTTGGAAACTCATGAGGTTGACAAAAACGAAGAAAGTATACAAGAAAAATAATAACTGCTCGTCAATACCGTGATGACTTTGCGAACTTAAGTTGTCAGGCTTATATTTGCAAATATAATAAATGATGGCAATTAATTAAATATATAAGGTAATGAGATCGTTGGTGCTAGTTGAATAGCATGGGGTTGGCGGGATGAGGGGACTGTTGACTAAAAAATTGATAGTCTTTCTTCAATCCATGGATTTTCTCGTGATTTTTTCCACATAATTATGCTTATGGCAGGATAGAACAGCATTTCTCTTCTTGTTTTTGCCGTCGTTGTTGCTTATTTTGAGATCATGGAAGTGGGAGGGATGTCTTTCTGCCTTGCCGGTGCAGCTTTACCAGGTGTAATGTCGTTATGTTGTTTGTAATTTGGAAAGTATATTCTGAAATTGTAATGATGTCCTTACAGGCATGGTTACTCTATCTCTACACCGGTTTGGCTTTGAGAGAAAACATACTTAGAGTAAACGGAAGTGACATACGCCCATGGTATATAAGAATTTCCTGAATTAGTTTATCATTGAATGGCTGTCTTTTCGATAAATGACATGTTGCTGATCGTTGATTATGGTTACTTCTTTCCTCTATCAGGTGGATCAAGCATCATTACTGTGCCATGGCTATGGCTCTCATTAGTCTCACGTGGGAGATAGAGAGTGGACCTGAATGTGCTAAAAAACAGGTTGGCATATCCTCAATATTTTCTAGAACTTGATGGGAAAAGGGATGGAATCACCAATACGGTGTTGATGACTAAGAAAAACTAAAAATACCTAAAGTGGATATCTTTTTTTCTCTTTTCACTATTTTTAATGATGTACCATATGATTTGAGAAATGAATTGGTCACTGCAGAGGGGTATACAACTTTTTCTTCAATGGGCAATCATGCAAGGAGTTGCCATGATACTTCAGAACAGGTATCAAAGGCAGAGACTTTATACACGTATTGCGCTTGGCAAGGTAACCGATATACTAACACCTCTTTTGCTGTTTTACCATCTTTGCCACGATTCAAGCTCCGTATCTGATTTATAATCTTTTCTACGCCTATTTCGATGTCAGGCCAGAAGAATGGATGTGGTCTGGGGAGAGACCGCTGGAGTGGAGGGTCAATTATTGCTATTATGCCCAATACTTTTCACTTTACAGGTACATTGAGATTTCACGCTCATAACTGCTTTGTTTCTGGTATTTCTTAAGTGAATGTCAACCGCAAAAAAATGGCCTTCGAAAAATCTAGATACAGGACTTTTATCTTCACATTCGTACGGCTACTCGTACTTTGTTTTTCTGTTTTCTGGGCTCAATTGGTTAATCACCTTTTCACCTGTTCCAGGGATTTGAAGCTTACGTTGGTTTTCTGTTACTTCAAACTGCACTTTCTAGATTCAGTTCAGATTGGCAGGTACTTGAAGAATTCATTTTCTGGACCAATATCGTGCATCAATTGCAATTGGGTATCAAATGTAATTAATTTAAACACTTTTCAGGTCATAACATGTGGAATCCTACTCATAGTCATGGCTGTTGGGAACTTTGCCAACACGGTGCAGACCCTTATAACAAAGTCTAGGGTTAAGGCAAAGATTAAGAAAGATAGAAGCAGACAAGAGCTCAACAATCACGGATCTGATGAAAGTAAGAGGAAGCAAATTAGGTAACGAATTCTGTAATAACTGGTGGAATGGCTTTGTTTTGTGCAGTTTAGCTTTCTCTCCTCTCTATAGCAGAACTTAAGTTTTGATATCTATATCGTCCCATTTCTCGCTCTCTGTGTTTCGGGATTATTGCGTCGAACTTAGCTATTCTATAGCCCACTCTAGTTTTCCGTCCGCTTGCCTTGATGTTTCGATTTTGCTCACTAGTTTTCTTGGTTGCATTCTAACAAGGGCAGAAGAAAACCCTTCTTGTTTTATGTAACAACACACATCCATGCATCACAGATTTCGTCATGTTCATTTTGGATTGATTAATGCTTGGATTCTTTCAATGTATGTAGTCCCGCGTTAATTAATCCTCTAATGTGCCTAAAAACTACTTGCCAGATGTATTAAATGTGGACGTAGCATCAAATGTTGGTTTTCATGTAATGAATTATCCATCAAAAGTCAGCTGAAGAAGTTACCTTTTCATTTATAGGCTATTCTCTCATTTAATATCGAACGACGTTCGGTATTAGGTTAGTTGTCCCATTACATCATGGCAATGGTTTGTAATTCACTGAATTCCTTGACAATGGTAGTTTCCCATAGACAATAGTGAGATTCAAAATTTCAAATAGTCGGAGTGCGAAGACTATTGTGGCGTTGATGTCTCAGACAATTAATAAAAAAAGCTAGTACTGATTTGATCATAATACAAAGTTTATTTCGTAATACGAGTCTCGTTTTCGTTAAACACGCTCTCAAAACAAACAGCCGACGAAGCAAAGGCGAGGCGAAAACTGCAACAGATTCGAAGCGTTTTCGGAAATTTTTTTTTCCTGAATGTACGGAAGTAGAAGAAAATTCAGGAAAAAAAATTTCCGAAAATTGCTCCCAATGATGCGCAGTTTTCTGATTGTTCAACGTTGAAGCTCGAAACTACGACCAGCCCATCGGTCTACATTTAATAGGACGCCCACGTTTTTCTTGCCATCTCAGGCACGAGCAATAGGTTATTCCCCCAGCCCGAGCTTTCAGACATGCCGAGCTTCTCAAGTAACCTCTCGACTAATATCCCGGCGGCGAATGATACGCCCGACACGAAAAATCCCAAGACAACGAAAGTCGTCACCGATATTACGTAAGGCTTCGGAGGTCTCTGAACATATGCCCTTCCTATGGCAAGCGCGCAAATGCAAACGAGGGAAGAAAACGCCACAATTAATAGCTTGAGTTCCTTATCGTTGCTCTTTAGGAATGAGAAGCCGTAGGCTAAGGGAGGCACTAGGCCAAATACGAGGTACGATGTTAGGGAAACGAAGAAATGGAGTAAGAAATTCTCCCTTCGACCCAATACTTCTCTGTAGCGGTCTCTTCTGTAAGGGACTTGAATGTCCGAGACTTGGTTTGCGACTTCCACTGTGTTGTTGTCCGACCTTAGTTCCCATATCTGCGTGGGGCAAAGTTCGTTGATTTCGAGTGCGAGTCGTGGAACTATTTGCTGAAATGCCGAAGAGAATGGTAAAAAACGGCTTACATTGTGGCATAGGATGAAAAGCCCTCCGATGAGGTTGGCCATTCCTAGAGCCAAGATGTTCACTGTAGATGTGCAGGAAATTAGACGAAACTGACGCTTTAATCGACAGAAAATGACCACTTCACCTGAAAGCTTAACGCTTGTCGGGAGTGCTATCATATTTTTAATTTTCATATATTTTCATTTCCAACACTTCCCCTCACGTCTCGACTGCTTTGTTTTCTCATCTAGCTTAGAAAGTGTATTTTTCTTTTTTTATGGGCGGTAGTGGATTCGTACCTATGACCTCTTTTGTCTGAGTTCTAGTGCCACGTTGAATGACATAAAAGGGCGAAAGATCATAGCATGAATCCTCATGAGCACCAGAAAAAAGAAAATTACACATCTAAGGCTAGATAAAGAAACAAAAAATAGTCCAGACGTGAGGGGCCGTGTCGGAAATATATATATAATATGAATTAGTTATTCAAAAATCACTGGTGAAAAATGAAAGTTGGCAAGATTTATTACGTGTTTTAGCGCCGCCGCCAGCTGCAGAGGACACAACACTGAGGCTAGTTATCGACTCGGCGAGCCCACCGTAAACTATGCTTTTGACGATTTCGACCTTATATTCTTCATCACTACGTCCAAGTTGGCCGATACTTATCTGATTCGATGTGTCCGTAGAGATCTCCGAAGGAGCAATAATACCGTGCAAGTGCTGAGGTGGATGTAAGTCGATAGCTATGAACGTATCTTTCCCTGCATCATGTCTTTTGTTATTACATTAAAGAGTTCATAGTATTGATGTTTCAAATGATCATTATTTTACCTTGTGCAGCAGAAGAAGCATTGTTAACGGTCGAAATACTGTCTACTGTCAAAGTTTCGTCTGAGTGGACATGGAATTGAGTTTTCGTCGTTACATGCTGCTGATGAGAAGCTTCTTCTGCGTGAAGATAGAAAGAAATCTTATTGTCAATTTAAACAAAACGAAGATTTCCCGTCCATGAATAGCTAAGACAAAACAGAGTAGGCAAAGGGAGTTCGTTTTTTTACCAGTTTTTCTATCGTTCTTATCTGCTTTTCTCTCGTCGAAGATGGATTCGGTTACAATGGTGGCCTTAAAATCTTGGTGCTTTTCTTGAGGAACATCCATCGAAATGCTTATTTTACCGTCGGCATTTTCGTCTCTATGGATCGAAATCGAAGACGGTTTTAAGACGGCTTCCTTACCTGTAGATGATGTCAGCGCAAAGACAGTATCTTTTCATAGGTAAGAATCGAAAGAGATTCGATAAAGAGAATGGCATACCATCATTCTCTACTGTGGATGAATCGAATCCATTTTCAGTAGCAGCGATTTCTCCTTTTCCTTTTTCCTCAGACGAAGATTTCTTCTCATCTTGAGCATGTGTGGTAGTATGACTTTCGACATCTAAGTTAACGTTAGTCGCAGTATTCCCAGAAATTCCTTTCGAAGTATTATGAGAAGTAGTTGCTTGGGACAGAGATGTCAGAGAATTTCGATCTCCATAGTTAGACGATGCAATGATTCCAACTCCATGTTTTTGCACGTCTGTCTGAATCTGAACACTGCTTCCTGGGAGTTACAGAGATCGAAATTTTACCGACAAAATTCAACGAAAAGTTTGAGATCATAAAAGGGACAAAAAGTGGCACCTTCATCTGCAGTTTGCAGCTCATTTGCAGGAAACATCGAAGCAAAGAACCATTTTGTCCTTGCATTAGTTGGCTGTTGACTGCTCTCAACAGTTTCTTTGGTACGTCTTTCTCTAAACCCTGAAGTTTTTTCGGAGTAAAATTCCATGGGATTTGTCGTATTCTCATCGCATACACACAAGGCGAAGAAACTGAATAAAAAGATCTTTACCTTTGGGGATGAAAAAGGTGAAGCATGACAAGCATTTGAATATGAAAGGCTCTCTCTCATGATCATCATCTCCATCGTCTACTGCTAACGCTTGACTTTCATCAACAGCAGCTTCATCATCTCTGTAAGTATTAGCTTCTACTCTGTTCCTCTTAGCCTCTTCGCCACAAAATTTTAATGGTTCGTTTCCTTTTGCGTAAAATGACCCTCCTCGTGATGCAAGACTTGCAATTCGGACAGTACAAATCATGCGTGTTTTGCTTCTGCAATACGCCTTCGACGTCGTAATCTGTATCTTCAATATCATCTTCAGATATCTGATAATTTTTGCTGCTTCCTTCGACAGAAATTTCAGATTCTTGAAGGTTTTTATCAGAGTCGTTGACTTTGCTGGGTCCTGAAAATTGACGAACAGGGGAAAACGGTAAGCTACTTACTCTAAATGGTCAGAAGGGATTAGCTTCCGAGGATTTAAACATGTACCGAATGACTGAAATCTTCGGGGTTTTTAGTTTACGAAAACGTTTAGCTATATCTTATCGTTGCTGCATTGTATATCCTATGTTTCGTAGCAGATACTAACCTGCAGTTTCATCAAAATTTGAAGTTTTGAATTTCATCATCAGCTTATGACCAAGACAGAAACTTCCATTTCCATATGTCCAAGTGCAGACTCGACACTTCCATTGTCCTTAGTCAACAGAAAAGGAGAAAATGGCTGACTGAAATTGCAATAAATTGCATATGAATGGGGTTCATTTTACGATCTCAGGCCCTGAATCTACTCAACAACGGTGGAAAAACACTCTCCTTCTACAAGTTCTTGAGGTAAAGAACTGATTTGTTGAGGTTACTGTCTGAAAATAGCATGATTTTCCACCCTCAACTCTAACAAGGCTTCTAATATCTCCCATTAATATCAACTGCTGAATATCTGTTGCTTCTATCAAACAGGCAACTAATAAAATAGGCTTAAGAGTGAAGGAAGACTCTCAAAAAAAAAAAGACGGCCAAGAAACAAATCTAGCTAGCTTCAGACAAATGGGCAGTCAATATGTTTATCTTCAACTGCTGCAGTTGACAGATTGAAAGGTGTAAGAAAATCTATTAAAAAAAAGATCAATTTTTTTTCATGTGTTTCTTTTCTAAGACATGTAGGGTTAAGAATGACCATGGAGTGGGGCTCATCATAAGAGATGGTGTCTTGTCTACTGTTCACACCTCTTATTCTCCTCATTACATTTAACTAACAAGATCAATGGCCCACGCTAAACCTTGACAACGAACTATATCGATATGCATACAACATCATACCTTCGAGTTTGTCGTAGAAAACAAGATTGTTGTCTGATTTGTGCTCCCCATTTATGGACTTTGTCCCATTTCCAAGAACCTCATCATAATCATCCTCTGCTTTCTGCTCATCTTCATGAATCAAGCCTTCGTTTTCAGCCCCATTTGAAGCCATTACTTGTCCAACTTCCCCTTCGATATCACCATCTTTCACTTCCTCCACACTTCTTTCTTTCCTCCTAAGCTGAAGCGTAGGTTGTTCCTCTTCTTCTTCCGTGTCCTTCACTTGCTTCACCACCTCTGCAAATGTTCGTTCTTCTCTCTCCATCTCTCTCTCTCTCTCTCTCTCTCTCTCTCTCTCTCAAATGGAGGACAAGGAAGAACTTAGATTTGCAGTTTGCACACAAATTGTCAACTAATAAGCTGTCAAAACAAATCGCATTGCGTGCAAATGTCCTGCAAATGTCGCTGATGAAAACCAAGTCCTCAATTTGTTTATTATTACATATTCTTGTTTAAGGCAACAAACAGCTGTAGGTAAGAGTGGGTAGCATTTTTAAAGGCCTTTATCTATGTAAGAGTTGCTGCTGATAGTTACACTTAATTGCCAAAAAAGAACTGTCGAAGAAATAAATGTTAGATATATTCAATTAGTGAGACGATTATCAATTTAGAAATAATTGACGCGAATGGTTGATCAAGGCAACTAGCTAATTATGAACGAGGTACTTGTTGTTAGGGCTGGGAAAATATACCGAAATACCGATATACCGTCCTTATCGTATCGTAACGTATCGAAAATATCGAAAATTTTGGTATACCGAAGTTTTTGGTAAGGTATGATACCGTATCGAAAATGTTCGGTACGGTAATGGTATGAAAATTTTAAAAATTAGGTATACCGATTATACCGAAATACCGAAATACTAAAATTTTAAATATTATATATATATATATATATATATTATATATACACACCTGCATATATTATTTCTAAAAAATATCAAATGGATAAAAATATTATAAGGATCTTCGTAAATTTATTTAGCCCAAAAATTATTAAATATACCCAACCTTTTAAGATTATTGACGCCCACCATCTTTTACTTATTATACCTAACTCAAGTTACGTTTAATTTTGGCTTTTTTAATGTTATTTCTTTAGGATTTTGAAAGCATGAAGATGCAATGCAATTACTTTTTCACTAATTTTTTTAAATAACAGTTTCATTTTAATTATCTCTATATAAAGTTGTATTTTGTGGTTATGTAAAGTTCTTTCTCTTGCTAATGAGACTGACTAAAATATGTAAATTATTTAAGGTTATTTTATGAATTAAAAATCTTTTTTATTTTGGAAAATTTGGTATTAATAATCCATCTTATTGGGCCTAAGGAGTTTGAATTGGCTAAAAATTCGAAACAACGAATTAACGAGTTACGAGACACGCATGGTAAAAAACCCTCCGTGTGAATGGTATAGAAGGTATGATATCGATACCGTATCGAAATTTCGGTATGATACCGTATCGAAATTTAAGGTATACCGAAATTTTGGTATGGTATTGGTATGATTTTTTTCAATATCGAAATTTCGGTACGGTAAACGGTATCACGGTTTTGGTACGGTATACCGTACCGAACCACCCCTACTTGTTGTGGGCACTTGTTGATGATAATTATGGTATTGTGACTACCTTACGTGGGCACTTGTTGATGATTCGTGCCATTTCAATATCCCACGTCGACAACTAAAGTTATGTCGTCTTAATTAATTCCTTCTAAGTGTCATTAATCGACATTCGGATACTGATGTGACATATTGACGCGATATATTTCATTAACATGTAAAATGTTATGTAAGGCGTCAATTAATAGCAAAGCTTAATAGCCACCAAGTCGAAAATCTTAAAGTTTATAAAATTTCCCATCTTTGTTAGCTTTGATTTATCCCAGACAAGTCTAGTGTTCTTTATCCATATTCAGGTGTAAATAATGCAACTCTTGAGAGTTGACTTTAGCCTTGGATATGTATAATGAAAATTTATACACGAGGAGAGCTTCATTAGAAGTAAGATTACCATTCATCCAATATTAGATCTAAGATTACCATTCATCCATTGGTCAAACTTAATAAGTGAGAAACATTTATTAGCATATTGCCAGACGGTTGAGAAGTAGCTAGACATTTAAACGGTGAAGATATTATATTATAGTAGTAAATAATATAATCACACTATTCTCCCTACCTCACTCACATAAAAAAAAAATCTTAAATAATAATATAATGGGAAGTTTACACTTAAAGACTTAGTAGCCAAAACTTAAGATAAGAAATGTCAGATCAGTCGCTTGACATCATTTTATATACTACCTCCGTCCCGGTAACTTTTGTACATTTTACCAAATCGGGTGTCCCACTATCTTTTATACATTTCCATATTTAGTAAAAAATCATCACACACAATCAATATAATAATATTGAATATTTTTAAAAGACGTGTCACACCATACACTTTTCTACCTCTATCTTATTAAAATATTCAGTTTCTTAATAACCGTGCCAGAATCCAAATGTACAAAATTTATAGGGACCGAGGGAGTATATAGGTACTTAGTAGAATAAATTCTTACGCATAGGTACTCGTTTGGTCGAATGTATACATATAAGAATTTTTAGGCACCATAGAGAAACTTGTTATGGTACATAGGTATGTCATTCTTACATAGATCACACAACATATTCAGGAGTTAGGTACCACAAAAACACGTAATATGACACGTAATATACATATAAAAGATACGTAAACGGTGACAAAATGGTACTTTCGACCAAACGGTTACCTATGTGTGAAAACTTTAACATACTAGGTGCCAAACGGTCACATCTCAAATTCTAGGTTCCGACGATTTTAGATGTGACAACATTATAAGAAAAATACTTTTAAAATTAAGCAGACAAAATTTAGGATCCAAACATATAATTTCTCCAAATTGCTTATTTTGAAAGTTATTAGCAGTAGCCCGTATGTCACCCCATAAATTATACGTCCCTATAATGCCATTCCCTAGTTTACAAGAACGAAAAATAGTCAACCCAATATAAAAATGTGGCCCAAGAATTAGCTTAGGTCGCTTCTGAAATTAATAAGGTTTCCTCCACGGCTTCATTAGTAGAGTACAATGAAAAGTGTTCTAAAATCAACAGTTCATCACAACATTCCAAGACAGAACAAAACCGTAACAAACCTTAGGAAATGAAAATTCACTCATTATACTTCAATAAAATATTCGATCTCATCTCGCCTCGGCGGGGACTTCAACGTCTCCGCCCGCCCTTCACTTCCGTGCCCCTACAATGATCTTAATGTTATCAGCGATATCATCGTACTTAGGACATGAAAAAGGAATCAAAAGGCGCTTTTTTTGCTTTCTTACCTATCTATATGGTCGAGAATTAGCAACCTTGGCCCAGGAGGTATTTTCACATCTCTGAGAGCACTTCAGTAAAAGAACAACACACAGAAGGTGGGGCATTTTGAGTTCGTTCGAATCGGTGGAACTTTTTGTAAAATAACGAAACCACTGATATTTGTTACCTGTCGGTCAGCAATGGCAAAGTGCTGTCGGTCAATAAGCCTTTCTTAAAATTCTTTTCGTAGTTTTCCAGGCCGAGGTTCTTTAACATAGATCTTGTCTTGGCGTAATAAGCGTCTTCGGCTGGAGGTTGCGAAGCTTTTTGGCCCAACTGCATTTTGAAATTATTATTAGATATCCTCGTGACACAGAACAGAAAAATGCATATGGAATTATTGGATAATCTTGGTAATGTATTGCCAAGCAGAGAATGGAGCATGTATGTAAGAACGAGGATGGTGTTTGCTTCATGTCGTAATTATAGTTGTCGATATTCAACGAGTGGATAAGTAGGACGGGATTATACGTATCATCAATGGAGCAAAAATAGCCTGGGTCCTATAACTTTTGTGTAATTCGCTTTTCGACCTCTAACTTTTACGACATTCGCTTGTTGTTCTCTAATTTATCTCTATACAAACTAGTCAAGTATGTTCACGCAATTTATCATAACCAGTTTTTTTTTTTCCCGCTCAATGTTTTATTAGTTCCAAAGAAAATATGATTGCTTCAACATGAAAGTTAATTGTATTTGTGAAGCAATCATAATTTCCTTGTCGGAAGCAATAAAAAAGGGACTGATGATAAATTGATATGGAGCGGGAGCAAGGGCCGAGGCCCTGTGGGTTTACTGACGACGGGAACGGGCTTGAGTCCACAAGGGCTGGAGAAAATATTCGTACCATTTATTATTAGGATTATAATTTTATAAATAAGCGCATATCTTCTAATTAATTATTATGACTTTCTAGCATTGATTCCCTAGAATCATGTCTTATATTAGAATAGTAATAGACTCTATAAGAGGGCGTCGGCCCTTCTGTAATAATATTATCTTATAATAAAGAAGGTTTACCCTAAAGGCTTTGGGCAACGGTTTTTCCGTTGATTTGAATTTCTGTTCTTATCATAAATGATGATACTGTACTAGTTTTGTACATGGACAAGTTAGAGGACAAAAAACGAAAACTAATAAGCCTATTTCTTATAAGACTAAGATTATATTTTAATTCTAACTCCGAAGACATGGTCAAGAAGGAGTATGTAAATGCAGATCTATCAGCAGTCAAACACTTCAAATTTATATGGAATGAATTCGATGAACTCGGTTGGATTAGAATCACCTTGTAGATTCCGCCTTGAACAAGTGCGAAGAAAAAGCCCGAAGTAAGAGCACTAACTGCGGGATTGGGCCCACCCATACCACTGACTAACGAGTACAATGCTCCCGAACCAAAAGCGGAAACCATGCTGCAATCATTAACACCAAATGATTCAAGACACCAAATGATTCAAGATTGTTGCCATTGAAGAGATGTATAGAAGAAGAAGAAAGAGAAAGGAACAATTCGTCGAAGAGAAATATGACTTAGAGGAATCAACTGTTTAATTAACTTATTAGCCAATCAATAAGCTTGTTATTGAAGATAAGGAGGGAGTCACTCATACCTAGTTTGCACATCGTCCTTGCCCCTCAACCTCTTCACTACACAAGAAATCCCAGCATTGGCACCAGTCATGACAGCAAAGTTGCGGGATTGAATCAATGGACCGCCGGTAAAAGCCTGTGTGGCGTATTTCAATACAATGCTTTATCAACTAGTTACTTAATTCCGTCCGAAACTCAAACAAAGAGCACATATTCGGTTCAAATTGTATGCACTTGAACTCCATATAATAGAGAATAACAGCACTTTTCGACTGAAATTATATCTCTCTCTCCATCCATCATCATGAATTAACTACTCAAATGTACCAACATTCCGTAATACAAATCATGGACATGAAGAACTATAACGAGTATCCCTGGAAAAGGGAATTGTCCAACAACTCAGCACTCAGTATAAAAAGCAAGTGTGAAAGTAAGAAATTCATGTTGCTAACATTATGAACCAGGACGCCGACCATCAGATAAAACACGTAATTTTCCTAGCAGAGTAACGAGCAACAACTGCAACAATCAATCAATCAAATGCTGATTTGCCTCATATTAAAACTCCACTGACGGTCAAAACCCCTACAAACAATCTTAGAAAAGAAAAAGATAATCAGCACCCAACCTGAGCTTGCTTGAGTGAGGCCATAGCCTCAGGAGACATGCCCGGGGCGTTGGGCGGCGGCAACATCGTCGCCATATCGCCGCCGACCATCCCCATGAGACCTCCGAGGAAAGCCCCCTGGGCGGCGCCGGTGGCAGTGACGGCGGAGGCCTCCACCGGAAACGACTGCTTGCTCAGCCACACTTTGAACTTAGAGTCCACCTCCTTGAACTTGTTCTGAACAAAAATTATAGGATTCTGGCTCCGATTGCTCGCCAACATCACGCCTTGATTGTTTTCACTCATGACGATCGGAGAATTGCGTACGGAGGGAGGCGGCGCTTTGCTGTAGGTAGGAGGAATTGGATAACGGATGGGTATAAGGGGAGGGTTTCAGTTTTGGTGAGCTTTGAGAAGAAACAGCCAAAAACTATTTCCTTTTTCTTTCCTAATTTCTTATTTTCCCTTTTATTTTGAAATTTATATTTTCGTACGTGTATACATGTGGTATGATTAGAGCTGTCAAACGGGCCGGCGGGGCGGGCCGGCCCGTTACCCGCCAAAGCCCGCCAGATGGCGGGGCGGGCGCGGGTAAGCCCGCCTTTTGGCGGGCCTGAGAAAGGGAGGCCCGCCCCGCCCCTTGGGCGGGCCGCGGGCCTGGCGGCTAAGCCCGCCAGGAATTTAAAAAAAAAATAAAAAAAAAAATTAAAAAAGAGGGAAAAAAATAAAAAAAAGATGATTTTTTAGTTCAAAAGTATTTGTATTTAATCTAACTATTTAAATAATAATTTGTTTATTTTATTAAACTTAATTTCAATTAAAATAATAATTACAAAATATAAAAAATATATAAGTTTATTATAGATATATTATTAATATAAAAAAATAATTTTTTATTCTGGCGGGCCTGCCGGCGGCCCGCCAGGCCGCCCCGCCAAAGCCCACGGCCCGCGCGGGCTTGCCCGCCCGGCCCGCCTTCAGGAGGGCCTAATATTTCTCAGCCCGCCCCGCCAACGGCCCGCGGGCTTTGGGCTTTTTTGACAGCTCTAGGTATGTCAATATTTTAAAACGCGCGTTGCGCACTGCGTCGCGTTTTTGTTCCAACAGCGCGTAGCGTAAATAGCGTAGCGTATTGTGTGAGTATTTCGAGCAAGCCGATTTCAATAAAAAAGATAACATCTATACTATTTATGGTGTCATATTTCACAATTTATATTATATAGTTATAAAATTAAACACACATATCTTTACATATACTATTTATATTGTTGTATCTTTTCATTTACTAATTAAAAATATTTAAATATCAAAATATATTAGATATATATATTATTTTGATTGTCATGAAACAATAAATAAATTAAATGTGATTATTTATTATTATATATAACTCACTTAAAGTAAAAGATGATTTAATTTAATGAGAATATGTAATAAAATTCAAAACTAAAAAAAATTAAAAAGAAAGTTTGATGAATGACTAGGGGTGGTTCGGTACGGTATACCGTACCAAAACTGTGATACCATATACCGTACCGAAATTTCGATGTCCAAAAAAATCATACCAATACCATACCACAATTTCGGTATACCTTAAATTTCGATACGGTATCATACCGAAATTTAGATATGGTATCGGTCATACCTTCTATACCATTCATACGGAGGGTTTTTTACCATGCATGTCTCGTGACTTGTTAATTCGTTGTTTTGGATTTTTTAATCAATTCAAACTCCTTAGGCCCCAATAAGATAGATTATTATACCAAATTTTTCAAAATAAAAATATTTTTTAACCTTAAATAATTTACATATTTTAGCTAGTCTCCTTAGTAAGACAAAAAACTTTACATAATCACAAAACACAACTTTATATAAAGATTAATTAGAACGAAGCGGCTATATTGAAAAATTAGTGAAGATAACAAAAAGTAATTGCATTGCATCTTCACGCTTTCAAAAATCATGAAAAAGACATTAAAAAGGCAAAAATTAAACGTTACTTGAGTTACATAAGTAAATATGGTGGGCCTAATATTAGAAAGTTGTGTATAAGTTAATAATTTATGGGCTAAATAAGTTTATGAAGATCCTTAAATTTTCATTTTATATTTTTTGAAATAATATAATATATATATAGGTGTGTATATATATGTATAAAATATATTAAAAATTTTAGAATTTCGGTATTCGGTATAATCGGTATACCTATTTTTAAAAACTTTCATACCATTACCGTACCGAAAATTTTCGGAAAATTTTCGGTACGGTATCATACCTTACCAAAAACTTCGGTATACCAAAATTTTCGATATTTTTGATACGATTCGATACGATAAGGATGATATTTCGGTATTTTTCCCCAGCCCTATGAATGACTGGTCATTTACTTCTTTTTATTTTGTCTGGCAAATCGCTATCATATCACAACACATCAAGTCTCTTGAAACAATTAAAAAAAAAAAAAAGAAAAAAAAACGTTACGCTTTTTTTATTACTCTTTGGAGCGTTTTCACTAAAAATAACGCTATTGCGCGCCTCGAAGCGCGCGATCCGTCGCTTTTTACAACACTGGGTATGATTCATGATTACGAGAAAAACGTAAATTGCATTATTTAGTGTTCAGGCCCTGTCAGGATTTTTTTTAGTTTTAAAGACCTATTATTTGAAAATTTCAAAGCTAAAGAGCCAAACTATGTTTTGACTAAAATACCCTTCATAAAATGTTCTCTGAAGGGGTATTCGACGCCAGGTTTATGTTACAGAGATACGACGACTTGTTACCGTAAAAACCATAAGCGTTACTTTAAACTGATAATATGTTACTTATCGGTAGTAAAATATTTTGGCTAAATAGCATATAGGTCACCTGTGGTTTTAAAAATAAGCACAAAAACCCCTTGTAGTTTTAAAATAGCACATTAACGTCTTGTGGTTTATTAACTTCGTACACGCTCCCTTTTCGGTCAAATTAAGTCTAACGGTTAGATAAAAGTCAAATTCCCGTTTTACCCTGTAACAAATAACCAGCCAAATACAACTCGAACTTCGTAAGCTGAAAACTGAAACACTAAACGCACGAGCAGCTCAAATTCTCCATCCCAACGGAGCTGGAACCCTTGTCATCCTCAATGGGAAATAATTGATAGGTTATTCAGCCGTAAGAAGAAGAGTTAGATAAAGATGCCATCTCCTCCATATGTGCTGTGGTGCAAAGATCAGTGAGAATGAGGTGGAGAAGGCTAACCCTGAAGCTGATTTCAAGGAGATGTCGAATCTAATGGCTGGGAAGTGGAAAACGGTGACCGCCAAAAAGAAGAAGCGCCGTGCAGCACTTGCTGGCTGCTGCTGAGAACAAGAATGTGTTAGAGATTGCTAAGATTACCTCCGAGGAATGGAAGAACTTGTCTGCAGCCCAGAAATCGCCATACGAAGAGATGGCACATCAGATACACAAAAGAAATGGAAGCGTACAAAAGCAGCTAGCGTCAAGAAAGAAGAGGAAGAAGCCATGAAGCTTCATAAGCAAGAAGCTCTGCAGCTGCTCAAGAAGCAGACAATCTGATAAAGAAGGCCAAAGTCGAATAGAAAAAGCAGAAGAAACCAAAGAAGACCGTCGAAACCCACTTAAAAATCTCAACACTGATTTCTTCAATTCTTCTTCAATTGCTCTTCATGATTGTTGATTTCTTGTTCAACTTGGATTTCTTCATTAACATTGTTGTGGGGAAGAAGATGATGACTTTATTCTAGTGGGGATGATTTAGCTATTCAACTCTATTATGCGTCTGTTTGATTTCTGTTAGTTACTATATGTTCACGGTTTTTGGGGCTTTTCGTTTGAATCTGCATCGAGAGGAAGATGACTTGTAGGGATATTTTAGTCATATTGTGTTTAAAAATATGATCAATTCTTATTCCAGTCGGAATTACAGCGCGTGTGATGCATTCACGGGTAGAATGTGTTGACCGGAGAGTACGGTGTTAAGTTTTAAGAAGTATAAGGGGGTTTCGTGCAATTTAAAAACCACAAGGTAATAACGTGCATTTCATTAAAACCACATGGGGCAATGATGGAGTTTACCCAAATATTTTTAACAGCTTTATATTTATTTCTTCGGATAATCGAAACCTATTTTTCACAATAAATCGAGCACAGTCGACTTCCCGATCAACCAATCATTTTCGACATGTCACGTAGGTTTTATCAGCAATTGCAGCTAATCTGTGTGTATCGAGGTACCCATAGTTTGCGCGTTTCATAAGCTCTGTGAATTTTGAAACAATCGTCACCTCGTCATTCTAAATACTACGTTGTGTGAAGCAAGTCGTATGGCAGGCATCGATTCATCTGGAATACGTGTTACTATTTCATTCACTATTATTACTAGGTTGCGTCTTAACGTTATGACAGTATCAAGATATGTTACTCCATTACGCGTAAACGATATTTTTTTGTCCATCAAAGTGGTATCTTCTGACTTCGATTTGTTTATAATAAGTATAGATGTGGCATTTGTGGTCCAACATATGGTACTAAGAACAAAGTGGGTCATGATACAAGGGGTAACATAATCGACTTCTTTGTTGATTAATTGGTATCTAATTTTGTTTTTCATAAGTATTGATGAGGGATTTTGTTTAACAGACCTGTTTCGATAATTTTTGGCATCGAACTGTTACTACATGAACTGGAAGCGTTACTTGGATTGTCTAAAAGGGTATATCATGACGTATTTTTGTTTTTCGTAATTATTGATGTGGTATTTTTTAACAGACCTGTTTCGTTAATTTTTGGCATTGAACTGTTACTACCTGAAATTGAAGCGTTACTTGGTATATCTGAATGATATATCGTCCTTCTACTGTTTTTCAGAAGTATTGATATGGTATTTTTTTTAGCAGAACTGTTTCGATAAATTTGGGCGGGATATTGGTTTTGGATGGATTTAGATGGATTTACTATACTTGCTAAATTTTGGGCGGGATTCGTGGATTGATTGGGTTAATTGGGCGGGATTTATGCCACGATTGGAATTTTGGGCGGGATTGCTAAATCAGTGAAAATGTGTTACTAATAACTATTTAACTGTTATGCATTAGTTAAATATGTTACTAAAAGTTGTTTATGTGTTACAAGTTATTGTAGTTGCCGCACCAAGGTTTAGGGTTATCTGTTTATGGAGATTAAGGTTTAAGGTTTCAGGGTTACCCTTAAGGTTACAGGATTTACGACATATAAAATGATATTTGTGGTTTAGTTTTGAATTTTGATGATATTCGTGCTGAAATTCATATTGATGTTTCAATCAACAAAGTAATAATCTATGTTTTGAATAACTATTGACCTCGAACATTCACTATCATCCACCTCAATTGAACAATGTGGCTTTAAAGGAATTTGGTGTGATAAATGCATCAAATCATACATTTACAAGATGTTGATCTTGTAAATCTCGAACAATGTGCAGTTATGAACGAAATTAATCGAATTAGTAATGTGTTACTGGAAACCTATTATGTGGTATCATTATCTGTAAACACGTTATTCGCTAGGTTCGTATTGCTATTTTATAGCAAACATGTAGTATTACGTGCGGACAATCTGGCACTGGTGACTTTAACGAACCATCCTGTTAATATTCCTTAACAAATAACTTCGAGAATGTATCAAATACATATTTACGACATATAAAATGATATTTGTGATTTAATTTTGAATTTTGAAAACGGTGATGGAATTCATAACGTTATGTCTCATTAAAAGAGATACTAATATATGTTGTGAAGGAATAGCTATATGTTTACATGATTTTTTATCTCAACTTTCATATATTGATATTAACATTCGCAAAACGTGTCATTTAAAGAAATTTTGTGATTTAGCTTCATCATGTCATCTATTTTCATGAATGTCAATCTTATACATCCGAACGAAATGAATTTATGAACGAAATTAATCGAAATAGTAATGTGGTATTGATTAGCTAGTTTGTGGTACTTGTAGCTAGAAATGTGTTATAAACATTGCGTATATTGTTATTTTTTATCAGACATGTGGTATTATTTGCAGCCAATGTGGTAATATTAAGTTATTGTACTTTTAATATCTCTGACAATCATGAACCTTCTAGAATGTTCTTAATGATGTGTTACCTAGAATGCGTGAATTGTTACTCAGGAGAAATGAAGTGTTACCAACCAGTTTTTTAATTGATAAACGTTCCAATATTAGCTCCCATCAAAATTCTTCGTTATTTCATTATCAACATTAATAATCTCATTCGATTAAAAAGACTCGTGATCAAACTTACTCGAATCTATCTTATTAGTTCGTTAAAGTCGAGATTTCACCTGTTTTTCAACGAATTTTTTGAATTGTATTAATCACATTATTCCATGATAAACTTCAGATTTTTTCGTTATTTACATAGAAATTGACATCGATTTAACCTTATTGTGTCATTTACGTCGGAGATTCGAGCGGTTTCAATTATATTTGGGTGTTTTCGATATTTTACGATCTACTCCTCTTTGTATTTACTTGGATATTACATGTGTCATTTACGGGTGACGAGTCGTTATTATTTTCTCATTATATGTTCGTTTTGCGAAAATATTTGTTATAAACATCAAGACATATGGTATTATTATTCCATGAGTTAGTACCCAGAAAGCATGAAGTGTTATTCAGTAATCATTTTAATTAGCAAACGTTTACCGCTTAGATCTCATCAGAATTCTTCGTTATTCCATGATTAACATCAATAATTATCGTCGATAACTAAGGCCCATGATAAAATTGTGTCGAATTTACATTATCCGGTCATTAAAGTCGAGATTTCACTGTATGAAACGAAACTTGTTTTAAGCGTTCATGCTTTATGAACTTCGAAAATTCTCTTTGATTATGAAGACCCATGAAAATCAAAGCCGATACAACTTTTTGCTGTTAGTAACATCGAATTGGGTCGTATTTGGAACATGAATTTTTTTTTCGACCACTTGAGTGTAAGGAATGTGTTATTGCAGGAAGCGGTATTGTTTTTGAATTATTTGTTACTTCTGCGGCGTCATTTGTTATTTACTAAAAGAAACGTGTTATTTTCTGCTATACGGGCAACATTTATTTTCTCACAATTAAACGTAACTAATATCCGAAACTTATCAACACTTATGATCAAATTAACGATAATTTCACATTATATCATCACAGTCGTGGAGATCTGCTCGGGTCTGAACAACGTGAAATCTCGTTTCGATCGATGCGTCGCTTGTTGGGAGAGATGATGGCATATACTTGTAAATTTTTGTAACATTGAAGGGCAAATATGTCTTATTACAGGGTTTGGGTATTTTTCTCTGAGTTTTTCGAAAAGCGGGTCCATTATCCTAACACAAACTTTAGTAGAGCCTGAACCCAAATGCAAATATGTTAATAGGGCCTGAAGTCTAATTAATCCTTTTATTTTGTCTGGCCAATCGCTATCATATCACAACACATCAAGTCTCTTGAAACAATGAAAAATAAAAGAAAAAAGAAAAAAACGTTACGCTTTTTTTATTACGCTTTGGAGCGTTTTCACTAAAAAAGACGCTATTGCGCGCCTCGAAGCGCGCTATCCGTCGCTTTTTAAAACACTGGGTATGATTCATGATTACGAGAAAAACGTAAATTGCATTATTGATCGTTTGATGCACTTTGTATAGTCTTAATTGGCATCCTGTAATTGAAAATTTAAGTTGGTGGGTATACCAAGTTCAGATATTGTGTTGGCATGTTGAGTGGATTTGTGTTAGAGCATCTCCAATCGATAGCCATATACCAAAATAAATACCAAATTCTCCTACCGTACACCAGTCAAAATGCGTTTTCATCTCCTCTATCATGTTTTAAACACATATATGCATTTCGGAATGAGATATTCCAAAAGAGGCGTTTGATTTTTAAAATTACAATATATACCTTTATTTTAATAGTACCCATATAAAAAATGAAAATAAATAAAAACATATAAAACGACTCTTGTTATTAATAATTAATTGTTTCTACGTTTTTTATATGAAAAAATATTGATTATTAATTTTGTGAAATTATTTTTTTAATCGAATTTAAAATAGTAGTATGGTCTAATTTGTAAAGTTGTATATTACATGAGTAATATTAAAATTCAGGTAGAAGAGAATATTACAACAATGATCTTTTGAGTTTGAGAATTGGTTTGTTGGTTGGAAAAGAATTACTGTATTTTGAGTTTGAGAATGAGTTTGAGTTTGAGTTGTTTTTCGGTTGGGATGGTCTTACGCCTTCTCCAACGGATACGTAAACCAGATCGCAAAATAGGTTTTGGTGTCCAACGGACACTTATTCCAATACTTAAAAAAATGGGTTTTGACCCATATTAAATTATTGGCTTAATTTTAGTACAAAATGTTTTCATTTTTCATTTGTTTTAAATATTTCATTCTTTTATTTTATATAATAGGTCAATAATTTTATAATTGTAAACTAAATACTTATGTTATTTTAATAAATACTTAAATAAAATTTTACTTTGTCTTTGGTCTAATTTGTTAAATTGCAAAATATGTGGGTAATATTGAAAATTTGTAGACGTTGGTGTGAAAGAGAATATTTTAAGAATATTCTTTTGGATTTGAGAATGAGTTTAATGGTTGGAGAAATACTGCATTTTTGAGTTTGAGTTTGAGAATATGATTTCGGTTGGAGATGGTCTTATATCCAAAATGGATGAGTAAGACAAAAGCTATGACTTTAGACACGATATATTTCTAGCTGATATGCGGAGTGAATTAATATTCGATAACAATCTCTACTTTAAATATTGTTAATAAAAAAAATAAAGTGGACATCAAACACAAAATTTATAAAATTCATTCTATTGACCAACTATAGGGATGTTTGTAATAAAACTTTAAAAGTAAATATGTGATTATTGCTATATTGTAAGCAATGTTTTAAAATTCTTATAGCGCAGTGTGTCACTTTTTTAGTTCCTAGAGCGCATATCGTAAATAGCATAGCGCATTGCGCGAGTTTTTCGAACAAAAAATTTATAATGCTAGAAAATATAATATATAACCACACAATTAGACAGACCAATTTGAAACTCTCTTCAATCATAAAATACACATCTAATATACAAAATAGCATACGGATATTAATCGTTACAAACAATTCAAAGTCACAATATTCAAAACATAGGCTCAAATCTAAAAATAATCGGTGTCATCAATTGTATTTAACTATCATCATCAATTCTATCGAAGTTTGGGGATTTTCCACTCTCAAAGATTCTTGGAGCGACTTCGCCAAATTCATGCATCTCCACATCGTCGTGAATGCCTCAATTTGATTTGTGGTGACAAAATCTGCATTCAATACTCTTTTGTCCGTCTACTTTAAACCCATATTTCTATCCAATATCCTTTTGCTACTTGTCGACATTGAAGCTGAAAAATGATTAATTAACCATTAACTAAAAACAGAAATTTAGAAGTAAATAGGTGCAAGATCAAACAGAATACGAAGCAATGAAAGAACAAAATCGATTAAGAGATTATACATAACCAGAAGAAACAAAAACTCGTAGTTAGAAGAGAAAATGAAAAATATTAACATCCAAGAATCGATTACATGTAGCCTAGTGGAATAATAAACAATCCAAGCACAAAATCGTTTTACCTCTTTCAAAATAATCCCTCCCTCAATCGAATTTCTCCCTATCGAAGCTGCTCTTCTTCTCAGGTAATACCGTTCGTACGCTACCGAAGCCCTAGATGCAATTGAATGTAAGTATGTTATTTACAAATTACACCCCTGGATTTTATCAATTTATCTTACACCTCTAAATTTTATTGAATTAATGTATGATCAAGTAGAGTGGGTATAAGCTATCGCGTATATCGCGCGCTAAATTCGGGATAAAGCGTGACACGTCATATAAAGCGTAAGCTTTTCGGGAAAAACACGATTTATAATGTGCTACAGCGCGTTTTCCGGCCAATTCCGCATTTTTAAAACACTGATTGTAAGTTCCATCAAAAGTATTGAGATATTCTAAGACTATTACTGTTCATAATAATATTCTACGATAGTGTATAATAATATCATAATTAACGGGGTCTTTACACATAAATATCCATTTGCATAAAAACTTGTAATTCAGTACCCTGTCAGTATTTTTTTTTATATGTATGTACCTAATAAAATAATTTTTTTGCGCATAGGTACCCGATCCCCGCAGGTACTGCATATAACACATTTAGGTACCCTATAACAACGTATTTTGGTACATAATACGTTGAGAAAATGGTACGTCATATATAACATATTAAGGTACTATATAGAAACCGTATAGGATACCGTATAAACACGTGACGTGGTATGCAATACACACATAAAAAAGGTATGGCAAGAATGAGAAAATTGTACAAACAGTAAAATGGGTACCTATCTGTAAAAATTTCTGATATAGATACTGATTTGTGAAATTTTTATTCAATTGAGTATTTTTATGTAGATGTGACTTGATTAATCTTGATTACATTTTGATAACATATGGAAATTTTTCAAGACGAATAATTCCTCCAAATAGTCAAACTCAATTACCAGGAAAGTTAAGGGGTCAAAAGTAGAATAATCGTTTTGTAGGATGGAGACGGAATTTCCTTCAGTTAAAATACTATTAACTTTTACACCCGACCCCTCTATGTTTATTCATTCCCACTGAAGGACTTCACTTCCTGGATGCAATTGAATGTAAGTATGTTATTTACAAATTACACCCCTGGATTTTATCAATTTATCTTACACATCTAAATTTTATTGAATTAATGTATGATCAAGTAGAGTTGGTATAAGCTATCGCGTATATCGTGCGCTAAATTCGGGATAAAGCGTTTCACGTCATATAAAGCGTAAGCTTTTCGGGAAAAACACGATTTATAATGTGCTACAGCGCGTTTTCCGGCCAATTCCGCATTTTTAAAACACTGATTGTAAGTTCCATCAAAAGTATTGAGATATTCTCTAAGACTATTACTGTTCATAATAATATTCTACGATAGTGTATAATAATATCACAATTAACGGGGTCTTTACACATAAATACCCATTTGCATAAAAACTTGTCATTCAGTACCCTGTCAGTATTTTTTTATATGAATGTACCTAATAAAATAATTTTTTTGCGCATAGGTACCCGATCCCCGCAGGTACGGCATATAACACATTTAGGTACCCTATAACAACGTATTTTGGTACGTAATACGTTGAGAAAATGGTACGTCATATATAACATATTAAGGTACTATATAGAAATCGTATAGGATACCGTATAAACACGTGACGTGGTATGCAATACACACATAAAAAGGTATGGCAAGACTGAGAAAATTGGTACAAACAGTAAAATGGGTACCTATCTGTAAAAATTTCTGATATAGATACTGATTTGTGAAATTTTTAATCAATTGAGTATTTTTATGTAGATGTGACTTGATTAATCTTGATTACATTTTGATAACATATGGAAATTTTTCAAGACGAATAATTCCTCCAAATAGTCAAACTCAATTACCAGGAAAGCTAAGGGGTCAAAAGTAGAATAATCGTTTTGTAGGATGGAAACGGAATTTCCTTCAGTTAAAATACTATTAACTTTTACACCCGACCCCTCTACGTTTATTCATTCCCACTGAGGGACTTCACTTCCTGGATGCAATTGAATGTAAGTATGTTATTTACAAATTACACCCCTGGATTTTATCAATTTATCTTACACCTCTGAATTTTATTGAATTAATGTATGATCAAGTAGAGTTGGTATAAGCTATCGCGTATATCGCGCGCTAAATTCGGGATAAAGCGTGACACGTCATATAAAGCGTAAGCTTTTCCGGAAAAACACGATTATATAATGTGCTACAGCGCGTTTTCCGGCCAATCCGCATTTTTAAAACACTGATTGTAAGTTCCATCAAAAGTATTGAGATATTCTCTAAGACTATTACTGTTCATAATAATATTCTACGATAGTGTATAATAATATCATAATTAACGGGGTCTTTACACATAAATACCCATTTGCATAAAAACTTGTCATTCAGTACCCTGTCAGTATTTTTTATATGTATGTACCTAATAAAATAATTTTTTTGCGCATAGGTACCCGATCCCCGCAGGTACGGCATATAACACATTTAGGTACCCTATAACAACGTATTTTGGTACGTAATACGTTGAGAAAATGGTACGTCATATATAACATATTAAGGTACTATATAGAAATCGTATAGGATACCGTAATAAACACGTGACGTGGTATGCAATACACACATAAAAAGGTATGGCAAGACTGAGAAAATTGGTACAAACAGTAAAATGGGTACCTATCTGTAAAAATTTCTGATATAGATACTGATTTGTGAAATTTTTATTCAATTGAGTATTTTTATGTAGATGTGACTTGATTAATCTTGATTACATTTTGATAACATATGGAAATTTTTCAAGACGAATAATTCCTCCAAATAGTCAAACTCAATTACCAGGAAAGTTAAGGGTCAAAAGTAGAATAATCGTTTTGTAGGATGGAAACGGAATTTCCTTCAGTTAAAATACTATTAACTTTTACACCCGACCCCTCTATGTTTATTCATTCCCACTGAGGGACTTCACTTCCTGGATGCAATTGAATGTAATTATGTTATTTACAAATTATACCCCTGGATTTTATCAATTTATCTTACACCTCTCAATTTTATTGAATTAATGTATGATCAAGTAGAGTTGGTATAAGCTATCGCGTATATCGCGCGCTAAATTCGGGATAAAGCGTGACACGTCATATAAAGCGTAAGCTTTTCCGGAAAAACACGATTTATAATGTGCTACAGCGCGTTTTCCGGCCAATTCCGCATTTTTAAAACACTGATTGTAAGTTCCATCAAAAGTATTGAGATATTCTCTAAGACTATTACTGTTCATAATAATATTCTACGATAGTGTATAATAATATCATAATTAACGGGGTCTCTTACACATAATACCCATTTGCATAAAAACTTGTCATTCAGTACCCTGTCAGTATTTTTTTATATGTATGTACCTAATAAAATAATTTTTTTGCGCATAGGTACCCGATCCCGCAGGTACGGCATATAACACATTTAGGTACCCTATAACAACGTATTTTGGTACGTAATACGTTGAGAAAATGGTACGTCATATATAACATATTAAGGTACTATATAGAAATCGTATAGGATACCGTATAAACACGTGACGTGGTATGCAATACACACATAAAAAGGTATGGCAAGACTGAGAAAATTGGTACAAACAGTAAAATGGGTACCTATCTGTAAAAATTTCTGATATAGATACTGATTTGTGAAATTTTTATTCAATTGAGTATTTTTATGTAGATGTGACTTGATTAATCTTGATTACATTTTGATAACATATGGAAATTTTTCAAGACGAATAATTCCTCCAAATAGTCAAACTCAATTACCAGGAAAGTTAAGGGGTCAAAAGTAGAATAATCGTTTTGTAGGATGGAAACGGAATTTCCTTCAGTTAAAATACTATTAACTTTTACACCCGACCCCTCTACGTTTATTCATTCCCACTGAGGGACTTCACTTCCTGGATGCAATTGAATGTAAGTATGTTATTTACAAATTACACCCCTGGATTTTATCAATTTATCTTACACCTCTGAATTTTATTGAATTAATGTATGATCAAGTAGAGTTGGTATAAGCTATCGCGTATATCGCGCGCTAAATTCGGGATAAAGCGTGTCACGTCATATAAAGCGTAAGCTTTTCGGGAAAAACACGATTTATAATGTGCTACAGCGCGTTTTCCGGCCAATTCCGCATTTTTAAAACACTGATTGTAAGTTCCATCAAAAGTATTGAGATATTCTCTAAGACTATTACTGTTCATAATAATATTCTACGATAGTGTATAATAATATCATAATTAACGGGGTCTTTACACATAAATACCCATTTGCATAAAAACTTGTAATTCAGTACCGTGTCAGTATTTTTTTTATATGTATGTACCTAATAAAATAATTTTTTTGCGCATAGGTACCCGATCCCCGTAGGTACGGCATATAACACATTTAGGTACCCTATAACAACGTATTTTGGTACGTAATACGTTGAGAAAATGGTACGTCATATATAACATATTAAGGTACTATATAGAAACCGTATAGGATACCGTATAAACACGTGACGTGGTATGCAATACACACATAAAAAGGTATGGCAAGACTGAGAAAATTGGTACAAACAGTAAAATGGGTACCTATCTGTAAAAATTTCTGATATAGATACTGATTTGTGAAATTTTTATTCAATTGAGTATTTTTATGTAGATGTGACTTGATTAATCTTGATTACATTTTGATAACATATGGAAATTTTTCAAGACGAATAATTCCTCCAAATAGTCAAACTCAATTACCAGGAAAGTTAAGGGGTCAAAAGTAGAATAATCGTTTTGTAGGATGGAGACGGAATTTCCTTCAGTTAAAATACTATTAACTTTTACACCCGACCCCTCTATGTTTATTCATTCCCACTGAAGGACTTCACTTCCTGGATGCAATTGAATGTAAGTATGTTATTTACAAATTACACCCCTGGATTTTATCAATTTATCTTACACATCTAAATTTTATTGAATTAATGTATGATCAAGTAGAGTTGGTATAAGCTATCGCGTATATCGCGCGCTAAATTCGGGATAAAGCGTGTCACGTCATATAAAGCGTAAGCTTTTCGGGAAAAACACGATTTATAATGTGCTACAGCGCGTTTTCGGCCAATTCCGCATTTTTAAACACTGATTGTAAGTTCCATCAAAAGTATTGAGATATTCTCTAAGACTATTACTGTTCATAATAATATTCTACGATAGTGTATAATAATATCATAATTAACGGGGTCTTTACACATAAATACCCATTTGCTTAAAAACTTGTAATTCAGTACCCTGTCAGTATTTTTTTATATGTATGTACCTAATAAAATAATTTTTTTTGCGCATAGGTACCCGATCCCCGCAGGTACTGCATATAACACATTTAGGTACCCTATAACAACGTATTTTGGTACGTAATACGTTGAGAAAATGGTACGTCATATATAACATATTAAGGTACTATATAGAAACCGTATAGGATACCGTATAAACACGTGACGTGGTATGCAATACACACATAAAAAGGTATGGCAAGACTGAGAAAATTGGTACAAACAGTAAAATGGGTACCTATCTGTAAAAATTTCTGATATAGATACTGATTTGTGAAATTTTTATTCAATTGAGTATTTTTATGTAGATGTGACTTGATTAATCTTGATTACATTTTGATAACATATGGAAATTTTTCAAGACGAATAATTCCTCCAAATAGTCAAACTCAATTACCAGGAAAGTTAAGGGGTCAAAAGTAGAATAATCGTTTTGTAGGATGGAAACGGAATTTCCTTCAGTTAAAATACTATTAACTTTTACACCCGACCCCTCTATGTTTATTCATTCCACTGAGGGACTTCACTTCCTGGATGCAATTGAATGTAAGTATGTTATTTACAAATTATACCCCTGGATTTTATCAATTTATCTTACACCTCTAAATTTTATTGAATTAATGTATGATCAAGTAGAGTTGGTATAAGCTATCGCGTATATCGCGCGCTAAATTCGGGATAAAGCGTGACACGTCATATAAAGCGTAAGCTTTTCCGGAAAAACACGATTTATAATGTGCTACAGCGCGTTTTCCGGCCAATTCCGCATTTTTAAAACACTGATTGTAAGTTCCATCAAAAGTATTGAGATATTCTCTAAGACTATTACTGTTCATAATAATATTCTACGATAGTGTATAATAATATCATAATTAACGGGGTCTTTACACATAAATACCCATTTGCATAAAAACTTGTCATTCAGTACCCTGTCAGTATTTTTTATATGTATGTACCTAATAAAATAATTTTTTTTGCGCATAGGTACCCGATCCCCGCAGGTACGGCATATAACACATTTAGGTACCCTATAACAACGTATTTTGGTACGTAATACGTTGAGAAAATGGTACGTCATATATAACATATTAAGGTACTATATAGAAATCGTATAGGATACCGTATAAACACGTGACGTGGTATGCAATACACACATAAAAAGGTATGGCAAGACTGAGAAATTGGTACAAACAGTAAAATGGGTACCTATCTGTAAAATTTCTGATATAGATACTGATTTGTGAAATTTTTATTCAATTGAGTATTTTTATGTAGATGTGACTTGATTAATCTTGATTACATTTTGATAACATATGGAAATTTTTCAAGACGAATAATTCCTCCAAATAGTCAAACTCAATTACCAGGAAAGTTAAGGGGTCAAAAGTAGAATAATCGTTTTGTAGGATGGAAACGGAATTTCCTTCAGTTAAAATACTATTAACTTTTACACCCGACCCCTCTACGTTTATTCATTCCCACTGAGGGACTTCACTTCCTGGATGCAATTGAATGTAAGTATGTTATTTACAAATTACACCCCTGGATTTTATCAATTTATCTTACACCTCTGAATTTTATTGAATTAATGTATGATCAAGTAGAGTTGGTATAAGCTATCGCGTATATCGCGCGCTAAATTCGGGATAAAGCGTGTCACGTCATATAAAGCGTAAGCTTTTCGGGAAAAACACGATTTATAATGTGCTACAGCGCGTTTTCCGGCCAATTCCGCATTTTTAAAACACTGATTGTAAGTTCCATCAAAAGTATTGAGATATTCTCTAAGACTATTACTGTTCATAATAATATTCTACGATAGTGTATAATAATATCATAATTAACGGGGTCTTTACACATAAATACCCATTTGCATAAAAACTTGTAATTCAGTACCCTGTCAGTATTTTTTTTATATGTATGTACCTAATAAAATAATTTTTTTGCGCATAGGTACCCGATCCCCGCAGGTACGGCATATAACACATTTAGGTACCCTATAACAACGTATTTTGGTACGTAATACGTTGAGAAAATGGTACGTCATATATAACATATTAAGGTACTATATAGAAACCGTATAGGATACCGTATAAACACGTGACGTGGTATGCAATACACACATAAAAAGGTATGGCAAGACTGAGAAAATTGGTACAAACAGTAAAATGGGTACCTATCTGTAAAAATTTCTGATATAGATACTGATTTGTGAAATTTTTATTCAATTGAGTATTTTTATGTAGATGTGACTTGATTAATCTTGATTACATTTTGATAACATATGGAAATTTTTCAAGACGAATAATTCCTCCAAATAGTCAAACTCAATTACCAGGAAAGTTAAGGGGTCAAAAGTAGAATAATCGTTTTGTAGGATGGAAACGGAATTTCCTTCAGTTAAAATACTATTAACTTTTACACCCGACCCCTCTACGTTTATTCATTCCCACTGAAGGACTTCACTTCCTGGATGCAATTGAATGTAAGTATGTTATTTACAAATTACACCCCTGGATTTTATCAATTTATCTTACACATCTAAATTTTATTGAATTAATGTATGATCAAGTAGAGTTGGTATAAGCTATCGCGTATATCGCGCGCTAAATTCGGGATAAAGCGTGTCACGTCATATAAAGCGTAAGCTTTTCGGGAAAAACACGATTTATAATGTGCTACAGCGCGTTTTCCGGCCAATTCCGCATTTTTAAAACACTGATTGTAAGTTCCATCAAAAGTATTGAGATATTCTCTAAGACTATTACTGTTCATAATAATATTCTACGATAGTGTATAATAATATCATAATTAACGGGGTCTTTACACATAAATACCCATTTGCTTAAAAACTTGTAATTCAGTACCCTGTCAGTATTTTTTTTATATGTATGTACCTAATAAAATAATTTTTTTTGCGCATAGGTACCCGATCCCCGCAGGTACTGCATATAACACATTTAGGTACCCTATAACAACGTATTTTGGTACGTAATACGTTGAGAAAATGGTACGTCATATATAACATATTAAGGTACTATATAGAAACCGTATAGGATACCGTATAAACACGTGACGTGGTATGCAATACACACATAAAAAGGTATGGCAAGACTGAGAAAATTGGTACAAACAGTAAAATGGGTACCTATCTGTAAAAATTTCTGATATAGATACTGATTTGTGAAATTTTTATTCAATTGAGTATTTTTATGTAGATGTGACTTGATTAATCTTGATTACATTTTGATAACATATGGAAATTTTTCAAGACGAATAATTCCTCCAAATAGTCAAACTCAATTACCAGGAAAGTTAAGGGGTCAAAAGTAGAATAATCGTTTTGTAGGATGGAAACGGAATTTCCTTCAGTTAAAATACTATTAACTTTTACACCCGACCCCTCTATGTTTATTCATTCCCACTGAGGGACTTCACTTCCTGGATGCAATTGAATGTAAGTATGTTATTTACAAATTATACCCCTGGATTTTATCAATTTATCTTACACCTCTAAATTTTATTGAATTAATGTATGATCAAGTAGAGTTGGTATAAGCTATCGCGTATATCGCGCGCTAAATTCGGGATAAAGCGTGACACGTCATATAAAGCGTAAGCTTTTCCGGAAAAACACGATTTATAATGTGCTACAGCGCGTTTTCCGGCCAATTCCGCATTTTTAAAACACTGATTGTAAGTTCCATCAAAAGTATTGAGATATTCTCTAAGACTATTACTGTTCATAATAATATTCTACGATAGTGTATAATAATATCATAATTAACGGGGTCTTTACACATAAATACCCATTTGCATAAAAACTTGTCATTCAGTACCCTGTCAGTATTTTTTTATATGTATGTACCTAATAAAATAATTTTTTTGCGCATAGGTACCCGATCCCCGCAGGTACGGCATATAACACATTTAGGTACCCTATAACAACGTATTTTGGTACGTAATACGTTGAGAAAATGGTACGTCATATATAACATATTAAGGTACTATATAGAAACCGTATAGGATACCGTATAAACACGTGACGTGGTATGCAATACACACATAAAAAGGTATGGCAAGACTGAGAAAATTGGTACAAACAGTAAAATGGGTACCTATCTGTAAAAATTTCTGATATAGATACTGATTTGTGAAATTTTTATTCAATTGAGTATTTTTATGTAGATGTGACTTGATTAATCTTGATTACATTTTGATAACATATGGAAATTTTTGAAGACGAATAATTCCTCCAAATAGTCAAACTCAATTACCAGGAAAGTTAAGGGGTCAAAAGTAGAATAATCGTTTTGTAGGATGGAAACGGAATTTCCTTCAGTTAAAATACTATTAACTTTTACACCCGACCCCTCTACGTTTATTCATGCCCACTGAGGGACTTCACTTCCTGGATGCAATTGAATGTAAGTATGTTATTTACAAATTACATCCCTGGATTTTATCAATTTATCTTACACCTCTAAATTTTATTGAATTAATGTATGATCAAGTAGAGTGGGTATAAGCTATCGCGTATATCGCGCGCTAAATTCGGGATAAAGCGTGACACGTCATATAAAGCGTAAGCTTTTCGGGAAAAACACGATTTATAATGTGCTACAGCGCGTTTTCCGGCCAATTCCGCATTTTTAAAACACTGATTGTAAGTTCCATCAAAAGTATTGAGATATTCTCTAAGACTATTACTGTTCATAATAATATTCTACGATAGTGTATAATAATATCATAATTAACGGGGTCTTTACACATAAATACCCATTTGCATAAAAACTTGTAATTCAGTACCCTGTCAGTATTTTTTTTTATATGTATGTACCTAATAAAATAATTTTTTGCGCATAGGTACCCGATCCCCGCAGGTACGGCATATAACACATTTAGGTACCCTATAACAACGTATTTGGTACGTAATACGTTGAGAAAATGGTACGTCATATATAACATATTAAGTTACTATATAGAAACCATATAGGATACCGTATAAACACGTGACGTGGTATGCAATACACACATAAAAAGGTATGGCAAGACTGAGAAAATTGGTACAAACAGTAAAATGGGTACCTATCTGTAAAAATTTCTGATATAGATACTGATTTGTGAAATTTTTATTCAATTGAGTATTTTTATGTAGATGTGACTTGATTAATCTTGATTACATTTTGATAACATATGAAAATTTTCAAGACGAATAATTCCTCCAAATAGTCAAACTCAATTAACAGGAAAGTTAAGGGGTCAAAAGTAGAATAATCGTTTTGTAGGATGGAAACGGAATTTCCTTCAGTTAAAATACTATTAACTTTTACACCCGACCCCTCGGACTTCACTCCCCCCCAACCCCCCCCCCCGCTGAAAACGTTCTTCGTAGTTGCATACAAAGCCACATGCTGCTGGGGAAGTAAGCGCTCTCTTCATTGAAGCTTTACATTTTGGAGATTTTGTTCATCGGAAGCTCAAATGAGTGATTCCAGAGAAGATTCACCTGATTGGTTACGCTCTTTCCAGGTATTTTGTTTTACAACGCGATTCATCTTCCCTAACTTAAAGTAGTGAGTGGAGCTATTTTTTTTTGTCTGTAAGATTTGAACTTAGTGGTAATTCGTACTCTTTTTTTTTGTGGTTATCGATATAATTCATATCTTGTTTTCAGCCGCCTACTTCGTCTGCGTTAGAATCTCCGTCTGTATCAGAGTTGCCGTCGGAATCCAGTGATGATGAGGATGGTCTCAAGCTGAGTCAATTGTTTAAGAGAGAAACAAAGCTTCAATTGGGTGATGATGAAGAGATTGAAGCAAAAGATGAGCCCACAAAGGGAAAATCTCAAACAAAGGTTGAGAAAGTTAAGGGGACACCAAAGAGGAGGCGGGAGGTTGGGGATGGCTCTGAAAGAGAAGGTGATTCAATGATTCTAGCTTTATTATCGTGCTTCGTAAATGGATTATATATGTTTGTTTATTTAGGGGAAGTTGCTCATGATACATAAAGTTGTAATTCTTGATCGAGATTATTTTCTTGCTCTCTTTTGCAGGAAAAACTGCATCAAAGAAGCACAGCGTATCCAATGTAAGAGACTCGTCACTTCTGGTTTTCTAATGCCATGTACATCACTTTTTTTCTAGACCTATAATGACACGCCATTCGTTATTATTCGATGAATTTTTATGGTGCTGCTGCCTGCCTTAATGCCTATTGTAAGTTGATTTCTTGGTTATAAGCAGAATCAGCAGATTTGGGCATTGTCCTCGGAGTCTGATTCATCTCATGATACAAACCTTGTTAAAAAGGACATTGCCAGCAAGAAAGAAGTATCTTCATCCAATCAATATACGATTACGAGAAATGCTAAGAGTATCGATGAAAACTCTAAAGGGAAGCAGAATATAAAACAAAAGTTGCAGGGAAATTCTCCCACTAAACAGATGAAAGAAGAGGTTCGTGAGACCTCAGATAAGATTATGGACTACATCAGGAATGTAGGTAGGGTGTATGTTCTTCTTTGCATTTTCAGCAAATCCAACTTCTTGATTGAGCCTTCTAGTTTTGGTTCATTTGTTTTCCCCCACTGAACATCCGTTTCGTCAATGTTATGGTTCAGATAATGATACTAAAAAGAGTGTGGTGAATAAAGAAAGTTCTGGAAAGATTGGTGGGCCTCAGGTCAGAAATTTATTAGCCACTTGAATTTCGGAAAATATGTTACCGTTACAATCTACAAATGCAGCGTTCTACAACAAGGCTTCCATTGTTGCTATCAGAGAAAGTTCAACGTTCAAAGGTTAGTCAACCTAGGCCCGTTTTAGGCCTTGTGTATACCTGAGTGAAATTGCTGGAATGAAATTATCCAAAATTGTCCTCTGCTTTCTTATACGGTCTCAGCAGATGTATGCATGTTGACATCCTTTTTTCTGCAGGCACTTGTTGAATGTGAAAGTGAATCCATAGATTTGAGTGGTGATGTGGGATCTGTTGGACGAGTGGTTGTCTCAGGCGATCCCTCTAAAAACCATGAGATGATGTTGGATTTAAAAGGCACGTCCAAGTCTCACATACATCTTCTTACTGTTAAATGATTCGTCTGCTGACCATAGCTGATTTTAATTGAGTCTTTTGCTTGAAACAGCTAGAAAAGAGCTTTTCTTGTCAATCCTATAGTTATGTTTTTTTATTAACTACAGCACCAGGATCTTTCTGTTTAATCACATGGTAGAAAAATGCTCCTCTCGTTATTGACATAGTTTATTCTGATGGCATCAACGTTTTTATACCTTAGGAACTATTTACAAGACAACCATTGTTCCATCAAGAACTTTCTGCGTGGTACTTCCTCCATCATAAACCTTTCCCTTACTCCTCTACTTTTCCATAAGAAACTTCTCATGTCAGCGAATATGCCCCTATAATTTCTCCATGACCGTTTCAAGAATCTTCTTAACTTTATTCAGGTGAGCTTTGGCCCATCTGAAGCGAAGGTTTGACTATCCTCCTCTTCATGTCGCAACGAAAAGAAAATATGGACTTGAGCATTTTCAAATGTCATGCTTTTTTGTAATTCTTGGTACCAGATTGAGGCTATTATGAATGACTATATTCAGTTAAAACCAATATCGAACGTCTACGAGGCTGAAACCATGGTGGAAGGTGAGGGATGCATTATTTGTTTCGTTAAAAGAGAAGTTAACTGATGATTTGTCGTCGGAATGACTCGTAAAAATTGCTCCCATAATCGTTCCCTTCTGCACTAGGAACTCTCGATGGATTTTCATTCGATTCAGAAGACGAAGCTGATAAGAAACCCACTGCCAAAGCTGATCAACAAGAGGTAACTGAAGATCAACAAGAAGGAAAAACCAAAAGAAAAACAGATAAGGTATCAATCAATATGGCTGTTATACTCTGCTCCCTGCAATGTTTCTTACTGTGAAATGTTTATACGAAATTTCTTGCAGGGCGTGTCGAGGAAAAAAGGAAAATCTGCAGCGGTAAAGCCACCCAAGAAAGTGAAAAAGAAAGCAAAAGTTACGTCGAAAAGCAGAACCAAGAAATGATCAGACTACCGTCTGCTCCGCTCGGTTCGTTGCTCTAATTTCTGCACGTACTAAATTTACCTCTCGGGCACTTTAATTGGGAGCAAAAGGGATGTTTGCTGAGGCTATACAAATTATGTTTCTAGAAAAATTGAAGCTTTACTTGATCAGCCGTCGTTCAATTTTTCCATTTAATTTAAACCTGTCAAAGATGACATCGTTTACAGCATATTTTAGGTAAAATTGCCACATCTCTTGCCTTAGTTTATGCCTATGAGAATACCCAATCCTTCATGGGAAACAATACTATTCAGCATTGGTATGGTAGCGTATAACCTTAAGCTCTTCTCTTCGTCTCCCTTCTTCACTCAAAACTTTTCTCTGTATTGCATGGAAGGAAAAAAAAAAATTTAATCCCCTTCTCCCTGGGAGTTCTTTCTTCTTCTCTTTTTTCCCGTTTCACTTGTTCTGCTGCTCCTTATTTCTTTGGTACTTCTTATTCAAACTTCTAATCTCAAAAGAAAAAACATCTACAAGCAGTATAGCGTATAAATCAAAGGCATGAATTAACAGTTGGTCCATGTGTGTAAGTCAAAGCCGTTTAAAAACATGGCCTCACTCAACCAAGATTATTCTGTTATCAACCAATCCTACTCGCAATGACAACAATGAAAGCCATAGGTCGTAACGATATTAACAGTGAGAACATCACAAACGACCCAACACACTTAATAATAGTTGAGCTTTTTCTCGACCTTACACAGAGTGTCGTACTTCGTATGACAGCAGCATTTCGGCTGATATTTTAATCCCAAATGCTACTAAAGATTATTTTTCGAAGATATGACCATTCTTACCGGCCATATTTTAGCGTGTGCTGCTTTCTTTCATGACCCACTTCACCCAAGGTGGTAATAACATAAGTGTCCACGTGATGGATGTTCTTTATGTGCTTTTTTCCTACTCATCCAATATCAAGAAAGAGATGGATCGATGATATATCTATCAGCAGCATGCATCATCATCATCCACTGCCTCAGAAAGAAGGGCAAACCTTATAAATAATACCAAAACTTCGTTCTCCATAGAGCCTGGCATCGTGAGAAGAATCCGAGCAGCAATGAACTCCGAATAAACACTTTCTCTGCATGAAAACGGAAAAGAAGGAAAATACAATTAGACACATAGCGCGATGTAACTGTAATTGCGAGTTGCTAGTCATTAATCAATAGAAAAAAAAACTATAACTCTCCTGCCTAGACTTATAGTCTTTGGCTCCTGCAAAGAAGAGAAAACTTTAGCCCGCAAGTGCAGCACAACAAGAAAAGACTCATACGTATAAGGAGAACATTTAAAAATAACGTAAAAGTATCAAATTCTCTTTCTTGATCGTCCGCCTGTAAGGAAAGAAATCAAACAAACGAGAAAAATGGGCAGAAAAGTAAGCACTCCTGACCTGCTTATACATAAATCTATCTCAGAAGATAAGAAGAGACAATAAAAATGAACATACGAATAAAAGCAACTAGATTCATAAAAGATAATAGAATAATACTACGAAAACCTGAAACCGAAGAAAAAGGTAGTAAAGCAGCAGTAGTTAAGTATCGATCCATTATCCAGACAGAAACTAAGCGTCGTAGCATAAGGCTTTATAGTAAAAGTAGCTTTATTAAACTCCTACAGGAAATTACGAGTCTGAGTCTCGACATCTGAAGAGAATACAACTCAAATAGAAGGAAGTTAAAACGTAAGTTTCCCTACATAAAGGCAGCAAACACGGTCTGCAACTGTAGTTCTCAGTAGAACACCTTAATCCATAGTGATCTTAGGAAAAAGTAAAGACTAAAGGGGGTAAACGTAAAAAGGTGAAACTCTCTCGGGTTATAATATCTAGTTCGTATCCATGCCATCTCCAATTGGGCTGCAAATGGGATTCGCAGAAGCAAATGATCTCTCAAATGGCGACGGCTGATACTGAGCATCCCTCGACTCCCTCCTACGCTTAAAGGAGCAGTTCTCAGTTGAGTTGCTCTCAGCATCAAACTTCCTTCGAATACCTTTCACGGCCTGTTGCTCAACTTGGGTTAGAGGAAAAATCTGCTTGCTCACTCTGCAGAGGGAGCTATGGTTATCGTACAAGATTCTCTGATTACAGTTTTTGTCACAAATGTGAGTCAGCCCAGTTAACTTGCAGAGATACATGTTCCCACACACGCGATCGTTTTGACACTTCCAGTCACACTTGTGAACGGGGTTAGGCCCATCTTGGCCAAGTATGCTCGACAAGTAAATAACACCTGTAGGAACATCAACATGAGATTTTCCAAGTACCTCCATTTCTTCAGTTAAGCAAGAATGCTCTCTCTTCAAAGAATGCTGTGACTCGGACAAAAGATGTTCTGCAGATGCAAAACAAGATGGGAATTATTAATTCTGATTCGAGAAGCTGATTATCTTGGGCGGGTTTAGGATATGGGAGGAGACATCTTTGGTTGAAATAGAAACGTAGCAGATGGATATCCTTTGGGTGATGAGACGATAATTCAGGTTTAAACGCAATGAAGAATCGATAAGGAAGAAGTATTGTGGCAGCTCTTAATTCCATTCCATCGACATTTCATACAACCTCTATTTCACTCTCCGATGTTACACGCTTACGAAGGACATGAAGAAATTAAACTGCAAATGCTAACATAGTTACCATGACACCAAGAATACAGCTTCAATACAATTAAGGCAATGTCGAATGGTGTTTCCATATCAACAATTTCCGAAGGCTTGGAAGAAGATAGATTTTTGCAAATCAAACAAAAAATACCGAAAAAGAGAACATAAATCATTATACCAACACTTGAATATTGTCGGTGCATCACAAAATATATATCTAAAAAAGCTGTAGCATAGCACCAATACTTTCTACCCCTGAGCATTCATGAAGTAAATAACTAGCACTTTGTTCTATCACAAACCACGATAACCTAGAAAACATAAGGAAGATTCGACCTAAAATCGTTTGAGTAATTTTAGGTATTCCTTCTCGAAAACACAGGGCTCTCTTACCACTCCCCTAACACACACAAGTACACTGAACGTGGCAGAAAAACACAGATCGTGCGTAAAATTCGAATGGAACAAGATCCCAACGATGAATCTACACTCTTCACAGATCAACAGAACTCCCAAGTAAAGATCATAAATTCACATAAAGTTTGAACATTTTAATAGATTCGCCAGACGACAAAAAAGCACAAAATATCAAACACAAATCTATGCCAAAACCAATAAGGTCAAAATAACAGCAGAGAACGAAACGAGAAGCGCGAAATCCCTAGATAATATACAGAAGCTTACGCGATGACGAGATGACGACCAAACAGCACTTCCAATAGCCACGCACCTTCTGCCTTTAAGCTCCGACGACACGCGCCACCCTTATCTCCTTCTCTAGTGACTGATAGGGTACCAGAAAGAGGTGAGGGGTAGTGTATTTATAGGTAAAGGATAAAGTGATCCTATTCTCTTGTATATTACTCCCACCGTCCCTATAAATTAATTTCATTCCGACTCGGTTATTAAGAAACTGAATATTTTAATAAAATAGAGGTAGAAAAGTGTATGGTGTGACACGTCTTTTAAGAATATTTAATATTATTATATTGATTGTGTGATGGTTTTGAAATGTATAAAAGATAGTGGGACGTCCGATTTGGTAAAATGTACAAAAGTTACCAGGACGGAGGTAGTATTAATTAATTTATTATTAAATCACTTTTCATACCCCTTATATCTCCTTATATTATGTTTAGCCCACGTTAAGCAATTAATGCAGTTTTCTCTTTTATAATACATATAAACATAATAAATTCGACCCACTCATATTTCCAATTTCAAAAATGAAACATATTTGTGCGATTTCTTTGCATAACAACTGTCTAGTTATTATTGTGCGGGGTTTACAATTTGACAGGAAAAAAAAACAGAAAAACTTTGAGGTGGAAATAGCAACTTTACATAAGTTGAAGGAGCCAACTGAAACCCTCACTATTATCTACCAAACGAGTGCGAGTGAGACGGGGAAGTCATATATTATTAACATATGTTACACATCTATCAATGCGCTTATATTATATATTATATTGGGTATGAGACAAACCTAGAAATGGATTGCAAAAATAAGTACAAAACTCATTTTCTCATGTTTAATTATTTAGATGAACGGTGAAAAATAAAAAAGTCCACACTATTAAACGATCCTTTAATTTATTCCAAATGGACCCATATTATTACTTTATCTTGGATTTTCTAATACTATTTTTTCTTGTACCTGGACCTTTCTATTGATGGGGTTACAAACCAAAATTAGCATTAGTTTCCTAGATAACCCAAGATTAAGACCATAATATCCAATGAAATATCGTTCATTATAAATAAAGCCCATTTATTAATCACAATAAGACACCGACCCGTTACTATTATCAAACAAACTCGATATAATTCGTCTGATTGACTGGGCCAAATATAATTAATCCAACCCATCATTACGAAAAGGCTGAATATTTTTATCCCATCATACCATAAAATCATCATTATTTCATGAGAAAAATATATAAACAACACTAACTTATTCTTTATTTCATGGGATCCCCAATTCATATGCATATCTTATATTTTTCGATATTCATAATAATAATTTTTTTTGTAAACTATGTATTGATGAAGTAAATATTACGTTTTTAATAAATAATACAGACGCGTACTTTTGCACGCATTTGGACAACCTTTTACGATTTATGGTCCCAAGATAATTTAAAAAAAATACTGCATCAGCTAGTTATTCACGAGGTTTGAAAAACCATAACAAAACCGAACCGAAACGTGAATTATAACTGTAACCGTAAACCAGCCGTTATAACCGTCTTTCAAACAATTATAAAATATATTACTTTATTGTTCGTACCGTAGTAACTATTTATTCACCATTTTTTATTTTTTATTTTTTTCAACGATCATAAATAAAATTGAAGGTCGAAGACTTAGACAAATATTGAGTGATAAACTTGATCTTTAGGAGGAGATGCCAACGGCGATTGTTCGAACTTGAAGAATGAGCGATAATAATATTTTTAAAAATATTTAAGGTGTAATTTTTTTTTTCAAATATTGGAGGTTTTTTTCTTTTTTTCTTTTTATATGGAAGTTGGAATGGAAAGTTTTTTATTACCTTTTTTATATAAAATAATCAAAGTTCTTTAAACTTATTTCACTTAACTAATTCGCTATTCTATTAACGGGCTTAAATAAGTGAGCCTGGGCTGAGACTACTCTTTTTGGGCCTTTTTCGCAGAGCTATGTATCCTTATAAAACAGGAGTATGACGTACTGACCAAACTGTGTGGAAAACAAAAATACTAGTCAATCAAACTAGCCGAGCGCTCACTCGAAGACGTCGTAATTGCGAGCCGTGAGCTGCAATCGGGAAGCTTCAAGCCGCCATGGGGCAAAGAAGGAACCGGAAAGCGTTTGCTGACGGAAATCGGACGAAGTTGAGGTCTATATCTATGTCTGTGCTTCTGTTTTTGGTGTTGAAATTTGAATCGGAGCTTGTGAAGTGTCCACGCTTTGTTGCTGTGTTCTAAATCTTCTTAGTCCGACGAAATCCCTTGACGAAACAAGTGCCGTATGACGAATCGCTTAATAGGAGGTGTTTCCTCTTGGGACCGAGTCCTTTGATTTGAGCATTTTAGGTTTCTGACGATTGTTGATCTGTTGTTCATGGTCATTCGAAGCGTTGAGTTTGCTGTGTGAAATCCTAGCGTAGATGCCGTATGACGAATCGCTTAATATGAGGTGTTTCCTCTTGCGAACGAGTCGTTTGATTTGAGCGTTTTAGGTTTCTGAGGATCGTTGATCTGTTGTTCACGGTCATTTGAAACGTTGAGTTTGCTCTGTGAAATCTTCTTATTCTGACGAAATCCTGTGATGAAACAAGTGCCGTATCACGAATCGCTTAATCTGAGGTTTTTCCTGTGTGAAAGATTCGTTTGATTTGAGCCTTTTAGGTTTCTGAGGATTGTCAATCTCAGGTGAACCTTTGAGTTCGCTTTTTCTGTTGCGCGCTGTGAATCCCATGCGAGACTATATTCTTCGGGACTTTTCAGTCCAAGAAGTGCGATGGCGAAGATTATTTGATAGATTCGTAATCACCAGATTGGATGTTTCCAACTATAGAAACTTTTTAAGGTAATGTGAAAATGCCGTCGCAAAGTTTCATGTGTTGAAGTTTGAAATCAGTTTGCAAGTGAATGGCTGCAGGCAGGCCACCTTGCAAGCGTACGCATAACTGCCTTGAGAAGATGAGTCATACTCTTTGAATAGGAAACACTTGCTTCATGTATTCCAAATTCGAACACACGAGAAGCTTCTCTCTCTCTCAGACTCTCTCACACACACACACACACACCGTGGTATGTTCTGATTGTAGGTTCTAACACATGTTGTCTTAACGGATTCTATTGATCTTAGAATGTCGACAGGAGAGGACTGCATAGAAATGGAACTTCTATTTCTGGACTCAACAGCAAGCAGGAGGATCATGAATGTCAGTCACTGTAACGAGTTCGAGCGAGGTACGCAGTGGAATTTCTACTTTCAGTTGTGAAAAGAAAGATAATGTTAAAATTGATTTCGTCGCTGTCCTCTAGATGGGGCGAGCTAAAGTGAGCCAAGGGATCGAAGCTCCGTGAAGTAGTAGTCGTTGATCAATAGAAAAGCCCGAGCCAATTGGCCTGTGGTTGCTAGTATTCGTTCCATTTGCTGAAGAGTCCGCTGCCTCTAATTATCAGCATGAAAACTGAAAAGCTTGCTTTAGTCACATCAAGAAAACATGGGAGTGGGGAAAGCAGCAAATATAATCATGGTATGTAATAATTTATCTTCTGGCAAATGAATCAACCCCTCGCCTCGAGGATTCCCAACTTCCCCATGGCCATTGCCATGTGAGCTGCCGACGTCTCAGCTATAGACTTTCCGCAAAGCCTCCATTCTCCGTAACAATGCATCTTCGGTGGTTCATAGTCCTTTTGTGTGCTCGTACCGCATGTATTATATACGGCTTTTATTTGGTTGATTGATGGTTTGGGACCAATTTTTTGAGTGATATGAACTCTTTGGGCTCGCACCTTTTTTTCATTTCTTGAGATATCTTCATTCAGTTGGCTTGGCTATAGGTTTGTGCTGCATACTGCAAGGATGAGAAATTGACATTACTAATCCCCTAGGCAAGGTGAGAATGTCCCAATTTTCATCCAAAGTTGATAGTTAAAGTGCGCAGAATTTGCTAGTGGAAACTGAAAAGCACGCAGAAAAACTAAATTAGCACATCAAATGTAGGGATTTTTCTGAGCCAATTCTAGCCCAAGCATATATAAATTTGTAGCTTTTCTCTCTAAAATCATTAACAATATGGGGAGTTAGGCGTCATAAGGAGCTCTCAGTTCTTCTAATCATCCAATGTGAGAGTTGGATTTGAAACTAAATATCAAGTAATGATACACCTTCTGCGCTTATCTTTGTTCATTTCCTTAGCCCTTTGGGACCGCTTCGACTGGTCATGAAAGAGTATAATTAATTAAAAACCGAACCAAAGAACGATTTTTTTGGTTATTAATTTGTATTTATTACTCTTTTCATGAGAGCTCACTTCCGAACGTCGATTAGTTACCTGGGCGTGGGCCCGTACATTTTATTTTTAATCAAACTTAGGTTTGAGAAAACAAAAGTTAATACGGAAGAGAAGAACGAATTAATTATTTTTACTAATTCTTATTGTTTACAATGTAAGTGGGCACTAATCTGTCACCGCATGCAACGACCCACTACATGCATACGCATGCTAATACGTAAGTAGTCTTCCTTTAGAACTTTTGTGCAGTTCTTGACTTCCGTATAACCTGGATTATTGATTCTGAAGCTATGCAATCGGAAATATATAACTGTAATTAAACTATCATGATTGATCATATACTAATTTCGAGGCTTTGATTAAGAGGAAAGATATCAAGTAGTTGGAAACTGCCAAAATTTATTCAATTGCTAATATTTGTGGTTCGTCGTGTATAGCATGCCATTGTTTTACGGAATCGAATATTTTGAAATTTGGAAACTATAGGCATTTGTTTATCAGCCAAAAGAAGATTACCACATAAAAGATAATAAAACAAAAGGAATCAATCACTCGTAGTCCTAATGTGACGAAATCCAGTGTCCAAACGCATTACGTATATACCTCTCGAAAATATATATTCTATTTATTCAATTCGATAATATTAGGGGGTGTTTGTTTTGGGGTGATCATCCAAAACATCACCATGTTTGTTTACATTAGGTGATGAGTCATCACCGAAATAACGGATCACCTAACTGATGAAAATGGGGTGATATTCTACCTTTTGGATCACCCCGAAATAGCTATGTGATCTTACATCACGGTGTTGGGGTGATCTTTCAAATTTGGACAAGATTACCCCTTAGTTTAGCATTTATACCTAATATATACCTATTCATATTTATATTGAATTACTATACAAAAAACTTATTATTAATTCTTAAAATTTTAAACTCCATATTAAAATAGTAATAACTATTATGTAAGTATGATATCAGAAATATATATATATATATATATATATATATATTATATATATATACATACATATAATCCACATAATATATAATATTCATAGGGTCAAATTTGACATCTACGTAATATCACCCCACACAACACTGTGATTTGACAAACACAATATTCTAATACCACATTGATATGCAAAATGAAATATCACCCCAAAACAAACAGGGTAATGATATATCACCTTGATCCACATCATGGTGATATTCACATTACGGTGATGTGAGTATCACCGTGATGTTGGATCACCAAAAACAAACACCCAAGGGGTATTTGTTTCCTGTGATCCAACATCTGGTGATACTAACATCACCGTGATTTGGATCAAGGTGATATGTCATCACTGTGTTTGTTTTTGGGTGATATTTCGTTTTGCATATAAATGTGATATTGGACTATTGTGTTTGTTTAATCGTGGTAATGTATGTGGTGATGTTGCGTAAATGTCGTATTTAACCTTATGTATATTATGTAGTAAAAGTGTTTTAATATGTTCATTTGAGGTAATGTTTTTAACATTATAGTTATTAATATTTGAAAATCAAGTTTTAACAATTAGCATTAAGTATAAGCATGTTATATAATTCATTAATACAATTACTATTTTTTTTTAGGCTTTAAACATAGATTTTTTTAATCAATCATTAATTATAAGTTAATTCTTCAATATAATTATTTTATTTTTAAGCTTTAATAGACTAATCAATTATTAATTATAAGTATTTTCTATAATCTTTCAACTTAATTGTTATTTTCTAAGCATTAAATATAAATTTTTTAATATTTAAGTATGTTGGTTATGTAATTTAAAATATGATAAGGGTATATAAGGACTGAATGTTAAAAGATAAGAGATAATTTTGTCCAAAGAAATATTGAAAACATCACCCCATCATGGTGATGGAGGATCATCCAGCTTTTTGGGGGGTGATCCAAAAGGTGGAATATCATCCCGTTTTGATCACCTCGGTGATCCTTCATCATGGTGATGACTCATCACCATGCTAAACAAACGCGGTGATTAGCAGGCGATGGAAAGATGATGTTTTGAAGGATCACCCACAAACAAACACCCCCTAAGTGGGGGATAACTATAAACAGCCACTTTGGCCTGTCAATTCACAAAAAATTAAATAATAAAATTGAAAAAACACCACACGCTACCTTTAATTAGTATGTTTAGTTTATTACCATCTTTAGTTAGTTATTATTATCCTTTAATTTATAATTTACATATAAACATAATTAAATTAAATAATAATTATAGCACATACATTTGAGCCTGCAAAGAAACTAGTAAATTTTTATGTATTTATTCAAAATTAAATTTGGTCACCACTCACCAAATATATCAAAATTCGAATTTGGATTAATATATAAGTGTACAAAGTTTATAACTTCATATGTCAGAAAATTGGATATTTCCATTTGTTTTTTAGGAAAAAGATCAATAATCCAAATTTCTTTCGATATTTGAATGTAGTCACTTTTTTTTGCAGTAATAAAGCTATTGGTGATTCAAATTATAATTTTACTCATACTTATATCGTTCACTAAAACATAATATTATATTGAGGAATTTATGGTGCTCACCTTATGTGAGTACGTTACGTGGGCACTTGTCGATGTGGCATTGATTCGTGCCATTCGACATGCTATATCAAAAATTTGATGATATGTGACACTAATTAACACATTCTAGGGGTCATTGGTCGACATATCAGACGATGATGTTGCATGTTTACGCTTTATGCGGCACCTGTTATGTGGTATTGATATGTGTGCGTAAACATGCCACATCATCGTCCGATATTTCGACCAATGACCCCTATGTGTTAATTAATATCACATTTCATCTAATTTTGATATGGCATGTCGACATTGAACGAATCAATGCCACATCGACCGATGCCACGTAAGATACATTAGGTGAGTGATAAAAGGTAATTTGAATCGAGAAAAGACTTCGACAAGGCTGGTTCCTTATCGAAGATCTCAGTAAGGCTGGTTCCTTGTCGGGATCCGACTTCTTACTAATAAACTTTTTATAAAAATATTCGATATGAATTACAGGAGTAGTCTCCCTTTTATAATAGCTACTAGTAACTAACTAGAGGTATATTTGCCTAGAATATCTATAATACTAGATATTTAATTTAAATGCCTAAAATATCTCAACTAACTCTTATTGAGTCTTCTCCCCTTTTTGCTTCCTTTTTGCGCCTTATGTAAACCCTAATCGGTTGCCGGCTTTCTTCGTCTAACCTTACTTCTTGGTCATCATGCTTCGTATCAGTGAGCACCATAAAATTTCTCATATTATATTTTGCTGTTCAAAGTTATATTCAAACAAAAATATGTTAATTAAAATCACTACACATTGAATGTTACCGTAGCTGGAAATCTACAAAAACATGATTCGCAAAAAAAATTGTTCTATACATCTTATGTCGTTCTTTATATTATCTATAAGTAATTAATCTAACGCACAAGAAATAATGTACTATACATGTAATTATGAAAGCCTAAGTTATTGGATTTTCTCGCTATACAAAAAAAAAAGTTGCCCACTGGCGACCTAATTGTTATATTACCTAGTAAAATATTTAATATATCGAAATAGAACGTTAGTTGAGTACATGCGTCGAACATACCATAATGCCCCCCTTTATATGTTGGACGACAAATGCAATACAAACACCATACGCAAGAAAATGTGTCTATAATCTATATCTTAGAGGCTTTTATATACAAATATTCAATTGTGGCAAGGAGAGATGCGTGTAGTGTAACGCTTGGCTTCTCAAATATTTGCTCATTAATCAAAGTAAAAAACGAAAGCCCAATACGCAGCATTTTTTAGATAAATAGGAGGAAAAATCTTTGATTTTTGAAGAGAATTAGTTGCTATCAAAATAGGGGCGATATAATAGGACAATGAAGCTAATGATTCTTGATTGTGTACTGGTCCCACTTGGCCTCTTATTGATGGCGGCGTATCACATATGGCTTTTCCGGCGGATAAAACGCCGACCCACATCCACCGTCGTTGGACTCAACGCCATCAACCGCCGCTTGTGGGTCTCGGCAATGATGGAGGTAATTTAAACATATTTTATTATCAGTTATTTATGTAAAATATTCATCCCCCTTTTCCGCAGTACAGAAAAAATTAAATCATTTTAGCATTTACGATGAATTCAATTGCAACTACTACTCAAGAATTGCAGCTAGAATGATATTCTATTCCGACAATGATACTTGTTGCAAGAATATTGACAAGCGCTTGTTTACTTATGAGCCTTGCATGACTTCTGATATCACTTCTTTTTTTGGCTGGTGACTTCTTTTGTTAACTGAATCCCTCATGGTAAAGATTCACTTGAAGTGGCTGACGTCATAATTCAATTTTTATATATTTTATTTCTAACACGCTTTCCTCGGGTATAGGTTGATTTCTTCCTTGTCAAGTCGTAGACGTATATTTTCCTTGGTGTTCCTGAGAATACGTCGTTCAGAGCCCCATTACCATGTTTTTCTTACACCTTTTATAAAACCCTTATACTCCATTCTGATTTGATGGATCGTTGTGAGGATTGAAAGCTCAACACTTTTAAATTGACCTTGAGTTCTAATACCATATTGAATTGATACTGCACAACAGAGTACATGTGCATTATTTCTATATTATCTATAAATATATAAAAAAATTTCCGGGTATGGGAATAAATCGCTAAATCCAAAAAAGATCTATCTAATTTAACTAGCAACATCAATTTCCCACATGACACGCCGAAAAACGGCATCCTAGCCGTCCAAACATTCAGAAACAACATAATGGCATCGACGGTACTGGCCTCGACCGCAATCACCCTCTGCTCCCTAATCGCAGTCATAATGGCCAACAGTAGCAGCAACAACAACAACAACAACCAGACAAAGCAAAAAACCATCACTGGGCTAATAATCTACGGGGATACCACAGAGCTCGGCTACTCGATCAAATTCTTCTCCATCTTAGTCTGCTTCGTCACCGCCTTCTTCCTCAACGTACAGTCCATACGCTACTACAGCCACGCGAGCGTTCTTATCAACGTCCCGTGCAAAAAAAATTGCTACTACGGCGTAAGTGAGTTTCTGAGCATACGTTGGCGGGACGGTCAACAAGGGAAGCTACTTTTGGTCCCTCGGGCTTAGGGCTTTCTACTTCTCCTTCCCGATGTTTCTTTGGATCTTCGGGCCCATACCGATGTTTTCGTGCTGCCTTGCGTTGGTTTTCTTGCTTTATTTTATCGACGTTGTTTTCGAGGATGGGCCGTCGTTGAGGTCGGGGTATGGGGAAGAGGATCACGAGCTTCAGGGAATTGTGGCTTGTGATGTGTAGGGTGGCTGCTAAATTTTCAATTCAATGTGGACTTATGGTGTAATTTTGGAATTCAATCTAAGTTGGTTGAATTAAGTTAGCTCCTATGAATTTTCTTAATCTCGGGCTATATGTACTAGTAATTTAGCACGTCCTATTCATGTGCTGATATCTAAAGAATACTAAATAAATTTTGAACATGTGATTTATATGAAGCTCTTAATTTTGTTTAGTTTAATGAAAAAGAATGTATGGCGTCATGTTTAATATAATTGTATTTAAATAATAAATAATTTTTTTAAACTTATTTAATAATGGAAAATTTGGTAATTAAGACGGAATTGACATACCGAATTTTAATTAATATGTGGTGTCATCTCCGTTAACATGCTAGATAGGTAGATACGCAGATTTTCTGATATTCATCGTCATGCTTGGTTTTCGTCATTTTTTCCGGTAATTTTTTGCAATTTTTTTATTAAAGCTTAATGGACCCATAATTTTTGCAATTTCGTCCGTCATGGCAAATTGCACTAATGCTATGATACCATCTGTTGGGAATTCCAGCCAGGGGCGGAGCTAGTGGATGATTTGAGGGTGGGCAAAATTTTTAAAAAAATCTAAGACGAAATATTATATCATATTTAATGAAAAGTGACCTTACAAATTATTGTTTTTTATTTGTTTACAAGTCTTCATATTTTAAAAAAATCATTGTGTGATAGCATCATTATCAACATTAAGAAGTATTTCAGATCAATATAAACCAAACGCTTCAATACTGGCATTTGAAACGCTTTTTACCTTCTCTAATCTTTCCACTGTAGATATATTTTAGATTAAAGATGGTGAAATATTGGATAAACAAACCATATAATAATGCAATTATATTTTGGACTTCACTATTTTTGTTGACGTCTAATGGAGGATTCATACGTATATTTATAGATGAGATTATGAATTCCATTCATGAATTTTGGAAAGATAATCAATTACTTTACCATAAAGAGACGTTATTATAATTTATACTAAGAAAATTGCCCATCGATTACTTCCTAAACAATGATTTCATTAATGTTGATTTCATTAATGTGTCATGGTCCAAGGAGAATAACTATCTTACCATAAAATTAATATTATTTAAATATATATCGGACTTATATGCAGAATTTTTTAGGTGGCGGTGGGGGCTTCACTCGTACAACATGGTATATGTAAATAGATATATTATATGTATACATACATATATAGCACATTTTTTTTTCCGGGTAGGCACTTGCCTACCCTGAGCATGAGGTGGCTCCGCCCATGATTCGAGCCTCCCTAAAAAATTTTCGCTTAGAATTGGCCCACGTTTGTCCCCTCAGTGACATTCACCGGCAAAAAAGTTCATAACAACGACCAAAATAAGTGGGACCCACGAGTTGGAATGGTTCGATTCTGATCCCGAAACCAATGCAAATGATAGAAGATTCTAAGTTTTTTTCAACATATGAAGTTAGTAATCAATATCGTATGCAGGGGCGGACCCACATAGGGGCTCGGGGGGTCCGTTGACCCCAGGCCGTCTGGCGGACTAAGAGTGAATTATGGTTAAAATAATAATATGAGTACATAAATATAATCTTTATAAAATTGTCTATTGGCCCAATGGTAAATGACTTTATAGTAAAATGCTTCCTATTCTTTTGGCATTGAGATCGAATCCTAACTGTTTTTCTTTTTAAATTTTAATAATACTAAAAGACTATCATTTATTCTTTTATTTAAATTTGGCCTTGTGATCGAATCCTAACTGTTTTTCTTTTTAATTTTAATTATAGTAGAAGACTATCATTTATTCTATTATTTAAATTTTAGACTTAAAATTAAGCATAAATTTTTCATGTATATTATAAATATAAATGATTTTTTTTCTATATTAAGTGGGTTCTTTTTAATTTTATTTTTTAATGAAGGACTAAATGATACATTTAATCTTTTAATTAAATTTTAGACATAAAGTTAAGTATAATATTTTCATGTTCTTATATATATATTATATATATATATATATATATAACATTTCTTATATATTAAGGGGGTTAAATTCGTTCCTTAAATCTCCTCTGTGGAGCCTCTCTGGGCATAGAATCATGGGTCCACACCTGAATATGTTGGAGTCGATTTCGACAAGGCTGTCGTAGTAATATTAAAAGTAGACACTCACTAATTAATAGGGACATGTAAAATATAGTTGACACTGTCTTTTTTACATCATATATAAAGTTGTAGTAAATCTAGGCCTCTAATTTCGAAAGGTAATCAACAAGTGCCGTTTCGCAAAAGTGATTGATACCCATTTTTCACAACACATAGCGGTCATAAGTAACTACCCATAAAAAAAAACAAGCCATTGTCCATTTGTCCTAAAATGACCACCCAACACAACACAAACCTATATAACACCTCCCCACATTTCCCCTAATCTCTCCTTCAGCCTTAATCTCCCGAAAACAAAAAAAAAGACGTAAGAACGAAGAGAGATCTCAAGTTATCTTTCTTCGCCCCCTTCGTTTGCTCGGCCTCTCTCTGAGCTAAATTAACCCCAAAAAATCAAAGAAACTACAAATAAAAAAGAAGAATAATGGGAGGCTGTGCTAGCAAACCCAAGGACTGGTCGCCGAGCAAGAGGGACCCGCGCCCGTCGAAGCGCCGCCGGTCGCAGAATTAGCCAACAACACTGAGTCAGTTGTTGAGGTTTGTGAAATTTCGTTATTGGACCTAACTCAAGTTGATAGGGTTCCATCCTAAAACCAATTGGTGATAGATGAAGCAACCCATCAAATTATAACCTACTGAATCTCTTCTCAATTATTCTATGTGAGTTATATGTGACTTTGGTTTATCTATTAATAACAAGGTTGTTGAGGCGAAAGATGAAAAGCCTTTGGTGGACTTGTCTGAAACAGAAGCTCCTACAAAGGCCGAGGTTGTCAAGGAAGAGCAACAACCAACGGAAGAGAAGAAAGATTCTGCATAAATATTGATTGTGACGTTGAACTTTTTTTTTTTGGGAATATATTGAGGCTCGAGGAATAATTTTCTTGTGTGGTGATGACAAGTTATGTGTTAGGTGAGTTTTGGTAGGTTTTGACCATTCAAGGAATATGGACGGCCACGTGAAAATAATGCTATGAAGAAAACAAATCATTTCGGCTACGGAGTTGAATATGCAAATGGTGTACTGCTTCATTTATTCTTCTTTTCCCATGGAAGTACACGACAAATCATTTGCCTATAAATATGCATATTACGAAGCAGTAGAAACACCACCACAACACAGATCTTCGTCATCTCTGATTATTTTCTGTAGCCTAATCCTTATATTGTTGTAGCTGCTTTTATATCACGTCAGCGTACATGTCTGTAATCACTCCACATAATAAAGAAGTTGTACCCTTCGGCCCGTGGACGTAGGTCATTCTGACTGAACCACGTAAATTTCGTGTCACTGTTCAAATTATTTTCGTCTCTTTTATTTATTATCGTCATTTTTCGGGCAAACAATTATCGGAATTTCCGCATATCCTAACAATTTGGCATCAGAGCCAACCCGATTTATTTTTTAGCCACCATGACGATAACAAAAATATCAATTGAAAAGTTCGACAGAAATGTCAACTTGGCAATGTGGAGTCTCAAGATGGAGGCCATACTCATTCAAGACGGTTGTGAGGTGACGCTTGAAGGCGCAAAGAAGAAACCAACCGAAATGAAGGACGATCAATTTAATGAATTGGACAAGAAAGCCAGATCGGCTATTATATTAAATCTCTCTTACGAGGTTTTACAAGAAGTTGCCTCGGAGACGACGGCCATGAGTATGTGGGATGCGCTAAAAGCTATCTACATGAAGAAGACTAAGGAGAATCGGCTTTATTTAAAGCAGAAGCTATACAGTATGAAAATGATGGAAGGTACTTCTATTCTTTCGCATCTCGATAAATTCGATACTATCATTATTGATTTGGCGAACGTAGAAGTCAAAGTGACGGACGAAGATCAGGCCATAATATTGTTGTGTTCCCTTCCCTCGTCTTTAAAATATTTTCATGACACTATAATATATGGAAAAGATACGATATCGTATTCTAGTGTGAAATCTGCATTACAATCGAAAGAACAGATAGACAGGGATATTACGGGAGAAACAAGTGGTAGCCAGGCAGAATGCCTGTTTGCACCGGGAAGACCAGAACGTAGAGATGCTGAAAATAGCAGATTTAAAGAAAGGTCAAAATCCAGGTACAGAAATTAAGTCTGTAATTTTTGCAAGAAAAAGGGTCACATTAAAGCTGATTGTTTTAAATTAAAAAATAAGGTGAAAACTAATCAGCAATTTAATAAAACCGCCGAAGCTAGTTTAGCTGATGATGAGAGCGATGGAACTATATTTGTAGCAACTGCAAATATTGTTAGGTCTGATAATGAGTGGATCTTAGATTTGGGGTGTTCTTACCACATAAGTAGGAGTCGAGATTGTTTTTCCATATATGAAAAATTCGATGGTGGATACGTCTTAATGGGAAATGATGCTCCGTGTAAAGTTGTTGGTAAAGGCACAGTTAGGATCAAGATGTTCGACGGAATCATCCGAACGCTCACAGAAGTCAGACATGTTCCAGATATGAAGAGAAATCTTATCTCTTTAGGCACACTTGAATCTCAAGGGTGCAGGTTCTCAGGTGAAGGTGGAGTTTTGAAAATTGCAAGAGGTGCCCTTGTCGTGATGAAAGCTTGCAGGTCTGGAAATTTATATATTTCGCAGGGAACAACTGTTACAGGTTCTGCTGCAGTTTCGACATCCCCGGAGGTTGATACCACGAAATTACGGCATATGCGACTTGGACACATGGGAGAAAAATGCTTGACGATTTTAAGCAAGCGGGGCCTACTTTGCGGTCAAAGTACTGGTAAGATGGACTTTTGCAAACATTGTATTTTGGGGAAGCAGAAACGAGTCAGCTTCAATTCGCCAGCAGTCCACAGGACGAAAGGTACTTTGGACTATATTCATTCTGATGTATGGGGTCCTTCTCGTGTCCCGTCCAAAGGTGGTGCAAGATATATGTTGACTTTCATCGATGATTTTTCAAGGAAAGTATGGGTCCATTTTCTTAAGCAGAAAAGTGATGTTTTGCTAACGTTTAAACAATGGAAAGCTTTGATTGAAAAGCAGACAGGAAAACAGATCAAGCGATTGCGGACAGATAATGGCTTAGAATTTTGTGGAAGCGAGTTCAACGAATTTTGCAAAAATGAAGGAATTGCTCGACATCACACTGTTCGAATGACGCCTCAACAAAATGGTGTTGCCGAGCACATGAACCGACCACTTTTAGAGAGAGCTCGATGTATGATCTCAAACGCTGGGTTGACAAATGATTTTTGGGCTGAAGCTATCGCCGCAACATGTTATATATTCAACCGCTCACCGTGTTCACCGATCAATTTCAAGACTCCTGAGGAAGTATGGTCAGGTACTCCTGCTGATTACTCCAACTTAAGAATATTTGGGCGCCCAGCTTATATGCACGTAAACGAGGGAAAGTTAGAGCCTAGAGCTAAGAAATGTATTTTTCTCGGTTACGCTTCAGGGGTGAAAGGATATAGGCTATATAATCCTGATCCCAAGTCACCCAAATTCATAATTAGCAGAGATGTTACATTTGACGAGTCTTCTATCTTACATCCTTCAAAAGAGTCTACTAATTCTTCTAATCAAGAAAAGAAGAATAGTGTATACAGCGAGGTGGAGCTCGAGATCAACAAAGATGTTTCAGATGACCCTGCTACGAGTTCAACAGATCAAGAGGATGAGCCAGAGCCTGATTCAGATCATGTTGAAGATGAAAGCACCGAGCAGGAATATTCTATAGCCAGAGATAGGGAAAGACGGGAGATCCGACTACCACAACGGTACGTAAATTTAGTTTCGTACGCTTTATCAGTGGTGCAAGAAACAGGTGGAGGCGGCGAAGCTTCTACCTATTCAGAGGCAATAAGCGATGATAATTCTGATAAATGGCTGGTAGCGATGAATGAAGAAATGAAGTCTCTGCACAATAATGGTACATGGATTTTTGTGCCGCCGTCGAAGAGAAAGAAAATATTCGGATGTAAGTGGGTCTTCAAGAAGAAAGAAGGTTTATCTGGTTCTGACGATGCAAGGTATGAGGCATGATTAGTCGCGAAATGCTATAGTCAGGTACAAGGTGTTGATTTTGATGATGTATTCTCACCTGTCGTTAGACATAGCTCTATTCGTGTATTGCTTGCATTCGTTGCCATGTATTATTTGGAGTTAGAACAGCTCGACGTCAAGACGGCGTTCTTACATGGCGATTTAGATGAACAGATTTATATGAAGCAACCTGAAGGCTTCATAGTTGAAGGCAAGGAAGACCAAGTTTGTCTACTGAAGCAATCCTTATACGGATTAAAGCAGTCTCCAAGACAGTGGTACAAACGGTTTGATTCTTTCATGTTGGGTCATGGTTTCTCCAGGAGCAAGTATGATAGTTGGGTTTACTTCCGGAAGTTAAATGACAGTTCGTTCATTTATCTGTTGTTATATGTTGATGATATGCTCATTGCGGCTAAGAATCTTGCAGAAATTCACCAGTTGAAGGCCTTATTGAATGGTGAATTTGAGATGAAAGATTTTTGGAGCAGCTAAGAAGATTCTTGGTATGGAGATTAGACGTGATAGAGGAGCTGGTAACTGGTAAGTTGCACCTGACCCCAGGAAAGTTACCTCAGAAAGGTTTTGGAGAGATTTGGCATGAGCGATGCCAAACCAGTCAGCACTCCTCTTGCTAGCCATTTTAGGCTAAGCGCTGCTCAGTCACCATCATCAGATGAGGAAGAAGCGTACATGGCTCGAGTTCCTTACTCAAGTGCAGTTGGCAGTATTATGTATGCAATGGTATGTACACATACTGATATTTCACAGGCTGTTAGTGTTGTTAGCAGGTATATGGCTAATCCAGGACTGGCAAGCAGTGAAGTGGATTCTCAGATACTTGAAGAGTACTCTAAGCATTTGTTTGGAGTTTGGCAGAAACAGTGATACTCTCGTTGGCTTCGTTGATTCAGACTACGCATGTGATCTAGATAAACGACGATCTCTTACTGGTTATGTATTTTGTATTGGAGATTGTGCAGTTAGATGGAAAGCTATTCTACAGGGAGTTATCTACTACTGAAGCAGAATACATGGCGATTACTAATGCGATCAAAGAAGCTTTGTGGTTGAAAGGGTTATTCAGCGAGTTAACTCAGAATCAGGGAGTTATTATTATTTTATGTGATAGTCAAAGTGCGATTCATTTGACTAAGGATCAAATGTATCACGAAAGGACTAAGCATATTGATGTCAAGTATCATTTTATTCGTGAGATCATTGCAGATAAAAAGGTGTTTATCAAGAAGATAAACACGAAGGATAATTCTGTAGATATGTTTACAAAGGCTCTTCCAGTTTCCAAGTTCAAGCTTTGCTTGAACTTGATTGGTGTTTTAAAGTTGGTGAACTAGCCCGTCGGGGCTACGATCGGAGGGAGATAAAGATGTTACTAATTAAGGTGGAGCTATTTACGGTACCAAAGCTCAAGGTGGAGATTTGTTAGGTGAGTTTTGGTAGGTTTTGACCATTCAAGGAATATGGACGGCCACGTGAAAATAATGCTATGAAGAAAACAAATCATTTCGGCTACGGAGTTGAATATGCAAATGGTGTACTGCTTCATTTATTCTTCTTTTCCCATGGAAGTACACGACAAATCATTTGCCTATAAATATGCATATTACGAAGCAGTAGAAACACCACCACAACACAGATCTTCGTCATCTCTGATTATTTTCTGTAGCCTAATCCTTATATTGTTGTAGCTGCTTTTATATCACGTCAGCGTACATGTCTGTAATCACTCCACATAATAAAGAAGTTCTACCCTCCGGCCCGTGGACGTAGGTCATTCTGACCGAACCACGTAAATCTCGTGTCACTGTCCAAATTTATTTTCGTCTCTTTTATTTATTATCGTCATTTTTTGGGCAAATAATTATCAGGAATTTCCGCATATCCTAACATGTGTTAACATAAGCGGAACTATAATGGAAGTTTGTATATTATGACAATAGCCTTTTATGGAGTTATCCAAAAATCGATGTGTGCTTTCTATTATAAATAACTTTAAATTGAATAAATACAAAACTACGTAATTTAATTATAACTTAGTAAATATATATGAGTATTGTTGATATACGACCGCTGATCTACTCGGAATTGACCTGTGTTTATACTTGTGCGAATTGATCTAACCTAATCGAGCAATCGCCAGCTCAATTGAATCGAAATCGCAGCTCAAAAACACGGAAACAGAAAACAGCAATTACGTGGTTCGGCCTCGACTTCAGGCCTACTCCACGGACCAACAGAGCTCCGATTTGTATTGATCACAACACAAAACTTACAGCCCTCCGCGTCTACTACAAATCCCTAGTTAACACCTTTCCCTATTTCTAACCCTAGCAAAAGATATGAGCTCTCGAAGATGGCTAGTTGAACTGCATAGTCTGGTATTTATAGCAGAGCTCCCAACTTTCAATCTGCTCGGCCAGCTTCTCTTCTGATAAGTTGCTACACGATTTTATAAGTGAAGTAGCAGCATTTCACCTCAGCCATCCGATCTATCTTGGCACTCGATCCAACGCTCCATATTCAAAGCTCACAGTTGAACATCAGCCACTAGATCTGGCGCCAACCATCCAACAGCTCACGTTTAATCTGAGAAGAAACATGAAACCTGAACCTTAGCTGAATAAGCTCCAACAGTGGCTGCCGAAGCTCTTTCCAGCAACCCTCGTGGCCATTCTCCGGCGAGTTTAGGCTCGTATTTCCCAACAAACTCCACCTCGAGCCTAGAACTCGCAATCCCGGCATGAAGCTCCATCATAACAGCTTCAAACCGTGAGCAACATGTGCCACAAAGTCATACCAGAACCAGCCGAGTTACCTTCACAGCTTCAGAAATTTTTTCTGCAGCTTGTTCCAAAATTCCTCTCGCAGCTCCAATCAAGCTCCACCTCGATTCATACTTCAGCTCTGTTGGTCATCAAGCTCCTTAGGAGGTTCGAGCCTCGACAGAGACCTTGTCGATCCCAAACGAGATTGAAATCTCCCACTTGGAACCAACTCGGCTTTTCGAGTTTCCAATTTTCGTTTCACCCGAAGATTCACCCTTCACAGCTTCGAGAGCTTCCTTCCAAGCCCATTTGCAGCTGTCCTTTCTTTCCTATTGGCCTCCTCAGTACCCGAGGGCTCGGCAACCTGCAGCAGTTCATAATTCACAGCCACAGCTTTACCAGCTGAATTTCACACTTCATCCCGCATGAAGTTCCTTCGATCCTAGCCACCTGAGCCCGTTTCCTGACCCATCTCCGGGTAGCCATGCGCTACTTCTTGGCCTCTTTCATAGGCACAACCTTACCAGCTCGCAATGCATCCATTTTAGCAGTAGCAGTTTCTGTTTTTTCAGCAGAAACACGAGTTTTCGTCGAACTTTCTTCATTCATTTCGACCTCCATATCCGAGCTTTCATCCACCTCAGATCCTGACCTCTCTTGTGGCCTGTTAGGAATCGCCATAACAGGTGAAATCTCCTCCACCTCGAGCTCAGAATCATCACAATTCGAGCTCACTTTCACCACATTCACCGCAGCAGTTTCTGTCAAAACTGCTCCAACCAAGGGTTTTGGACGACCTCGCTTTACCCCAAGACGAGGTTTCTGTGGTCTCCCTTGCACCACATCAAGGCTCTACACCTCCTAGTTTCCATACATGAGCTTTTCATCACTGAGCACCCTTCCAAGACATAAATTCCATGCCTCCGAAAACCAGAAATAATCAGCCTCCCCTGTTTTCTGACAGTGATTTTTCCAGCAGCTGCACTTGTGTTGTAACCCTTCGAATCCATGGCTCCAATGGATATCAAGTTCCTCCGTAACTCAGGGACACACCTAATATCCCTAAGAATGCATACAACATCTGACTTGAGCTGCAAATACACGGAACCACTGTGACGACCCGACTTCCTAACCGCCTAACCTAGCGCATTTCTACGTGCCTAGCGAATTTGCAAATAAAGAAGTGCACCGAAAATGCGTACAAATTTTTTCATTTTTTTTTCATTTATGGAATGGAATATCGTTCTATACAAGACAAAAGAATGCATGTCGACCATTAGGTTGCAGACATGGTCTAACTACAACGGCGAAGGTGTTTCGGCACAGCAAAAGCTCCTATGCGCCCGGCCTCACAGGTCGTCATCCACACACACACGTCCACCCCCAAAAGCAGCACGAAGCTCCAAAAGGTTGGCCTTGCCTTCAAGACGCGGTCACATACCGTGATCGCCGGTGCCTACAACACACAACGTAAGGAATGAGCCACCGAGGCTCAGTAAGCAGAAATCATGCATGTATGCACGTGTCACTCCCCCGCATCGGCAATCCGCGCCGATGCCTATAACCCTCGCAAAGGCAATCCACGCCGATGCATATAACACTCGCAACGGCAATCCACGCCGATGCATACAACACTCGCAAAGGCAAACCGCGCCGATGCATATAACATCCGTACCGACGTACTCAGACTAATGTCACTCAGGGCCCTCGGCTAATCTCACTATGCACCACAAGAGCTCACGTCCCTCAGGGACAACACGACAGCGGTCCACGCCGGATGGCCGAACCCTAGGATGCACATCGTTCCCCTAGGTCGCCATATAATCCCGGTCGTCCCCGACTGGCCGGCGGTCGCTCACGCTGGTAGCCCACGCTGAGGTCGCCTACACCAGGGTTCCACCCTGTGTCGCTTACACCTCAGGTCGCACCCTCCAGGTCGCACCTTACCGCCACGGGCCATGCCCAAATCCTATCCATAGGATATCAATATACATATCTAAAATAATAGTACGACGACGCTAAAACGCCGCCCTGGTAGCATAGTAGACAGCCCCTGACTCAACTACGAGTCGACATCCTTGCCCACATCGGCAAGTCCTCGTCGCGTACAAGCGACACATCATTACGCACACTCAATCCCACGACCCTCCCTCACGAGTTCGTGTGTGCACGTGAGTATGCATATGCAGATGCAGGTAAATGCAACGTAGACTTACCACATTTAAATACTTCAATCAATTTACTACTTCATGAAACCACGTAAGCACATAGTCACGCAAATTAGGCACGTAAAACAAGTTGTGTGTCGTAGTTGGACTTCTACTTACCTGTCGTCCGAGCGTAATTAGTGTTCTCCCCGTTAGCTCCTACCGTACGACCTTTAAACATAAATATTATCGTATTAGTATTATGCCCTCGTTAATTAATTAGTTAGGTCGAACGAGATTATCTAACTTCATTAATTTCGCTAGATTATAAATTGCTAATTTCGAGTCTAGGCTAATTTCCCGCCCCAACAATTTCTAAGTTATGTTAGTACTAACTTTTAATCTAAGGGGCTCGACGAATTATCTAAGTGCTGTTCGATTTATTCGAGTCGTCCGATTTGTACTTAGCATGGATGTGTCCGATTTCACCTTCACGCAATTTGCCCGATTTCATGACATTGTAACCCTCAAATCACCGAGGTCTCTTAAGGTTCCAAGTCGCCCGATTCGTCCTAGGTTGCATAGCATTTCGCCCGATTTCTCATGCATGGGTAGCTCAAGGTAATTCGCCCGATTTGAGGTCTTCAAGAGATGGAAATCGCCGTGCTTTTTCATCAGCATGACGTCATCCCGAATCCATGCATGGAGTATGAATTGTTTTCGGTCGATTTAGGGTATTCCATGGGTGGAAATCGCCCGATTTCAACCTTGCATGGAGTCGCCCGATTTCAGGGTTTGTTGAGCTCTATCTCGGCGATTTGTTCTCCTTTCGCCATGTGGATTATTCTTTTAATTCCTCCGATTTAGGCTTCGCATGAAGTCGCCCGATTTCATGTTTTGAGACACTCCAAATCGCCGAGATACTCTAGGGCTTAAATCGCCCGATTTAACCATCTCTTACGTTTAATTCATTAGATTCCTTACATGCAACATTTCGCCCGATTTTGGGATGTCTAGATTGGAATCATTGAAGCTTATACTATGTGTTATTTATACTAAATCGCACGATTTGTCATACAACTAAAATCGCCCGATTTATTATCTTATTTCCCCGATTCATCAAGCCTTAAGTCATCTACCCGAAATCACCGTCCATCGTTAAATCCTCCCAGAATCTTCTAAGTTCTAGGGCTTTATCCTACTCAAAGCTTCTTTCCTTGCTGAATTAATGAGCCTTAACGTAAGTTAGGCTAGCCAAAATCAAACAATAATCTCGAGGGAACTCTTAGTCATGATTTCCTTTCAAATCCTAGGGTTTTGCCGTTTATGGTACATTAAATTCCTAATCTCCCTAAATCTTAAACGTGCTTTAATACCTAGTAATGGAAATCGAAGTAGCTTAAAGAAATAAGTTCACTTACTCGAAATCCAATCCTAAGCAAGTTGAAGTGTTCTTTGGGTTGAATTCTCTCGGCTCCTTCTCTTTTCTTTCTTGGCTTTTTTCGTTGGTGTTTGGCTAAGGGTTTGTGGACTTGAAATTGTTTTCTAAGTGGGATTTAATTGGTTCAAGCCTAAGTAACGAAATATCCCTTGATTTAGGGGTATTTGTCCCAACCTTTCCCTTTTAGTCCTTGTTGGGCCTAATTTTTCAATTCTAGACCATTTGAGACTCAACTTTACCACTTTACACATAGCCTAGTCTTTTCTTGGCTTATTTTCGAAATTTCTAATAAATTCGGGTATCAGGTGACCCGAATAAATTTCCACGAGACGTCTAAGTCTCACAAGCACTTAAGGCACATAAGTCGCATTGATGCACGTAAATCATACAATGCACGTAAATTGCATAAATGCACGTAGAGCACAAAATCATATTTTCGCTAATTTATTGGCCCTAAAGACTTACGGGGAACCCGGGTGCTACAACCACTGCCCCGAACATGACAACATTTTCCATCACCGAGCTTCACACTTTCTCCTTTCAACTCTTGAAAGTTTGCAACCATTCTCTGTTGCAAGTCGCGTGACAGCTACATCCCGAGTCAAGGATCCATTACTTGCTCGCCTTGTGCTCAGACACATTCCAAGCCTCAGCAAAACCGAAGCCTACTACATCAGAATCTGCAGCACAAACACTATCGAAACTCTGTTTTGAAATTTCAGCTACCTTCGTACCTTCCGTTGCTGCGTTCTCCACCTCAAGACGAAGGTTTCCCGCAGGTTTTAGATCTGCATTCAAACCTCCACATATCCTTGAGGTTTCAGCACCACCGTTCGACCCAACCACAGCCGCAACCACCTCAACATCATCACAAACCGCAACAGTTCGAACATCACCTCCGACTTCGTCGTTTGCCTTCGATGTGGACATAACCTCCGAATGTGGCCTTCCTCGTGGCAATGGTAACACCTCAGAAGCCTCATGAGCTTTCGTTTTACAGCCTTCTTCGAGTCATTTGCATTCCTACTCAACCATTTCCTCCTCACACACTTCAACTCCTTCGACGAACTCGAAATCGACTCGGTTCTATCATCGAGCAGCTGTGAGATGGTCTTCGAGGGAACGTTCTTCGACTTCTTAGGCTTCTTCACGTACAACTCATTCAATCGCCTCCAATTTCCGTCCGTCGTGGTCTGCTTCAACACATTTTTCGGAACATCATCATCGAGACTCAATATCATCATGCTCCGAGCCTTCATTCGAATGATTTCCTTCTTCGATGCACTTGAATCCTTAGGTAGCAACTCCTCCTCAAGGCCGTACTCAACCAGACGAGCCTTCATCTTCAACTTCCAGGCATCAAAATCCTTCGATCCATTGAAGATATCCAATTCCAGTCGCATTGCAGCCTTACCGCGAAGATCGAGCTCGTCGTCCACGCTCACCGCACCAATTGTTGATCTACGACCGTCGATCGACTCAGAATTGACCTGCGTTTGTACGTGTGTAAATTGATCTAACCTAATCGAGCAATCGTCAGCTCAATTGAATTGAAATCGCTGCTCAAAAACACTGAAACGGAAAACAGCAATTACGTGGTTCGGCCTCGACTTCAGGCCTACTCCACGGACCAACAGAGCTCCGATTTGTATTGATCACAACATGAAAGTTACAGGCGTCCGCGTCTATTACAAATTCCTAGTTAACACCTTTCGCTAATTCTTACCCTAGCAAAACATACGAGCTCTCGAAGATGGCTAGTTGAACTGCATAGCCTGGTATTTATAGCAGAGCTCCCAGCTTTCAATCTGCTCGGCCAGCTTCTCTTCTGATAAGTTGCTACACGATTTTATAAGTGAAATAGCAGCATTCACCTCAGCTATCCGATCTATCTTGGCACCTGATCCAATGCTCCATATTCAAAGCTCACAGTTGAACATCAGCCACTAGATCTGGCGCCAACCATCCAACAGCTCACGTTTAATCTGAGAAGAAACATGAAACCTGAACCTTAGCTGAATAAGCTCCAACAGTGGCTGCCGAAGCTCTTTCCAGCCACCCTTGTGGCCATTCTTCGACGAGTTTAGGCTCGTATTTCCCAACAATTATCTTACAAAATAGAAATTAAATAGGTTTAAATTACAGTATATACAATTATTATTTTATAAATTAATCCCGTCGGAGGATCAACTACGATTGATCCGGTTCACACGAATCAAACGAGGAGAGCTCCAACTTGAGATCACGGGAGAAATACTAGGTGACGGGTTCCTAGGAGCAACCCAAATGCCTAGGTTAAGTAGGAGATAATGGGAGCAAAATTGGAGGGACGGACATAGGGAGCCGATTCTGGGAGCATACTTAGGGAGCGTGTTTTGGGAGTAGATTATTCAGCCCCCTTGATAATTACCTCAACTACAGTCCAGTATTTATTGGTGCGAATTGGGCTTTTTCTAGATGGGCCGTTAAGCCTATTATGTGAGTGGAGTATTGGGCTATAAACCTTATTTATAAATTCCCATATCACTAGTCCCCCAGTTTCCCAGTTTCAAGTATTGAGCTGGGAAAATATTGAAAGTTGACTCGTCCTTCTAATACTATTGATGCATCACGGAGAACGTTTAATACTTGAATTCTGTTATGACATTCCCCTAAACTTCGATTAACTGGCGCTCTTCGACAAGCTTACTGCTCGTGTGGTGGCGTAGACTTGTTCACGACCTATTCATCTGTAGATATATATTATACTTGATTTGCGCTATTGTGGTGCCCCGCGTTAGTGTTTGATTTATGGTGTGCGTTCGACATGCACCATGCTGATTTACTCACCCGTAGTGTGTTTAAGGTATGATCCTATAAAAGTGCTCGAGAGCAACCATTACACTAGGAGCAACCAGTAGGCAAGAGCATAAACTACATAGGGAACAACGCTTTTGGGTGTGAACGGTACGTGGGGAGAAAGCAAGCACCTTCGCGAGCGAGCAATACGGATGGAGCAAATGCTTCTTTGTAAGAAACACTCTGTCGTGAACGTACGCTAATTTGGGAGCAAGAGGGCGAATGCTACTCTAGGAGCGAACACTCGCCATGAGCAAACAATACGCATGATGAGAATGCCACGTGAGAGCGAACAATATGCATGGCATAAATGCTACGTGGTTGCGAACAAAACGAATGGTGTGAAAATGCTTGGTGGGAGCGAATGCTTCCTGGTGAGAGAACGCTAACGGGAACGAACAATACGTTGCCTGGTTCTGTGAACAGCATTTATTAGTTGATTATCACACTCAATTCCACTAACAATGTGTTCCCGCTTTATTCATTCCTCCATCAAAGCGAGCACTACGTTGGGAGCGATGATATGCTGCAAGTGAACATTACATCGCCATCGAGGGAGCAAACACCACATCGGGAGAGAAATCGCAAGGGAACAGACGGATACCACGCCAGGGAATAGACACTACACTAGCGAACACTGCGTGAAGCGAGCGCCTTGTTTGGAGGGGACATGACTCCCGGGAGATAACACCTCACATGAGCAATGCCTTTGAGAGCGAACAACACAACGAAGCGTCCACTATGCCCTAGACCACAGGCTAGGGAGCGAATGTTACAAAAGGAGCGAACACTACATTGGGAGTGAACATCACGCTAGGAGCGAATGGTAAATAGAGCAGACACTACGCTCGATCACAAACACTGCAATGGGGTGATCGTGACTAGCGTGCGCATTACATAGGTTCGAAGTTTCAACGGGAGCGAAAGCTTCAGTGGGAGTGAGTGCTACTTTGGGGAGCGATAGTTCAAATGCTACATCGAGCGGACATTACGCTGGAAGTGAACATCAAACAAGGAGCGAACACTGGGAGTGAACGCTACATCAGGAGTGAACGTTACGCTACTTTAGCGAACGATACGTGGGACTTGGGAGTGAGCGCTATGTAAGGAGCGAATCCTTCTCAGGGAGATGCTACTTTAGGAGTGAAGCTTCTTTGTGAGCGAACGCTGGAAGCGAGCACCACACGCTAGTCAGGGAACAAATTTTCGTTGCGAGCAAAAAACTATGTCGCGAGCAAACACTATACAGGGATGGCATGCTAGTTAGAAGATTCTTTGTGAGCTCACGCTAAGTCGCAAGTGAACTATGCAGGGAGTGCATGCTAGTTAGAGAGCAAACGCTTAGTTAAAAGCTACTTTATGAGTGAGCGCTACGTCGCGAGCGAACACTATGCAAGGAGCGCATGCTAGTTAGGGAGTGAATGCTAATTAGGGAACAAAGCTTCTTTGTGAGCGAAAGCTATTGTGACGCCCGGGGCCGATGAGGGCGGGGAGTGATCGCCGGTGCCAGAGAGGTGCACGGACAAGGCGCGGCTCCTGGCAGGCTTCTAGGCGAAGGGGTACGTGAACGAACCGTCCGACACCCGAATGAGAGGGGATCCTGAGACAGACAATGTATGGGCGTGTCAGGCTAAGAATCGTATAAAAGGATTGATAGTACTACTCATGTCACCAAGGTCGACCTACCTTTTCGGGAGTCCATCCATAGAAACTCCGAAGTTAAGCGTGCTTGACTTGGGGCAATCTAGGGATGGGTGACCCCCTGGGAAGTTTCTCAGGGTGCGTGTGAGCGAGTGCACGAAGCACGCTAAAAAGGTTAAATGGTGGTACAGTGGGGCCAGACTATCAGTCGGAGTATGGTGGGCCCAACCCCACTGGTCCCGGTAGGAACCGATGCTATAGTGACACCCGGTATGGGAGGGGTCGTTACAAATTCCAAGAGTCTTCTAACTCCAATTGTTCAAAACTACCCAAGTATAGAGTTGGGCCTAATTTAAATCATAGCCCATCCTTGTAATAATTTATGAATTAACCAAAGGAATTGGGCCACTCTTTGGCTAAGGCCAACTAAAGTTAAGCCTAAGTCAAATTGCCTAATTGGTCAACTCTTGGAATTGAAATTCTCATCGGCTGTCGTCACTGAGAATTCGTCGTCACCAACAGTTCGCCCGATTTGAGACTCGGCGAAATTCGCCCGTTTTGAGGTCGAGCACTGTTCTTGACTCGTTTTGAACACGCCCGATTTGAAGCTGGATTTGGGATCGCCCGATTTGAAGCTTCGATTTGGAATTTCAACCGATTTGAGGGATGCGCGATTTGGAGAAGGGAACTCGGCGATTTCGCTTCCACTCGATACGTGTTATAGTAAGAAATCGCCCGATTTCTGTACCGCTCAAGACTTCAGTTAAGGATTTGGCGAATTCTATTTCGCCCGATTTCTCGATTTAACGAGCTAATCGCCCGATTTGGAAGTCGCCTGGTTGACGATTTCGCCCGACTTCTCACGAGGCTCAGTTCTGCCCGATTTGGATCAAAGGTTCGGCGATTTCTCAATGGTTCGACACTTATTGCAGGTGAAATCGCCCGATCTTCTCTTGTATGACTTGCCCGATTTTGTGAGAGTTGATTTACAGGTTTTCGCCCGATATGAAGGGCCGAATTGATTTTTTTTTTTTTTTGAGTTTAGTAAATTTCATTTGATTACCTTAATTGCCCGATTTTGGGTTCCTGTTTGAGATTCGCTCGATTTCACCCCATAATACCCTCAACATAAAACTGTTAACCAATCGCCCAAACACAATTCATCTACCCGAAATAATTCAAGCACCCCACGATTATCTTCTAAACATGTAAGCTTGAGCATTCATACAGAAACCCATATATTGGGTTTCGAAACTTAGCAACTAACACTTATCAATTAATAACCAACAAAATCACATATACAAAGTTCATTGATTCGAACTCGAATGGCCGAAAGCATCCAAGTTCGAAGTTTTGAACTTATTTATGTGTTGTAGGTGAAGAATGCACCTACCGATCTTCCGAGCTAATTCCTAATGGGTTGTTGATGATGTTGAGCTAACCAAACTTCTATTTCTCCTTAGTTTCGTCCACTTCCTATCGTGCTCCACCCTCGGCTAATTCATCACAGTGCAAACAAAATGTGATATACATGTATAAACTAGTAGAAGGATTATGCGTTAGATAAGGATCTTACCTTTCTAACTTAGTTTGGAAATTTCCTAGGTCAAGAAATCGGATGGAGCTTGCCTAAGTTTGCCTTCTTTGTCGATCGACTTCTCTCTACCACCCTTCCTTGGTGTTTTCGTTGTTTGACCCTTTAGAAATGGGAAATTTTACTTTATTTGTGTATCTAGTACACGATTTCTTCTTAGGCCAATTAATAATTACTTTGGTGTTAAATATCTAGTGAAAGCATGGTCTCCACGTTGGTTTCCCATGAATTAAGGAACTTGGTCCTTGTCTTTATCTTTAAATTCATTTGGGCCAATCTAACCTCTCTTGGGCCTTTCTATATTAATTTCTCTATTACCTAATTACCCCCAATTTGGGCCTTTTCTTAGTCATTTGTGCTCTAGTACTTATTTGGTCTATTTTATTCCCTCTTGGGCCCAAATACCATTCCGGCTAAATTTCGCAGAATTACTTTTGTTCGAAAATCATCTTCATTAATTTCGGTCATTACAAAAATAATCCCGTATAAAATTACGGGTGTTACATCCCTCCCCCCTTATAGAAATTTCGTCCCCGAAATTTAGGTCGTCGGGAACAACTCGGGGTATCTAGTCTTTATGTCATCCTCTCGCTCCCACGTGGCTTCTTCGACCGATTGATTTCGCCACTGTACTTTGACTAACGGGATGTCCTTATTCCGGAGTCGCTTTACTTCTCGCATCAAGATCTCCACTGGTTGCTCCTCGTAACTTAAGTCTGGTTTCAGACGCTGGTGGAGTCCTTCATTTTCCAACACGTGCTTCGGGTCCGCAACGTATTTTCGTAACGTTGACACATGGAACACGTCGTGGACTTTTTCCAAGGGTGTAGGCAGTTCGAGTTGGTAAGCGACTTCACCGATTCTTTTCAGGATCTTGAAAGGTCCTATGTACCTTGGACTCAACTTCCCTTTTCGTCCGAATCTCTTCACGCCCTTCATGGGGGATATCTTCAGAAACACCCAATTGTCTTCCGTAAACTCTAACGGCTTCCGTCTCTTATCAGCATAGCTCTTCTGGCGACTTTGGGCCGTTTGCATTCTTTCCCGGATTTTTGCAACGGCTTCCGTCATTTCTCGAATCATTTCTGGTCCGAGCAACGTCCTTTCGCCAACTTCATCCCAGTGAATTGGTATTCGGCACCTACGCCCGTATAGGGCTTCATATGGTGCCATTCCTATTGTGGCTTGGTAGCTGTTGTTGTATGAAAATTCAATCAAACCATTAGAGCCACCCCACGAGATTGCTCGTGTGATATCGGACTACCAAAATGTTATGACGTCCGAACTGCCACGAGAGCTTCCTCCAAGGCGTCCTATTGATCACCAGATTGAACTTGAGCCAGGGACACGATCACCCGCAAAGGCACCATACAAGATGAATCTCGCCGATCTTGCGGAGCTTAGGAAGCAGCTCAACGAGTTGAGGAGTGCGGGCCTGGTACGATCATCGAAGGCCCCTTTTGGCTCCCCAGTCCTATTCCAGAAGAAGAAGGACGGTTCGCTTCGTTTCTGTGTGGACTATTGTGCACTGAATAAGGTTACAGTGAAGAACAAGTACCCTATGCCAATGCCTTGGACTTGTTTGACAAGCTCGTGAAGGCGCGCTAGTTCACCAAGTTCGACCTTCGTTCAGGCTATTGGCAAGTCCGCATCGCTGAAGAAGACGAGTCGAAGACTACGTGCATTACACGCGATGGTTCTTACGAGTTTCTAGTAATGCCTTTATGTTTGACGAATGCCCCCGCAACGTTTTGTAACCTGATGAATGATGTACTGTACGAATATCTAGATAAATTCGTTGTTGTGTATCTCGATGATATTGTTAGCTACTCGACAACTCTCGAGGAACGCACACATCACTTGCGCATAGTATTTGAGAGGTTAAGACAAAACAAGTTGTACGTCAAACAAAAAAATGTGAATACGGAATGACGAAGATAACTTCCCCAGCCCCATTATTGAGAATAGTGAGATAAGCATGGACCCCACGGAGGTTCGAGCTGTGGTAGATTGGCAACAACCGAACGTGACAGAACTACGTTCTTTCCTAGGATTGGCAATTATCACCGATGTTTCATCAGAATTATTCAAAGATAGCCGCACTGCTAACAGACCTCTTGAAGAAAGACACGCCTTGGATTTGGACCACCAAAACCGGAGAGTCGTTCAATGAACTCAAATCGGCTTTAGCGCGCGAAACCGTACTAAACCTATCGGAGTTCGACCAGCCTTTTGAATTTCACACCCGACGCTTTAGGGAAGGCTATAGGCCGCGTTCTCGTTCAGAATAAGCATCCGATTGCTTACGAGAGTCGGACGCTGAAGGACGTCGAAACACGCTATGCGACGCACGAGCGCGAGATGACAGCCGTCTTTCATTTTCTCGAGGTACGGCATCATTACCTTCTTGGTTCAAAATTTCTTATTGTAACGGACAACGTAGCCAACACGTACTTCAAGACGCAACGGAAACTCATGCCCAAACGAGCACGGTGGCAAGAGTTTTTAAGCGAGTTTGATTTTGAGTGGATACATCGTCTGGGTCGTCAGAATGATGTAGCGGATGCTTTGAGTCGAATCCCTTCTTTGAACGTCATAGCATCATCAAGTACACCCATGAGCAGCTTCGCATCCAGACTAAGTCACGAAGAAGAAAACGATCATGTCTACATGAAGCTTAAGAAAGATGTCGAGGCGGGACTGATTAAGCGTTATTGGCTCGAGGATGGGCTTCTTATGACCCATGTGACCTATACTACGTCCCGGCAGGCAAACTTTGGCGCGAGTTGCTTGTCGAGAATCACGAGCGGTAGTGGGCAGGACATCCCGGCGTAGGTCGAATGAGCAACTATTGGAGAAGGGAGAGGACCTATGGCAATTCAAGGACAAGATCCAGGCGTATTTAAAGATGCAACCCTCACGGTCGTCGACGATGGCGTCGCCGATTCAAGCCGGGTGAAGTGTCACGAGGTTGATCGAGGCTGATAGTTAACGAAGTCAAGGGGCCGTCATGAAGGGACGGGAGGTGATGAAGGCTCGGAGTCGGCATACATTGAGCGATGAAATTGGATCGCCGCCCGAGCTAGACTGATTTTGATAATTAGTCTAAGTTGAAGGCAACTCGACAAAGACTTGATACTGCGCATAACCGCCGAGAAGTAAACGCGCAACGAGGCACGCAGTCGGCCAGCCACACGCAGCACAGCACACGCACGCCAGCGCATAACACGACCCCCGTGTGCTACAGCTCGTGACACCAGCGCATAACGCGCATGCAGACGCGCGTGTAGTGAGGTTATGTCGCATTGTATGTTCGAAGTCGAGTCGAGTTGTAACCTCGTGACGTTCTTAATGAAATAGGGTTGGGGTGTTGTCCTCATGTGTTCGTCCCTTAGTTCGAATATCTTTGGCGATTCGAAGTTAAAACGAGCCACGCCATCTCATATATTCTGCATTCCGCCGTGTGAGTTGAGGGAAAGTTATCGAGCAATCGAGGATTAAGGCTGATCGGTAGGTTGCCTAGTCGTGTCAAACCATGTCGTGTCTCGTAAAAGTGAAAGAATTTCTAAGTCACTAGGGGTCGTGACAGAGTGGATTCCAATACATACAGGGGTGGAGCCAGCTTATTGGTCTGTGGGGTTGATGATTTTTAGCCCAGCCTAATTATATCCAGCCTATCTTAAAAAATAAATAAAAAATTCACTTGTGGTTCGAACTCCGGTCAATTATGACAATGATCTTTACTGTTAGATAGAAACCACTGAAATAGAGACAATTTTTACAAACTCCTATGCATATATTATAGTTATTGTAGTCGTAGCCGGGGGGTCAACTGACCCCCCAATGGTATACGTGGGTTCGCCCTTGAACACATACATTTGGAGATGTCATGACTTTGTTGTTGACCTCTATGTGGAGGTAGATGTGTCAAACGGGCCAGTAGGGCGGGCCAAGCCGTAGTCCTCCAAAGCCCGTCAATGTGTGGGACGAGCACGCTAAGAAATAAAGGCCGCTTTAGTAAAAAAAATTAAAAATAAGAGAAAAAATAAAAAAAAATAAGAATTCTAGTTTGAATCTTTCTATAATATAAACATCCTTAATAATAATTTATTTGTGTTACTAAACTTGATTACACTACAAATCCTAGCTCAAAAATATAAAAACCAATAAAAATTTATTTATGTAACTATTTTTAATATAAAATATATTTTTAAAATTATGGTGGACTTGCCCGTGACCCACCAAGCTCTCTCCGCCAAATCCCGCGGTCCGCCTCTTGGCAGGCCTAAAACTATACAGACCACCCTACCACTTTGGCGGGGCGGGACGGGCCCGCACGCAAGCAACGGGATTTTTTGACACATTTATGTGGAGGGCATGGACCTCTCACTAATTAGTTGCATTTTTGGGGTTTTTATGGAAAAATACCTAATCGAAGAATGCACTTAGAAATCAGTCCCCCTAACTTTAGTTTTGTGAAACAGTACTGGCATTAGGCAAAATTTTAGTTCTAGCTCCCTCCTTTGTGAAACTACCATAATATCCTTATCACCCGTATCTTTCCCAATTGAAAATAATAAAAAGGAAAAACAAATTAAAGATGGATTTAATTTACGCAATATAGAAAACACAGAAACAATTGATCCTCCACCTCAAGCAAGCTACTCGACCAACAAAGCTTCAAATTACTATGATGCGCACCCACTTGCTCAACTGTAACCACTTCAAGGCCCTCAAGATGCCAATCGTCCACAACCATGTCATCAAATTCGGCCTCCAAAGTCCAAACGATTCCGCTCTTATTTCACCACTTCATCACATTTTACGCTTACCAAAACCAACCCAACCTTCCTCTGCCCAAGTGCGGAAGATTATTATATGCTAGGAAGATGTTCACGAAATGTCAAAGAGAAATGCGGCGGTGTATGGAAAGATAAATGCATACATTCAGAAAGTGAAGTAACGATGCATTCTAACCGTTTAAGTATGCCACGTGGGAGATAAATAAGAGTTTCCCGCAACGTCAACTTCAAATAAGTGAAGTAGTTGAATTTGGGACATAAATACCTAAACTGAGACACCTAGTTTTTAACTAATATTACCGTAAATTATGCATGGAATGCTCAATCGAGAGTCATATAAGTGCAAAATCACGGGTTTTCATCGAAGATCTCACATGGTAAAGACATTTCTCATCAGTAACGTAAAAAGAGTTTCCTTGCAACGTCACCTTCAAAATAAGTCAAGTACTTGAATTTGGGAGATAAATACCTAAATTGAGACACACTTAACTTTTAGCGAACAATACCGAAATTTATGAAGAAAATATATGTAAATTAGAGATAAAAGTGTAAGACCAAAATGATATATTTTCGTTTAACATCTTATATAGTATTGATTAAATTCACCATTTTAGGCATAGATGATTCGCCCCAATTCACACGTATTTTCTTCATATATATCGGCATTTTGTCCCAAAAATAAGTATTTTTCCTCTCAATTTAGGTATTTAGCCCCTAAATTAAAGTATTTCAGGGAGTTTGAAAGTGAAGTTCAGAACAAGCTCTTTTATTTATGTTGGTGATGATTAATGTCATTTTATGTATGATGTATGGTGAAAAGAAATCTTAAATGCCTCGCTCTATTTTGGATGTATATTCCTGTAAATATTTGTATTATTTCCCAAAGACTAAGTATTGTTCTCTCTCAATTCTGGTATTTAGCCCTGAATTCAAGTACTTGAGACAGTTTTCAGGTAAGTTGAGATCAAACTCATTTGTTTATGTTGTGATGATAATTTCATTATTATGTAAGATGTTTGATCAAAGCCCACCATTATTGTCATAGATGATTCACCCCAATTCGCACGTATTTTCCTTATATATCTCGGTATTTTGTCCCAAAAATTAAGTATTAGTCCTATCAATTTAGGTATTTAGACCCTGAATTCAAGTACTTCGGAGAGTTTGAAAGTGCAGTTTGGAACAAGCTCTTTTATCTATGTTGGTGATGATCAATGTCGTTTTATGTCTGATGTATGGTGAAAAGCAGACATTTTACTCTTAAATAACTCGCTTTATTTTTTATGTGTATTTTCCTTGCGAATTGTATTATTTCCCAAAAGTTTAGTATTTTTCCTCTCAACTTAGGTATTTAGCCACTGAATTCAAGTACTTAAGAGAGTTTGAAAGTGGAGTTTGGAACAAGCTCTTTTATTTATGTTGGTGATGATAAATGTCATTATATGAGTGATGCATGGTGGAAAGCAACCACTTTACTCTTAACTGACTCGCTTATTTTGGATTTATTTTGCTCGCAAATATCTGTAGTTTTTCTCTAGCAGTAAGTATTTTTCGTCCCAGTTTAGGTATTTAGCCCCTGAATTCAAGTACTTGAGAGAGTTTTCAGGTAAGTTGAGATCAAACTCATTTGTTTATGTTGTGATGATAATTTCATTATTATGTAAGATGTTTGACTAAAACCCACCATTATTGTCATAGATGATTCACCCCAATTCACACGTATTTTCCTTATATGTTTCGTATTTTGTCCCACAAGTTAAGTATTCATCCTTTCAATTTAGGTATTTATACCCTGAATTCAAGTACTTCGGAGAGTTGAAAGTGAAGTTTGGAACAAGCTCTTTATTTATTTTGGTGATGATCAATGTCGTTCTATGTGTGATGTATGGTGAAAAGCAACCATTTTACTCTTAAATAACTCGCTTTATTTTGGACGTATTTTCGTTGGTTGCTCGGGGCCAATTAAAACCTCGAGATAGGAATTCTGAAACATCAACTAAAGCAATCGATACCACTATCGAGGCTCCTGGCGACACTGATGGTGGAAAACGGAAGTTCTCATACCATGAAGCAGTACTAGAACAAAGATCAATGGAAGCCTTTATGGCGGATCCATCTGAGGAAAACATGGATACTGAATCCGAGAGTGACGATGATGATGGCTGTTATGCAAAAGAACAACTCAAACCCTTCCGTAAACCATGGAAATTGGCGCTCATCGTGAAAGTCCTTGGCAAGAAGGTGGGATATCAATTCAACCGGCGTCTAAATGCTTTATGGCGTCCCTACGGTGGGTTCAAATTAATTAGCCTCGGCCATGATTACTATGTGATCTGATTCAACTTGAAGGAGGATCGTGACCGAGTTCTACTCGATGGAGCGTGGAAGATCTTAGATCATTACTAAGCAGTGAGAAGATGGACTCCGCGGTTTTGGCCCTCAACCGCAACCATTGATAAGGCAATACTGTGGGTTTATATTCCTGAGTGCCCGATTGAACTATATAATGAGGATGGCATGAAAGGAATCGGCGACTTCCTAGGGCGTACTATCAAGATCGACATAAACATGCAAAGACAGGTGATGGGTAATTTTGCAAGGATATGTGTCGAACTTGACCTTAGCAAAAGTATACGGCCAAATACAAAGGTCCTAGGGGAGCATTAGCAGCTTCAATATGAAGGTATCCACATGGTCTGCTTCAAATGTGGGGTGTATGGTCATACACAGGAGGGTTGCACAGCCAATGCACCAGGAAAGTCCAGCACTGGAGGAACTGATGAGGCTGGCCATCAGACCAGTAAGAAAGGCGCTGACGAGGAGAAGGCCGACTACGGAAAAAATAATTTGCACCTAGAGTCCCAGCCAGGAGCACCTTCGCCGAAGCCGACGACGCCCTCAGGCCATGGCCCATGGATGTTTGTGGAAAAACCAAGACGCAAAGTTCCTAATTTCATGGCAGGAAACCGCGCTAGAGATACGCTTCAAAACGGAAAGAGTAATAAACCACTGGGAGGAATCATGGAAATGGTTCAAGATTTGATATTCTTGACGAGGTTGGAGAGGAAAATCTGGCTACACTCAAAATTCAACGGAAACACAACCTACTCCACAATTTATTGCAACCAATCATACTCGATCTCAATGGGCCAATTACGGGACAAAATGAGCTGACCAAGGTCAAACTAAATACTCTAGCGGACATGTTAAGGGAATCAAGGCAAGTCATAGCCATCTAAAGACAAAACCCATGCCTTGTTTAGTGGGCTTGGAATAACCCAATTCCAAAACGGTGGGCCGAGCTCTCCTAAGGGCACCATAAGAGCTGCTTAACCAATAAAATTAATCCCACCCCAGCCCAAAGCCAAGACTCCCATGCGACTAGAGTTTGAAGCTCTGTCAAGTTTGGCTTTACAGGAAAACTCTGAGATGATGGAAATGTCGCCTTCGTTCCAATTCACGACCGGACGTCCACCAGAAAGAGAAACCCAAGCCCCTCTTAACGACCAGAGATCAGACACCATACGTACCCATCAAGATGAACGATCGACTAGGGAAGGCAAGCTCATGCAAAATGGGAAAATCAACTTCGAGCTTGGAAGATGAGAGCACGACTAAGAATCCGGCCCTTAACGTTTTGCATACCATGGGTGATGCACAGGGAGATCATCTCCCACTTAAACCCCTTTCCTCATGATTGTGCCGTCGTGAGGGCTTCTAGCCCTAGATTTACCTCTATCTTAAGAGACATGATTTCGGCACACAAGCCTGATGTAAGATTTATTACGGAAACTAGGTAGCGGGCCCAGGGCGGATGCAATATGCAGAAATTTTTCACAATTTAGACACGCGTGTAGAGGCTAGGGGATTCGGAGGTGGCATTTGGGTATTTTGGCAGGAACAGAAGATCATCCTTATGGAACTAAAGCGTCAAGAATAGGCAATTCACTTCAAATTTTGCTTTAGCGGATTTTCAGGTTTGGTCACCGCTGTATATAGAATCCCACACCGCCATAAACGTTTGGAGTTGTGGCAATTTATAGAGATGCTTAACCATACAGATAATGTTCCGTGGTTAGCCGTAGGCGACTTTAATGAGATTCTACCCGAGAACGAAAAACAAGGTGGGGCTCCATTCAATCCAAATCACGCTACTCGCTTCATCGAGATGATGAATCGTTGTCACCTTATGGACTTGGGAAGCTCGGGTCCGGCATTCACATGGAAGGGTCCAGTCAAATCGAATTATGAACGGCTCTTCGAACGCCTTGGTCGTGGGCTATGTAACCAATGTTGGCAAACTACATTCTCGGATTCGACAGTGCAAGTCTTTCCCCGGATCAAATCGGATCACCACCCGATCCTACTCCATTCGTCAAGGCACTCAGATCCACATCCATCGTCACGACCGTTCAGATTCTTAGCCGCATGGCAAACACATGACCTTTTCTTGAACTTTCTTCGAGAGTCATGGGTTCCCCAACGACCTCTCCACCTATGTCTTAGCTCATTAGAGACTAACCTCAAGATATGGCATTGCGAGGTTTTTGGGAGCATCAACCGACGCAAGAAGCACATTTTGGCACGTCTCGGGGGGATCCAGAAAGCACTGCAAAGAGGCAGAAATCCCTTCCTCGCCAAGTTTGAACAAGACCTGTCCTAGGAGCTCGGCAATATCTTAGCGGAAGAAGAGCTAACTTGGTTCCAAAATTCTCGTTGCGAATGGGTTCGATGCGGGGATCGAAATACTCGCTACTTTCATACTAGTGCCGCCATTGCACGGAAGAGACTTAAAATCGATACCCTACAATAAGGAGGACGGAGTATGGATCACGGACAAGGTGCAGTTGCAAGCTATTGCCATCAGTCACTTTTAAGCCTTGTATGGGGAGGGCGAACATGGAGCGGCCTTGACCTCCAGAACGACGTACAAGCCGATTGATCCTGAAAGATATCTTAGGCTCTCATGACCTGTTTTCTTAGAGGAAACAAGGCAAGCACCATTCTCTATAGCGCCCTTCAAAGCTCCCGAACCGGACGGCTTCCTGGCCAAGCGCATTCCACCTGAAATGAAATTAATATAAATATATTATTAAAAATATATTAAATAAAAACAAATATTCTAAAATATAAATATTTTTTCTAAAATATATTAAAATATTTTAGGAAAAAAAATTAAATATTTTAAGAAAAAATATATTAAATTATTTAAGAAAAATATATTAAATATACTACCTCGCAGCATGTACCGGCATGGGCAACTGAATTCCATCTTCCTCGGTGGGCATCATCCGCACTCGAGGACGGATAATAACGGGCTGAACAGGTAATATACTTATTCATGCCCATACCTACACAAAATTTAAATTAATATGTATACCTCAAGCAAATTGAAGTACACAAAAGAACAAACCTGTAGCAACCGCAAAGCTCCACCGATGTTCATCTTCTGACGCTGGCACGAAGTACAAAGCTCTCTGTACAAGAAGGCCAGCACGGCACTGCCCCAACTATAAGTGTGCACGGCGTCTATGTCTTCGAGCAGCGGGAGTAAAGTCATGGACGTCGTGCTTCCGCTGGAGTCGGGGAACAAAACCGATCCCATAAGCAATAGCGCATATGCACGTGCCCGCTGATCGCCCTCATAATCTGAGCTGTGCTCATCGATCTCGTTGGCTTCTAGCCAGTCTGCAAATTTCCTCAGCGACACCTTCATCCCGGTGTACGCCCCCACAGCAGGTCTGTAACCAGTCATCTCCTCCAAATAATCGAGCCACTGATCCTGTGTCCTGTGCTGGATAACACCACTGACCGAGTGACCATCAACGGGGAGTCCCCACAGCACACCGACGTCCTCAAGAGTGACGGTGGCCTCACCCACAGGCAAGTGGAACGTATGCGTCTCCTTCCTCCACCTCTCTACGAGGGCCGTGATCAAGTGTGGATCTAACTTCTGAGATCCAAACTATACACGCCGTAGAAGGACATAGTATCCAACCTCTCCAGAATACGACCTGCAACCGCACTGGTCGTGAAAGCTTACCCCAAACGACACTCTCCAAACCCCTAACGGTCAAAGGCGTGTCGAGGGCACCATCAGCGTTGGATAGTACATCGTTACAACGATGACTATCCTGGAATATCAGAAGTGATCTATCGATCGGACCGTAATATTCATTCGTATCCATTCTAAATTAGACTTTAAAAGTCAATATCACAACAAATAACAATAAACAAACACATAAATTGACTCATGTACTAACAATCGAATTAAGTAACCTAGAAACCTAATTTCAAAATTAGGTTTCGAAAGGGGAAATTAACCTAAAGCGAGTGAATTAAGTAAAATTATATCAATCTACTAAGCAACCCACAATATGTAAAGCACATATTATACCAAAAACACAAATTTAAAAGCAAGAATTCGACGAAATTTTACGAAACATTAAAATCAAGATTTAAACGAATTAGGAGTTTCATACCCAAAAGAAGCTTAATCGATGATGACGAGGAAGGATGGATCTATCACGTGGTGTTCGTCGCCGTAAATCGCCGCTATAAATCGCCGGAATCGGTGGGGAGGAGAAGAAGAGAAATGTGGGGGAAGAAGAAGAGGTCGCGGCTATATTATCCACGTCGTCGCTGCTATTAAGCGCTACGTCGCGGCTAATAGACGCGACGAGGGGTCTACTGGGCCGTCAGTCGGCCCAAACAATTTTTTTAAAAATCAGGCCCGATTTTCAAATATCGGGCCCGATCAGGCCCGATCTGGCCCGCGCATAGCTCTTCGCGCTTAATAGGCGCGGCGTCGCGGCTATTTGGCGCGTTTCCCCCTATTTTAGTAATTTTTGTCAAATTAGCCCTATTTTGTCTAATTTGGATTAAAATAATCCTAATTTAATTAAAAAGCCGTTAAACGACTCCAGTCCATATTTTGAATTTCTATTCGGACAGCTCTAAATTAAAAAGTAATAATCATCATTTTAATTAAAATTCATCAATCTCTCTTTTGTGCAAAAAAGAAAAAAAAGGAAAAAAGAGGGCCCATATCAATACTTGCCAAGGGAAATATTGCAAATAAAACAACTGTTTTCTTTGAATGACATATAGATATAAATATAGTACAAGTAGGAAAAATGTCAACTTCTTTTCTTGGCGCAGTTTGTTAGTCTTCTCCTTCTACACGCAACATTACGTTGATAACCTACAAAGCCAACGTCACACACACACACACTTCTTACTAATAAAAATATCAGAAATTTGGATCATTAACCATCCCCATTTTTGTTTAAGATCAAAATATATACTAATTGCAAATACATGTCATTAATTTCATACCTCGTATTAAATTTGATTTATCGACCATGATTTCGACGAAATAAGTCAGTAAGCCAAGTCAGCAACCATGTGATTGAAAAAAATATTCGACGTTTCAATATATGAAATTAGTGACTTATTTTTGCAAATTAACCTCCAAAAATCGGAATATCTAATGATTGAAATTTATAATTATTTATAAGTGCAACAAAAAAGTCTCGTACCTTCTTTCAGGTGGTTTGGCAGATCTATCCATCTATCCAACACCCTAATTCAACATGCAATAACTAATAAATAAATACATATATGTTCTAATACTATACATTCCTAGCTTACCTACGATGCATTTCCGCCACCAACGGTCAGTTGTTTATATAACCATAAGATCTTAACCATTTTTCTGAAGCCAAAGCTTCATCGATATCATATACAATTTATTACATACATCATTTTCCTCCCAGTTACTCTCTCAAATTGTTTATTTTCCTTTCGATTCGGAAGGAAAAAAGAAATTTAAAAAAATATATGGGTAATTGTCAGGCAGCTGAGGCAGCCACGGTGTTAATACATAACCCAGACAATAGAGTTGTACATAGGATGTATTGCTCTGTGAATGCAAACGTTGTAATGAGCTCTAATCCTGGGTATTACGTGGCTCAAATTATATACAATAATAAGAATAATAGTAATAATAATAATAACAATAATAATAATAGTAAGAATATGGCTATGGTGAAGAAGCTCAAGCTTTTGAGGCCCGACGACGCTTTGGTTCTTGGGCAGGTTTATCGTCTCATCAGCTTTGAAGGTATACGTTCCCTCTGATTTTTTAAAACAAGTCACTTTACAGCTTTGATTTTATTTTTTAATACAAGTCGTTTTGTGGTTTCGAATAAGAAAATATCTAATATTTTCAACTTTACCCGTTACGTTAAATAAAAGAAAATTGAGAACGAGGAATTGCGGAAACCCTAGAGACGAGAAACCCGTTAAAAAATGAATGTAATAAGGATTTGAACACTTGACCTAAACGATTTGCGATATAACAATACTTTATGAGCCCCCGTTGAAAAGGGTATCACGGTCTTTACACACATGAAGGTAGGTTTTTAAAAACCTATGTGTTTAGAATGTTTCTCTAAATTATCATTTTACCAATTGGTCATAGGTTAAAATTCCGTGAGAAGTTCATTATGATTTAAAACAGTCACATAGACCATAAGAGTGTTAGTCCCGTTGATGGTCTGATATCGTTCCATAGTCGATAATGAGGTTCATATTCAATTTATATTGAATTTGGTCGTTGTGTGTCAGGATTATGGTGGCGCTGTGTTGGGATATCTGACTACAACATAAAAAACAAATAAAACAGGAAAAAAAACATAACAAATTGGGTTTCTACACCTAGATGGCTAATGCCACACTCACAATTATACATTCGAAACATGAATTGTTGTATAATAACTTTGTTTTTCAAATATGCGCGTGAAGATGTGCTGAAAGGTTTTGGGGCCAACAAGTGTGCGAACTCGTCGAGGGAGGAATCACCTATCAAATTAGATAGCAAGGCTTCACCTAATTTAGTTAAGGTATGTTGAGATCTCCAATTATATGCTTTCTATTTAAAATTTTTAAATATATTTTCTTATATATACGTGGGATATTTGAATAAACAGTATGACATGCTTAGCCTGGGAAACGGTGGCAGAGCTTTGCAGAGGCAAAGTCGCCATGGCGGCGGCGGTGGGCAATGGAGACCGGCGTTGCAAAGTATACAAGAGCTTGGAACGACTTTATGTAATAAATAATTGGGAAGATGTAAAAAAAAATAGGGTAAACTCCATCATTGCCCCATGTGGTTTAAATGAAACGCACGTTATTACCTTGTGGTTTTTAAATTGCACGAAACCCCCTTATACTTCTTAAAACTTAACACCTTACTCCCCGGTCAACACATTCTGCCCGTGAATGCATCACACGCGCTGTAACTGCGACTGGAATAAGAATTGATCATATTTTTTCAACACAATATGACTAAAATATCCCTACAAGTCATCTTCCTCTCGATGCAGATTCAAACGAAAAGCCCCAAAAAGCTTGAACATATAGTAACTAACAGAAATCAAACAGACGCAGAATAGAGTTGAATAGCTAAATCATCCCCACCAGAATAAAGTCATCATCATCTTCCCCACAGCAATGTTAATGAAGAAATCTAAGTTGAACAAGAAATCAACAATCATGAAGAGCAATTGAAGAAGAATTGAAGACATCAGTGTTGAGATTATTAAGTGGGTTTCGACGGTCTTCTTTGGTTTCTTCTGCTTTGCTGTTCGACTTTGGCCTTCTTTATCAGATTGTCTGCTTTCTGTTTCTTCTTGAGCAGCTGCAGAGCTTGTTGCTTCTGAAGCTTCATGGCTTCTTCCTCTTCTTTCTTGACGCTAGCTGCTTTTGTACGCTTCCATTTCTTTTGTGTATTTGATGTGCCATCTCTTCGTATGGCGATTTCTGGGCTGCAGACAAGTTCTTCCATTCCTCGGAGGTAATCTTAGCAATCTCTAACACATTCTTGTTCTTAGCAGCAGCCAGCAAGTGCTGCACGGCGCTTCTTCTTTTCGGCGGTCACCGTTTTCCACTTCCCAGCCATTAGATTTGACATCTCCTTGAAATCAGCTTCAGGGTTAGCCTTCTCCACCTCATTCTCACTGATCTTTGCACCACAGCACATATGGAGGAGATGGCATCTTTATCTAACTCTTCTTCTTACGGCCGAATAACCTATCAATTATTTCCAACTGAGGACGACAGAAAGGGTTCGACAGCTCCGTTGGGATGGAGAATTTGAGCTGCTCGTGCGTTTAGTGTTTCAGTTTTCAGTTTACAAAGTTCGAGTTGTATTTGGCTGGTTATTTTTTACAAGGGTAAAACGGGAATTTGACTTTTATCTAACTGGTAGACTTAATTTGACCGAAAAAGGAGCGTGTACAAAGTTAAATAAACCACAAGGAGTTAATGTGCTATTTTAAAACTACAAGGGGTTTTTGGGCTTATTTTTAAAACCACAGGTGACCTATATGCTATTTAGCCAAAAAAATATTGTTTTAAACAGGAGACGCGTTTTAACTACTTTACTAAATACACACGTCTATCGGTGCCATTATATGCTTTTCCGAACAACATGATATGTCGAAACCATTTATTGATATCAATGTCACATATGATAACAGTTTTTAAAAATATATCCTAAAAAAAGACAAATATGTTGTTCTAAGAAAATGTTTTTATAATGAACAAAGTCAGTGAAATAATATTATCTTTGTCAAAAAACAAGTTTACCTAAATGAACGTTACTTTCATTGTGCATGACATCATTATAGCTGTCCATTTGGTGGAGCAGCCAACCCTTAGCCTGCCAAAGCCGCAGTTCGAGGGTGGAGGGTTGGCCTGCCCGCCTAGAAAATTTTTGTTTTTTTATTTATTTTAATTGTAAAATTTAATTTACTAATAATTTTTATTAACTATGGTATTTATTAAAAATTATATGTAAAAATGCCATTAATATATGTGTTCATTAATAAATAGGGCATTAAGTAGACATCATGAATGAATCATTAATTAGATATGTAATTAATTTAATATTTATTTTCCATATAATATACAATATATAATATATAAAATTACAATGGTAGGCTGACCCGCCTCGCCAAAGCCTGAGGCCCGCATAGCGCGAGCAAGCCTGAGGGCCACAGGCATAATTGACGCCTTTATACATCACACTTAGAAAATAATTTATGACCTTGAAGGCGAGTTAAAATTATTGAGTGATGGTGCTCACATATGTTTAAGTCCGAATAAAAAGACGAGTTATGAGGTTTAAGCCGACTAAAATGATATACATAATGATATACTGTGCTATCGCATGTTAAATTCTATCTAAACTCACGATTAACCGGAGATCAATACAGTCCAAGATTGGTAAGTTTAGGAACTCAAAGTAGCATCTCAAAAAGTATAGGATCAGAAACACTCGTTTGCCAAACATTGAGGACTAAAATTGTCATCTGCCACGTAATAAAAACATTAAACCTTTTCAAAACTGAAACATCATTAACATCCAAGTCTTAAATAAGATTGTCCTAATCATTCGCGTTTCAAACATATACCCATCTGTTCCTAAGTACAAGCCGTTTAAGGTAAATGCACGCATATTGAGAAAATAAACAAAATCTCTATTATATACTTAACTAATTATTCATCCTATTTAATTTAATTATTTTTATTTAAGATGTGTAAAGTTGTAAAAGTTCAAGCTACTTTTTCTTGAAAAGGGTAAAAAGACTTGTATGAAAAATAAAAATAGAAGTCTAAAACGATTTGTTTTTAGGAACAGTATCTTTAAGACGATCATTAGCGAGGGGACTCGGTTTCAATCTTGACATTGTCCACTCTCAATCAAAGAAATATCTGCAGATAAGGTAATTAATTACCTTGTTAAGTTTGGGACAAAGTCGTGCCCCAAAGAACAATTATTCCTTTATATTTATTATTAGAACAAGGTGAAACTTCACTTAAATCCCTATTTGGCAAACTATCTTTCACATAACTCCACTGTCAGAGAAAAGTATCACTTAACTCTCCGTTTCACTGTTTGTACCAGTTTCTCAGTCACACTATACCTTTTTCTATGTTTGTATTGTGTACCACAGTATGCTGCGGCGGATCGGGCACCAATCTGTGAAAAAATTAGGCACACTGTCACACATTTAAGTACATTATAGCAACGTACTTTGGTACACAAACATAGAAAGGTACACCGTGACTGAAGAAACTGGTACAAACAGTGAAACGGAGAGTTAAGTGATATTTTTCTCTAATTGGGGCGTGAAACTTGTCCCATAATTCAATACGGAAGGAGGCGGTTTTGACCAAAAAAAAACTGGATTCCTATTCACCGCCCCCTTTTTCCTAGTCAACGCCCCCTAAAGGGCTAAAAAAGACGTTTTTGCCCTTATGAAATTTAAATTAATTTAAAAAGAAAAAACTAACTAAATATATAACTTCGGTACGAAATATTGAAAACTACATACACAAATAAATTCGAACGATCGGTCGATACGGAAAAATTTTTTGATTTAACATTTTAGGACCGATCGATCGATATTGTCGTAAAAATCATTCGTACGTAGATGAATTAGCGAACACGGATCGAAATAGTTTGAAAAAAGTCCCGACCGAAAAAAAAATTTCGGCCGGCCCCGGCACAACCGAACAATAATTTCGGTCGCCACAAGGCACGACCGAAACACAATTTCGGCTGTGACATGTGGCGACCGAAATTCCAGTTCGGCCCGCACAAGCCCGGCAGAAATTCCAGTTCGGCCCGCACAGGCCCTGTAGAAATTCCAGTTCGGCCCGCACAGGCCTGACCGAAATCTCAGTTCGGCCCACCAGACCCGATTAATTTTCACTTTTTCGTTTTATTTTTATTAGGAATTGAACCCATGACCTCTACTTGATAAAGAAAGTACTTATCCATTGGGCTACATAGCTTTTTATTAACAATTATGACATATATATAAATATATAACGAAAAAATAACCGGGACGGGTTTCGGGCCGGGTTGGCTGGACCCGATACCCGACCCGGACCCGGCCGGGTTGAGTCTTTAGGACCCGTAATATTACAAAATAATTATAACAAAAAAATTAATAATACAAAATAATAACAACAAATTATTATTTTTTTTGTTGTTATTTTGTAATATTAATATTTTGTGTTGCTATTATTTTTGTTATTAATTTTTTTATAATTATTTTTGTTGTTATAATTTGTATTATTAATTATGTTTTGTTATTATTTTGTATTATTAATTTTTTTATTATTAATTATTTTTTGTAATATTATTTTGTATTATTAATTTTTTGGTTATTAATTTTTTTGTTGTAATTATTTTGTAATATTATTTTTTTTGGGCTGTAATTTCCCTCCAATTTGGGCACATTCACAAGCATAAAAAAAATAATATTACAAAATAATTACAATTAAAAAAAAATAATAACAAAAAAATTAATAATACAAAATAGTAACAAAAAATAATTAATAAACAAAATAATAACAACAAAAATAATTATAAAAGAACTAATAACTAGAAATTAATAACAGAAATAATAACAACACAAAATATTAACATTACAAAATAATAACAAAAAAAATAATAATTTGTTGTTATTATTGTGTATTATTAATTTTTTTGTTATTACTTTCTTTTGTTATAATTATTTTGTAATATTACGGGTCCTAAAAGACTCAACCCGGCCGGGTCCGGTCGGGTCTCGGGTCCAGCCAACCCCGGCCCGATCCCCGACCCGAAACCCGTCCCGGTTATTTTTTCGTTATATATTTACATATATGTCATAATTGTTAATAAAAAGCTATGTAGCCCAATGGATAAGTACTTTCTTTATCACGTAGAGGTCATGTGTTCAATTCCTAAATACTACAATATATGTTGAGTTTTTATTCAATAAAAAAACGAAAAAGTGAAAATTAATCGGGTCTGGTGGGCCGAACTGAGATTTCGACCAGGCCGGTGCGGGCCGAACTGGAATTTCGGCCGGGCCTGTGCGGGGAACAATAATTTCGGCCAAGCCTGTGTGGGCCGAAAATGTCGATCGACCTGCACACAGCCCGGCCGAAATTTCAGTTCGGCCCGTGCACAGCCCGGTCGAAAATTTCGTTCGAATTTCCTTATCGATCGATCGTTCGAATTTATTTATATATGTAGTTTTCAGTCGTACCAGAATCATATATTTATAGTTTTTTTTAAAATTAATTTAAATATCATAAGGGCAAAAAGGTCATTTTCAAGCTCTTTAGGGGGCGGTAACTAGGAAATAGAGGCGGGGAATATCAATGCAAACAAAAAAATTGAGATAAGAGATGAAAGTAATATACACGTAAGCAAAATAAACCAAGTTTGCTTCCACCACCGCACGTTTTAATTGTATCGTTGGATTCTGATACATTTCCACGTCATCTCAGGTTTTCAATTTGAAAATCTTTTGTCTCAAACTAATGCTGACACGCATTACGGATAAACTCCCTCGACATTAGCACATCGATTCTCCCTATATATATAATATATATTCTCTCCATCCCTTTTTTCCACTTACATATCGGATTCTTACACCTTTGATCAAAGCTGTTCTGTTTTTAGATCTCTGTAGACGTTTGTAGAGTAATAATTTAAAATAAGATAATTCAGAAATTTCTGGAGATTCATTTCATCCCAACTGTTTTTTACCCCCATTTTCTTTTCGCAAGGATATAAAGGCCCTCGAAATCAAATCTTCCTCGCAATCTCAGCTCATCGATTTCTCCGAGAAATGGAGCGAACCAACGACGAATCTCCTACGGTTTCAGACATGCCGTTAATCCCATTACCACCTCCGCCGCCTAGTCAGTCAAATCGACGATCGCCAGCGAAGAAAGACTGCTTCTGCGCCCCTATTCCTGCGAATAATCGTATGTGGGACCGTCTCTTCGACGAAGCTTACAGAGCTGACGTCACGATTCTGACTGACGACGGCGGCGCGGTTTACGCACACGCCAGCGTCCTCGTGAGTTCTTTTCCTTACATCCTCTGCCATATGTTTTCTTTTTTCCCCCCAATTTGATTTGGGATTTACTGAAAATCGATTCTTTTTTTCTCAGGGCTCAGCCTCGCAAGTGTTCGACGGAATGCTTAAGAGAGCGAGGAAGAGAGCTCGCCGGAATCAGCCGCCGTCGATCAGAATCCGCGGCGTCCCTGAAGAAGCCGTCAGAGCATTCGTCAGATTCTTGTACTCTTCTCGGTAATCGAATCGAACTATTTCTTCCTTAATCTGGGTTTTTCAATCGGTTCCCTAATTGTGTCTTTTTTTTTCAGCTACGAAGACGAACAAATGGATCGATGCGCTCTTCCTCTGTTAGTTCTTTCCCATTCGTTCGTAATCCCCGAGCTGAAAAGACTGTGCGAACGCTGGCTCGAGCGGAGGCTAATCACTGCGGAGAATGCGATCGACGTTTTTCAGATTTCGCTGTTGTGCGACGCTCCGAGGCTGAGCCTCGTCTGCCATCGGTTCATCCTCGGGAATTTCAAGGCGGTTTCTTCTTCTGAAGCTTGGGAGGCCATGAAGCTTAGCCACCCAGTTTTGGAGAAGGAGATTCTCCACTCGAGGGCCATCGAAGATATGGTGAGTTTGTTAGTCGGTAATTACCATCGATCAGGGAAAAAAACTCAAAATGGTCCCTAATGTTTGCATTGTGGATCAATTTGGTCGGTCAGTTGCGATTAACGTCAATTTTAACTGGAATCTCGAATGTGCCCCAATGTGGTCAACTTCTCCGTCAAAAACTCATTGAACCGTGTGAAATTAGGGCACGAAACTGAAAATTTCTCCGCCAAAATTCGAATGTTAGGTCTAGATTGCCTGCTTCATCGAGCCCACTAATAGTACGAACCCCCGTTTTGCGAATGAAATTCGATTCTAACATGATTTAAGGGCACGTGCGAGATTCCGTCAAAATTGATGTTAATCGTGACCGAATGACCAAATTAGTTAAAAAAATCAACAAAATCGGGGATTAAATTTGTCTGAAATTTGTCTGCAGGGGTAACATTAGGGACCATTTCAGGTTTTCTCCGATACTTGTCATATTATGCAGTTTTTGGAATTTTCCTCACAGCTCGGTTTATTGCAGGAAAACAAGGAAAGGGCCCGAAAGGCAAGCGAGAAGAAAGTATACGAGCAGCTATACGACGCCATGGAGGCTCTGATACACATATGCAGAGACGGTTGTCGGAACATCGGGCCTCGGGACAAGCATCCTGGGGAAGACCGTAAAAGCCCGTGTAGGTACTTGGCTTGTAACGGGCTCGAAGCCCTCGTCAGACACTTTGCGGGATGTAAGACGAGGGCTTCGGGCGGTTGCGTCCACTGCAGGAGAATGTGGCAGATCTTGAAGCTCCATTCTTGGATCTGTGCAGATTCGAATAATTGCAACGTCCCCTTCTGCAGGTTGTTTTTTTTTTTTTTGTTGGCTGATAGGAAAGAGTTTCGCCGAGTCTTACAAAGGAACTTTTTTTTGTTCAGGAATTTCAGACAGAGGAGGAGGAGACGTTGCGCGGAGGACATGAGATGGAAGCTTTTGGTCCAAAAGATTGTGAGGTCTAAGAGTATTAGTGGGGGGCCTTTCTTTACTATAGAATCGGCCCTGTGCTGATATTGTAAATGATTCTTCAGTTGAAAGCTAGCAAAGCAATCATGGTTAGAGTCACTTAGTTCTTCGAGTGTGTAATGATTCTTTTAATCTGTAAATTTCTATCCTCGTAGGGCAGGAGAACTCAGAAACATCTTTTACTAGAATCTTTGGATCATCGAAGATCTTACGTCAAGTTATGTAACTAAATGACACAAGCTTAGAAGCGAATGTGAACCTCCAATTAAGTTTAAAGTTCTCATACTCAAATTGAGTTCACTTCGAATTAGGGATGGTAAACAGGTCGGGTTGGGTCATTTTCGGGTTCAACCCGTTCAATAAACGGGTTGAAAACTTCAACCCTGACCTGACCTGTAAACAAGTTGAAAAATCAAATTCAAACTCAAAACCCTAACCAAACCCGCCAACCCTTTTAAAATTAAAAAGAAAAAAGACAATAACAAATTTGACAGAATTATAAATCCAAAATAACAAAAAAACTGATGCAATTTTTTTCTAAAAACATCATGCGTGAGAGTGAATAGAGAATTAAAGTTAATCTTTTTATTTTAATTATATTAATAGTATTTTAATAATACATATTATTCGGGTTAAATGGGTTGATTTCGAATTGATTTCGGGTTGAAAATCTGAACCTTAACTTGACCCACTTAATAATTGAGTTGGGTTCGGGTTACCCATTTACGTAAATAGGTCAAAAAGACTAACCCGAACCTTCTATTTTCGGGTGCGGTTCGTGTCGGGTTGGCGGGACGGGTCGATTTTTAACAGCCCTACTTTGAATCGAATCTGAACCTCAATTCGGTTATCTGTAACAATCTCAACTTCTAAAGCAACTAATAATTCTTTCATGTACGTAAGTAGGACGAAGACAGCGTGGCCTTTTTGTTTGCGCAACGTTGATTTAAATAAATACAATTTTAATATTTAATGTAATTATTGGACTAATTTGTATGAATTCAAAATGATTGTCCTAAAATCCACTTAGGGGACATCGGGCCGTAAAATGGGTGCCCAAATTGGAGTTCTGTGCAACAGGCCCAATTCCGACCTTGGAAGACAACAAAAGTCAAGGACTTTGTCGAATTAATCAATGACCTTTACGGTAAAATATCATGTTTATGTTATAAATATTTAATTATAACGCATATAGTCTTTATTGTTACTAAGTAATATATTATATAACAATATATATGAGAGGATGTAAATGTGTGAATGCTTATATTACTCTCTTATGTACACCTTACAAAATGAACATACAAGCCTTTATATAGGCAAATTCATTCACAAAAAGACAATAGAGTATTGCTCATTGCATACGTCATATAACAATTAGACATGTCAAAATGGTGGGCCGGGCCGGGTTGGACCACCATCTGGCTGGCCTACAAAAATGGGGATCGGCCCGCCCCGCGGCGGGCCGCGGGCCAGGTTCGCCCTCCTAGAAAAATTATTAATTTTTGTTTATTTTTATTTATAATTTAATTTATTAATTAGTTTTAGTTAATTAAGGTATTTATTAATAAATTATTGATAAGCAACGCATTAATTATATATTTATAAATATATATGATAATTAATGACATCATTAACTACTAAATTAATATATTTTTAATATAATATGTAATATTATTATATATATTATTTATTGAAATTGGCGGGCTGGCCCGTTCAGGCAAGCCCCTTGGCAGGCCTAAATATCGCAGCCCAACCAGCCCTTATTGGGGGGCGGGGCCGGCCGGCCCGCGGGCCACGGGTCGAATTGATGGGTCTATTTACAATAATGGTTATGGCTAGGGGTCTAATTACAATAATGATTATGGCTAGGGGTGGTTCGGTATTCGGTTTTGATTTTTTATAACCGATTTTCGGTTTGGTTCGGTTTATAATAAAAATTATAATTAATATATTTACTATATGATTATTAATAATATATACATTAATATTTAGTAAAACAATTTATATTTATGATAATATATGTATAATAAAATAAAAATTAATATTATTATTTTTTTAATTTTTTTAATGAAATTCGGTATTTCGGTCGGTTACCCGAACTGAACCAGAAAAAGTTCAGTTTTACCGAAACCTCGGTTCGATATTCAGTTCATAAAATGTACGAACCGAAATTTCGGTTGTTCGGTTCGGTTTTTACCGAATGAATACCCCTAGTTATGGTCAGTGACGGATATAAGATCAGAAGGTTGGAGGGGCAACCCAACAGTGCCCAGCCCGAAGACTAGAGGGGCAGCCAGCCCACCAAGCCAAAGGCTCTTTTATTACTAAAAAACCAAAAAAAACCTTCATGGGAATCAAACCCGGGCTTATGTAAACATAAGAACTTATGTTCCTTCTGTCAACCACTAGCCAAAAACATCTTTGCACTAATATTTTTAGCTTATAGTACTAAAACATGGTTGGGCTAGTGTGTGTGCGTGGGGGGGGGGGGGGGGGGGGGTGGGGGGGGGGGGGGGGGGGGGCTGACCCCCATGCACCAACGTAGTTCCGTCTCTGGTTCTGACCTACATCGAACCATGCTCCGCACCATTGGTGAAGTAAAGAAGAACTATCTTCAACGGACATCCACTTTCATGTATATTCATAATACTCCCTCTTGGATGTCCATTTAGGAGTATGCCTCATTAAAACCTTAATAGGAAAAATCCAGTGGGATAAAAACCTAGTGAAGGAAAAAGAGTACATAATTCCTTCAGATACGCTTTCATATGTTGCCTCGTTAAAAACCTTACTAGGAAAACCCCATGGGAAAACCACAGCGAAGTTTGAAAGATCGCAACACGTATTTCTCCCCTTCATGATAACATCACTTCAAATCTTGAAGTCTTCGGCTCCGATTAAATACCAATTTTCTAAAAATTATTGGAGGAAGTGCTTTAAGTTACAAGATTTTCGTTAGATCGCACTTGTTGTCCATCACTATCACCATTTTTCTTAATGTAATATCTCAACTATTTACTTACCATTCTAACTCACTTTTGTAATGTAACATCGGGCACACGGGACGTTCGCCAACGAATCAGTAGTAACGCAAAAGATGAAGATGAAAGAATTTATAAATCAATCACATTATTGGAGAGAAGAACTCTTGCTGCACTGTGATGTCCAAAAACCTTACATAAGTGGACTTTATTCATTTATAGCCACTATGAACTGAGCCATCGAATAAGTTTTCTCATTAGCAATGATTACGTAAAGTTAGGCCCAAAAACAAAAAGGACCAATTTAAAATCCCAACGATTAAACTCTTAGTTTGTTGGCCTGATGCGAATTAGTGAAGCTGCATGTAATATAGCATATCCCGAACAAGACGAAAAAAATTTCCAATTCATCAATAATGGCCTTGCAATCAACTGCAAGCACTAACGATTCCACAAGACTGTTTTGCGAATGAACACGTGGCATGAAATGCTCAATTTCAATTCCAATATGCTGCACATTGAGGTGTCTTTATTGGATAAATGTGCACTTAATCGAATCAACAGAGTAAGAAATTTCACTGCCACGTTTCCGCATAGATAACAAACATACATGCGACCATATACTTGATGCATCGATTAATACCATTAAATATTTAAATGGTCCACATGATGGATGTATTGGCCACAACCATGTATTCAAACCACAAATACAACATATTCATTATTAGTTTCAATGGTGATGGCCGACTAGCTAACTTCCTTTGGCGAAAGCAGCGCATATGAATTTATTAGATTGAGAAATCTTCTGGTTCCTCACTAAATGCTCTCGTGAATTTTCAATTACTTTTGCATCATATTGAACCGGGATGACGCAACCGGTCATGCCAATCATTAATATTTTGTTATTAGTAAACTTCTGGTTTACTATAACATAGGGCTCAGTTGTTCAATGATATGTATATACAACACGGAGTCAAATAGATGTAATATCTCAACTATTTACTTACCATTCAAACTCACTTTTGTAATGTACCATCGGGCACACGGGACGTTCACCAACGAATCGGCAGTGACGCTGAGTCGTGCTCCCTCGCTCAGGAGCATGGCCAACACGGCACGGGGCGTACAGTTCGGTCGGATGCAAATTGTCAAATATATTTATTTTACCAAACTGACTTCTTTTAGTCAAAATAACCAAGATAATTGCCGCTTTCACTTTTCGTGATGTTCGACACTATATCCATATCATTATGTCGTCATATTAAATATTTATTTTGCCATCTTTATATTAAATGGATGAATAATAAAAATAAGTTCATTATGACCAACACTCTGAGCCTTAATAATTTTATAATTATTTTTTACTATAAAAACATTGCCACATTTGATTAATTATTAGTAGGTGCTACGAATCATGCATATAACATGCAAACAACATGACACATCAATACGTGTCATCATATTTGACATGCATTATGATAATAGCATTTGTAAATATTAAAGGTATATATCATTTGTAAATGTCATGTAAATAGCAATTATTCCTACGGTATTGTATTAAAATGCTGGATAAATTACACATTAATAACAAACATTATCAAGTATAAACGTATTAAATAATATGAGCATATAAAAAACTATTATGGATACAATAAATTGTTGGGTCAATATACTCAATACCGACACTATCAAAAACTAAGAACACTTTCGATTTAACGTGGTTCGGATTCCTTCAAGGATCCTACATCCACGATCAAGCTAAGAATCTTTATTGATCAAAGATCGATTTTACAGTGTACAGTGAGAAAACTGGAAATGAGCTCATGAACTCGATGATTAAACTGGCGCCAATTTTAAAATACATATAGCAGCCCTGTTAAGGGCCTAATTGCAAAAAACGCTGTTGCCAACTGCAGCTCTATAAGTAAAGTCCTTCTTCTTAGTGAAAACACGACTTTGGCTGCTACTACGTTTTTCAGCTTCAGCTTCGCTTAACTTCTTCAGCGCTTCAGCTTCGCTTAACTTCTTCAGCTTCACTCGTTCTTCATCAAGCAATGTCCCATTTTCTGCTGTGATTTTATGCTGATGTCTCAATACCCCCCGCAAGGTGGACGGTGTAAGTCGACAACGGACAGCTTGACAAGAAAGTTCTGCTTGAGGCCCCGTGAGAGGCTTGGTAAGTACATCAGCTAGCTGCTCATCTGTTCTAACTGGTAATAGTCTCACTGTTCCATTCGCAACATGGTGTCTTACAAAGTGACAGTCTATTTCAATATGTTTTGATCGCTCGTGGAATTTGGGATTTGTTGCTAGCTTCATTGCTGACTGATTGTCACAGAAAGCAACTGGGATCTGTTTGAGTTCCATCTTCAACTCTCTTAGCAATTGTTTAATCCATAACATCTCAGCCACGAGGGATCCTACCGCTCTGTATTCAGCTTCTGTGGACGATCTGGACACAGTTGCTTGTTTCTTGGCTTTCCAAGATACTAATGAGTCACCTAAGAAGGTGCAATAACCCGCGACTGAACGTCTGGTAACCTGACAAGTAGCCCAGTCCGCATCACTGAAACCCTTTAAAGCCATGTTCTGGTCTGATGAAAGAAGTAGTCCCTGTCCTGGCGAAGCTTTGATGTACCTTAGCAAGTGATGAACTGCCTTCATATGTCCAGTTCTAGGGGCGGAGATATATTGCCTCAGCTTATGTACCGCGAAGGAGATATCCGGCCGAGTGAATGTGAGATAGAGAAGGCGCCCGATCAATCTTCTGTATTTGAAAGGGTCGTCCATCAGATCTCCATCTGTTGTTGTGATTTCTCACCAGGATTGATCGGCGTTGTCAAAGGTTTTGCTCCCAGATAGCCAGAATCCTCTAACAGCTGCAGTGCATAGTTTCTCTGTGAGATATAGATCCCTGCCTTGCTGCGGGCTACCTCAATACCAAGGAAAAATCGAAGCTCACCTAGGTCTTTGATTTTGAAACATGCTTTCAGAAAGTTCTTAGCTTCTTGCAGCAGTTCCTCAGATGGTCCAGCTAGGATGATATCATCCACGTAAACCAATAAAATGACTATGTTCTGATCTTTCCCTTTGACAAACAGGGTGTGGTCCGACTGGGTTTGTTCAAATCCAAAGTCCCTAACAGCGTTGGTGAACTTTCTATTCCATTGCCTCGATGCCTGTTTCAGTCCATACAAAGCCTTGTGAAGTTTGCACACCATTCTTCCCATTCCTGATCTCTGTTTGCCCGGGTAGAATCCTTGTGGGAGTTCCATGTAGACTTCCTCGGCTAAATCCCCATTCAAGAACGCATTATTTACATCTAATTGTATGAGGTTCCACTTGAGCTTGGCAGCCAAGGTGAGGATGATCTTGATTGTACTAGGTTTAGCTACCGGCGCAAAAGTATCAACATAATCTACTCCTTCTCTTTGGTCATAACCCTTCGCCACTAATCTCGCTTTGTATTTGTCAACTTCTCCCACAGAATTGAGTTTAACCTTGTATACCCATCTGCTTCCAATCGCCTTTTTCCCTTCGGGTAGTGGCACCACTGACCATGTTTGATTGTCCTCCAAGGATGACTGGCTGGGAATCATTTGCAGCTGCAGCTGCTGGCTCTTCAATGTTCCCTGATGGATAGACTGGTTGAGGATTGTTTGCAGTGAACTGCTCATCAGCATTCCCTTGCTCACAATGTGTTTGTCCCACCTGTGTACTGGGAGTATTTTCCTGCTCCAAACCAGTGTGAGGGTCACAGGTTCTGGGAACAACAATTAAAGAGAAAGGGTCCTTTGCAGTATCTGCTGAATTCTGATTTCTGAGAGGAAAAACATCCTCTCTGAAGGTGACATCCCTTGAGATATGTCCTCTGTCTTTACATCCATGAGCTTGTACCCTTTGACTCCATTGGGATATCCTATGAAGATGCACTCCCTAGCCCGCGTATCAAACTTTCGTCTACCTGCTGTTAGTGTGGAAGAGTAGCATAGAGAACCAAACACTCGTAGCATGTGATAATCTATTGGCCGTTGGTAAAGTAAATCATATGGACTCTTACCCTTTAGCATGACAGAAGGAGTTCTATTAATGAGGAATGCAGATGTTAAAATGCATTCTGACCAGTACCTAATGTCTAAACCAGATTGAAAATACAAGGAGCGAGCTACGTTTAAAAGGTGTTGGTGCTTTCGCTCTACTACTGAGTTCTGCTGTGGAGTTTGAACACACGATAAATGGTGTATAATTCCCCTTTTCTGGAACAGCTCAGCCATGTTAAACTCCTTCCCATTATCAGACCTAAGCACCTTAACCTTTGTGTTGAAATGAGTATCTATATAGGCTAAAAAATATGGAATGATTACTTGCACTTCGGACTTGTGCCTTAGCATAAACAACCAAGTGTAACGTGTGTGATCATCTACAATTGTCATGAAATATCTGTGTCCTAAATGAGAGGGTTCATAGAAGGGCCCCCAAACATCACAATGGATTAAATCGAAAGGTGAACAAGCAATTTTATGGTCACTTGGAAATGGTAATTTTCTTTGTTTGGCAAGTGGACAGATTTTACAATATCCATTCACATCACTTGCCTTCTGCCCCAAAGTAGACTTAAGCATATCTAGGACCTTAATCGAGGGGTGACCCAACCTATTATGCCACACATCTACAGACAGTTTATTCAGAAAAATACTTCTACTCTCAGCTGAAACTGGAAAAACTGAATTAACTTGGATGACATACAGCCCCGCAACTTCCTTACCCCTGCCAATCATCTGTTGAGAATGATCCTGTATAGTAAAACCATTAGCTTCAAAGATAAAATGACAGTTTACATCCCTTGCTAATGCACTAACAGAGATCAAGTTGAAGTGGAATTGAGGGACCACCAAAACATTCTTCAAAGTGATGAACTGATTCACAATGAAGGATCCTGCTCTTGTGACTTTTATAATTGAGTTATCTGGTAGGATTACACTAGATTCTGCTATTTCATGTACATTATGCAAGATGGTTTCATTTCCACAAACATGTTGTGTTGCTCCTGAATCTATTAACCAATGAGTTTTACCTGTTACCCGAGGCAGATTAAATGAGAGACACATACCTCCTCCCTTCTCAGGCTGCCTCTTGGACTCCTCATTGAGGGATAACTGACTGACCACTGATTGATTCAGCAACTCCTTCAATCCTTGCAGCTGCAATGCTGTCATTTGAAGATGGACTGTCTCTTCACCAGCCCCACCAGGGACTGAATTGGCTCCCTTAGGCATCTGATCCACTGGGAAGTTGTTAGTTCTTGCATCTTTATGCTTCTGAAACTGCTTGAAACCTAGCGGAAAACCATGGACTTGATAGCATGTCTCGATTGTGTGTCCTTTCTTGTGACAGTGTGTACAAATTGGTTTTCCACCATCTCTTCTTTGCCCATAAAATCCCTTCTTGACAGGTTCTGCATCTCCCCTTGTCAGCATTGTCATTGAACTGGCCATATCTGCTGTTCCTACTGCGAGTGTAATCCCCATGGATCTCTGTTTTTCTTCTTGAGCTAACAGAGAGAAAACCTTGTTTATCTGAGGCAATGGATCCATGAGTAGGATTTGACCCCTTATCTGAGAGTAGCTGTCATTCAGCCCCATTAAGAAGGTCATGACATACTCCTCGTCGTAGTATGTCTTCATTCCATTTATCCCTCCACAAGTACATTTACAGGAAGGCCTATAGCTGGTGAGTTCATCCCACAACGTCTTAAGTTTTGTGAAGTAAACTGATCTGCTGTTTACACCCTGCGCTAAATTGACCAGTTCCCTTCTCAACTGAAAAATTCTCGGTCGATTACTTTGGCCATATCTTTCTTGTAGATCGACCCAAACCTCTCTCGCTGACGAACTGTAGATGATACTAGCTGAGATTTCTTTGGTAACTAAGTTCAAGATCCATGAGATTATCACATTATTGTTTCTTTTCCAGGCGCTTAGCTGATTCTTCGAGGTGATCTGATCTTGTGGATCTTCTACTGGCGGCAGTAAGTCCCCGTTAAAAAACCCTTCTTTGTTCCTTCCGATCAATGCTATCATCATAGCTCTACTCCAAGTCATATAGTTTTCCCCATTTAGCAGTTCATGAACGAGAATTTACCCCGAGGTGTCATTATTATTCAAGAAGTACGGGTCATTAATCAAGACCACAGACCCAACGTTGGAGGACGATGCCGTCGTCGCCATTGAAGGATTGTAAGCTCCAATTGATCAACACGAACTCGATTGCGTTGCGCTCCTTCCAAAACTCCAATCGATCACCGATTTATCACGTTGCGCAGCTTTCAAATTCACAGCGCTGTGCCTTGATCGTGCTCTAATACCATATCAAAAACTAAGAACACTTTCGAATTAATGTGGTTCGAATTCCTTCAAGGATCCTACATCCACGATCAAGCTAAGAATCTTTATTGATCAAAGATCGATTTTACAGTGTACAGTGAGAAAACTGGAAATGAGCTCATGAACTCGATGATTAAACTGCGCCAATTTTAAAAGACATATAGCAGCCCTGTTAAGGGCCTAATTGCAAAAAACGCTGTTGCCAACTGCAGCTCTATAAGTAAAGTCCTTCTTCTTAGTGAAAACACGACTTTGGCTGCTATTACGTTTTTCAGCTTCAGCTTCGCTTAACTTCTTCAGCGCTTCAGCTTCGCTTAACTTCTTTTGCTTCACTTGTTCTTCATCAAGCAATGTCCCATTTTCTGCTGTGATTTTATGCTGATGTCTCAATAGACACATACGTTCAATTAGGCTTCTCACAATGACTCGTCATAAAGAAAAAAATATTTCAACTCACGAGGTAACACAAGGTAACATGCTAATGGGTTAATACGTGTCACCAGCAAAGCAAGACACGTATATTCTATGTAATGGTAGATGTTTCGACAAGTGGATGTTATTGTTACCAATATAGTTATTAGTTATTATTTAATTTGTTATGTGTATGTGGTTGTAGACCATGACACACTTCATTTTGGTATTTTATTTTATATCTACATCTTGTCGCGATTGATAAAACCAACCACATGTATTTATTTCATCTCAACCAAGGTGTCGAATGAAGCATCTTATCACAACATGTATGAACCCACTCAATAATGTCAATTCACGGGCGGATCTACCTTGTGGCCCGGGTGGCACGGCTTCTGCGAAAGTTTTCGAAGTTTTTAGTGCTATATATGTATCATTTGTTTGCATGCATAAATTAATTTTATAATTCATGTTTATAACAAGAAGCATAGCGGTTAGAAAGCTTTCTTTTACTTGCAATGTCGTGGGTTCAATCCGCCCACATGACACCTTTGTGGTCTTTTTTGTTTTTACAACTTTTTATTCCGTTTAGTTCTTTTCTTTTCTTTTTTTTTTCTTTTTAGTTCTTTCACGCTTCCTATTCATTTTAGTTTTTTTTTATTATTTTATTGCTTATGAGTTGTTTTTAGTTATTTAAACACTTCTTAGTTATTTTCTTTTTTAATTATTTTTATTAATACACTAATATATATTCATTAATAAATATTTATTTATTTTCATTATTTTTTCTTCTTAAATACCTTTTTGGAGTGCTAAATGTAACAATTAAGTTGAAAAAATTCGGATAAAAATAATATACGGCGCCCCGGCTAAAAATTTCTGGATCCGCCTCTGGTAAAATTTCATCATCTTCATCACATGACGGTCGACGATTACGACGGCAAAGGATCATCATTTAGCAGACACTATGAGGTTTACTTGGAAGATGAAATTTGACGAACGACTAACGGTCTAATGAGTGGGAAGGAGCCTTGAGCACCCAAGGCTCCCTTGGGCTGTGGCTACAACATGAGAGGGTTGGTTTCAAGACAAGGTTGGTTTCAAGACAAGCAGAGCTTAAGTCTCAATCAAAAGGTACTTAAAATAAAATACATTAAGCAGATGAATTATTCAAAATTTCTTCAGTCAAAGCGTTGATGAAGAAACGCAAGGATGAGTTTTTGAAATGAGATCAACCACAATCACACCAAGTATCATCAAGGGATCGTTAGTCATCAACTTAGAGGATCGAAGCATACGTACTTTTTTAAGGTAATTTTCATCGTATCATGTATCGAATCTCGAAACGCTCTGATATATAATGATAAATCAGAAGGATATTGGTCACCGTAGTCATATCTCGATTTTATAATCGAGTTGCTAATGTTGAAGGAACAAGAAGAAAAGAAGCAGAAGACATGGAATGCAACTCGTTATGCTTCCACAAGCCCAAGAAATTGAAAATAAAAAAGGAGTATAAAAGCGCGGGCTGATAAAAGTGAAAGAAGAAAATAAGCGTTTTGTCCAACTTATAAAGTCGCCCACAACAACGACGATTACTCAACTGAAGAGGAAAATGGATTTTCAATTTCTTGAACCTGAGGAAGCAGAACGAGTTGCATTCCATGTCTTCTTAATACAATAGGAAAGTTGTATATATAGTAAGTGTATCATTTTTGAATTGGTGGACGTGGTCGCTCTACTGCTTATGTACCCCGGGGAGGTGGGGCCAATGGTTCGGTGCAGGCGGCGATAGCAAATACCACCATTTCTCCAACGGTAGAGCAGACTAGTGCGCTTACGGGGCTGAATAGCGGGTGTCCCAGTTCAATTGCCAAATAGGCAACGTACTTCTGCTACTAAAGTGGGCACTGTCGTTCTCAGTGGCAAAGTAACGCTGCACGACGTTCTCTATGTACCCAGCTTGAAGTGCGATCTGATATCTGTCTCTCAGTTGTTGGATCTTGGAAAGGCAACGTATGTATATGAGAGCTTCAATGATGTATCTATAACGTACTTCCTCCTTTTTTTCCTCCTTATTCTTATCACATTGGCTCTTTATATAGAGGTTTATTCATCTCAAATTCTCGTCATCCTTCTTGAGCCTTGCAAAGATATGAGGTATCTCATTTTCAAAGATTTGTGCAGCCACAATATCTCTTGAGCAGCCCTTGCTTTTAATGGTATTGTCCTATGCAGAAATTTCATTCCAAGCGTGGGTTTTTCCATCTCAGTTGGTCATACGTTCGTTCTTGAGAAGATAAGGTAAGTAAGGGTCGTTTTCCTCATGTACTTGACTTTTAACACAGCCACGGGATGTTCACGGCCTCTTCTATTCATCTTCACGGCCGTGACCACATAAAACCTGAAGAAAACAACGTCTCTTCCCGTGTCCATGGCTTAGGTAGCCACCATTCACGGCCGTGAGGATTTCGGGGCTTAAAATGGCTTTCTGCCCTCATTCACGGCCTCTTGCACCTACATTCACGGCCATGAAGCACCCCTCACGGCCTGGTTGGTCACGGTTCACGGCCGTGACTCAATCGGGCTAGAAAATGGCTCTCTGGTGCTGTTCACGGCCTCGTGCAAGGTCTTCACGGCCGTGACTCCTTCTCCTGCAAAATAGCAGCACGTTCAAAAATTCATATCTCCCAATCTAGACATCGGATTGAAAATTCCTTTGGTCAGAATCAAGATTAACTAGTCCTCTATCTATGGTTAAAGTTTCACGTCCATCGGACATCGTTTACCGTGTGATCATTGAGAAATAGGAAACTGTCGCAAAACTGCCGTAAAACGTTTTATTTTGTTGTGAAACCATATTATAGCACAAAATTAATCAAAACGGCTTCACTTATCATGCAAACGACTTAAATGTAACATATATAAACGTAAGAAAATACGTTTATTAAATTTCCCTACACTTAAACGTTTGCTTGTCCTCAAGCAAATAAATGCAAATGGCATATAAAAGTATAAAATCATGCAACGTATCAATTAAGAATGAAATCACGTAGGAGATAATGCAAGTAAAGTCGGGAAGCATATTCAAAATCAACAACTAACCACACGACTTCCTTAGAAATACCTATCAAGATCCGTACCTCACAAAGATTCACTCAAATCACTAAGTGTATAGGTTAAGATGTCGGTGATATCTCTCGGGTCATGCACTAATCTAATCCCTACCATAAGCTTGCAAATGATTCGTAAATCTACCATTTTCAATGTTCAAACGTGCATCGGAAGGTATTTACCGGGTTATAATATGGTTAAGATATGTAAGATATGCAAGGAATAAGCGTATATGAGCTGTAGTTGTGTCGGAATCATGCCATCATCTCGAATGCGCCAAATCCGTCGTTCTTGTTTTTTTTTCACCAAGCCCTTCTTCTTTCGACTTCTCGATCTAGGAAATAGGTAAAATGGTTTCGAGAGTGAAAGATTATCGGAGGAAGGGTTCTTAGTCATATATCTTTTTTTTCTCCCCCTTTTTTTTCTTTCTTTTCTTTTTTTTTGGGCATAAGCTCGGAAATTAAGTACGGGTTGCGCTTCTTAAGTACGACATTCAACCTCCACTTCTACTATCGCTCCAATGGGTTTATGTATGAAGGCTTAATCAGGGTCGGCAATTTATAATCTGGTTTTTACAAATAAAAGGCTCAGGCTCAAAGTGGCTAACTACGGGGGCCAATCATGGTTGGATACTTTGGCTATGGACTGAATTCCTAATGCCTTCCTCATTTTCACGCAATCACACGTCAAGTAGTTTCGAAACGCAATACACAAGCAAGTTCTGAAGAGAAATAAACTAAGCATGATTCACACAATCAAAGAAATGAGCGAAAAGCTCGTAGGCTCAAAAATCTCACAAAAATAAGGTTATGTGTACGAATCCATCAGGTATCGCCAAGTTCATCTATGTAAGAAAGAAGTCGACTCGCATATGTATCCTAATTACTCACAAGATTTCTAACATGAAATCACCCTTTGATTGAAAGAAACATGATTTTCGAAAAAGTTTATGCCAATTTTCGAAAAAATATATACCAAAAATCAAGTCATGCACATATAAGATGTTGCATCAATTTCGCAGAAATTCCCTCCCGACACTTAAGATTTACGTTGCCCTCAACGCAATATGTAACACAAGGAAGAGGAAATAAATAGATAAGCAAACTTTCCTGAATAGTCCGGTGTGCATGCTTTGTACGACTCCTCCCCACACTTGAGATTTTGAGTTCCCTGCGATCATCGAAAAACAAAATCATAAAAAACTAAAAATGCACATAGAAATAAAAGAAAAACATAGGATAGGCATGGGGTGCCTCCCAAGTAGCGCTTTCTTTAATGTCTTTTAGCTAGACATAGTTCGGCGGATTTTAGCGTTTTGTGGTGTTGAGGAGGTGAATCGTTTCCTTCCCGAGTGCCTCAATGTCACCGCCATAGTAATGCTTGAGACGCTGCCAGTTCACCTTGAAGGTCCCTTTTTCTGGGTGTGTGATCTCGACCGTCACGTAGGAAAATACTCGGGTCACCGTGAATGGGCCAGACCACCTCGACTTTAGCTTGCCCGAGAATAATCGCAGCCGCGAATTATACAGCAGGACCAGGTCGCCTTTTTGGAATTCTCGCTTCATGATCTTCCGATCATGATATTGCTTCGTACGCTCCATGTAGCTGCGGGTATTCTCGTATGCCATTTGTCTCCACTCGTCGAGCTCGTTGACCTGCAACATTCGCTTTTCGCCTGCAAGATTCAAATCAAAGTTAAGTTTCTTTAGAGCCCAATATGCTTTGTGTTCTAGCTCGACGGGTAAATGACAAGATTTCCCGTAAACAAGTCTATATGGCGTGGATCCGATAGGCGTTTTGTAGGCAGTCCGGTACGCCCATAAAGCATCGTTCAGTTTGCTTGGCCAATCTCGCCTATGGTGCTCCACGGTCTTTTCGAGTATACTCTTTAGCTCCCTGTTTACGGCTTCTGCTTGGCCGCTCGCTTGAGGATGGTATGCTGTGGTAACACTATGTTTTACGCCGTATTTTTCGAGCGTCCTTGCAAAATGAGTGTTACAGAAATGCGTACCTTTATCGCTAATTATGCAACGAGGTGAGCCAAATCGAGAAAATAATGTTTTCAAAAATTTAACGACTACCCTAGCATCATTAGTAGGTAGCGCTTGTGCTTCTACCCATTTAGTAACATAATCAACCGCAACTAGGATATATCGATTCTTGAAAGAGGTAGGAAACGGACCCATAAAATCAGTGCCCCATACGTCAAATATTTCACACACAAGAATAAAATTCTGAGGCATTTCATTTCGCTTATAAATATTACCTGTCCGTTGGCACCTATCACATTCCTCTACGTATTTTTTAGCGTCTTTGAAAATCGTAGGCCAATAAAAACCACATTCGAGTACCTTTTGTGCAGTTCGATTACCTCCGTAATGTCCTCCACATGGCCCCGAATGACAATGGCTCAAGATTTAAACCGTCTCGGGAAAAGACACGCATCACCGGATTATCTTGTCCGCGCTAAACAAATACGGATCATCCCAAAAATAATACTTCAAGTCTGAGAAGAATTTCTTCCTCTGGTGACTTGTGTATCCCTTTGGCATGATCCTAGCGACAAGATAATTAGCAAAATCGGCATACCATGGGGTTTCATCGAATACCTCACGTATAGCATATAGTTGCTCATCGAGAAAGTGGTCTCGGATTATTTCCTCATTGGTAGCCTCGTGGGTTGCATCTTCAGTCTTGGCAAGTGATCAGCTGCACAATTCTCGGTACCTTTCTGGTCACGGAATTCCACGTCAAATTCTTGGAGTAACAGAATCCATCGGATAAGCCTCGATTTTGCATCCGGTTTCGCAAAAAGGTGTATGAGGGCTGAATGATCCGTGTATATGATGACTTTCGAGAGAACTAGATATGGACGGAATTTATCGACGGCGAACACGACTGCGAGCAACTCCTTCTCCGTGGTAGTGTAATTCTCATGGGCCTCGTTTAGAGTTTTGCTTGTATAGTGTATCGTCTGAAAATGTTTTTCCCGTCGCTGTCCTAAAACTGCATCTACTGCAAAATCACTCGCATCGTACATTAGTTCGAACGGTAGGCTCCAATCGGGAGCTACCATAACAGGAGCATTAATTAGCTTATCCTTAAGTATGTTAAATGCATTCAGGCATTCTGGTGTAAATTCGTAAGGTACGTCTTTCTCAAGCAAGCGCGTTAAAGGTCTAGCAATTTTAGAAAAATCCTTGATAAATCTACGATAAAAACTTGCATGTCCTAGGAAACTTCTAATTGCCCTTATCGATGAAGGTGGAGGTAATCGTTCTATGGTTTCTATTTTAGCTCTATCTACCTCGATACCTTTCGAAGTTATCTTATGACCTAAAACAATACCATCTCTTACCATAAAATGACATTTCTCCCAATTTAGCACAAGGTTTGTTTCCTCGCATCGCTGAAGTACTTTCTTTAAATTAAATAAGCATGCCTCGAACGAGTCACCAAAAATCGAAAAATCATCCATGAACACCTATTAGTTTATTGAAGATAGCCATCATGCAACGTTGGAAGGTGGCCGGAGCATTGCAAAGTCCAAAAGGCATCCGTCGGTAGGCGAATGTACCAAACGGGCACGTGAACGTCGTCTTCCCTTGATCCTCGGGTGCAATGGGAATCTGCAAATAACCTGAAATTCCATCGAGAAAACAATAAAATTCATGACCAGACAACCGTTCAAGCATTTGATCAATTAAAGGAAGAGGAAAGTGGTCTTTTCGCGTCGCGTCATTTAATTTGCGGTAGTCAATGCAAACGCGCCATCCCGTGACAGTCCTCGTCGGAATGAGTTCATTTTTCTCGTTGGGCACAACTGTCATTCCTCCTTTTTCGGCACTACCTGAACTGGACTCACCCATGCACTGTCCGAAATTGGGTAAATCACTCCCGCGTCGAGCAGTTTAATTACCTCGGCCTTAACTACCTCCTTCATGTTGGTGTTCAGACGCCTCTGGTGTTGTATCACCGGTTTGAAGTCGTCCTCCATTAGAATTTTATGCATGCAGAAGGTCGGGCTAATTCCTCGGATGTCTGATATCTTCCATGCAAGTGCCCTCTTGTGCTCCCGTAGTGTATCTAAGAGCATGAGTCTCTGCTCCTTCTCCAGATTTGACGCGATGATTACGGGAAGCTTTGCACCTTCCTCGAGGAAAGCGTATTCCATGTGATCGAGCAATTGCTTGAGCTCGAGCGTTGGTGGTTCCTCGACCGAGATCTTCTCACGATTTTCTTCGCTGCTCTTTTGCACCTCGATCGTTGGTTCCTCATTGACATTCTCATCTACATCTGCTTGGGCAACGATGAGGGGTAGGTCATCGTTTGGCTCTTCCTTATGGAGTTCCTCGTTTTCCTCGATTTCTTGCTTTGAGCTGAATGAATCGGGCTGCGAAAGTCCCTGCAATGACAAAAATTCATTCCATGCATCGATATAAAAGCACTTATCATCTAACTTCTCGGCATTATTCATGGACTCGACCATATCAAATGTCACTTTCTCACTATCTATGGTTAATGTCAATGTTCCGTTACGAACATCGACCATGGTTCCTCCTGTAGCGAGGAAGGGTCTTCCTAAGATTAGAGGAATATTTTCATCTTCCTCCATGTCGAGAATTACGAAATCTGCAGGAATGATAAATTTATCAACTTTAACAAGAACGTCATCGATAATACCCCTAGGATATTTAACAGATCTATCAGCTAATTGTATACTCATCCTAGTAGGTTTTGGTTCTCCTAAGCCGAGTTTCTTGAACATCGAATAAGGCATTAAATTTATACTAGCACCTAAGTCAGCCAATGCCTTATGTACAACAAGATCGCCTATTAAACAATGTATAGTGAAACTCCCTGGGTCTTTTAATTTTTTCGGGATTTTGCTTTGTAAGATGGCGAAGCACTCCCCTCGTAGTTCGACTGTGGACACATCTTCGAGCTTGCGTTTGTTCGTGATAAGGTCCTTCAAGAATTTTGTCCAACGAGGCATCTGCGCAAGGGCTTCAACAAGTGGTAAATTAATGTGTAATTGTTTAAAAATTGCAAGGAATTTACCAAACTGATCGTCAACGATGTCCCTTTTAAGCCTCACTGGGTATGGAATTTTTGGTTGGTATGCCTTGACAGGTGGCTTAGGTACGGTCTCTTCTTCTTTGTCGGCCTCGATGTTTGCATCGTGGGCTCAACATTCTTCTTCTTTTTCAATTTCTGCACTTCCTCGAGCTCTCTCCCATTACGAAGCGTCACCGCCTTGACATGGTGGTCCTTTGGGTTGGTCTCGGTGTAGCTCGTCAACGAACCGGGAGGACGTTGTTGGATTGATTCTGCAATCTGCCCAACTTGTCTCTCCAAGGCTCGTAGGGAAGATTCGGTGTTTTGCAACCGTGCCTCTTGATTGTCCAAGCGAGAGTCGAGCTTTCCCATTAGCTTCTCGAGCATCCCCTATAGCTTATTACCGTGACCTCAGGGGCAACTTCGGAATTTCCACCGTGGTATCCATGTGACCTTTGATTTTGAAATCCCGGTGGAGCTTGTTGTTGATTCCCATAGGCCAGGTTCGGATGAGCTCGATTTGGAACGAAGTTTCGCTGACCTTGGTAATTCCCCATGTAATCGACTTGCTCAGTCGTAATAGCAGCTGGGCAGTGAGCTGCGTCGTGGCTTCCTCCGCATGTAGCGCATGGCGGAATATACGTCGGATATGAATGAGAAGGCGCACCGACTACAGGGGTCATTGGGGCAGTTTGTAACTGGACTGCGTTAACGGCCGGCTTCGTTGCTAGCTTAGGCATGAGTGCGTTCATCAAGGTTTGCATTTGAAGATTAGTTGTGGACATTTGTTGTTGTAGAGCATCGAACTTGGCGTTCATCGCAGTGGTGTTGTCGACATCGTACATCCCTGGAGGTTTACCTCGATTGCTTGAACTCCCTCGTCGGAAACTATTTGCACTATAGTCTTCGATAAGATTCCAGCCCTCTGTAGCACTGAGATTACATAGGCCTCCGTTGCATGCTCCGTCTAGTAATTGCACGGTATGGTCGTTTAAAGGTTCATGGAACCGCTGAATTTGCTCGCTCTTCGTCATCCCGTGTTGAGGGAATCGGTTCAAAAATGCTTTGAATCTAGCCCATACGTCATATAGATTTTCGCCTTCCTTCTGCTTAAATGCTGAGGTCCATCTTTAGTTTGAGAGCCTTGGAAGGTGGAAAGAAGTAATTGATAAAGGTGGCATGCATCTGGTCCCAAGTGGTGATAGATCGTTCGGGAAGTAGGTTGAACCACTCCTTGGCATTGCCCCGCAGAGAGAAAGGAAACAGGTAGAGTCGAATGGCATCTGAACTTACACCTTGTACCCACGTTGCATCGGTTACGGATAGAAAGTCTCGGATGTGGCGATAAGCATCTTCCTCGGAGAGTCCATCGTATTGAGCCGTCGCCTGCAGCATTTGGAGCCAATGATGTTTGAGCTCAAAATTATTCGGTACCTGAGGAAGTACTATTGCCGAGCTAATTGTTCCCACGGCGTTGTTTCTCCAGAGTTCTCTCATTGGTGGTTCTTGCAATGCTAATGGCATTCCATCGTTATTTGGAGTCGCCATTTCGTCTTGCCTTGCGTTTTCTCGCACGTTGCGTCGAAAAGTCCTTTCGATCTCCGGGTCTCCTTCCACTAATGGTAGCGTAGGGTTCCTTCGGGTCCACTAAACAAAGATTTTGTTACTTAATAATAAATAGCTAGAATAATAAACTACGGTTTCTCTAATATCGATAGTTCCCCGGCAACGGCGCCAAAAACTTGATCGAGCGGATCGGTAATAAAATAAGACGAACACTAACGAAATATCCTACGCTCAACAGGCAAGTGTACCTATCGAAGTAGCATAGACGTAGCAAGTATTCGAGTATCGAATCCCAAAAGAACTATGTACCTTAGAAAAACGTTTGCTTAAATATCCTAGTACGAACGTTTGATTGTTGAAACGATAAATAACGATACTTAAAAAATACAACTTAATAAAGTAGCACGGAGAAGAAAACCCTTATGTAAACAGACGTATTTGAGACTTCGAATCCCCCTAGCTCGACCAACACATATATCAAGTACACGTAAGCAACACTATCATTAGACCGTGAAGATTCCTACAGCATGCGTACGAATTCATACGTCCGAAACTGCGCCTTATCATACAATACTCGGAACCAACTAATCAACTAATTAAATAGCCGGAACTTAACCGAAGATTGCATTAAAAATACGGTGAATCCCACTATTAGATTTGACTCTAAACCGGCGGGGTAGTTCAACCTATCTCTAGCGATGAGTTTATTCCGCTCGTTTACGAGTGGTTTAATCGTTCGCCCCTCTCTCGAGCGTAGCGTACGATTTCTCGGACTACGTTAACTTAAACACATAGACATGATCAAGCTAACTAGATGATTTTAATCACATAGACATAATCAAAATCATATGCTTCATAAACGAGTCGTAACAATAGTAATACATCAAATACACGTAAACACACGATCGATCGCGCTAGGGTTCATCTCATCTCAAATACAATAGATTTAGCTACTCATTATCATCACAACAAAGCACGTAGTTAACATCGAATACAACATAAATACTTCCCTGAATTCAACTTCGAGGTTAATCCACGTTCTTGGTTGAGGACTTTTATCGAGCACGTAATAAGCGACTAAGTGTTCTTGGATCTTGGAAAGGCAACGTATGTATATGAGAGCTTCAATGATGTATCTACAACATACCTTCCTCCTTTTTTTCCTCCTTATTCTCATCACATTGGCTCTTTATATAGAGGTTTATTCATCTCAAATTCTCGTCATCCTTCTTGAGCCTTGCAAAGATATGAGGTATCTCATTTTCAAAGACTTGTGCAGCCACAATATCTCTTGAGCAGCCCTTGCTTTTAATGGTATTGTCCTATGCAGAAATTTCATTCCAAGCGTAGGTTTTTCCATCTCAGTTGGTCATACGTTCGTTCTTGAGAAGATAAGGTAAGTAAGGGTCGTTTTCCTCATGTACTTGACTTTTAACACAGCCACTGGATGTTCACGGCCTCTTCTTTTCATCTTCACGGCCGTGACCACATAAAACCTGAACAAAACAACGTCTCTGCCCGTGTTCACGGCTTAGGTAGCCACCATTCACGGCCATGAGGATTTCGGGGCTTAAAAAATGGCTTTCTGCCCTTATTCACGGCCTCTTGCACCTACATTCACGGCCATGAAGCACCCCTCACGGCCTGGTTGGTCAAGGTTCACGGTCGTGACTCAATCGGGCTAGAAAATGGCTCTCTATTGCTGTTCACGGCCTCGTGCAAGGTCTTCACGGCCGTGACTCCTTCTTCTGCAAAACAGCAGCACGTTCAAAAATTCATATCTCTCAATCTAGATATCGGATTGGAAATCCCTTTGGTCAGTATCAAGATTAACGAGTCCTCTAGCAATGGTTAAAATTTCCCTGTGATCATTGAGAAATAAAAACTGTCGCAAAACTGCCGTAAAACGTTTTATTTTGTTGTGAAACCATATTATTGCACAAAATTAATCAAAACGGCTTCACTTATCATGCAAACGACTTCCAAAAGGTTGTGAGGTCTAAGAGTATTAGTGGGGGGCCTTTCTTTACTATAGAATCGGCCCTGTGCTGAGATTGTAAATGATTCTTCAGTTGAAAGCTAGCAAAGCAATCATGGTTAGAGTCACTTAGTTCTTCGAGTGTGTAATGATTCTTTTAATCTGTAAATTTCTATCCTCGTAGGGCAGGAGAACTCAGAAACATCTTTTACTAGAATCTTTGGATCATCGAAGATCTTACGTCAAGTTATGTAACTAAATGACACAAGCTTAGAAGCGAATGTGAACCTCCAATTAAGTTTAAAGTTCTCAAACTCAAATTGAGTTCACTTTGAATTAGGGATGGTAAACAGGTCGGGTTGGGTCATCTTCGGGTTCAACCCGTTCAATAAACGGGTTGAAAACTTCAACCCTGACCTGACCTGTTTATTTAAACAAGTTGAAAAATCAAATCCAAACTAAAAACCCAAACCAAACCCGCCAACCCTTTTAAAATTAAAAAGAAAAAAGACAATAACAAATTTGACAGAATTATAAATCCAAAAAAAAAAAAAAGAACTGATGCAATTTGTTTTCTAAAAACATCATGCGTGAGAGTGAATAGAGAATTAAGGTTAGTCCTTTTACTTTAATTATATTAATAGTATTTTAATAATACATATTATTCGGGTTAAATGGGTTGATTTCGAATTGATTTCGGGTTGAAAATCTGAACCCTAACCTGAGCCACTTAATAATTGAGTTGGGTTCGGGTTACCCATTTACGTAAATATGTCAAAAAGACTAACCCGAACCTGCTATTTTCGGGTGCAGTTCGTGTCGGGTTGGCGGGATGGGTCGATTTTTAATAGCCCTACTTTGAATCGAATCTGAACCTCAATTCGGTTATCTGTAACAATCTCAACTTCTAAAGCAACTAATAATTATTTCATGTACGTAAGTAGGACGAAGACAGCGTGGCCTTTTTTTTTGCCCAACGTTGATTTAAATAAATACAATTTTAATATTTAATGTAATTATTGGACTAATTTGTATGAATTCAAAATGATTGTCCTAAAATCCACTTAGGGGACATCGGACCGTAAAATGGGTGCCCAAATTGGAGTTCCGTGCAACAGGCCCAATTCCGACCTTGGAAGACAACAAAAGTCAAGGACTTTGTCGAATTAATCAATGACCTTTACGGTAAAATATCATGTTTATGTTATAAATATTTAATTATAACGCATATAATCTTTATTATTACTGATATATTATATAACAAGATATATGAGAGGATGTAAATGTGTGAATGCTTATATTACTCTCTTATGTACGCCTTACAAAATGAACATACAAGCCTTTATATAGGCAAATTCATTCACAAAAAGACAATAGAGTATTGCTCATTGCATACGTCATATAACAATTAGACATGTCAAAATGGTGGGCCGGGCCGGGTTGGACCACTATCTGGCTGGCCTACAAAAATGGGGATCGGCCCGCCCCGCGGCGGGCCGCGGGCCAGGTACGCCCTCCTTGAAAAATTATTAATTTTTGTTTATTTTTATTTATAATTTAATTTATTAATTTGTTTTAGTTAATTAAGGTATTTATTAATAAATTATTGATAAGCAACGCATTAATTATGTATTTATAAATATATATGATAATTAATGACATCACTAACTATTAAATTAATATATTTTTAATATAATATGTGATTATTATATATATTATTTATTGAAATTGGCGGGCTGGCCCGTTCAGGCAAGCCCCTTGGCAGGCCTAAAATATCGCAGCCCAACCAGCCCTTATTGGGGGCGGGGCGGGCCGGCCCGCGGGCCACCGGCCGAATTGATGGGTCTATTTACAATAATGGTTATGGCTAGGGGTCTAATTACAATAATGATTATGGCTAGGGGTGGTTCGGAATTCGGTTTTGATTTTTTATAACCGATTTTCGGTTTGGTTCGGTTTATAAATAAAATTATAATTAATATATTTACTATATGATTTATTAATAATATATACATTAATATTTAATAAAACAATTTATATTTATGATAATATATGTATAATAAAATAAAAATTAATATTATTATTATTTTTTTTAATTTTTTTTAATGAAATTCGGTATTTCGGTCGGTTACCCGAACTGAACCGGAAAAAGTTCGGTTTTACCGAAACCTCGGTTCGATATTCAGTTCATAAAATGTACGAACCGAAATTTCGGTTGTTCGGTTCGGTTTTTACCGAATGAACACCCTAGTTATGGTCAGTGACGGATATAAGATCAGAAGGTTGGAGGGGCAACCCAACAGTGCCCAGCCCGAAGACTAGAGGGGCAGCCAGCCCACCAAGCCAAAGGCTCTTTTATTACTAAAAATACAAAAAAAAAACCTTCATGGGAATCGAACCCGGGCTTATGTAAACATAAGAACTTATGTTCCTTCTGTCAACCACTAGCCAAAAACATCTTTGCACTAATATTTTTAGCTTATAGTACTAAAACATTGTTGGGCTAGTGTGTGTGTGTGTGTAGGGGGGGGGGGGGGGGGGGGGGGGGGGCTGACCCCCATGCACCAACGTTGTTCCGTCCCTGGTTCTGACCTACATCGAACCATGCTCCGCACCATTGGTGAAGTAAAGAAGAACTATCTTCAACGGACATCCACTTTCATGTATATTCATAGTACTCCCTCTTGGATGTCCATTTAGGAGTATGCCTCATTAAAACCTTAATAGGAAAAATCCAGTGGGACAAAAACCTAGTGAAGGAAAAAGAGTAAATACGCTTTCATATGTTGCCTCGTTAAAAACCTTACTAGGAAAACCCCATGGGAAAACCACAGCGAAGGTTAAAAGAGCGCAACACGTATTTCTCCCCTTGATGATAACATCACTTCAAATCTTGAAGTCTTCGGCTCCGATTAAATACCAATTTTCTAAAAATTATTGGAGGAAGTGCTTTAAGTTACAAGATTTTCGTTAGATCGCACTTGTTGTCCATCAATCACCATTTTTCTTAATGTAATATCTCAACTATTTACTTACCATTCTAACTCACTTTTGTAATGTAACATCAGGCACACGGGACGTTCGCCAACGAATCAGTAGTGACGCAAAAAAATGAAGATGAAAGAATATATAAATCAATCACATTATTGGAGAGAAGAACTCTTGCTGCACTGTGATGTCCAAAAACCTTACATAAGTGGGCTTTATTCATTTATAGCCACTATGAACTGAGCCATCGAATAAGTTTTCTCATTAGCAATGATTACGTAAAGTTAGGCCCAAAAACAAAAAGGACCAATTTAAAATCCCAACGATTAAACTCTTAGTTTGTTGGCCCGATGCGAATTAGTGAAGCTGCATGTAATATAACATATCCCGAACAAGACGAATAAAATTTCCAATTCATCAATAATGGCCTTGCAATCAACTGCAAGCACTAACGATTCCACAAGACTGTTTTGCGAATGAACACGTGGCATGAAATGCTCAATTTCAATTCCAATATGCTGCACATTGAGGTGTCTTTATTGGATAAATGTGCACTTAATCGAATCAACAGAGTAAGAAATTACACTGCCACGTTTCCCCATAGATAACAAACATACATGCGACCATATACTTGATGCATCGATTAATACCATTAAATATTATAATGGTCCACATGATGGATGTATTGGCCACAACCATGTATTCAAACCACAAATACAACATATTCATTATTAATTTCAATGGTGATGGCCGACTAGCTAACTTCCTTTGGAGCAAGCAGCGCATATGAATTCATTAGATTGAGAAATCTTCTGGTTCCTCATTAAATGCTCTCGTGAATTTTCAATTACTTTTGCATCATAATTGAACCGGGATGACGCAACCGGTCATGCCAATCATTAACATTTTGTTATTAGTAAACTTCTGGTTTACTATAACATAGGGCTCAGTTGTTCAATGATATGTATATACAACACGGAGTCAAATAGATGTAATATCTCAACTATTTACTTACTATTCAAACTCACTTTTGTAATGTACCATCGGGCACACGGGACGTTCACCAACGAATCGGCAGTGACGCTGAGTCGTGCTCCCTCGCTCAGGAGCATGGCCAACACGGCACGGGGCGTACAGTTCGGTCGGATGCAAATTGTCAAATATATTTATTTTACCAACACTGACTTCTTTTAGTCAAATAACCAAGATAATTGCCGCTTTCACTTTTCGTGATATTCGACACTATATCCATATCATTATGTCGTCATATTAAATATTTATTTTGCCGTCTTTATATTAAATGGATGAATAATAAAAATAAGTTCATTATGACCAACACTCTGAGCCTTAATAATTTTATAATTATTTTTTACTATAAAAACATTGCCACGTTTGATTAATTATTATTAGGTGCTACGAATCATTCATATAACATGCAAACAACATGACACATCAATACGTGTCATCATATTTGACATGCATTATGATAATACCATTTGTAAATATTAAAGGTATATATCATTTGTAAATGTCATGTAAATAGCAATTATTCCTACGGTATTGTATTAAAATGCTGGATAAGTTACACATTAATAACAAACATTATCAAGTATAAACGGATTAAATAATATGAGCATATAAAAAAGTATTATGGATACAATAAATTGTTGGGTCAATATACTCAATACCGACACTATCAAAAACTAAGAACACTTTCGATTTAACGTGGTTCGGATTCCTTCAAGGATCCTACATCCACGATCAAGCTAAGAATCTTTAGATCAAAGATCGATTTTACAGTGTACAGTGAGAAAACTGGAAATGAGCTCGTGAACTCGATGATTAAACTGGCGCCAATTTTAAAATGCATATAGCAGCCCTGTTAAGGGCCTAATTGCAAAAAACGCTGTTGCCAACTGCAGCTCTATAAGTAAAGTCCTTCTTCTTAGTGAAAACACGACTTTGGATGCTATTACGTTTTTCAGCTTCAGCTTCGCTTAACTTCTTCAGCGCTTCAGCTTCGCTTAACTTCTTCAGCTTCACTCGTTCTTCATCAAGCAATGTCCCATTTTCTGCTGTGATTTTATGCTGATGTCTCAATACACCCCCCCCCCCCCGCAAGGTGGACGGTGTAAGTCGACAACGGACAGCTTGACAAGAAACTTCTGCAGTTGAGGCCCCGTGAGAGGCTTGGTAAGTACATCAGCTAGCTGCTCATCTGTTCTAACTGGTAATAGTCTCACTGTTCCATTCGCAACATGGTGTCTTACAAAGTGACAGTCTATTTCAATATGTTTTGATCGCTCGTGGAATTTGGGATTTGTTGCTAGCTTCATTGCTGACTGATTGTCACAGAAAGCAACTGGGATCTGTTTGAGTTCAATCTTCAACTCTCTTAGCAATTGTTTAATCCATAACATCTCAGCCACGAGGGATCCTAGTGCTCTATATTCAGCTTCTGTGGACGATCTGGACACAGTTGCTTGTTTCTTGGCTTTCCGAGTTACTAATGAGTCACCTAAGAAGGTGCAATAACCCGTGACTGAACGTCTGGGATCCTGACAAGTAGCCCAGTCCGCATCACTGAAACCCTTTAAAGCCATGTTCTGGTCTGATGAAAGAATTAGTCCCTGTCCTGGCGAAGCTTTGATGTACCTTAGCAAGTGATGAATTGCCTTCATATGTCCAGTTCTAGGGGCAGAGATATATTGGCTCAGCTTATGTACCGGGAAGGGGATATCCGGCCGAGTGAATGTGAGATAGAGAAGGCGCCCGATCAATCTTCTTTATTTGAAAGGGTCGTCCATCAGTTCTCCATCTGTTGCTGTGATTTTCTCACCAGGATTGATCGGCGTTGTCAAAGGTTTTGCTCCCAGATAGCCAGAATCCTCTAACAGTTGCAGTGCATAGTTTCTCTGTGAGATATAGATCCCTGCCTTGCTGCGGGCTACCTCAATACCAAGGAAAAATCGAAGCTCACCTAAGTCTTTGATTTTGAAACATGCTTTCAGAAAGTTCTTAGCTTCTTGCAGCAGTTCCTCAGATGGTCCAGCTAGGATGATATCATCCACGTAAACCAATAAAATGACTATGTTCTGATCTTTCCCTTTGACAAACAGGGTGTGGTCCGATTGGGTTTGTTCAAATCCAAAGTCCCTAACAGCGTTGGTGAACTTTCTATTCCATTGCCTCGATGCCTATTTCAGTCCATACAAAGCCTTGTGAAGTTTGCACACCATTCTTCCCATTCCTGATCTCTGTTTGCCCGGGTAGAATCCTTGTGGGAGTTCCATGTAGACTTCCTCGGCTAAATCCCCATTCAAGAACGCATTATTTACATCTAATTGCATGAGGTTCCACTTGAGCTTGGCAGCCAAGGTGAGGATGATCTTGATTGTACTAGGTTTAGCTACCGGCGCAAAAGTATCAACATAATCTACTCCTACTCTTTGGTCATAACCCTTCGCCACTAATCTCGCTTTGTATTTGTCAACTTCTCCCACAGAATTGAGTTTAACCTTGTATACCCATCTACTTCCAATCGCCTTTTTCCCTTCGGGTAGTGGCACCGCTGACCATGTTTGATTGTCCTCCATGGCCTGAAACTCCTCATGCATAGCTGTCTGCCATTGCTCTGAGGTTGCAGCCTGTGCATAGCTCTTTGGTTCTATTACCAGTGAGACATTGCAAATATAGGTTTGATAGTGATCAGAAAAGTTTTGGTAGGACAGAACTTCTGATATGGGATATCTTGTCTGTGCCTCTGTGAGCTTGTTGCAATGAAAATCCTGCAAATATGTGGGCTTCCTATGCTCCCTTCCCGATCTCCTTGGCTCCTGAGATGGGCCCTGTTCTGTTTCTGAGAGTCCATCCTCTTCTGAATCTGTTGGGATGACTGGCTGGGAATCATTTGCAGCTGCAGCTGCTGGCTCTTCAATGTTCCCTGATGGATAGACTGGTTGAGGATTGTTTGCAGTGAACTGCTCATCAGCATTCCCTTGCTCACAATGTGTTTGTCCCACCTGTGTACTGGGAGTATTTTCCTGCTCCAAACCAGTGTGAGGGTCACAGGTTCTGGGAACAACAAGTAAAGAGAAAGGGTCCTTTGCAGTATCTGCTGAATTCTGATTTCTGAGAGGAAAAACATCCTCTCTGAAGGTGACATCCCGTGAGATATGTCCTCTGTCTTTACATCCTTGAGCTTGTAGCCTTTGACTCCATTGGGATATCCTATGAAGATGCACTCCCTGGCCCGCGTATCAAACTTTCGTCTACCTGCTGTTAGTGTGGAAGAGTAGCATAGAGAACCAAACACTCGTAGCATGTGATAATCTATTGGCCGTTGGTAAAGTAAATCATATGGACTCTTACCCTTTAGCATGACAGAAGGAGTTCTATTAATGAGGAATGCAGCTGTTAAAATGCATTCTGACCAGTACCTAATGTCTAAACCAGATTGAAAATACAAGGAGCGAGCTACGTTTAAAAGGTGTTGGTGCTTTCGCTCTACTACTGAGTTCTGCTGTGGAGTTTGAACACACGATAAATGGTGTATAATTCCCCTTTTCTGGAACCGCTCAGCCATGTCAAACTCCTTCCCATTATCAGACCTAAGCACCTTTACCTTTGTGCTGAAATGAGTATCTATATAGGCTAAAAAATATGGAATGATTACTTGCACTTCTGACTTGTGCCTTAGCATAAACAACCAAGTGTAACGTGTGTGATCATCTACAATTTGTCATGAAATATCTGTGTCCTAAATGAGAGGGTTCATAGAAGGGTCCCCAAACATCACAATGGATTAAATCGAAAGGTGTACAAGCAATTTTATGGTCACTTGGAAATGGTAATTTTCTTTGTTTGGCAAGTGGACAGATTTTACAATATCCATCACATCACTTGCCTTCTGCCCCAAAGTAGACTTAAGCATATCTAGGACCTTAATCGAGGGGTGACCCAACCTATTATGCCACACATCTACAGACAGTTTATTCAGAAAAATACTTCTACTCTCAGCTGAAACTGGAAAAACTGAATTAACTTGGATGACATACAGCCCCGCAACTTCCTTACCCCTGCCAATCATCTGTTGAGAATGATCCTGTATAGTAAAACCATTAGCTTCAAAGATAAAATGACAGTTTACATCCCTTGCTAATGCACTAACAGAGATCAAGTTGAAGTGGAATTGAGGGACCACCAAAACATTCTTCAAAGTGATGAACTGATTCACAATGAAGGATCCTGCTCTTGTGACTTTTATAATTGAGTTATCTGGTAGGATTACACTAGATTCTGCTATTTCATGTACATTATGCAAGATGGTTTCATTTCCACAAACATGTTGTGTTGCTCCTGAATCTATTAACCAATGAGTTTTACCTGTTACCCGAGGCAGATTAAATGAGAGACACATACCTCCTCCCTTCTCAGGCTGCCTCTTGGACTCCTCATTGAGGGATAACTGACTGACCACTGATTGATTCAGCAACTCCTTCAATCCTTGCAGCTGCAATGCTGTCATTTGAAGATGGACTGTCTCTTCACCAGCCCCACCAGGGACTGAATTGGCTCCCTTAGGCATCTGATCCACTGGGAAGTTGTTAGTTCTTGCACCTTTATGCTTCTGAAACTGCTTGAAACCTGGCGGAAAACCATGGACTTGATAGCATGTGTCGATTGTGTGTCCTTTCTTGTGACAGTGTGTACAAATTGGTTTTCCACCATCTGTTCTTTGCCCATAAAATCCCTTCTTGACAGGTTCTGCATCTCCCCTTGTCAGCATTGTCATTGAACTGGCCATATCTGCTGTTCCTACTGCGAGTGTAATCCCCATGGATCTCTGTTTTTCTTCTTGAGCTAACAGAGAGAAAACCTTGTTTATATGAGGCAATGGATCCATGAGTAGGATTTGACCCCTTATCTGAGAGTAGCTGTCATTCAGCCCCATTAAGAAGGTCATGACATACTCCTCGTCGTAGTATGTCTTCATTCCATTTATCCCTCCACAAGTACATTTACAGGAAGGCCTATAGCTGGTGAGTTCATCCCACAACGTCATAAGCTTTGTGAAGTAAACGGATATGCTGTTTACACCCTGCGCTAAATTGACCAGTTCCCTTCTCAACTGAAAAATTCTCGGTCGATTACTTTGGCCATATCTTTCTTGTAGATCGACCCAAACCTCTTTCGCTGACGAACTGTAGAGGATACTAGCTGAGATTTCTTTGGTAACTGAGTTCAAGATCCATGAGATTATCACATTATTGTTTCTTTTCCAGGCGCTTAGCTGATTCTTCGAGGTGATCTGATCTTGTGGATCTTCTACTGGCAGCAGTAAGTCCCCGTTAAAAAACCCTTCTTTGTTCCTTCCGATCAATGCTATCATCATAGCTCTACTCCAAGTCATATAGTTTTCCCCATTTAGCAAATCATGAACGAGAATTTGCCCCGAGGTGTCATTATTATTCAAGAAGTACGGGTCATTAATCAAGACCACAGACCCAGCGTTGGAGGATGATGCCGTCGTCGCCATTGAAGGATTGTAAGCTCCAATTGATCAACACGAACTCGATTGCGTTTGCGCTCCTTCCAAAACTCCAATCGATCACCGATTTATCACGTTGCGCAGTTTTCAAATTCACAGCGCTGTGCCTTGATCGTGCTCTGATACCATATCAAAACTAAGAACACTTTCGATTTAACGTGGTTCGAATTCCTTCAAGGATCCTACATCCACGATCAAGCTAAGAATCTTTATTGATCAAAGATCGATTTTACAGTGTACAGTGAGAAAACTGGAAATGAGCTCATGAACTCGATGATTAGACCGGCGCCAATTTTAAAATACATATAGCAGCCCTGTTAAGGGCCTAATTGCAAAAAACGCTGTTGCCAACTGCAGCTCTATAAGTAAAGTCCTTCTTCTTAGTGAAAACACGACTTTGGCTGCTATTACATTTTTCAGCTTCAGCTTCGCTTAACTTCTTCAGCTTCACTCGTTCTTCATCAAGCAATGCCCCATTTTCTGCTGTGATTTTATGCTGATGTCTCAAAATAGACACATACGTTCAATTAGGCTTCTCATGCAATGACTCGTCATAAAGAAAAAAAATATTTCAACTCACGAGGTAACACAAGGTAACATGCTAATGGGTTAATACGTGTCACCAGCAAAGCAAGATACGTATATTCTATGTAATGGTAGATGTTTCGACAAGTGGATGTTATTGTTACCAATACAGTTATTAGTTATTATTTAATTTGTTATGTGTATGTGGTTGTAGACCATGACACACTTCATTTTGGTATTTTATTTATATCTACATCTTGTCACGATTGATAAAACCAACCACGTGTATTTATTTCATCACAACCAAGGTGTCGAGTGAAGCATCTTATCACAACATGTATGAACCCACTCAATAATGTCAATTCACGGGCGGATCTACCTTGTGGCCCGGGTGGCACGGCTTCCGCGAAAGTTTTCGAAGTTTTTAGTGCTATATATGTATCATTTGCTTGCATGCATAAATTAATTTTATAATTCATGTTTATAACAAGAAGCATAGCGGTTAGAAAGCTTTCTTTTACTTGCAATGTCGTGGGTTCAATCCGCCCACATGACACCTTTTGTGGTCTTTTTTGTTTTTACAACTTTTTATTCCGTTTAGTTCTTTTCTTTTCTTTTTTTTTTTCATTCTTTTTAGTTCTTTCACGCTTCCTATTCATTTTAGTTTGTTTTTATTATTTTATTGCTTATGAGTTGTTTTTAGTTATTTTAACACTTCTTAGTTATTTTCTTTTTTAATTATTTTTATTAATACACTAATATATATTCATTAATAAATATTTATTTAATATTTATTTATTTTTCATTATTTTTTCTTCTTAAATACCTTTTTGTTGTGCTAAATGTAAAATGTAGTTAATTAAGTTGAAAAAATTCGGATAAAAACAATATACGGCCCCCCGACTAAAAATTTCTGGATCCACCTCTGGTAAAATTCCATCATCTTCCTCACATGAAGGTCGACGATTACGACGGCAAAGGATCATCATTTAGCAGACACTATGAGGTTTACTTGGAAGATGAGATTTGACGAACGACTAACGGTCTAATGAGTGGGAAGGAGCCTTGAGCACCCAGGCTCCGTTGGGATGTGGCTACACATGAGAGGGTTGGTTTCAAGACAAGCAGAGCTTAAGTCTCAATCAAAAGGTACTTAAAATAAAATACATTAAGCAGATGAATTATTCAAAATTTCTTCAGTCAAAGCGTTGATGAAGAAACGCAAGGATGAGTTTTTGAAATGAGATCAACCACAATCACACAGAGTATCATCAAGGGATCGTTAGTCATCAACTTAGAGGATCGAAGCATACATACTTTTTTAAGGTAATTAAAAAATTCATCGTATCATGTATCGAATCTCGAAACACTCTGATATATAATGATAAATCAGAAGGATATTGGTCACCGTAGTCATATCTCGATTTTATTATCGTGTTGCTAATGTTGAAGGAACAAGAAGAAAAGAAGCTGAAGACATGGAATGCAACTCGTTATGCTTCCTCAAGTCCAAGAAATTGAAAATAAAAAAGGAGTATAAAAGCGCGGGCTGATAAAAGTGAAAGAAGAAAATAAGCGTTTTGTCCAACTTATAAAGTCGCCCACAACAACGACGATTACTCAACTGAAGAGGAAAATGGATTTTCAATTTCTTGAACCCGAGGCAGCAGAACGAGTTGCATTCCATGTCTTCTTAATACAATAGGAAAGTTGTATATATAGTAAGTGTATCATTTTTGAACTGGTGGACGTGGTCGCTCTACTGCTTATGTACCCCGGGGAGGTGGGGCCAATGGCTCGGTGCAGGCGGCGATAGCAAATACCACCATTTCTCCAACGGTAGAGCAGACTAGTGCGCTTACGGGGCTGAATAGCGGGTGTCCCAGTTCAATTGCCAAATAGGCAACGTACTTCTGCTACTAAAGTGGGCACTGTCGTTCTCCGCGGCAAAGTAACGCTGCACGACGTTCTCTATGTACCCAGCTTGAAGTGCGATCTGATATCTGTCTCTCAGTTGTTGAGGGATTCTTCTTGTGTTGCTCACTTTACCCGTGATTCGTGTGTTATACAGGACCGCAGTTCGAGGACGCTGATTGGAGCGGGTGAGCAACGAGAGGGGCTTTATTTCTTTCGGGACGTGGAAACCGTAGCAGCTCTAACGACCAATAAGACGGCTTCGTTCGACTTATGGCATCAACTACTAGGGCATCCGTCTTCTAAGGTTCTAGAGTTGCCAGTTCTAGAAGGAATAGTGGTAGTTTGAATACAGTCTCTGATGTTTGCTTTAGAGCCAAACAGTCTCGTGACCCTTTTTCCTATTAGTATGAATAAAAGTAACCTTTCGGATCGATTCATTGTGATCTATGGGGACCATATCGTATTGCCGCTTTTCTGGAGCCCGGTATTTTTTGACGATTGTTGATTATTTCTCACGCAGCACTTGGATTTACCTATTAGTTGACAAGAAAGAAGTGTTCTTGACATTACGCAATTTCTTTGCGATGGTTAAGAGGCAATTCGGAAAACTCGTGAAAACTGTTCGAAGTGATAATGGGATCGAATTTGTGTGTATGGCTGAATATTTTCGTACTCACGGTATTTTGCATGAAACCTCATGCGTTGGGACCCAACAACAAAATGGACGAGTGGAGCGTAGCATCGGCATATCCTTAATGTTGCTCGCGCCTTACGTTTTCAAGCCAAGGAATTTTCTGAGTCCCACTTTGCATATGCGGGATCAGAAATATCTGGCTCCTTGCGTTTCCCAGTCAAGTAGTTGCCCATTGAGTTCTGGGGTGAATGTGTATTGGCTGCTGGATATTTGCTTAATCGAACTCCCTCGAGTGTTCTACATGGAAAAACTCCATTTGAGATTCTGCATGGAAGACCACCTTTGCTCTCTCATCTAGGTGTTTTTGGATGCTTGTGTTATGTACACAATCAGGATCGTAATGTAGATATATTCTCTAGTCGTAGTCGAAAATACTTGTTTGTCGGCTACCCGTTTGGCAAGGAAGGATGGCGGGTGTATGACTTAGAATCTGGCGATTCGTTGTGTCTCGGGATGTTGTATTTTCGGAATCTGAATTCCCATATTTATCGGAGAATTCTTAAGATGTGAGTCCCACCACTCTCGGTCCCGAGACCGTCTTCGATGGTGATGATGCCGATGTTTCTGTAGAAGAAACAGATATACATGTACCCATGACATCGCCCGAGATTGATATTTTTCCGATGGAAGTTGTGACCGGTTCTAGCGATGAGGTTCTTCAAACAAGGGGGGTTCGAATAATACTGGGCAAGAAGAAGAACTTTCGGGTCGTGGGCATCAGACCAAATATCGTTCTACTCGTCTCAGTGACTTTGTGTCTCACACTATTCTTCCACTAAGCCCCTCTCTCAGCTCATCTTCTCCGACATCTTCCTTAGGTATGTCATATCCCATTCACAATTATGTGACTTGTGATTCTTTCTCTCCCCTGCATTAGGCATTTTTGGCTAGTGTCGCAGCATGTTAGCCCCGCACATTTGCGGAGGCTGTCAAAGATGCTCAGGACTGCTGCCATGCAACAAGAAATTAAGGCACTTGAAGATAATGGCACTTGGACGTTGCAATCTCTTCCTCATGGGAAACGCGCCATAGGGTGTAAATGGGTGTTTAAAATAAAGTACAATTCTAATAGTTCTTGAGCGCTACAAGGCTCGCCTGGTGATTTTGGGTAATAATCAGATCGGGGGTCTCGACTATAATGAGACATTTGCTCCCGTTGCGAAAATGGTGACTGTTCAGACCTTTCTAGCTGTAGCTGCTGCTAAACGCTGGGAACTTCATCAGATGGATGTCCCCAACGCCTTATTACACGGTGATTTGGATGAAGAGGTGTACATGAAATTGCCCCTGGATTTTCCTCCAAGGCTTCAGGTCAGGTCTACCGGCTTCATCGCTCTCTTTATGGGCTCCGACAGGCTCCTCGTTGTTGGTTTTCTAAATTGGTCGGTGGGTTGCGAAGATATGGTTTTCAGCAGTCATATTCGGACTACTCTGTCTTCACTTTGCGTCGTGATGTCTTGCAGATTAATATCTTAATTTATGTAGATGATCTTATCATTCTGGTAATGATAGCGCGGCCATCCAAAATTTCAAGGATTATTTGAGTCTTTCATATGAAAGATCTTGGGGTCAAGTATTTTTTAGGGATCGAGGTGGCTCGCAATAGCTCAGGCCTCTTCCTTTGCCAACGTAAGCATGCTTTGGATATTATTGCCGAAGTAGGTCTTTTGGGTGCTAAACCCGTTGGTTTTCCGATGGAACAAAACCATCAACTTTCTTTGGCTGATGGTGCACCTCTCTCGGATCCTGCTCGGTATCGTCATTTGATTGGTCGTTCGATTTATCTTGCTATTACACATCCAGAATTGTCGTACAGTGTTCATTGCTTGCTAAGTTTATGCACAAACTGGTGCAAGCACATCTGGATGCGGCACTTCGTATTGCGCTATTTGAAGGGCAATCCCGGTCAAGGCATTCTTTTACGTACTGATAGTGACTTACAACTTTCTGCTTGGCGTGACTCTGATTGGGCCGCTTGTCCTTTGACGAGGCGTTCTCTCACGGGATGGTTTATTCAGTTGGGTACCTCACCTATCTCTTGGAAAACAAAGAAGCAACAGACCATCGCTCGTTCATCGGCCGAGGCTGAGTATCGTTCAATGGCATCCACTGTTTGTGAGTTAAAGTGGTTGAAAGGATTGCTTGTGTGTCTTGGTGTCTCTCATTCTCAGCCCATTCATCTCTACTGTGACAGTCAGGCTGCATTACACATTGCACCTAATCCAGTTTTTCATGAACGTACGAAACATATCAAGGTAGACTGCCACTTCGTGCAAAATAAGATTGTCAAGGGCACCATTCTTCCATCTCATGTCTCTACACGGGTGCAACTTGCCGATATCTTCACTAAGGCTTTTTATTTTCTTGGCAAGTTGGGCATTCGGAATTCGCACGCTCAACTTAGGGGGGGGGGGGGGTAATACAATAGGAAAGTTGTATATATAGTAAGTGAATCATTTAGGAGTTAAGTCTAGAGATCATTACTATCAATAGTGGAACTTATCCACACGATTGTACTTATATATATTAACAGTGTGAGAAACTAAGGCAGACAGCCTTTTTGATTTATAAAATCGTGTGTCGTGTTACTTCTGCTTCTTTTCTTCTTGTTCCTTCAACACTAACAGTTTAAATTTTTGGTATTCTCATTTTCATACTCGAGATTACAGATGCGGAAAGCACGGTGGTCATAGCTCGATATTGATTTTATTAGCGATTTACCACCGTGATGCATGATGACTATCTTTTAGAATACATGCTTGAATGAGTTTTAGGATTATGATAATTACCTATATTAATCGCAGAGATCGTCAGTGGCCTTCAACCGATCTTGCTTCATTGGTATTTGACGATGGAGAGCGTTCGTGCTGATAACGTATTTAATTATAACGCATATAATCTTTATTATTACTAAGTCATATATTATATAAAAATATATATGAGAGGATGTAAATGTCTGAATGCTTATATTACTCGCTTATGTACACCTTACAAAATGAACATACAAGCCTTTATATAGGCAAATTCATGCACAAAAAGACTAAAGTATTGCTCATTGCATTATTACAATAATGATTATGGCCTACATCGATTGACTCCATGCTCCGCACCATGGGTTGAAGTAAAGAATAACTGTCCTGAATGGACATCCACTTTAATGTATATTCATAATACTTCAATCGCTTGGGACCTGCTATTATCAAATCCAAAGTTTCATTTTATCTGATAATTCATATTTATATAATTTTTGAGTAATTTGAGTATTTTGGTTTGTATAAATTTTTACAAATATAATTTTTTTAAATTGAAAACGTTATTACTTTCGTAGAGCGTGTCGCACAAGCTATAGTTGAGCGGCAATACTCCAAGATCGAAAAACAAATTGAAAAATGATATATATGAACTGTCGGGCAAATAACCAAAGCCCCACAAAGTACACTAGTATTTTTTGCACACCCTCATGAGTGTGCGCTATAATACTAGTATGTATTGCACATCAAATGTGTGTGCAAGTATCATTTTATTTTATATGTTAAACGTTTTGTATTATTGATTAAGTTACAACCAATAAATTTTAATTTAAGGTAATAAAGTAAAATATCAAGGGAATACCAGGCGCTCTCTATAGCATATGCATTTGTAAAATAGTAATTACTAAATTGACAATTTTTTCTACCAGACAATTTTTTCTACCCGACGCTCTCTATAGCAATGCATTTGTAACATAGTAATTACTCAATTGACAACTTTTTCTACCAGACGCTCTCTATAGCATATGCATTTTTAAAATAGTAATTACTAAATATAGAAAGGTAAATAAGGGAATATAAAAATGCAACGTAATGGATGATTTTCATTAATATTATTATTTTTCATTATTTTAATTGACTAAGAAAAAATAGTCACAAACTAAGGACCCGTTTGGTTGGGAGGATGGGTTTAGACGGTATTAATAGTTGGGTTTAAATAATGATGGATAGAGTTATTTTGGGTGTTTGGTTAATGGATTTAAATAATAATTTTAAAGGTGTTTGCTACATAAACTTACATGGTATTAGGTCTAATTAAATCCAATTACAATTTTACCCATAGTTTGAATTGACATCTTATAAATCTCGATTAGGGTTTTATTCCATCGTTCGTACTTCATCAGCCTAGTTCGTCCTCCATCTCTACTTAGTTCTTTGTTTCATAAATTATTTTTTAATTATGTTTGTAATCTAGTGTGTTGTGTCTTCCTTATCAATACAAGATATCAAATTTGCTTCGATTCAATAAACGAGTTATTGCATATCAAATATTCTATCGAATTATTGCAATTCAGTATATTATGTTTGCCGTTGACCTTTATATGCTCAGCTCATATCGATTGTTTATATGAATGCGTCGTCTGTCGTGTCTTTGGACACCATCTTGACCCTCCCCTTGAAGGCCTCAACGTCAAGCCCCAATTTCTTCGCTTCAGCCTCCCCACAAAATTCAGGCTTGCCCCGGTGTCGAGTAATGCCTTGGTCCCCTTGCCATTCACCTTTCCCTAGACGAACATGCGCCACTTGCATGTTCTCATTGGTGGTGGCTTGACCTCTATGGCATTCAAGACTTGAACGGTCCAAGCCTCTGCTCGGACGCCTCCTCCGATTCATCCGCCTCTCGTTGCGCAATCATGGCCGTGAGCATCTCCCTTTGGGACAATCCGACACCCTATGAGGTCCCTTGCACAAAAAGCAACCCCCTCGGGCACGAAAGCTTTTTTCTTGCCCTCATAGTCCCGTCGGCCTTGCATGGATCCCCGATCACGACTAGGTGATCGTCCCGCATCCCACTTATGAACATGGGTCTCTCCCCACCTTTGGCTGACCCTCTTGCTCATGCCTTGGAGCCTCCCTCTGGTACTCCATGAGTGAATCGGCAACCATTATGGCCTCGTCCACCGACTTGACACCCCGACGTTGGAATTCCTGCCTAGCCCAACTTTGTAGCCCGTCTATGAAGAAGAACAGTCTATCATCGTCCGTGATGGTAGAAATATGAAGGGTTAGTATCGTGAACTCGTCCACGTATGCCTGAATTGAGCCGCGATGCTTCAATTCTGGACGCTTGTTTTCTAAGTCGAAACGAACCAAGTAAGATCGAAGAGCATTAGCTGATTCAGACTGGATACACGCCTTGCAAGAAGAAATCAATCAATTTGAGCGACTCAAAGTGTGGAGTTTAGTCCCAAGACCACGGGCAAAACCATTATAGGAACAAAGTGGGTTTCAAAAACAAAGAGATGAAGATGGGATTGTCATAAGGAACAAGGCTCGATTGATGGCAAAGGGTTACAATCAACAAGAGGGAATCGATTACGATGAAACCTTTGCCCCCGTCGCTCGAATCGAAGCCATCCGACTCGTTCTCGCTTATGCTGCACAGAAGAACTTCATGTTACCAGATGGACGTCAAGACAGCCTTCCTAAATGGTGTCTTGAAAGAAGAAGTCTACGTGGCACAACCTGCAGGCTTTGTGAGCGAAGTTTATCCTGACTACGAGTATTTTCTCGAGAAATATGGACTTAAACAAGCCCCACGTAGGCACTCTCAGATTTCTTGATTAAGTCAGGCTTCACGAAAGGGAAGATTGATACAACCCTCTTCATCAAAAGACGTAAATCAGGAATCCTCCTTGTTCAGATATATGTCGATAGCATAACTTTTGGATCCACAAATCCTAAGTTGTGCAAAGAACTCAACTTCTTTCTTGGACTTCAAGTCAAACAACTCCGAGAAGGCATCTTCATTAGTCAATCAAAATACATCCACGACATACTCAAGAAGTCAACATGGATAACTCGACAATGAAGAACACCCCGATGTCTCCTTTATGCAAGCTTGACTCTGACCCAGCTGGAAAGCCGGTCAATCCCACCACATATCGAGGAATCATCGGATCGCTCATGTACTTGACAACAAGCAGACCTGACATCGTGTTCTCCACATGCTTATGTGCTCGCTTCCAAGCCAACCCAAAGGAGTCACAATGCTAGCTGTGAAAAGAATCATAAAGTATCTTAAAGGAACCCCGACACTTGGACTATGGTATTCTAAGGACTCAAATTTTAAATTACTTGTGACGCAGATTTTGCAGGATGTATAATGGATAAGAAAAGTACATCTGGAGGCCTACAATTCTTAGGTGACAAACTAGTAAGTTGGTCATCTAAGAAACAAAACTGTGTTTCCACCTCCACTGCCAAGGCGGAGTACGTTGCTGCGGCCATCTTCTACTCTCAAATCCTGTGGTTTCGAACACAACTACAGGCAGTGTTGTAAAAATCGGCCCAGGCGGCTCTAATCGGATACCTAGCGTGGCGGAAACCAGCTATTCGGGCAGATTGAATTTAGATCGACTAATCGGCGATTAATACGATTAATCTGTGATTAATCCCATTAATCGGCCCATTAATCTCATTAATCGGCCCACTATTATTTCATTAAATTAAAAAAATCAATATGTATACTAGTAGGTAGGCTTGCAAAAGCCATGTGCTGCTGCTTAAATAAGCAAGAGCGGAGTGGCTTCCTTCACAATGTTGATTCCTTTATATAGATAAAACTTCCTCTTTCCTTACAAGCATTAACCGGTGTGGGATAAAGGCTATATCAAACGCTTAGAACTTGAAAGAACTAATAAAATACTAATTAGTAAAATGCCAACAATACATATGGCCCAATGGTTGGAGGTACACAGATAAAATGACGTGAGATTAGGGTTCAATTTTTTTCAAAAGAAATTATAAGAACATTTTTCTGGAAATTTTTTCTAAACACAAAAAATATTACTGGGATTGCCATTAGTTAATTAAATCTATAATTTGATATATCTTTTACTTTGGTATATTAGCATATAAATAAAATAATAAAAAAATTGTATACCGATTAATTTCTGTCTAGTAACCGCCTAGGCCCCGCCTTGTCCGTCTAGGAGCTAGGCCCCCTCGAGCGCCCGACTAGCGCCTAGCGAATTTTACAACATTGACTACATGAGACTTAAAGAGCCGCAATTGCTATCACTTGTAACCCAGTTCACCATTCCGCACAAAGCACATAGATCTTAGGTATCACTTCATAAAAGACCATGTGGAAAGGGCACAATTGATATGTACGTCATAAATACTGAGGTCAGTTGGCTGATTTATTTACCAAGGCTTTGGATGAAACACGATTCCATTTTCTTGTATCTGAGTTGGGTATGTTGAATCGTGAAGCTAGGCAATTTCGTCCCACGACGTCTTTTGTAAAGTGTATAAACTTAGTCTTACTTAGCAAGCTTACTTCCTAAATATAGGGGGAGAATTGTGATAAAACTTAAATAAATTGTACTCTCATCTACGGGGAGTTTCTTTACATAACTTAGGGGGAGCTTGATAATATACGCCTAATTTGAGGGGGAGCTTTGCAAATCTTGGTCTAGCATTTTTCAGACTTTAAAACTCTTTACAATTTCTCTGTGTTATTATCAATTTCGGATAAGTAAATTAGTTAGCTAATTCCCTTTTGTCTCGTACAAATTCGGGTGAAAATTTCTCGGCGAATTTGCACTGGTCCAAGCATTCCTGAATTTCAAATTCAATCCTTTGTTTATATATCAGAATCTCCCGAATATGCCTTCATCAGAATCCCCCGAATTTGCCATCAACTTCAAATTCTCGGCGAATTTACACAGTTCCAAGCTTTACACGGATTTCAATTTCAACCTATTTAAATCATTATCGCCCACATTTGCCCTTTTTTCACTTTTATCAATGAAAAATCTTCAAGAAAAACTCTCGATTTTGAAGACGAACTTCGTCGCATCTAGTCTCAAATCCCAGTTTGTCTGCTCAAATTTCTGCTTTCCGACAGAGTTTCGGTAAGAACATCTCCAAATCTGTCAAATTTCCCGTATCTTTCTTTGTTTTCTACAAACTTGCACGATTTTAGGGTTTAATGGTTTCGCATGAAATTGGAATTTCGCCCAAGATCTACTGTTGTGCTTTTCAATTCTGCGACTTGTCACTGTAGTTTGACACTGTAACTCGCCCGAAGTTGCTATAAGAGCATTTCGCCCGAAATTGTTACGAAGAGCCCGAATTTGCTCTGAAGAGTATTTCACCCGAATTTGCTCTGAAGAGAATCTCGCCCGAATTCGCTCAAAAGAGCATTTCGTCTGAATTTGCTGCGAAGAGTATTTCGCCCGGGTTTTCCATAAAGAGTATTTCGTCCGAACTCGATAATCGGCCGCATTTCGCCTGAATTTACATTCGGTGAAATTTCTCTATAGCACACTGTCTAAACCTGAATTTGCGAATGAAATTAGCATACATTCATACATGAACTTGCAGATTTATGCAACAAGATTTCTCCAAGTCTTTATCTCATAGCATTTAATGCGGATCATGTTTATATAGTTCACATTTATATGCTATTGTTTGAAATATTTATCCGTAGAACAGGTAAATGGTGCGCGCTATCGAAGAAATTCTTGCACTGGAAAAATTGGCCGAGAAAATAACCATCAACATTGAAATTGACTTTAGTAAGGGCAATTGCCCAGACCCCATAATCCTACACATTTTACGTAACCACCCCCTCAAAACAGCCCTAACCATCACTGAGATGATCCCAGAAGTGTACGTTCAACAATTCTGGGACTATCTTAAAAACCCAACTTATCGACCAAACACTTTCAGCCTCATAGCCCAAATTGACAATACGCCTATTACCCTAACTAAAAATATTCTACGCACAACCCTCAATCTTCCACTATCCATACATACAGATCCACATCCCAGTGATAAAGAACTCATCACTGATTTCATTCTTATGGGATATAAACTCGGTTCCAGCCAAACCATCAACCTTCCTGACTTTACCGCCAAAGATATACCTCAACCATGGCGAACTCTCTTTCTCATAGTAAATAAGTGCCTATCCCCAAAACATGACGGCGGCGACCGATGCAACCGCAACATAATGCTCATATTTCAAGGCATCATTTCGATCGGGCTGCTAGAAACAGGCCCGATCAGCCATGATCCCTGGTCTGGCACCGGCCATGGTGGCTCCGGCACCGTTCCAGGGTGGTGCCGTCGCGTCGAGCGGTTGCGTCAACAACCAGTCACCCGCGGTAAATTCTGCCGCATGCTAAATCGCGCGCGACACGTTCCTGGTGGCATCATCGCGGCAGCGGTTCTGGATCCGGTTAGGACTCCACACCGGCGGCGTACTCCGCTGTGGCTCTTCGGTGTGTTATGATGACTGAGTGATTTGAGTTGCGACGGGTACGTTAGGGCTTCGCGTTCAAAACCTTAGCGGGCCTTTTAATGGGCTTGACCTGCTCTGGCCCAAATTTCGTTTTTTTAAATCATGTAATTGTCAACGTGCTCATTATGAATGTGATTTAAGGCGCACTTGCGGGTCATTTGTTAAGTGTTACGTCCCCCCGGGTTGTATTTGTTTTATACGGGTTGTTCGGGACTTATGACCCCCCGTATTGTAATTTACCGTTTTATTATATTAGACTTAAATACGAACACGAGCACCCTTGATGGTTGGTGAACCCCCGGCGGTGACAAGGTGGTGGACGTTCGGTGACTTTGAGGCCGTCCGAATGACGAAGGACGTTTGACGACTTCAAGACCCATGCGACGACTCGAAGTCTTTTGGAGACGCATGTAATAGGGATAGACTAGAAATAACCCGCTTGTGTTGTCTTGTATTTTTTTCAGTTAATTTACTACCTACATGCGTGTTGGTTTTTGAAATGATATGCATGTTTTATGTGTCTTATGTGAGATGGTTTATTCTCCCTTTGATAAATACTAAGTGGTAAAGGAATTGGATTCTTGTCTTATATTATTCTTGAGATATCTAGCATTGGGGAGTTTCGCGATTTGTTCCGAGTAAGTTGGAGTCGTATATCCACAGTGTTAGTGTCTTGGATGCGTCTTGGACGCCGCTCGTCATACCAGTCCGTTCGGGACGTTCGCGTATCGAAAGATGCCATTCGGTCTTTGCAATGCCCCAGCCACCTTTCAACGATGCATGATGGCCATATTTGACGAGCTGGTAGGTGAGGTAATGGAGGTATTTATGGATGATTTTGTTGGGAAACCCCGGGTGACCCGAGGCCTCGCCCCGGACGCAGCGGAATTTAAAAATTTTTCCCGGGTTCCCCATATCGATTCCCCAGGATACTCGGTTAAATAAAGAAGAACGCACGTAGACACGTATATAAGGTATAAGGATCTTACCCTCGTCGCAAATATTCTTAGCTCCCATAGCTCACGAATTGTGCCGAAGAGAGTCACGGTGACCTCGTGACGTGCCGCAGACTTCACCTCCCCAAGGATAGCTAGAGGAAGTGAAGAATGGTTGTATAGTGATGTGTATGTGTGTTTGATTTGCTATAAACTCACTCACACTTAGGATTTCCTCATGAACAACCCCAAACGCTCTTTTTTCTCACTATAACTCAAAGCTTAGTGTGAGAAAGAATAGAACTTGTTATGGACGAAAATCACAAGTCTCATTATTATAAAACCAAGTTTTAAATCATGAAATAGACTTTAGATTTGTTTAAATGAGATCATGTCCTACATGACTCATTTTTGTTTGATTATTTTGTTATTTTATCATCTAATGACTAGATATTGTCCCACAAATCATAACAAAAGAACAAGATCCGAAATTGGGTTAGGTTTGCATCAAATTTGACCAAAAACTGTCGGTTCACAGCCTCTTGCAAGACCTTTCACGGCCATGACATGTTATAGCAAGCTTCGGTGGCTTGTCACGGCCTGAATCACGGGCATGACCATTGCCTAGAGGCCTTCACGGCCTCGGCAAGAAGTGTCACGGTCGTGACACTGTCAGGCAGCCTGTTGCTCGCCACTGCCAGAAGTCACGGCCACGTGCAAGACACGTCACGGCCGTGACCGTTTGCATAGCATTGCGACAGTTTTGTATTTCTCTCGGATTGGGATATATAAATTTTTGAAGCTACTGCTACTTTGCAGACAGACTTCACGACCGTGACAATTCTTGCTCGTCGTTGTGAACCCTATTTATGCCTCATTCTTCATCACTTCGTTCCATGATTTTAATATAAATACAGTTTCTAAGACTTGTATTCAACGTTTTTATTAACGTCTCTAAGACCGTTAAATCAATTTACATCTCATAAGTTAGACACTATCACAGTGATCATTTTTAAGCCGACTCTCTTGGTTCGTCTCAACCCGACACGGGAGGAATCCAAGAATTCAGTCCTAGCCAATCCCACGGTACCGAATAGATCCCGTGTTGAGTACGATCTTCGATCTGCGAATCGACTATAGATTATCGTTGTACGTATAGACCCTTCACAAATGCCCCGATCGAGTGAGAGTCATGGTTACGTCAAACTCATTAGACTCGGCTCTATGACTAATTCGTGACTAGTGAAATTACTAAACTTCCCTTATGTCCACATAAGTTAGTTTATAGCTTCGGGCAAAGACTTCGTAATTTCCCGTCCCTGAATATGCATAGGACACATATCTCGGTTACCAATGAGACAGTGAATCCCTCACGTTGGTCTAAGCACGGTTGTCACCCTTTGTTGTCTAGACAGCATGTCGCCACCGACCCATGTCCGTCCCTGAACAAGGTGGGCCTAACAAGCTAGTGACAAGTCAAGACCCCAAAGTCAACTCCGTCAAAGACCCTTCGGTCTAAGGTCCACGCACACTGCTATAGTCAATCGATCGATCGTTGACACTACCCAGAGTAACTATAAGGACCATGTAATCGTCGATTGCGACTCGTGTCCAAGTACAAGTTAATCTCCTGATTCAACTTATACCAATGTGACGACCTCGCGCTTCACAAGCCATTGGTTGGCACAACCATATTAGAGTCATCAACAAATAAGTCATGATCGACACTCAATCACCCTACTGAGGTCTAAGACTCATGGACTAATTTAATAACGGAGGATAATAGCTCATCGGCACCCATCTCTCATCCCATGAGAATCAGTGACTAAACTCACGATATATGGGATTTATTTTATTTATCGTCCCACCGGATGAGACTTGATAGGTAAATAAATAATTATGCCTTTTAAAGAATAAGTAATAAAGTATAAATTCCATTAATACGTATAAAAATACATTATTCAAGTACATAGCGAATAACACATCGATTATTAAGTACATGTCCTGTTCATTACATCCTCGAATGGCATTCCGCGGGCTCATCCCCAACGGATTTTTCTATTTTTTGGGTCGTCATTCGATGTGTGCTTAAGCTCGTACTCGCACGATGCGAGGAAACAAACTTGGCACTTAATTGGGAAAAGTGTCATTTATGGTTCGAGAGGGCATAGTTTTGGGACATAAGATTTCTTCTAAAGGAATCGAAGTGGACCGAGCTAAGGTAGAAACTATAGAAAAGCTGTCCGTACCCTCGAACGTGAGGTCGATCAGGAGTTTTCTAGGTCATGCTGGGTTCTATCGTAGATTTATTAAGGATTGTTCTAAGATAGCACGACCTATGTCTAGATTACTTGAAAAAGATGCTCCGTTTGAATTAATGATGAGTGTTTGCATGCTTTCAATTTACTTAAGGAGCGACTTATTGTAGTACCTATTATGGTGGCCGCCGACTGGGGGCTGCTCTTTGAATTAATGTGTGATGCTACTGATTATGCAGTCGGAGTCGTGCTAGGGCAGCACAAGGACAACCACTTTAGACCGATCTACTATGCGCGTAAGACATTAGACGCAGCCCAAGCCAATTACACGACAACCAAAAAGGAGTTGTTGGCCGTCGTGTTCGCCTTCGATAAATTCCGTCCATATCTTATCTTATCAAAAGTTATTGTGTTTAATGAACACTCTGCCCTTCAGTATTTGTTAGCAATGCCGGATGCTAAGCCCCGGCTGATCAGATGGATTCTGCTCCTTCAAGAGTTCGATATAGAAATTTGAGACAAGAAACTCGCAGAAAATTTGGTGGTGGATCACCTCTTTCGATTAGAGGAGTCCGAGATATACCACAAGGACGAAAGGGTGATACATGACACGTTCCCAGATGAGCATTTGTACTCAATACATGTGGTAATTGACGATACTCTTTGGTTTGCAGACTATGCTAATCATCTTATTGCAAGGGTCTTACCCAAGGAGTACACAAGTTAGCAAAAGAAGATATTCTTTTCTGACCTGAAGTGCTACTTTTGGGAAGATTCGTACCTTTTCAGGCGATGTGCGGACCAGGTGATACGTTGATGCGCCTCCTTCCCAGAGACGACATAGATCTTTAGGCATCGCCACAGCGGACCAATCGGAGGACATTACGCAGCCAACCGAACCACTCGGAAGGTGCTGGAAAGCGGTTTCTACCGGCCTACAATCTTCAAAGACGCCCAAAGGTACGTTGGCACCTGTGTTCAGTGTCACGCGCAAGTAATCTCTCGAAACGCGACGAAATGCCTCATAACTTTATATTGGTATGTGAGACTTTTGACGTATGAGGCATAGATTTTATGAGTTTATTTCCTAGCTCATATAATAATAAGTATATCTTAGTTACTGTAGGTTAGGTGTGTAAGTGGGCCGAGGCACGAGCCTTGCCCACGAACGACGATAGGGTAGTCGTTAGATTTCTACGGAATTTATTTCACGTTTTGGGGCGCCTAGGTGCATTATTAGTGATAGGGGTACACATTTTTGTGACACTCAGTTTGCACGTACTAGAGCGTTACGGGGTTAGACATAGCCTATCCACCCCTTACCACCCCAAGCCTGCGTCAGGTCAAAGTATTGAACCGTGAGTTGAAACGCTTAGAAAAGACAACAGAAGGTACCGTAGGGAGTCGGCAAATAAGTTAAACGATGCACTTTGGGCGTATAGGACTGCATATAAGACACCCGTATGCACTACACCGTATAGACTAAGTGTGCCACCTCCCCGTAGAAATCGAGCACAAGACTTATCGGGCGACCAAGTCCCTGATTTTTGATTTAGGAGAAGCCAGCGAAAAGCGGAAACTCCAAATCAACGAGTTAGACGAGTGGTGTTTATCGCCCTACGATAACGCTCGAATGTATAACGAGCACTCGAAAGCCTACCATGATAAGAAGATTCGGCAAAGGCGAGAGTTTCAGAAGATTGGAGTCGAACTCGAGACTGCTGTGGTATCTGCAACTCGGTCACGCTGGAGAACATAAGATTCTTGAGTTGGAGAAAACCGGCATTATAAAGCCGATTGGGTCTGATCCCTATACGACTTGTGAATCTTGTATCCTTGGAAAGATGACCAAGTTTCCCTTCACAGGGACTTTCATTAAAGCCACAGAACTTCTTGTTTGATCCACACGGATGTTTGCGGACCGTTCGGGGTAGCGTCTCGCAGTAACTTCCTTTATTTCGATACCTTCACTGATGATCACTCTTGCTTCGGCAAGGTGTATCTCACGAAGTACAAGTCAGATACTTTTGAGTGGTTCAAAAAGTACAAGCTTTGGTGGAAAATCAGACTGGAAAGAGTATTAAAGCCGTTCGATCAGATCAAGGCGGTGAGTATATGGGCCTCGAGTTTGATGAGTTCCTAAAAGAGAACGGAATCATTCCAAAGATGCACCGCCTGGAACACCGCAGTTGAAAAGTGTCCGACCGCAGAAATCGAACTCTATCGTATTCCGTATCAGATATGGACAGGGCGAAGATCAAGCTTGAATCACATTAGAATTTGGGGTTGCCCCGCATTCGTGAAAAAGCTCAAGACAGATAAACTGGAATTGAAGGCTATGAAAGGACGTTTTGTCGAGTATCCTGAGGATTCCATGGGATGTCAGTTTTACTTCCACGATGATCAGAGAATTATAGTAGCCCTTCAGGCTCATTTTCTCGAAGAAGAGTTCGTTCGAGAAGGTGGACCGCGCAAAGTAACTCTTGGAGAGTCGTTAGAAGCGCATTCACAGAGTCCAGTGTCAGAAGACACCATAGAGCAGTCCGAAGCGCAACCTGAGTTGCGGAGGTCGGGTGGAGTATCTCGCCAGCTTGAGAGATACGGGATGATCCACATGGGCACGAGGTTGCTGCAATGGAAGGGAACGTCGGAGACGATCCTGTTAGGAATATTTTGGAAGTGTCCAAAATATTTATTCTAAGTCCTTTATTTCTTTATGTTGTATCTAATGTGTTATGTTGTATTTAGTGGGTTGACAGGTTGTAATGGACTTGTTAGGGCCCAATGGGCTTAATACCTATTCAAGGTATTTAAGCCCTAAACTCTAACCTTTGCTAATAAAGTTTTCTATTATCAACTTCACGTACCAACACACTAAACCTCCAAACGTACACATCAATCGAAGGTTGAATTTGTTTAAGTTTTCTTGGATGATCTCGATTTACATGTGGTATCAGAGCAAGCGTGTATGTGAGGAAACTTCATTACAAGCATCAAAGAAACAATTTTTTGTTACTTCTGAATTCTTCAGCTCTCGTCAACAGCACAAATTAGCACCTCCAGGCTGTTTCGTTTGTTGTTTGGGGTTCTTCAAGCTCATATCTAGCATAATTATCAGTTATGGGAATTTCCCAACCGATTAAAGTCAGTTTCGAGCAAGAGTTTTGGAAAAATCGCAGTTTGCGAGTTCTTTGTTCTTGATTCGCGAATGGCGTTTAATTAGGGTTGTATTTTCACGGGCCGCCAAGTCTTGTTTGCGATATCTGCCTTCACAAGCTTATTTGGCGAATCCAGTCAACAAAGTCAACTTCACAAATTCGGTTCACGCAGACATCATCAAGCATCGCCGCTTCGCGCTTGGAAGTTCACGGGCTGTCAGTGTTTCAAAGGTCAACGTCTCAAATTCGCGCATCTTCCTTCACGAATCCGAAACTTCACGAATCCAAGTTCTCAGGCTAGTTCGCGAACTCCCAGACCAATTCGCGATCTGATTGTCGACCATAATCCGTGGCACTACCACAACCACAACCACTCCTGCAAGAGAAGAACGGAGGATCTTGAAGACTATCGACCAATACAATGACAAAGAAAAATTGCACCAAGGCTGATCAATTCGCAAAGTCATACCTAATGCAGGCCATTCCCAATGACATCCTCATGCAACTCGAATGCGGAGAAAGCGCCAAAGAAATGTGGGACACACTTAGGATCATAATAATGGGTACTGAAGTCAACACAATGGCAAGTATGGCCAATACACTCATATCTTACGATCGTTTTAGGGAAATCAAAGGAGAAAGCCTTCAAGAAACGTACCATAGATTCCTCATTCTACCAAATGAGTTAAAAATGAACGGAGTAACGAAAAATGTAAAGGAGATGAATATCAAGTTCCTTGGCTCGCTTCAACCAGAATGGAAATTATTACAGAACATTTTCTTTCTTTACAACAATCATTTAACTCTGTGTAATCGAATGATATTTCTACTTTCTCGCTTGTTTGTGTCTCATCTTCGCCTCATAAGGTTTCAGATTCACTGACAAATAGGCATGAAGTTTGTCATACAACCTAATTGCATGTATTTAAGATCATATAGATAAGGTGCATTTGTTATGTCTTGTTTTAACATACATGGGTTTTCAAAACCAAGTCCTTTATGAGTATTATAGAAATCAATATCTGCATGTTTGTTCAAGAAAATGGTTTGTTCTGTTGTTCTCCTCGGGTTAAGAGGTCCCCTAATTTTTTTATCTTGGAGTACAGTCTTTCCCTTTCCTTAGAAAATAAGTCATATTTCGTTGTGGCGTCTATCGCTTGATCTCTATGAGATCTCATTTCTTTTGCTAATTCCTTGGCTTTAGCCTCGAATTTTAGCAACTGGGCTTCTAGCTTTGCAACTTTCTTATTGGCTACTACAACTCGATTTTTCTCATAGGCATAATCATACCTAAATTTGTCCAAAGCTTCTAGATTGTTTTCTAGGTTTCCTTCTAATACTCTAATTTGCTTTTTGCTCTGTTTGTTTGATTTATATAGAGTTCGGAATTCGTCTTTCATTTTGAGTAGGAGTCATAATTCGCTTACCTCCACCGTGTCGAAGTTGCAGGAGGTTTGCCTTTCTGAGTTGCTTCCTAAGGCTTCAGTTCCATCTTCCTCGTCATCTAGTCTGGCCATTAGCGCCATGTTTTTGTCCCCGCTGTCGGAGGTGTCTTCGAGCCAATGATCCTGTTCAGCCATCAAGACCATTCCCTTCTCCTTCTCCTTCTCCTCGGCCAATTGAGCATTTCTACGATAATAATAGGCATCCTTTTTCTTGGGCATTCTGCGCTCTATGGCGAAATGTCCAGTTTTCCTGCAGTTGAAGCATTTTCCAAATTGAGGGGCAATTGCTGGATTAGTTTCTTCATATTGAGCCTTTCCCTTTGAGTTGGAAGAAGTTCTTTAACGGTTGGATGAGGATCCAGGCCTCTTATAGTATTTCTTCTGTACGAAGTTTGAGACCAATCCAAGTTGTTTTGCGAGCTCCTTAATTGTGTGCTCCTTGAGTTCTCCAAGTTTTGTGAGGTCTTTGAGTTCTTCATCAGAATCTAAATCTTCTCCCTCCTGAATTTGTGACGACTGGATGATCTCCTTGTCCTATGATTGCTTTCTTGATGATCGTTCAGACATTAGCGCGAGCTTGTCGCTTCCCACTGGCCTAGCTTCCTCCCTCTTTTTCTCCACATAATTGGAGTGTTGGTTGAGACAGTCGAATAATGTGTGGATGCTGGTCTTAGTCACGTCGTTCATTTGTCTCATCATTATTGCTGTCGACTAAATTTGAATCAGATATTCCTCGTTCAGTCGAAGGAGATACCTCAGAAGAATCAACGAGTGAGACACAGATGACTACGTATGCATCAGGTATATGCCTGAATGTAAGAAAATCAGCGATCTGCACTCCACTCTCGAAAGAGAGAGAAAGTCATTTGATGTTTGAAAGACAGAAACTTCTCGAGGAAATCTCTAAACTTAACGAAAAATTAAGACTACAATCACTTACATATACCTTCATTTCTGATGATAAAATTTCTTGGTCTAATGCTTTGAAATTTTCAAGACCCACAAAAGAACCATTGAAAGGACAAGTATGGGTTAGAAAAGAAGATCTTTTTTGAAGGAGACTCATGATTTTAATGAACCTCTTGTTATTAATTATATTCCTTCCGAAAGTTTTGTACCGTCCTCTTTTTCTACTGTATCAAAAAATTCATCTTTGCATTTGAAGAATCATTTTCCTAAGCATGATTGTCTCTGCAAGCAAGCTCTCAAAACAATTTCTAAAAACACTGCTTTAAAGAAAAAGAAACGATCGACAACAAAAACTGTCAGGGAACCTGCATAACAAGAAAAGACTTGAACACGCGTCTCTAAGGCGAAGACAAAGAGAGCTCCATTATTACAAAAATGGGTTCCAAAGCTTAAGGCTGAGGAAACCCATATCAATACCATAAAAACAATTAGTGACTCTGCGCATGATATTAAGTTGGACTAAGAAGAACAACAGAGGTGGACCCATTTTTAAATGGGTACCTAAAGCCCTCTAGTTTGATTTGCAGGCCTCCCATGTGTGGTATTTAGATTCAGGTTGCTCCACACACATGACTGGGAAGAAGGGATTGTTGAGCAACTACGTAGATAGGCTAGGTGGACTGTTGCGCTTTGGGAACAGCAATGGAGAAAGAATCCTTGGTTATGGAGATCTTGTATGTAATCGACTCACAATAGGACAGTTTAGTGACATTGGACTCCAAGTTTTGTTTCAAAAGAAGACAAGCAAAATTCTCAACACCAATGGTGAAGAACTTCTCACAGGAATTCGCAAAACAAATCTGTATACCATCGACATTAGGACCGTCAGACCAAAAACAACACTCTGCCTGATATCCAAAGCAACATCAGTTCAGAATGACTTATGGCACCAACGGCTATCTCATCTTAATTTCAAGATTCTCAACAAGCTGTCAAACAATAAACTGGCTATTGGACTTCCGCCATTGAAGTACCAAGAAGAACATCTGTTCCCAGCTTGTGAGAAAGACAAATTGAAAAAGGCGTCTCACCCTACAAAACACACATCATCCACTCAACATCCACTTTAGTTATTACATATCGATTTGTGCGGCCCAATGCGAATATAGAGCATCAGCGGGAAGCGATAAATACTAGTTATTGTAGACGACTATTCACGATATACTTGGGTCCGCTTCTTACGGACAAAACTAGAGACAGTTGACCATATCCCCAATCTTGTCAGGACAACGCAGAACTTGCTACAACGGAGTGTTAAAGTAATTCAGTCTGACAATGGAATAGAATTCAAGAATCAACAACTCAGCGAATTCTACGAATACCGAGGAATTTCTCAACAGTTCTCCACTGTCCACACTCCTCAACAGAATGGGGTCGTAGAAAGACGAAACCGGATGCTCGTAGAAGCTTCCCGAACAATGCTGATACAATCATTATTGCCTCATTTTCTTTGGGCAGAAGCAATGAACACTGCTTGCTACAGTCAAAATCGGACAAACATCCATCTAACATTTGGAAAGACGCCTTACGAACTAATGAATGAAAGATTACCAAGCATTGCCCACTTGATGATTTTTGGATGCGAGTGCTTCGTAGCCAATGACCGAGAAGACAAATCTAAGCTAGATCCAAAGGCCATTGAAGGAATTTTTGTGGGCTACTCGGCGCAATCTAAGGCGTACATGGTATATCTCCGTGAACGGCGAATGATCATTGAAAGCATACTTGTAACTTTCGATGAAGGTCTAGAAATTAGTCCTGGACAAAACAGCTCAAGACTCGAGCTAGCACTAGTAGGTCCTACTCAATCACGTATGGAATTAGGAGAGTCCTCGAATAGCGTTTCTGAACACGACCGTTCAAAACCAGGATCAGACAAAGAAAAGTTGGGGCACAACCAACAACTACACGCAGCTGAAAACACAAAAAACTGCAAACCAACATGTTCCAGCCAACAAGCTCAAGAGGAAATGGATCTGGATTTTGAACATATGTACTGTAGAGTATCACTTGTAATTGTGCTTTGATTTATTAGCTGTCCTTGTAATTTAGGGCATTTCATATATTTGTCCGTAGTTTAGGACTAATTTGAGATTTATACCAAATATGTTTGGTATAAATAGTATTGTAATCATGAGCTAATCAGAGAAAATTTAGAAATTTGATCCGAAGGGCTGCCAATCCAATTTCTAGAGAGAGAAAGTCAGAAATCTTCATCTCACTAAGTGAATTCTCTCTCGGGGTTTGAAACAAGTTTCTCGATCGAACTTTGATTTATATACAATTCTAATCGATTAACTAAGGATTGAAGGCTACGATCTTAGAGTTGATAATTCAGGACCTAACAATTGGTATCAAAGCAGGTTCGTATCTGTTTTGAAGCTGAATTGTTAGAATTAGATCAAATTCGAAATCTACTACTGTTCTATCGTAGAATAGTTTGGCGCGAAAAACAATTTTCGATCTTATTTACTTAATCTATGCGTAAGTGATCTGAATTTGATGTTTCTGTGCTAGTCAAAGTAGTATAAATCAATAAGGAATAGATCGGTAGCAATCAGAATCATGACTTAAGCTGAATTCTCGATTCTGTGATTTCACTAATCGCGCGAAAACAGTATGAACATGTTCTGATTTTTGTCGAATTGAACATCATTTGCTTTAAAACATATTTAATCGTCTGTTTGTGAGTACTCAGCAGCTTACTTAGAGCACCTGCAGTTTCAACGATTAATTTCCAGTATCTGCTTGAATCAGTGTTAATTAGAGTTCTTCGACTGTTTAAGCGATTTCAATTTTTCTCGCTCAAGTTTTCGATCGAATTAAATTCTCGATCGAGAACTTTGCGATAATTTTTCTCGGTAAAGACTCTAAAGTCATCGTCGATAGAAGCGATTTTAGTAGAAAAATTTCTCGAGCATTGCTTAGCGAAAATCTTTTTCGACGAAGACCAATATTGACCTTTGCGCTCGCAAAACTTACCGTCGAAAAACATTTCCTATCAAACTGTAAAGTCTGACCTAGCGAAAATCATTTACAGTCGAAAAACTTTTCAAGTAAACGGATTTATTTTGACCAAGCGAGAAACTTACTTGACGTACTGTTTCTTGCGCTCGAAATAAATTCACGATCCAATTTTTTTCGATCGAAAGATTTTGAGCAATTTTCTTCGCTCGTAGAATTTTTCGCTGACGTACTTTCTCGCACAAGAACAGTAACTGCGGCAATTTTTCTCGACGAATTAATTTTGATCAAACTTTAGAGATTGAGTCAAAAAATTTTCTCGAAACCGCTCTAGAATCAAACGCTACTAACTAATCTGTTACTTGTGAAGCACATCACATCAATTCAAACCAACCAAAACAACAAACGAAGATCCTACATCAACTCGAAGAAGAAATGGATGCCTATTCTCTAGGAAATGATAATCGTCCTCCAATTCTCAAAAGGGGAGACTATACAGTATGGAGAAGTCGGTTGTTAAACTTCATAGAGCTTAAAGAATCAGGCTGAAGATCTACTCAAATCATTTCATGAGGGACCGGAAATATTTTACATAAACCAATAAGGTGATAGCTCAAACAATCCTCCAATCGAACCCACTAGGCGAGTAAAATTACCAAGTGAGTACGATAAAGCTGAGAAAATGAGAGCAAGAGCAGATCTTATTGCCAAGAACACACTGATGCGGGGCATCCCTAATGATATCTATAGACAAATAGATAGCATCCCAACTGCTAAAGGAATGTGGGATAAACTGGAACGGATGATGCAAAGAACCGAAGTCGGCGCCATAGCTAAGAAGGCTAACATACACACAACGTATGACTCCTTAAAGGCCAAGAATGAGGAGAGCTTACACGACCTTTATCAATGGTACCTTACCCTTCTCAACGAAATGAGAAAAATTGACAACAAAAAGACGAATATGGAGATGAATATCCGGTTTCTGTCAGCATTGTCCACCGAATGGAAGAAAACCTCTACCTAACTTTGACAAAATAAGGACTTGGATGAGATGGATATTCACGCTGTTTTTTGATAACCTCGCACAACATGAAGAAGACATCGGCGAGATAAAAAAGAGCTAAAGGGCAAACAGACCGATGACTCCAGAGCTCTAGTTTCTGAGAAGAAGAGCTCCCGCTCACGCAAGGAAAAGCACATCAAGCTCCCTAGCTCCTCAGAGGAAGAAGACACATCTAATTCAGAACTTCTCCTTGAGATCAAAGAATTTGGGAAACAGCTGGCCTTAGTAGCTAAGATGATGACAAAGCAGTACTTCAAGAAGAAGTCATCATCTTCTGCCAATAGACTTCGAACTACAAGCTCGAAGAATAAAGAGAAGCCATCTGAGTCCTAGAAGCCACACTCTCTAAAGACACACTAAAATGTTTTAATTGTGGAAAAGCAGGTCACTTTGCTAGGGAGTGCACCCTTCCAAAGAAAACGGATGCTAACTACTACTCCAGGAAGCTTCAACTAACCAAACAAAAGGAAGCTAGAGTAGCTCTTATGGCAGAGCAGGACCACTAGCTTGAGGACAGCTCAGATTCTGATGCCGACAATCTTTCCCTAATGGCACGCCTTGATGATGAAAAGGAAGATGATACTTTCGCATAGGCGGACGACGAGAAAGCATCCACATCATCTCAGGAGGTACAAACCTCTGACTCTACAAATTCTGACTTGTTAGCTGAGTTAAGTACTAAATTTGCTAACATAGTAACTGAGCGGAAACGAGGAATAAAAGTAGAGAAAGAGCTTCTTAGGTCAAAGGAAACCATAACGAGTCTCAAAGAACAAGTTAGGAGTTCTAGTCTCAAAATAGATGAATTGACTAAGAGGCTCCAATCAAAGGAGACTAAGCATACCTCGTTAGAGAAGCATAGTTCGGTAATAAAGGAACTAGGAGACATACTAGACAATAACCACAAATATCTACTAAGGAACTTAGAAGAAAACGGTCTTTTTAAAAGTGGACTTGAGGAAGCAACTAAGAAGGTCACTAGTTCCGAAAAAGAATTGACTAAGTCAAATTCTAAGATTAGTGAACTACGAAAAAGTCTAGACGTCTGTCAAGCCGAAAAGAACGCTGCTCTAAATAACTATGCTACCTTAGACGCTAAACGTAAGAAGCTATACAATAAAATTAAGATTAGAAGGTCTTGTTGTCAAAAGGGCACATACTGATCAAACTCTATTCTTGAATCAGCCCAAACACTTAGAATGCTATGACTATAAGTATGGCTTAGGTTATGAGAACCCACGTAACTTGAAGAAAGTTGACTGCAAACAACTCTATGATATCTCGTACATGGGTCTCGGACTAACTTCTCTCATGAAATTTACTAATGCAAAAGTAACATATGAGGAAGAAGAAGGCAAGAGACAAGCAAATACTAGGGTTAAAATTCCCTTTTCCTACATCGAACTGAATCTACGCGACAAAACTTGGGTACCTCCCAAGGGCTGGAGCCTTGAAACAGTTGATTTTCTTGAAGATCATTCTCAAAACGAGGAAGGACAGGCTAATCATTCTGAAAATTCTCTCTACATACCTCCCACAATTAAGAAAATAGAAGAATTAAGAGCTGCCTTAGAAAAAGAAAGGCAGGATTTTGAAGCTAAAAAGAAAATATTCCTAAAAGAGATGGAAAATCTCAAAGCTTCCTCCATCTCAAGAACTATTTCCCACGCATCTCCCCAATCGAAAATATTATTCTGAAAAGCATGAAGAAAGAAAAAGCGCCTTCAAAGGATCAGAAAATAAAAAATAATAAAAAAAATTCTAACTCTACTCCTGTTTTGCTTACGTCTACATGGAGCATAAGGCCAGCACTAGAGTTGAAGGCATAGAATAAAATTAGAGAAGGAGTCCGAAGATTTGAATTCCTCAACAAATATATCTCCTTCTGTAAAAATAAAAGACACTCGTAGAAATAAAAGAGCTGTTTCCTCTCTCAAAATAATTGCTTCTACTTGCTCCTTAAAGCATATCACATTTAGAAGTACTAATTTCGAAACAGACTCTACTTCAGCAATAAAAACCAATCATTCTAAGACAAATGCTTCTAGGATGACACGTAGGAAATAGGATCCAGTCATAAAGAAAGCATATGGCGCTATTCATGCTTGTTCTCACCTAAGGTATCCAGTTAAGATCGAATCCCCCAAACACCTTAGTAGATTGTCAAATAAAAGATCTTTTCCTCGGTCAAGCCTATGTCCGCGTTGAATTAATCTTCCCTGCAAGGTTTAAACTAAATGGGTTCCTAAAACTCCGCTTAAGAAAACAAATGCCGGAAAGGCCAAGTCTTCTACAAAGGGCAAACCCAAATCGACTTCTTCAAAGATGACTTGGGTCGCTAAATCACCTACAAGCATTAATTTAGGAACCATATCTGAACAAACTCCTAAATCTGCTAATCTGAGAGGACCCATTTATAAGTGGGTACCTAAAGCTCAACTGGTTTTGCAGATCCATCATGTGTGGTACCTCGACTCTGGTTGCTCCACACACATGACGGGAATACATGAGCTGCTGAGCAACTACAAAGACCGACCTAATGGAAATTCATATTCGGAAACAACGACTCAGCCCCCATTCTAGGATTCGGGGACATCATTCTGGAAAATCTGACGATAAAAAATATCTCTTATGTCGAAGGTCTCCGCCATAACTTGTTCAGCATAGGCCAATTATGTGACAAAGGATTCCAGGTGGTCTTTCTTGCTGACAGTGCAGAATATTGGACAGTCAGGATAATGAACTCCTCCAAGGACTTCGGAAATCAAATCTTTACACTATTAATCTGACGTCCGTGCGGACCACGACAGCTGTTTGCCTCATCTCCCAGATTACGATTCAGAGGAACAGCTTATGGCGTCAACGTGTGTCTCATCTAAACATCAAAGCTCTTCAACGATTATCAACGAAAAATTTGGTTCACGGTCTACCAGCCATTATTCTACAAAAAGAGCATCAATGTTCGGCATGCCAACTAGGAAAAATGAAGCGAGCATCTCATCACATAAAACAGATTGCCTCTACTTCACGACCGTTGGGATTGCTTCACATGGACCCCTGTGGGCCGATGCAAACACAGAGTATCAATAAACGCAAGTACATTCTGGTCATTGTTGATGACTTCTCTCGCTACACTTGGACAAGTTCCTCCGAACTAAAGATGAGACTGGGGACTTGATAGCTAATTTCGTGAACACCACTCAGAATTTGCTGCAACAAACCATCCAAGTTATCCGAACGGACAACGGCACTGAGTTCAATAACAAGTATCTCAGTGAATTTTATCAGAAACTTGGTATTAGTCAGCAATTCAGATGCCTCAACAGAATGGGGTCGTTGAAAGGAAGAACAGGACTCTAGTGGAAGCCACCGGTACAATACTGATCCATTCCGGCCTCCCGCACTTCCTTTGGACTGAAGCAGTAATCACCGCCTATTTTACTCAGAACAGAACGGTGGTTCACAAGCGCTTCGATAAGACTCCGTGCGAAATAATGAACAAGCGAGTACCCAATATCCCATTCTTTAAGGTCTTCGGGTGCAAGTGCTTTGTAGCGAATGATAGAGAACAACGTGCTAAGTTCGACCCTGAAGCATTCGAAGCCACATTCGTCTGGTATTCATCAACGTCTAAAGCGTACCGAGTTTACATCAAGTCCAACCGTTCAATCAAAGAAAGCTACAACGTCACTTTCCACGAAGCGGAAGAGATGGCTCATGCACACCTCAGTTCAGGACCCGTGCCAAACCAGATGGTTTCTGGTCACATCAGTCCAGAACCCGTAATCACTGGCGTGTTGGCACCAAACCAACAGGAAATGACAACAACTCAGGACTTCATGTCAGAAGAAGCTTTGAGACTTGCGTTGGAGGATTTAGACTCTTTATTTGAGCCAGTATATCGGTCAGGCACTACTATCGCTACACCTTTGGTGGAACCCCCACTTCACGTGGCCCATGAATCTAGCTCTTCAAATACCCCACTCGATTCAAAATTACCACAGATCACTGAAGAACCTATCATAGACAATGAGGAAGTCTCATCTGATTCGCTCAATCCAAATAAAGACTAAGACTTACCTTAACCTCTTGATCAACCTGAGATAATTGGAAATCTCGGTCCACAAATGGCCGATGCGTCTAGTTCTGCACTACCACATGAGCGAAAGTGGACTCGAGCACATCCAGTTGATCAAATTATTAGTGACCCTTCGAGTGGAGTACGGACCCGTCATCAACGCAGTCTCTTCAGCTGATTCTTATGCCAAAATGAGCCAACCAAAGTAGCAGACACAGTCAAAGACCCGGATTGGGTAATAGCTATGCAAGATGAATCAACCAATTCGAACGTGTGGACATTAGTACCCCGTCCGCATGGGAAAACCATTATCGGAAAAATGGGTGTTTAAGAACAAGAAAAATGAAGATGTGGAAGTGATTCTGAACAAAGCAAGGCTGGTTGCGAAGGGATATAATCAACAAGAAGGAATTGACTACGACGAGACATATGCTCATGTTGCTCGAATCGAAGCCATTCGTCTATTCCTGGCTTATGCGGCTCATAAAGACTTCAAAGTCTACCAAATGGATGTTAAGAGCGCCTTTCTGAACGGCGTGTTAAAAGAGGAAGTCTACGTCTCCCAGCCAGAAGGCTTTGTTGATCAACAACATCCCGATCACGTCTATCGACTGGACAAAGCTCTCTACGGACTGAAACAAGCCCCACGTGCTTGGTATGACGTCTTGAGCGATTTCCTCATAAAATCTGGATTTATCCGAGGAACGATTGATACGACCCTCTTCATAAAATGGCAAGACAAAGATTTGATGGTCGTCCAAGTTATATAGACGACATCATCTCCAGATCAACAAATCCACGGCTATGCAAGAGATTTGGAGATTTGATGAAGAGCAAATTTAAAATAAGTCACATGCTAGAGATGCAGTTCTTCTTAGGACTTCAGGTCAGACAGCTCGACGATGGAATTTTCATCAGTCAAACAAAGTATATCAGGGATATTCTGAAGAAATTCCATCATGATCAGAACAAGTCTCTCAGGACTCCTATGTCACCAAGCTGCAAGTTGGATGTCGATCCCACTGGAAAAGCGGTCGACATCACTAGGGGTGAGCAAAACCGGATATCCGGATTTTCGGATATCCGAAATTCGGATATCCGGATTTTCGGATATCAAAAAATGATACCCGTATCCGGTCCGATTTTAAACGGATATCCGAAAATCGGATATCAGCTTTATTCGGTTATTTAAACCGGATATCCGCATCCGGTTTTCTAATTTATTCTTCTTATATTTTTTTATTATTTTCTTTGAAAATCGTTTTTTATTCTTATCAACATAAAAAAAATATATATTTTTTCATATAAGAATTTCTACACATAATTCACACAATATGCGAATTTATGATTCAAAATTACATAAAAAATAATAAACACAGTACCACAAATTGACATTAATTTTTTAACTTGCATCTCGATGTGTTTATTTTATTTTATTTCAATCTCTAACAAAGTTTTTTGCAATAATAAAAGAATATAAATCTAAATATTCTACTTTGAGTATTTTATTTTCCTTTTTGGACCTTCAATTTTTTTCCGCAACTTTTTTATTTATTTTTATTATTTTTAAATAAAAAAACCGGATATCGGATATCCGGATTTTAGAAAATCACTATCCGTATCCGATCCGGTTTAGTTTAAAATAAATCGGATCGGATATCCGATCCGGTTTCTAAAACTGGTTATCCGTTTTTTCGGGTTTTGAAAATCGAAATCCGGTTTCGGATATTTTTGCTCAGCCCTAGACATCACATTATATCGCAGCATTATAGGGTCTCTTCTCTATCTCACCTCAAGCCGCCCGGACATCATGTTTGCCACATGCCTAAGCGCCCGTTTCCAAGCCGACCCCAAAGAATCTCACATGCTCGCGGTCAAGCGGATTCTTCGCTACCTATAGGGCACCTCGACCTTAGGTTTATGGTACCCTAAAGGCACAAATTTCAAATTAATTGGCTACACTGACGCTGATTATGCAGGTTGCCGAATGGACAGAAAAAGCACATTCGGTGGCGCTCAATTTCTAGGCTAAAAGCTAGTCTGCTGGTTTTCAAAGAAACAGAATTGTGTTTATCAACAAATGTCTATCACCTAAGCACGCCGGCTTCGACAAAGGCAACGACAACATTCTCAGAATATTCCACGGAATTGCCTTCTAGCGGAATTACGATTTTGCTGAACTGATCTTGAATGATCTAGCCGAGCAGATCAGGCAGAACTCAAAGAATGTGCCTTACGCCCGGTGATTCTCCGTCATCATCCGACAATACATGGAGATGTACGAGCGAACATCCTTGTCTACCTCCTGGAGGGAATTACCGACCACCGCGGCTGAAATTCTTTCACAACCCGAAGCTAACGGATTTGGACCAGCAGTCAATGGCCATTCCGTTCGAGTTGTTGAGACTCGCCGACCCCATTGGAGCCGAATCCGGGAGAATCATCTGACGGAACGGATGATCAGAGGGCCCCCAACAGACTTCACAGTCAGCCCTCACCAACAACAAAGCCCTGAGGATACGATGATTGATGAAGTGGCCCAGGAGCTTGAGCAGGAGCCCTCAGTCCAAGAAACTCAGCTACCAGATCCTGATGTCACGATGATCGATGAAGTGGCCCTGGAAATGGAAGCTGAAACACAAAATAGGAGCTCCAAGTGGAAGTGTCAATCCATGTAGACGTGCTCGAAGAACCTATTGAGGAGATTCTTCAACAAGAAGCACAGCCCGAGCAGAAATAGGGCAAAGCTCACTTCCGGTGGCGGAACAGACTCGTGAGGACGTGAACGTGAACCCACTCCTCACACAGCCACCTCATCCGACACGGAGTATGATGAGGAGATCTAACTAATGAGACGAACTCCAAGAAGACTAAGTATTCAACTGGAGTCTCTCGTCACCACCGTCACCACCACATCATACCCGACACCAGTCATCGCTTCAAGTGTCGTGGCCGAGATCCAGACTCCTCTTACTACCGGCCTCGACATCGACATGTCTGATGTACAGGTTCAATCTGAGCCTGTCACAACATCCATACATGCAAATATTATAGATTCAGATCAAGGATTGGATGGAAGTCTCGGACAGTCACAACCTCAAGTGACTACGAGCCAACCTGAGGAGCCGGTGTCTGCTCAAGGGTTGTCAACAGGCGACATCTGTCGACCTGGTCTATCATCGACGGAGGCGTTCGTCTAGTTTGTGACTGAAGCGCGTTTTCAGACAGCTCTCTCTGCGGCCATTCAATCTTTAGAAGGCAAAATGATGGAGAGAGTGCTGGCAGCCATTGAGACGTCCCGACGCGACACTGGGAAAGCACCCGTCTCCGAAGGCACTTCAGCACAAGCCGACTTCATACCCTCACAACCCACACCTACCGACCCTCTCACCAACCAATTCATCCTAATCAATCCATACACAATCCCAATTACAGAGCTCCACGACATCCTACTTGCTCGTCTCATAGGTCTTAATATTCGATCGCCTTAGGAAGAATCCCTGTACAGGCGATTGGTGGACCAGCCTGAGCCACCTACTCAAACATGCCGAGGCCAGAGCTCCCACTCCAGACGATGACATGACGATCCTGACGATCAGGTCCTCATGAGGGGGAGAAGAGGCCTAGGACTTCTACGGGTGGCCAAGGTCAAGGATCGGGCCCAACGCAAACAGACGCTGGAGCGAGTGAAACCCAAACCACCACCCATACAACCCACACCACGCACCGCACCACCACTCTCACCCATATCAACCCACCATCATTTACCATAAGGACGCCTCCGCCCACATCAACGAACTTCACAAGCCCATTGCTTCCGGAAGAAGAAGCAAGCGCTGTCATGCTCGTAGCCCCGCCTCAAACTCAAGGAACTCCCTCAGTCGCTCCAGACCAACCGGGATCATCAGGACATGGTGTCAATCCCCACGAGTTCCTCGATAAGTACATCTTCGAGGGACAGTGGATGGCCCATTCCATACACAAAGAGGATCGGAGGCAGCGGCTCAAAGACGTCTGGCATTTTCTACAAGCAGCTTTGGTGGATCTAGTCTTGATAGAAGACGAAGAGCTTCAGGAAGGTGAAGACTATAAATAAGATCCCACAGGGCTTCCAGAGTTGATTAAGCAACGAGCGGTTTCCCCAACAAGACTAACGCGAGGGACTGTTCGGATCGACATGCCGTTGGAGAATATTAGAATTGAAATTCCATTCCATGAAGAAGTTCGTGAGCACATTTGGAGGTCACAGGATAAAGTCAAGAATCCGAACGAGTTCAAGATCAGAGGGATCTCTCACTGAGATCAGCAGAAGGGAATGACGTATCTCTGGATGCTGACCCACCTTGGACCGGACATGAGAATGGGGATGACTAAAGGGCAAGCAAAGAGTCACTATAAGAGTCTCTCCCAAATATGCCAGCTTCTAAGCGTCTCCTGTGCCAAAGGAGGACTTCCAACACCATACTATCACATTGAGCGAGTAGACAAATCTCGAGAAGAACTAAGCGAGAGTGACCTGTCGTATCTCCCTGTCGAGGAGGTGTACAACCTCTACCAGCTTTATGTGGAGAAGTACAAAAGTCCTCAAGGCTTCATCAAGACAAAAGGTCTCGAGGGGCTCTACCGGTTCATGATGCGCCAAGTCAAGTACTTCGCCACACACGACCTTTAGATGGCTCTGGAGAGCAATATAAAGAAGGTCAACATGACCGCGCCGCTCAACAAGGACATGAGATCGAAGGGCTTCCCAACAATTACACGCACATCAGCTCTAGGCATCACCTACCATAATCCAATCTCTAAGAAGACCAGGTTGATGCTGAAGACTGAAATCAACAAGTTCTTTGATGGGACACTCACGGTCATCAGGAAGATATAGAGCAGATGTTGGAAGAAATCAACCGAGAGACGATGTTGAGGTTCACCGGTTCGTGAGAGAACTGCCGCTCCTGATGGAACTTCTCGATGAAATCCAAGAGCGACTGGAGCTGAAGAATAGTCTCAGGAACTACGAGTATGCGCTGGGCTTGCGAGGTCATACTACGCCCGACGAGGACAGACAGCGCGGAAGAGAAATCAAGTACAAAGGGGGAGAATGTAGAATATCACTTGTAATGTGCTTTGATTTATTAGCTGTCCTTGTAATTTGGGGCGTTTCATATATTTGTCCGTAGTTTAGGACAAGTTTGATATTTATACCAAGTATGTTTGGTATAAATAGCATTGTAATCATGAGCTAATTAGAGAAGATTTAGAAATTTGATCCGAAGGGCTGCCAATCCAATTTCTAGAGAGAGAAAGTCAGAAATCTTCATCTCACTAAGTGAATTCTCTCTCGAGGTTTGAAACAAGTTTCTCGATCGAAATTTTGATTTCTATACAATTCTTATCGATTAGCTAAGGATTGAAGTCTAAGATCTTAGAGTTGATAATTCAGGACCTAACATGTACTTCTCTATCAACAGAAACAAGACAACCATCTATCCCTTTCCTGATACATAACCCACCCCTAGTCCCTCAAACAATTCCACCTCTAACGTAGAAACCTCGGGCCCTACAGCACAGACAGAGAACTCACCAGCTTCCACTAGCAATGCTGCTGTCTCTGAGATCTAGTACCCGCTTAACGAGGAATTAGAATTGGATGAATGTATGCTACCCCACGGAAAGAAATCGATTCGAAGTCATCCTACAGATCAAATCAAAGGAGACCCTACTGTAGGAGTTCATACTAGGAGTTCGAGATTAAACGAGTGCAATTTTACCTATTTCTTGAGCCAAATTGAACCTACCAGAGTCATTGATGCACTACGTGACCCGGACTGGATAGTTGCTATGCAAGAAGAAATTAATCAGTCCGAGCGTCTCAAAGTCTGGAACTTAGTTCCTCGTCCAAAATGGAAGACGTTTATTGGAACAAAATGGGTATTCAAAAACAAGAAGACGAAGATGGTGTGGTAATCCGTAACAAATCTATGCTTGTAGCTAAGGGGAACAATCAGCAAGAAGAAATTGACTACGATGAAACTGTTGCCCCTGTAGCAAGAATCAAAGCTATCAGACTTTTTCTAGCATACGCAGAACACAAAGACTTTACTGTCTATCAAATGGACGTAAAAGACTGCCTTCTTGAATGGGATTTTGAAGGAAGAAGTGAATGTCTCGCAGCCCGACGGATTTGTCAGTACGGAACATCCGAACTTCGTATACAAACTCGACAAGGCACTATACGGGCTCAAGCTAGCTCCAAGGGCCTGGTACGAGGTTTTATCAGACTTCCTTAACAACTCAGGCTTCACAAAAGGGAAAATTGGCACCAAAATGGTTCCGATATAATGTTTGTACAGATTTACGCAGATGACATCATTTTCGGCTCAACAAACCCGGAACTTTGTGTCAAATTTAGCAATTTGATGAAGACAGTTTGAAATTAGCATGATGGACGAAATGTCTTTCTTCCTTGGACTGCTAAACAACTTCAAGATGGAATCTTCATCAATCATTCCAAGTACATCCACGATATTCTCAGAAAGTACGACATCGATAAGAACCAAACTTCAAGTACCCCAATGTCGACCACGTGCAAACTTAACGGAGATCACTTGGGCGAACATGTAGATGTTACCCACTACAGAGGAATTATTGTGTCCTACTCTGTCTCACAGCCAGACGACCAGATATTCTATTCTCCACATGCCTTTGCGCAAGATTTCAAGCCAATCCCAAGGAATTGCATCTTCACGCTGTCAAGAGGATTTTGAAGTATCTGAAAGGCACCCCAGATTTCGAACTTTGGTATCCTAAGAACACGAGTATGAAACTAATTGGGTATCCTAAGCACCTCAGGCAACATCCAATTCCTTGGAGACAAACTCGTATTTTGGGCCTCTAAGTAACAAAATTGTGTGTCAACTTCTACATCAGAAGCAAAATATGTAGCTGCTGCAAGTTGCTGTTCACAAGGTTGTGGATATGAACCCAAGTACGAGATTGATCTTAATAGAATTCCTATGTGACTCAAAAGTGACATAGCAATTACGTGCAATCCTGTTCACCATTCACGCACTAAGCACATAGACCTAAGATATCATTTCATCAAGGACCAAGTAGAAAGAGGCATAATTGAAATGTACTTCGTTAATACAGATTCAACTAGCCGACTTGTTTACAAAAGCATTGGATGATAAACGATTCCAATTCTTAGTTGCACAGTTGAGGATGTTGAATTTCAATATTTAATTGGATTATGCCTCGCTACGGTTAGTTATTGTATCTGCTCTGCATTTTAAAATTTCCAATTCTGTGTGCATGTTAGTTACTTTATTTTTCTGATCTTTGTTTTAGTTTGTTTTACAAATAAATTTTTCCTTTTTCTTAGCTTCCAATAAGTCGATGTAGAGCCAATGCTAATGGCACTACATAGAGGGGGAGAAATGCTATATCCATGCATCGAGGGGAGTAAGTGATTTATTAAAATTTTAAGATTCTCGATAGGCATTTTATTAATGGGGAGTTTAATTACAAAAATCCAAATATTGAGGGGGAGTAATTGTTTTTCGCGAATTGATTTTTCAACGATTCATCAAACTTTCCAAATGCAAAAAACACTCCCGAGATACATAAAACACTCCCAAAATACGCAAACAATCTCCAAAGCTAGTGCGGCCTGTAAGGACACAGTACAGAATAGCTAATAAAGCGATGAATAAGCACAAAATAAGCGAAAACTCGAACGCCAGCATATCCATATTGCATTCAAAATTACACCTTAACTCCACATGTTCCTCTCTCATAGTCTTGCTGCTGCAACCAGTTCATCTGTGTAAGCGAGAATGCTGAGAATGAGTTGATATTAGACGAGTAAGCTGCAGATTAATTGTCTTGTGGGGTTGTTTGAGTCATATCTATTTATAGGAATGAACTGAACAACAACATCATTTATTGTCCCGACAAACATTTTCAATGATACAGACGAATTTTTGACTTGAGGGTTCCGCGCCGCGAAAGAAGTGATGCTTTCCTCGTCGACTATCTGATTTTTCCTCACACAAATCGATTTTGAAAAACTCGTCGATTTGATACTTTTGATTGTTTGATCGAGTAAATTGATGTTATGGGGTTAATTTCGCGAACTCATGGTCATCTCTTTAAATTTCTAAATCGCGAGCACTTGCAATTTTATTTCACGAACTGGTTTAAGGGCTTGGCTTGTCTAATTTCGCAGCCCAATCTTCAGGCCCGCGAAACCGACTTCACTTTACCTAGTCCAGTTCGCGAACCCACACTTCAAGATTTCAAATCCTTTTCTTCGCGATTCCACTTCATGAATTGATGCTTAACTCAATCCGCGAACTCTTCAAAGTTGACTCGTCAACATCGTCATCGACTAAGTTCACGAACTAACAATTAAAACGCTCAAACCTATGACTCGCAGGCTCCACTTCACTAATCTTCTTTCATTCACTTCGCGAACTAGTTTGTGGGCCTTGTTAAAAATTTCGCGGCCCAATTTCAACCTCAAGTTTCAACCTTCCAGCCCGCGAAGCGTATCAAACTTAATCCTAATTTGCGAACTTCCCACTTTCCATTTCACGAATTCTGAACTCGTCAAACTCTCTCAAATTGTCACTCTCGTCTTTGCGAATAATTTCAAACTTGTCGACTTTCCAGATTCTACTCTCTCTTCGTTTAGTTATGTTTTTCGTCCTGAAATCAACCTAACACACCCACGAATTGTTGGGATCTAAACAAAAATCCCAATGCCCAAGGAAATGCCTCCAACACTACCGACGATGGAATTGCCTTGGTGTGTGAAGCCACAACCACTATTGCTGAAAAGGGAAGATTCAACGACATGTGGCTCATCGACTCAGCAGCTACTTTCCACATGACCTCTCGAAAGGAATGGTTTCATCAATACGAGCCAACCTTTGGAGGATATGTCTACAGCTGCAATGACCAGACGCTGAAAATTGTCGGGGTGCGCACGGTTCAAATAAAGATGTATGACGGCACTGTGCGTACCATCTATGCTGTCCGACATGTGGAGGGCTTGAAGAAAAATCTGTTGTCCGTGGGGCAATTGGATGAAGGCTAAGGAATTTCTCATTTTCCCCTTCTTACAGTTGTATATTCGCTTTTTGCAGGTACGATTTCCAGAAGAACAAGGCTCTAGTGTGGTTTTTCTGGATAAATTGGTGAACTTCTTCAATTGGACTTTCGATTTTAAGGTTCTTCGTGAAAAAGAATCATCTTCGTCAAAAACTGGATTTTGAAGTCGATATTTTATGTTTAAATATGTTCGCCAGTCAAGAAATAGGGTTTGAGGAATTTTCAATTTTTTAACTTTTTGATCTTTTCTACTTCGCGAATCTAAGATATGTTTTGCGAATCAGATTCTTCGTTGCCTACGTCAATTAGCGAATCACTGTTTTTGAACAATTTTATTAAGATCGCGAATTACACTTTCAACATTTGATTTCGCGAGTTTGACTCCTTGACCCCTCGGCTTCGCGAATTGAAATTCGCGATCCTTTGCATTCACGACCTGCAACTTCGCGAACTAATTCTGTTACACATGTAAATGTTGACTACGCGAAAACTCACTCCCACAGACCCGAGATCCATACTTAAAGGAATTTTTCTTAAAAACTCAGCTTGGCGAGTTGGAAATTCGCGAACTTTTTAGAGTTCGCGATATGCATTTCACGATATTCGTTTGTTTTCAACAATTCGCGAAACTCACTTAAAAAATTTTCTGAAAAGCTACTTTGAACTTTAAATGGGCCAAACAGTTCTGGGCTGAAATCAATTTTACCAAACGAATTAGCATTTGAAGCCAACACAATTCACAACATAATGTCATCATTTATTATGCTATATCCTAATCACGTTTTCCCTTTCGTGTTGCAGTCTCAGCAGGAATTCCCAGTGTCCAAAAAAAAGGGAAAAGAGGGCAAGAAAAATAAAAAAACAAGAGGAAAAGAAAAAAAGCAAGCCCCAAAACAGAAAAAAGGAAAGAAAATGACGATACCGGCAGACCTAGTATACTCAACTTCAAAATGGATAGCGACCAGGGCCAACAACTTCCAACTCGACCTGAACACCTTCAAATGCCAGGACGAGATCATTCCATCCATTTTGAAGAACCATAATCGGGTATGCTTTCTCAGCTTCGGCCCGAGTCCCCACAATCTACCTACAACAATTCTGGGGACAATGACGACCAAAGTTGCTCCCGACGACAACAACATCTATTACGAGGCAAAGATTGTGAACGAGACTGTCAGCATCACTAGGGAATTCATTCGAAGTATCCTCCGGTTGCCAAGTCAACCTCATTACGAATCTGAGGTATCCGAGGTCCCGAGGATGAGCTCATCACTAACATGATGAAGATGGGATACTACTCTTGAATCGAGTTTGTCTCTCGTTTTCAGCAGTCAATGATTTCGCATCCCTGGCGGACTCTCTTCGCAATCGTCAACAAGTGTTTCTCACCAAAGCACTCAGGCCATGATCGCTGCAACATAACAATCCTCTGCATCTTCCATGGGATCGTCTTTAGGAAAAATTATGACTACGCCAAGCTAGTCATATTGGACCTAGACGATCAAGTTATGCAGCGGACGAAGTGAAAGAAGCCACAAAACTTGTCCTACCCCCGGTGATTCTCACTGATGATCCATCATTTTATGTCCACAACACCGGGGATACCACCACGACCAGAAACCACACTCCACCAAAACTCAAATATCTTCAGAAGGGGAAGACAGACGAGAAGTACTCGCGCAAAGGCATGCAAATTCCACGCGCGTTATTAGCCCTGGCCAGCCCAAAGGACGTGGAAGCCTACTACCAGAAATACAAATTCCACAACCCCATGACTCAGGAAACCCCGCCAGAGTCTAACCCAGGGGGGAGAGAGAGAGAGAGAGAGAGAGAGAGAGAGAGAGAGAGAGAGAGAGAGAGAGAGAGAGAGAGAGAGAGTGAGTGACCACCGAAATACAAACAGCCCCTTAACAACCCCAATAGACCCCTCAACAAACCATCACTGAACAACCAAGCAAGGAACGACAACAGGCTTAGCGGATCGAACAACCGCAAATAGTCGTTCCCGCTGCAACAATGACTGAAGCCCCTCAGTCAGAAATAGCCGGGTCTAATCCTAGGTTAGAGGACACCGAACCCGACCCAACGGCATACACACAACCCGAACCAGACCATTCGCTTGCCTCCCAACAGGCAAGTGGCTCAAAATCCTCAGAACCCCCCTAAAACACAAGCACCTCGGTTAAGTGTCGGTTCAACCGAAAACGTCACTATTCCTACGACACAGCCCGAGTCTGGGCTGGTCCAATAGGCCTCAACGCCCATAGAAGAGGAAATTGAAGCTCTTCAAGGATTGGACGGACGACTCACGGATGATGATGATGCCAACAGCTCACCATCCGAGAGCCACCATACACAACCTAGTTATAGACGTGTGCTAATGGGACACCTCAGTGAAGCCGGTGAAAGCTCCACACAAGCCCGTCTAGGTGACAAGGCCGAAACAACCTGAGCACTATCTCCTCGAGATGCGTCACAAGGAAAGGTCGGAAACCAAGGAGACTGAAGTCCACTGGACTTCGGTTGACGAAGGCCGCCCTAACTCTGTCAGAGCGATAACGGCTACCCCTAGTGGTGCTGGAGCTACCCCTGTAGGTGTAACGACAGCATACCTGGAGAATTGACTGTACGAGTTCTTTGAAATGGTAACCATACCCCGTGTTCAAGAAGTCGCAGCAGCAGTTCAGGACAAAGGGAAAGCATCCATGATCGAACAGCCGTCGTTACGACCTCGCGCACTACCATCACCACCAACTTCGCCAGCCTGAGCCGTAAACCATGCCCATACTCCAGCTCTTCGATATCGTGGTTGGTCGACTTCTTCAACTCGACGTAGATCGAAATCCAAAAGAAGCGAACTCTACAAAAAGCTTCTCGCATGTGAAATTTTACCTCAACCGATTACCTGCCGCCAAGAAGGCCCCAGTCAGAAACATCGACATGACGATCCTGATGACCCAGATCATCATGAGGGGGAGAACAAGAGGCAGAAGACCAAAGCAAGCAGTCGCGGACGAGGACGCTGAGTGCAGATTCGAAAAGGAGGTTCTTTACGTTCATCCAATCCACCACCTCGCCACCAAGGTCCTCCAGAGGCAGACAAGCTACGCCAGGGCCGGACCAAACAACTTCCCTTGCCGAGGTTGAGTCCATACAACCACAACTCCTTGGCCCAAAGATCCTCAAGTCTACGTCGACAAATATATCCTTGAAGAGGAATGGCTTATGAGAAGAGAGATAGAAAAAGAGTCCCGCATGAGGATTAAAAGCGTCAGAAATTTCTTGAGAGCGGCGGCATCTAACTTCTGTTTCATCGAGCGAAAAGAAGAGAAGCAATGAGAAAACCCTAGAGCAGATCTCCAAGAACTTCTAGACCACCTTCGACATCAACTGCCCGAGAAACCGACGCCGGGTTATGATTTCTTAGAGACTCCTCGGAGAACAATAAGATCAAGGCACCATACCTTGAAGACTATTATCCTAGGATCTGGTGGAAGGAGGAAGAAATAAAGGGAAGCAATGAGCTAAATCTTCGAGGTCTTGAGCATTTAAAAGGAACGCCCAAGGTCTTCGCCATCAGATCATGCTCTGGGAAGGCTCAGGAAGAGGTGGAATGACTACGGAGCAATACAAAAAACATCTTAGAGCTCAAAAGGCCACCTGCGACATCCAAAACGTAGAGTGGTGGGATGGGAAGATATGTAGGCCCTGTTTATGTGATCGAGAGGTACGACAGGTCTATCGATAGATTTACAGAAGCTGATCTTCCTTTCTTTCCATTGGGCGAACTAAACAAGCTTTACAACTTGTATTGCAACGAATTTATCCTCGACACTCGCAAAAAACGATAAGGATACAGAACTATCAAAGAATGCATGCTGAGGCAGATCAAGTACTACGCTACACATGACTTCCAAATGGCCTTGGAAAGCATATGAGGAAAATCAACTCGACACAGCCTGAAATAGGTACAAAGATCTTGATAAATACGGCGAGGGTTACATCTTCCTAGAAGCGCAACCTGCGATCACTTACCTACAACCAAAGAAAAATCAGATGCATGCGTTCTTCATATCAGAAGCCGCCAAGTTCTCTAATTGAACGATGAAGATAATCCTAAACCAACTCAGACCAAGACAAGAGATGGTTCCTGACGATGTAATACTTGAAGGCATAGAACTCAAAGAACGATCTGTTCTGGATAAAACCATCAGAGCAGTCCTAGATCGAATTGTTCTCAGAAACGACAGACAGTTCGAGACTGCTCTAGGATTCAAGAAGTCGTACTTAGCTCACAGGGAACCTCCACGTCCTCCTCGATCAAAGAAGAGAAAGAAATGAAGACTTAGACGATAGGCTTAATTGTAATTTGGACACTTAGGGGGGAATGTTAGTAATATTTTAGAAGTGTCCAAATATTTATTCTAAGTCCTTATGTTGTATTTAATCTATTATGTTGTATTTAGCGGGTTGATAGGTTGTAATGGGCTTGTTAGGGCCCAATGAGCTTAAACATATTCAACGTAATTAAGCCTTAAACCCTAACCTTTGCTAACTAAGTTTTGTATTATCAACTTCACGTACTCAACACATTAAACCTCCCAACGCACTATTCACATCAATCGAAAGTTGAATTTGTTTAAGTGGTCTTGGGTAATCTGGACTTACAGAGCCCATTACCTATGACTAAGCAATCGGGGATAAAGATTAGGAAAAATGGCTTATAGCTATGCAACACGAAATGGATTCTGTGCACGAAAACCAAGTCTGGACTCTATTGGACCTCCCAGATGGTTTTAGACCAATTGGGTGTAAGTGGATCAAGAGAAAGATTGGATCTGACGAATTGGTTGACACATACAAAACTAGGCTAGTGGGAAAAGGGTACAGTCAAAAAGAGCGCATTGACTATGAGAAAACCTTTTCGTTTGTCGCTATGATGAAATCCATTTTAACATTGCTTGCGATAACTGCGCACTATAACTATGAGATCTAGCAGATGGATGTGAAAACTGCTTTCCAAGTGGATACATCAAGGAGGAATTATATATGGAGCAGCCCAAGGGTTTTACATCGCAAGGAGATGCTCATAAGGTGTGCAAACTGAACAAGTCCATTTATGGACTTAAACAAGCCTCCAGAAGCTGGATTTTTTGGTTATATGAAGTGGGAGTAAAATATCTTTCCTCCAATTGTATGTGGACGACATCCTTTTGATAGGAAATGATACTGGAATACTCTCGATGGTGAAAGCGTGGCTTTCGACCGAATTCTCCATGAAAGACTTGGGAGAAGCTACCTACATCTTGGGTATTCGCATTTATAGATATCGAGCGAATAGTATGTTAGGACTCTCCCAGGCCCTGTACTTAGAAAAGGTCCTGAAGCTATATAATATGGACAACTCTAAGAAAGGGTCCCTGCCTGTGCGACATGGATTCACCTTTCCAAGGCTATGAGCCCTCAAAGTGAACTGGCGCGGAAAGAGATGAATGGAATTCCCTATGCATCCGCAGCGGCCTGACTTGGCATACGCTGTGAGCGTAGTCGGTTTCAGGCTAACCCTAGTAAGGAACATTGGATAGCAGTCAAGACTATCCTCAAGTACCTCAGATGGACTAAGGATATGATGTTGGTCTATGGTAATGGAGAATTGGAAGTGGAAGGGTATACAGATCCAGATTTCCAGTCAGACGTGGATGACCGAAAATCCATGGATTCGTCTTTACGTTCAACGGTGGAGCAGTGTCTTGAAAAAGTTTCAAATAGAGCACTACTGCAGATTCCACCTGCGAAATAGAGTATATAGTAGCCTCAGAGACAGCTAAGGAAGGTGTTTGCATGAGAAAGTTCTTGGAAGAACTTGGTGTCGTTTCTATAGCAGATATGCCATTGCCATTGTGGTGTGACAATACTGGCGCTATTGCTCAGGCGAAAGAATTGAGATCTGACAATAGGTCCAAACACATAGAAAGAAAGTACCACGTTACGTGGATTCGTTGAGAATGGCTACATAGCCGTGCAGGAGATTGCGACTGCGAAAAACGTGGCCGACTCACCAAGCCTCTATCACAGGCAGTGTTGGCTAGACATCTCGAAAAGATGGGTATTAGATACTGCAGCGCATGGCATTGAGTGCAAGTGGGAGATTGTTAGAAATATGCCCTCGAATGCTATACGAGGATTAGATTGTATAGGGCATTAGCTTATTTATCATTCGACTTCTTATGTAATAAGAAATTTTCGTGTGTTTATTGAAAGGCATTGTTCGCTTACTGGATATATGAGTCGTTACTTAGCATCCGGTAAAGCAATAAATGAACAAATCCAAATATGTCGAGTTGAGTTACTGTTCTCGATGGTTACGAGAGAGGAAGGCACCAGTGGACTCTTAACCTCGAACATTAAAAGTCCGTAAGCCTAAGGCTCCAGTTGGGTGCTGGATAACCGATCACAGCTTATTTGTCGATGACATATCGTGTGCCGATATCCCGGTTGGAAGTGGAGGTCATGACTTATGATACGAGTCGAATTAAGGGATTAAGTCGTTTCATGGTCACTAACTCGCAGGTCGTATGGTCGAACATAGCTTACTCAAGGATCGTCAATGACCTACAACAACACTTAGTAGTCTGCGTGAACCTTAGACCGAAAGGGGCTTTATCAGAGTTGACTTCGAAGTCTCGATTGTCACTGGTTCCCCTCAGACCGCCGATTACGGATTCACAGTCTCGAGTAATCGAGACAAGTGTCCTATGTGGATGGCAACGGCAAGGTATTGAACTAACTCATATTAGACATGAAGGGTAGTTTGGTAATTTGTCTCGTCTCCGTTTTATCATAGAATCGAGTTCAGTTAGTTTGACATAGACCATGGCTCACACTCGATTGGGACACAGCTGAAGGGTTTATACGTGGTACTATAATCGATAGTAAGGTTCTGGAATAGAGACTGGTCGAAATTCGCACTCGAATTGGGTTATGATCCGGTACTGCGGGATTGGCTAGGTAACTACTGGACTCTTGGATTCCTCCCTTACCGATTGAGTCGAACCTAGAGAGTCGGGCTTAAAAAGGATCATCAACGTGTACCGAGAAGGAGAAAAGTGTTTTGGGCATTAACGGGCCTTGGACCGTTGGGCCGCTCCTTAATGGGCCTCGGGCCATTTATTGGACCGAAGTTGGACGTCATATGAAACTAACTTTAAGACATGGACTTGGCCAAGTGCTTAATAGGCTTGAGGGTAAAATTGGATTTCACCTGAAGCTATTTTCGAAATATGCTATTATCGAAATTTACATATTTGATGCGTATAAATATGGAAATAAAATATTCGGAATATAGTTTATAACTGAAAATTCAAAATATATATGGTTTTATTTTCGAATATTTAATCCATATTTAAGATATTTTACTTGGAGTTAATATCAAAAGTTAATATGGGTAATTATGGATTGTTTCCTTAATTTATTTGGAATCAAAAGGAAAGAGATATTTACGGCAAAGAGATCTCACTTGATCATGGCTTAAAATTCGAAATTAAGGCCTATTAATTGGCCAGAATTTCGTGCCCTACACTAATATAAAAAGAGTGAAACCCTCGTCCAAAACTACAACAAGTTACGCGCACGAAAACCCACCGAAACGCACACAATTTTCTCCCACGCTACGGATCAATTCTCTCTAGCCATCTTTAGAAAATTGAATTAGTGCACCGCGAGGTCGGCATGAAAATTTAGTGTTATCCACCACCGTCGTCGTAGTTGAGAAAAGGACGAGGAGCTGCCACTCGCTTCAACTGGTAATTCTCTACGATTTTGACCCGCCATATTACGTGTCAATGTGTTACTATTCTGATCCGAGCTACGAGAGCAATCGGGGAACCCAAAAATTTTTGTTCCGCACCGTATCCGGGGACGTGGCATCTCCGGTACACACCGATAACACAATATTTCAACAAAAATTATGATGTCGCTCAACTTATTTAGTCGGATCTGCTGGACCAGATAAGACGACGGGATATCATCCAAGGGAAGAGAGTCCTTTCATACATGCGGTGGCTCCCAGTCTTTATTAGACACTTCATGGACATATTTCCGGAGATCGAGCGACGTGACCAACCGAATCATATAACATTCCAAACTCGGATCTTTATACTCATCCAAGACAAAGTTCGACCAAGAAGCGATGCTCATTCCAGATCATCTCCTACAACTACTCCATCCTAACGCTCCTATCTTAAAGCATACATGAGAGCCAACAACCTCGAAGAAATTCTCGTGGTCCATCACAACCCAGTTGGACCAAACCCAGGGACAAGCCAAACCCCCAAGCCAAGTATAGGACTAGGAAGCGCTGCATTCCCCAAAAGGAAACAATAGAGAAAATCAAAAGGCGATGATGTAAGCCGCGAGCAATAACCGCACACCAAACACAAAAGCGACCGTCATCCTCTGTCCTCCGGTCCACAAGTAAATCAGACCATGCCCATAGGTACAGGGGACGACTTTCTCTTCCCCCAGTAGAAGTCACGACATCGGTTCAATCGCGCAAATTACCCCACCTGGCCACTCAATCATCTCGCAACAGATGATTTTTTCACATACACACGAGGAGCCATGCCAGCCATCACCGGCTCGCTCAGAGCCGATCGATGTAGAATCACGCAGTACTCAGCTTATACTGCACCTTCTTTGACCACGAAGAGTCTAGTGTCCTCACCACCCATATTTTTTCCATTTACTCGAACATAAACACTCTTTATTGCACCTCCAGATCTTGGTGATCTGGACAGAACGCTCTCCAACGTCTCCATACTGGCTACTAGTAAGGAACAGGGCGGATGACCCAAAGTAGTCAACACCATAGCAGCTACTAACGTGGGCCATCGGTCAGAGTCTGTCTCAGTACCGATGTTAACGGCGAGCCTAAGTGGCCCAGCTCAAGTCCTATGCAAACAGGCAGCACATCGGCAATCTTTTCTGATGCTGTGACGGTGGGAAGCGTTCGTGACACCGCTCCGCTACTTTCCCCGTTCATGACGGAGGCTACACTTGATGCTAGACTTGGCAAGTTCTCGAAAAATCTCAAGGATTCCATCATGACCCGAGTGTACAACGCACTGGGTACATCCATGCGCGACAAAGGTCCGTCATCGTAAAAAGAACCTACTGCACCTGATTAGTCCGCTGATACCGACATCGGCCCATGGAATATCCCAATCGAAGAACTCATTGACATCATGCTGGCCCGACTCCGCACTGCACCAAATCTCATTGTACATGAACGGGAGATTCTTAGACGGCTCGAGGTCCCGTTCTCCTTCCGAGGCGAGGGCCAGACATCTAATCAACCGCGTGACGATCCAGAGGATGAGGACTGTCCCGAGGGGGAGAAGCACAAGGCATGGAGCCTCATCCTCAAAAGCAGCAGACAACCACCACCTAAACACCGACCCGAACTACTACCAAAACAACCCAAGCTTCTCCATCACAAAGAGAAGCCTCCAAACCAGCTCACACTGCATCTTCCACCTCCCAAGAATTAGCCACTATACACCTTTCCCTCCTCGTCCCACAAGCCAAAGAAGCCCCTCGAATTCTTTATCATCTCATATCATATCTTTTTAGACGGATGAACAAATCCTATCTCTCTAAGAGCTGTACAATCCTCACACCGTCGTAGAAAAGTACATTTTCAACGATGAATGGATAACGGAGCCGATGGATCCAGCCATAGCCAAGGGCTTAATGGAGAATGCCAGATACTTTCTCATGAAGGCAAACATAATTCTGGCCCTAATCGACGATGATGAACTCGAGGAAGGTGGAGACTACGAAGCTGGAATCCCAAAACTTCCTCGGCTTCTCAAACACACCGTCGCTGAAGAGGAGTGCCCCCATTGAAGTCGAATATAGGAGAAGAACTGGAACTGCCATGGGAAAATGTCAAGGTGATTGCTCCATATCAAGAAGAGATTCAAAGGAGAATCTGGAGGAAAGAAGATAGGATCAAGACGGTAGACAAGTTGGAATTTCAGAGGTCTAACTCATCTCTCAAGACCAAAAGGCGTTCAGTACCTCCTCTCTTTCCGTCGAGTGGTTATGCTCATAGGAAAAGGAGGCGCTGTGGATACTCTTCAAAGATAAGAGAAGAAAAGACCCAGAATCAGTGAAGTCCTGGAGTACAACGAGAGTGCTTTGACATCATAGAATTTCCAATCTACAAAGTGCGGCGAGTAGATGCAACGGTTGAAGAACTACATGAAGGTGGTCTCGCCTACATCAGAGGTGAGACATTGAACAGATAGTGGGAAGCTACAGGTACCTTGGAACTCTTCAGAATCCGGATCTCAAGTTGGGCTACGTCGCTCTAAAGCGATACATGATGCGCCAGATCAAATACAACACAACTCACAACTTCCAAATGGCGCTTGAAAGCAAGTTGAAGAAGGTGAATCTTACGAAGTCGTCTCTCGAAGTCCCTGATCCAAGCTTCGGTGAAGGCCACATCATTAATAAAGACGAAGATCCATCTGTGGTCTAATCAACTACAAGGGAGAGAAAAGGATAATGAAAATGTCAGAGAAACCAAATTCAGTGACGGAACCCTTCTGGTTATTTGAAGCAAACTCGGAAGGACTCTAGAGCACTAAGAAACGAAGAAGCAGAAGTCCACGAGAAGTACGAGAAATTGATCGACTCCATCTCTGATCGAGTCAGGCATCGTAGAACAATACAATCCTATGAGTACATCCTAGGACTCAGACAGTCGGTTTTCGCGCTGGTGCAACCGAAGAAAAAGAAGACACAAAGGACGCCAAGGCGAAGAGGACACTAAGGGGAGATTGTTAGGAATTATTTGTAGTGTCCTCTAATTAGTTAGGGATATATTTTCTTATTATGTGGGTTGTAGTAGTTTGGGGAGACAAACGATATTAAGTAGAAATTTGGTGTTTGGGCTTTAATATACCATTTAATGGTGGTATATAAAGCCCATAATTACCCTTGTTAGGGTTTATCCAAAGAAAATTCCGTGAAGTCGTTCTCGTTAAACACACACGAACACACACTCAAGGTGCTTCATACGCTTCTAATTTTTCTAATAATTTTTTGACCCTTGTTTGGTAACAAGAGGACCAACAATCCCAGATCATTTCCAACCCTCATTTGGCCAATATGAATCATGCATTGCATTTTCTACCTTATGTGAATTATATGCTAATAATGTGTGCATGATATGCATATTAACTGAACTATTTGAGTTGCATGTTATGTGCATTTTTAGGAGTTACATATTTTAATACATTTGTTTGGCTAGATGTTATTAATTTCAGCATTTAAATATTTATAAATCCTAGGAATTTCCGTACAGAAAAAAGAGAGAGAATAATAATACATAAAAAATAATAATACATAAAATAAATAATATAACAACAAAAATTAACTAATAACAGTTATTTAATTTAATTATATGAGTCGGTTTTTATGATACGTGTATAGTGATAAGACGCGTGTCAATTAGTAATTGTGGCTAGTTATACGTGTCTAGCTAGTATATGTCGTAAATTTGGAAATCGATCTAAAAACGTTTATTAGAAGCATACAAGGAAAAAACATATATCTTCATTTAATAGAAAATTTGAATAATTTTCCTAGTTTAGTTTTTAAAATCATATTAAATACCTGATGAAAAAGTAATCAAAACCAACCCACCGCCTTGGCCTTGTATTTATCATAATCAATTGTCCTTATCACCATTGTATCTTCTCATTACGCTTTGGCATCATTACAGCAAGTTTACTTCATCTTCCAAAGGAAATCCTCTTTGCATAATAATATTAATGAATTAAACTCACATATAAGCCACGCATGACTTAGCCTTACAGCTTTTGCCTTATGCTTTCTCCCAGTATATATTAGCACGTAAATGTTGTGTTCACCATGGTCAAGTTCACAAATATTTGTCTCTTTTTCTTTTTATTACTTAAAGGTATAAGGGTTGACGATAGTTATAGTTGAGATCGCAATTTCCATCTTGGTATAACACGGTTCAGGAATTAGAGGTAAGCGATTTGTCCCATGCAACTACGACACATGAACTTAGTTTTAATTGTATTGTTATGTTGTGATATATGTGTCTTATTGTTTATTAGAGTACTTTGGTAGGTACGCATTATTTGGTGTAAATAGCCGTACCTCAGGCGCAAGTCGCCACTATTTTTCATTCGTTGAAATATGAGCATATTTGATTGGGTTGAACATTTATTGTCTCGTGCATTATATGCTATATATTTATGTGCACTAGTTATTGTTACGAATATGAATTTTATATATATGCCATGCATGTTGGGCATTGATTTGTTTACATATGGTCATATATGTCGCTTTAAGTGACTTGTGATGAGCATGTGATGATTTTCATATAGTCGCTTTGGGTGAGACTGATCTTGTGAGGAGCATTATGTTTTTTTCTGAGACGATACTACGATATGCGAGGGAATCTCGTAGTGGAGAAGACCGCCTTTGACGGGATAGTCCACTCGAGCTCTTCCCATTTTTGGCGGTGTGGCACCCTTATTGGCTGACGTTACGATGTCTTTACTGGGCGGGTGAAAAAGACCATCCAGCTCTTTGGGTGGGTGAAAAAGATCATCTCTGGAAGGTGAGAAAGATCATCCAGCATTGATATGTATAGGCCTGCTTGATATTGATCGAGCTCTTCGATATCATAGTATTTGTTTCAGGGCCCTGTTGAGTGGATCGTTATGAGGGTATGACTGCATAGTTACGAGAGCATGAGTAGCATATAGTGATACCATGTTGCATTTGAATCATAGTCGAGGAATTCATATCGCATGCCGATATTCCGAGCATGTCATGCGCGAGTTTATAATTGTTACGACTTTCGCTTACTGAGGAACTAGCTCACGTAGTTCATCTTCATGTGTTGTAGGTGAGCCCGACGGTACTGTATAATACTCGCTTACGAGGCTTGCTGTTGAAGCTCCCGCGGACTTTTGAGATGACGTGTACATGGATGACGACCTGTGGGCGAGCAACTTCTTTTGTTTTGGGTCTGTTTAGTTTTCTATTTATCGTCGAACTTTGTCTGGTCATATTTTGGACGTCGTTCCTTATGTATATATATGTATTATATTTTATAATGGTCGAGTCGAGCTGCGTAGTTTGTCAGTTTGAATGTTGTGGAAGAACTATCTCTTTTGAAGGTAAAGTTATTTTACCACGGTTTGCGAGTCTAATGATTTGGTGAGTTGGTTTTGATTGGTCGAGTACTGTGGCGCCCCGCCATCTACTAACCTTTCTAACGTTATCTTAAGTGACTAAATATAATATAAAGTAAACAACACGCGAAAGCGCGTATTAAATTTTTTTTTCCTTTTATATAAAGGAATTCATTCTGTACATGCTCAAAATATCGCTCCAACCCTATATACATGGGAAGTGTATAAGTGCTCAGCAAAAGAAAATTCTAGTGCCCGACGACACAGGTCACATCCATGTACACACCACCCCCAAAGTCGATGGAAGCTTCAAAAGGTAAGCCTTGCCATCAAAAGCGATCACGTAGCGTGGTCGCGCGCACCTACAACACATAAAGTAAGGGGTGAGCTACAAAGCAAAGTAAGTAGGAATATGCAATGCCGTGAACGTGAAAACCCCGCAAAGGCATCGTGTCAATGCATCTCACACCTCGTAAATCAATCTCGATCTTATATCTCTCAGGGCCCTCAGCTAACTTACTATGCACCATAAAGAGCTCTAATGTAACACGAATAAACGTGGCAGCGACCTACGCTGGGTAGCCTACGCTAGGTTTCCCTAGGTCGCACCCTCCCAGGTCGTCCCCTCTGTCGTGCGGTAGCCCACGCTGGTAGCCTACGCTGGTTAGCCTACGCTAGGGTTTCCCCGAGGTCGCTCCTTCCCAGGTTGCACCCTCCAAGTCGCATCCCTCCGCTATCAGGGCATCAGCCCAAATAAAACAAACAAGTCAGAAGCCCAATTAAATATATAATATAATCGACTATGCACCACATCGTCATGGAGCCATAGAGTAGCCCTGACTCAACTGCGAGTCGACATCAAATGTCTATATCGGCAGACAACGTTCGCCCTTAGACGATAAATACTGTGCATGCTCATCTCACATAAACTCCAAATGTCTCGTGCATGCACATGAATATGCAATGTGAATTAATATCGTAAACACTTACCACGCAGAAGCATGTCAAATAATTCACGTAATAATATAAACACCCAAGTACATAGTCACGTAATTCAAGCACATACAAATAAAGTATGTGTTGTAGTTAAAATTCCCACTTACCTGTCGTCCAGGCTAAATAAATTTACTGCTCCGGGAAATTCCCACTTTTCGACCCTTAAATAAAAATATTAAAGTATCAGTATAGCTCGTAAGAATGCCTAAGTTAGATAGCTATTTCAAAAGAGACTTGTTAATGACACTGTATTATTCGAATAGCCCGATTGTTGGTCAATACAGATGTCGCCCTATTTTGAACCTAATTTCATTTCGCCCGATGGTTTATTTAAACATTAGTCAAAGTCGGGTCAACCCTTATTTATAAAAATCTCGGCAAAAGTAGTATTGCCGATTATTTAGCACTTGAATCGTCTGATTACCTAGTCTCCAAGTCGCTCGATCATAATTCCTTCAAATCGCCCGATTACTTGTAGTGCTAGATAATATGGCAAAAGTTTACATTCCTAAGGTTGATTCGCCCCTAAGTTATTATATAGCGCGCGAAAGTCCTCTTACCTAAAACTGATTTAGCCCAGTTTGCCCACTTAAATTCCTTAACCCACAATTTAGCTAGCTCGGCGATTTTTTTTCTCTTCAGTCGAAACTCCTTAAGCATGAAATTATTAATATATTCTAAGCCTTAAAATAACCTAAATCGACTGAATTTTTTCATGGATTGGACGTCATCTTAGCTCGGCGATTCCGCATTCGGTCGAAACTCTACATTTAATTCACTTCGAAAGTCATCTTTTCTATTGAAAATCGATTAACCTCTAAATTCGGCCGATATGTCCTAACATATTTTAGCAATTTACACTATCTATAAGTCTGACTAAAATATTACCATCCTAGGCGCAAGGTTTATTCCAAGGAACATACGAATCAATGCTAAGTTAATTACTCGAAAGTTCATCTAAGTAAATACCCCAATTTCATACCTTCAAAAATTTCATTTACTTGCATGTGGTTTTCCCTTTCAGAAATTAACTTTATTAATTCTCAGACATAACGTAAGCCTACATAAATTTAAGCAACCGTATTAGTATGAATTTAAGTTCAACAATTAGGGTTTTCAAATTCTTGTCATACCCCGAAAGTTATTTCAATGGCTTCCCAAAATTCCAACCCTAAGACTTCATTACTTGAAAAGTTATTTTACTATCTGAAGATCAAATTATCTGTCCGACACTCCTATTCTTACGGATTTTCTGACTTAAATAATATATGTAACTTGTTAGCTCAACAAAAATTCCAGAAATTAGGGTTTTCAACTACATGTTCTACTCGAAAATTTCCTCTAATTTATATTACTTTATAGAAATATAATAAATATGACGCCAGAATCGAATTTACATGTTATGAGTGAGATTTTTACTTACCAAATGTTCAAAATCTGCTTTGTTGTGTTGTTTAGATTGACCGTGTCTTCTCCTTGTTAGAGTTATGGAACTTCCTTTCTATTACCTTTTTACTTATAAAGGTTTTTAGTTTATAATCTAATGGATATATATTAAAGTGCTTAGGAAGATGTGAATGAAAGGACAAGGAGGTGATAAACTTTCCTCCTAAACTAAGCAACGTCTTTTTGTACCTATATGATTCTATCTTATTAAGTCTATATGGATTATGATTGGTCTAGTTTAATTTCTATGTGTTGCCCGAATCTTCACACTGAAATCGGCCGAATCATATTTTCAAGAGTTATTCAAGTGTTTACACCTAAAATCGTCCGAGGACATGCTCAGCGAAACTTAGATACACATACAGATCTATCTATGTATTGCATGGGCGAAACTACTTCCTTTAACTTTATCTACACGTCACAATCACCCGATTTGAGATTAAATTGCTCAGTGACTCTAAGCCTTATAAATATATAATCAGCCGAACTTTATTCCATTTTAATCGATCGACTCTTGGTCTTTCATTTCAATTAATCAAAAACTAGTTCATGCCATGCATAAATGCTAGCCAAATTCTCTAAGTCCTAAGGTCATTACCTAAGTCATATGTCACGTAAAGTACATATAACATATAGCACGTAAAAGAGACCGTAACATATATATCATGCAGTCACATAATCACATAATATATATGCAACTTTATTGGCCGGCTTATTTATGGGACTCGGGTATTACAAGTACAAGTATTATCGACGATTTTCAAATGGAACTCTTGCATTTTATTATTTTGAAGTCGTATTTTAATAGTCTTAGAGTCGTATAGTGGTGTAGTACAGTGGGGCACCACAGACGGGGAGTCCCCACAGAACACCGACGTCCTCTAGTGTAACGATCGCCTCCCCCACTGGCAAGTGGAATGTGTGCGTCAACCTTCCTCCACCTCTCTACAAGAGTCACACTCAAGTGTAGATCTACCTTCTGAGACCCACAACTATAAACGCCGTAAAACGACATTTTATGCAACTTCTCCAGAATACGACCGTGCAACCGCACCGATCCTGAAAGGTTACCCCACACAACACCTTCCATACCCCTAACAGTCAAAGGCGTGTCTAGCGCACGATCCAAATTGGATAGTACATCATTACAACGATGAGTATCCTAAAATATCAACAAAAATCGATCTATCGGATCGTAAAATTCATTTGTATCCATCCTAAATCGAACGTTTACAAGTCAATATTTCCATAAATACCAACAAACAAACACAATCGAATCACGTATCGCAAAAATCGAATCAATCAAACTAAAAACCCTAATTTCAAAATTAGGTTTAAAAATTGGAAAAATTTCCTAAATCGAATCAAATATCCAAAATTGACGTGTTATATCGTCTAATAAGCAACCAATGATATCTATAGCGGACATTTTACCAGTAAAATAGATTTAAAATCACATATTCTACAATATTTATAGATCATTCGAAAATCAAAAATTTTAGCAAATTTCGTACCGAAATCAAAGATGACAAGGAAGAAGGAAGCTAGGCCGTGTGTCGCCGGTAGTGGGCCGTCGCCGTCGTGTTGATTCACAGGTGGTTCGAAAGCAAGAAGAGCAGATGAAGAAGATGAAATTGCGAAGAAGAAATGGGGTAGAAGGTCACGAGTTTATAAATCCGTCGATGCGGCATGGCCCCCATTAGGCGCGAAGGCCTTTTGTGTTTGGGTGGGCCAGATTAATCGACGCCGGCCCCCGAACAGCGCAAGGTGGCTATAGCAGAAGCGCGATTTGTACCGAGCGGCGTAGGGTGGCAAATTTTCGATTTTTAATATCTAAATTCAACCTTACGCCATTCGGCTTCTCCCGAGGGTCTGAGATGCTGCCCTAAGCCTCGGGAGATCGCGGTTAATTCGAATTATCAAAATTCGAATTTATTTCCAATTTATTCGAATTAATAATTTAGATCCAAATTAATCAAACAAAGCGGCAACCAGATGTTTTTCGATTATTTGGAGACCGAAATGATTTTTGATCAATACCAAACTTTCCAGAATAATTCTACACTTCATAACGTTCGCAATGATAGGTCTTTCAAATTATTCCGACATCGTTTGGTATTTAAAATCAAATCTGTGGTTCGAAATTATTAATTCGAGTAAAACGGCAGTCTGCCGTCTTTTAACTATTTGACGACAGAAACGATTTCCGATCGATACCAAATTTTCCAGAATAATTCTACTCTTCCCCGCGTTTCCAACGAGGAGTCCTTGGAATTATTCGTGTTTGGTTTTTTTCGTAAATCAAATCGTTAGGGTTCGAGGTATACCTTCGGTGAACGAGATTTCTTCTGTCGTTGCCTCGGATGGACGTGGCTGCACCTCGTCGGAATCCTGGGGCCTCCGGGCTAGATCGTCACGCCGGTATGACCTTGAACAAACCTCCGAGACTGCTCCCGATGGCTAGCGCATTTCGGTTCGGGCGTCGGGTTCGTCGAACGATCCCGTCGGTTCAACGTGGCTTGAGAAGTTCTACACTTCAACTCTATTTTTTCTTTAGTTCTATGTTAAGAAAAAAAACCAAGTCCCCTAATCTCCATAGCATACACGTTTCTATGCATGTATGTTTAATTATTTTTTTTTAATTGAGACACTTGTTGAACAAGTGTCAAAATAAATAAAAAAATATTACTCAAACATTCTACACATCCCAATGTGGATGTGTAGAGTTTTTCCTTTTTTTATTTATTTATTTTGATAATTTCCTTTTGGCCCTTGAGGTTTCTAAATTCTCAATTTAGTCCCTCAATTTTAAATAATAAAATAATTAAAACCAATCTAATTATTTTAATTATAATTGAGCCCACTTTGTTAATTAATTAAGCACTTAAGACAATCTCAAGTCCTAATTATTTCCGTGACTGTCACAGGCATTTAACTAAGTCGTCGACACCTCGTATCAACTTTGCCACTACCTCAACGAATCTCATTCGTTAGGTTCCACAGAACAGCCCGCCGTTTTCGTTCAAGTTCATAACCATTTTTAAGCGCGACTCTCTAGGTCCGTCTCAACTGGCATGGGAGGAATCCACGAGTCCCGATATTCGCCTAGCCAATCCCACGGTACCGGACAGATCCCAGTTGAGAACGAATTTTGATCTAATCGAAATTCGGGCGAACCGACTATAGTGTATACATTTAAATACTTCTTACGCCTTTCACTTGCGTCCCGGTTAGGTGAGAGCCATGCAAATGTCAAACCCACTAACCTAACACTATGTTATAATCGAGACCGAATCGATTATTTAAACTCCGCTCTGAATCTAATACGAGCAAGTTTTCCAAGCTTCGGCGAAGGCTTTATAATCGTCGCTCTCCGATTACCTCATAGGACATTAACCTATACGAATATAGGCAGTGAATTCCGATAGCAGTCAAAGCCCGGCAATCACCTCCGTAAAGTCGGTTGCGTTTCGTCGCTGACCCGCGTTTCATTTATGAACACTTGTGAGCCTAGCCAACTAGCGACAAACCGAAATCACGAAAGCAAATCCGTCAATGACCCTATCGGTCTGAGGCTGCTAATCATTGACAACATCCTAGCCATGTGATTGAGACGAATACGAGCCGAATGTCCAAATACGCAATCTCTCCGATCACCTATATCTCCATCACGACCCGCAACCTCTCAGGTAATCGGTGACACTACCGATACTATGTGGTCGTCAATGGATAAGTCATATTCGGATATCTAGTCACCCACCTAGAATCCTTAGACTTACGGACTTTTTATTTAATGTTGAGATTAAGGACCGTCCGGTGTCTCCTCTCTTGTCCCACGAGAATCAGACTTCCAACTCAAACATTTGGGTGTTATTTATTTATCGCACTACCGGATGCCAAGTAGACTTTAAATTCGATAAATAAATAATAATGCCTTTATTATAATGAAAATATATATATTCATTAATTTATTGACAGTATATTCAATAAACCTGTCTTACAACCTATACATCATCGTGCGCCCTATATTATTCCTAGTCCTCATATGGCATTCCGAGGGCACACTCCCTAACATTTTGTTGGGCCACAAATGGGCCCAACACGTTTTCTGAAAGAAAAAGGCCCGTTCGTTTCAGGCCGCGCCACTGTAGCGGCTATTTCCCTCTATTTTGTTAATGTTGACCGATATCACCCTACTTTATTGAATTTTCATTTAAATTGCCTTATTTTAATTAAAAAAAAGCCCTTAATAGATCTATTTTCTAAAAGAATAAAATAAAATAAAACGAACCGCTTGAGTTCTTTTCTTCTTTTTTCTTTTTTCTGGCTATGGTTGGGTTATTGTCGACTTCAAATCACGTTACTAAGATTGATAGTGAACCCTTGAAAGCAAATAAAGATTGAATATGTAAATAAAATTTAAGAGGCGACTTTTCATTCCAGGCCACGTCAGAAGTTTCATTTAGGATTCAAGCCCTGTCAGGAAAAAAATTAGTTTTAAGGACCCGATTTCTGCAGTACCACTTCATTGTATAACAATATGTTGAAATTTTGTAACACAAAACGATCATCAGATACCAGTTATTTCTGCAGTACCACATCATTGTTCTGAAATAACAATATGTTGAAAGTTTGTAACACAAAACGATCATCCTATACTAGTTCATATAGCTTATATGCCACTTTTTTAAGTTAGGTCCTTATCTTTAAATTTTACAGGAACTGAGTCCTTTGAACTAAAGTTTTGTCTGTGCTTAAATCATAAATGAAACTTCTGATGGGGCCTAAATTCAAATATACCCAATTAAAAATCCCAATACACACGCGGATATTTGTATGCAGTGCAAGTTTGTTTACCATTATTAGTTGGTATCGAATAAATTTAATGATTGTTAGTACATCTCGAATTGAGAACTCATTCTCCAACTGAAACTCAATCTATAACTCAAATGCGGAAATTCTTTCTCCAGCGGTGAAACCAATTCTCAAACTCAAAAGCCATTATTGTAATATTTTTTCCCACCCAAATTTTTTAACATTACCCATATAACTTACAAGTTTTACAAATTAGACCACATTATTAGGATTTGTGTTTAGAACATGAGAAAAAAAAGATGGAAAACTCATTTTGAGTTTGCGTTTGGTGTACTTTTAATCTACGTTTTGGGATTTTGGATCTCGGCTGGAGATGCTCTTAGGCAGCTTGAACACTCACCTTAAGAAATGAAACACGATCTCTTTCACAGACTCTGCACTGATACAATTTTAAACCGTCTCGACGGTTCAAATTGAGTTTATATAAATTACTGAACGTCACACCAAGATATTTCATAAATGATCTAGTCAGCCAGAAAATTCTAAAATCTAATACCTGTCGTCGGTTCATAAATTGAGTTAATATAATTTACTGAATGTCACACCGAGATATATTGTGATTCACTGTCGAACATTAAAGCAACAATGGAGATTTTATATCTCAAAAAGGATAGATTTTGGGGCTGAAAAGGAAAAGCTTTTAAAGGAGATTTTATATCTCAAAATTCCCCGTCTTTATCTGTTTCAAATGATTTGTCAAATAATACATCTTGCTCAAAACAGGTAAAGAAAAAAAACTAAAAGAAGCATCCTTGTTCCTAAAACTGAGAAGGCTTTTACTAATAATTCTAAATAAATATTGAGTGAAGCTGAAACGCTAAGTAAAAGTAGAGCTTTAAAATTAGTTAAGGAACAATTGAAAATTAGGAAGGAGAAAGGAAAATCAACATTATTCCATAATTAAGGTCGAAAATGTTCAAGAATTTTCAACTCCAATGCCTTTTAAAAGGGAAAGGGAAGCGTGCAAAGAAGAAGCGCCAAGCTTAAGCAATCAAACTTCTCAAATCCCGCACACTCATTATAGAGTGAATGATGTGAACTCTCGTAGGCAATACGACTCATCATGACGCATATAGCGCCATAAGCTCATATTCCTACATGAAATACTCAGTCCAGATTCATTCTAGAAAGCATCCTATGCGACTGGCTAGGGAGAAAATCTTTACGTCTTCTAAACCTAGGTCCACATTCACCGGCGCTAAATTGTCATTTCCCTCTAAGGTTCACAAAAGCTGGATTCCTAAATCACAAATCAAATTGAATAGGACTTTAAAGGATGATTTGTGATCAATATCTGAACCAAATGTGCTTAGTTTGGTTTATGCTAACAAGGGAGTACCCATCCAAAAATGACTACCAAAGTCCCGATAAGTTTTTGCAACATCCCAGCATGGATAGGTACAAGAGAGCTGCTCCACACACCATGATTGGTATGCGATGAGAGCAGCCAAACATCCCAGCGTGTATGGTATCTCGGATTGATCCATATACACGGCTGGCTAGCAATGCGAGCAACCACACGAGGGTACATTAGAAACATGCATGATTCAAAAGAACATTAAACTTTAAATTTTAGCATGCATATGAGCTGAAATCACTAAATACCCTCCTATAGGTACATTTTATGCACACATTAAAATTTTCAAGCTTAAACATTCACGTATGCATATAAACTGAATCGTTAAAATACCTATTTTTAAATTTTAAATAGCGAAAAATGTACATTTTATATGCATTTTGGAAAAAAAATGACGATGAACAAGTCTGCATCTGTTTTGAAAAGTAAAATACGTTCACGCTGATTTAATTGGGAGGAAAGTTATATTTTTAAACGTGCATAGATTGAGGGGGGTATCACTCCATATTTACGAGGGAAGAGTACATTTTTAGGGGGAGTACATTTTAGGTGCACGATTTGAGGGGGAGAAACTAACTTTAAACCATATACATATACGTATACATATACCTATATCTATTACTATTACTATAATACATATAAGTATATATCGGATATATATATATAAGGAAAAGAAATCAAAAAAAGGAAAAGAAGGGAAAAAGAAAGAAAAACCCTCTCAGGCGCTTCCACCTCCCAAGACGGACTTCAATTGAAAACAAGCAACCCTCGATAACTCAAGAATTTCAAAAAGGACACACCAAAATTGATGGACGCATGGATTCTAAGTTCCCATGGTTCAGTGAGACCAACCTGAACCTAACCTCGAAACGTAGCCGAGAGTTAGTGAAGATTTCAAGTCCATAAAAGCCACATCCCTATTTGGCAATTCTTGACAAGACCAAAGAGCGGAAGATACAAAATTTCCTTAGCTCACAAATTACTCGGACCATCCCAGATAGGTGCAGGAGTTGATTTCTATCAGCTCCCGGGTAGAAGTCGCCTCATTTGGTCCAATGGCGCATGCAGAACTGAGCCGTACCCACTCATCGATATCCCAAAAGACCGATGTTTCATCAAATCACGGGGAGCCACGTATGCTATCACCGCTTCACTTGGAAGCGGGAGATATTGAATTAAGTGGTAGTTAGCCCCACACCATTGAACTTTCCTGAACACATCGAGTCTATGTGTCCTCACTTCCTAAATATTTTATATTGTTTTAGGACAAATACACTTTTTTTTATCTGGACTTCGTGACCAGATCAGAACTTCCATAGACACATCCTCTTAGATGTGATTCCATGATTGGAAGGAAGTCTTGCCGTTGCAACATCAAAACAACAACGGTTTTAGTCCATCGCCTATGAGCTACGCTCCTAGGTTGATGTTAACGGGACGCCTAAGTGGCCGTGGTTTATCAGGTCCTATCCTCACAGGCCGCATCTCAGATTGTCGGATTGCCTTAGTGGCTCTGTCTGGTTATTACCCGCACCGACCTGTCGTTTGTGTCCTTCTTGGACTCCTATACAAGCATGCCGATCTCGTTAACACGAATCGCCATGAGGGGAGAAGGGGATATGTATAAACAAATAGGTCGGACCACCAACCATTTCCGCCGAGCGAACCACTACGAAGTCGGGCCCACCTGCACTTAAAACGTCAGATTCGAAGGAGCCTTGGCACATTTTTGAACACAACCCACGCTCACCATCAAATTCCGCCGCGCTTACCACGATGAAGCTGAAATCCACTGGAACCACCAATCACATTCGGAAGGAGCTTTGGCACATGTTAAAAGACACCCCACGCATATCTTTTTTGTTATGTCTGCTTTTTTATATATTTTTGCGTTTCCTTGAGACTGCACAACTATTTCTCACGAATCTGGCACCGAGAAAAAGACTGGAGAAAACTTGACGACTTCAAAATACGGAAAAAGACAAGGACAAGATGCAAACAAAATTTCAAAGATCTGTGACATCATCAAGAAACGAATATCGGGGCATGGATCACAGCATACATCCGATCAACAACGTATAGCATCAAGACAAGAGAGTTCTAGCTGAAAGTGCATTCAAATCCTCTACAAGAAGAGGAGACAGCCTTTGGGGGGGGGGGCAAGGGAAGATTGTTAGGACTCCAGAGATTCTCCATGTACCCAACAAAGATAACCAGCGGAATTGAAGATCGAACACTATGGGGGAGATTGTTAGGAATATTTTATAGTGTTCAATTTCATTGTGTTTATCTTAGTTGACTTGTATTTAATTAACTTCGGGCTAGTTTGTAATATTCTAGTTCTTAGTTACTAGGGGTACAAAATTACCAACTAATGTGGTATATATACCTCCAAACCCTAATTCATTAGGGTGTGTGTTTTTGGTAGTATGTGCGAGTGCGTGTGTGTTGAGAATAGAAAGAACAATTTTGAAAGCACCCATTTTCTATACTAACTCACCCCACGTTCGATCTTCAAATCATTCATCATTAGCGTGGTAAATTTGTATTAGCGTGGTAAATTTGTTCCTTGTTGACTGTTTGGAAAGAATAGGGACCAACATAACCGGTCGGTTTTGAACCAAGACCGGATGTGAGATGTGATGTGTGTGTTTGCGAATGACACAATATTTGTTTCTGGAAGTTCGGAGCAAAATCTCCTACGTCTCCCCTTCTCCCCCGCAAGGAAGGTATCTCTAGAAGCCTCGATTTACAACCTACGTCGTACAAACTCCTTAGCTAGACTCACACAATACAAACCCTGCGATTATACTCTGCTAACTAAACTCCTAGACACCACTTAGTCAACTTTTTACAGTCCTCTACTTTCAAGAGCTCTTTACATTCCCTTGAGAACAAATCACTCACTAACCGTTCCGTTCTAGTGTATTGAGGACAACACCTAATTCTTTTCTCGCTAACGAACTAAACGATTTGAAAGCTTGAGACAATTCCCTAGTTCTTAAAATTCGTAGTTGGTGAGGTATAGTCTTCAGCTTGCTTCCGTTCTATTTAGTTGGGCTTGATGTTGAAGACTGTTGTGAGATAAAGTTCCTATGTACCGGACAGATGCATTAATTGACTTTACCCGAAATGGTCTGTCCGGTCTTTGCAGCAGTCACGCTGTGCCATTTGCTTTATCCCTTATTCGGGTTAGCTTGACTTCAACTTGGCTCTTGCTGGCAGCCTTTAATTAATTGCTTGACAGAAGTCTCAACTTGCCGCGCCTCAATTGTGTTTGAATTTTTATCCAGCGTGGCATGTCTGATATCATGCAGTCTGGTCTTCAATCCAGTTCCGATATTGAGTCTTGATCCGGTTTCTAATCGCACTGTTGACCTTCTGTCTGTTTACGGTTTCTTCCTATGTCTACCCTGTTATTCTGATTAAGTTAGTTCAATTACCAAAACTGTTAATCTGAATATTTAAATTCACGATTTCTTTGTTTCTGTAATAATAGTATTTGGACGAATGGAAAATAAGAACAAGATATTAAGTTAAGAGGAAAATGAGGTGGGCAATGGGCCGTAAAAGGCCACAACCAACAAACATGGCCAGATCGGACTGGTCACACAAATCAATAAAATTATGGCTTTAACCATAATAATAACTAATCACTTTAGTGCGCAACTAATGCAATTGAAGTAATAAGCAGTTTATTCATTTTTGTATTGCGTAGTTTATTTATAATAATTGGAGAGGAGCAAAGTTGTGAGAACAACAAGTAATCTTCCTCCAACAGGGCTTTCCCTAGAATGTTATTCTCAAGCAGCAGATTCAGGGCATTTCATCTCTAGCTTTTACTAGGGGTGAGCAAAATCGGATATCCGGATTTTCGGATATCCGAAATTCGGATATCCGGATTTTCGGATATCAAAAAATGCCGTATCCGGTCCGATTTTAATCTGATATCCGAAAATCGGATATCCGCTTTATTCGGATATTTAAATCGGATATCCGCCGATTTTTAAATTTATTTTTTATAGTATAATTTTTCATATTTTCTTTACAAAATCATTTTTTATTTTATCAAAATAAAAAATATATTTTTTCATAAAAATTACTACACATAGTAATTAACACAATATGTGAATTCATTATTCAAGCTTACATAATAAATAATAAACAATATGTGAATTCATGATTCAAAATATATTCTGCTCAAAATCACTTTTTTATTTCTTATCAAAATAAAAAATTTATTTTTTCATATAAAAATTTCTACACATAGTAATTCACAGTGAATTCATGATTCAAAATTATGTAATAAAATAATATAAATATAAATATTTCCATAGGATTTTTTTTTCCTTTTTGACCTTCATTTTTCATTTTGGGCTATTTTTTATTTTTTTATTTTAAATATAAAACCGGATACCGGATACCGGATATCCGGATTTTAGACAAACCACTATCCGTATCCGATCCGGTTTATTTTAAAATAAATTGGATATCCGATCCTGTTTTTAAAACCGGATATCCGGATTTTCGGGTTTTGAAAACCAGCTATCGGATCGGAATCCTGTTTTCGGATATTTTTGCTCAGCCCTACCTTTTACAATGGTTACTTCATTAGCCGGACATTCACCAAAAGCAAGTGCTCCCTAGCCATAAGCTGAATTATTTTATTTTATTTTATATTTTAATTATCAAAATGACATGAGATATTGGGTTTTTTTAACAAATTATCAATTGTTTATGAAATTAAATTGAGTAGCACACGTCGTGTTTTTAAGTGGGAATAGAGAATATTGATTTAACTAAAAAGAGACAATAAAATAAGGTATAACTGTAATTATCCTATAAACTTATAATTGACATATCATACCATAGCGGTTTCTATGAGGGTTTGAGCTAGGGTTGCAAACGAATCGAAGTTTTTGTTCGATTCGGGATTCGATTCGAAATTTTAAGATTCGAATTCGAATATTTAGAATACGAATACGAATCCGAATAAGAATATTATTTTTTATTCGAGAAATATACGAATTCGAATATAAAATCACAATATTCGACTCGAAAATTAATCGAATTATTCGATTCGAATATTATAAAATAAAATATAGTGTAATTAACATATATTTACATATAATATATGATAACTCACTAAATCATTTAAACATGATATCTTATAACTCAATATATGTTTAAATATAATTTATTATAATAATTCTGTTAGAAATACGGGCCGGACCTCCGGTAATTTTATCCGTTAACGAGGCCCACGCACACGCGCCATACGGAGAAGGGGTGCCGGGTATAAGCTTGATGGGTTCCTTCTTAAAACCAATTGGTGTTTAAGAGGAGTGACCCATCAAGCTTATAAACCCATTTAATTTATTGTTACCAATCGGTGTGGGACATTTTTTTAGTCCATCACACGTGAAACTCTTAACAAATTCAATATATATTTTAAATATAGTATTGTTTATATTTTATTAAATAAAAAATGAAAGATGACTTTGAATACAAATATTTGATACTCGATTCGATTCGAGAAAATATTCGAATTCGAATATCGATTTTATGATTCGATTAAATATTCGAGTATTCGTATTGTATTCGATTGTCATCCGAATACGTATAGAGTATTGCCGTATTCGACTCGATTCGATTCGTTTGCAACGCTAGTTTGAGCATTAAAAATAGAAAGGTAAACGTAATGAAGATGTTATCAGTTAATATATATTGTACATTTGTAAATTAACTTAATTGGATTTAGAATAATACTATTACACAACCAAGCATGAGGATATCAATTACAATTACTTAACGTGTAATTCATTGATTAAATTTTGTAATATAACATTATTGTAGTAGTACAAAAATATAATGTAAGACTTTAAAGAAATTGAATAAATAAAACTAAAAAAGTCAGATAAAACTTCGAAGTATTACAGACAAGACTCAGATCGCGATCCCTATTTTTTCTAGTTAAACCTAATAGTTCTATTTTCTAAAACAATAAAATAAAATAAAATAAAATAAAATTGAACCGCGTGAGTTCTTTTCTTCTTTTTTCTTTTGCTGGCTATACTTGGCTTGGGTTGTTGTCGACTTCAATCACGTTGTTATTTATGATTGATAGTGAATCAGTGAAAGCTAGGGGTGTTTATTGGTCGGTTCGATTTTTTAAATTTTGTTCTTTTTTTCGGTTTTGGGTTTTACATATGCTTAGTCCGATATCCGAACCGTTTTAATTTGGTTCGTTTCGGTTTTCGGTTCGGTTGTTTTTGGTTCAGTTTTTAACTTAGGAATTTAATATCAACAAAAAAATATGAGCTGAAAATACATAAAACAATCTATGGTTATTAAGAAACAAAGAAGATTTATGGAACGTGACATGTAGGAAAAACAATTCAAAAGTCCAAAAGAAAAATAATATGAAAAAGGAACAAAATCTAACCAAAATATAAAAACATTCATATGAAGATACTACAAATCATTTGGGAAAAAAATAGTATTTAATTGGTGAGGAAAACATTAACCTAAAAATGGAAAAAGTATAACAATGAAATTATATTTACTGTGTTGTTTACGTTATATTTTTAATATTTTTCTATTTTTAATGTAGTATGATAATTTTGGTTCGGTTTTTCGGTTTTCGGTTTTACGTATGCTTAATCCAATATCCGAACCAATTTAATTTGGTTCGATTCTGTTTTTCACAATTTGACGGTTTTTTCGGTTCAGTTCATTTCGGTTCGTTTCTTTTCAGTTCGGCCGGTTTTTTCGGTTTTATCCGAAATTTGAACACCCCTACTGAAAGCAAATAAAGATTGAAATAATAAATTGAAAAATCCCAATTCACACGCGCGTATTTTTATGCGGTGCAAGTTCGTCCACCATTATTGTTTGGTATCGAAAAAAATTTAAGGATTAGAAGAACGTTTGACAGGCAGCTGAGGATTCTTCACCTAACTCCCAAAATCAGTTCTCATTGGTAGTTGTCAATTGTCACTTGATTATTATATATATTTATTTATATTATATGTCTCCATCGATCTAACCAGATTTTAACGGCACATTCAAAGTCAACACAAAGTCTAAAAATAGCTTTTATATTACAACTGTATCTTAACCCTTCCCCCCATTCTAATGAAGAAATCATTGAAAATCTTGATTATATTTTATATAAATGATTCAAGATATTCTACCTGATTGTACCCTCTACTTACCATTCCAAGTGTTAAATTATTTTTACAAATTACCAATGATGTTGTTATGTGCTCTAATTACTTGAAGGCATATCCTTGGGTCCGTTTGGTATGGAGGATAGGTTTAGATGGTATTAGCTTTAATTGGGTTTAAATAATGGAGAGTATGAATTTTTACGGTGTTTGGTTGATTAATTTAAATAATGATCTGGGATGGATTTGGTAGATAATTTTTAGATGTTTTTTAAGTTCAATTAAATTCAATTACAAATTTACCGATAAGCTGAATTGAATGTATAATAAATAAATGGTAATTTTGTCATAAATGCCCGGGATTAGCTAAAGGTAGGGTGATGAGTAGCTTTAGTTAATACCATAATAGGGGTATTAAGGAGGTATTAACTAAATCCACCTTTAAATAAACCCTCCTACCAAACACTACTTCACTAAATCCTAACCCCTCTAATCCTCCCTAATACCCCCAACCAAACACACTCTTAATCCATTACATGAGAAATAAAGCAATCTCAAGCACATCATATTCATAAACGTTCAACATAGTACATGTAATACCCGTAAAAATTTAATACGGGGTTTAGCAAGTAATTAGCAGCTCAAACATATAAGGTAGATATTTTGTTGAATTATTTAGATGAAGAAGTCGAGACTTTGGGAGAAAAAGAGGATTATAAAAGCTTCGAATTAATTCGAACACTTAGGAAGATACCCGAAAAATAAACCTTGTTTAGACAATAAGAATTATCTTTCGGGTAAAGCTTAGAGATTTTTGGAATAATAATTAACTTTCGGATAAAGGAAATTATAACGAAGTTTTTGCTTACTTAAGAGGAAAAACTATAATTACCTCCTTGTCATTCCATCACATTTTTACCTCCTTGTCATTTCATCACATTTTGCGAAACTATAATACATATCCATATCATAACAAAACCCACTAAGGAGAATAACGAAAGGGAGAAAAACAGTTTGAGCAAAAGCAAAACCGAGAGAAAAAGGAAGGGTTTTAGCCGGAACAAGATTTCGATAACTAAGGAAATCAGAGTTTTGGACGTGAGGTAGGTGAATTTTCATCTACAACATGTATATATGTTTGTGTTTAATGTGTTTCCGGTATTTTATGTGATTTACGTTGTGATAATTATTTGAAGTTTTCGTCTTGTCATATGTGTGCAAACACCCATATTTGGGTTGATATGTGTTTACATTCATATGTTACCTGTATAAATTTTCGATATTTGAACATGTTCAACACTTGGATGTTTTCGGTGTTTGAGAGTTTTCGATAGAAGTACTGTATGAGTTTTGAATGTTTTCGGGTAGCTCACTGTTTTCGGGACTTAGTATATTTTTGGACAAGCGAACATTTTTGGGTGTCTCATAGATTTCGGTATTTAAAAGATTTCGGACCGAAAGTTTTCGGTATCAGCAAAAAGTTAATTTTCGGGCTTTAAAAGTTTCGGGCATTGACCAAAATTTTCGCATCAGAATAGCATTCGGCATTTAAGATGTTTTCGGCAAAGTAATTTTCGGGCCTTGGCCGAGTTTAGACATGTTTGATTTTCGGGTTTGAATTAACTTTCTGGAAAATAGTTTTCGGTGTGCAAGCTTGCGGACAGCAAGTTTTCGAAAATAAATATTCGGTGAAAAATTATTTTACATCATTTTATGAGTAAAATATTCTGAGTCAACGGACATAATATCTTCTAACGCCCGATTAAAGTTCCGAAATAAATTTTCCAAGTTCAAATAATATTTTGGGGGAAAGTAGTTTAATGTATACTGTGGCATTTCATTTGCATGACACACGTGTATTTCATCCAGTGCAAGAGATGAGTACCGTGTTGATTCGGTGACAATGTATAGTGCCCACGAGCGGGGTAGAACGTGACCAATATTGGTTGTCGACACGTAGTGGAGTTTGTGAGCTTGAGACTAAGGCACCAGACGGGAGACGGACGTGAGCGACTCGTCTACCCAGATGTATTGGAGTGCAGTCTGAGGTGCAAACCGTCGATATTTGTGGTAGGAGCGACCTGGAAGGAGGACGTCTGGCGTGATGGTCCAGATGCACTACCAGCATAGCCTACCGCTTGAGCAGGAGGAAACTCGGGAGGGAGCGACCTGATGTGAGCGTTCAGAGTAGTCTACCCGAGCGCGGGCCCCTGACTCCGTATTTTATTGTGCGTGCGTGGCGCCTAGTCTAGCCTAGGGCCCTGATGTGACATTTGCGATACGACATGTTGAGATGGGGAAAAAAGTCGAGCGTGCGTTTATTGCAAGATATATTGGGATGAGTTCTGAGTGCGCGTTATATTTCCCCTTCTTATTCCTACTGGGCAGTCGCTCGGTGTTTTACGTGTTGTAGGTACAATCGAGTCCAACGTCGAGGTACGTCGTAACTAACGCAGGCTGATGACGGTGACTCCACGTACTTTTAAGTGCGAAATGTACATGGATGAAGACCTGTGGAGCGGCATTAGGATTTTTGACGTTTCGGTATTTTGGGGCTACGGCCTTTGTAGAGAAGTGGTTTTGTAAAACGCATTTTGGTGTAATATATTTTGCTTTGCGAAAAAGTTTTTGTGAAACGGGCTTTCCGCGGCTTTCGCTGCGAAAACCCACCCCTAATCATAATTAGAAAATGAGGGTCGCCATAATACATTCTTTCCAATAGCGCAAATAGAACAACAGAACACCAAACTTTATTAAACAAACAAACACATAATCAAATCAACAAACCCTAACAAGGCAGTCATCAATACTTCCCAAGAAGAAACTCATTGATTAGAACATCCAAGTTCTTGTAAGAAGATCCACCACTTTTAGCAGCCATTTGAGCCTTCTCCTTCCACTTCAAAGCCTTCTTCCTCATCTCCTTTCCCTTCTCGCCCTCCATCAAAACCTTCACTAAATCTGCGACTTTCTCCCTCTTAACCTCCCCTTCGATCTCCAACCCAATCTCCCACTCAACGCACGCATACCTACAATTCGTCTGTTGCTCCGCGAAAAACGGCCACGAAATCATAGGAACGCCCTCGCTAATCCCTTCGATGGTCGAATTCCATCCAGAATGGGTCAAAAACCCGCCCACCGAAGAATGGGCCAAAACGCTCTCTTGCGGGCACCACCCCACCATGAATCCCCGCCCTTCGACTTCTTCCAAGTACTCCTTGGGCAAAATCGCCTTTTCCCCGCTCACTAAATCGGGCCTTATCACCCATAAGAAGTAGTGGTTACTGTTTGCCAGTCCCCACGCAAATTCTAGCAACTGCTCAGGTGAAAGCACTGTGATGCTCCCGAAATTTACGTATAACACGGAGTTCGGCGCCCTTTGGTCGAGCCATGCGACGCACGCGTCGTCTTCCTTCCAAAGGCTCGAACCGATCGATTTCAAATTAGGGTTTTCGACCTCGTGATTTTCGAGCAGTTGGAGAGGGCCTATGGTTAGGACTTTGTCGAACTTTGCGCTTAGGGCGTTTAGGACGTCCATTTCCAAGTCGTCGAAGGTGTTGATTATTACGGCCTTCGCCCGCGATGCGTTCTTCGTCTGTAGTATGTTGTAGTTTACCATTATGTCTTGGGGATCCGTTGTGCGGATGAAGCTTGGGAAGTCCCTTAGTCTTACGTTGTTCATTCCCGGAACCCAGTCGAGCTTGGTTTCGAGATGTCCGTTCGTTATTTGACTTTCAACTGTGACAAAAAGATAACCTAAGATTTAGGAGCTAACTCTAAAAAATGAACTTTGTCGTATGAAATAATATATAAAGGTAATATTCCTATTAATTACTATTGTCTCATATTTTAATTTTATATATTATATTTTCAATATTCATAGTTTAGAGGTTTCTTTTTATTAAGGCTATCAAGGCTTAGCTTAGACTTGTATTTAATAGCTGGTCGAGTTATGATTTCTTTAGTTTCTAATACAAGTTAAATGACCACCCTAACTAAAAACTTAAAATGAAGCCACATGTCATACTTCAATTTTATATATTATATCTCCAACATTTTATCGTATCTAAAACTCGAATTCGGGTCAACTCCCAATTATATCCACCATCCAAGAAAAAAAAACCACGCACGTTCAAGACAGAAAGGAAAAAACATAAAAAACTAAAAAAAAATTCAAAAGTTTCCCATGGGTCAAGCAAAAGAAACAGCAAACTTTGAATTTTATTAACCTTTGAGCGGAAATGACTCGGATCAAGATAAAAGAAAACATAAAAAAGATTGAATTTTTTTTGTTACCTTTGAGCGGAAACAACCCTCTAGCAACGAGTTCTCCGTACTGACAGTAACACATGAATCCACAAGCGCTCGTTGTGAAGAAGACAACCTCGGGAATATCAAGCTGCTTGGCAGCGTCGAGCGTGAAACTCATAACCCCATCGCTCACTATGCAAGAAACGTTAGGGCAATCCTTCGACTCGTTTAGCCCCTTTATAAGTTCAAGAAAAGGCGCCAAGCCATTCTTCGTCAGAGAATCGCACAACTGAGGTATGTCTTGTGTAGCATCATGCTTGTCCGAAGGAGGCAAGCCGTCGGGGATAGTCTTGAACTGAAAATCTTCGAGCCCTTTAACAGACTCGGGCCCACGCGAACGTACGAGGCGATTGTGGTTGTACTCGGTGTTGACGAAGGTTATGAAGAATCCACGAGCGTGTAAGAGCTTTGCTAGTTTTAGGACAGGGCTGATGTGGCCTTGCGCTGGGTATGGGATTAGTACTGCGTGGGGCTTCATATTGGACAAGAGTTTGTTTTACTTGGGAGTATTTTGTTAATGCCTTTATATGAAGTAAATGTATGGGGAACTTGTGTTCGTATATATAGGGCCAAGTTAGTGAAAAGGGGTGGGTTTTATTTTATATTAAATGGACAAGTTGGGGGAGGTGACATTAGATATTGGTTTTAGAACTGAAAGCGTTTACCTTTTTATCATTATTTTTTTCTTCGATCTTTTAGTTTAATTATCTGTTCACACATTTTTTTAAGTTGTGGGGGTAGGTGGTGTGATAATCGTTGAGGTCCAAGGGTTAGTGGGTAGTTGTAGAGTTTGTACCAGTGAAAGCATGCTCTAATCTAATGTCAAGATAATTAAATTATTGCTTAGGTGAATATACTTTTTTGCTGAACTTTTAGACATTCGTGTTTACCGGGCAATTCTTTACGTGTTGAAGGACCTTGCTGCTACAAGTCTAATACGAGTGTACTCCAAAGTCCCACGCCGTAAATTTATCTGAATTGCTATTCACGGCCCTCTTTTTCCTAGTCACCGCCCCCTAAAGGGCTGAAAAAAGACGATTTTGCCCTTTTGAATTTAAATTTCTATTTAAAGTCCTTTTCCATACAACACTTTTCATATCGCAATCACATATCCAAATCAGAGTCAAACATAACAAAAAATAAGTCAAATCGCAATGAATCGTCTTTTTGGAAAAGCGAAAGGTACAAAGAAAGGGTCTATTGGCAGGGATGGTAAGCAAATTCTCGTAAATTTCGTTCGTATGTACGTGAATTCTCGAACACCAATCGGATTCGATCGAAAAATTTCGGCATTTCGGTCCACACAAGGGCTGACCGAACAACAATTTCGGCCAACCCTTGTGGCGACCGAAATTACATTTCGGTCCCCTTATAAGGCGACCGAAATTACACTTCGGTCCCTTATAAGGCGACCGAAAAAAATTGTTCGGCCGCAGCTGCCCGAACCGAAATCTACATTCGGCTGGGACGGTCGCGGCCGAGACGGGATTTCGCCTGCTATGGAGGTGGCCGAGATCTCATTTCGGTCGCCTCTTATAGCAGCTGAAATTCGATTTCGGCTGTATTTAATTTTTTCTTTCAGAATTGACGAGTGTTCCGGAGGATTCCACGGGCGTCGGGATAAATTATAGTGAGCATTTTCGCGAGAGGACGATTTCCGACCGACGTGGAAGCAATTAACTGGGCGAAAGGCGTCGCTATTGCGCTTGGTTTCGAGGTGATTATTTCGTCGCATAAGAAATGCGGCACAAAATCTTTGATTAGATGTTCTCGCGGAGAACGTTATAGAGGCAAGGAGGATGAATTGGAGAGGCTATCGAAGTCTAACAAGTGCAGGTGTCCGTTTGTAGTCATAGCCCAGCAGGATCCAGCTACTAGGGAATGGTACATTCGTACGGGTGCACCTGAGAATTCCATACACAATCCCGAGGGACACCGCCAGACGAGTGTGTTAAGTAGCCAGGCAAAGAAGGTCGTAGAGGAAATGACTGTTGCGCAAACGAAACCAGCACATATCCTCTCAGTGATGAGGGCTCGACACGCAGAAGATAACGCGACGATCCGACACGTATATAATTACAGAGATCGTTTGAAGAAGCAATATTCTGAGGGTCGAGACGTGGTGAGCCAGTTGATGCACCAGGTGACAGAGGCCGGATATTTTATTGAAGCGCTGAGAGACGAGGAGACTAATGTGCTGACACATGTCTTTCTCGCACACCCGGAGTCACTCGCACTGCTGAGGACGTATCCTTTTTTATTGGTATTGACTCGACGTACAAGACCAATAGATATAAGATGCCTCTAGTTGAGATTATTCTCCCTGTAATCACAACTTTCTGTGTGGGTTTGACGTCATGGAGGACGAGACGGAGAGAAGTTACGGGTGGATGTTGCAGTCTATCAGGGATATTCTAGGGCCAGGTGTCCACCCGTCGGCGATTGTCACTGATCGTGAGTTGGGCCTTATTCGACCGGTACATATGGTATTTCCGCATTCTCATCATCTGCTGTGCACGTGGCATATTTATAAAGATGTGGAGAATAAAATTTATTGGTTGGGGGGAAGAGCAAAAAGACCGCAGCTCACTTCACGCACAAGTCCTGGAAAGCAGTCGTGGAAGCTACGACCGTCGACGAATACGAGAAGGCAGTGAATGACATGCTTCTGCGTTGGCTATCCGACTCAGCATTCGTTAAGTATGTTGAGCAGACGTGGTTGGTGCATAACGAGAAGTTCGCCAGAGCTTGGAAGAACCACGTGCTTCATTTCGGGAACACCACTACATGTCGTGTGGAGAGTGCTCATAGCGAGCTGAAAGGATGGCTGAATTCGGCACTGGGTCTCTAGACACCGTATGGGTGAAGGTGCACGAGCAGATTCAGAACCAGTTGAATCGCATCAGAAAGGTAAATTAATTAGTATTATGTGTAAAACGAAATCCTTATCTAATATTTTGTTGTGTTGACGTGCAGGCACTGGAGAAGTCCCGGTCGAAACGACCTATTGGGTTGTCAGGATTTCCATTCCTAACATTATTATACAGAGTTTCACACCATGCAATATTAACTATGGAAATGACGCCAAGCATGCTCTGCCGCATCCGCAGAATAATGCACCCTATACCTAGACGGGTCTGCTGGCATGACCGCCTTATGTGGCAGACTCATCGGCGGCGGTATGAGATGCACGTACCCCAGCTGGCGCAATACCCTCGAGGGTGCGTAGGGCTCCACGATGTCGCGATATCTAACCCACCCCACGAAAAGAGTCCTTATGTGCTGCGCCGCTGGATCGGGACCGTACGGCAACCAAGCAACCTCATAACATTTCGCAAGTTTTATATAATCGTCGTGAATATAGAATATAATTTGTTAACATACCGAGCTCGCAGTCATCATGTCCAGCTGACGGCGAATCTCAATCAAACGGTGGCCCGTCCGCTCGTACTGAGATACGGACCATATGCGTGATCGTGGCTCGCCAGGCTCCGCATGATGGGGTAGACGGTGTGGGCGGAAGCATGGGAAGTACTCGTACATCCACGCCTGTAGTACCGACAGGCACCCAGCTAAACCCCTTGCGTCCGCTCGGCTTGCGAGGCCAAGCTGGCGATAGAGGTAAGCAAGAGCGGCCGAACCCCACGAGTAATGACTGGCAGATGGCAGCGAGCGGTAGAACTCGTGCATGATGTCGGGCTTCACCCTGTTCCAGCTTTTGTCGACGAAGAGCGTCGACCCCAATAGAATCCACAGCCAAGCGATGGCCTGGAACCCCGCCGACCGACCTTCCCGAAACCATCGTCCCGTCGATCGGGATACGCAGGATCTGCTCGACGTCGTGGAGCATGATCGTCATCTCCCCCCACGGCATGTGGAAGGTGTTTGTGTCGGGGTTCCAGCGCTCCACAAAAGCGCACAGAAAAGGCTGGTCCAAGTGACCCAGCATGGCATCCGTGAGGTGCGTAAGCCCCGTGCCATCGATCTCGCTCTGCGTCTCCGGCGGGAATTGGCCGTACCACGTCTTAAGCGACCGAAGATACAAAGCACGCTGCTCGCACTTCAGCAGTGGCCTCTCCTCCTCACCCGCCCAGATGCGGGGGCGATGTGCCCCAAGTAACTAGGGATCACCTCGCCATCTTGTGGACCACCTGGCTGTGGCCCCTGCACCCTCCAAGAATCGTCATCTACGACCCTGGACCGCTTGCTCCCTATTGTATTTTTTACGAATAACAAGTCCTAAATTTATTTTTGTATGTATATTAAGACACGACATCGCAAGTCAGTTCATAATGGAGAAGGGAATTACCTGAGGAGACCGGTATCGCATCGTCGTCGGATGACTCAAACGATGTCGCATCGTAGGGCACCTCCTCATCCGCATGCGCCTCCTCATCCGCATGCGGTCGTAATCCGCATATACGGAATGAGAATGACCCGAATGACCCGCTCGCTGCCGCCTCTCCTCCTCCCGTTCCCTACGAACGGATGCATCAACGCCGCGCGCCCTCGTATGACGATCTCCAGATCCCTCCAACGGGGGGGATCTGCTGCTCCCTCCGAGTAGGGACTTCCCACCCTTGGCCTGCAATTAGATATTTATTAAAAAAAACGACCGAAATCTAATTTCGGCCGGACCATGACCCGACCTATCCGACTTCGGTCAAACAACGGCCGGCCGAAATCGAGACTCGGTCGCCGAGGATCCGACCGAAGTCGGATTTCGGTTGTGACTGCTCCGACCGAACGTCGATTTCGGCCGGCCAAGTCACGACCGAAACTTGATTTTGATCGGACAGGTCGGGACCGAAATCGGATTTCGGTCGACCTTGTCCCGACCGAAATCATGTTTCGGTCGTGACTTGGCCGGCCGAAATCGACGTTCGGCCGTACCGTTTTTTTCGCCCGATTTCGCGTCCGATCGACGTTTTTTCGGCTTATTTCGACCCCTTTTAACAATCTATCTACGTACGAATGAATTTTACGACACTTACCAATTGTGACAGCACCCCCTTTCCTTCCCTTTCCTTGTCGTCGATCCATTGCGATTTGCAAAATTCTCTGTTTTTGTCTGATTTAGTTTGTGATTTGAAAATTGTTGCGTAGTAAAGGATTTTAAATAAGAATTCTTACTTTTTATTATATTTTACATTTTTAAATTAATTTAAATAACATAAGGGCAAAAACGTCTTTTTTCAGCCCTTTAGGGGGCGGTAACAAGTAAAAAGGGGCGGTAAATAGTAACTCCCTAAATTTATTAATGTTGTTTAAATGTTAATATATATTATACCGTGTTGAACGACCTTGGCTGCTACAACTTACAAGCCTAATACGATTGTAATCCATCGACGTAAATCTGATAATGTTGTTTAGGGTAAATGAACTTAAATGATCAGATAATCAATTTAATAACTTGTGTTTATCCTTCTTGAAAGATTTTTATACGGTATTCATAAAATATTGGGTTTCGGAGGGAACACTGTTCAATTAGATCGATGCGTTCTATGGTGTAGTTTCAGACGTGGGTTGCTTTACTAAGCATATGACTTCATTCATAATTATATTGACAAATGGAAAATAAGTATTAACTTTATACTTCAACAAAAATGTGTTTTTTTCGATGAAAGAAAGTCTGAGATCTGATGTGTGGCTGGTGATTTGGAATACCACGTCCTTAGTTGGAATAATGTTGAGTAGGATTTCTCCATCTATATTAGATGAGTTCGACATTTACGACATATAAAGTTATTAATTTTTTATAATTTTAAATATATTGAGTCGGAAAATTGGCGGTCTTAGTTCTTAATTAATTGTACCATTTTTTACTATAACTTTACTATCCTAGAAGAAGGAAAACAACAAATTATTGAAGGTCGTTAGTCAGTGATTAGATCAGATCATATAATTAAATATGTCGCCATCATATTTAACGAACTTAAATATTTCAGTGATGAGTTAATCTTGCGTGTCCTAACTCGATGTTATTAAACTTCAAGAGATAATACTGTACAAGTCAATTAAACAAATCACTGCACCACGCTTTGAAGATATAATTTTTTGTTTAATTTTATTTTGTATTTCTATGTATGTTTTCATGATACATACCCATACTGTTTTTAATTTCCCCAACTTTAATACGCTTTCCCCTAGGTACTCAATCGTAAGACTATGAGTGCAGACAAATATTTAATTCAACGAGCACTGTACATTGTTGACTGTTGACATGAAGAGGATTATTTCTGGGATAATAATTTGATTCCTCTTGTCACTTGTGACGAATCATAAAATGTCAGTTGAAGGTTCTTATTTTTCTAGTGAAGTTTTATAGTTTTGAGATAGGTGGTGTTATATAGGGTCTTTAAAAAAATGTATTAGGTCAACGTTAATATATTAGCCTTCTTTATTTCACATTTTGAAAATAGCTTTCAATTTACGGGTATTTTCGTCATTTTGTAGGGGTCATCTGCTTTATAGCATAGGTCCATTGCTCACGAGACCCGTGCTATATAGCGGGGGACCACCCATGCTGTGCAGTGGGTCCCCTGCTATATAGCTAAGGCTGCTAAAAACCAACCCGACCCGCCAACTCGACACGCTAACCAGACACGAGCCACACCTGAAAATAGTAGGTTTGTGTTAGTATTTTCGACTTGTTTAAGTAAATGGGTAAACACGAATCCAACCCAAATATTAAGTGGGCCAGGTTAGGGTTAGAATTTTCGACACGAAATCAACCTGAAATCAACCATTTTATCAACCCATTTAATCCGCATAATATAAATTATTAAAAGTATCCTTAATATACATAAACTAAAATGGTTATTTGATTATATGACTTGTATTTTAACTTTGAATTTTTTTTTTATTTTTAGGAAAAACTGCTTTGCTTCTCTATTGTTTTATTTAATATGGGTTTATAATTTTGATTATTTACTTATTTTCCCTATCTTTTCTTTTTTAAGTTTTAAACGACTTGGCGGGTCTAATTGGTTATATTTAGGCAGGTCGGATTAGTGTTCGATATTTCAATCTCTTTAAGTAAACATGTCAGTTCAGGGTTGACGTTTTCAACCATTTATGAAGCGGGTTGGACCCGAATGTGATCCCCGGACCTGTTTACCACCCCTATATATAGCAGGGACCACCCATGTTGTGCAGTGTCACAACGGGTCCACAACTATATAGCACGGGTCCTCTGGCGACACTACAAGAAAATATAGCATCAGACACGAAAATAGATACGGAATTTGTTCCATGTCTAAATTAAGAGCATTAGAAACGGATTCTGATACTGTTTTTTATTTTTATTTCAAAATAAATAATATTTTATTTGGACATGGATTAGATACGGATATTAAAACGGAAATGTTCTGTTTCTGAATCCGTGTCTAAATTATGAAAATTTGAAATGGATTCTGACACAGTTTTTATTTTATTTCAAAATATATAAATATTTTTATTTAGACACGAATTAAATACGGGAAAAAAGGAACTGTTCTGTTTCTGAATCCGTGTCTAAATTATGAGAATAGGAAAGGATTTGACACAATTTTATTTTTATTCAAAATAAATTATAATTTATTTAGATACAGATTAGATACGCAAATAAAATGGGGATAGTCTATTTCTGAATCCGTGTCAAAATAATTAACATATTGATCTTTGTGCTTAAAATGTGCATTTTGACGTGCCATATTGATTAAACAATAGAACTAATAGCCGATATTTGAATACTTAATAAATTAAAATAATATTCAGCCCACATTTGAGAAACTAAAAGCCCTGCCCATTTTAAAATAACACTTAATGAAATTAATAGCTACTATCGATGTTTCTCACCAACAAGACAGAAAACAGAGAAGGAGCGAGCTGTCATGGGATGTAGAGCTCCGTTCGGGCGTTGATCAATCAACAAGGTAATTATTCCAATCCCTAATCAACACTTTGAATCATCACGAGCTCATTTTATTCTATTCCATTTCACCAGCTCACTTTGATTTGGCAATGTTATAAATCTCTTTCTAGGTCATCGGAGTTCATTGATATCTATTTGGTTGATTGGAAGCTGTTTTCATCACTCAGGTAAGCATTCTTCAATCTTGTACTCATGTAGTTATGTTATTTCACCAATTCTGACAGATGATTAGCCCCTAAATGCCTTAATTATTATTAATATTTTTTAATCCTGAGTCAATCTGTTCAGTATTTGCTTCACGCTTAGCTTTGCTTCCCGTGCTTTACGTGGATATGAGGTTTGTTAATTGTTTAATGTGTAAGTTGTGATTTCTGTCTTTTTTTAAAAAAATATTTTTCATTTATTTGGAAATTTGTCTTCATTTGGGTGGATTTCTTATTGTTCTTTTGCAGTCATATCAGTCTGGCCTGCTCGTCCACGTCCACCCCCTGAAGACAAGCATTCAAACGGGGTAGGTGTTGTTTACCGTAGTTGTTCTCACATTAAAACTATATTTTCATTATGAATTGCAACGATGCAATTCTATCCGATTTCCGATATGATTTTTGCTTTGAAATGTTTGTTTTAGAGGTTATGGCAGATTTCAGGGATGCCAGTGGATATGAACGATCATCGGCTGATTGCCATTGCTGAGGCTGAACGTCAGTTGTTTGTGTTGCGAAATGGACAACGAAACGATATTGAAAATGGCCGTAAGGATAAAACGGACACGGGAATTTACGTGAACAACCCCTTTTACTTGGTAAAAAATCACAGGCGAGGTAGGAATTTATTACTGGGGTAAAAATAGGGGTTGCAACCTCTCAAGGGGAAACACTCACTATCTCTCTTTATAGTCGGAACAAATACCGAACTAACCCTAAAATTTTTTCCTCTTTTTTTCTTTCTATCTCTCTCTCTTCCTTTTCTTTTTTGGGTGTGTTGTACATTGATCAAGCCAATTTATAGGCTAAACCTTGAGCTTAATGACATTAACAATTATGTCATTGCTTAGCTCATTAATTGTTATAATAATGAATTCTTATCTTTTGGGAATCTTTTCTTTTTTTGTCCATGTCTTGCCAACAATCTCCCACTTGAAGATTTGATTTAAGCTCAATCAGACCTTCACACAATTCTCCTAGCTCGCCATTGCATGTTATTTAGATTATGTCAATCTAAAGGAGGAACGACACCATATAATCTTGTCCACAGGAATTGCTTTGGTCATGTAGTCTGCCACATTATCCGCATTGTGAACTTTTTGCCTGTCCAATGTCCCTCTTCCACTTGTTCCCGAACAAAGTGGTATTGAACCTGAATGTGTTTGGTTATTGAATGATATGTTGGAGTCCTTGCTAGATGTAATGCACTCTGGCTATCACAATAGAGAACAATATTCTCTTGTTTGTTGCCGAGTTCTTTCAGCAACATCTTCAGACATATTGCCTCTTTACTGGCTTGCATAGCTGCAACATATTCTGCTTCCGTTGTTGACGTTACAACAATGGATTGCAGTTTTGAAACCCAGCTTACGACTCCCCAGCAAGATTGAACACATATCCGGTTGTGGATCTGCTTTTATCAAGTTCACCTACATAATCTGCATCAACAAAACCATGGACAGTAAAATCTGTACCTCTGTGACATAAGGAAAGATCCGAGGTTTCCTTGATATATCTGAGAATTCACTTAACAGCACTCTAGTGCTCCCGACCAGGGTCGGACATGTATCGGCTAACAACTCCCACTGCATGGGCAATGTCTATCCTGGTACGGATCATTGCGAACATTAGACTTCCTGTCGAGACATATCTATCCTCTCGTCTTCATCAGTTAGACACATCTCTGAGTGGTAACAATTTATAGCTATTTTTCGTAATAAGACTTTGCCGTTTTTTGCCGTCTTCCGACTCACGTTTGGACCACATGCACCTCATATTGCCCTCGTCACTGTCAGCGCCTATGCCTGTTGGGACATTATCAACTTGTCTTCTTTGTTATTGCGCCGACTCTCTTCTTCAAGAACCGAAGTTGCAATATTATCAAGGTAAGTTTTTTCGCAGCTTGGTTGTTGCTCAGATTGATGACGAGTTGATCCTAGGAGTCTGGTATAATTTGTAGTCCAAGTCTTTATGTTGAGAGAACAGAGTATTCATCTTGTTGATGTGCTCGGTCACTGAAGAAGATTCTTCCACTCGTAGATGGTATAATTTTCATTTTAGGAAAATTCGGCTGTAAAGTGACTTGACTTGATACAGCTTCTCTAGGTGATCCCAGATTGCTTTCGCACTAGTTTTCTCTTCAACACTTGATAATATGTCATCTGCTAATGTCAAATGAATACTAGCGATGGCCCTCCCGTCCATCTTCTTCCATTTGGCATCACTTGTAATAGTTGTTGGTTCGCCAGTGATCGCCTCAAGACAATTTTCTTTGAGTAAAATTTGCATTTATCCTCATTTTCCACAGTGATTAGTTTCTCCCGTTGAATTTCTCAATGTCATTTTTAGCTATCATTTTTTCCCACGTCGCTATCATCGGAGAAATTCAACAGTCAAGCCAAATAGCATTGATTAGATAATCTGCAGAAAGGATAGCGACCAACTTTCTAGACAAAATTATCCTTCTAAATAAATTCCCAAATGAGATTTGGTAGGGTCACAATGGTCCCGCTTGGCACCAGTCACCTAAACATAACTTACTTACATTGTCTATTGCCACGACTTGCCAAAAACTCTTCCGTAACGATAAACCTTTTCGATATCCTTTCCGACAGGGATGTTCAAAAGTTGGTAAACCGACCGTACCTAACCAATACCGAAATTTACCGATTAACCGAAATTTACCGATGTACCGAACAGTTTATATATATATATATATATAAAACATATATAATATTATATATACAAATTACAATAGTCCGTCATAACCCAGTAAAATTGGCCCAGCCCAATTGAATCTTTCCCCTCTTGGCCTCTTCAAAAAAAATAATAAGTTTCCCCCCAAAAAATACAGAGTATCGATCGAAACCTAACAAAATAGAATTCCTCTCATACTCTACCTCTGCACTGAATTGCGTTGGTCAGTGATTCTTTCCGGTCGAGCACTCGAGCCAGTTCAGGTGTGTTGAATACCTATTCTATCACTATTCTGTATCGTATTGGGTTGGGTTCAGTGGTTTTAATACGATGCAATAATTGTTTTCTCGGTCTTTTTCGGTTCGTTTGAGAATTGTTAGAGAGATTGCGTTTTTTCCCTTTTGTTTGGTGAATGATTTTGCAAGAACACAGCATATTGGGTTGGGTGGTTTCAGAGAGGGCAAACCGAACTTAGAAGAAAATAGCAGTTTATATTCCCTTTTTTGGTTATTGTGTATTTGATTGAGCATTTTGTATTAGTCATACTCGTGTTTTAATTTTTATGTTTACATGTACATCATTCATAGGCATGAACTCCGAAGAAGGAAATTCCCGAATTTCAGCGGCTTTAGTGGAACCTCCCTCAAGAACTCAGACTCCCGAAAATGAAACCAATGATGTTCTATTTGATGCTGAAATGGAGGAACAAAGTGCCGAACCAAGTAAGAGGCCAAAGAGAAAAGACTTATGTAGGAGAGCTCGAGCTTGGAATCAGTTCATACCGTATACCGACAAAGATGGAAGTTCGAGAGCTAAGTGCAAGTACTGCGAGAAAACCTACCTGCTCATCCTACGAAAAATGGAACATCGGGAATGAACAATCATATGCGGGTTTGTAAGAAACATCCCGACAATGTGGGAGAAAATCATACGATTCAGAGCTTTTGTCAACGTGTGACGGGAGAATTGAAGGAAATGTCTTCTAATTGGAAGTTTGATCAAGACTCTGTTCGGAAAGCGCTAGCTCGGATGATTATTATGGATGAAAATAAAGGATTTCGAAACTTCATATCGGTGATTTGTCCTTAGTTCTACGTTCCATCAAGATCAACAATCACTAGAGATTGTTACAAGCTATACTATGAAAAGCGTGAAAAGTTAAAGGGATATCTTCGAACAAGTGGAAAGAGGATTTCAATAACCACGGATACATGGACTTCGAATCAAAGGCTCAACTATTTGTGTTTGACCGGGAACTATATGGATGATGATTGGAAGTTGCATAAGGTGATTCTGAATTTCATCCCATGCCCTACTCATAAAGGTGATGAGGTTGGCTTGTTGTTAGAGAAGTGTTTTCTTGATTGGGGAATTGACAAGATCTTTACCATTACAGTTGATAATGCTTCTTCGAATGATTCTATGGTTAGCTACTTGAGAAGGAGGTTCGTTAGTTTGGGCAAGGCAATATGTGGAGGGAAAATTTTTGCGCATGCGGTGTGTGGCGCATATTGTTAATCTTGTTGTTAAAGACGGACTCAAAGAAATGAATCAATCGGTGGAACGTGTTCGTACGGTGGTTCGTTATGTGCGGCAATCACCTTCCAGAATGAAGAAATTTAATGATTTTGCTATTGAAGAGAAAGTTGAGAGCAAGAGGTTCTTGTCTGATGTTCCAACAAGATGGAACTCTGTGTTTACGATGCTAGAGACCGCGGTGGTGTTCCAAGGAGTGTTTGACAGGTACAATATTTATGATTCTGATTTTCGTAATGACTTTATGCCCGATGGGGTTCATGGGAAGATTGGCCTACCTGAAAAAGAAGATTGGATTATTGTTGAAGGGTTGGTGAAAGTGTTGAAGCATTTTTATGATTTCACGAATCGAGTCTCTGGTTCGTTGTATGTGACATCTAACACTTTTTTAGACGAACTTAGTGAAATGGACATGTTGTTGAAAGAGTGGGCCGAGAGTGATGATGATATCATAGCTTCCATGTCAAGAGGTATGAGAGGAAGTTCGACAAGTATTGGGAAATATAGAGAAAATGAATAGAGGCTGTGTTGCTTAACCCTTGTCATAAGTTTAGTTATCTTCATTTTGTCCTAAAGAAGATATATGGGGTTGGTCGTGGTAAGGAAGTTGCAAACATGGCAAAGAACGCTCTCTATGAGATGTTTGAAGATTATAAGAAAAGCTCTTCATCTACATTATCTACGTCTTCTTCTTCGAGAAACACGAGTGCTTTTGCATCGGGTGGTGAAAATCAGAATTCAAGAAAGGTGGCGAGGGGTTATCGACAGGATTATCGAGAGTTGTTATCACAAAGTGGCGGTTTAAACCAATCATAAGTAGACGTCTATTTAAGCGAACGAGTGGAGGATGATACGATGGAGTTTGATATCATTGGGTGGTGGAAATTGCATAGCGTAAGATTTCCTATTTTATCGATATTGACTCGTGATGTGTTCGCTATGCCAGTATCTACAGTTGCTTCGGAGTCTACCTTTAGCACCGGGGGTCGAGTTATTGATGACTTTTGAGCTTCTCTAACACCAAAGATGGCCCAATCTTTGATTTGTTGTCAAGATTGGCTTCGTAGAACTCCAACAAAATCGGTGGAGGAGGAATACGACTCAATTCAAAAATCGAACAAGGTATTGTCACATTTTTTGTTCTTGTATGTTTTTCAATTTTTCATATATCTATTTCTCTATATGTTTATTGTTTTTTTTCTTTTGTTTTATAAGAGCTGTGTTCGAGTATCGACGAAGAATCAACCATAATCGGCTTATGATAGCTTCAAAAATGAAGTGGTGGCTGTCACTGTCTTTGCAACCGTATCAAGAAATGGAGATAGCAACTTTTGGGAAATACATTTTGCTGTTTTGTTACTATTCTCTAAATCAATGGTTGTTTTGTGGCTTTGTCCGAACTATGATTGCGGTTATTTTTGCACTTTTGCTGAATGGTTTGTGCTTAGTCTATGGTTTCTGCTGTCGAGTATGGTCTCTGCTGAATGGTTTCTGCTTAGTCTATGGCTTTATTTCATTTTTTAGCCACTTTTCGTTTTTTTTTTAATTTACTTCGGTTTTCTCGGTAATTTACCGAAAATAACCGAATTGCTTCGGTTATTACCGAACCGAACCGAATAACTTCAGTTCGGTATTCGGTATGAAATTTTCATAATCGAAAAATTCGGTTACCGGTAGTTCGGTACGGTACGGTAATTACCGTTTGAACACCCCTACTTTCCGATCTGGAAGATCAGACAAAATTGCAACCACAAAGCATAATCGGAATATCAATCAGGGCTGGCTCTGATACCACTTGTTGCGAAATGGACAGCGAAACGATATTGGAAATGACCGTAAGGATAAAATGGACAACGGAATTTAGGTGGAAAATCCGTTTCTACTTGGGGTAAGAACCACTGGCGAGGTAGGAATTTATACTGGGGTAAAAATAGGGGTTACAACCTCTCAGTCTATAAAAGGGAAACACTCACTATCTCTCTTTATAGTCGGAGCAAATACCGAACTAATCCTCTAATTTTTCCTCTCTTTCTTTTTCTTTCTTTCTCTCTCTCTCCCTCTCTCTCTCTCTCTCTCTCTCTCTCTCTCTTCCTTTTTCTTTTTTGGTGTGTTTTACATTGAACATAGAAAGCGTACTTATAGGCTAAACCTTGAGCTTAATTGACAATAACAATTATGTCATTGCTTAGCTCATTAATTTTCATAATAGTGAATTCTTATCTTTTGGGAATCTTTTCGTTTTTGTCCATATTGTCTTGCCAACAATTTGATGGCGAATATGATGACTTTCACGGTATACACAATGACGGAGCTGCTTGCTTCCGCTCAGCTGCTCTCGTCGTAAGTCAAATCCTTCACATCATTGCATATGATTTGATGAATTTGAATGATCAGCCGAAAGGAAAAAAATTTTATTGTTGAGAAAACATAACTAATAAAATGCATATGTTTGGATGGTTGCAGTTAATTGCCCTTTTGCTACTGAAGCACGCTCTTTCCCTAACCGATGGAGACCGCAGCAACGATGGAGACGATGCTACACTTTCTCTGCATCTCTGCATCTTAATTCTTATCTTTACTAAGCCCACATATATTCCCAGCTTTTCTTGCTTCGAGTCGTTGGATTTCTCTTACCTTGCTACATCATGATATGGGCAATTAGCATCCTCCAACGCAGAAGACAGAGGCAGGTGGAAACAAATTCTTTTTCCCAAGACTCGAAGGCCTTATTTCATGAAGAAAAAAGATGAAATATTTTAGATCAATTAACGTATGCCTTGTTTTTTAACCAACCCATGCCTCGTACAAGATGCGTGTAGGAGAGGCCTTCGCATGGCTGAACGCAATGCCTCGTAGGAAATCGTCTCCGCCATTGAGAACGTTTGATTGGTAAGAAAGGTTATGACTCAACCGTTTACTTAGTTTATAGTTGTCGTCTATATGAACGAAGCTATTGTGCAAGGCAAAAACTGACAAAGGAATCGAAGAGTTTGTCGATGGTAAATCAAAGAAAATGAGTGTAAGTTTTTCTTCATTTATCTTCTGGATCATTTCATTAACTGTACGAATGATTGCATCGCTTTCATCTCTTTAGGAAGAGTACAGAGAAAAACATGCTACAATGATCATTCGAGTGAGCATTCATTTGATATCATCATGGTAGTATCACTGGAGGTCCGTCTAAAGGGCTCCTTTATGGGGTAGGCGTAGGACATTGTCATTCTTCGGACTCACGGTCATTAACGGATTCTCAAGCCTTCGAAGACTCTAAGGAAGCGTGAAGAAATGCTTGAATTGGTGATAAGAGATTTGCTTCGAGGTGTTGGACTCAAATCATAAATATCCAAGTATATCTGGAAACTCATGATAGATATTTTAGGTTAGATTTGTGATTTTTGATGACATAAACAATATTTTTGGTGAATTCTAGTTTTGAATGGTACAATGTCTTACATGCATGTGAAGATTGTGTTGCAACTTAAGTGAGTTTGTGGGATTCATATTAGGATAATTCATATGGCACATAAATTCAATTTAGAAGCAGAAATATCCGTGTCTGATTCTGATATATTCTTCATGTCTAATACCTAAAGTCACAGATTTGAGAGGGAATTCTGTGATAAATTCGAAACGGAATTTTATCCGTGTCCAAATTTACCACGAGAGTAATACTTACAAATTCAGACACAGATAATTCCGTGTCTAACGACTCAATAGATACAAAATTTTAGTTCTAGACACCGAATTTTTCGTATCTAATAATGTGTTTTCTAGTAATGTGAGGTCCCCAGCGTCTGTTTCACAGCATGGGGGATCCCCTGTAGCAGTAGACGCGGAGGACCCCCCATGCTGTGCAGCAGATGGCCTTGGTCCCCTGCTATATAGCACGGCTCCCGTGGCGAGGTCACGTCAGGGTTGACGTTTTCAACCCCTTTATTAAACGGGTTGAACCCGAATGTGACTCAACCCGACCTGTTTACAACCCGTATATATAACACGGGTCCCATAGGCAGGGGTCCTGTGCTAATATAACAGGGGACCGCCCATGATGTGCAATGTCGCAGAAGGTCCACTACTATATAGCATGGGTCCCCTGCGTCTGCTGCACATCATGGGGATCCCCTGCTGCAGTAGACGTAGAGGAACCCATGTTGTGCAACAAATGGCGTGGGCCCCTTGCTAAATAGCACTGGTCCCCTGCCGAAGTCCACTGCGTCTGGCCATTCTTATATAAAAAATATGTGTTGGGAAATTGAATCGAAGACCTATTACTTGAACGCCTGAGTACACAACCACTGGACTATAGCCCACCCGCCCTCTCAAGCCCCATTAAACATATTGGTTTTGAATGTGCCCCCAATTAGTAAGGGTATATCAGTCATTTTACATTAGAAGGTCATTTTTATAAGGTTGACCATGCCAAATGCTGTTTTTTTTTTAATAATCCGTGTTATATAATGTTAGAGAGCATCTTCAATGTAACTGGAAAAAACAAAAAATAAAGGGGGTCAAATGACTACAATCATATCCTAACCAAATCGAAAATGAGATTTATGGTTCGCTCTCCTCTTTAAATCGCATATATGCGTCTAAACTGAAATTATGCGTTTCATCATTCTCGCTCATCCATTAATGATATTAAATATAATTTATCCCTCTAAAATACACAATTTATACCATTGGCTTCCATTTAGCTTCACGTTTATATAGTTATCATCGTAATTACGTTACTTAAATTGAAAAGGGACGATACGAAGTCTCTTATATAGTATACATAATTATTATTATGACAATCATTATTTTGAAACTTTTTATGATTTGATGTTCTTTAAGGAAAAAGGACAATTTAATTGAAATAGCCAAGTACTAATATTCATTTATTGCAAAAAAAAATCACCTCTGAGTCAACATGAATAACTAAATATAATTTAATATGATCTAAACTGCTTTTATATTTTCTATGATGATGCGCTCGAATTAAACTGTGGTTAATTTGTGAAGTTGTAAAATATGTGTGTAATGTTGCAGAGTTTTAAAAGTTAATGTTGCAAAGTTTTAAAATTTAGGAAAATATTACGTAATATCTTTGGAGTTTGAGAATGAGTATTATGGTTGGAGGATAATTACTGCATTTTGAGTTTGAGAATGAGTTTGAGTTTGAGAATGCATTTTTCGATTGGAGATGGTCTTAGGCATAATTTTAGAGTGGATACATATATATTCTATGGTGTCCACCTACCATGAGAAACCACCGTGAGTACTGTAAGCAGATCTCTCGATTTTGAGTTTTTTTTTCCATCTTCGAAACCGCCATCACCTCCATCGATCCTCATTGAAGATAAAAATGTGCCTAGGGGGGATGAATTAGGCATATGCTTCTTCTTTCACAAATTCTAAGATGTAGTGACTTAGAGATTCCTACTAATGCTTGTGATGAGTATGCCTGATATATCCTAGTTACGTCGGATATGTGTCGGGTCTGTCTCACTATAAAAGGAAATAATTGTAAAGTAAATGCAAGACAGGATTTTTATAGAGGTTATATACCCAACTGGGGTTTACTCCTCTCCTTGAGGTTTGCTCCTCAAGAGTTTACCAATCACTATCATGCATTGTAGCTAGATACAAAACTAATTGATTAGCCCAATACACAACCGAAACAAGTCGAACACTAGACACACTATGTTATCACGCTCCGAGTTTTGTTCCTCGGAACTGATTCCGACAAGACACAACTCGCTATCGAAGGGCCCCCGGAACTCGCCATAGCCTTCACGTGTGCGTAAACGTCGACCTTGCCTCCTTGGTATTGCTCACGTCCAAAGACAACACGTCCGAAGATATAATATATGGGGGAGGTTGGAATATCTCAATACGTTCAATACTTCGCAAGTGATCGCCCAGGTAGGCAGAAAGCTATCGCAAATGAACGCTCAGGAATCTCTCAATAATGTTTCTGCTCAAAACACTCGAAGTCGTATTTTTGCAAATTCTTAGTTACTCGAAAATATGAAGTGTTGCCCATATATAAACCTTTTCATTCAATGCTTTACATGGGAAATCAGATCATAATATTAAGCACAAAATCAAGTATATAATCCATGTAATTTTCGAGAATCAACATGCCATTCGTCACAGCGGTCATAAGCATTAATTAGCATGATTATAATCCACATAAAAGCTCAGATTCGTTCTCAAGGTATATTCAATTATTTCGAATTATATTTACTCTAATAGAACTTTCCACATGTGATTCCCTGCTATCAGATTATAGAATAAGTCAATCCAGATTTACTTTCCATGTTTAGCACACCAGATAACAGCATATCAAACATTTTCCATGTTTAGCAAATAGTATCAGATCAATATATTTACCATGTTTAGCACATAAATCAGATCAGAACATATATATCCGGATTTCTTAACTTCCTAAATATCATATCCGTTTTCAGCACATACCATACGTTTGCATCTTATACACAAAGTCAATCAATCAAATCTCCCTAATTATAATATCCTAATCAGCTTAAGGAAAGATATCAAATCGATTTCCCACAATTAATTCACCGAGATGCGTTTAAAAATCGTAGATGCAAGTTTCACTCAGGAATAAACGATTCTTAACGGATATATTACTTTCCAAATATAGACAGTATATTTTCCTTATACAATCCGGTAGGATATCTCACACGTTTTTTCCCATAAATAGCACATAACGATATATCCTATCATATGAAATGTCTATAACATGCGATCACATAGTTTTATCAATAAATCACAGAATCGCATGTGAAAAAAATATTTAACACTTTAACTAATTTATAGCTCACAAATAATGCATGGTCGAATATTATCATTTACTTAGACATTATATTGGTCATTCATCGAATTGCTTAATTTCTAACGTCATTACAATTACATAGTTCATCAAAACGCTCTAACGCTCATGGACCAAAAAGGTCAACACTCCCAATTATATTGTAACCTAAATCGTCCTCTTCGACACCTTGATTTTCAAAAAAAATTCATTATCTCTTGATGTCGTCCACGCATGAGTAAATATAAACGGCGTGTTTATTATGGTGATCCAAACTTCATATTATTGCCGATGTTCTCCTATTTAAACAAAAGTTTAGGTTTAGACATTAATCAACGGATTTTTTTTGCTCTTACGGGAACAAACTTTTAACCTTTTCTTGGCCCAGAAACATATGGCCTAACCTTAACCTAACCTTTAACATAACATTAGATATTTATAGAAGCCATAGAGCCGTCTTTGGGGTCCACGGTCCGCCCCGCCCCGCCAGAAGGGCAGGTCGGGCTGCAATATTTTAGCCTGCCAACGGCCGGGCTAGCTCGCGATCCGGCCCGCCAACTACTATAATTATATGTTACATATATTAATTTAATTAGAGGATATTATTAGAGGATCTAGTTATAATTCATTAATTATATTTATAATAAATGATGTGTTTATTTATTAATACATAATTCATCAATAAATATCATAAGTAGTTAAAATATTATCAATAACTTAATATTTTAAAACTAAATAAATAATAGACTATTTAATGGCGGCTGGCCTGGCCCACAGCACGCCAGCGGGGCGGGCGAGGAGGGCCAGCCCGTTCTGACAGCTCTAATCAGGCACACCGAATGTTAATATGAGTGAAGATCAGCCTATGTCGAGGCTTGAACGCACGCTACGTTAACGGCAGTAAAAAAGTCGTTCTACTATATGTTTTAATATGGGTGTTGTTGTTTTATTATATATTATTTCGGAGAAGAATGTAGATGGATATTTTTGTTGGATTAGGTGAATACTTTGATTGAATATTATGTAAAGTGTTCAATTGAACGTTGGTGGAAAATTTTGTTTTTTTGTTTGGTATGGGTCGCATGGAGACTCGAAAAACAAATCTAATATATTTATAAACTAATAAATAACAGTAAGGTTTTCAGTTAAAACCATCGCTTATAACATATTACAATTTTTAGAAAAATAACAATAGTTGTAAGTGTCTGGTTTTGCAAGAAACCGCCGCTTTTATTTATACAAGAAATTTTCGTTTATTGACTAAGACTGATGCTGTATATGTACGAGTGTCATGTTTTTAAGCAATCAACGCCTATAATTTGTTATAAGCGACGATTAATATTAGCCGCCTATAACTGCAACTAGACTTTTCCGTACACTTTATGCGTGTGCTAAAAAATATAATAATATTTCATATCACTTTCAATTTTAATATTTATAACTTTCAATGTTTAAAAGAATATATAAAAGATAAAAATAATAAATAACAAAAACAGTTTAAAAGTGAAATAATAATTATTCAATTAATTTAATTTTAAATAGAGAGGTTAAAATGTAAATAAATTATATGCGTCACCCCTCACCTTTATTATAACAGAATAAATTATATGCGTCGGTGCGTTTTGCGCCGTCTTTAAGCCTACGATGAAAACCACTGCCGCCTATTAAATGTTCTGTAATAGTGAAATTCAATTATTTAACCCAATAGACTTCAATTTATCAAAATATTAAGTTGAACGTGTTAATTTTCTTTGAAGACATGATAAAAGAATTATTCGTAGCAGCTACTTTGCGCGTTACAAATGTCGTAGACAGACTTATTCATAGACAACTATGATAGAAAATGTTCACATGAGAGAAGATATTAAATGTTTGTGTCGATATGGAACTAAATCCCTGGTGCACTCACCAGATACTCAATAATGCCTAATTTTTAAAGCTAATTACTTGGGTATCCGTAATGTTCTTGCCTGATAGTTATTAAAGCTGAAACACGAATTGATAACGTAGCAAATTCAGTGACACACATACTTCGTATCTCAACGGTGGACGTGTTTTAGATCCTATGACTAGTTGAATTCTAACCAACATGCCAAATTGTAATATTAAACAACATTGACATATTTTCAATTTAGTTATAAGTACTTATTTATTCATTTCTAGAGACAAACTAAGTTTTGTATTTCTGGAGAGGTACCACATTATTGGGATGTGGTTTCCAACTTCGATGTTGGTAAATGTCGAGATTAAAGGCTAATGGTATATCCATTAGAAGATCCTAGTATATAAAATAACTGATTAGATCTTTTTATTTTTTTGGGCAAATCGACATCCCACTCAATTAGCTACGGACTTGTGCGACCCACCGATGATGAGATTAATCCCCGAAATCAGGGGGGCATGTCCCAACACCAACTAACAACAATAATCAAGGTCCATGGTGAAATTGAACTCACATTAATTTGAAATCAAGGACTGAGCTATATAGGGGCTTGAAGGGTCTATTAAACCATGATCAAACCACGTATAATAACAGATTTTTCATTCTATGTGCATGTATGATCTAGAAAGATTGATGTGGGTCCAATTTTCCTCATGTTAATTTCTTTTTTTTCTTTACTTTATTTTATTTATTTGTTTTTAATTTTTGGCCTCCAACTTACATTGGGTCCATCAGTGTGAAATACAAGGGACCTATCCACTAGGTGCCCCCTTGGGGACATTCAAAGTATCATTTTTCATTAGTATGTAGTTCATGAATATTGATTCATTATGAGTCATCGTCATTGGTATGATCACTGAAGGGGGTCCCGTACACAATGGATGAAAAACGCCAAGTTATATACTGATGTTGGACTCGATGTTAGGCTAACACTCACTCTCACTCTTTTGTATGCACAGCGGAAAACGAAACGAACACAAATGAAGTTTTTGTGCAGCAAGTCAAATAACTTGTTGCGTGCCTATCGGCGTAAAAATCCACTAGAAATATGGATTACAAAAACTATCAACAAGATAGTCAAAACTAGTCTAGCAAACGGAACGAATCAAAAAGAATTCTAAACCCACAAGATCTCACGACCTCTAAAAGCTAGACTTAGAAAAGAAAAACTCTTTCAAGAAATAACTCTCGCTCAGAACTGCTCTAACTTTTCGCTCGGTGTTCGTCTTCCAAAAGCATGCTTCAAACGGCTAAGTCTTTCGACTTATATACTCCTTCGATTTGTCCAAGACTTCGCCACTCGTCTTAGCAATTACCCTCAACGTCCACTAACGTCCACTAAGTGAATTTAGACAGTTAGTAATCGTTGAGAGTCGACTTGGTCAGTTCCAAGAGCTCGGTCTCTACTTGCTCTTCAAGCATCCTATTTTTAGCATGCACTCTTCCTATTTTTGCTCTAGCTCGTCTACCCTTTTTCCACGCGGCTTGATCCGTTCCATTCCTTGAATTAGTCCTGCATAACACTAGAAAAATGCCACGTCATTAATTAAATTAGTTTTGGGCATGAAAGATAAAACTGAGTAAGGGAACATTCTCGGCCAACAAATGTTGACTAGAATGTTACCCTAACATTGCCAACGCTGAATGCTCAACATTAACAATCTCCCCCTTTTTATCTTTCTTCCCAAAACCAAAGCAGAAGTTATCCTTAGCCATACTCCCCCTGAAGGTAACATCAACTCAACCACAAAAACAAAAATGGTTAGAGTTAGAGTACTATTCATTAGTACAAGCCAAAAGGGTTCCTGAAAAATCTGCAAAAATTAAAAGACATAAAAGACATGGTTCAAAATAAACACAGGTAGTTAAAACCACAAAAGCACCCGCACACGCAAGCACACACACAGGCACCAAAGCGCATGCACACAAGCACATAGTGCGGTTTCACTCCTCAGCATCTTTTTCTCCGGTTGGTTCAGCTCCTTCTCTCCTTTGATCTTCACCCTCGTTCTGCCCTTGGTCAGCTCCCCCTATTTCCGTGCCTTTCGTATGCGCTCCTTGTCCACTTGTCCCGGCTTCTTCCATTGTCACTTCTTCTGCCTTATCTCCCCCTTTTTGGGAAGAAAGCATCTCCTTTAAGGTCGCTAGCTGAGACGTTAAAAGAGCTACAGTGTCCTCCAAGACCTTAATTTGCAGCTCCAACTGGACTGAGCAGTGGATGTTGAGCCAACATTCTGCTCAACATCTGTGGAAGGTGCTTTCCATGGCATATCAACTATCTTGTTTGGTGCTGACAGATGCGTATGGGAGACAGAGTAGGGAACCTTGATTTGCACCACCACATCTCTCCGAGTTGGCTCAAAACCTCCCCGCAACAGCATGCCGTAGATCAGCGAGGGAAAAGGTAAAATCCCCGGTGAAATTTTCTCAGCTTCCTTTGCCAACTGGTCTAGCACCAACTCCCCAAATTAATGGGTAGATTTTTCCCAAGGGCGTAGAGTATATGAGCCATACTCTCAGCCACGCGGGTCTCATTTGCCGTAGGCCACCAGTTATAAATACCAATTTTGAAGAGCACCGAATAGAGTGAGGTTAAAAAGGAACACGAAAAATTCCCATCCCACTCCCTAACTCTACCACCCGTCAAGAAAGCCACAACCTCATTGTTGTCATATTCCTCATTCATATCTACGTTAGGTGTACCCAAAAACTCATTAATCGCCCCGGCAGTAAACTCATATAACCTCCCCCTTAAGAAAATCCTTCCATATCTTCTAGAACTAGGATCATTCAGACTAGGGCTAAGGTTAGAATATACCTCCCTGACCACTGTATCGCAGTAGGTCCAAACCTTGTAACGGTTTTGTCAAAGCGCCTCGACTCCAGGAAATCCATCAATCCGTATCGGCGGAAATTGCCCACGTCCACTGTCCTCTCAACACGGATCACCCTCTGGCTAAAGGAGGACCATAGCTCTTCATTGAAAGGGGAGTAGAACTTCCCCAGTGGCAGAGGTGTTTCCCAGTCCGACTCAGATGTTGGGTCAACATCTGTCTCAACATCCTCACTGTCGCTGGGAACTTGCAACTGGTCTGGGCTGCTGGCTGCTCGCTGCGAGGACTCAGATGGTCGAGCTTTCTTGGAAGGTCTGTCCTCAGAGACCATTGGCCTCTTGCCCGCTTTCTTTTGCAGTTTGGCCCTCCATGCAGCCAGGGTTTCAGCAGCTCCAAATTCGTCCTCGTCTTCGCTTTCAGGGGAAGATGAACCTGAAATGTTAGAAGATGTACCTCCCCCTGGACTCACCACTTCCGTGTCCAGCTGATCATACGTTGTGCAGTCAATGATTTCCTCAGTGGACGCCTTTTTTGGTGATGGGGACGAAGCATGACTCTGTTCTTGAGTGGGACTTTGAGGTGGAGCAGGGGCACTCGTCTCCCCTTGAATCGGAACTTCACTGGCGATCTGAGTAGGCATCTCCTTCGATGATTCTGACTCGGTCTCAGATGAGGAGCTTGAGAGAGTAATCGGCTTATCTGCTGTCGATTTTGGCCCTTTAGAAACTCGAGCTTGCTTTAGACGGTTGCTTTGGCGTGTTTTAGGAGCACCAGCGAGAGGGCGAGGCTTTGAAGAAGTTGTCTTCTTCTTAGCTGGCTTCTTTGGCTTTTTGGCAGTCTCTTTAGGCGCCGGAATTTGACTTGACGAGCCGGACACAGGCGCCGGTGAGCTTTGAGGCGGCGGAGGAGGGTTTGATGCTGGAGCAGATACATTTATTGCGCCTCCAACCACACTCGTCTGGACCAACCGTCGTTGAGAAACAAGAGTGCTGAGCGGGACATCGGCGAAATCGGAAATCGGCGCTGGAATCGACTGAATCGGGGCAACATCGAGCACTGTTTCGCTCAATGTTGGGCTACATTCCTGTGCTTCTTCACGATTTGGTGAGTTTGCCATTTCAGAAAAAGAAATCGAGCAGTAAAACCAAAAAAATCGTGATTTTAGAACAGAGAGACATAGAGAGATTTCAGAGAGACGAACTTGACTTCTGGTTTTAGGGTTTGTGAATAAAGGAACTTAACCAGTCAAATCACTGTATTTAATCAAGCTTCAACGGTTACTCACACTACTCATAAAAATCGCAGATAGTGGTGTAAGTGGCATTAAGAAAATAACCGTTAGGCACATGAGTATTTGGACTGATAAAATAAATTCACAACCTTAATTAACTTGTAGAGCAAAGTAAACAGATTTTTAAAGCATTCGAGCAGTTAGGAACTAAGTCAAGACTACGTATAACAAAGCATGATACTAAACATAGTAAAAAGACTAATTCATCATGCGAGCATACAAAAACAGTTTGAAGACCAAGTCATGCGAGTTAATAGGAGCACTTCGAACCATGATTCACCCAAAAATAACTAAGTCAAAAGTCAGGGTAGAATCAAGTAACACTAACCGTTTGAGCGACTTCGATGAACACATAGAGACAAGCGTAACGAGCTGTTCTTCGAGAATTTCTAATGCAATTCTGAGAGATAACTAGACACATACGACACATAAAAGCAGTACTAAAGACAGACACGGACAAAAGCAAAAGCACAAAAATGTAGCAATATCGAACAGACAGTCACATATGTTGCCCTAACATTTGACTCAACATCCTGATTCCGTTATCCTAGACTTATCTGCTCGATTCTTCTCAAAATCAGTTCCCATTATTTCTACCCTTTCACCTCAAATATCCGAGAAATTTATGCACTGCCCTTATACCCTCAGCCTCAAGGTTAGGCCTTTTGTCGCATAGTATACATCGTCACCGCGAATGCCGTGTACTAAGGAATTTATTACCAAAAACCTATATCTAGCCGAGAGTTTATGAGCATGCTTACATGAGATAAGGATTGGTTTTTAGTCGCAATAAGTACATCGTCACAGCGAATGCCGTGTACCTAGGAACGTATTACCAAGAGCCTTTAAAAGAGGGGTAGGGTTCATTTTGGGACCAACCAAGAAGAATCAAGTCATTTCACAGGAAAAACCGAACAGAATATCAAATCAAAAGTAAAGCAGTAACCATCAAATTCGACATATGCTATGCTGATCCAAATGTTGGACCAACATTTAAACTAACATGTGCAAACCTATGGATTTCTTCAGGTCCGAAAACCTTTCAGAATCCAATGCTTTCGTGAATATGTCTGCTAACTGATTCTTAGTATCTATATGTTCAATATGCACTAACTCTTTTTCGACCATATCTCTCAGAAAATGATGCCTAATGTCGATATGCTTCGTACGTGAGTGTTGAATGGGGTTCCTAGAGATGTTAATGGCACTAAGGTTATCACAATACATAAGAACGGATTTGCACTCTAACCCATAGTCACATAACATGCTATTTAACCATAATAATTGCGTGCAACAACTACCTGCAGCTACATATTCAGACTCAGCAGTAGACAACGACACACAATTCTGTTTCTTACTATACCATGCAACTAAGTTATTACCTAGGAAGAAACAGCCGCCACTTGTACTCTTGCGGTCATCCTCGTCACCTGCTCAGTCAGCATCGCTATAGCCTACAAGACTCAAGTTAGTATCTTTGGAGAACCATAGTCCTAAGCTACACGACCCACTCACATAACGAAGTATTCGCTTAACAGCATTAAGATGAGTCACCTTAGGTTCAGACTGATATCTAGCACATACGCAAACACTATACATGATGTCAGGTCTACTCGCAGATAGATATAATAAACTGCCAATTATCGAACGGTACAATGTTGGGTCAACATTCTGCCCAACATCGTCTTTACTTACCTTCTGCGTAGACCCCATGGGCGTTTTCATTACCTTGGCAGTGTCCAGCCCGAATTTCTTGACTGTGTTCTTTGCGTACTTTTCTTGGGACATAAAGATTCCATCGCTGCTTTGCTTAATCTGCAAACCTAGAAAATACGTTAATTCCCCAATCATGCTCATCTCGAACGTGGTGTTCATCGCCTGCACAAACTGATCTAGTAAAGACTGTGAGCTCGAGCCAAAAACAATATCATCAACATATACTTGAGCAATCAGAACATCGGACCCGACCCTTTTAACAAAAAGAGTTCGGTCTGCCTCACCACGTGTGAAACCAAACTCAAGTAAGAATGTTGCTAACCGTGCGTACCATGCTCGAGGCGCTTGCTTCAATCCATATAACGCTTTCTGCAGCTTAAAAACATGGTTAGGATAATGGGGATCTTCGAACCCTTTAGGCTGTTCGACATAAATTTCCTTATCAATATACCCATTCAAAAACGCACCCTTAACATCCATTTGGTGTAAAGTGATGTTAAGCCAACATGCTATAGCTAACAACAGCCTAATCGATTCTAACCTAGCAACAGGCGCAAACGTCTCATCAAAGTCTATCCCTTCTACTTGTGTATAACCCTGATCTACTAAACGTGCTTTGTTCCTAACAACCCTACCAAGTTCATCAGATTTATTTTTAAAGATCCACTTCGTACCTATGACATTAATGTCCTTCGGCCATGGGACTAAAATCCAGACTTGGTTTTTCTCGAACTGCAAAAGTTCCTCTTGCATCGCATTTATCCAAAAATTATCCTTGAGTGCTTCAAGGACATTCTTAGGTTCTACCTCAGAAACAAAGCAATTGAAGCGTACCTCAGCGTATACCGTGTTCATGCATACGTTCCTTACCATCGACTTGTAGTCTTTGCGTGGTTTGTCTCTGGTCTTTCTTCCTTCGTTCATATCTCCAATAATGAGGTCACTGGGATGATCTTTCTGGATCTTAGCTGGCGGATCACGTCGCACGTCACTGGGACCCGTCTCAGTGTTCTGATCTGCCTCAGATGTTGAGTCAGATGTTGGCTCAACATTGTTACCACCAATCTCCTCTGTCCCATCGACAGCTTGTGTAACATCTGAAATATCAACTTGAAGAGGCATATTGCTAAGATCAGTAGCATCATCGAACACAACATTCACGGATTCTTGAACGGATTTCAAACGCAAGTTATAGACACGATAGGCACGACTATTTGACGAGTAACCTAGAAAGATGCATTTATCACTTTTCGAATCAAACTTAGTCAAATATTCACGATCATTCAGCATGTAACAAAAACATCCAAAAACATGAAAGTATTTAACCGTAGGCTTTTTACCATTCAACAACTCATACGCTGTTTTCTTAGTGCCATGCCTAAAGAACACACGATTCGAAATGTGACATGCCGTATGCAATGCTTCAGCCCAAAAACGCTTAGAAACATTCTTAGATAATAACATAACACGAGCCATCTCTTGTAAAGTCCTATTCTTCCTTTCGGCCACCCCATTTTGTTGGGGCGTTTTAGGGGAAGAATACTCATGCACTATGCCTTTCTTATCACAAAACTCATCAAAATACTGATTCTCAAACTCTCTACCATGATCAGACCTAATAGGAAAGACAGTAGCACTGAAATTGTTCCTAATCATAGCACAGAAATTTTTAAAGAATACGAACGATTCCGCTTTGTCCCTAAGAAAGAAAATCCATGCATATCTAGAAAAATCATCCACGAGCACATACGCATATTTCTTACCTCCTATGCTTTCTACTTCCATAGGACCCATCAAATCCATGTGAATTAATTGAAAACAGTGAGCAGTTTTAAAATGTTGGGCAGCTTGTTGGTCAACAGTGTGACTAACATGTGTTTGCTTACCCTTCAAACACGACTCACAAACAACCTTACCAAACTCCTTAAGCTTCGGAATGCCTCTTATTGCATCATGTTTGATAAGTTGTTACAATGTTCTGTAGTTGACATGACCTAATTTGTAATGCCAAAGCACAACATCGTCTTCGGCTTTTGATAGTTGACACACATCCTTCACACCAAATTTGTTCCCCACTAGGTAGCAATTGTCGCTAGATCTCTTACCTGCCATCACTCGAACAGAATTTCGGTTAAAAACTTCACAACACTCCTTATTAAACCTTACCTCGAGATCATCATCACACAGCTGGCTTATGCTGATCAAATTCGCTATAAGCCCGTCTACATGAAGCACGTTGCTAAGCTTGGGAAAGTCGGGCACATTTAATCTGCCTCGGCCAAGAATTCTACTTTTCGAACCACCTCCAAACGTCACAGATCCACTCCTTAAGGGCATGTAATCACTGAGATATTCTTTGGTACCCGTCATATATCGGGAACACCCGCTATCAAAGTACCATGAACCTGTCACGTTAGCTCGCAAAGAGGTGTATACAACTAAACATTTATGACCTGATTTCTTGATCCAAGCTTTCTTAGAAGGTTTAACGGCATTCTGTTCACCGGAATTCGAAGATGAGCCAGCTGAGCCTGTTCCAGACATATCTTTCAATACTGATTTCTCAATGTTGACCGATATGTTGGGTGACACTTCAGCCGACATCGATTTCTTTGCAGAAATCTCTCTCTTCAATTTCCAGCAGTATGACTTCAAATGACCTAACTTCTTACAATGATCACACACATATGATTTATCATGATTTTTCTGGGTCACATGCTCGGGACTATTTTTAGGCTTTACGATTTCAACATCGTCATTCACAGATTTAGCTTTAACAAAAACAATCTTAGGCTGATCATGAGACACGGGTTTTGAGCTATCACATGCAAGCTGAGCACTAAATCCTAGGCCTTGCTTATCATAAATACCAAGAGACAATATATCATCAAGGGTGGACTTACCCTTGTTCATTTTAGTGAACGTTTCCTCGGCTTTATTGACATGTTTTTGAAGCGTGTCGAGTTCCCTCTCTTTTCTTGTCAGTGCGGCTTCCAACTTGTTCATGCCATCCATCAAGCCTTCAATGATCTTTTCATTTTTCTCATTTTTTTCGACCAATTGTTTCACCGCAGCTTGGAGTTGTAGGTTATTTGCCCTCTCTAAGTCGTATTTCGTGGACAACTGCTTAAAGGCTTCTTCACAACTCTCTGTTCTGGTTCTGAATCACAACTCAAAAGACCATCAAGACAGTTTGAATCATCATAATCAAAAATAATGTGTTTTACAGATGTTGAGTCAGATGTTGGCTCAACATCAGTTACCGCAGTAAGTCCGATTTGATTATCTTCATCTTCTTCATCATCAGAAAAGGACTGTATGGTCACTGACGATTGCTTAGGCTCTTCATCTTCATCTTCATCGTCTGACAAGTCGATCCACATAGACTTACCATGCTTGCGAAGTGTGTTAGCACATTCGTTGGCAAAATGGCCCAAACCTTGGCATTCGTAGCATCTCACTGACTCATAATTGATATTCTTCTTCTTTCCATCAGATTTCCCAAATGGCTTGCGCTTAACGAACGGAGGAGCAGAAGACGTTTCAATTTGTGCATTATGGCCTTTTCTGAATGTTGGGCCAACATTCTGCACAACATTCTTCTTTTTGAAGTACTTCACAAATCTCTTCACAACCATGGCCATGTCCTCTTCGTTGTTGGGATCAAACTCAATCTGTTCCTTCGATGGCTGGCTGACCAGTGCAACACTTTTTCCTCGTGCGGCCCTCCTTTGGACTTCGAGATTGGTATCGAAGTTTTTCAGGATGTTCATCAAGACGGTGAAGTTCATGTTTGCTAGGTTGTATGATTCCTCGATCGCCGATACCTTCACATTGAATTTTTCGGTTAGTGTACGAAGAGCTTTAGAGTTTAATACCTTATTTGTCATAGGATCTCCTAGGCTGGCGCACTCGCTTGAGATCGTCAACAGCTTTCCAAAGTACGTGCTGATATCTTCGTCTTCCTTCATTCTGATGTTCTCGAACTGACTAAGGAGGAGGCGAAGCTTGGTTTCACGCACACTAGCGTCGCCTTCACAGTAATTCTGGAGAAGATCCCACGCATCTTGAGCAGTAGAGCAATTCTGGATGATCTTGAACATAAACATGTCCACGGATGAGAAGATGGCGTTGAGTGCCTTGTCGTTGTATTCGGCCGCGTTCTTCTCAGCGATCGTCCATTGCTCGAACGGCTTATCCACGACTTCGCCATCAGCGTCTTGTGGAGTCTTTGGAGTCGTATAACCATGCAGCACTGCTTCCCATGCTCGCACATCGATGGACTTGATGCACTGCCGAACACGAACCGTCCAATAGGCATAATTGGAACCGTCTAACACAGGAACTTTGGCGAGGTGGTTTGAGCTTGTAACGTCCATTGTAGATGATCTTCAGCGCTTAGTAATGTCAAGCGTAGGCTCTGATACCACTTTGAAGGGGGTCCCGTACACAATGGATGAAAAATGCCAAGTTATATACTGATGTTGGACTCGATGTTAGGCTAACACTCACTCTCACTCTTTTGTATGCACAGCGGAAAACGAAACGAACACAAATGAAGTTTTTGTGCAGCAAGTCAAATAACTTGCTACGTGCCTCTCGGCGTAAAATCCACTAGAAATATGGATTACAAAAACTATCAACAAGATAGTCAAAACTAGTCTAGCAAACGGAACGAATCAAAAAGAATTCTAAACCCACAAGATCTCACGACCTCTAAAAGCTAGACTTAGAAAAGAAAAACTCTTTCAAGAAATAACTCTCGCTCAGAACTGCTCTAACTTTTCGCTCGGTGTTCGTCTTCCAAAAGCATGCTTCAAACGGCTAAGTCTTTCGACTTATATACTCCTTCGATTTGTCCAAGACTTCGCCACTCGTCTTAGCAATTACCCTCAACGTCCACTAAGTGAATTTAGACAGTTAGTAACCGTTGAGAGTCGACTTGGTCAGTTCCAAGAGCTCGGTCTCTACTTGCTCTTCAAGCATCCTATTTTTAGCATGCACTCTTCCTATTTTTGCTCTAGCTCGTCTACCCTTTTTCCACGCGGTTTGATCCGTTCCATTCCTTGAATTAGTCCTGCATAACACTAGAAAAATGCCACGTCATTAATTAAATTAGTTTTGGGCATGAAAGATAAAACTGAGTAAGGGAACATTCTCGGCCAACAAATGTTGACTAGAATGTTACCCCAACATTGCCAACGCTGAATGCTCAACATTAACAATCACTATCTCGGTCTATAACTCCTCCAACAGCGTAGTTCGTGTTCCTGAAATCGCGTCGCTCCCCATTAAGAAATTGAATTCATCATCTTGAGTAATTTATTCAATGAACTTCTTCACGGGCCAACTATGTGTTTTTAGCTTATTGGCTATCCATTTACATCTAGTTCATCTAGTAAAGGTCATCTAACATGTCATATCTTCTTCATCAAACACTTAAATAGAACAGTTATTTGTTGCACAAATTCTCCTTATCTTTCATTTTATGGCGTTGCTATAGTCTACTGCACATGCACTCACGACACGTCACACCTCTCACTTGAGCACTCTCCTTAAATTATTGTATTATATATATATATATATATATATATATATACTTACACACTTTATATTATTGTTTTTCTTTTCTCTTGCTTGGTAATACACACACAATGCATACATATTTATGTTGGGAATCCCCGAGGGTCCCCAGACCTACGTTCCTAGACGGCGGAATTTTAAAATTTTACGGGGGTTTCCTGCCTATCCAAGATCGCTCGGCTATAAACACGAGAACGTACAGGAAGAAAGAGATAATGGATCAGCCATGATACCTTGTTGAAATCTCCCGACGATGGCTAGCTTCGAATCCTTCGAATCCCCGAGGCGTAGTGCCCCTCTCCTACGCCAAAAGCACACGAATGGGACGCCTTTTTCGCACAAGATCGTCACGCCGGCAGCTCACTAACGTCGCAGCTGTTCTTGCATGTGCGGCTAGGCCAAGAACGAGCTGCTTGCTGCCCCGAGAGAGAGAGTGCAAGAGAGAAAGTGATAAGAGGAGAAAACTCTTAGTTTTTCCTCTTTTGAACTCAAATTTCAAAAATTAGATTCTCCCCCTTTAGGATCACGAAAAGCCTTATTTATACCACTTAGGATTTGCCAAAAATAGGTTGAGCTGGTAGGAGAAAAATCCTCACCCCTTCCCATTTACCAAGTCTTCGTTTTACCAAGTAACGAATTCAAAATTCAAACGTTAAATTTAATTAATTAAATATTCAATACCATAATTAATTAAAATACCATATTTAGTATATTTTAAATACATAATATCCAATCTAAGTATATTTAATAATTTTCGAAATTTTATCTAATAAAATTCGAAACATATATATATATATATATATATATATATATATATATATATATATATCCGATATATATTATTTAATTCCAAATTAAACAATATTATTTCTCTAAGACAATAATAAAGATTTAAATCTAATTTAAATCATATACAAAATATTCAATATCAAATATTGTATTTCAAAAAATATATCGTGAGGTGAAAAGACCATTTTACCCCTCACTAGGCAAACTTAGTTCGACCGATCAGGGTTTTGGTCAAGCCCCAAACCCTAGTGTCTCAATCTAGGACCTAGCCTGTCTCTCTCTAATGATGACGTTGTATCGGTTGCCCTTTTTAAGCCCGACTCTCTTGGTTCGTCTCAACTTGCCTAGGAGGTATCCAGGAGTTCGGTATTCACCTAGCCAGCCCGTGGTACCGGACAGATCCCAAGTTGAGTACGAATTTAGTCTAATCATAATCCACGAACCGACTGTAGATTTTCGTCATACGTATAAACCCTGTATGCTGGTCCCGGTCGAGTGAAAGTCACGCATAGTCAAACTTATAGAACTCGACTCTATGTCGTTTACGTCGGTGAAAATACTGAAACTGCACTCCACGACTATCGCGAGTCAGATATGCTCTGGCCAGAGACTTGGATAAATTCCCGCACATTAAACTTGCCATAGGACGTTAACCTCGAATTTAAACAAGACCGTAAACCCCCTCCGCGGTTCCACCGGCAATCGCATCGAAAAGTCAAGACCGTATTTCGCCGTTGACCCATGCCATCGGCAAGACAGGCCTAGCAAACTAGTGACAAATCAAGACATCAAGAACAACCCCAGTTAACCCTTTCGGTCTAAGGTTCATGCATACTACTACAGTCAATCGATCGATCAAGTACAATCCAAGTGTGTGATCATTTGATTACGAGTCAGTGTCCAAATACAGATAATCCCCTGATTCATCTTGTATCATTGTCATGGGCTCCCACTTCCCAAGTGAACGGTCAACCATATTGGACCCATCGACAAACAAGTCGTACTTGTCAATCCAGTCACCCTACCGGAGATTTAGACTTGTGGAAAATTTTAATATTGCAGTATCTCAGCTTACTGGTGCCCCTCTCTCTCCCCACAGAATCAGTAACTGAACTGCCAATATTTGGATTTTATTAATCTGTCTTATCCACCTAGACTGAAAGGTGAAATCTTTAGACTAATTAATATTTTGCCTTTTAATTTATTCATCCTATAATTAATGATGAATAAAGTCATTCCATCAATAGAAGTAATCAAATTACATCACTAAACACTACACAATTAGCAAATTGCCCTCGTACTCCCAGTCCTCGTACAGCATCTTGGGTATATACCTCAACAATTTATAGATGGTTTATGATGGTGTACTAAGTTTGTATAGTAAGTCGGCTATTTATTTTATTCTCCACGGTATGCAACGTGTATAGATGACCTGTCACTTGAGATATGATTAAGTCGGTGATGACTTCTTCAATTCTCCCCCACAACACCGACATTCTCTTTGATTGTGTTTTCAGTTTGAACCATTCCTAGCGTGTTCGAAATTCCTCAAGATTCGTGACAGTGAGTCCTTTGGTGAACATGTCGGCTACTTGATCTTCTGTACCGATGTGTTTCATCTCTATATCCCCTTTCAGTACCTTTGCCCATACGAAGTGGTAATGTACTTCAATGTTGTTCTTGCATGGCACACGGGATTCTCTGCTATGCGTATAGCAGATTGATTGTCGCAAAATACCTGCACCGCATCGCTAAACGGCTGATGTAAGTCGTTCAATAACTGTACTAGCCAAGTGCTTTCTTGAGCTGCCATCGCTTTGTACCATGACATTGCTGCACCATGATAATCGACCTCTGTGGTTAAGACACCGTTGGTTGTCTTTTGCTGCACCATGATATTGCGGCTAACTCGAAGTTAAACACGTATTCAGTAGTAGACCTTCTTGTATCAAGACATCCAGCATAGTCCGCGTTGCAATAGCCAACAACTTTGGCATCTTTATTCTTTTCATAAATATTCCAAAATTTATTTTTCCTTTTATGTACCTCAGTATATGCCGAGCTAGCTCAAGATGTTGCTTCTTTGGCGTCTCCATAAATCCACTCGCGATTCCCACTGCGTATGAGATATATGGATGAGTCAGCGTTAAATAAATTAGGCTCCCAACAAGCTGCCTGTACATAGTTGCGTCTCCAATTATTAGCCATCTTCCGCACATATCTTGGCGTTTACGTCAACTGGGGTTGATACTGGATTGAAGTCAATCATGCCGAATTTTCTGTGCAGATCTTTTGCATATTTTAATTGGTACTGTAATAGTCCATCACCTATTTCGTTTAACTCGAGCCCCAGAAAATGTTTAAGTTCTCCAAGTTTTTCATTTGGAATCTCACTTATAAGTTCCTCCTCGTTGATGAACATGTTCTTCAACGTCTCCAGTGATAATAACATCATCTACGTATACTAGCACTATTGCTAGCTTTCCTTCTTGTGCATTGACGAAGAGACTCGAGTCCGCTGGTGCCACTGAGTACCCGCATTGAACTAAAAATTCAACGATCTTACCATACCATGCTCGTGGTGCCTGCTTTAACCCGTATAAGGCCTTATGCAATTTGCACACGTGGCTTGGGTTGTTCTCATCTTCGAATCCTACAGGTTGGCTCATGTATATTCTTTGTCGAGCTCTCCATGCAAAAGTGCATTTCACGTCCATCTGCCACAACTTCCGTGACTTGTTTGCTGCTATGTGATTAGTACTCAAACAGTAGTAATTTTCGCCACTAGACTAAATGTCTCGTCGTAGTCCAGTCCGTACTGCTGTGAGAATCCACGTGCTACTAGCCGAACCTTATATCTTTCAAGAGATCCATCAAGCCGCTTTTTAATTTTATAAACCCATTTACAAGATATTGGTTTAACTTCATCTGGTTTAGGTACTAAATCCCATGTCTCATCCATAATTTCCTCGCTCATTGCCTTTCTCCATTCAGTATGTTTTACTGCTTCATAAAAAGTTTCTGGTTCTTTTGTATTTTCTTCCTCTAAGGCTATATTGGCGTGCCTGGGATTTGACCTTCTTTGCCTGGAGGATCTTCGTAGTTGCGGTGGACTTGGTGATATTTCATCATGTTCCTCCCCTGTTGGCTCAGTCTCCTCAAGTTGACGTGGCCTCCTCACTTCTGGAGTTGTTTGGTGCACGCCCGTCGCCATGGGCTTTGAGTTGTTCTTGGAGATTCTTCACCATGTCTTCCTCTTGGGTAGTTTGATTTTCATTCGGAAGCATTACGAATTTGTCGAATTGTTCCTCAGTTTCTTTTGAATCAGGTAGCTCCGATTTTTATTGTGTCCACCTGGAGGATGCTTCGTCAAATACTACATGGCGAGATGTATAACACCGACCGGTAGTTGGATCACAACATCTCCACCCTTTCTTTGGTTGTCGTACCCCACAAATATACACTTGATTGCCTTTCGATCAAATTTGGTTCGTAAATGACTTGGTACGAAAACATAGCAGACGCATCCGAAAACTCTGAAGTGTGGCCAACTGTTGGTTTGGTTTTCCACAGCTTCTAAAATGGTGCTATGAATCCCAGTTTTGTTTGTGTAGGATATTTATTATGTGCACTGCTGTCCTCATACATTCAGCCCAAAATCTTGGTGGCATCGCATGTAATCATGTTTCGACAAGTTTCAGCCACATGCGATTTTTTCTCTCTGCCACACCATTCTGCTGAGGTGTGTTTGGACACGTCAGCTGATGATGTATTTTATGCTCCTTTAGAAATTTGGAGAATTCCCTTGACGTGTATTCTCCCCCGTTATCCGTACGAAGGCATCGCTCGAGCCAGGTTCCCTGGATCTACGTGTTCCTAGTAGGGGTAAAATGGATGAATTAAGAAGCGCGCCTCGGTAGACTTCAAGAGAAGATCTTATCTCCGACTTCTCTTTCAACGGTTCTTTTAAATTCTTCAAATTTCAAAATAAGCTCTGATTTTTCTTTTATAAAGAAAACTCAAACGTACCTTGAGAAGTCGTCAATGAATGTCACCATATAGCGCATACCGCTGACTGAATGTTGTTTGACTGGCCCGAACACATCAGAGTGGATTGTCTCCAAAGGTTTCTTTGCTCTGTAGCTCGAGTCTTCAAATGGAAATTGATGTGCTTTTCCCTATTGACAACCAGCGCAAATCGTATCATCTCTTATATCTAGTTGAGGAAGACCTTTCAACATTGATTTCTTCATTATCACTTTAAGCTTGGGATAACTCACATGTCCCAGCCTTGCGTGCCACAACTCAGCAGTTTCATTCTTTAGGGTCTTATCTACATAAACAGACTCAGCTGACATTACATAGTAGAATCGAGTCTTCTACCCTCCATGATCGGTGTGCCGGTGATTTTGAGATTCCGATACACAGTAAAGTTTTCGGGTCCGAAATAACATAGTTTCCCGAAATCGTTAGTTGTGACATAGATATAAGATTTTTCTTCATACCTGGGATAGGGTAGTCGTCATGTAGTTGCACTTTACTAGAGCTGAATCGCGGAGTAATAATTGTTTGACCAATATGAGCAATTGGCAGCCTAGAATTGTTAGCAGTAACCACCATTCGTGCTCCTTCGTACTCTGTTGTGTTCTGTAACTTCTCTTTGTTAGGAATATGCCCGCGAATGCTATACGGGGATTAGATTGTATAGGGCATTAGCTTATTTATCATTCGACCTTTTATGTAATAAGATATTTTATGTGGCATTGTTCGTTTATTGGGAAAGAGTACTTTACTAAGCATCCGGTAAAGCAATAAATGAATAAATCCAAATGTGCCGAGTTGAGCCACTGTTCTCGATGGGTACGAGAGAGGAAGGCACCAGTGAACTCTGAACCTCGAGCATTAAAAGTCCGTAAGCCTTGGGCTCCAGTTGGGTGCTGATAACCGATTATGGGTTATTTGTCGATGACCTATCGAGTGTTGATATCCCTCTTGGGAGCGGAGGTCATGACTTGCGATGCGAGTCGAATCAAGGGATTGAATCGTTTCATGGACACTGACTCACGGGTCGTACGGTCGAACATGGCTTATTACTCAAGGAGTGTCAATGACCGACGACAACACTATAATAGTCTACGTGAACCTTAGACCGAAAGGGGCTTTGACGGAGTTGACTTCGAAGTCTCAACTGTCACTGGTTCCTTTCGACCCGATTTGCTGTTGCATAGGTCAGCGGGCCAGATGCGGTCTTGATGACGATTTATGATTGTCGGGCTTAGACCGTCGAGTACGGATTCACAGTCTCGCAAGTAATCGAGATAAATGTCCTATGAGGACGGCGACGGGAAATTACGAAATCCTTGGCCAAGGTATTAAACTAACTCATGTTAGACATGGAGGGTAGTTTTGGTGATTTGCCTCGTCCCCGTTTTATCATAGAATCGAGTACTGTGAGTTTGACATAGACCATGGCTCTCACTCGATTGGGACACAGCTGAAGAGTTTATATGTAGTACTATAATTTATTGTAAGGTTCTCGAATAAAGATTGGGACAAAATTCGCACTCGAATCGGGTTACGGCCCGGTACTGCGGGATTGGCTAGGTAACTGCCGGACTCTTGGATTCCTCCCTTGCCGATTGAGTCGAACCTAGAGAGTCGGGCTTAAAAAGGATCATCAACGTGTACCGACAAGGAGAGAAAGTGTTTTGGGCCTTAACGGGCCTTGGGCCGTTGGGCCGCGCCTTAGTGGGCCTCGGGCCGTTTAATGGAAAGAAGTCGGACTTCGTATGAAACTAACTTTGAGACTTGGGGTTGACCAAGTGCTTAAAAGGCTTGGGGGTAAAATTGAAATTTGACCCTAAGCTGATTTTCGAATTATGCCTTGGGAATTAATTTAGAAAAATTAAATATAAATATGGAAATAATGTATTTTGAATATTATTTATTTTAAGGTGAAAATTTCGAAATTAATCTTGGATTAAATTTCGAATTTTATACCATATTTACATATACTTAGTTTGACTTTGCATTTAAGTTAGTTGTCTAATTATGGTAAGTATCCGTGAATTTTGAATTAAATAAGGGAGAGATAGATATGGCAAAATCTCTCCACTTAAGAAGTAAAATCGAAACCATATCTTTGAAATATTCTAGGGATTTCCAAATAGGGACCCGCGCGATGGCGGGACCCGGGCAGCCGCGCGTTGCGCGCGGGCTGCGTGCGCCGTAACGGCGGTACAGCCGCGGGATCGGGCTGCTTTGAGCAGGCCCGATCAGCCTCGAACCTTGTGTCCGAGGCCAGCCATGCTGGCTTAGGCGCCATCCCCGGGCAGCCGCCGCAAGGTGCGGCGGCCCGGCTGAGATCGTCCGCGGCTTTGGCCGCGGACTGCGATTGCGCGCATGGTGCACGCTGCGCAAGACAGCCGCAGCGACTCCAGCTCGGCCGGAACGCTGCGGCGGTGATCTCTCCCGGCGAGGCAGTGATTCGGCACGAAGGGGCTGAGGGGACGAGGGAGTCGCGGCAGTATTCTACCGCGAGCTGAACACGTGCATGTTGCGCGGCGTGGTGTCGCCGACGGTGGTGGCACCGGCTCCAGCCGGGACTCCACATCGACGACCTTCTCCACCATGGCTTTCCGGCGTGTTTTGACGGCTGAGCAATTTGAGTCGCGGCAGTTATGTTAGGGCTTCATGCTCAAAGCCTTAACGGGCCTTTTAATGGGCTTGGCCAGTTTAAGGCCCAATTTTCGTTTCTTTTTAAAATCATGTAATTGTCAACGTGGTCGTTATGAATATGATTTACGGCGCACTTGCGGGTTTAGGAATTTAGTTTCCGGGTCATTTGTTAAGGGTCACGTCCCCCCAGGTTGTAATTGTTTTATACGGGTTGTTCGGGACTTATGATCCCCCCGTGTTGTAATTTACCGTTTTATTAGGTTAGACTTAAATACGAAGACGAGGTCCCATTTGATGGAAGGCAACCCCCCGGCGGTGAGAAGGTGGTGGACGTTCAGTGACTTTGAGGCCGTTCGAGTGACGAAGGACGTTTGAGGACTTCAGGACCCGTGCAACGACCCGAGGTCTTTTGAAGACACATGTAATAAGGATAGGCTAGAAATAATCCGCTTGTGTTGTATTGTAGTTTATTTTCCTAGGGTCAATTTACTACCTACATGCGTGTTGGTTTTTGAAATGATATGCATGTTTTATGTGCTCTTATGTGAGATGGTTTATTCTCCCGTTTGAACAATACTAAGTGGGTAAAGGAATTAGATTCCTGTCTTCTATCATGCTTGAGATGTCTAGCATTGGGGAGTTTTGCGATTTGTTCCGAGTAAGTTGGCGTCGTATATCCCGCCCCAGTGTTAGCGTCTCGGGTGGGTCATGGACGCCGCCCGTCATACCAGTCCCCCCCCCCCCCACGAAGCGTATGGCAGCAAGGGGCGGTACATTGTGCGATTTGAGCATAAGTTGATAGGTCACACTTAGGCAGTTAAACCCAATAAGCAGGGTTAGCCGTGAGGGTCAATGACTGAGACTAAGATAGTTGAAACTCTTATTGGATAAGTTCGCGTTCGACGTGACTTGATAAGATTAGATGAGCCAAATATTGCGTTAAAGGCTGAGGCAAGTCCAGTCGGGGACATCAACTCCACTATGAAACTTTCAACGAGATTTCCGAAACTCTTCTCGGGAGGATAGTTTTTCGAGAAAATAGTGGGAGTCAAGCGAAACGAAAAGTCCTTGTTTGCACTTGAATGATAAGATAAACCTAATTGGATCTTTATTTTCTGCAGCTTTACGTTTCTTTCTATTTTACTGCGATGACGAACATAATTACTATGCTGCTTGAGAGAAACTGTTTGGTGGGACCAAACTATGTGGACTAGCTCCGTAACCTGAGGATAGTCCTAGGTATGGAGTCGCTGACTTATGTCCTCGATTTCCCCGTACCGCAAGTCCCAGGGGCTGATGCGAGTGACGAAGACCGGGCTACGTATGCCAAATGGCAGATAGACGAGCCAAAGGTCAAGGGCTATATACTTCTTTCCATGAGCAATGAGTTGCAGCGCACTCACTCGGAAATGGAAGTGGGCGCCATTTTGCTTCATTTGAAGGAGCTTTTTCGCGAACATTCCAAGAGTGCTCGCTATTCCCTGACGGAGCAACTATTTTCATTGCAAAATGGCTGAGGGTAGTGACGTCGGAGCACATTTGCTCAAGATGATCGATTGGATCGAAAGACTCGAGGCACTGGACTTTGTCATGGATAACGAACTCCAGAACGATCTCATACTTCAGTCGCTCCCACCTTCCTTCAATTCGTTCATCGTGAACTTTAATCTGAACAAAGCCGAGATGACATTGACTGGGTTAATGAACCAGTTGCCGGCAGCGCAGACTCAGATGAAGAAGGTGAAAGGAAAGGAAGTTGTTCTTGTCGCAAATGCTAAGACTCGAGGGTCGAGTACAAAGAAAAAGTCGGACAAGCCCAATAAGCCCAAAGGACGAATTTCGAAAGGCAATGCCAAGAAGAACGTGTTCAAAGGCGCCAAGCCGACGGACAAGTGCCTTCTCTGCAATGAGCTTGGCCACTGGAAGCGCGATTGCCCGAAGCTAGCCGCCTCAGGTAAAGAACTTTACGTTTTGGAAACAAATTGTTCTATGACAGTATATTCCGCTTCATGGATTTTAGACTCGAGAGCTAGTGCTCACATCTGTGTTTCGAACCAGGCTCTGGAACGAAGTAGAAAGCTGGCGAATCGAGAGATCATAATCAACGTAGGAAGTGGACATCGTGTACCGGCGACCCACATTGGTCAAGAACTCTCGTGTTATCTACTAGACATAGTTTACTGCTTTTCGATTGTTCGGTTTTGCCCAAGGGGCTTAAGAATATAGTTTCTATTTCCGTTTTGAGCGGAAACGGTTATGAGTTCCGTTTTAGTAATAATATATGCAATATTTATTTTGTAAATAATTGCGTCGGAAGTGCAAGTTTACTGAATGGGTTGTATTACCTAAATATCGAAGATAAAATAAAAACTGTGAGTACAGTCACCAACAAACGAAAATTGGAGTCGAACTCGAGACTGCTGTGGCATCTTCGACTCGGTCACGCACAGAAGATTCTCGAATTGGAGAAAACCGGCATTATAAAGACGCTTGGGTCTGATCCCTATCCAACTTGTGAATCTTGTATCCTTGGAAAGATGACCAAGTCGCCCTTCAAAGGGACTTTTACGAGAGCCGCAGAACTTCTCGGTTTGATCCACACGGATGTTTACGGACCGTTCGGGGTAGCGGCTCGCAGTAACTTCCATTATTTCGTTACCTTCACTAATGATCACTCTCGCTTTGGCAAGGTGTATCTCATGAAGAATAAGTCTGATACTTTTGAATGGTTCAAAGAGTACAAGGCTTTAGACTGGAAAGAGCATTAAAGCCGTTCGATCAGATCGAGGCAGTGAGTACATGAGCCTCGAGTTTGACGAGTTCTTGAAAGAGAACGGGATAATTTTACAGATGACACCGGCCGAAACACCGCAGTTGAACGGTGTGTCCGAACGCAGAAATCGAACTCTGTTGGATAAGGTTCGATCTATGCTAAGCTATACAGACCTGCCCATATCGTTGTGGGGTCATGCCCTGTTGACAGCAGCACACAATCTGAATAGATGTCCTACAAAGTCTGTCGATTATATTCCGTATCAGATATGGACAGGACGAAAACCGAGCTTGAATCACATTAGAATTTGGGGTTGCCCCGCGTTTGTGAAAAAGCCCAAGATGGATAAACTGGAATCGAAGGTTGTGAAAGGACGTTTTGTCAGGTATCCTGAGGATTCCATGGGATACCAGTTTTACTTCCACGACGATCAGAGAATTTGTAGCCCTTCACGCTCACTTTCTCGAAGAAGATTTCGTTCGAGAAGGTGAAGCGGGTCGCGAAGTATTGGAGACTATTCAGAAGCGCTTTCACAAACTCCAGTGTCGGGTGACACCGTAGAGCAGTCCAAGGCGCAACCTGACTTGCGCAGGTCGGGTAGAGTATCTCGCCAGCCTGAGCGATACGGGATGGTCCACATCGAGCACGAGGTTGCTGCGATGGAAGGGCACGTCGGAGAAGATCCCACTACCTATGACCAGGCAATCAGGGATAAGGATTCTGAGAAATGGCTTAAAGCTATGCAAGCCGAAATGGATTCTATGCACGAAAACCAAGTTTGGACTTTAGTAGACCTCCCAGATGGTTTTAGACCCATTGGGTGTAAATGGATCTACAAGAGAAAGATAGGATCTGATGGATTGGTTGATACATACAAAGCTAGGCTTGTGGCGAAAGGGTACAGTCAAAAAGAGGGCATTGACTATGAGGAGACCTTTTCACCTGTGCTATGATGAAGTCCATTCGAACATTGCTTGCGATAGCTGCGCACTATGACTATGAGATCTGGCAGATGGATATGAAAACTGCGCTCCTAAATGGATACCTCAAGGAGGAAATATATATGGAGCAGCCTAAGGGTTTTACATCGCAAGGATAGGGTGTGCAAACTGAACAAGTCCATTTATGGACTGAAACAAGCCTCCAGAAGCTGGAATATTCGGTTCGATGAAGTGGTCAAGGGCCATGGATTCTTAAAGAACGAAGACGAACCTTGCGTCTACAAAAAAAGCAGTGGGAGCAAAATATCTTTCCTCGTATTGTACGTGGACGACATCCTTTTGATAGGAAATGATATTGGAATGCTCTCGATGGTGAAAGTGTGGCTTTCGACCGAATTCTCCATGAAAGACTTGGGAGAAGCTGCCTACATCTTGGGGATTCGCCTTTATAGAGATCGAGCAAATCGTATGTTAGGACTCTCCCAGGCCCTTTACTTATAGAAGGTCCTGAAGCGATATAAGATGGACAACTCTAAGAAAGGGTTCCTGCCTATGCGGCATGGGATTCACCTTTCCAAGGCTATGAGCCCTCAAAGTAGGGGTGTAAATGAACCGAGCTGTTCGCAAACAGCTCGCGAACAGCTCGGTCAAAGCTCGGCTCGTTAAGCTATCGAGCCGAGCTCAAGCTATACGGGCTCGATAGCTCGTCAAGCTTATCGAGCCCATATTTATTTATTATTATATTATTATAATATTATTATTAAAAGGCCCAAAGTACTAATATTATATATACAAACCCTAATTCTAATTTCTACACATCAGCCGCAGCCTCCCTACAGTCCATCTTCATTCACAAACACCAAGCACCAAACTCCACATCCACAGCTAGAATCATCAACGCTGAAGTGGTGGATAATGCTCAGACATGGCTGACTTGGCTCCAAAGCTCAAGCTGGGTTGTCGGCATCATCAGTTCCTTCCCAACGTCCCATATGTTCTTTCATACCTGTCAAAGTTCGAAAGGCACCTCACCGTGTCTAGGGAGCAAAGAGCTGCACTGTTGAAGATGGTTTGTTTCTTTCTAGTCAATCTTATCGGATTAACGGCCTTGGTAGAATCTTTCCTGGAAGACGACGCAATACTGAAGATGAGCAGGTGTTACCTTGACGGCGAAGATTGCAAAGCACATAGAACAGTACTTGAGTGCATCATTCTTGTCAAGATCGTGTCTATCCTCTCTCGCATTCCTCATAACCAGCACTTTCTTGGGAATTATTTAATCGAGCCTTATCGAGCCGAGCTCGAGCAGCTCGATAAATAGTCGAGCCGAGCTCGAGCCTTATTTTTTTTGTTCGATCGAGCTCGAGCCGAGCTCGAGCCTGCCTTATAACTTATCGAGCCTAGCCATGTTCGGGCTCGGCTCGGCTGGTTTACAGCCCTACCTCAAAGTGAGTTGGAGCGGAAAGAGATGAATGGAATCCCCTATGCATCCGTAGTGGGGAGCTTGATGTACGCGATGCTTTGCACGCGACCTGACTTGGCGTACGCTATGAGCGTAGTCAGTCGGTTTCAGGCTGACCCCGGTAAGGAACAATGGACAGCAGTCAAGACTATACTCAAGTACCTCAGACGGACTAAGGATATGATGCTGGTCTATGGTAATGGATAATTGGAAGTGGAAGGGTATACGAATTCGGATTTTCAGTCTGACGTGGACGACCGAAAATCCACTTGAGGATTCGTCTTTACGCTCAACGGTGGAGCGGTGTCTTGGAAAAGTTCCAAACAGAGTACTACTGCAGATTCCACCAGCGAAGCAGAGTATATAGCGGCCTCGGAGGCAGCGAAGGAAGGTGTTTGGGTTCTTGGAAGAACTTGGTGTCGTTCCTGTAGCAGATAGGCCATTGCCATTGTGGTGTGACAATACTGGCGCTATTGCTCAGGCGAAAGAACCGAGGTCTCACAACAGGTCCAAACATATAGAAAGAAAGTACCACGTGTTACGTGGATTCGTTGAGAATGGCTACATAGCCATGCAGAAGATTGCGACCGCGAAAAACGTGGCTGACCCGTTCACCAAGCCTCTATCACAGGCAGTGATGGCAAGACATCTCGAAAAGATGGGTATTAGATACTGCAGCGCATGGCATTGAGTGCAAGTGGGAGATTGTTAGGAATATGCCCTCGAATGCTATACGAGGATTAGATTGTATAGGGCATTAGCTTATTTATCATTCGACCTTTTATGTTGTAAGATATTTTATGTGGCATTGTTCGTCTATTGGGAATAAGGGTACTTTAGTAAGCATCCGGTAAGGCAATAAATGAATAAATCCAAATGTGCCGAGTTGAGTCACTGTTCTCGATGGGTACGAGAGAAGAAGGCACCAGTGGACTCTTAACCTAGAGCATTAAAATTTCGTAAGCCTTAGGCTCCAGTTGGGTGCTGGATAACCAATTATGGCTTATATGTCGATGACCTATTGAGTGCCGATATCCCGCTTGGGAGCGGAGGTCATGACTTGTGATGCGAGTCGATTCAAAGGATTGAATCGTTTCATGGATACTGACTCACGGGTCGTACGGTCGAACATAGCTTATTACTCAAGGAATGTCAATGACCGACGACAACACTATAGTGGTCTACGTGAACCTTAGACCGAAAGGGGCTTTGACGGAGTTGACTTCGAAGTCTCGACTGTCACTGGTTCCCCTTGACCCGATTTGCTGTTGCATGGGTCAGCGGGCCAGATGCGGTCTTGATGACGATTTGTGATTGTCGGGCTTAGACCGTCGAGTACGGATTCACAGTCTCGCAAGTAATCGAGATAAGTGTCCTATGAGGATGGCGACGGGAAATTACGGAATCCTTGGCGAAGGTAATGAACTAACTCATGTTAAACATGGAGGGCAGTTTTGGTGATTTGCCTCGTCCCCGTTTTATCATAGAATCGAGTATAGTGAGTTTGACATAGACCATGGCTCTCACTCGATTGGGACACAGCTGAAGGGTTTATACGTAGTACTATAATCTATAGTAAGGTTCTCGGATAAAGACTGGGACGAAATTCGCACTCGAATCGGGTTACGGTCCGGTACTGCGGGATTGGCTAGGTAATTGCCGGACTATTGGATTCCTCCCTTGCCGATTGAGTTGAACCTATAGAGTCGGGCTTAAAAATGATCATCAACGTGTACTGATAAGGAGAGAAAGTGTTTTGGGCCTTAACGGGCCGTTGGGCCGTGCCTTAGTGGGCCTCGGGCCGTTTAATGGACCGAAGTCGGACTTCGTATGAAACTAACTTTGAGACTTGGACTTGGCCAAGTGCTTAAAAGGCTTGAGGGTAAAATTGGAATTTGACCCTAAGCTGATTTTCGAATTATGCCTTGGGAATTAATTTCGAAAAATTAAATATAAATATGGAAATAATGTATTTTGAATATTATTTATTTTAAGGTGACAATTTCGAAATTAATCTTGGATTAAATTATGAATTTTATACCATATTTACATATACTTAGTTTGACTTAGTATTTAAGTTAGTTGTCTAATTATGGTAAGTATCCTTATGTGAATTTTGAATTAAATAAGGGAAAGAAAGATATGGCAAAATCTCTCCACTTAACGAGTAAAATCGAAACCATATCTTTGAGATATGCTAGGGATTTCCAAATATATTGTAGTATAAATAGGGCAGCCATATTTCATAATTGGAAGTGAAAATTTCGTCCATAACAAAGGCACAAAACACACACCAAAAAAAAACACTTTTCTCCCACGCGACGGCTCGGTTCTCTCTAACCATCTTTAGAGAATTGATTCCGTGGTACACTGCGAGGGCGTGACGATCTAGTGCCATCCACCACCATGGATGAAGTCTTGAAGAAAAGGACGAGGAGCTGCCACTCGCTTCAACTGGTAATTCTCTACGGGTTTGACCCGCCCTATTACATGTCTATGTGTTACTATTCTGATCCGAGCAACGAGGGCAATAAGGGAACCCAATAAATTTTTGTTCCGCACCGTACCCGGGGACGTGGCGTCTCCGGGAGACACCGGGTATCCCAACACTCTTTGTCTCCCGTCATATGATTGGAGCAACATGAGTCCACGATCCAGTCATTTTCATAATTTATTTGTCCAGGGATGATGACAGCCAGCTGATTTTCCATGTGAGCGTGATTCTTCCTTTACGTCTTCGACTATTGCAGTAGATACCTCTACGTCCCACTCATCCTCTCTGTTCTTAGCCTTGTGAATTTTGGAAATTACTATATTGTCTTCAGCTGCCTTTTTCCAATGCCAGCAATATCTAGCAAAGTGACTAGGTTTGCCACAAACGTAGCATGGACCTTTTTTATTTTTCTTGAGCTTCTGATTTTTGTTATAATGACATTGTTGCCCTTTGTTTCAGAGCTTATTTATTCCCTTTTAACAAACTCTTGCTTATCTCGCCTATTTTGCTGGTAAAGTCTCCCCTTAGTTTTGTAACTTAATAAAACTTCATCATATTTCTTTGATGAGACCTCTTCCATTTGTCTGATCAGCGCTTCCTGGTCAGCTAAAATATTTTCAAGATTGGCCAAGGAAGGTTGCTCTTTCCAACCTTGTATGGGGGCTATAATTCCTCTAAATTTTGGTCTTAGACCGTCAATAGTAATTCTTCTTATTTTAGCGTCTGAAACTTTATCAGTCGTGTCCAACTCAGAGATTTCACGACAATGGGATCGTACATTATTAAAATAGTCGCGTATCGACATCTCCCCTTGTTTGATTGCCAGAAGCTCGTTCTCGATAAGTTACAGCTTGAATTCATTTTCTTCGAAAATAGTGCAGCCAGTATGTCTCATGCTTCCTTTGGAGTGCTTGCATCTCGTATGTGTTCCAGCAACTCTTTGTTAATAGTCGACTTGAGGGTGTACATGACCTTGCCCGCCTTAATTTTCATTTCCATAAGGCTCCGGCTTGTTGTAGTTGTGTGACCTCGTCTCTGCCGACTACCTCCCATATATCTTGCCCTTGAAGATATGCCTCCATATAGGTCTGCCACGATGCGTAATTTTGATTGTTGAGTTTCTCCATTCCGCCTACTGACTGGGGTTCCGCCATCATGACTTGGATTACCTCCTCATAACCAATCAAGCCTCACGCGCTTCACAATTTATTTAGTTATTTTTATTGGGCACGATGCCTTCGACGCAATCTTCCTTTATCGGAAAAAACGGATGAACCCGCAATATTTTTGCTGTCACTCAATCTTTCCAACGTGGCTGGCATTTATCTAGCGTGGCTCTGATACCACTTGTTGAATATTGATTGGACCGAAATATTATATTTATTGGAACCACTTGATTTTTTTATTTATATATATAAAATATTCATGACACAGAGACAAGATATCTACTGCACATGCACTCATGATACCTCACACCTCACTTGAGCACTCTCCTTAAATTACTATATTATATATATATATATATATAATATATATATATATATATTACACTTTATATTATTGTTTTTCTTTTCTCTTGCTTGGTAATACACGTACAATGCATCATATTTATAGATGGTTTATGACTGTGTACTAGTCGGTATAATAAGTCGGCTATTTATTTTAGGGGCAATTTCGTATCAGACCCCCTTTAAGTTTCATAATAGAATCAGGCCCTGTCAGTATTAATTTTGGTATTAAGGACCCATTATGTTTCAGCTTTAGAGGAAAGGACCAAATACTTGATCTTACCAAAATACCCCTACAAAGTTATATAATAAGAGGTACGCAGAACCAGTTTTCTGTTACCATCGTTAACCATATTATTAAGTAAATAAAATATTCTTTAGACGATAAAAAATCTCGCAGATCTTTCGAACGATCCTTGGAAACGAAATTCTATCTATCCATGAGGGTTTATTTCAACATTTATGTTATCACATGTTCGATTTTATAGGTATATTTTTCGAAATTTTTTTACGCAAATAATAAAACATGGTGAAATCAAATCCCTGATTCGGTCGAAATTGAAAATAGTTTGTACAAATTCGAGTGACCCATATCCTGGACAAATCGATGAAACACCATATTGGCTCTATTGTTCGTCGCTCAAGGTTTGCTGAAATTTCAAATCGCCGGATTGTTGCCTAAACAACTGCTCAGGAAACGTGGAATGGATGGTCACTTATCTGTCACCGTAAAACGGTTAATAGGTATTGAACAGCTGGTATATGGTATATATTTTTTTTAAAGGTAACTGTAAGCCGAATTTGGTAACAAATACCTATTCTCTGGTATCATTATAACAATGGAAAATCGATCGAACAATCGGTCGTATATATTATTTCCTTCTGCACGAACACACATCATGCACCAAACCAAGTTAGGTGTGTCCTAGATGGTTTCTTATCTTATTGAGGTCTCGAAATGTAAGATTTTACCGGCATATTGTCGAAATTCTTTTGACGCAAATAATAAAAATACGGTGAAATCGAATCCCTATTCGGTCGAAATTGACAATATTTCGTACAAATTTGAGAGACCCATATCCTGAAAAAATTGCAGAGACACCGTGCTGGCTCTATTTTTCATCGCTCAAGGTTTTGGCGAAATTTAAATACAATCGCCGGATTGTTGCCTAAACAACTGTTCCGGAAACGTGGTACAGATAGTCAAGCATCTGTCCAATTAAAACTGTTAGTAGGTATTAGAAAGCTGTTATATGGTATACGTGTTAATCTTAAGGTAGTTGTAAGCTGGATTTGGTACTAAATGCCTATTATCTGGTATCATTATAACAATGGAACGCGATCGAAACAATTACCTTATATATTATTTCCATTTGCACGAACACACATCCTGCACCAAACCAAGTTGGGTCTGTCCTAGATTGTTTACCATGTTATTCAGGTCTCGAAATGTTTGATTTTACCGATTTTTCGAATTCTTTTGACGCAAATAACAAAAATACAGTGAAATTGAATACCGATTCGGTCGAAATTGAAGATATTTTGTACAAATTAAAGAGACCCATATCCTGAACAAATCGCCGAGACATCGTGTTGGCTCTATTGTTCGTCGCTCAAGGATTGCCGAATTTAAATACAATCGCCGGACGTTTGCCTAATTTTCTGAAATAAGAAAGTGGTACTAGTAAGTTATTAATTGTTATTCTCTCTGTAACTTGAGGCGGGATTTTAATAAGTTAGGCGGGATCTATTTAGGCGGGAATTGCAATATTTGGCAACAAGGGAGCTCGTCAAATAATGTGGTACATTCCTCTAGTTAGGAGGTATAAACGTGGCTTATCCGGTACCAAATCACTCATTTCAAATTATGTATTAGACTTACGAGTTTAGGTTAGGGTTTTAACGTCAATGGCTCCTATGTATTTCTCAGATGATATGCTGATATTATTAATGTCTTAATGTGAAACGTATACAATGGATCTTGATTAACAACATAAGGATAGGGTGTGGTATATACATTCCAATGGAGGTCATCTTGATTACAATACTAGCGATATCAACATTCGGCCCGCTTGTCCTTTTCGTAAACTCTAGTGTTCGTGGCCGTGACTTCGCTCTGATCGGACGTCTCTGTCTCTTTTGCTTCCTCCACCTCCTTGGTCTCTTGGAACAATTCAAGCTTCCACTTCTTAGTCCAATGGCATGTGCGTACTCTTGAGGGTTCTTTTCGATGTTGCTCGGAAGTGTGCCAGGCTTGCGCTCGGCCACTGTAGTTGAAAGATGTCCCACTTGAATTGTTAAGTCTTTTGTTGCCGCATGTATGTCTTTGAAATTTTCCTCAACTCTGCATTCTAGACCCTGGAATCTTTCCTCCGTTTTGCGGTTTTGATAGCCTTGAATTGTCGCCATCTTATCTAAGGCTACTTCCCAGTCCGGTTTCAGTTTTCTTGGTAGCTCAATTTGTTGATTCTGAACTTCTGGAGGCTTCAAGTAGTGTGAGTTGCCAAACGACATATTAGGATGGCTTCTCCAGTTCGTATCGTATGTGTCGGAGTATGCATTCCTGTGCCTATTGTGGATGTGATTGACCATCTCAGGGTCCTGGGAGTGTATCAGGTCTAACCTTTTATGTATGGTTTCGAATTGCGTCTCCAACGAGCTACTTATCTCATGTACTCCAGCAGTCCGTCGGTCCAGATCATGCTCAATATATCTTGCTGGGTAGGCTGCAATTCACTCGATGGCTTGGAGTGCTTCCTCGTCGCCTAACTCCATGAAATTTCGTGTGCACCCGCCATCGACGATCCTTTTATTTGGTGTGACCCCTAAGAATAATGACTGCATCTAAACACTCACGGGTATGTTGTGGTTTGTGCATTGTCTGAGAAGGCTCTTGTACCTACTCTATGCATCGCTCAGAGATTCGCCACCTTCTTCTTTAAAGTTTACTAGCTGGCTCCTAATCTCGCTGGTCCTAGGCAATGATGAGAACCATTCAGAAGCATTTCATGTCAAAGAAAATGGAAAAATGTCAATTTGTAAGCCCATGAAACTGCTGAACCCGTCACCAAACGGGTTTAATCTCAAAATGATTATTTGGTCCCGTGGGGATGGCAATCGGGTTGTTGTCATCGAAAATTCCCGGAAGCATCTCGTATTGTACTGTTCTTCCTCGTTTTCTTGATTTTCCATTCTCTGTCTACGATTTCGATTGTTACGACGATACGTGGCTTCAATTTCTGCGTCAAATAGATGGTACGTTCCTTCGAGCTTCGTGTCATGCACTAATAGGATTGTCCGTAAAAGATGCATCAATATAAGCGAATTGGCAAAAATAAAACCTTCGACAACACGCAGGCGCCCGGCCCAATCCTTCATTGGTGTTTCCAAGTAAAAATTTAATAATAAATAAAATAATAATAATATTCAATAAATAATATGTCTAAACTAAAACTCAGAATAAAACCCTAAAATTATTAATATAGATATCCCCGGCAACGGCGCCAAAAACACGACACGCTCAAATACTAGCAAGTATTCTAGGTCGTGCAAGTAACGGACAAAGTCTGAGTATCGATCCACGAAGACGGCTTGATTAATTCTAAGATATTAATCCTAATTCTAATTTAGACTAAGAGATTTTTTGAGTTTTGATGATTTGATAAAAGAGACAAAAGTGCAAATAATAAAATAAGCGCAAATAAAATAATGGATGATAAAGCAATTGAAGACGAACGTGATCAAAGCACATACTCGACACTGCTTGATCATACGTATTTATGCAATCAATTTTTATCTAATCAATATAAACTAGTTAAGGTAGAACTTCCTAATATACGCACTACCCGTTATTCACGTAACTAGCGACCCTATGCGATAGTGACCAATCTCTATATTCCTATAAGACTGCAGTCACTTCACACGCCTTTCGCTTTATGAATTTCCCCGAGTTTAGACGCTTTCGGCGCCTAATGTCTCGAAAACCACACGTATGAAACCGAATTCCATCTCTGATCGGTTTTACGTCGTGGTGTACTATATTTATTATTCTAATAGGTCTAATCACTTTCTCAGTCTCATAAACCAATCAAAACTCATGCACATGGTGATCAAGCATAGGCAAGCACTAAATTCAAATATAGAACACATAACCAAATTCATACGATTAAATAAAATACGAATAACATTACTACGAATTCATAATCCGTCCTAATACGGCCTTAATCACTCGAGACTTAAGCTAGGATATTAATACAATAGAAACACAAAATATTAAATGTAGACATAATATAGAAATAATATAAAACTTCGCCTATCACGGAAGGAACGTCTCGCAAGCAGTCGATCTTTTCTATTGTCGCAGCTCTTTTTCTTTTCAGCTTTAGGTCTGCCTTCTTTATTCGCTCGCTCGCTTCTATTTTCAGCCGTAAAAAAAGCTCCACCAGTTGTTCAGCAGTAGGCTCGCCTTATATAGAAAGGCCACCGACCTAATTGCACCCATTGTTTTAAATAGCGTCAGATAGCGCGCTCTCGCGTATTTTCGGGACAAAACGTGTCAACGCGTACTAAAAATCGCGTTTTTCCAAAGCTTACGCTATTTTACGCTTGTTTACGCGTTTTTACGCTTTATTACGCTTTTTTACGCTTTTTGCGATATTTTTTGAACTCGTGCTATTTGGGTATTGATCAAAATCAACTGTGTAATTCGTAATTTATTCATAATAATGTAGTCATGTTAAGACTAATTTTGAAATAGTAATACATCAATGAATTGTGTAATATGGTTAAAGTAATTTTGAAAATATTAACCAATTTATATCCACAAGGCTTTCATTATCCACAGAAAATTAATAGTGCAAAAAATATTGGTTATTTTATTTTTAAAAGTAATTTCACACAATTTATATTAATATCTGATAAAAAAGATTTGATAGTTTGAAAACATAAATTTATTAGTTAAAAAATATTGATTATTTAGTCTCATAACTACAATAATGACATAAAAATGACCAACATAGTATATTTATTTTATTATATATTATATATAATTTATTACATTATATATAGATTATCCGAAATACTCACGCAGCGCTACGCTATTTACGCTACGTGCTACCAGCACTAAAACGCGACACACTACGCTATACGCTTTTTAAAACATTGATTGCACCCAATATTCGCTTCTCACTCCACGTATCTTTGCTTCAAGTTTGAATGGAAATATGTTTGACTTTTTCTTCCTTGGTGCGCAAATCTTGGGGTATAAAAGGTACACCACGTGACTTCTTTTAAGTTGGAATTGCATGTCTTTTGTAGGCTTTTATCTTTGATGGGCTGGAATTAAATTAAAAGCCCATGGACCATTATAGTGACAATTGTAGCCCAAATTCTCGAAATTGTACTTAGCGCGCATGATTGCGCGGCTTTGGTTCTTTTTGCTCCGATATCTCTCAAATAAAAAGTTATGTACGTAAGGGTAGGATATCCACGTGTATTAGGATAAATAATGGCCGAAAATTGTTTTTTCAGGGTATAAAAATAGTGTAAAATCCTAACTTATCATTCAACCACTACGAACTATTCTTAGGAGGATCTGTGTACAGTAGCAAAGATAATGCCTTATAGACTGTAGCGTTGGAACCTTGAGGTTGAATGTGCACGACGGTACATTTCGCACTATTCAAGGAGTGCAACACGTAGAATCTGAAGAAGTAGTGTTTGTGGGACGGCTGATGATCTTGCTGTGAAATCAAAGTTCAGGGAGGAATAATGAAAATATTTCCGGGAGCACTTGTAGTCATGAAATGTGAAAAGGTTGTTGTAAATTATATATGCTGGTGGGAATGACAGTGCAAGAAGGGGAAGCGTTTGTAGCTTCCGAAAATTCAAGCGAAAGATCAACTGTGTTGTGGTATCAGAAGCTCGGGCATATGTCGGAACAAGGAATGAAAATCCTTGCGGGCCAGAATATACTTCCGGGTCTCACGAAGGTGTCACAACCATTCTGTTTAACATTGCATAGCAAACAAGCAGCATCGGGTCACGGACCTAAACTTTGGCTTGCTAGCTCTCGTGCGGCACCTAGTCCTTTAAGCGCCCCTTGCGTGCTTTACTAGGTCATCCCTTACGCTCACGAAAGAAGCAAAGTGTCGGACAACCTCGGCTTGAACGTGCCTAAGTGCAGTGCAAAAGGAAGACCACAAAAGTATTTTAGAGAAAGAACTGACTCTTTCTCATACTAAAGGATTACAAGTGTTTACAATGAAGGCATTTATCACTTGATACAAATGAACTACTCTAAGCCCTTATATATACAAGTTGTCCAACCCGCTGAACGGCTAAGATCTACTTGATTTAATGGCTATTATTTACATTCTACACTCTTCTAGGAATTTCTCAAAGCATATTCCTATCTAGAGAGTTCCATAGCACTCTACGCACTTGGACCTCTTGACTCTCTAGAATGACACGCATTGTTCCGCATGGTTCCACGATCTTCCGGAAGGCTACACGAATCAGGATGGGCCAACAATCGTGGATAACCTCATTAGCCCCGTCTCCTTGTCTAACGGATGCTAAGTGCCTCGGCCTCACTTGGTAATATCGACGTCCCGCACGCGACAATCTTGGCCGGTCAAAAGTCTTGTTCTCGGGCGCCTGGACATACTCGGCTTGAAAGGTCATCTCCCAAACCACCCAATCTCTTAGACAAATTTGTGAGGGCGTGACATCCTCCCCCACCCAACTCGGCAACGTCCCCGTTGCCGTGCCTTCGCATCTCATGCTTGGAGTTTGCCCAACCCCACACAATTGCTCGGGAGGTCAAGGAGATAGTGATCCTCACCTACCTTGGCCATTACCCGATATGGCCCCTTCGGATACCTCGGCCATTACCCGATATGGCCCCTTCCTTGGCATGGCTCCGACTAATAGTTGGTCACCCGGCTTGAATTTTCCCGGCCGAGCCCCTACTTAGGCCGCCTTGCTGATGTGGACAACGTCCTCGCATATCTCCGAGTCCCCCTTGGCTTCGGGTGGCACCCCTGTGCCTATCTTCCTTGTATCGTTGTTGACACATCATTGCTCGAATCGCATGCTCGCCATGCATCTCTGCACTCCGGTTTTGCCTATCGCCTCGTCGGATATTAAGGGTACCGAGCACTTTCCGTCCTACCCAAATATACACAACGAGCTATACATAGGCATAAGGATCGCATTGGCCTTGCCCATGAAGTCCATGCCCAACACGAGCGGATAGGCTTTTTGTTTATGGCGGTGATAGAGCCTTGTTGACATGAAAATATCAAATTAGGATTTGCATTTTTCTTGTTCGTGCTGTTGATAGTTTTCATCTGTTGGAATTTACGGCAAATTGAATAAAGAAACCTTACTTTGGGTTACTAATCATTGTTAGCTTACTGACTTTGTTGAGTAATCGTTTTGATTGCTTTGTCTCCTTGTCGTTGACTATTTTGTCATTGCATGAGTGAATTCACAGTCGCCACTGCTAATGTTTGTAGTTGATAATGCAGTGAAGGCTTTCCCAAATGATGATAATTAATTACGTACATTTGCAAGTGTACGCTCTTTGTTTATGTTGTGAAAAATCAAATTAGAGTTTACATGGTTCTTGTTTGGATTTTTATTGCTCTCCTGCGTAGGAATTTACTTAAAGTTGATATGGCGCCCTTTATTTTTTTTCTTCCGTTTGGGTTACTAATCATTGTTAGCTTACTGACTTTGCTGAGTAATTCGTTTTGATGCTTTCATTTCCTTATCGTCGTCAATTTTGTCGTCCACATGAGTGAACTCGCCGTCGTCATTATCATTGCTAACACTTTGTACTTAATAATGCACTGACGGCTTTCCCAAAGGATGATCCAACTAAGGCCTGCAATCTAACAGCCTTCTTGGGATACAAGGTGGGATGACCCACATCGTCATAGAAGTCGAGAAACCTGGGTCAAGTATGTTAGGACATTTTTTTCTGTCTAAACATGTTGTTTGCAGCAGAGTTCAGTTTTTTTGTTTAAGCTCACACTGTTAATGAGTTCAATAGTAAATTTGATAGGGTGACCTCCGATCCAGCATTCCTCCTAATCTGATTACCTGCACAGAGTAACTTTTCGGACATAGGGGCAGGTAAGAGGGAGAGATAGAGACCAGAGGTCCTGTACGGAAGGTTCTGACAACGAGAAGGTCTAGGCGGGAAATATCGTATATATTAATGGTGAGGACCTTTTAAAAAATGACAATTTAATCCAATTTGGTGTATCAATTACACCAAAATTTCTAACCAATTTTGTCATTTAAATTAATATAACCACCCCACCCCGTCTGTTAAGCTTCCGAATTCTCCTCTATCACAGACCTCCAGGATTTCGAGAGAGAGTAGTTTTCCAAGGCACCATAGAGGTTGGATTTAATTACGTGCGTGGGTTCTGTTCCCTCTGGAATTTCTTTTGGGAATTCCGTTTTATTTCCGCTCTTCAAATTCTCATATGGCTTCTCGTTTTATTTTGCACACACGTAGGGGTGTGCCGAGTTAGTTTAAATTATGTCACTACTATATCGTTATTGATATACCAATTTATAATGGTATTTTTTAGCATACTCGATGTTTGTGCAGTAAAATATAATATTATTTTTATATGTAATATCGAATATTAATTCAAAATGTTTCGTAGTGAAATTAATGTGCATTATTTTAAGTATATAACAAAAGTTGATGGGTATTATTTTTACCGATTGAATAGTCCTACTTAAATCGATTCTTTTTTGCAATACTTTTATTCAATTTAGCGTAAAATTGTAATGTTACATGACACACCAATTAATTAAATAGCAGTTTACTAAATTGTAATGTTACATGCATATCGGTCGATTAAAAAGTAGTTACTGTAAGGTTCTTAACGCTTAATATACTAGAATAGATTTTTGACATGTCATCGAATTAACCCAAAGATCGCTATAAAAAAAGTAAAGGGGAATCCCAAGCCGAGCCGAACTAATCATTCATGATTCATGTGTGCTGTGTCAAGCCTCCAAAAAATGTTGTGCCTTAATGATTAATAAGTTTTGCCTACTAGTAATAATGCTATATTAATTTTCTTTAGATCCAAGTTATCGTCAAATAATGATACGGTAGTTTTCACATCACGACTAATTTTTGTCGGAAATAAATCTGAATTTCATTGTCACCTATGAGATGCCCACGGTTTTCGGTGGAATTATCCACCTTAGTTTATGTATTTGTCCTAAGCTCTCAAATAACTCCAGTCACGGAATTCTATTATATAAAAGGGCGTGTGATGGCTATAAATTGGCACACTTTTTTTCTATCATTTATTTGTAGTTTGGTACATTTATTTTTTATTTAATTACTTTAATAATTTAAATATTCCTAAACATTATTTTTATTTTCTTTTATATAGTTCAAAAAATTACATTCATCTATTAGACATTAAAAAATAAAAACTACCAAAATTAAGAGTTAACGCTTAATTATATTCTAAGCACGTGCTTACATTGTGGTAAAAATCTTAGTTTACTTATTAATAATAAGAAGACTTACAAAATTAAATTATGTAATGTAAGAAACAAAAATGCTTGTGCCCTTGATCAATTAAAAATCCAATTACGCGGCCGACTGGCGCACTTTCGCGGTCTGATACTCCCAATCTCGCTATCGTGCCGTCGTCGATTTGCGTGCGCCGTGCGCTCACCTGCATCGTCGGCTATCCTTTTCTTTTGCCACCGTAGATAAGGTAGACGACGCTGTATCGCCGTAGATCTAGGCGTCGGAGATGTCGAAGTCGAGGGTCTACGCCGACGTCAACGTGGTGCGACCTAGGGAATACTGGGACTACGAGAATCTCACCGTGCAGTGGGGGTAAGTAATCAATTGAGTGTTCGTAGTTTTGTGCTGCTTTTTGGTGGCCTTTACTTGATCGTTAATTCTGTGTGCTTGTGGCGGTGGGTTGATTCGCTTTTAGGATTCCTTTTTGAGCAACTTTTACTTCATTCGTTGGGGGACTGTTGTTGAAATTGCTTCGTTTGAATGCACGAGCTTGGACTATTTGGCTTGGCGTTTTATGGGTTTCTTTCATGCGTGTTTTCAGCGACCAAGATGATTATGAAGTGGTTCGGAAAGTTGGGAGGGGGAAATATAGTGAAGTTTTTGAAGGTGTAAACGTGAATAACAATGAGCGGTGTATTATCAAAATTCTGAAGCCCGTTAAGAAGAAAAAGGTAAGTTTTCTGCTGTTCTCATGTTCAGGGAGGTTTCGAGCAATGGGGTCTACTGATCAATATGTTGTAGATATGAAGATTGTTAGTTTTCTGAAGGTTTTGTAATGGTGTACATCTTAGGCTATTAACTGTTGCTGGTTTTATTCATCCGTAGTATTGATCTTTGCTTCATTGTTAATTAGGCTAGCCTTTGCAACACTTGATGCTGCCTTAATTTAAATGTTAACTGGAAGTATTACCAAGAGTGAAGAACAACAGAACAAAGATATCATTATCTTTTCTCTGAGTTGCCTGAACGTTAGAATTGTACTGATGTCCAATGCTTACTTTCCAATGAGCGAGTCTACTTGTAACCATCGGTCTCTTTTGCTTATGATTAATTTGAGGTGTCTAATATGATTATATTGTTTATGTTCGAATTTATGTGTTTCCGTGTAGATCAAGAGAGAAATCAAGATACTCCAGAACCTATGTGGGGGTACCAACATTGTCAAACTTCTAGACGTCGTCAGAGATCAGAATTCAAAAACTCCCAGCTTGATATTTGAATATGTGAATAGTACAGACTTCAAAGTTCTGTATCCTACTTTGACAGATTATGACATCCGTTACTACATCTATGAGCTTCTCAAGGTTAGGGAAACGAAGTGTCATGCAGGGAAGCAGATTATGCCTCTTTCATCTGATGACTCAAGTTTATATATGCTTCTGCAGGCGCTAGATTACTGTCACTCACAGGGCATCATGCACAGAGATGTTAAGCCTCATAATGTGATGATAGACCATGAGTTAAGGAAACTTCGTCTGATTGATTGGGGTCTTGCAGAATTTTACCACCCTGGAAAGGAGTACAATGTCCGTGTTGCTTCAAGGTATATCGGATCTGCTTTCTCAAAAATAAGAATACAATGAGAGCTATTTTTTTTGAAAAAAAAAAAATTGTTCATTCCCTTTATCTAAATTTTGGTTCAGAAGCTACTCATTCTGAAATCTAGCTTTTCTCTTTCAGATACTTTAAGGGTCCAGAGCTTCTTGTTGATTTGCAAGACTATGACTATTCTTTGGACATGTGGAGCCTTGGCTGCATGTTTGCAGGAATGGTGGGAGCTATGAGTGATCTTGTTTTCAAGTTTCTCGTTTGTTTAGCTTGTACTTCTTAAGCTAACATCAATGCCCATTCTATGCAGATTTTTCGCAAGGAACCTTTCTTTTATGGGCATGATAATCAAGATCAACTTGTTAAAATTGCCAAGGTAAAACGGTCATGTGATTCCAAAAACTGGAATGTTAGTGTTATTCTGAGTGAAGATCTTTATATAATTCGATAAATCTTGACATCGATTGTAAGGGATTTAAACATACGTATGCGTATGAGTCTTTTATGTGAGACATCATTTTCCAGGTGCTTGGGACTGATGAGTTGAATGCCTATTTATGCAAGTACAATCTTGAGCTAGATCCTCAGCTTGAAGCCCTTGTCGGAAGGTATAAATTTCTAAAGAATTAAGCAGTCATTACCCTTAGTTTAGTAATACTACCATTACTAAGGAATGTTCTCTTTTACCTGTCAGACACAGCAGAAAACCGTGGTCAAAGTTTTTCAGTGCAGATAACCAGCACCTCGTATCACCTGAGGTTCGTTCATCTCTTACACTAATTGCCTTTTCCATTTTTATCCAAGCCTGTCAAATTCTTGAATAATAATGTTGACGCATGTATTTTGATTCATCCCCTTTCATCATTCCCAGACCATCGATTTCCTTGACAAACTACTTCGCTACGATCATCAGGATAGACTCACAGCTAGAGAAGCAATGGTCAGGCATTTTATCTTAATTGAAACTATCCTTCTTAGTTTGCTCTACTGAACTGATCTCTCTCTCTCTCTCCATATATATACATATATATATATATATATATGTATTATATTATATATATACATCTCCAGGCTCATCCATATTTCTTGCAAGTTAGGGCTGCAGAGAGTAGCAGGACAAGAACTCAATAAGATCAGTTGCTTTCTCTGTACTGTCTCATACATCCATAGTTTAAAGACTCTCGGGTAACTCAGATCGTTTCTTGTGTATTTTCATTAATCATCTGAAAAAGTCGAAAGTGGCTAAACGGTGGCATTTATTATCTATCAGTTGCTTATTCGTCGTAAGTCGACTGCATTGTCTATCTTTTGCTGGGTAATAACATTTTTGCATGTTTTTTGGTGAGAAGTGGGTCGGTTCGGTCATCGGGTCCGTTGATATATATTTATCTATTCTATTTTGGTATGTCTATAAACTGTCCATTAGTCTGTCAATTTTTCAAAATATTAATATAAAATTTAAAGAGTCACCCACTATTTTCAATTACTATTTTAGTTGACTATTATTATCATTTAATTGTTATTCCCTAATAATTTATACGATTAAATTTAAATGATATATTTAATTAATTATTTTAAATTAAAATAAATTTAAATATTATATATGCATATGCATTTGAGTGTGCAAAGAGTAATAGTATTACATTGAGTGTGTTTGGCTGGGGTATTAGGGGGGATTAGGCGTATAGGATTAAGTAATGCAATGTTTGGTTAGAGGGTTTATTTAAAGATGGGATTTAATTAAGGGGCGTTTTTATATCGGCCCCAGTGTAAGTTTCCTATTGAGTTCAGGCCCCTTCACATAAAATATAGTTTTAAGGGCCAAGTCTAACGAAAATTCAAAGTAAAGGACGTAAACAATGATTTGACGAAAATGCCCCTTATAGGTCTTATATAAAGAGGTATGAATTGTTAGTATGTTACCAGATGTTATTCAAATGGTATCAATTAAAAGAGGTATGAATTGTTAGTATGTTACCAGATGAAATGGTATCAATCGAAAAAACTATTCAACCATCAATTTGCCCTAAATTTTCGAACATACTGGGCTCAAAATCAATTTTGATGTGTACTCGCGACATCAATGATATTTACGTCGTCGTATTTAAGATATGTGAGGAATAATTTTTAGAAATTTCATTTACGCAATAAGATAAATCGAGCATGTTTTTGGTCGAAATTAAAGCTAATATGCATAAATTCAAGAGATCCATAGCTTGGAATTAGGTCGCACCTTAGTGGTGACTCAATCGTTCGTCCCTCGGGATTAACGAACTGAAAGTGAAATCATCATAGAAAAATAGTTTAAATGAGTGTTCGTTATGTAGTATCAGAAAGGCTTAAGTGGTATATTTTTCGTAAGGTTCGGTACGATATTGGCATAAAGTGGTATAGTTACGATAAGAAGCGTTACTCGAACTGGTACGAGATATTATTCTAATTTGGTATTGCTTTTATATAATCAGGTACTAGGACAGCGTTAAGTGGCATAAGAAGTGGTTTCCAGATGTTATGCAAATGGTATCATTGGAAAACAATTTCAACTATCGATTTGTCGTAAATTTTCGAGCATATTGGGCACAAAATCAATTTGATGTGTACTCGACGATCTCAATGATATTTACATCGTCAGATTTAAGAGCTGTGAGGAATAATTTCTAGAAATTCATTTACTCAAATAAGATAAATCGGGCATGTTTTTTATCTAAATTGAAGCTAATATGCATAAATTCAAGAGACCCATAGCTTGCCAATTACGTCGTGCCTTAGTGATGACTCAATCGTTCGTCCCTCAAGATTAACGAACTGAAAGTAAAATCGCCAGAAAATAGTTTAAATGGGTGTTCATCTTATGGTATCATAAAGGCGTAATTGGTATAATTTCCATAGGTTTCGGTACAATAGAAAACGTAAAGTGATATAGTTACGATAAGAAGCATTACTCGAACTGGTACGAGATATTATTCTAATTTGGTATTAATTTTATATGATGTGATACTAAATCAGAGTAAAATAGTATAATAGAAGCGTAACGTGGTATAGCGACGATAAAAAGCGTTACTCGAACTGGTACGAGATATTACTTATTCTCATTTGGTATTAGTTTTATAAGATGTGGTACAAGAATAGCGTCAAGTGATACAATAGAGGCGTAAAGTGGTATAGCAACGATAACTATTACTTATTCTCATTCGGTATTAATTTTTTATGGTGTGGTACTGAAACAGCGTGAAGTGGTATAATAGAGTCGTAAAGTGTTATAGCAACAATAACTATTACTTATTCAAAACTAAAACACTCATCTTCATATTGACACAATGCCAATAATCCATCGCGTTCTGGCCTGTATTAGGGTAAGAGCCATAATATTTTGTGGAATATTTGTCATTTGGCAGGTTGCGAATGAGAAGGGGAATATTCGTTGGACGGAGCATTTATTTTTAGAGAATATGTCATTAGGCAGGTTGTGGTACCCGTTGGGAGGAAGTGGTACTGAATAAGCAAGTCACGCTATTTTGGGCGGAAAAACTGAATCTCGGTATTATTTTTGGCGGGAACTTTTAGAGTATCGGTCTTAGGGTAAACATTTTCGGGGTTACGATAAAGGTTTTATTTTCGTAAGATTTGTTATGACTGACGTATATGTTGGTTAGGATACATTTGTTGTAACTCGTAATGGTAAATATCAAATGTGATGTAAATATAGTTGTCTACGATTTGGATTGGTATACATTTTACATGATCAAAAACTCTTACTTGACTACTTACATTATATTTGCATAAACGTGACAAAATCAAGGAACTTGGCGGTTTAAATACATCAAATCATATATTTCCATGACTTTTCTAAAATCGACTTTTATTTACGAAATTATTCGAACAGTTAATATGGTACAGATGATATACTATCTGGTATTACTACAAATTAATGTGGTATTGTTTCGTAATGTATTGTTACCAGGATAGTATAAAATATTATAAATTGGTATAATTTACATGTGATATGGTATCATTAAGATGGAGAGACCATATTCACTGACGGCCCATGAAGCTTTTGGAATGTTCTTATTTTTTGTTATGAATGGAGTATAAATTGGTACTAAACTACACTGAAGTGGTATAATTTACATGTGATATGGTATTGTATGAAGATAAAGCAGTTTGACGGCACATGAAGCTTCTGGAATGTTCTTATATTAATGGAGTATGAATTGGTACTGAATTACACTGAACTGATATAATTTACATGTGATGTGGTATTGTATAAAGATGGAGATGGTTTGACGGCCCAAGAAGCTTCTGGAATGTTCTTATTTTTTGTTACGGATGGAGTATAAATAGGTACCAAAATATTATTAAGTGGTATAATTTACATGTGATGTGGTATTGTATAAAGATGGAGACGATAATAGGCCTATGAAGCTTCTGGATTGTTCCTCTATTACTATTGGAGTATAAATTGGTACCAGGATATACTTAAGTGGTATAATTTACCTGTGATGTGGTATTCTATAAAGATAGAGACGATGGCCTATGAAGCTTTTGGAATGTTCCTAATTCTGTTACGAGTGGTGAATAAATTGGTACTAAAGTATAATTAAGTGGTATAATTTACATGTGATGTGGTATTGTATAAAGATGGAGACGATGGCCTATGAAGCTTTTGGAATGTTCCTATTTTCTGTTACGACTGGAGTATAAATTGGTACCAGAATATCCTTAAGTGGTATAATTTACATGTGATGTGGTATTTACAAGATGGAGACGGTAATAGGCCCATGGAGCTTTTGGATGTTCTTATTTTTGTTACGAATGGAGTATAAATTGGTACCAAACTATAATTAAGTGGGATAATTTACATGTGATGTAGTATTCTATAAATATGGAGACGGTAATAGGCCCATGAAGCTTCTGGGTATTTTTTATTACGAGTGGATAAATTGGTACCAAACTATACTTAATGGTATAATTTACATGTGATGTGGTATTGTATAAAGATGGAGACGGTAATAGGCCCAAGATGCTTTTGCATTGTTCTTATTTTTTGTTATGAATGGAGTATAAAGTGTTACCAGAATATTATGAAGTGGTATAATTTACATGTGATGTGATACGAAAGTAGAACTAGTTCAAAACACAGAATAGAGTAAAAAACAGACGCAGAGCAACCATTCAAAGCACAAAAAGTGCTAAACACAGTCAAAACACAAGCAGAGTCATCATTCGACGCCGTTCTTCTTCCCAACAACTTTCTTCTTCTTCTTCTTCCGGCCACTTTCTTGCCGATCGACGGGGTTCTTCTTCGGAGCCATCGCAAGATTCGTTGATCAGTCGGGTTTCGTCGATTAAGGATTCAGATCGGTAGAAAATTCTTCGAGTTTTCTCGATGAAATCTGGAAAGCTAATTTTAGGGTTTGTGGTACTGAAAATCGATTTTTAATCTCAGTGTGTCTTATTACAGATCATAATACCACTTCATTCTTAATCAATACCACTAAATAAGATTTATACCACTTTATAACACGTGAGATTTAGTCTAAAAAGTCTGATGTAATTTCTGGGAAAAATAAGGGTAAACATGTCTTTTCAGCCTGAATTGGTCCTTTTTCCTAACGTGAATAATAGGTAGGTCCTTCTCCCTATTTAAAACATTAAAAGGACCTGAAACCTACTTGAACTTGTTAGGAGGGCCTGTTATCTAATTAGCCGTTTAATTAATATCCCCTCGATACCCCCTATACAGGTTCAATTAAAGGAGTCTCTACCCCTCCCTTTATTTAATTCCACCTTATTATTAACCATTTTTATTTTAAATTCTATTTAAATTTTTTTCTTTTAATAATAATCTCTCTCTCTCTCTCACCAGCTTTACTAAACGTTAAATATTATGGTAAGATACTACCTTTAATTAATTATTATTTTACTCCTTTATTTTTCGTTAAAATTAATAGGAGAACGCTTTTGATTGCGCTAAATATACTAGTTCATCTTATATGCGTTATTATTATATATCTTCAAACAAGTGAATGAATGAAATGGTGGGTTGGAATTGGATAAAACCCTACTCCATCATTTGCTGTTGAGCACAAAGCGTAAAGCATTGGTTTACGTTATTACCTCTTCTTATCTCTTCTGGTAACAAATTGTAGGCAAATGCCATCATATTCTTGCAAGAAACGAGTATCAAGCAAGATGTTAACGCGCAATAAGCTTTTAATATGCACCAACATATTAGTAGAGTAACTTTTACTACATAAGATTGCAACGAAAAGTGAAAGATTGGCCAAACTATGATTAGATGCAACTCCTTATACAAACTTCATTCTCATCATGCCATTCAATCCGATCGTAATAGTGAAACTTTGGCAATCTTGTTTCTCCCAATATGAAACAATATTTCATATATTTCGTATTTGAAACTCATGGAAGAATCAAAAGTACAATGAATGAGTTCGTTGGTCTTGGAATAATTGGTAATGCTCTTGCGAGACGTTTGTTATTATATCTTGGAAAACGATTAACGAATTCTGTAAGCACATCATTGCAAGGACACGACGTATACCGTGTCAGCCTTGACAATATGATTAGTTTTGCATCCCCCGCTTATGAATGTTACGTTATAAAAAGAAGGGGATTCATTAGCTCGGTATTTAGTACGAATCAGTGAAATGACAGAATCAATAAAAATTATCCAACAAGCTCTGGAAGGAATTCCAGGGGGGCCGTATGAAAATTTAGAAATACGACGTTTTGCTTGCTACAAGTCATGCCTGACTTGGGTTAAAAAACTATCCGCACCCCTAGCAAATTAAATACTGCTTAATTTTATGAAGTATAAACGGGTTTTTATTAAAAAGCTTGAAATTAAATATTACTCCATCGGATTCTAATTAGAGGTTGTTTTACATCTCTAATTTTGTTTTTAATTACAAGCCGTTTTACAGATTTCAATACAAATATTTACCCATTTTTCCTTTTTATGTGATTTTCAATATTGATAGATGGTCAGACATTCCATTAATTAAATAGGAAGTAACAACTAAAAGGGTATATGAGACATTACATTCTATTTATTAATTCCTGTGCAAAATCCTTAAATGACATCTTATTTAGAATCAGATGGACTATTTAAAAACTAGCATTTATAGAAAGTTAACTATTTATAGCAAGTTGAGAGTTATTATTGACGCTAAAATTTCTATCAATTTAATGTATAATAAATAGGCCCTAAATAGGTTATAGAAATAAGAAAATAAAGAATTATTGAATGGAAACTTAAATATTTAATACGATTTTACAAGTGCTAATGGCACTGCCCTTCATCTATTCTAGTATCCTAAACGCGATCACCAATTCTATTATCCTAAGCGCGAGGGGCGAGTATAAACTGTTTTTTTTCTCAAGTAGATAGTATTTTTACAATTTGTCGTTAATATTTTAATTAATTACAAGTTTATGCTTACTTTAAAATCTCATTTAATAATTAGTATAAAAACATGAAATAATTTGATATATTTTTGCACATATATGTGCTAAATATACTGGTAAGATATATATGGAATATTACCAAAAACATAATAATAATAATGCGAAGCATTTAAAATGTGCACTAGGCAATTCATTATTTGAATTTTACTCAAATAAAAAATATCCACCGATAAACCGTTTAAGAGTTGTAATCGCACAGGACATATGAGAATTATTAGCAGCAATTGCGGGCCCAAATCCCTTTTCAACTATTCAAATTGATAGAATATGCTTTGCTCAGAGCAGAGATCCCTAATCCTCTTTTCATTATCTTTTAAAGATCTCTGTCTTCTTTTTGTTCTTCGTATATGAGGGATAAGATTTAAAAAATAAAACTACAAAACAACTAACAAGTTCCTTCGATTATTGCCCTCTGCTCTTCTTCTTCTTGTCTTGCCTTAAGACATGGATTCTGTCGAGGTTTTTCTGTTTTATCTCGTGGGTTTCTCTGCTTTAGTGTTCTTGGTTTTAGACAACCTCGACAAAGGCAAGAGAAAAGCTCGTCAACATGAAGAAGAAGAAGAAGATAAAGAAGAAGCAGAGAAAACACTAGTTTCTGCAGCATCTTCTTCTTCGCTATGTGTGGAAGAAGATTATTTTACTAAAGGTGAAAAGCCCTTCTGTGATCATGGCGAGGATGATGAGGAAAACGAAGAAAAAAAGGTTAAGCAAGAGATATCATCAGAAAAATCGAATCTTTTTTACGGCGGAGAAGAAGAAGAAAAGGTTGGCCAAGAATGGGCGGCGCCGCCGCCTTTGCCATCCGTGAAAGAAGATTATTTTCTCAAAGGTGAGGCGGAAGACGAAGGAGAAAAGGTTAAGCATTCAGAAGGCGAAATATCATCAGAAAAATCGAATCTTTTTTACGGCGGAGAAGAAGAGGAAAAGGTGGGCCAAGAATGGTTCGACGACGACGACTGTGAAGGCGTGGAAAGGAGTGAGTTGGAGAAGTTGTTCGGCGACGCCGTCGTTTTTGTGGGCTGTAATAAAAACGCCGATTTGATCGGAGATGAGCTGAGATTGGAGCTTTACGGCCTTCAGAAAGCTGCATTTGAAGGGCCTTGTAATGGACCACAGCCAATGCTCATGGCTTTGAACTCTTCGGCTAGGTCAAAGTGGTACTACTAATAATTGCTTCTTCCCTTTTTTCCAAGTACACGTATTCTTGAAATAGACAACACAATTTTGATCAATGGTACAAAATCTTTTTTATTTTCAGGAATTCTTGGCAGAAGGTAGGGGGATTAAGCAGAGAAGAAGCGATGGAGAGATACGTCGACGTTTTATCAAAGGCCGTACCTGTGTGGAAAATGGGTTCCTAATTATTTCTCAAGAATTGGCCATTCACTCCTATGAGGATGGACTTATTATTAGTAGGCTCTGTTAATAGGGAGCTGTTCTTTATTCAATATCTGATTAGATTCTGCGTTTTGAAGACTATGTTATTGATATGATATGATTTTGGTATGAAGAATTGAATTGTTGCCTGGTTGTTTATGATCTCATGCTTAGTAGTTTCCACGTCGTCCAAGATATCATCTAAAGTTAACCATAAATATACTCTATTACAATAAAGATTCTGCTTTGCAATAACAAGAAGTCTTTAAACTTTTAAGTAATTATATCATGTATGGATGGGATTTCTCAAATATAATTTCGATTTCAAACTTCAAAGTGTCATTGTAATGTGTATCATGTCAGGTATTAAAAGGGAGAAAAACATCGAAGTATTAAAAGGGAGGAAATCATCGAAGTATTAAAAGGGGAAAAAGGGTGTATTACAGATCAGATACAGAATCCAAACGCACTGTACTATATAAATTCAAGCAGGCCATTCTCAGGACAGTATTCATTCCCATCATAGCACAATAAATACCGGAAAAAAAAACCCTTAAAAACTTACCTCATTCCCTTAAAAAACGATCAAGAATCAACCTCATCTCGAATCTCCTTGACGAGACTATCCTTATACTCTTCGAACGAACCCCAAGAAGTATCAACAGTTCCATCCTCGACGACCCATACTTGACTCTTCTCTTCATCTTCGCAAACCCTCGAAATGAGCCTCGAGTCATGGCTGACGAGGACAACCCCGCCCGTGAACTCATCGAGGGCATCAGCCAATGCATCGATACTCTGCATGTCCAAGTGATTCGTGGGCTCGTCTAACAGCAAAATGTGCGGCTTAGACATGGATATTGAAGTGAAGACGACCCTCGCCTTTTGCCCGCCCGAGAGCTTTGCGATTGGCGTAAGGTGATTGTGGCTGGGCAGCCCGAACTTGCCGAGCTTTGCCCGAACAGCTTCTTGCTTGCTTAGCCCCTCTTGGTCGGGGTGTAAACGAAGAAGGTACTGCACGGGCGTTTCGTCCATTGTAAGAAGGTCCACAAAATGCTGAGAGTACCTTCCAATCCTCAGCTTCTGACTTCTCCTCACTTCTCCTTCGGTGGGCACCAAGTCTCCGGCGAGGAGGTTGAGGAGAGTCGATTTCCCGGCCCCATTGGGCCCCACGATAGCAACCCGAGTGCCCATATCGATTCCAACGTCGACGTTCGACAGTTTGAAATCGTCGCGGTTTGGGTAAACGAAGCCGACTTCGATGAGCTGCAAAAGTGGGGGAGTTAGCTCGGTGGGCTCGGGGAAATGGAACTCTACGGTGTAATCCCTCCATTTCTGAGGAGCCTCCGGCGGGGCTTCGTCTTCTTCCACCTTGCTCTTGCCCTTTTTCTTGGAAGCTTCTTTGGCTGCGGCGAACTTGGCGCGATCTTTGACCTTTTCTTGCTGAACCCTGCTCCCAGATCTCTTTGCAGCTTTCACCTGTTTGTCGTAGATTTCGAACTTCTTGTTCATCTCCTTGCGTCGCTGCTCGTAACCGCTCTCAAAGTCGTCGAAATTCCCACGGTAGAGGTGAAGCTTCATGTCGTGGAGGTGAATGATTTCGTTGCAGACTGTGTTGAGGAAGTCTCGGTCGTGAGAGACAACGACGAGCGTTTTCTTCCATCTGCACAAGTATTCTTCTAACCACAGCACTGCCCTGAGATCGAGATGGTTCGTGGGCTCGTCCAAGAGCAAGAGAGTTGGTTGGACGAAAGGGCTCTCGCTAATGAGATTCTCATTCTCCATCCACCGCTAAAGGACTTTGTAGGCCTTCCTTGCATGTCTTTTGTGAAGCCCAAACCAGCAAGGATTTTGGAGGCTTGTGCCTCGGCGGCGTCAGAACCCATCAACTGTAACTTCTCGTACAGTTCAGAAAGTTTTTCTCCCACGTCATCCTCTTCACCGCTATCTTCATCTGGGTTTTCACCATTCGAAGCATTTGAAGAATCTTGTAGAGCTGCGACTTCTTTGCGAAGTTTGATTAGTTCCTCATTGGCAGAAACAACTGCTTCGAGCGCTGTCTTATCATTCCCCACAATCTCCTGTTCGACCAAGAGTACGTCAATGTTCTTAGGCACGGGTATCTTTCTCCAGGCAAGAAGCTTCAACAAAGTGGACTTTCCCTTCCCATTAGGACCGACCAACCCATATCTCTTACCGTGCGATATCTTGACGGAGACATTCTTCAACAGTTCTTTCCCACGAGCAGAGACAGAGAAGTTCTCGATCGTGATATCCTTAACGTTGGCATCAGCTTCATTGTCTTCGTCGAGTGCCGAAGCTCTGCTACCAATGACGACCGTAAAAGCATCGCGGTCGTCTCTAAGGGCCTCTTGTTTTGACACCTCAGCGGCATGAGCTGCGAGCATGTCTTTCTTTTCACGCTTCTTTAATTCTTTGTCGGTCACGGTTATGTCGAGCGTCTTGGAAACATTTCTATTTTTTCTTCTGTTATCTTCACTCTCCTTAAGCTCTTCTTCCTCGGAGTTCAGAACTTCTTCCTCTTCGACGGAGGATGGAAGGTCTATGTCATCGACGTAAGATGATTGTTTTGGAGCGGATTTGGGCTTCGATTTACTCGAAGCAGCAGTCGATGCTTTCTTGGGCTTATCTGGTTTAGTATCCATGCTTGCCAATAATGCAGAAACAGACATCTTCTCTTTATTACTACTTGGCTTCGCTTTTGTGCTAACAGCACCTTCCTCTCTGACTTCTTCTTCCCCATAGTGATGTCTGATAAATCATAATCAAAACAGAAAAACAGATAAATAATCCCAAAAATAACATCTCATCGCAAAATAAAACAACTTGATTCGTCTTTGTATTACGGAAAACCCTGCCCAATCCATTCAGTGTGATTTCTGTCTGGTATCTACTTCAATTTGCCTACTGGTATCTACTTCAATTTGCCTAAACCTACGAACGGATCATTAGAACTGAACAAAATACTGGCTTGAAAAATTAACTACCAAAACTTCGCAATTCTTAATTCAGATCCAAACACGAAATCCATTCATCGACAGAGTAAAATCAGAAAACGGATTCAATTACGACATAATACATCCATAAGAGCACAATTAGTACGAGCAGATGCTAATAAAGGGGAGAACTCACGAGAAATCGAGTGAGAAACAAGCTTACCTCAACAGAAAATCGGCCTTCGAAGTTCGAGCAAACAACAGATCGATGCAGCACGAATATGAATAATTTCACCTTTCGATAAGTAAAAAATCCACCTTCAACAATCACAAGGTTAGCAGCGGCGGAGATATGGTGGTGGTGGTCTACGTTTCCAGTTGGTTCTTCACGCTAGCTGCTTTTATTCCTTCATACAAAGAGGTAGGGCTAACGGATAAAATTTGACCCTAGCTTAGTTAATGGGCCTAAAACATTTGGGTCATGAAAAACTTTGGGCCTAATGGGCCATGAAAACTTTGGGCCTAATGGCCCATCAGTTCAGCAATCAGTCGTTGACGACGCTCACGCTAATTGCTTCTGAATTAGGGTGGAAACGAGCCGAGCCGAGTTCGAACATGGCCCAGCTCGAGCTCGGCTCGATTAAGTTTTACTGGGCTCGAGCTCAGCTCGGTTAAAAAAGTTAATGCTCTACTCGATAAAATATAAAACATTTAAAATATTAAAAAATAGAACTATCGGCTCGATAAGGGCTCGACGAGCCACGGGCCCATATATGATTGGCTCGAAGCTCGGCTCGATTGCTTACAAACCAGCTCGAGCTCGGGTCGAGCTCAATTTTGACCAAGCTCAAATCAAACTTTGATCAAATAGCTCACAAGCGGCTAACAAGCAGCTAGGCTAGTATATTCGGTAGGGGTGACCAAAACCGGATATCTGAATTTTCGGATATCGAAAAATGACATCCGTAACCAGTCCAGTTTTAAACGAATATTCAAAAATCGGGTATCAGCTTTATTCGGATATTTAAACCGGATATCCGCATCCAGTTTTTAAATTTATTTTCTTTTATTTTTTTTTATTATTTTCTTTGAAAATCGGTTTTTTTATTTCTTATAACATAAAAAAAATATTTTTTCATATAAGAATTTCTACACATAGTAATTCACACAATATGTGAATTTATGATTCAAAATTACATAATATATAATAAACACATTACCACAAATTCACATAATTTTTTAACTTGCATCTCAATGTTTTATCTTTTTTTTTTTTATTTCAATCTCTAACAAAGCTTTTTGCAATAATAAAATAATATAAATTAAATATTCTATTTTGAGGATTTTATTTTCCTTTTTGGACCTTCATTTTCCTTTTTCGGCTATTTTTCTATTTTTTTATTATTTTTAATATAAATCGGATACCGTATATCCGGATTTTAGACAAACCACTATCCGTTCCGGTTTAGAATCAGATCAGATATCAAATCCAGTTTTTAAAACTGGATATTCGTTTTTTCGGGTTTTGAAACAGGATACCGGATCGGAATCCGATTTTCGGATATTTTTGCTCAGCCCTAATACACCTCTACTTCTGAATGAACAATTAGAGACTTTTATTGGGCAAAACTGCATATAATTCATGATTTAACTACGAACCATCAAAACTTATGTGATTCATAAATATCGCAAAATACCCTTGTTAGGAATTATTTATTGTGTTCAATTATTTATTTTATCTTAGCCTTGTAATTTTATTTAGGTGAATTGGGCTTTTATTTGTAAAGCCTAGTGAACTTATTTTTAATGGGCTTTCATGAATCCCATGTACAATATACCAACATGTGGTATATGTACGAAAACCCTAACACACATTAAGTGTGTCTTGTGTGTGAAATTATTACAGAAAGAGAAAATTTTAAGAATGCTCTCAACCCTATCAAGAACAAACGCACGCACAACACCCCACAGTTCAATTCTTCCATCTCAAAGTCGTGGTAAACTCTCTTAATCTTTGTATTGTTGGATAAACTAGGAATTACAATTGGTATCAGAGCCAAACGCGCTCGGATTTGAGAATTTGAAATTCTTTTTTTTGGGTGTTCTTCGAGTTCTTCACTTATTTCGAAAATTTTGATATGTTTTGGTGTTTTGGATGATGCTTGAGTGTTTAGGATTGTAGATATAAGTGTTAAAGATAATTACTCAAACCTTTCTTGAACAATTTTCTGCGTTTGAAGATCGGTTTTCTGATATTTGTGCGTGAGAAAGCAGTTCACGAATTACTGTAGCAATTCGCGAACTGTAGCAGTTCGAAAAACAAATAAGTAAATAAAATAAATAAATAAAAGGTCTGCGAATGCACTTTGCGAATTCACTCTACAGTTCTTGCGAATTCACTGTAGCAGTTCTTGCGAATTCACTGTAGCAATTCGCACTGTAGCAGTTTTCGCACTGTAGCAGTTTTCGCACTGTAGCAATTCGCTGACACTGTAGCTTGCGAAGTTTCATCCCAATGTAAAAGTTTTGTGGGTTGGCACTGTAGCATACACAGCAGTTTTGCGGGTCGGCACTGTAGCAGACACTGTAGCTCGCGAGTTTACTGTAGCAGTTTTGCGAATTCACTGAAGCAGTTTTGCGTAGCAATTCGTAATCACTGTACGAGTTCGTGAAACCTCTGAAACACAGTTACTGTAGCAGTTCAAAAATTCCAGTTCACGAACTTACTGTAGCTCGCAAATTGTGATTCGGGAAATTATTTAAAGAAAAGGTAATATATATAAATAAAAAAATTAACTAAAAAAATATAATAATTAAAAAAAATTAGTTATTAAATTAATTAATAGCTCACAAGTCACAAAGGCACTATAGCTCGCGAAGTCACTGTAGCTCATGAAGCTACTGTAGCAATTCACGAAATATATTAAATATATATACATATATTTATATATAGTAATAAAAAAAATTAATTATAACCCTAAAGCCTTTTTGTACTGATTAAAAAAAATTCTTCAAATCCACGAAGCGTGTCAACGATTACGTATCCAACAATCAACTAAGGACATTATTGGCAAATTTAGAGAAGCTTTAGTAATCTTCACGCAATTGTCGAAATTATCTCAAATTTTTCAGTGCACACAGAAACTTCAAGCTATCTTTTGACAAAACAAATTTTTTAGGAATTGAACGTTCAAAAGTCATTTTTGAAGAAAATAATTAACTTAAATTAATATTTATTATGGATGCTCAAGCTAAGGAAATTGAGGAATTAAAGCATAAAATAAATGAGCTAAATCATCTTGAACTCAAAGCAACTGTGTGGAATGCAAACACTGAACAATATGAGATTAGCCTAGATTACCGCAATAACTGTTACACTAGAGCTATCCCTTTAGAGAAAATTATTGCCAAACTAGTCAACCAAAATTCTTTCTCAGCGCTTGATGGGGAAAACAATTTATATCGTAATAAACCTATCTCATGGTTGGAAATTCCGATGGTTGCTAGTAAAATTTCCGAATTAAACGCAACCCTGGAATCGGAAAGAGTAGGTTTTCAAGCGGAAAAGGAAAAACTTTTAGAGGAAATTTCAAATCTCAAAAACTCCCAGCCCTTACATGTTCCAAATGATCGTGCTATAGAAATATCTTTCTCTAGACAAGATAAGAGTATTCAAACAAACGATCTTGTTCCAAAACCTCAAAAGGCTAATCCTCATTCTAAGTCACATGTGACAACTTTAAAGTCCATGGTGTCCCAAAAGGAAACGATAAGTAAAGGCCTTAAGCATAATACTTCCAAGGAACTGAAGAAAAACATGAAGGAGAAGGGAATGGTCTGGATGGGTGAACATGATTATTGGCTTGAGGACACCTCAGACAGTGAGGAAGAGAATATGGCACTGATGGCTAGGTTGGATGACGAAGAAGATGCAGCTGAAGCTGAAGAAAGTGACTCAGAAAGGGAGATCGCGAGCAACTCTGATATAGTTGAGGTAAGCAAAGCAGATTATGACTCCTTACTTAAGATGAAAAATGAATTTTTATCTTTATATAAATCTAACAAACAAGAAAAAAGAAAAATCAAGGAACTAGAAGCTAACCTAGAAAAGAATTTAGTGGTATTAGATAAATTTGGATTTGATTATGCATGTGAGAAAAATCGTGTAATTGTAGCAAATGAAAAAGTTGCTAAGCTAGAAGTAAAAGTGCAAAAATCCGAAGCTAAAGCCAAGGATTTAGAAAAAGAAATGAAATCTCATAAAGATCAGGCAATGAACGCTACAATAAAATATGACTTACTCTGTAAAGAACGGGAAAGATTGTACTCCAAAATCAAAAAATTAGAGGACATCTTAACCCGACGAGATCAGTCAGAACAAACGATCTTCTTGAACAAACCATCCAATGTAGATTTCTACAATCCTTATAAGGGACTAGGTTTTGAAAACCCATGTTAGTTAAAACAAGGCATATCAAGTGCACCTTATCTATATGATCTCAAATTCATGCAGACAGGTTGCCTGGCAAATCTCATGTCTTTCGTAAGTAAGATGAGACACCAACACACAGTAAAACTCAAACATCATTTGGTTATACAGAGTTAAATGACAGTTATAAAGATCGAAATTGTCCAGCAATAACAGAATTGAGTCCGATATCCCACGTCCAAGTGAAGGAAACACCTCAGAAGATTCAACGAGTGAGGCACCGATGAAATGCAACAGGGTATATGCCTGACTGCATAAAGAAAATTAGTGATCTACACTCCACTCTCGAAAGAGAGAGGAAGTCCTTCAATGAAGAAAGACATAAACTTCTAGAGGAAATATCTTCACTAAAAGAAAAATTACGATTACACTCACTTTCTTATACCTTTACTTCGCATGACAAAATCTTTTGTACAAATACTTTGAAATTTTCACGACCCATAAATGAGTCACTGAAAAGTCAAGTCTGGGTTAAAAGGAAGATATTTTGAAGGAGACCAGCGATTTTTACGAGTCTTTTTTATAGATTGTTTCCTCCAAAAATTTCTGTACCGTTTTTTATTTCCTTACGTATCGCAAAACTCATCCTTTCATTCCAAAAATCATTCTCCCACATATAACCATTTCTACAAACCAGCTCACAAAACTACTTCAAAAGACACGTCTTTAAAGAAAAAAAAACATAAAAATAAAAACTGCTAAGGAACTCACAAAACAAGAAAAAACTCCAAATGCGTCTCTAAAGCCAAACAAAGAGAGATCCACTCCTACAAAATGGGTTCCAAAGCTTAAGACTGAGGAAACCCAAATTCAAGCCCTAGAAACACTTAATGACTCTGTGCGTGATAGTAAGTCTCCTTTGACTATGATAAATTTAGGCTAGGTAGAGAGTCTTTATGGACTAACAAGTACAACAGAGGTGGACCCATTTTTAAATGGTACCTAAAACCCTTTAGTTTGATTTTGCAATTCCCTCATGTACGGTACACGAAGCTGCTCCACATACATGATCAATCAAGGGATGAGACGCGAGCAACTAATTCACGCTAACAAATTTGGTAAAATTCTAAATATGCATAAAATTTCATGATCTATTCAATATGCATACGTGCTCAAATGAATAACATACCTAATACGTTGTGATATCTAGGATGAACTGCACTTAGTTCCTGCTTTCCTCAGCCTAGTAGACATGCTAAAATAAGGTTTCCCAAAAAAAAATCGTAAATAATTATAATCAGAGGGACCTTTCTTTAGAAAAACAAGGGGGAATACTGAAAGCCCAACGTGAGCCCAAATTCTTAAAATTCGCGACTGATCGTTAAATAAATCTTATCTTACAATTCGCTAATTAACTTTTTCACTCTTTCAACATCTAGTTTCGCGAATCCAATTGAGATTCAATTCAGCATTTTTGATTCGCTAACATTTAGTTCGCGAACCAATACTTCAATTTTTCAATCATCTGATTCGAAAACTATATTTCATGAAGTCGACATGAAATCAATTCGCGAACCCCATTAGGCCTGTCATTCAAAACTTTAACGGCCCTGTTTCAATCTCATTTATTCTTTATTCGACCCGCGAAGTTCAATAGTTTAATCTACTCTAATTCGCGAACTGCCCACTTAATGTATCGAACTCGCCAAATTCTCTCGCGCAAAACAGATTTTCAACCTTTACAGATTTCACAAATGTTAGTCGACTATCGACAAATTTTCGCAACTTTAATTTAAATCACCAAAATGGTGATTTCATATTTTTGCTGATGTTTAATCGACTTTAAATGTTGTTGTTAGGCGTTTAATCGAGTTTGAGTACGTGATTTATCAAATGTTTTAATACTCTCGATAGGCATCTTATTTGAGGGAGTTTATTCCAAATTTCCAAACACTGAGGGGGAGTAAGTGTTCTTCGCAAACTGATCTTTCAAAGTTACAAGAACCACTCCAAAATGCGAAAAACAATCTCAAAATATGTAATACAAGCAGGATAAGCTCACAAAAGACTCATAAATCCTTGAAAAACAATCTCAAAAGCTAACACGCCCAGTGAGAACCCAGAACATAACAGCTAGAAAAGCGGCGAATAAGCACAACAGAAGGAAAACATCAAATGCCAACATATTCAAATTGTGCTCAAAATTACGCCTCAAGTCTGCCTGCTCTTTGAGCTTCTTCTCTTCCTCTTGCTTCTGCCAATTCATCTCTTTGTGCGAAAACGAGAAAATATGAGATGAGTAAGTTCTAGAATTTTGATACTTAGATACGGTTTGAGGCATATCTATCTATAAGTACGAAAGGGAACTTACATCATTTATTATCCCGACATTAAGACGAATTTTTGACCAAAGAGCCGTAAAAGAAAAATGATGGTTTTTCTTCTTCGACTATCGGACCCTGCATCAGGAAAATCGATCTTGAAAAACTCATAGATTTGATATTATCCTAGTAATTGATCGAGTCCAAATGGTGATTTTTGGCTAATTTCTAAACTTTTAGATATCTTAGGTAATTTGAAAATTTCGCACATTAGACTTGCATTTTTGTTCACTGTCAAAATTTTATCGCAAATCTATTCTTAGATCTTTCTTGAAACCATTTTCAAATTTCTTATTGGATTCGCAAAAGCATTCTTCTGTGGAGTCTAGATCCTCTGCCGTTTCTGTTTGAGAAGCCTACATTCGCGAATCGTTCCATATTCATTATTTTGCGAACCAACTGTTCAAATGCATATCGTCTTATTCGCAAAACTTCACTTTATAAATTTGAGGGGGAGCGAACTTAAATACTTGAACTTGAGGAAAGAGATTCGAAAGATAAATTTGATCCGTCTTTTGTTGCATCTATTGAGGGGGAGGTATTCAATTTTAAGACGCATGGTCCAAAATATATATATATATATATACATATATATACGTAGTATAATATATAATATACTATTACATTATTAATACGATAATACATATTATATATATATATATATATATATATATATATAAAGAGGAAAAGAAAAAGGGAAAAGAAATACGAAAAATAAAAGACGAAGAAGAACAAAGAAAGAAACTGCCCCCTCAAGCACTTCGATCTCCAAGACGGACTCCAACAAAAAAAAAACAAGCAACTCTCGAGAGTTCAAGAAATCCAAAAGGCGACGGTGGCTCTAGTGCTAACTCGGGAATAACCTCAACCGACCTGCCCCGAACTGCTGACCAAAATCAAGCAGCACACATCACTTTGTACCGAATGTATGGATTTCAAGTTCCCATGGTTCAGTCAGACCAAACCAAACTGAACCTAACCCCGGAACACTGCCGAGTGTTAGCTACGATCTCAAACTCATATAGCTACCCATATTTTGAAAAATCTTGACAAGACCGAAAAACGGTAGATACAAAATTTTCTTACCTCACAAATTGTCGGACCAAGCCCCATAGGTACAGGTCCTAATTTTATTAGCTCCCGGGTAGAAGTCGCCGCATTAGGTCCAACGGCGCTTGCACAACCGAGCCTTACCCACTCATCGATCTCCCAACAGACCGATGTTTCATTAAATCACGGGGAGCCACGTATGCTATCACTGCTTCACTTGGAAGCGCAAGATATTGAATTAAGTGGTACTTAGCCCCACACCACTGAACGTTCTTGAACTCGAGTCTAGGTGTCGTCACTATCTAAATGTTTTATATTTTTCTAGAACACATACACTTTTCTTTATCTGGACTTTGTGATCAGATTAGAAATTTCGTAGACATGTCCTACTATGACATGCTTCGTTGATCGAAAGGAAGTCCTACCGTTGCAAGGTCAAAACAACAACATTTTTAGGCCATCGTTCTTCGAGCTAGTCTCAATAGCGATGCAAACGAAATGCCTATGTGGCTTGGTTTCTCAAGCCCTGTCATTATAGGCCACGTCTCAGATACAGGCATGCCGATACAGGCATGCCGATTTTGTTAACACAAATCGCCATGAGGGGAAGAAGGGACTACGTATAAACAAACAGGTCGGACCACCATCAATTTCCGTCGAGCATACCACTCTGAAGCCAGGCTCTACAACACTTAAAATATATATATTCCAAAGGAGCCCGGCACAACTTAGAACACACCCCACGTACACCTTCTCCGAAAAACCAGATAAGCTTCGCCGAGGCCGAACCAGACAACTTCCTTCGGCGATGAAGAATCTGGAGCCACGAAGAAGAAGATTCACCATGTTTCAACTCCATTGAAGGAGAAGATTAACCTGAATATCCACCATTTCTGCCGTGCCAACCACTCTGAAGACAGGCTCTCATGCAATTGAATGAATAATCATAAGGAGCCCAAACACATTTGCGGAAAGTACACCTCACACCTGCCTTCTTTCGGAACCAGATAAACTTCTTCGAGGCCGAACCAGACAACTTCTTTTTGAAGACGAATCTGACATCGAGAAGTAGAGTAATCGTGACTACCAATCAACTCCATTATCTTGTCCCGACAATGCGATCTTCTTGCCAAGGACGATGTCCCTTTTTTTCCCATGAAGATTTCCCCAGCTCGATGTTCTTGGGGGAATGGAATACTAAAGCAAAAGGGGGGCAACATCACGACGAAAGTACAATATAGATCAGAAATTGCCAAATCTCAAGCATTGTCAAAGAATCAAGCCGAGACCACATAGTCCAACGATTGAAGTTGTCACCTCAAGTACGACTCTCGGATTTTAAGGAAACACCCCAATCACAACGTAGAAAGGTTGAACAAATGAAGGGGAGTTGTACCCGTGTTGTAGGGAGAGATCAGACACGAAAATTTAGGATACAACCAACAACTTCAGCGTGGACTTCAAGCATCAAAGCTGCCGACTCGTGTACAGCTCTTCGAGTTTAATGAAAACTCCCAATCCCAACACAAGGTGGAGCAAATATAGGGGGAGCTGAGACTAGTGAAGGTAGAGCTGGAATACCTAAAGAGACGATTCGACTCGTGTACGTCTCTCTAAGCTTAAAGAGAAATCCTCAATCCCAACTAAAGGTTGAATAAGCGTAGTGGGAGTGGTGACTATCCAATGGAGCGATTGAACACAAAAAGATACGATCCAACAAGCAGCTTTGAACACTTAAAAGAAAAGAAGTTCACGAGACGGTGAGCTTGAAGATCTTTGAAAGAAGAGGTCAGAAGACAAGACAAATGAGGATGTGATTGAAGAAGAACACGCATGCAAACGCTTTTACGAACACAACTCTGATACGTGTTCTTTAAGGGCTCAGGACGATTACAAGACGAAGATAACCAGCGCTAAATTGCAAATTGAACACAAAGGTGGAGATTGTTAGGAATTATTTATTGTGTTCAATTATTTATTTTATCTTAGCCTTGTAATTTTATTTAAGTGAATTGGGCTTTTATTTGTAAAGCCTAGTGAACTTATTTGTAATGGGCTTTCATGAAGCCCATGTACAATATACCAACATGTGGTATATGTACGAAAACCCTAACACACATTAAGTGTGTCTTGTGTGTGAAATTATTACAGAAAGAGAAAATTTTAAGAATGCTCTCAACCCTATCAAGAACAAACGCACGCACAACACCCCACGGATTCAATTCTTCTATCTCAAAATCGTAGTAAACTCTCTTAATCTTTTGTATTGTTGGATAAACTAGGAATTACAGCCCTCGTGGCTTATTGCAATGCAGTCGTTACATTTACACCTCCTAATTGGGAGGTAAAATGGTAACTTTTAGACAAGACCAGGGGATGTGCTAAGTTTAGACAACGTTTGGAGTGTGTTGCTAAGTTTAGACCAGCACAAGAGAGTTTCATGCAATAAAAAAGGTATAAGATAAGTAACGTGTATTTCAGTAAATCCTCGTCGAGGAATAATATAAATTACCCCCTTCTCTATTTTTGAAGGCTCTTTTTGTTGATCGTTTATCGATCCATATAATATGCGTATCATAGATGTGTTTGTTTATCGTATTGTTGGGTTGAGATCGAATTATGATTCTATCTCCATCGTTTTAAGTAATAACTAAACTATATTTTAAACACGAAACATGTGCTATAATGTATAAATGTATATAATATTAGTTTACTGTCATAACCCGAGCAAAGGTGAAGATGAGAATAAATGGACCTATAAGAGTTGGGTTTAGCACATTAATTTAGTAGTTTACATAATTAGTCCATTATAGCATTTGGTCCATTACTATGCATTTAAATACAATAATTCGATGCGTTGGAGAATTAAGCAAATGAATTATCTAAAGTTCTATCTTCATCTCTCTCGCTGATCTCTCTTCTCAATTCTTCTATTTCCAGTTCTTCTAAGCCCTTCTCAATCTTCTCAATCTTCTAAATCTTCTAATCTTCTCTGTTCTCATTATCCTCTTTCTAAATTTCTTCACAAATAATCCATATCGGCCCACACGCCAACCGTTCGATAAAAAGCCCAAGTAAGAAACCAGCGAATTAAGGCCGGGATCTTACATTTGGTATCAGAGCTGACCATCCTCGGATCGCCATGGCTGACAACACTTGGGAAAAGGAAGTGCAAGATATCCTAAGAAAGCACGAGGTGATGATGACTGATGAAAGGTCTCAAAGAGAAAATGGGGAAGCTCTGCTGCGACCTCAACTTCAGTCTGCCAATGGAACAGTGGGGATGCTTAACGATCAGTTGGTTCAGTTGCAACATCAGATGGACGAGTTCACACAAACTTAGCAAGGGCTCCAGGTTCAGTGGGTGAAATGAACAAAATCTGCAAATAATCTTGCAGCAGCTACATGACTTAAACCTGAACCAAAACCAAAACAGAAACCACTTACCACACGATTATCAACATCAAATATTATCGAGGGCGAATTACACTTGCTTACAGCAGACAACGAGAAGATTTGAACGAGCTCCTGTTACAGCGGGAACACCTGGAATGCCTCACGACCTCGGCCCTTACCCAAGCTTGAATTCCCGCGTTTTGACGGCACGAACCCCCGGGGTTGGCTACAAAAATGCAAGGAGTATTTTCAGATGGTAACCACGCTCACCGAGCAGCAAAAGGTTCAAGTGGCTTGGCTCTACATCGAAGGCAAGGCCCTCGAATGGTACGATGAGTACGTTGAAGGCAAGGACTTAGCTTGGAATGACTTCGCAATCGCCTTGCTGAAGAGATTTGACGCCACGGCTCATGATTCGTTGGTGTCGGGTGACAAGATTGTGGTTGACAAGATGCTGGTTAATGATGAATCTGACTCGGTTGATGAGGTCTTAACGTTGGATGACGATTGTACTGATGATATATGTGTTGATTCCGAAGTGGATCATTTTTCAACTTTGGCTGATAAGGTGATGGAATTGGATGATGATGACGCGGTTGATGTTATATGTTATGAGTCGACCTTAGGTAACATTGAGTTTGTTTGGGCTGGGATGAGTTGGGAATTGTTGATGATGATACATCGATGTTGATCGAGATTAACGTTGAAACGGTGTTGATTGGAAGCAAGTCGTTAGTTCATGATGGATATGTATTGGCTGCGGGTGAGGTGTTTCGGCGGACAATCATTATAGCTGCCCGAGGATGTTGGTATATTGAACCGGTGCTCGTTGGAAGGGACACTAACCTACCGTTTGATCGAGGACGTGGGTGCGTTATATATAGGATCAAGGTGTGCCCTTCAAGCGGGGAAAATCTGCAGCAATATCGGGTATTGGCGCAGAATTACCAACCTTATGATCGAGGAAAATGCAACGTTGGTTGGTTGGTGACTAGAGATGAGATACGAGACTACTTGGTTGAAAGCGGGCTTACATTGGCTTTGGATAGATTGCTTGACGGGGCAACAGCTGTACAAATTCAAGGACGTCGTCATATCATCAAAGGACGATGGCTAACTTATCGTTCGACCGAGGGAAAGGAAGCATAAGTGTACTTGAGGCTTCGCTTTTCCCTTTCGATCGTGGAAAGCTCCAACGCGACGTTGTGCTCTCTCCCTCGTCATCTTTGGCAGCCAAGGAAATTGTTGTAGCAATCTTATTCGTAGGACGTTGAGATCAAAACAGATTGGCTGATCGACGACAGGGGTGGGCTGCCCAAAAGGCGAACTCTTCAAGTGAGGAAAGCTTGAGACAATGTAGGGTGCCCGCACGAAAATACCGACCCTTCGATCGTGGAAAACATGCCGCAACTGGACGGGTTACTACATCCGCAAGTTGGTGCTTGCTTTCATCCTTGAGGACAGGGATGTTTCAACGGAGGAGTAATGTCATAACCCGAGCAAAGGTGAAGATGAGAATAAATGGGCCTATAAGAGTTGGGTTTAGCCCTTTAATTTAGTAGTTTATATAATTAGTCCATTATAGCATTTGGTCCATTACTATGCATTTAAATACTGTAATTCGATGCGTTGGAGAATTAAGCAAATGAATTATTTAAAGTTCTATCTTCATCTCTCTCGCTGATCTCTCTTCTCAATTCTTCTATTTCCAGTTCTTCTATGCCCTTCTCAATCTTCTCAATCTTCTCAATCTTCTCAATCTTCTCTGTTCTCATTATCCTCTTTCTAAATTTCTTCACAAATAATCCATATCAACCACACGCCAACCGTTCGATAAAAAGCCCAGGTAAGAACCAGCGAATTAAGGCCGGGATCTTACATTTACATTGCAAGAGTAATCTTTAATTTAGAATGTTCAATAAATAAATTTTAATATAAATTTTCACCCGTTTAATACAAATGTTTAATAAAGATATGCGGTCTCAAACATTCTATTATTCATTCCGCTTCAAAATTCTAAAACCATTCCTATGAGAAAGAGCATTTTTTCTTTTCACAAGGTGGGTCGATCAAAACAAAGATCGACCGGCTTTCTGAAAAGTAAAATGGCCTTTCTCGTAGAAAAATGACTCTAGAATTTCAAAGTTTCGGAATGGACCAGGAAAAACGAAAACAAGCCCGAAAAAAAAAAAGAAAAGCAAAATACTAAAAGAAAACAAAATCTAATTCCTAATAACGAAAAACTAAAGAGCTCACGACAAATCAAAACTAAAACTCCACAATCTACAATATCTTGTAAATCTCTTATCTTCAACAGCCATTGGTAAATGCACATACTTTCGACAATGGAGAAAGATGAGACTAAGGGGGTGTTTGTTTTGAGGTGATCCTCCAAAACATCATCGTGATCTTCACATCACCTTCTCATCACTATGTTTGTTTTTCGTAGGTGTTGAGTCATCACCGTAATGAAGGATCACCTAGGTGAAGGTGATATTTCAACTTTTAGATCACCACCAAAAAGCTAGGTGATCCAACACTACGGTGATGAAGTGATATTTGAAATTTTTATTTGGAGAGTATTACCCATGATATTTTAACATTTATTCCTTATATAACCTTTTTCTTATGTTTTAAATTATATAACTAACTTTTTTAAATCTTAAAAACAAATTTAATAATTAAAAATATAAATAATAGTGATAATTATATAAATAGACTTATAATTAATGCTTAAAATATTTTAAACTCGATACTAAAACACTGATCATTATTAAGTAAATTATCATCTCAACATAAAAATATTAATTCACATTACCTAGATGATATACGTAGGATTAAGTATGTCATTTATGCAATATCACCCCACACATCACTGTGATTAATCAAACATAATATTCTAATATTACCTTGATATGCGAAATGAAATATCACCCCAAAACAAACGCAATGATGATATATCACAGTGATCCACATCACAATGATACTCACATTACGGCAGGGGCGGACCCAGCTCTGGATGCCTGGGGGGTCAAGAATATTCAGCCCAGGCCACATTAATCCAGCCCCTACATAGTATATCTGAAAATAAAAGAAAATAGCCTAGGGAAGAGTCGACCTAGGTCGTTCAGATGGAAGAACCTTCATAAAACTCCAACAACCACTAGACTACTGCAATTTTCGTTAACATGTAATACATATAATGTACTTAGCCCCAAAGCGGCTGGGGGGTCAAGGGCCCCCAAGCCCCTACGTGGGTCCGCCCCTGCATTACGGTAATGCGAGTATCACCGTGATGATGGATCACCAGAAACAACCACCCTCTAAAGCTTATGCAAAGGAAGAAAAAGACGGTAAAATAGAAATTATACCAACCTACATGATGTTCACCGAATAAAAATAAAAGCACAATCGTAATAAAATTGTAAGGTCAGATTTCTCAAATGCACTGTGATATATTTCCCCGTATTTATATCATCCTGAAAGTGAAGAGTCATAATATATTACATTTTCGAGGTCTATACTCTCCTATCCGTCTTAAATGAGAATATACTCCCCGAGATATGCGGGCAAATTTTAATTGCATATTTATACTTGCATGGAAGACCTTATGAAAGGCACATCTAATGCATGGCATGTATATAAAGTTTAGTATTATATGGAAATAACTTCATACAGTCATATTATTAGAATAGGTAATAATAATTAACGTATAAAAGCAAAAAATAAAACAACTTCCTAGGATATCCACATGAAACTAAGGGCTATAGGGTAATGGACCTCAGCACCAATAGAGTTTTTATTTCCAGAGATGTTAGCTTTGTGGAAAATATGTTTCCTTTAAAGGGTCAGCTGGCTGCAACATCATCAGAGGCAGACCCATTCTCAGACCTGGTGTTTCCCAAGCCTCATATCTGAGTCTGATGGAAATTCTCAGTATTCTCCAGTTGCACCAGTACAGCCAACAGTTGCTCCATGGGACAATGATTTGGACACATGAAACACACATCAGAATCATCAGGGGCCCTTAGCAGAGCTTAGTGACACAGAACTGGAAGGCTTGCAAACAGATATTCAGAACATGGGAGAAGTCAGCAAGTTACTGAAGTTGTTTCCACCAGATCAAAAAGGCAGACTAAGAGACCCTCATATTTGAGAGATTACTACTGTAATACTATGATGCAAAGAAAGGATCTCTATCCAATCTCAGAAGTGGTATCTCATCAGAATTTCACAAAGCAGTACCAGTCCTTCATAAACATTGTTTCATTGAATCAAGAACCGCAGAGCTTTGCCCAAGCAGCCTCATCATATAAGTGGATGCAGGCAATGCGAGAGGAGCTAAAAGAATTGGAAGAGAATGGAACATGGTCCATCATCACACTGCCAAAGGGCAAGAAGGCCATAGGTAGCCGATGGGTTTACAAAGTAAAACACAATTCACTCGGTGAGGTAGAAAAATAGAAAGCGAGATTGGTTGCGAAGGGTTATGATCAACGAGAAGGGATAGATTACATAGATACATTCGCTCCAGTAGCAAAACCGAGTACAATCAAACTAGTTCTAAGTCTAGCGGCAAAGCTTGAGTGGCACTTAATCCAAATGGATGCCAGTAACGCATTCCTTAATGGAGAATTGGAAGAGGAGGTGTACATGACTCTTCCACAGGGTTTTACAATGCTTATGAGAGGACAGGGAAAGACCAGATTGTCTGCAAACTACATAAGTCTATATATGGGTTGAAACAAGCTTCTGGCAATGGAATCAAAAATTCACCAAAGCTGTGACGGAATTTGGCTTCATTCAGACACAGTCTGACCACACCTTGTTCATGAAGGGGCAGAGAGATCAGCTGGTCATCCTCCTAGTGTACGTTGATGATATAATACTTGCGGGACCTTTTGCTCAAGCCATTGAGGAGGCTAAGGCATTTCTGACAAGCTGTTTTAGGATTAAAGATTTGGGTGATCTGAGGTATTTTCTTGGAGTAGAGGTGGCTAGAAATGGACAAGGGATCTACCTCTCACAGAAGCAATATACAATGCAGATGTTACAAGACACTGGATACCTGAGCGCAACAACCTCTATGTGCTCAAGCCGGGCAATCACAAAGAATGATGGGGATCTGTTGGCAGATCCTTTCCAATACAGGAGATTAGTGGGCATGCTCCTCTACCTGACCTTTACTCGGCCTGATATCACGTTTGTCATCCACAAACTCAGTCAGTATATGGCATTTCCAAGAACAACACATCTCGCAGCGGCACATCATTTACTTAGATACTTGAAGAGTTCACCGGGTCAAGGAATTTTCTTGAGCTCAGAACATAACTTTGATCTAAAGGCCTTCGCGGATGCCGATTGGGCAGCTTGTCAAGACCCACGAAATCAGTTACTGGTTTCTGTACATTTCTGGGTAACTCGCTAATAACTTGGAAGGCAAAGAAACAACCCACGGTCTCTAGGTCATCTACGGAAGCTGAATATAGGGCGTTGGCAGCAGTTGTGGGAGGTCCTATGGATCAAACATCTGTTGGAAGAGTTAAGTATCACAGTTGATCAAAAACCAGTAGTTTTCTGTGATAACCAATTTGCCTTAAAGCTGGCATTGAATCCGAAGTTTCATGAACGCTCTAAACACATAGAGGTCGACTGTCATTTTCATTCGACATCATGTGAGCAATGGCACAATCAAGCTCATGCCAATCAGGACAGATCTTCAATTGGCAGACATGTTTACCAAGGCCTTACCTGCACCACTCTTGCGAGAACTCTTGGTCAAGATGTTTGTTGTTAATCTATACCATCCATCTTGCGGGGGCATATCAGAAAGTGAGCATGGAGATCATGAAAGGGATGGTGATGATGTTAAGAATACTGATTTCATTATGAAGCACAATTTGGAGAATAGAGTTGTTGAAGAACGAAGCTGCTTGGTTAAGTTTAAATAAACAGAGGACTTTATAAGTGTAAGTGCGCGTTCAATACAAAGATCACTAGCGGGTGGCTTCAGCGGCTTTACAACTCAATTGGGAATTCGGCTTGGCGCCAATTTAAAACTATAAAGCAGACTTAGATGAGTTCTGTTATATATCAATACGATTCATATAGAAATTTCCTCTCGGTGACTTCTTTTCTTCAGAAGATTGATTTTGATCATCTTCTTGATCTGTAATATGTTCTTGATAATTAGTGATTACATTTTCGGTCCGTGGATGTAGGAAACAAAGATCCGAACCACGTTAACTCGATTGTTCACACAACAAATTCGCTTTTCTGTACAGGTTCTTCGATTCCGCCAAATACCAATTCTTCAATAAAGTTTGCATTGCGAGGGAAGCTGGGCTAAGGCTCGCGCATCGGTCCCCGATAATTCGCCCGGATGTAGAGAAGGCGGACTCGAACGCGACACTAGATGCTTGCACGGCTAAAATGTCTCGAGCGACGGCGGTTAGGGTCGGATAAAGAGTCGCGTTCGACTTCCACCTGGTGACTCACGGTTGAAAAAACTGTTATTATTATATACATGGAAGGTCATATACGTCAATTGACTAAATCGGTTAATTGTGGTTGGGGAATAGTAGTGTAGTCCGAAAGTTAAAAGTCAAGCCATTAACTACACCTATGACCTATCCATCCACCGACCACCGATGAAATTAAAATTTAATGCAAGCCCACTTATACTCGTTAATCATATTGTAGTTTGTTTTGACTTATTTACAAAGATCAAATAATTAGTGTGGTTTCACATATCCTTCAATGATGCTTACATTCTGACGAATTAAAAGAAATAAGTGTGGGAATTATGATGACGTTTAATAGTAATAAAATAAGCGAATTTTACATTTATATACTCTCATATATAAGAAAGTTTTAGATGACGCCATTGTCAGAACTTTTTTATATAGGTAACTAACCAAATAAACGTACCCTTATATATGTAACGTTGTTAGATATACGTACCCTTTTGCGTGAAGGTTGTTGGGGAGTGATCGACACGTGGTGTGCTAATATGATTTGCAAGTGCGACAAGTGATAATATAAAACGAATACCTAATTACTATCACCAACGTGCAGTAGGCAGTGGACCTATCGTTTGTAGTATAGTAAAGTGAGTGAACGAGTATCGAACACAAGGAATCAACTAAGTACTAGTAGCGACCTATCGACTCGATATTTAGCCTAAATTAAAAGACGCAGATGGTGTTACGAACTATCCTAATAGATTACTCCTAAATCAACTAGAGATTCAAAGAACACGCTTAAAACTGGTATGGAGCTGTCAGATAATAAAGATGTGCTCGGGATTCGAATCCTGCTTGGTGTGATCGCCTATGACAATGAAATATCGTGCCAACATGATTGTTGACTAGATTGCAGTAATTTTCCTACCCACTCACAAATTTGTTGTCGCCCTAAACGCTCGCGGGAATCTAAAATTCAATAATTACGAACAGCGAGGATCGAGTATTTGCTTTAGCCCTATACTCGAATCATATCTTCTACAAACGGCCTAATCGTTGTTTAGCTGTCGCCCTAAACGATTTTCCATACATTCACTTTAACACATAGACATATTAAAGCGAAGAAACAAATTCATAGAACGATAAATAGTCAGAATGCGCAAGTCACGATATGTCTTAATTACGAAATAACTTAGCATTCATCTCATCCCAAACACATAGGGAATTTAGCTACGCATAAATAGACGGGAAAACAACGAAAGAAATAAGAAACGAAGAAGAAGGACTCATGATCTTGAATAGTGATGATCTGGGGTGGTAGCGCGGATGAATCTTCGTTCTGCGTTCAATTTGGTGTGATTGCATCTTTGATCCGTCTCTCGCGCTTCTCCGGTGGAATTCTGCATTTCTGGCGTCTGTAATTCGTCTCTCAGGAATTAGGGTTGATATCTGGTAGGTGTCTCCTCTTTCTGAGTCGAATTCGGGCTTTTATACGTATTTTCGTAACGGACACGACATGGGACATGGGCCGTCACGGCCGTGACATACGTCGTTTTTCTTCTAGCGTTTTCTGCCGAGTGTCACGGCCAATTGCACTAAGTGTCACGGCCGTGAGCATCTTCGGTCCAACTCTCTGCCCCACGTCACGGCCTCGTGCAATGATCGTCACGGCCGTGACCTTCTCTTTGACTGGCCTCTGTCCATTGTCATGGCCTCGTGCACTAGGTGTCACGGCCGTGACCTTCACCAGTTTTCATCGTCTTCGCGCCGTTTTGCCTCGTTTTTGCTCCTTTTCGCCCGAAACTCGTCCTAAAGCCTTATAATACCAAAATAAGTAGAAATGGGGTTAATAAGTGCGTAAAATGACTACGAAAACTCTATTATAAGCCAATTAAATGCTACGATGTACGTTTATCAGGGAGCAATAATTGTTCCTGCTTAGAGCAATCGAACCGTGGTGCTGGCTGTTGTGCAATTTAAAGATTAGATTTGCACTCTTACCTTCAACGTAGCTTTGGCGCAGCGATAGAAGTTTGATCCTAAGAATTGATATTAGAGCAGTTCACAGACTCGATTCCCAAAGATTGCTCTTGGGGAGCAATAATTGTCCTACTTAGAGCAATCGACCTATTGTGCTCGCTGCTGTGCGACTTAAAAACTAGAGTTGCACTCTCAACATCAACTATAGCTTTTGGCACAGGGTTAGGCGCTTGGTCCTAAAAATGTACATCATATTACAAACTTAAATATCATATAGAAACGTATTGTGGTACGTGACATAATGAAGAAGAGTATATCATTAGAGGTAGCATATAAACTATTTTTAGGTACTATATATAAACGTAACGTGGTACGTATAAAAAGATCTTAACGAATGTAAAATGATAGTCTCGGTGTTGGGTTCCTATGTGTAATAAATTGATTCTAGTGTATACATATAAAAATTATCCAATAAGGGACTGAAATGATTTATTTTATACATCAAAGTGTATATACATCATAAAATAGTAACTCTGAAAATATTATGTCACTTTATTTAAAGTATATTTTCCATACTCAAAAGCGTGTACTATAGAATAAATAAAAGAATTAATTTAATTTTAAAAATAATAATTAACTATATATAGATGGGTAAAATTGAGATATAAAAATCTTATGTATGGGGTTTTTTTCTTTCAGTTTTTTAGTTTTATTTTTAAATTTACTCTAAACTGACAGAATAAATGACTTTTTTATCCTAAGCGAGGTTTAATAAAGGGCAACCTCAATTAAATCCCCCTTTCCAAACTTTTTATCAACAAACCCCTCCTTTCAATTTACTTATTATCAAACTCCCTAAATCAAAACATTCTTACACATCACTACCAATTTGACTGAATGGAGGATTTTGCCCTCTATTATTTGTTAAATCTTTCTTCTCCAAAACACCAAATCTCGACACCCAGTCTCTCTCACTTCATCTACACCTCTCTCCTTTTTATTTCGTCGCCTACAAGGTAATGTCGCGGGTTCGGCGATGGCTGCATGGTGGCGACGACGCGAAAGTGGCCACACGAGTCAGATTGTCCGAGAGGCGAGGCCGCTGTGCTGCAGATGCGTGACGTCCAGTTTTGAGGTCGTGCTCGGTTTTGATGTTCAAATCCATCGGTGCGACGACCGTCCTTGCGGCAGTGCTCGGCTTCCAAGGTCATATCTGCTGTTATGCTCGGCTTCCAAGGTCAGATCTGCTGTGGTGCTCGCCTTCTACGGTCAGAATTGTAGGCACGACGACCAAATCTGTGGTGGTGCTCGGCTTTTATGGTAAGATCCTTAGTCGCGACGGTGAGATCTGGGATGCTGGGCTTCGAGGATGGTTGATCTGGCTCAAATCTGGTGGCGCATGGGTTAGATCTTGGTCAGATCTGAAGGCGCGTGGGATGGATCCGGTGCAGGGGCGAACGACAGTAGGAAGCTGGTATGGGGTGGTGGCGCCGGCGGGGTCAGCTCTGATGCTACCTTTTTGGGACGGGTGTTGTGGCCGCCGGGTTCCGTAACGGGATCCGGCGACTTTTTTTAATATTTTCGATTACGTCTGTCGCAAACCCGAAATGCGGTTAGCGATGGATCGTCCGTCACTAAACTGGACATTTATTGTATATTTATACCACAAACATCTTCATATTGGTACTGCAAATATATGTATATGCACTACAAGTTAGGGTACGAGTTTCGATAGTTAAACACATGGTGCGGGAAGATACTACAAACAAGCTAATTATGGTACTGCAACTGCCCACATAGAGATACTGCAAATATCTTTATATTGGTACCACAAATTAGAATCGGCGTATTTCGAAGCCGCTAGCACGGTGCGTAAAAGATAATACAAACAACCCAATTATGGTACTGCAAAAGCATACAATAGGGTATTGCAACTGTCCACACTAGGTACTACAAATGTCTTTATATGGGTACCACAAATTAGAGTCGGCATATTTCGAAGCCGCTCTCTTGGTACGTAAAAGGTACTACAAACAATCCAATTATGGTACTACAAAAGCATATAACATGGCACTGCAACTGTCCACATGTAGGTAATGCAGACGTCTTTATATTGGTACCACAAATTAGAGTCGGCGTATTTCGACGTCGTTCGCGTTATTTTTTGGTCCATGAGTGCACTTTGATAGTTAACATACTAAATTGATCATTTGGTATAAAAAATGCAGATTAACATTTAGAATCAAGGATTGTTGCATTGCAATGCCAACTTTCCTTCTACTTAAATGATGCTACTGCCAATATCTTACCAAATAGTCAAGATTTTACGCTGCCATATATTTTTTTTTGTTATTTGTGGCATTATGTAAGCTCTAAAGCCTTAATGCTTAAGAATCTACGTGTTTTCGACAGTCAAACGAAGGGTACGACGAATGTACTACAAACAACCCAATTATGGTACTTAAGAAACATATAATATGGTACCGAAACTACCCACGTAGAGGTACCGCAAATATCTTTATATTGGTACCACCAACTAGAGTCGGCGTATTTCGAAGCCACTAGTACGATATGTAAAAGATACTACAAACAACCCAACAATGGTTTTACAAAAGAATGTAGTTTGGTACTGCAAGCATCAACATATAGGCACTACAAACGTCTTTATATTGATACCACAAATTAGAGTCGGCGTATTTCGAAGCCGCTAGCACGGTACGTAAAAGACACTACAAACAACCCAATTATGGTAATACACAAGCATATAATATGGTACTGCACCTGTCCACATGTAGGTACTACAAACGTCTTTATATTGGTACCACACATTAGAGTCAGCGTATTTCAAGCCGCTCGCACGGTACGTAAAAGGTATTAAAAACAACCTAATTATGGTAGTACAAAAACATATAACATGGTACTACAATTGCCCACATGTAAGTACTTCAAATGTCGTTATATTGGTACCACAAATTCGAATCGGCGTATTTTGCTCTGTGCACACAGTACGTAAAAAGATACTACAAATAACCTTATTATAGTACTACAAAGCATATAATATGATACCGCAACTGTCCACATGTAGGTACTGCAAAAGTCTTTATATTGGTACCACAAATTAGAGTCAGCGTATTTCGAAGCCGCTCGCATGGTACGTAAAAGATACTACAAATGACCTATGTATGATACTACAGTAAAGAATCCATTGGTACGACATATCCGTTTGTTCAGGTACTACAAAAGTACCTGGAACATAAAGTCAAAACTATGAGAATCAACAGCATATCAGTCTCCAAACACAGATAAATATCACTCAAACAAGTGGAGCAACTAAGATCGTCCCTAAGTATCGTGGCAACCATGAAGCCACGATACAATTTGACGTCAACTTCGTCAAGATACCTCCCACGATACACCGGTCTAACGATGTCATGGACAATGCAGTATGTACGCCGATCCACGCCATCTGGACTCTGCTCCCTCGTGGACTCAGATTCTGGTTGATTGACTTGGGCTTATAGTCCCACCTCCACGTCCAATAGGACTCAGCCTGCAATATAACAAGTTAAGAACATGATAAAGCGTTTAATTTAATAAAATTCAAACTTACAAATGATCTTGTCGCCCATTTCATGTGATTGTGCTTCATCGAATCTCGTAGGTGAAATCGTCTTTACGGTACCAATTAACTATGTAAGCGGTACCAAAAAGACATATACAAGCACCAATTCAATTATCGTACCCAAAAACAACCAAGACTTGTACCAAGACAGTAAAAATGCAATACATTTACATCGAGCAGGGAATTAGAAGCTAACAAACCCTAATTTGATACCAGGTTCCCAATTCGAAAAATGAAATTAAATCCTCATTTGGCATAAACCCCAAATTCGAGCCGTAATCACAAAATTAAACATAGCCCGGCATGAAATCCTTCAAGAAATGCAACTATGAAAGCCTTAATCTTTACATTAACCTAAAATGCCACAAAAAGCGAAAAGTTAAAGTCGAAAAATGAAGATGTCAAGCGGACGTTCTTACAGTATACCATTGAGATTATGCCAAGTCAAATAGAGGTGTAAAGTCCTAATCTCTCGTTCGCTGCTCTTTGTGGAGGTGAAGCTGAGAATCGGCCGACTTCTCTGTACTCGTTTTTGTTCTTCTGCTTTTTGTTCGTCGTCGTTCTCTCTGTAATGAATTCACTAGGATATTTTGTAATATTTATGTTTTACAGGGGTATATTTTTCCATTAGGTAGCTATGTGATATAAGAGTTTTAAAGGGGGCTTTGGTGATAAATGAGTTGGAAGGGGGAGTAAGTTGGTGTATAGTTTGGGATAGGGGATTTATGTGTAGATTGCTCTTTAATAAAAGAGTGTGAAAGAATTTTTCCCTTTAAAATGATTCACGAAAATAGTAAAATCGATATTCCATTTTCAAAAATACACACAGACCATAGCCTTGTGTAGGTGGATTTTATATACTCGAAATCCTCTTGAAGTCCTTGTTATTGTGTCAGCCAAGATCTTTGCATGTCTCCCCTTTTATTAAACTCTTAAATCATTACTACAAAACATAAAACATCTTCCCCTAGAAAAAAAAAGTTGTTTTCAACTTCAGACACATCGCAACATATATGTAGAAATGGAGCGTGAAGCAGGCGGCGCGTGTGGAGACGTGAGGCGGAGGAAGACGGCGGGCGGTAAACAGCCTTACCACGGAATAAGGATGCGCAAGTGGGGAAGTGGGTGGCAGGATAAGAGAGCCCAACAAGAGGTCGAGGATATGGCTCGGCTCCTACGCCACCCCCTGGCGGCGGCGTACCACCTCCGCGGCCCCACCGCGAAGCTTAACTTTCCAGGCGAGGTGGCGGCGATTGATAGGGCGGGCAGACTCTCGGCGGCGGCCATAAGAAGATGGCGGCGGAGGTCGAAGCGAGGGTCGACGTGCTGCTGCAGAGAGAGTCGCCTGCGACGGACACGGATGGTCATGAGTCGCGGTGGTTCGGAGCCTGATGATTCCGCCGTTGAGTCGAAGTTATAATAACGTAAATTATTACAAGCTTTTTTTTCTCTCTTTTCATCCACCTTTCGTTTAATTGTTTACCACTTTGGATTTCAGATTCCAACAAATTAGAAAATTTGTAGATAACTTGGATACTTTTAGTCTTTTTTTTAACTATTGTTATTATGATTAAATTAGTTAGGGGTAAAATGAGTCGAGCCGGCTCGACAAAAGCTCGGGTCAAGCTCATTATGTCGAGCTCGAAAGCTCGCAAACACACTCACGAGCTTTTTTTATTTTTTAATATTTTTTTAAGGTAATTTTTTTTATTAAAAAGCTCGGGCTCAGAACTGAAAAGCTCAATGACTGCGGCTCGACTGTACGGGCACATGGGCGCAGGCCCGATAAGGCCCAATAACAAAATTTTACGACCGTAGATGTATTTTTGCAATTTTACTGTTATTGTGTATGTGATTGTTTTGATCATAAGCCCTTATTGTCCATGCTTTTTCTTTGAAAATAGACTCAAATAATTTCCGCATATAAATTGTCAAGTTCGGCGTGCATGTTGTATGAAAATATAAATACCGTTATTATTTATCGAAACATGTGGTGCAAAAATATAAAAACAAATATAAGTGGCCAACAAACAAGTGGAGAAAAATATAAGTACATTATAATTTTAAGACTTTTTGTTTCTCTTTCCATCTTGATTTTATTCTAGTTTATTTTTTATTGTATTTTAGGTAAATTATGCTATATGCCCATGTGGTTATACTAGAACGCAAGATACTACCCTATACGTTTTATCACGCAAAAAACACCATTGTGTTTCGTTGAACTCGTACTTGTTGTGTCGTCTAAAACCCAGCATTATACCGTCGTATTATAGGGGATATAAATTATGTGGATCACGTAATTAAATAAATCCGAGAGCCTCTTTTGCAATTTTCAAATCATAGGGATTTTAGTGCCTTTTTGTCATAACAAGAAGGAATATTTTATTATGAAATATTGTATGTAGATGTATATTTTATAGAGTGGTTGATAAGATAAGGAGGCATAAATAGCATATGTGTGGTGGTTAAGGATATATAAGATGAGAATAGAAATTAGATGTGATTATTTTATAAGAATGTAATATTTTATTTTGTTGTTGTAATGTGCTTGACATGTACGTCGCTGGCCGTGACAAGAGGCAGCGAGGGCATCTGTCCGAAGCCACGACCGTGACGTGTACGTCGCTGGCCGTGACACTGTCGTGTTTTTTTGTTTTTATTTGTTTTTTTTTTGTTTTTTTAAAAAAAATTAACTATTTTTTTATCCCGTAGGTTTCACGGCCATGCTGTCTTAAGTCGTTGGCCTTTGGCTTTAACACATAGACATATTAAAGCGAAGAAACAAATTCATAGAACGATAAATAGTCAGAATGCGCAAGTCATGATAAACATATGTCTTAACTACGAAATAACCTAGCGTTCATCTAATTCCAAACACATAGGGAATTTAGCTATGCATAATAGACGGGAAAACAACGAAAGAAATAAGAAACGAAGAAGGACTCCTGATCTTGAATACTGATGATCTGGGGTGGTAGCGCGGATGAATCTTCGTTCTGCGTTCAATTTGGTGTGATTGCGTCGTTGATCCGTCTCTCGCGCTTCTCCAGTGGAATTCTGCATTTCTGGCGTCTGTAATTCGTCTCTCAAGAATTAGGGTTGATATCTGGTAGGTGTCTCACGTTTTTGTAACGGTCACGGTCTGGAACATGGGCCGTCACGGCAGTGACATACGTCGTTTTTCTTCTCGCGTTTTCTGCCAAGTTTCACGGCCAGTTGCACTAAGTGTCACGGCCGTGACCGTCTTCAGTCGTCTGCCAAGTGTTACGGCCAAGTGTACAGGGTGTCACGGCCGTGACCATCTTCGGTCCAACTCTCTGCCCCACGTCACGTCCTAGTGCAATGATCGTCACGGCCGGGACCTTCTCTTTGACTGGCCTCTGTCCATTGTCACGGTCTCGTGCACTGGGTGTCACGGCCGTGACCTTCACCAGTTTTCATCGTCTTCGCGCCGTTTTGCCTCGTTTTCGCTCCTTTTCGCCCTCGTCCTAAAGCCTTATAATACCAAAATATGTAGAAATGGGGTTAATAAGTGCATAAAATGACTACGAAAACTCTATTATGAGCCAATTAAATACTACGATAAACGTACTACAATACGTTTATCAAACCTCCCCACACTTAAGCATTTGCTTCTCCTCATGTAAATTAGAAGTCAGAAAAGGTATCAAATCAAGATAACGGCACGATTGTTCGCAATTTATCATCAAAGCTAGAAAGCACGAAACGGAATCAAGCGAACAATTATGGACATCACACTAATGACTTGCACTTGTCTACCTAAACTTCCTTCGCACTGCCAATCGAGACTCATACCTCACGGGGATTCGCTCAAAATCACTTAGTGTATAGGCTAGCATATAGTGAATCGCTCAATTCGTGCACTAGTCCCACCCCTATCATAAACTTGCAAGCTAATCGCATCTCTACTATTTAAAGTGGCAAGCATAAATCTGAGGGTCTTTTCGGGGGGGGGGGGAACGGGTCAAGTAATCATGAGGCAACAAGCAAGTATAATGAACACGTAATTTTAGAGCTAGGACACGTAAGCGAAAAAGATCAAAGAACATAGCATGATCAAACTGACGATCACATGCTCCAACATAAGACTCAACGTTCTCGCTCTGAAATCCTAGACTTTTATGCCCGACCCTCTCGACTCAGTTCCCTTTCATTTTCTGCCCTTTCACCTTAATTACGCTCTATTGTGCACTGCCCTTATTCCCTAAAAACATCAAGGTTTGGCTTTTGTCGCAAAGAATACATCATCACAGCGAATGCCGTGTACCTAGGGATACTTATTACCAAAACCTATATCTTGCCAAAGGGTTATGGGCAGGCTTATGCAAGGGATCGGGTCATTTCAGAAACAGCAGAGAAGAACATCAAAGCAGACACTGAAACAGTAACTCTCAAGTTCGACTTCTACTCTATTCTAATCAACTCAGGTTCATATAATCTCTGGAGGTTTACTCGGGTCAGTGGCTTCTATAATTGACGAGGAAAGCAAACAACTAGGCTCAGGCTCGAAGTGGCTAACTAATAGAGTTAGTCATGGTGGAGAAATTTGGCCCTGGACTTAATTCCTAATGCCCTCATCATTTCCACACTAACGCACCAAAACAGTTTCAACACGTATCAGACAGGCAGGTTCTAGAGAGATACAGACTAGGCACGTCACGCAACCAATAAAAATGATAAGCTCGTCAGGCTCAAACTCTCGCAATGTAACAGGGTTATGTGTACGAATCTCTCAAAGCAGTGCTATATTGATTCAGGCAGACACGATTCACTCAGTCATGCATATCCTAATTGCTCACGAAATTTTATAAAATGCAGACCAACTCGAGATAAGTGCAAATAATCATGCCTGATTTCCACAATTCATGCCTTTCTAACGAACTTGCGGACACGTCATAAAAAATTCTGCATGCATTCTTAACCTAAATTCCCCTCCCCACACTTAAGTCTGACGTTGTCCTCAACGTAAAAATTATAAAAGGAAGGGAAAAAGTTAAAAATGGGACTCCCCTGACGAATAAGTGACGTGGTCGTGAAGTAGTCGTGACCGATCGCGTGAAGGTCGTGTCGTAACTCGTTATGCGTATCCCGGCCTAGCTAAAGAGAGCAATAGACGGAAAAAACGAAAGTAGTCATAGATTAACTATAAACATAGTTATAAGCATCAAAGTTAGAAACAAAATAATAATAATAAACACATGCGACTACTCAACCAAACGAAACGTCTATAGAAAATAAAGGGAGAAATCCCTAAGGTGGTGGCGGCGGTGGCGACGGTTGCCTCGGGCGAAGGAAGGACATCGACCGCTGGCAGTACTTGAGCGCCGTGTCCATGGCTTGTAGGGCCTGGTTATAGCAGTCAAGCTCGTCTTGGTACCGATGGTGAGCTTCCTCACTCCGGCGCTCGTATTCTTCCTGTCGGCGCCGAGTCTCTTCGTTATACCGCCGGGTTTCTTCGTCCCGTTGCAGCGCGTCGGCATTCATGCGCATCATGTCCTGGCGCAGCGCTTCGAGGTCCGCTGTCGACGCGTAGGGGGTGACGTCGGATGACTCGCCAGGGTGGTAGCCGGAGGAATAGGAAGGTCCGGCGGTCGTGTCTATCTCCACTGGACGGGCCCTGGAGGTACAGCTGGTCGGCGGGGACGTCGACGTGGTCCGTCTGGCCACGATACATCTCGTGCCAGACGTACACCTTGTTCGTGCGAGTCCAGGTGGTCGCCTTCACGAGCATCTTTATCTTCACGAGCATCTCCTCGTTCAAGGGATTACGCCCTCCGACTATCTCCATCTCGGGTGCGTTCGGTGGCCACATGAGTAGTTCCTTGACGACCTCGGTGATGAGTGCTCCCACGGCGATCTTGACATGGCTTCTTGCTTCCGCCTGAGCACTGAAGGCGTGGGCCAACGCCATTCCCAAATGGACCTGTTCGCATCGCTACAGCTTAGTTAGGTAAAAGAGGTCACGGAGGGTGATCGCTCCGTGCGCTCGCCCCTCGTGTGAGCGAGGTCGTGAGGAGGCGGTGAATGTAGCGCAGTCCTGGGCTCCTGAGCGCAGACGCCTTCGAAGTCTTGGCTGAATTCTGACTCGCCTGGTCGAGCGATGTCAGCCCAGCAACCTTGTCGACCTCCCTGTTGATCAAAGTAGGTCGCATAGGGTCGGTGCGGGAATGGAACTGGTACTCCAAGTGCACGGCATAGGTTGTCGACCCTCACTATGTGCTCTTCGTTGAATGCCCGGAATTTGATTATCTCGTCGCCGTATTCATCGTAGGAGAACGTGGACAAGAATTTCAGGGTGAGCTCCTTGCACGCCGGTTCGTCAATGCTCACGAAGGTGGTCCATCCACTGAGTGAGAGGTATTGGGCGACTTGCTGGTCGATGTGGTGCTTCACCAGCGTGTCGTAGTCGATCTGGTCTATGAGGACGAACTCCATTCCTTTCAGCCTGTTGTACCGTGCCGCTTGAGGCTCGTCACTGAATTGGCCCATGGCTTCTAGCGGTGTCGGCGGCGGCCCGCGTCGCCTTTGACGAACGGGCGAACGCGAGGCGGGGTCACACTGAGCGGGGTTACGGCTTCGACCCATAGTACCTGGAAAACGGATGTGAGCTCGCGAAAAATAATATTATGAAGACAGCTTGACTCGACCAGTAGTCACAACCACATAGGTACATGCATATTCAATAACACATGAAAAGCTCAAAGTGGGATTTTGTCGAACACGTGGCGTGCTACCGAATCACTCAATCTAAGTCCAAAACTGAGCAACGTACCCACATAAGTCATATCATGAATTAAAAACTAATTAACACCATAAAAGCAACGAATCTCGCCAATTAATTCCCAAAAATTCCCAATTTTCGACATTGGGGTTCCTCCGTCCAAAACTCGAAATTAATGAACGAAATCACAAATTAAGCATACCCAAGGTGTTATTAGCATGTATTTAATCGTAAGAGAGTAAGAAGAACACCCAAATAGACCTAATTTCGAAAATCCCCAAATTAGAAAATTAGGGTTCATTATAAGTATCGAATTTCATGGCCAATTCAACGAATTATGCATACCCACGGTAATAATAACGCGTAACCAAGGTAGAAAAGGCACATGTATTCCCAAAATTAGCAATATGACACGAAATCCCTAATTTGAAATGAGTTAGGGTTGAAAATAGAGAATGCATACCTTGTGATTTACCTGATTTAAGCTAATGTCTAAAACATAAATGAAAATACCTGGGTTGCCTCCCAAGAAGCGCTTACTTTACCATCTTTAGCCGTTCACTCAAGTCTGGAAGTCCAGGTATAGCACTTCCTTTTTGCTCACGTCTTCCTCGCCTGCGTGATAGTGCTTCAACCTGTGGCCATTCACCTTGAAAGTACTCTGCTCCATATCTGAAATCTCAACAGTACCATAAGGGAAAACACGGGTAACGGTGAAAGGGCCTGACCAACGTGATCTAAGTTTGCTAGGAAAGAGCCTAAGTCGAGAGTTAAACAGGAGGACTTGGTCTCCTTCCTGAAACTCTCTCTTTTGCTTAATCTTCTTATCGTGGTAGGCTTTCGAACGCTCTTTATACATGCGGGCATTATCGTAAGCAGATAAACGCCACTCGTCTAACTCGTTGATTTGGAGTTGCCACTTTTCGCCGGCGTCCCTCAAATCAGAATTTAAAGACTTAATCGCCCAATAGGCCTTGTGCTCTATTTCTACGGGGAGGTGACATGCCTTACCATAGACTAGTCTGTACGGTGTAGTGTCTATAGGTGTCTTATATGCAGTCCTATATGCCCAAAGTGCATCGTTCAACTTATTTGCCCACTCCCTACGGTTCCCTTCTATGGTCTTCTCTAGAATGCGTTTCAACTCACGGTTCACTACTTCGACCTGACCGCTAGCTTGGGGGTTGTATGGAGTGGATAGGATGTGTCTAACACCGTAACGTTCTAACGTGCGTGCAAACTGGGTGTTACAGAAGTGTGTACCTCTATTACTAATAATGCACGTAGGCGCCCCAAAACGTGAAAACAATGCTCGAAGAAATCTAACGACTACCCTAGCATCGTTCGTGGGTAAGGCTTGCGCCTCGGCCCACTTGGACACATAATCGATAGCAACTAGGATGTACTTATTATTGTACGAGCTAGGAAACGGAACCATAAAATCTATACCCCACACATCAAATATCTCACAAACCAAAATAAAGTTCTGGGGCATTTCGTCGCGTTTAGAGATATTACCTTCCCTTTTGCTGACACTGATCACAAGTGTCAACGTACCTTTGGGCGTCCTTGAAGATCTTGGGCCAGTAGAATCTGCTTTATAACACCTCTTAGCAGTTCTGTTGGCTGCGTAGTGCCCTCCGGTCGGTTCGTTGTGGCAGTGCCTGAGGATCTGCGTCGTCTCTGGAGCAGCCACGCATCGTCGTATCACCTGGTCTGCACATCGCCTGAGAAGATATGGGTCTTCCCAAAAGTAGTACCTCAAATCAGAAAAGAATTTCTTCTTTTGCTGACTGGTGTACTCCTTTGGCAGGACCCTCGCAACAAGATAGTTAGCGTAATCTGCATACCAGGGAGTGTCGTCACTTACCACCTGTATCGAGTAAAGATGCTCGTCTAGGAACCTATCTTGTATCGGCCTTCCATCTTTGTGGTATATTTCGGACTCCTCTAGTCGAGAGAGGTGATCCGCCGCTAGGTTCTCCGCACCCTTCTTGTCTCGGATCTCTATATCGAACTCTGGCAGTAGTAGGATCCATCTGATTAGCCGTGGCTTGGCATCGGGCTTTGCTAACAAGTACTTAAGAGCAGAGTGGTCAGTAAAAACAATAACTTTGGATAGGATAAGATACGACCTGAACTTTTCGAAAGCAAACACGACGACCGACAGCTCCTTTTCGGTGGTCGTGTAATTGGCCTGGGCTGCATCTAACGTCTTACTTGCATAGTATATCGGCCTGAAATGGTTGTCCTTGCGCTGTCCTAACACGGTCCCAACTTCATAATCACTAGCATCGCACATTAGTTCAAAGGGCAGCCCCCAGTCAGGGGCTACCATAGTAGGTACGGCCATCAATCGCTCCTTAAGCAGGTTAAACGCAAGCAAAAACACTCATCGTTAAATTCAAACGGGGCATCTTTTTCTAGCAACCTAGACAGGGGTCTTGCGATCTTAGAGAAATCCTTTATAAACCTACGATAAAAACCAGCATGACCTAGAAAGCTTCTAATCGACTTCACGTTCGAGGGAACGAGCAGCTTTTCTATCGTTTCCAACTTAGCTCGGTCCACTTTGATTCCTTTAGAGGAAATTTTATGGCCCAGAATTATGCCATCTCGAACCATGAAGTGGCATTTTTCCCAATTAAGTGCCAAATTCGTTTCCTCACATCGTGCGAGTACGAGCTTCAAATTAGATTAGCATGCATCAAACGACGAACCGAAAATAGAAAAATCGTCCATAAATACCTCCATTACCTCACCTACCAGTTCGTCGAATATGGCCATCATGCATCGCTGGAAGGTGGCTGGGGCATTGCAAAGACCGAACGGCACCCTTCGGTACGCGAACGTCCCAAACGAGCACGTGAATGTGGTATTCTCCTGGTCCTCGGGGGCTATGGGGATCTGCAGATAACCTGACAAACCATCAAGAAAACAGTAAAATGAGTGACCGGCAAGCTTTTCTAACATCTGATCAATAAACGGTAAAGGAAAATGATAATTTCTCGTGGCGTCGTTCAACTTCCTGTAGTGGATGCAGACGCGCCATCCAGTCACGGTCCTCGTCAAAATCAGTTCATTCTTCTCGTTGGCGACGACCGTCATGCCTCCTTTCTTTGGGACCACTTGGACCGGGCTGACCCACGCGTTGTCTGAAATGGGATAGATCATCCCTGCGTCTAGCAATTTGATCACCTTCTTCTTGACGACGTCCTTCATGTTGGGATTGAGTAGCCGTTGACGTTGAGCGACCGGCTTGAAATTATCCTCCATGAGGATCTTGTGCGTGCAGTAGCTCGGGTTGATACCCCTTATGTCGGATATCTTCCACGCTAAAGCCTTCTTGTGCGCTTTCAACACGTCTAAGAGTTGCCCCTTCTGTCCGTCGTCGAGGCTCGACGAGATGATAACTGGCAGCCCTCCATTGCTGCTAAGGAATGTGTACTCAAGGTGGTCGGGCAGTGGCTTCAATTCCAGGACCGGTGGTTCTTCTACCGAGCTCTTTTCCTTGTCCTCTTCACTGCTCTCGTCGATGGCGATAATAGGCTCGTCGACCTCCTCCCCACACTCGTCGATTGCCATAATCATTCTGGTGTCTTCCTCGCTCAGAACCTTTGAGATACCTTGCACAGAAAAGAGAAAGTCGTGCTCAAAAGTGTCTAGTAGTAACACTTATCGTCATGCTCATTACGTTTTCTCATCGAATCCGCCATACTAAATGTAACTTTTTCTCCGTCTAATATCAAAGTCAATGTGTCATTCCTAACGTCTATCATGGTTTCTCCTGTGGCTAAGAATGGTCTACCTAAAATCAACGGGACATTATCATCTTCTTCCATGTCTAAGATAACAAAATCAGCAGGAATTACGAACTTATCCACTTTAACTAAAACATCCTCGAGGATACTTCAACGATCTATCGGCTAACTGCAGGCATCCTAGTGGGTCGTGGCTCACCTAATCCTAAGCGCTTAAACATGGAATATGGCATTAAATTAATGCTAGCAGCTAGGTCAGCTAACGCACGCTCAACAACTAAATCTCCTATAAGACAGGGAATAGTAAAACTCCCTGGGTCCTTAAGCTTCTTAGGGATCTTGCTTTGGAGTATCACCGAGCACTCTCCTTGCAGGCATACGGTGGAGACATGTTCGAGCTTCCTTCTGTTTGTCAACAGGTCCTTCAAGAACTTGGCGAAGCTGGGCATCTGCGTAATAGCTTCAACAAACGGTAAGTTAATATGCAATTCCTTACGCATACCCATAAATTTACCAAACTGTGCCTCGTCATTCTCCTTCTTCAGTCGAGCCGGGTACGGGATATTTGACTGGTATGATTTCACCGGTGGCCGCTGGATCTCCTTCGCCTTTTCCTTTCGGGCTCGACCTTCTCCTTCTCAGCTTCGGCCTTCTCGACATCGTCGCCTCTGATCTCCTCTACTTCGGCCTCGTCGTGGCTCTCGAAGTTGGCGTTCTCCTTCGCCTTTTTCTTGGCGGGCACTTCCTGCAATTCTCGTCCATTCCTCAAAGTCACCGCCTTGCAGTACTCCTTCTGATTCGGCTCAGTGTAGCCTGGGAGTGATCACTGAGTACGCCCCGCCAACTGCTTCGCCATCTGGCCTACTTGTTGCTCCAGCTTCTTGACCGAGGCATCCGTGTTCTGGGCACGCACGTCATTCGCCTCCATGTACTCCTCCATATTCGACGTTCGGCTTTCGTGGGCTGCGGTGGTTTGGCTGAAATTGGTGAGGAGTTTCTTCATCATGTCCTTCATCTCCCTCATATCGTCAGATCCTCCGGTGGGTGCGTTCTGATATTGGCGCCCAGTTTGGAAACCGGATGGCCTGGGCTGAAATTCGGACGGTCCTTGCCCCTGGTGGTTTTGATTCCCATACGCCAAGTTTGGATGTGCTCGAGGTTGGAAGCTTCGCTGGCCACCTTGGTAATTTCCCATGTAGTCGACGTGCTCCAGCGATTGCCCGAGTTGGCATTTAGATGTTTCGTGGGCTGCGCCACAGATCCCGCACAATGGCACGTATGGCGTGTGCTGCGTCGGTGCGGTGGTCGTCACGGTGTTCACGGGCTGAGTCTGCCCGGATTTCGGGAGTAGTGCGCCGATGACTATCTGCAAGTGAGAGTTTGTCGCAGTGATCTTCATCCTCGTATTGCCCCTCATGAAGTTGGTAGTCCTCAATTAATTCCAAGCATCGGTGGCATTGAGCTTCACGAGTCCTCCTCCTGCGGCTCCGTCTAACATGTGAACGGTCTGGTCATTGAGCCCCTCATGGAATCGGTTGATCTGGGCTGCCTTCGACATCCCGTGCTGTGGGCACCTCTTCAGTAGCGCCTTGTAGCGCTCCTACACCTCGTACAAGTTTTCTGAGTCCTTCTGATGGAAGAGAGATCTCCGTCTTCAACCTTAGCACCTTTGATAATGGGAAGTAGTGGTTGATGAAGGCGGCTCGCATCTCCTCCCAGGTAGTGATCGATCTGGGCGGCAACATATCTAACTAGTCCTTCGCCCTGAACTTGAGCGAGAACGGGTCTAACATCAGCTTGATCGCATCACTCGAGACCCCGTTGATCTTGATGGTGTCAGTCACCATCAAGAAAGCCTTCAGATGGGTGTAGGGATCGTCGTCGGGATTTCCCTCGAACTGGGCCGTCTGGAAAATCTTCTGAAGCCAAGAGTGCTTCAGCTCAAAGTTGCTGTTCTCGATCGGTGGGATGACAATCGCCAACTCGGTACCGCCTAGTGCGGCATTCTTGAGGAGATCCTGTAGTGATTGCTCCTCCTCGTGGATGGGCACTCTACGGTCCGCCATATCCACTTCTGTATATGGACTATCAACGGCTGCCTCTACACGTGAGTGTTGGGTCGATTCCTGATAACTGTCCTCTGAATAGCTAACTAAAGGTCCTGAGAGCTGGTGGAAGCTCCTTCGGTGTCGTACTTGCGTTTCTTTCGTAACTTCCGCTCGAAATCCGGGTCTGCGTCAACGATGGGACCCGATGGGTGGCTTCGGGTCATTCACCTCTAAGTCGTACCTTCAAGAAGCGAAATAGGAGATCAAAGAAGTACACGAATACGCCGAGAAGAGTACGAGACTAATAATGATCTATGAAAAATAAATAACGCAAACAACACAGATAACACAAATAGTAACGATAAAACGAAAACTAAGATCGACACAGATAACACAAATAGTAACAGATACCAATTTATTCCCCGACAACGGCGCCAAAAACTTGATCGACACGTTGTGTGCTTTTGCAAGTGCGACAAGTGATAATATAAAACGAATACCTAATTACTATCACCAACGTGCGATAGGCAGTGGACCTATCGTTTGTAGTGTAGTAAAGTGAGTGAACGAGTATCGAACACAAGGAATAAACTAAGTACTAGTAGCGACCTATCGACTCGATATTTAGCCTAAATAAAAGACGCATATGGTGTTACGAACTATCCTAATAGATTACTCCTAAATCAACTAGAGATTCAAAGAACACGCTTAAAACTGGTATGAAGCTGTCAGATAATAAAGATGTGCTCGGGATCGAATCCTGCTTGGTGTGATCGCCTAAGACAATGAAATATCGTGCCAACGTGATTCTTGACTAGATCGCAGTAATTTTCCTACCCACTCACGAATTTGTTTTCGCCCTAAACGCTCGGGGTAATCTAAAATTCAATAATTACTTTCGCCCTATACTTGAATCATATCTTCTACGAACGGCCTAATCGTTGTTTAGCAGTCGCCCTAAACGATTTTCCATACATTCATTTTAACACATAGATATATTAAAGCGAAGAAACAAATTCATAGAACGCTAAATAGTCAGAATGCGCAAGTCACGATAAACATATGTCTTAATTACGAAATAACTTAGCGTTCATATCATCCCAAACACATAGGGAATTTAGCTACGCATAATAGACGGGAAAACAACGAAAGAAATAAGAACCAAGAAGAAGGACTCATGATCTTGAATAGTGATGATCTGGGGTGGTAGCGCGGATGAATCTTCGTTCTGCATTCGATTTGGTGTGATTGCGTCTTTGATCCTCGCGCTTCTCCGGTGGAATTCTGCATTTCTGGCGTCTGTAATTCGTCTCTCAGGAATTAGGGTTGATATCCGGTAGGTGTCTCCTCTTTCTGAGTCGAATTCGAGCTTTTATACGTATTTTCGTAACGGTCACGGCCTGGGACATGGGCCGTCACGGCCGTGACATACGTCGTTTTTCTTCTCGCGTTTTCTGCCAAGTGTCACGGCCAGTTGCACTAAGTGTCACGGCCGTGACCATCTTCGGTCCAACTCTCTGCCCCACGTCACGTCCTAGTGCAATGATCGTCACGGCCGTGACCTTCTCTTTGACTGGCCTTTGTCCATCGTCACGGCCACGTGCACTAGGTGTCACGGCCGTGACCTTCACCAGTTTTCATCGTCTTCGCATCGTTTTGCCACTTTTCGCTCCTTTTCGCCCGAAACTCTTCCTAAAGCCTTACAATACCAAAATAAGTAGAAATGGGGTTAATAAGTGCATAAATTGACTACGAAAACTCTATTATGAGCCAATTAAATACTACGATAAACGTACTACAATACGTTTATCAGGGTGCAATAATTGTTCCTGCTTAGAGCAATCGAACCGTGGTGCTGGCTGTTGTGCAATTTAAAGATTAGATTTGCACTCTTACCATCAACTGTAGCTTTGGCGAAGCGATAGAAGTTTGATCCTAAGAATTGATATCAGAGCAGTTCACAGACTCGATTCCCAAAGATTGCTCTTGGGGAGCAATAATTGTTCCTACTTAGAGCAATCGAACTATTGTGCTCGCTGCTGTGCGATTAAAAACTAGAGTTGCACTCTCAACATCAACTATAGCTTTTGGCACAAGGTTAGGCGCTTGGTCCTAAAAATGTACATCATATTAGAAACTTAAATATCATATAGAAAAGTATTGTGGTACGTGACATAATGAAGAAGAGTACATCATTAGAGGTAGCATATAAACTATTTTTAGGTACTATATATAAACATAACGTGGTACGTATAAAAAGATCTTAACGACTGTAAAATGATAGTCTCGATGTTGGGTTCCTATGTGTAATAAATTGATTCTAGTGTATACATATAAAAATTATCCAATAAGGGACTCAAATGACTTATTTTATACATCAAAGTGTATATACATCATAAAATAGTAACTCTGGAAACATTATGTCACTTTATTTAAAGTATATTTTCCATACTCAAAAGCGTGTACTGTAGAATAAATAAAAGAATTAATTTAATTTTAAGATAATAATTAACTATATATAGATGGGTAAAATTGAGATATAAAAATCTTATGTATGGGGTGTTTTTCTTTCAGTTTTTTAGTTTTATTTTTAAATTTACTCTAAACTGACAGAATAAATGACTTTTTATCCTAAGCGAGGTTTAATAAAGGGCAACCTCAATTAAATCCCTCTTTCCAAACTTTTTATCAACAAACCCCTCCTTTCAATTTACTTATTATCAAACTCCCTAAATCAAAACATTCTTACACATCACTACCAATTTGACGAATGGAGGATTTTGCCCTCTATTGTTTGTTAAATCTTTCTTCTCCAAAACACCAAATCTCAACACCCAGTCTCTCTCACTTCATCTACACCTCCCCCCTTTCTTTCTCTCCTTTCTATTTCGTCGCCTACAAGGTGATGTCGCGGGTTCGCGGTGGCTGCATGGTGGCGACGATGCGAAAGTGGCCACACGAGTCAGATTGTCCGAGAGGCGAGGCCGCTGTGCTGCAGATGCGTGACGTCCAGTTTTGAGGTCGTGCTTGGTTTTGATGTTCAAATCCATCGGTGCGACGACCGTCCATGCGGCAGTGCTCGGCTTCGAAGGTCAGATCTGCTGTTATGCTCGGCTTCGAAGGTCAGATCTGCTGTGGTGCTCGCCTTCTACGGTCAGAATTGTAGGCACGACGACCAAATCTGTGGCGGTGCTCGGCTTTTATGGTCAGATCCTTAGTCGCGACGGTGAGATCTGGGTTGCTGGGCTTCGAGGATGGTTGATCTGGCTCAAATCTGGTGGCGCATGGGTTAGATCTTGGTCAGATCTGAAGGCGCGTGGGACGGATCCGGTGCAGGGGCGAACGACTGTAGGAAGCTGGTATGGGGTGGTGGCGCCGGCGGGGTCAGATCTGATGCTACCTTTTTTGGGACAGGTGTTGTGGCCGCTGGGTTCCGTAACGGGATCCGGCTACTTTTTTTTAATATTTTCGATTACGTTTTGCGACGGATATTCCGTCGCAAAACCGTCGCAAAATGCGGTTAGCGATTGATCTCCGTCACTGAACTGGACATTTATTGTATATTGATACCACAAACATCTTCATATTGGTACTGCAAATATATGTATATGCACTACAAGTTAGGGTACGAGTTTCGATAGTTAAACACATGGTGCGGGAAGATACTACAAACAACCTAATTATGGTACTGCAACTGCCCACATAGAGATACTGCAAATATCTTTATATTGGTACCACAAATTAGAATCGGCGTATTTCGAAGCCGCTAGCACGGTGCGTAAATACAAACAACCCAGTTATGGTACTGCAAAAGCATACAGTAGCGTATTGCAACTGTCCACACTAGGTACTACAAATGTCTTTATATTGGTACCACAAATTAGAGTCGGTGTATTTCGAAGCCGCTCTCTTGGTACTAAAAGGTACTATAAACAATCCAATTATGGTACTACAAAAGCATATAACATGGCACTGCAACTGTCCACATGTAGGTACTGCAGACGCCTTTATATTGGTACCACAAATTAGAGTCGGCGTATTTCGACGTCGTTCGGGTTATTTTTTGGTCCATGAGTGCACTTTGATAGTTAACATACTAAGTTGATCATTTGGTATCAAAAAATGCAGATTAACATTTAGAATCAAGGATTGTTGCATTGAAATGCCAACTTTCCTTCTACTTAAATGATGCTAGTGCCAATATCTTACCAAATAGTCAAGATTTTATGCTGCCATATATTTAATTTTTGTTATTTGTGGCATTATGTAAGCTCTAAAGCCTTAATGCTCAAGAATCTACGTGTTTTCGACAGTCAAACGAAGGGTACGACAAATGTACTACACAACCCAATTATAGTACTTAAGAAACATATAATATGGTACCGCAACTGCCCACGTAGAGGTACCGCCAATATCTTTATATTGGTACCACAAACTAGAGTCGGCGTATTTCGAATCCACTAGCACGGTACGTAAAAGATACTACAAACAACCCAACGTTGGTTTTACAAAAGAATGTAGTTTGGTACTGCAACATATAGGCACTACAAACGTCTTTATATTGGTAACAGAAAGTAGAGTCGGCGTATTTCGAAGCCACTAGCACGGTACGTAAAAGATACTACAAACAACCCATCTACCCAACTATGGTACTACAAAAGCATGTAGTTAGGTACTGCAACTATCCCACATATAGGTATTACAAACGTCTTTATATGGGTACCACAAATAAGAGTCGGCATATTTCGAAGCCGCTAGCACGGTACGTAAAAGATACTACAAACAACCTAATTATGGTACTACAAAAGCATATAATATGGTACTGCACCTGTCCACATGTAGGTACTACAAACGTCTTTATATTGGTACCAAGCATTAGAGTCGACGTATTTCCAAGCCGCTCGCACGGTACGTAAAAGGTAGTACAAACAACCTAATTGTGGTACTATAGAAACATATAACATGGTACTGCAACTGTCCACATGTAAGTACTACAAATCTCTATATATTGGTACCACAAATTAGATATGGCGTATTTCGACGTCGTTCGGGTTATTTTTTGGTCTATGAGTGCGTTATGATAGTTAAACATACTAAGTTGATCATTTGGTATCAAAAAATGCGGGTTAACATTTAGAATCAAGGATTGTTGCATTGAAATGCCAACTTTCTTTCTACTTAAATGGTGCTAGTGCCAATATCTTACGACACAATCAAGATTTTACGCTGCCATATATTTAATTTTTGTTATTTGCGGCATTATGTAAGCTCTAAAGCCTTAATGCTCAAGAATCTACGTGTTTTCGACAGTCAAACGAAGGGTACAATGAAGGTACTACAAACAACCCAATTATGGTCTTTAAGAAGCATATAATATGTTACCGCAATTGCCCACGTAGAGGTACCTCAAATATCTTTATATTGGTACCACAAACTAGAGTCGACGTATTTCGAAGCCACTAGCACGGTACGTAAAAGATACTACAAACAACACAACGATGGTTTTACAAAAGACGTAGTTTGGTACTGCAAGTATCAACATATAGGCACTACATACGTCTTTATATTGGTAGCACAAATTAGAGTCGACGTATTTCGAAGCCGCTAGCACGGCACGTAGAAGATACTACAAACAACCCAATTATGGTACTACAAAAGAATAATATGGTACTGCACCTGTCCACATGTATGTACTACAAACATCGTTATACCATACATTAGAGTCGATGTATTTCCAAGCCACTTGCATGGTACGTAAAAGGTACTACAAACAACCTAATTATGGTACTACAGAAACATATAACATGGTACTGCCACATGTAAGTACTACAAATGTATATATATTGGTAACACAATTAGAATCGGCGTATTTCGACGTCATTCGGGTTATTTTTTGGTCCGTGAGTGCGTTACGATAGTTGTTGATCATTTGGTATCAAAAAATGCGGGTTAACATTTAGAATAAGGATTATTGCATTGAAATGCCAACTTCCTTTCTACTTAAATGATGCTAGTACCAATATCTTACCACACAGTCAAGATTTTACGTTGCCAAATATTTAATTTTTGTTGTTTGCAGCATTATGTAAACTCTAAACCTTAATGTTCAAGAATCTATGTGTAGTACAAACAACCCAATTATGGTACTTAAGAAGCATATAATATGGTATCGCAACTGCCTACGTAGAGGTACCGCAAATATCTTTATATTGGTAAAACAAATTAGAGTTGGCTTAATTCGAAGCCACAACACGGTACGTAAAAGATACTACAAACAACCCAACCATGGTACTACAAAAGCATGTAGTTTGGCACTGTAACTATCCAAATATAGGCACTACAAACGTCTTTATATTGATACCACTAATTAGAGTCGGCGTATTTCGAAGCCGCTAGCACGGTACGTAAAAGACACTACAAACAACCCAATTATGGTACTACACAAGCATATAATATGGTACTGCACCTGTCCACATGTAGGTACTACAAACGTCTTTATATTGGTACCACACATTAGAGTCTGCGTATTTCAAGCCGCTCGCACAATACGTAAAAGGTATTATAAACAACCTAATTATGGTACTACAGAAACATATAACATGGTACTACAATTGTCCACCGTTATATTGGTACCACAAATTTGAATCGGCGTATTTTGCTCTGTGCACACAATACGTAAAAGATACTACAAATAACCTTATTATGGTATTACAAAGCATATAATATTGTCCACATGTAGGTACTGCAAAGTCTTTATATTGGTACCACAACTTAGAGACGGCGTATTTCGAAGCCGCTCGCATGGTACGTAAAAAATACACAAATGACCTATGTATGATACTATAGTAAAGAATCCATTGGTACTGCAAGCTATATTGGTACTACATATCCGTTTGTTCAGGTACTACAAAATACCTGGAACAAAAACATAAAGAAGTCAAAACTATGAGAATCAGCAGCATATCAGTCTCCAAACATAGATAAATATCACTCAAACAAGTGGAGCAACTAAGATCGTCCGTAAGTATCGTGGCAGCCATGAAGCCACGATACAATTTGACGTCAACTTCGTCAAGATACCTCCCACGATACACCGGTCTAACGATGCCATGGACAATGCAGTATGTACGCCGCAATCCATGCCATCTGGACTCTGCTCCCTCGTGGACTCAGATTCTGGTTGATTGACTTGGGCTTATAGTCCACCTCCAAGTCCAATAGGACTCAGCCTGCAATATAATAAGTTAAGAACATGATAAAGCGTTTAATTTAATAAAATTCAAACTTACAAATGATCTTGTCGCCCATTTCATGTGATTGTGCTTCATCGAATCTCGTAGGTAAAATCGTCTTTACGGTACCAATTAACTATGTAAACGTTACCAAAAAAACATATACAAGCACCAATTCAATTATCGTACCCAAAAACAACCAAGACTCGTACCAAGACAGTAAAAAATGCAATACATTTACATCGAGCAGGGAATTAGAAGCTAACAAACCCTAATTTGAATGATACCAAGTTCCCAATTCGAAAAATGAAATTAAACCCTAATTTTGGCATAAACCCCAAATTCGAGCCGTAATCACAAAATTAAACATAGCCCGGCATGAAATCCTTCAAGAAATGCAACTATGAAAGCCTTAATCTTTACATTAACCTAAAATGCCACAAAAAGCGAAAAATTAAAGTCGAAAAATTAAGATGTCAAGCGGACGTTCTTAAAGTATACCATGGAGATGATGCCAAGTCGAATAAAGGTGTGAAATCATAATCTCTCGTTCGCTGCTCGTTGTGGAGGGGAAGCTGAGAATCGGCCGACTTCTCTGTACTCGTTTTTGTTCTTCTGCTTTTTGTTCGTCGTCGTTCTCTCTGTAATGAATTCACTAGGTTATTTTGGAATATTTATGTTTTACAGGGGTATATTTTTCCATTAGGTAGCTATGTGATATAAGAGTTTAAAGGGGGCTTTGGTGATAAATGAGTTCGAAGGGGGAGTAAGTTGGTGTATAGTTTGGGATATGGGGATTTTTGTGTAGATTGCTCTTTAATAAAAGAGTGTGAAAGAATTTTTCCCTTTAAAATGATTCACGAAAATAGTAAAATCGATATTCCATTTTCAAAAATATACACAGACCATAGCCTTGTGCAGGTGGATTTTATATACTCGAAATCCTCTTGAAATCCTTGTTATTGTGTCAGCCAAGATCTTTGCATGTCTCCCCTTTTATTAAACTCTTAAATCATTACTACAAAACATAAAACATCTTCCCCTAGAAAAATAAAGTTGATTTCAACTTCAGACGCAACACAACATATATGTAGAAATGGAGCGTGAAGCAGGCGGCGCGTGTGGAGACGTGAGGCGGAGGAAGACGGCGGGCGGGAAACAGCCTTACCACGGAATAAGGATGCGCAAGTGGGGAAGTGGGTGGCAGGGATAAGAGAGCCCAACAAGAGGTCGAGGATATGGCTCGGCTCCTACGCCACCCCCTGGCGGCGGCGTACCACCTCCGCGGCCCCGCCGCGAAGCTTAACTTTCCAGGCGAGGTGGCGGCGATTGTTAGGGCGGGCAGACTCTCGGCGGCGGCCATAAGAAGATGGGGAGGTCGAAGCGAGGGTCGACGTGCTGCTACAGACAGAGTCACCTGCGACGGACACGGCTGGTCATGAGTCGCGGTGGTTCGGGGCCTGATGATTCCGCCGTTGAGTCGAAGTTATAATAACTTAAATTATTACAAGCTTTTTTTCTCTCTTTTCATCCACCTTTCGTTTGATTGTTTACTGTGCTATGTTTACCACTTTGGATTTCGGATTCCAATAAATTAGAAAATTTGTAGATAACTTGGATACTTTTACTCCTTTTTAACTATTGTTATTATGATTAAATTAGTTAGGGGTGAAAAATGAGTCGAGCCGGCTCGACAAAAGCTCGGGTCAAGCTCATTATGTCGAGCTCGAAAGCTCGCAAACACACTCACGAGCTTTTTTGTTATTTTTTTTAAGGTAATTTTTTTTATTAAAAAGCTCGGGCTCAGAACTGAAAAGCTCAATGACCGCGAGCTCGACTGTACGGGCATATGGGCGCAGGCTCGATAAGGCCCAATAACAAAATTTCACCACCGTAGTATGTATTTTTGCAATTTTACTATTATTGTGTATGTGATTGTTTTGATCATAAGCCCTTATTGTCCCTGGTTTTTCTTTGAAAATAGACTCAAATAATTTCCGCATATAAATTGTCAAGTTCGGCGTGCATGTTGTATGAAAATATAAAAACAAATATAAGTGGCCAACAAACAAGTGGAGAAAAATATAAGTGCATTATAATTTTAAGACTTTTTGTTTCTCTTTCCATCTATTCTAGTTTATTTTTTATAGTATTTTAGGTAAATTATGCTATACGCCCATGTGGTTATACTAGAACGCAAGATACTACCCTATACTTTTTATCACGCAAAAAACACAATTGTGTTTCGTTGAACTCGTACTTGCTGTGTCGTCTAAAACCCAGCATTATACTGTCGTATTATAGGGGATATAAATGACGTGGATCACGTAATTAAATAAATCCGAGAGCTTTTTTTTGCAATTTTCAAATCATAGGGATTTTAGTGCATTTTTGTCATAACAACAAGGAATATTTTATTATGAAATATTGTATGTAGATGTATATTTTATAGAGTGGTTGATAAGATAAGGAGGCATAAATACCATATGTGTGGTGGTTAAGGATATATAAGATGAGAATAGAAATTAGATGTGATTATTTTATAAGAATGTAATATTTTATTTTATGGTTGTAATGTGAGAAATTTGCCTATAAATATGCACCATGAGTTGTATTGGAAAACACAGCAAAGCATTGAAATTGATTCATACTTCCTCTCTCTAAATATTTCTCTCGATAATTATATTATCATGATAAGCATAATAATTATTAATCACAATAATATTTTTATAACATATTTATATTTTTAGGCTTTGTTTTCTTTCAATGGGAATTGGATTGTGGAATGTTACCTAGGCTCTTGGTATTTTGCCTCCCTTATTTTCATAATTTGAACCTCTCTTTGAGAATACATAACATGGGCCAACACATATTATGAAAAAAGACCATTACACTTCAAATAAGAATTAAATTCACTACTCATATTTTCGTTCAAGAAAATTATGTTGGTCCGTAAATGTATTTATTTATATTTGGCAAATGGTAACTCTATATACATCGTACATTTTATATACAAAGTACGTGTCCATCTATCTACAAATTAAATTCCCCATAACGTTCACCTAACGACGACCCAGCCCTCGCCGGAAACCCACCAATCACAACAGTCAACCATTCCGTCAAAGTCAACGAGCGCTGTCAGTCTCCCTTCCGCCGCCGCCGGTGCCAACTCCGACAAGGGCAAATTCGTAATTTCACAGTCCACTGACGATGATGCCACGTCATCATCACCTTCAGGAAAATCGAACACATATCTGGGAGAATTCGTCGAAGCACAATTCGCTTCTTCCTCACCATAATCGCCTCCGACGCAAACGAAGGGATGACTCAGAAGCATCTCAGCCGTCCACCTGTCACTCGGATCTCTAACCAAGCACTTGCCGACGAAATCCCTTGCCACGTCGGACGTTACAAGCCGCCGCGCCGTTGACCAATCGCAGCCTCCAATTTTGACCGCCAATTCGGCCAGACTCGAGCATCCACCCCAAATCGGAGCTCCGGCGAGCATCTCCGCCACGCAGCAACCCAAAGCCCAGACGTCCGACGCCGGACTAGTTCTCCCCCGGCTAATACCTCCGGCGACATGTACAGAGGGGTTCCGCCCGTCGAACCGCCAACGGAAGACACCACTTTCCTCGCCAGGCCGAAGTCGGTGATCTTTAATCCGCCGCCGGGAAATAAAAGAACGTTCTGAAGCTTCAAGTCGCAGTGGGCGTAGCCCGAATCGTGTATCCGCCGCAGCCCTCTGAGAAGAGCTCCGGCGTGACGCGCCGCCTCGTTTTCCGGCATCCTCCGTCCGGCGGAGGAGTTGAGCTTTTCGTGCAACGTCCCCGCTGGCGCGAACTCTAAGAGGAGGTTGTACAGCCTTTCGTTGTTCTCTTGCGTGTAGCAATCGCCGTAGCAGTTGATTATCTCAGGGCAGTCTTTCAGTTCGTCGAGGATGGACTTCTCCTTTGCCAGCGCGGCGGAGGTCGACGCGCCGCAAGTCTTGACGGCCATCAGCGGCGGCGCGTCGCCGTTTCTGGCCACTGCTAAGCTCACGGTGGCGAAGCTTCCATGGCCAAGCTTTCTTACACGAACCCACTTCATAGTTTGGCCAACGGTAATAATCTTCGAAAAAAGTACTTCCTTGATTGATTTGTTGTTGGAGCTTTTGGTTAATTTATTGTTTTTTTCTTTCTGCCTCGTACTTGCTTCAGTAGGAGATATGGGAAGATAGAAGGTAGAGATGGATGTACACGAAAGAATGTGAGAATCGGTGGCTATTATATATATGGTGATTGTTTAAATTGAAAAAAGAATTGATTTTTTTGATGTGGAAACGCATGAACCAACGTGCTGAAATTGTGGTTTGCTAATTGCTACATAGAAAAGCACGTGGTGGTCTTAAGGATATTTCGTGGGAAGCAGAAAAAATATATATTAATGAAAAAAAAACGTGAATTTTACTACCTTGGAATTTAATAATGGTCGATGATTGGCGGACATGAGAGAGTTCTTGGTGACATGCTAATTTAAAATATAAAAGCAAAGGACTATTACTTTCTAGCTTTATGAAGGAATAGACAGCGAGGCATGAAATATTTATTCTTACACGAGTCGTTATTGCAAGAGATATAAGGTAATGATGAAACTTTTAAGTCAACTGTGGAATACTAAGTTAGATACTTGGTTGACCATAGACTTGGGCTTTGGAAATATCGTAAATCGTTAGATAAGAGAATTGATTTTTGCTTAGAGAGTAAGAAGAAGAAGTTATTACGACTGTTCGAAAAGATCTACTTCGGAGTTGCTTAGTTGTTGACTTTGGTTTTCTTGTGGAATTGGCACTAAGTATATGGTAGAGATGAAGAAAGAAACTATGAATAGTTGATGCATGACATGATGCCCACCAAACCGTAACAACCAATTATATGGTGGCATTGACAATTTGGCGATTTGTAAAAGGAAATAAGTCATATGTATCATTGGTATCAAACTCAATTTTTCATATCGATTAAATAAAAAGTGTATGATCTCGATATAAAGTTGTTACTCATCTAGTGTCTGTTGATTTATATTAATCTTTATGCTTGTCTATGGCAGTCCTGGGTAGGGGTGGCAAAATTCCCACGGTGAACCATCCCCGTCAGGACCCGAGGCTATTGGGACGGGGAATCTCCGGTCAAAATGGGGATGAGGAGTTGACGGTGATTTCCCGTCGGTGAAAGAGTGGGGATGGGACGGGATGGTAATCATGTTTCCCACCCATCCCGTCCCCGAACCCGGCCCCGTTTGAGTCAAATGGTGATTCACCATTCCCGAATAGATTTATTAATAAATAATATGAAAAGTAATTTGAATCAAGAATTTTCATAGATCATGCTTTTATATTCAAGATCGTAAGAATAAAAAAAATCAACTCTCAATAGTTCTTCACAATACACGCATATTTCAATCCCATATTTATATCAATTCTTAATACTCCAATATCATATTTTACATATTTACTTTGTTTATATTACTTATTTTATTTTTTGTTGCAATGAGTTACATGAATATGGGGAACCCAAATCTCCCACGGGAAACCCGATCCCCGAACGGTGATTACCCATCCCGAACCAATTCATTCTAAACGGTGAATTAGCGGGGATGGTATTAAGAACGGGAATTTGGTACGGGGACGTTATGTCCATTACCAGCCCCGAACCCGCCCATTGCCACCCCTAGTCCTGGGCATGAATAAATGGGATTTTATTTTTCGATATTTTGCGTTGAATTCCTAGGATATGTTGTCTGTGTGAACTTAGGACGGCGAAATATTATTGGAAAGGATTTGCGCGGCCGACCGAGGTCGATCCATAGCTGAAGGTTCGGATTTGATTCGATAAGAACATATTGAATTGGAGTATAACGAGTAGTGTATATTGTTTTAAATTATTAGTCTAAAATATAAATTTAAAGATTTTAACAAGGAAAAATTCATATGTTGTCAGTTGGGTTTACTTGCTATTTATTTAGTCCATTTGCAGTGGGTTGAGGTTAGGCATGTGTCACCAAAAGAAGCACTATGAAATAATAATATCCTTTTCGAAAGAAAAAGAAAAAAAAAAGAAACATTGGATATGACTTCTACTAGGGAGGGTCGAACCTGGACAAAGATTGGAATTGGAACAAATACCTCAAATAAGGTATATATAATATCAAATTTCAATAGTTTTAAGGGGAATTTATAGCAAACTACACAATTATATAAAATGTGCAAGTCGGAACCATGTCAATGTTTTTTTTATACGTAGGTACCTATTAGAATAAATTTTGCATTGGTATCCGTCCCGCCGCAAGATACGTCATATAACACAGTGAGAAATGATACATCATGTAACACATTAAAGTAGCATATAGAAACGATATAGATACCATATAAACGCGTGACGTGGTACGTAATACACATATAAAAAGGTACGTCAAGATTAAATGGTATACACAGTCAAACGAGAATTTATATAAAAGAATTTCTGACATGGTACTGACTTACAAATTTATATATATATATATATATATATATATATATGGGGATTTAACAGAAAAATACCCATTTATATAAAAAATTTGCAAGTCAGACCCGTGTCAGGTTTTTTTATATGCAGGTACCTGTCAGAATAAAATTTTTGCAGATTGGTACCCGTTTCGCCGCAAGTACGTCATAGAACACATTTGGGTACCATATGGAAACAATTGTGGTACGCAATACAGTGAGAAAATGTTACATCATACAACACACATTAAGGTACCATATAGACCGTATATAGGTACCATATGTGGGTACCATATATACACGTGACATGGTACTTAATACATATACAGAAAGGTACGTCAAGACTAGAAAAATGGTACGCAAAATCGAACGGGTACTTATATGAAAATTTTTCTGACAGGGGGTCTGAGTTGCAAATTTTTTATATAAATGGGAATTTTTCTGTAGATTGCCGTTCGAGTTCGGGTTTTCGGGTTTTACCCGAACCCGAACCCGAACTATATATATATATATATATATATATATATATGGGTGGGCGTTCGAGTTCGGGTTTTCGGGTTTTACCCGAACCCGAACCCGAACCCGATCGCGTTCGGGTAGTTCGGGTCGGGTAGTTCGGGTTATTTTTCGGGTATCGGGTAACCCGATACCCGATAGTTGTTAATCGGGTCGGGTATTGGGTAGTAATTTACTACCCGATCGGGTTATTCGGGTACCCGATATATTTTTTTAAAAAAATTATTAGTTTTGTACATACATTAAAAACATATATATACATATATCAATATATAACTTGAGTGATGTTAAAGTTTTAAATAATATTTCGACTAGTTTCTTATTTTAAGTGTATAATTAACAACTGATAATTTATATCAATGCATAGATCATCATATTTAAAATATATTCTCAAAATTTTTATTAATGTATAATTAACAACTGATAATTTATATCAATGTATATACTTCCTCCGTCCCAGCTAAATCTTCCCAAAGATTAGCGGGCACGGAGATTAAGAAATCACATTATTTTAATATTATAGTACACCTTTTGAGGTATGGAGAGAGAAAAGTTATTAGTAGACATGCAAATCAAGAAGACTTTTTTTTAATATTAATGGTGTAATTAGTTCAATTAGTGGGATAATTTTTACCAAAAATGGAAATGGGAAGAATTATGTGGGACGCCCGAAATAGAAAGATGAGAAGAAATAAGTGGGACTGAGGTAGTATTATATTTATTGAAAACAAAATATCCAAATATTGTAAGTGATATTAATATATAACATGAATATTTTAATATTATTGAATTATAATATTTTAGTCATATTCTAATTAAAAATCGGGTACCCGACTACCCGACGTCGGGTACCCGAACCCGATATATACCCGACAAGCGGGTACCCGCCGTAAATCGGATCGGGTTCGGGTAGAAAATCTTAACCCGAACCCGAACTACCCGATACCCGATCCGATTTCCACCCCTATGATATATATGAGTACGCAGCTTCACCTAGTTTTAATATGAGATTTAGTTTCTAGGTTTTTATTGAGGCTATTAAATTCTCAAAAAAAATGTAGGAGCAAATCGAGGATTGTGGGCCCAACTAAGATCATAAGAAAAACGTTACACACGCCCAGTGGGACTCGAACCCACAATCGCTTGATTAGAAGTCAAGCGCCTTATCCATTAGGCCATGGGCGCAATTGAAATTTTCATGATATTTTATATCTAATAAAATAGCTCGAAGTTTGATTTTATCCCTACATTTTTCTATTGTTTTCATTTTTATGGGGTGTTTGTTTTGAGGTGATCCTCCAAAACATCACCGTGATCTTCACATCACCTCCTCATCATTGTGTTTGTTTTTCGTAGGTGATGAGTCATCACCGTAATGAAGGATCACCTAGGTGATCAAAGTGGGATGATATTCCAACTTTTCGATCACCCCAAAAAAGCTAGGTGATCCCACATTACGGTGATGAGGTGATATTTGAAATTTTTATTTGGACAATATTACCCATGATATTTTTAACATTTGTTCCTTATATACCCTTCATATTTTAAATTATACGACTAACTATTTTAAATCTTAAAAACATATTTATATTAAAGATATAAATGATATTGATAGTTATATAATAGACTTATAATTAATGCTTAAAAAAATTTAATCTCGATACTAAAACTTGATCATTGTTACGTAAAATACCATCTCTAACATAAACATATTAATTCACAGTACCTATATCATAGGCTTAAATATGTATTTATGCAATATCACCTCACACATCACCGTGATTAATCCAACATAATACTCCAATATCACCTTGATATGCGAAATGAAATATACCCCAAAATAAACACAGTGATGATATATATATCACCTTGATCCACATCATACTCCCATTAAGGTAATGCGAGTATCACCGTGATGCTGGATCACCAGAAACAAACACCCCCTTACTGTATACCTACACAACGTGTCGTCCCCGACTTTGAATAAGTTCCGTCTGATACTAATCCGAGTCTTACTGTCAGCTATTAAACGATTACGAGTTTCAGCGGAACTAATCCTTTACGGATTTTAACGTAGAAAAGAAAAGGAAAAGTGGAATGGTACAACACGTGAAGCGTAACGTACAATGATTCAATGAGTATGACCACACTTTTGTTTTCTTTTCCACATCGAATTCCGCGGACCAAACGCACCCTTAGTGTTTGACTCATTTACGCCTTTAACAATACGTATTAATATAAGTTTCTTTTATCAATTCTTCTAAAGAGAGGGCCGTGAATGATTGCAAGGAAAAATTTTATAACAACACCTACCTCTAACTAACTAGTAACTACCTACCTAGGAAAAAATATTGTCTACCAAGTGGACTTCTATTCTATTCTATTCTACTACAACAATCCCAAGCACGTCCCTCCCCTCTCTTCTCTTTGATCACATCGATAAAATCTCTAAGAAATTCATGTATATATATTCATATTGTTGGGAGTAGCGAATCGGAAACTCGCCGGAGCAGCCGGGAGCCGCTGGAGAAGGAGCTAGGTCGAGCTGGAATCGAACTGAGCTGAAGAATGATGATTTCTGCTGAAGAAGAGCTGCGAGCTATAGTAGCCGTCGGATGGTTGCTGCGCGATCTGATGGATCAGATTTGAAGTTCTGAGATTGAATGGCTATCGTAGGATAGGGCGCGCAGCTGATCAATGGCCCAGATTAAAAGAAGCAAGATGGTGCGGATGGAGAATCTCGGCCATTGGATCAGAAATCGGACGGCTCTGAACAAAGGTGCTAAATCACTTATAGAATCGCATGAGCTTCTTGCAACTTCACGTGGAAATGCAAGGCCACGTGGCGAAGCCTGGGACGCGGATCAGATCTAGCGGACGGCTGATATATATATATATATATATATATATATATATCAGGTTTTTCAAGTTCGACCTCACCACTTTGAGAGCTCATATCTTTCTTTAGGGTTGGAATTAGAGAAACGTGTAAACATGAAAGTTGTAAATCTGGTGTAGGGCTGTAACTTTTGTGTTGGGTGTAAATGAAAAGGAGCTCTCGTTTGGTCCGTGGACGTAGGCCAATTCTCGGCCGAACCACGTTAAATCTGTGTTCGTGTGTGTGTGCGTTTTCACTGTTTTTCGGTCCGATTCAGCTCGAAGTCGATCGAATCAATACACGAGTGATACACACACTGAAAGCACGTCCAAATACGAGTCTAACGGCGGTCCTCGATCAACACATATTAAAGGCGATTTGTTAACGAATGGATGTTCTAGCAACTCCGTTGCCGTCGGCCTTTGCGCGGGATTTCTAACAGCGCTGCAAGAAATCTTTGCCATCTTTGGACAATGTCGCGGGTATCGGCAGATTCTCCTTCAACACCTTGAACATCACCGCGGCCTATTAACGCAGACAACGTTAGTTTTCATTGATTATGTTTCAAGGGTTTTGTAAGAAAGAACGAGGGTTCACTTAATTTAGTTCTATAATTTCGCGAAGTTTCGTTTTTTGTCTTCTAACTTGTTTATGTCCAGAACTAGTCCAGAATGTTTAAAAGCAACTAAACTTTTAGGAACTTTGCTTTTCGTTCTCTAACTAGTCCATCATAAATATGGTCTTATTTGTAATTTTCCAGCCATTTATCATAAATAGTCATTTCACGCTAGTACAAAATTAACTATCATATACTCATGTCGGAAGAAATTGGAAAATGGCCAAAAAAATTACAAAAGAAAATTTCTATTTATATTACATGCATTGTAGTATTTTTTTGAGGACGCAGAACGAATTCCTTGAACGTTATAGTTTTTTTAGGACAGAGACACGTTAAAGTACGAAAAATGAATTTCAAAGTTTTCACGGCTAAAATTAAATTATGCTGAAATAAACATGAAAAAAGCTTATTGCTTTTCACGTGAGTACACATACCCCTTCGTATTCGCTCCACGGAGGCTTTCCGTCCATCATCTCAATTATCGTAGAACCCAAACTCCATATATCCACCGCCAGGCCAACATCGGGTCTGACATCTTTCTCGGTCGTTCCAGGTTGCAATATCTTGAAAAAAAGAAAACAAACGAAAAAAAACATCATACACTGTTAATAAGTAATCGATCGATCAATTCACATGAGCCGTGTCTTGATCGATACTGTCTAGGAAATGTCGTACGTTACCTCCGGCGCAAGCCAATACGGGCTTCCCTTCAACGAAAGATGAGCCGCTTGGCCGTTTAGCTGCAAGTGATTATTTAGATGGTGAATATTAATTCGTAGATTCCGTACAAGATTTTAGTCGTACAACTTTCACGAAACTCCAAACTGGTTCAGTATATTCGCAGCATTCATCATAAATAATCCCTTCTCTATAATCTTGTCGCCCTTTTTTCATTGATATCCTTTTCCCAACATGCGAATTTGATTTACGTTCTTGTTGAAGAAATAATATTTGCTCGTCGAAAGGAATCAAAAGAGAATGCCAGGAAAATTACAAAGAGGACTATTTATGACAATAAACGCGTAGACACACGGACTAGTTTTGGAGTTAGAGGACGAAAAAACGAATTCCCTGAAAAGTTATGAGGATAATTTATTTTTCGATATGGACGAGTTGTAGGACGTAATGAATTTCGTGAAAGTTACAGGACTAAAGTCAAATTTCGTGAAAGTTACTGGGAAACTCACATGTTTAGCCATTCCAAAGTCTGCTAGCTTAACGACTCCATATGCATCTCCTAGCAAGTTAGCACCTTTGATGTCCCTATATACATAAAATATATAGATCGATTGACGCCGTACCGAAATTCCGCCCAAGATCCGTCGCGGAAATATAAACAGGAGAAAATAACAACACAAAGATTTAACGTGGAAACCCTCTGTTAACGAAGAGGGAAAAACCACCCGGGCAACAAGGCCGCAGAAAATCCACTATGTCAATATTACAATCACACAATTCTTCTACGCTCGCCTACACCCAAAATCCGACAACAACAACCCCAAAATTATTTCACCCGCTAACCCAAACTCTCACACAAAGGGAATTTTCCTAGAGTTAATTGTTAGCACAAATAACTTTCTAATGTGTTGGTGTACCTATAATTCAGGGTATAGCCCTCCTTATATAGGAGAAGAAACCCCCATGCCTTATTATTCTATCCAGTGTGGGATAAATAACAAAGGCACAAACATGGGCCTAAGCCCAACAACCTCCACCTTGTGACTTTGTCTGTCTTGACACCTTCACGTAGCGAAGATCCGCATGGCTTCCGCCATCATGCTCCACCATAAAAGCATTTCCACTTGGAATCGCATCCAAGCATTTCTTCGGCCCATGTCGAAATAACCTTGCTGAAATCTATGGTGCAACTTCCACGCTTGGCTTGCCAGGAAGTTCATCAGCCCTCGACACGTAATTTCCACCACACACCTTGCATCAACGCCAAACCAATGCCCGTGTGTAAACTGTAGAGCCGCTAATAGTAACGCGCCCTCTCTCATGACACTTAGCGCATGCCATAAGGACGCCCTTGTCTCTCTCAGAAAAACTCATCCGTGGAGAGAGAGACAAAATTAGCATCTTTCTCGATATCTCCACTTACCGACTTGGAGCTGCTTGCCGAACCTGCTCCACCTTTCTGACAATTTCTTTTCAAGTGCCCAGATTGTCCACACGTCCAGCAAATATCAGCTTGTTTCCCCTTGCTCTTCTTTCCGCCACTGACGTACAAAGCTTGATCTTCCGGTGAATTGTTCCGTCCACCATCTAGCTTCTCTCCTCCGAAAGAAGTTTACCAGTGACTTCAGAAAATACAATCTTCTCCTTGTATGAATCAAGATCGGCTTCATGTGTTCATAAGATGGTGGAAGAGACCAGATGAGTCTCAACGCCTGATCCTCATCGTCAATCTTCACTCCAATGGATTCCAGCTCCGAGACGATTCCATTGAGAACGCTTAAGTGATCTGAAATACTTTGACCTTCAGACATCCGCAATGTATGAAATTGCTCCTTCAGATACACCCGATTCGAGACGCCTTTAGTCTGATACAACTCCTCAAGCTTCTCCCATAACGCTTTTGCCGCCGAAATTCCATGCACGTTTGCAAGAACATTTTTGGCCAGACACAGTCTTATCGCACTTGCCGCTCTCAAATCCAGTTCCTCCCAATCGTCGTCGCTCATTCTAGATTTGCTCGCACCAGCTGTTTCCTCAGTGCTGCTGGTAGCACCGCCTTTGGAACTTCCTTGCCCTTCAAAGCCTTGTGTAACCCCGACTGAATCAACACATCCTTGACTTGCACTTGCCACAAGCCAAAATTGATTCTTCCGTCAAACTTCTCCACTTCAAATCTCGCCAGATTTGAGAACCTACTTCTGGACATCCTTGTGGATTAGCGAACAAAAACTTCGCAGAAAACCGAAGAGCAACTCGTCTGTCGAAAACCCTTCTGCGCTCAAGCTCCACCTGTCGCTAGCTCCACCGCACGAACAAACTAGGTTTAACCTTGCTCTGATACCACTTCTTGGGAAATCCGGCCGTACCGAAATTTCGCCCAGGATCCGTCGCGGAAATATAAACAGGAGAAAATAACAACACAAAGATTTAACGTGGAAACCCTCTGTTAACGAAGAGGGAAAAACCACCCAGGCAACAAGGCCGCAGAAAATCCACTATGTGAATATTACAATCACACAATTCTTCTACGCTCGCCTACACCCAAAACCCGACAACAACAACCCAAAATTATTTCACCCGCTAACCCAAACTCTCACCCAAAGGGAATTTTCCTAGAGTTAATTGTTAGCACAATAACTTTCTAATGTGTTGGTGTACCTATAATTCAGGGTATAGCCCTCCTTATATAGGAGAAGAAACCCCATGCCTTATAATTCTATCCGGTGTGGGATAAATAACAAAGGCACAAACATGGGCCTGAGCCCAATAATTAGATGCCTAGATAAGGTTCTTTCAATTCATAGAAAGATATGTACATATGTATATATAGATTATTACCTGTGTATGGTTTTAGTACCATGAAGATAAGCCAATCCACATAGGATATGGCGCGTGAAATTTCGAACTATCGACTCCGTCATGGCGCCACAGTGGTCTCTGATGAACTTATTTATCGAGCCAGGATGAACGTACTCGAGATATATATGAAACTTGTCTCCACCCTTTTCATCGAAAAGTAATAATATTATTCGAAAATTTTTTGTTAGCTTCTGCTTAAACACCGAATTTGGTTATGTCAACTTACGATTTCGCTACCGTAATAGTGCACGATGTTCGGATGCTTCAAGTTGCTGAGGACTTCAATTTCCTTAAAGAGAAAAAAATATAACTCAATGAAACTAAAGTACATATATAGAAAGTTCCTAGACGGATAAATGCGGAATAATGCCATTTCGGTAGATGAGGCGAGCCGGCTCGTGAGCTCGACGAGCCGGCTCGACAGCTTATTTATGTCGAGCTCGAGCTTGAGCCCACACACAAGAGCTCGAAAGCTCGTCATGCTCCCGAGTTTTTTTATATTTTTCTAAATAAATATATGAATTTTTTATTATTTTTTTATTTTTTTAAAAAAGCTCGAGCTCGAGCTCGACGAGCTTCATGAGCTCGAGCTCGAGTTCGAGCTCATCAGAGTTCAAATGAGCTCGAGCTCGAGGCCAGAAAATGAGCCGAGCTCGTCTCATTTACAGCCCTAATTTCGGTGCTCGGATATGGTCCATGTTCTGAGATGCCTCTTTCGGTTCCTAATGTTATTGGATTTTCTGCTTGTTTTATTCCCTAGATTAATTAATAGTTAGTTTGGACGGAATTACGGTCGGTCCTGCTTGAATTATGGGTCAGGTCATAATTCCGTCAAAACCAACGATTAAATTAATCAAGAGACTAAAACAACACAAAATCTATAATACTTGGGACTAAAAATGACCGCTTTGACACATGAGACAAATAGCCAAAAGTTGGAGATTAAAAATGGCGTTCGCCCAATAAGTGAGAAGAAAAAAAACAAATTATAGCTTCAAACCTGTTCCAACTATCTCATGCTCTCCTCGGACTTGGAATCATCGGCCAAAATCTCCACCTCCTTCATTGCACACAAAGCTCCCGTCTCCCTGAAGAACAAAAAGAAAAGGTTATTTTTTTTTACATGGAAACCCTAGAAATACCTCTCATTACATTGTTTAAGAGCATTAATTCTTACCTATTAGAAGCGACATAAACACTTCCAAATGTACCCCTCCCATTTTGCCACTGAGAAGTAACAGGCAAAACTTGGGAAGGAATCAACGGCGGCGGTTGAGAAACAACATTTGCAATGGAACATTCGCATTTCGAAGGAGGCAAAGGCAAGGGATGAACAGTAGCAACATTGGCCTTAGAGTTATTGCGTTGAATTGTCGAAGGAGACGTCGGCCTATGTGGTGTAATTACGCGAGGGCTTATTGTTATGTTGGGGCTCTGCAGCGGAGAATAACAATAGTAGTCGTAATAATTGCAAGACGGCGTTCTCTCCTGGCGGTTTAGGGTTATCCCTACACTCCATTCGCCGCAATAAGGGATGTTTGGCTCGGACCATCTGTTGAATAGGTCGGGAATGTTAGGGGTTTCCCCGCTCGAGGGGCTAAACGAGAAGCAAACGTATGGGCCCGTGGGAGCGCTCGAAGAAGGGATTTTTATCTTGCAGCTCGAATCCAATCTCTGTTTGATCTTGCATGGAGATGATTTCTTGGATGATAGGGTTTTCTTCGACTGATCGGAGTTTGTTTGAGATTCTTCTTCTGATAATCTGCTGCCATAGATTACGAGAAAATGAATGTGTGGGTTAGCTAATCGAAAAAAGTATTACCGAGAACTTATGTTGTAAAATCGATTGACGTTATTCAGGCGTCCAGGGAGGGCCTAGTGCTTGTACGGCCAGGCAGAATTTAGACAGTATACCTATTTTTAAATATGCTAACATTCGACCAAAGTTAAGGTGTATCGAATTTGTCGAAACGTTCCAAATACACATTATCGATCAACAATGCAAAATTCATACGAACATTCCTTTTTCATTTAAATTCTTTTTCCAACAAAAAAAGTTGATTAATCAAGTTAATCGCTGATTAATCGGTTGGCGGACCCCTAGGCTGAGTTTTACAACAATGCACAGAACCATGCATATTTCATACAGGAAATGAAACGCATAAAGAAAACACATAAATTAAACCCTAAAACCCAACAAAAAAGAATAGAATGTCCACTTCTTTTCCTATAATTATATAGATATGATTAAATAAAATTTTGCACCTTGTAAGACCGTTGAGGGCATCAATGGCATCATAATCCAAACCTCCATGAACAACGTTGGGAGATGGCAGTTGCATGTTGATAATATACGATCCATTATTGCACGACGAGGAATGAAGCTTGAGTTCGGGCTTAGGCAAAGGCTGAGGAGAAGACGATGTAGTCGTTGTGGAACAAATACTTCGCCAAGATTCAATGTCCTTTTCTGACACGTGCCTCAGTTTTCTCGCACGTGTTCGGCTAAGGGTTCGAGACGAGCCATGTTTTCTTGTCATGATGTTGTTTATTACGTTGTCTTCCACCACGTTTGGATTACTAGTATCTTGTGGTTTCGTCGAAGATGATGATGATCTGAAAGATGTTTGCCACCAATGCATGGCGATAACGGTGGAATTTTGATTTTGTGTTATTAGGGTTTTTAGATTTTGATTTTTTTTTGCATTGAGAGGTGGTTTAACATTTGAGATTTGAAGGGATTGATAATTATTAGTGTAACCCTAATTAGGGGTGGTGGTGGTCTCTTCTCGACGACGACAAGTAGGACATGTTTTTTTTTCTTTTCTAGGTGTTTAGGTGCGGATGCGATCATCTGTCCCAAACCCATGTCCCAATGTACCAAATCACAGGATGTTGACACTTGTCAAATCCTGTGGTTCAGAAATTGTTTTAGTTTTTTAAATTTTTTCATTACATAATCTATCAAGTTATAACATAATTCTTATTTCATGTCATTTATATGATAAAAAAAATAAACAACCCTAAATAATTCTTTGTTTCATTACGATCAAATTGATACCCATTATCTTATATTTTTCGATATCTATAAAAATTATTTTTTCATATATTCTACAATCTGGTAAACACATTGGGACAGGGTTTGGAACAGAGGATCCCATCCGGTTTAGGTGATATTGGATATTAGAAGGGCGAGATTTTTCATCTATATTTTATATATTTCCATGTGTGTCTATTATATCGTTTGAGATTTTTCAGTGGTTTAAAGTAATTAGTTTAAGACGGTCTTATAAATTAACTTATTTATAGTAATTTACATTAAAGGAAATTTCCACCAGTACCCTCGAGGTTTCGAGTTTTTCCGTTGGTACCCAAAGTTTTTTTTTGATTCCCTCTGATACCCTCGATGTTTCGACTTTTTCCCGTTGGACCCAAAACTAGGGGTGTTCAAATTAACCGAAAAACCGACCGAACCGTAAATAACCGAACCGAAAAGACCGGAACCGAAAAAAACCGAACCGAATTGTAAAAACCGAACCGAACCAAATTAAAATAGTTTGGATATCGGATTAGGCATACGTAAAACCAAAAAAACCGAAAAACCGAACTGAAATTATCATCTTACATTAAAAATAGAAAATATCAAAAATCATTTGTTTTTCTCGCATAACGTAAACAATACAGTAAATATAATTTCATTGGTATAATTTTTCCATTTGTGGGTAAATGTTTTCCTCACCAATCAAATACTATTTTCTCCCAAATAATTTCTTCAGATGAATGTTTTTATATTTTCGTTAGATTTTATTCCATTTTCATATTTTTTTTTCCGGCCTTTGAATTATTTTCCTACATCTCACGTTCCATAAATATTCTTCGTTTTTTAATAACTATAAATTGTTTTATGTATTTTCAGTTCATAATATTTTTTTGTTGATATTCAATTCCTAACCGAAAAATCGAACCGAAAAAACCGGAACCGAATTATAAAAAATCGAACCGAACCAAATTAAAACTGTTCGGATATAGGATTAAGCATACGTAAAACCGAAAACCGAAAACCGAAACCGAATTTGAAAAAACCGAACCGAACCGACCGATGAACACCACTATCCAAAACTGGATTTAAAATACTTAAAATAATCAGAAATTCAGAAATAAAATATTTTTTATTAAAAAATAATTTTAATATAAAAAATAGTTGTGAAAAACAGAAACACCAAAAAAAAAGGAGAAAAAAAAGACACCAAAAACTTATAAATAAATATGCGATGGTTCCTCCCCCATCCTCACCAAGTGGTGAAGAGGGATGGGGCAGATGAGCTTGTTAGTTGAATCTAGATCTCCGAGGTAAAGAAATTTCCGAAATGGCCGGTTGGTTTTTTTGGGAAGAGTGGCGGCGTCTGACTTGGCTCGTTAAAATTAAAATTCAACTATTTTTCGATTATATTTTTAGATTTTTTGCATATAGTGTTATTTTTTATAATTAAATTTTCGATTATTTGCATATTTAAGTTTTAGATTTTTCTCATATTAATTTTTAGTTTATATATATTAAAATTATTTTTTAATAAAAAATATTTTATTGAATTTATGATTATTTTAAATATTTCGGAAAATATTTTTATTTATAGAATTTTTCCCGACTATATACTATTTTTATAATGAAAATTATTTTTTTAATAAAAATATTTTATTTATGAATTTCTGATTATTTTAAATATTTTAAATTGGGTACCAACGTGAAAAAGTCGAAACCTCGAGGGTACCAGAGGGAATCGAAAAAACTTTGGGTACCAACGGGAAAACTCGAAACCTCGAGGGTACCAGTGGGGAATTCCCTTACATTACATTAATCATGCATAATGCATGTGAAAGAGACTACTGTCATAGATGTGTTGAGTCAACTGTCGAGAAAAGTTTTTATATTTTGTGGCAAAAAAAAACCATACAAATAAGAAGGTGACGCAATTCAATTGTCAACCTCTAGTTTAGTTTTTCGTATATCGATAGCACCTCATTATACATGCCAGAAAAAAGTCGTGCGCTTTAATGACAAGAGGAATGCCATGCTTACAGAACAACTTGCCTCAATTTTCAAGCAAGACGTACATGTTCAGGATCTCGAGCGTCGGGTTTCTAACCTCCTTCAACTTCAAAATCCAAGGCCACAAGATGAAGCTCGTCGAGAGCGAAGGGTCCCACGTCGTCCGAAGCTACTACGACTCTCTCGACGTGCATGTGGGCCAGTCTATGACCGTCCTCGTCACCTTAGATCAGTCTCCCAAAGATTATTACATAGTCGCCTCATCGAGGTTCACAAGGCACGTCCTAACCGCCACGTCAGTTCTTCACTACACAAATTCTCGCACCGGCGTTTCGGGCCCTATACCGAACGGCCCCCCGGGCGGAACCATTTGGTCCATCCAACATGCGAAATCTTTCAGGTACATCAAAAGACTAATCTTTGTGAACATTTTTTGAAAGTTTAACATTGTGTTTGGTTTGAAGAAAATAGTTGCGGAAAAGAAAACTGAAGAGAATGGTTCTAATAAATTTTTCTTCTCATTTCTTTTCCACATCTACTTTTCGATCAACAAAACATAAAAACTTGTTTTCCTTTTTTATTTCTTGTTGACTAATTTCCACAAACGAAGCACACCGTAACACCGTGTTTGGTTTGCGCAAAGTAGAGTGGAAGAAAAAGAAAATGATTTCCATAAGTTTTTCTGTCGTTTTCCTCGCCATTTGATGAGGAAATCAGTTTTCCTTAGTTTTAAGTCAACTAGATTTTCCTTTATTTTTTTATCGATTTCCCAGATCTCAACCAAACATGAAATCGTATGTTTCTTTTTCTTTTCATTTTCTTTTCCCTAATCCCTACTAATTTCCACAAACCAAACGCACCCTAAGAGTGCGTTTGGTATGCAGAATTCAGTTAGGAAAAAGAAAAAGAAAACGTGTGAATTGTCGAAGTGCAAAGATCACTTGTTCGACGCCCAAACATAATTTTCCGTCACGCTTTCCACACACAGAATTCCGCATACCAAACGCACCCTAACTTGCGATCTGATTATGTTACCAATGGATTAACAGATAACGCGGCGAGAACAAACCCTCAAGGCTCTTCGGGAAAGTCCCGATATCGAGGACCCTCACATTCGCCAACTCGGCGCCCGTAATAAGCGGCAAGCAACGCTTCGCCGTCAATGGAGTTTCCTACGTGGGCCCAAGCTCGCCGACTACTTCAACATCTCCGGCATTTTCAGCCTAAACTCAATACGCTCAGGACGTCTGTTTTAGACGCTTCACTGCACGAATTTCTCGAAATCGTTTTTCAAAACGACTAGAAATCGATTCTGTCGTGGCACCTCGACGGCTACAACTTTGGGTCGTGGGGTACGGATTTGTCTATTTTTTGCCCACCGGAAAGAAAAAAAAAAGACGACGGGTTTCTTGTTAAAATTATAATTTGGCTTTGTCCCACACCGAATAATTCAAGCTCTTCAAACCACTACATATATATATAATATAGGAATTTGTTAGGAATATTTTATAGTGTTCAATTTCAATGTGTTTATCTTAGTTGGTTTGTATTTAATTAACTTTGGGCTAGTTTGTAATAAACTAGTTCTTAGTTACTAGGGGTATAATATACCAACTAATGTGGTATATATACCCCCAAACCCTAATTCATTAGGGTGTGTGTTTTTGGTGTAGTATGTGTGAGTGCGTGTGTGTTAGTAAAACAAAGCATTTTCAAAGCACCCATCGTCTACACTAACTCACCCCACGTTCCATCTTTAAAACTTTCATTATTAGCGTGGTAAATCGTCCTAGGTCAGTGTTGTTGGATCAAATAGGGACCAACAAGTGGTATCAAAGCAAAACAAGTTCGGACAATTTTCGAAAATTTTGGGTATTTTTTTGGGTTCGAATTTCTGCCATTTCTTGAGTTTTGAGCTGATTTTACTGATTTTGGAAGCTCAAGAGGTAATTAGGTTGTTTTCGAGTGATTTGAAATGATTATCCAATTTTTTTTCAATTGATTTGGGTGAGTTTTGGGTAGAAATCGATCTGTTTTTCGTCAGTTTTTCAGTCCAGATTGCTACAGTAACTTATTCCGGGTGTTCTTATTGAGTTTCGAGCGTTTTTGTTCAGTTTCGGGTGTTTTTATTCAATTTCGGGCGAATTTTGACTGGTCAAACCCGAAACTGGACTGGTCAACTCGAAACTGGACTGGTCAACACCCGAAACTTGACTGGTTAATCGAATTTTGACTGGTCAAACCCGAAACTGGACTGATCAACTCGAAATTGGACTGGTCAACACCCGAAAGTCGACAATTCTATTAAAAAAAAAATTTCACTGTAGCAGTTTCGCGCAAATCACTGTAGCAAGATCACTGTAGCGAATGAGATTAAATCACTGTAGCAAAATCACTAGTTTCGGTCTAAACTAGTAATTTTACTGTAGCGCCCAAAACACTGTAGCACCCGAAACACTGTAGCACCCGAAACACTGTAGCATTGAATGCAAATGATTTACACAAATTAACTATAGCAATTTCGTCACACTCACTGTAGCAATTCGCCCGAAACGCTACAGTACCCGAAATGCTACAGTACCCGATTTTAAAAAAAAAAAATTCAAAGCTTTCTGAATTTTCTTTTCATTGGTAGAAACAAAAAAAAATATTATTAAAATTAATAATAAAAATATATTAATTTTTGAAGTTTATCTAAATAAATTTTTCGGGTCCAAAGTTTTCGGTGTAGACGACGTTTTCGTAAAATATTTTTAAAGCAAATCCAGAAAACGTGTCAACGATCATTTATATTCAACAATCAACTTAGGACATCTATAGGCATATTATAGAAAAAGTTTGGGTCATTTTCACGAAGTTTTCGAAATCATCACAAAATTTTTCGGTGCACGCCAAAAAATTTTCGACGCCGACTTTCTTCGATACTTCACGATATTTCTCGAGTAAACCAAACTTTTCGTCACTGAAATTTCAAAAGCCAATTTCAATTTTTTAATTAAATATAAAATCAAATTAAAATGGATGCTCAAGCTAGGAAGATTGAGGAATTAGAAGCACGTCTTGCTAATAATTACTCTGTGTTGCTTAAGCAACAAGAAAGCCTATCTTATGCTAATGAAGATTTGACAAACGCAAAGTCAAATATAATTAGCTTAGAAACTAAGTTAGAAGATAGTGAAAATAGGGTCTGCGAGATGACTAAAAATTTACGTTCTTGCGAAGCTGGGCGAAATGAAATCTCATCAAAATATGAGACCGTCTTAGAGGAGCAGCGTATGCTTTACTCTAAGATTAAACGATTAGAGAATGTTATTTCGAATATTGGTCCAGCAGGTCAAAAATCTCCTTCTAACTTAATTCCTAACGGGGAAAATATTTTATATGATAAAAAACCTACCCTATGTGATACTCCAGATACTCTTCGTAAATTGAAAGATTTACAAGATACTTTGTACTCTGAAAGGATAGGTTTTGGCGCTGAAAAGGAAAAGCTTTTAAAGGAGATTTTATATCTCAAAAATTCCCCGTCTTTATCGGTTTCCAATAATTTGTCAAGTAATACATATTCCTCGAAACAGGTAAATAAAACAAAAACTAAAAGAAGCATCCTTGTTCCTAAAACTGAAAAGGCTTTTACTAATCATTCTAAATCAATTTTGACTGAAGCTGAAACGTTAAGTAAAAGCAAATCGCTAAAAATAGCTAAGGAACAAATAAAGATTAGGAAGGAGAAAGGAAAATCAGTATTATCTTCCAAAATTAAAGCAGAGAATGTTCAAGGTTTTTCCTCTCTCATTCCTATCAAAAGGGAAGCGTGCAACGAAGAAGTTCCAAGCTTACGTAGACGAACTTCTCAAATCCCGCACGCTCATCATTATATAGTGAATGATGTGAACTCTCGTAGGCAATACTCATCATCCAATGACGCATATAGCGCCATAAGCTCATATTCCTACTTGAAATACCCAGTCCAAATTCGTTCCAGAAAGCATCTTATACGACTGGCTAGGGAGAAAATCTTTAGGTCTTCTAAACCTAGACATACATTCACCGGCGCTGAATTGTCATTTCCCTCTAAGGTTCACCAAACCTGGATTCCTAAATCACAAATCAAATTAATGGGACTTTAAAGGATGATTTAGGATCAATACATGAACCAAATGTGCGTAACTTGTTTTCTGCTAACAAGGGAGGACCCATCCAAAAATGGGTACCAAAGTCCGAATAAAGTTTTTGCAGATTCCCAGCATGGGTAGGTACTAAGAGAGCTGCTCCACACTCATGACTGGTATGCGAAGAGGGCAGCCAAACATCCCAGCGTGCATGGTATCTCGGGTTGCTCCACATCCACGGCTGGCTAGCGAGGCGAGCGACCACACGAGGGTACATTATATTTACACATGCTTCAAAAAGATATTAAATTCCAAATTTTTGCATGTAAACATGAGCTGAAATGCATAAATACCCTATTATAGGTATATTTCATTATGCATACAACTTATAGAATTTTCAAGCTTAACTTTTACGTATGCATATAAGCAGAATTGATAAATGCCTATGTCTTTAAATTGGTACATTTTAGCTATGCATATATCTTAAAGAACTTTGAGCTTAAACATTCACGTATGCATATGAGCTGAAATGTCAAAAATACCTACATATTGGGAGCGAGAAAAAGTGAAAAACGTACATTTTAATATGCAATTTTTAAAGAACAATAATTCTTTAGTTTGCATCTGATCTGAAAATAGATAAATACGTTCATTTTATTGGGAGAGAACTTATATGTTTTAACGTGCGTGCATTGAGGGGAAGTATCACTCCATATTTACGAGGGGAGAGTACATTTTTAGGGGGAGTATATCTTAGGTGCACGATTTGAGGGGGAGAAACTTCATTTAACCCATATACATATACGTATACATATACCTATATCTATTACTACTATGATACTACTTATCTACTACTATTACGATAATATATATATGTATACATATAAAAAAAACAAAAAAAAAGAAAAACAAAAAAAAAAGGAAAAGAAAAGCAAAAAAAGGGGAAAAGAAAGAAAAATCCTCTCAGACGCTTCCACCTCCCAAGACGGACTTCACTTGAAAACTCGACCCTCGAGAGTTCAAGAATTACAAAAGGCATGACATCCATACACAAACACAAAGATGATCTCAACCACCCTGCTCCGACTTGCTGATGAAGCAGCACTCACCAAAATTGACGGACGCAAGGATTCTAGGTTCCCATGGTTCAGTCAGACCAAACTGAACCTAACCCCGGAGCGTAGCCAAGTGTTAGTGAAGATAGTCCATAAGCCACATTCCCATTTGGCAATTCTTGACAATACCGAAGAACGGAAGATACAAAAAATCCTCACCTCACAAAATTTTCGGGCCATCCCATATAGGTGCAGGAGCTGATTTTTATCAGCTCTCGGGTAGAAGTCGCCTCATTTGGTCCAATGACGCATGCACAACCGAGCCTTACCCACTCATCGATCTCCCAAAAAGACCATTGAGGGCATCAATGGCATCATAATCCAAACCTCCATGAACAACGTTGGGAGACGGCAGTTGCATGTTGATAATATACGATCCATTATTGCACGACGAGGAATGAAGCTTGAGTTCGGGCTTAGGCAAAGGCTGAGGAGAAGACGATGTAGTCGTTGTGGAACAAATACTTCGCCAAGATTCAATGTCCTTTTCTGACACGTGCCTCAGTTTTCTCGCACGGGTTCGGCTAAGGGTTCGAGACGAGCCATGTTTTCTTGTCATGATGTTGTTTATTACGTTGTCTTCCACCACGTTTGGATTACTAGTATCTTGTGGTTTCGTCGAAGATGATGATGATCTGAAAGATGTTTGCCACCAATGCATGGCGATAACGGTGGAATTTTGATTTTGTGTTATTAGGGTTTTTGGATTTTGATTTTTTTTTGCATTGAGAGGTGGTTTAAGATTTGAGATTTGAAGGGATTGATAATTATTAGTGTAACCCTAATTAGGGGTGGTGGTGGTCTCTTCTCGACGACGACAAGTAGGACATGTTTTTTTTTCTTTTCTAGGTGTTTAGGTGCGGATGCGATCATCTGTCCCAAACCCATGTCCCAATGTACCAAATCACCGGATGTTGACACTTGTCAAATCCTGTGGTTCAGAAATTGTTTTAATTATTTTTTAAATTTTTTCATTACATAATCTATCAAGTTATAACATAATTCTTATTTCATGTCATTTATATGATAAAAAAAATAAACAACACTAAATAATACTTTGTTTCATTACGATCAAATTGATACCCATTATCTTATATTTTTCGATATCTATAAAAATTATTTTTTCATATATTCTACAATCTGGTAAACACATTGGGACAGGGTTTGGAACAGAGATCCCATCCGGTTTAGGTGATATTGGATATTAGAAGGGCGAGATTTTTCATCTATATTTTATATATTTCCATGTGTGTCTATTATATCGTTTGAGATTTTTCAGTGGTTTAAAGTAATTAGTTTAAGACGGTCTTATAAATTAACTTATTTATAGTAATTTACATTAAGGGAAATTTCCACCAGTATCCTCGAGGTTTCGAGTTTTTCCGTTGGTATCCAAAGTTTTTTTTTTGATTCCCTCTGATACCCTCGATGTTTCGACTTTTTCCTGTTGGACCCAAAACTAGGGGTGTTCAAATTAACCGAAAAACCGACCGAACCGTAAATAACCGAACCGAAAAGACCGGAACCGAAAAAAACCGAACCGAATTGTAAAAACCGAACCGAACCAAATTAAAATAGTTTGGATATCGGATTAGGCATACGTAAAACCAAAAAAACCGAAAAACCGAACTGAAATTATCATCTTACATTAAAAATAGAAAATATCAAAAATCATTTGTTTTTCTCGCATAACGTAAACAATACAGTAAATATAATTTCATTGGTATAATTTTTCCATTTGTTGGTAAATGTTTTCCTCACCAATCAAATACTATTTTTCTCCCAAATAATTTCTGTTATCTTCAGATGAATGTTTTTATATTTTCGTTAGATTTTATTCCATTTTCATGTTTTTTTCCGGCCTTTGAATTATTTTCCTACATGTCACGTTCCATAAATATTCTTCGTTTTTTAATAACCATAAATTGTTTTATGTATTTTCAGTTCATAATATTTTTTTTGTTGATATTCAATTCCTAACCGAAAAATCGAACCGAAAAAACCGGAACCGAATTATAAAAAATCGAACCGAACCAAATTAAAACTGTTCGGATATAGGATTAAGCATACGTAAAACCGAAAACCGAAAACCGAACCGAATTTGAAAAACCGAACCGAACCGACCGATGAACACCACTATCCAAAACTGGATTTAAAATACTTAAAATAATCAGAAATTCAGAAATAAAATATTTTTTATTTAAAAAATAATTTTAATATAAAAAATAGTTGTGAAAAACAGTAACACCAAACAGAAAAGGAGAAAAAAAAGACACCAAAAACTTATAAACTAAATATGCGATGGTTCCTCCTCCATCCTCACCAAGTGGTGAAGAGGGATGGGGCAGATGAGCTTGTTATTGAATCTAGATCTCCGAGGTAAAGAAATTTCCGAAATGGCCGGTTGGTTTTTTTTGGGAAGAGTGACGGCGTTTGACTTGGCTCGTTAAAATTAAAATTCAACTATTTTTCGATTATATTTTAGATTTTTTGCATGTAGTGTTATTTTTTATAATTAAATTTTCGATTATTTGCATATTTAAGTTTTAGATTTTCTCATATTAATTTTTAGTTTATATATTATTAAAATTATTTTTTTAATAAAAAATATTTTATTGAATTTATGATTATTTTAAATATTTCGGAAAATATTTTTATTTATAGAATTTTTCCCGACTATATACTATTTTTATAATGAAAATTATTTTTTTAATAAAAATATTTTATTTATGAATTTCTGATTATTTTAAATATTTTAAATTGGGTACCAACGTGAAAAAGTCGAAACCTCGAGGGTATCAGAGGGAATCGAAAAAACTTTGGGTACCAACGGGAAAACTCGAAACCTCGAGGGTACCAGTGGGGAATTTCCCTTACATTACATTAATCATGCATAATGCATGTGAAAGAGACTACTGTCATAGATGTGTTGAGTCAACTGTCGAGAAAAGTTTTTATATTTTGTGGCAAAAAAAAAAAACCATACAAATAAGAAGGTGACGCAATTCAATTGTCAACCTCTAGTTTAGTTTTTCGTATATCGATAGCACCTCAATATACATGCCCAGAAAAAAGTCGTGCGCTTTAATGACAAGAGGAATGCCATGCTTACAGAACAACTTGCCTCAATTTTCAAGCAAGACGTACATGTTCAGGATCTCGAGCGTCGGGTTTCTAACCTCCTTCAACTTCAAAATCCAAGGCCACAAGATGAAGCTCGTCGAGAGCGAAGGGTCCCACGTCATCCAAAGCTACTACGACTCTCTCGACGTGCATGTGGGCCAGTCTATGACCGTCCTCGTCACCTTAGATCAGTCTCCCAAAGATTATTACATAGTCGCCTCATCGAGGTTCACAAGGCACGTCCTAACCGCCACGTCAGTTCTTCACTACACAAATTCTCGCACCGGCGTTTCGGGCCCTATACCGAACGGCCCCCCGGGCGGAACCATTTGGTCCATCCAACATGCGGAATCTTTCAGGTACATCAAAAGACTAATCTTTGTGAACATTTTTTGAAAGTTTAACATTGTGTTTGGTTTGAAGAAAATAGTTGCGGAAAAGAAAACTGAAGAGAATGGTTCTAATAAATTTTTCTTCTCATTTCTTTTCCACATCTACTTTTCGATCAACAAAACATAAAAACTTGTTTTCCTTTTTTATTTCTTGTTGACTAATTTCCACAAACGAAGCACACCGTAACACCGTGTTTGGTTTGCGCAAAGTAGAGTGGAAGAAAAAGAAAATGATTTCCATAAGTTTTTCTGTCGTTTTCCTCGCCATTTGATGAGGAAATCAGTTTTCCTTAGTTTTAAGTCAACTAGATTTTCCTTTATTTTTTTTATCGATTTCCCAGATCTCAACCAAACATGAAATCGTATGTTTCTTTTTCTTTTCATTTTCTTTTCCCTAATCCCTACTAATTTCCACAAACCAAACGCACCCTAAGAGTGCGTTTGGTATGCAGAATTCAGTTAGGAAAAAGAAAAAGAAAACGTGTGAATTGTCGAAGTGCAAAGATCACTTGTTCGACGCCCAAACATAATTTTCCATCACGCTTTCCACACACAGAATTCCGCATACCAAACGCACCCTAACTTGCGATCTGATTATGTTACCAATGGATTAACAGATAACGCGGCGAGAACAAACCCTCAAGGCTCTTCGGGAAAGTCCCGATATCGAGGACCCTCACATTCGCCAACTCGGCGCCCGTAATAAGCGGCAAGCAACGCTTCGCCGTCAATGGAGTTTCCTACGTGGGCCCAAGCTCGCCGACTACTTCAACATCTCCGGCATTTTCAGCCTAAACTCAATACGCTCGGGACGTCTGTTTTAGACGCTTCACTGCACGAATTTCTCGAAATCGTTTTTCAAAACGACTAGAAATCGATTCTGTCGTGGCACCACGACGGCTACAACTTTGGGTCGTGGGGTATGGATTTGTCTATTTTTTGCCCACCGGAAAGAAAAAAAAAAAAAGACGACGGGTTTTCTTGTTAAGATTATAATTTGGCTTTATCCCACACCGAATAATTCAAGCTCTTCAAACCACTACATATATATATAATATAGGAATTTGTTAGAAATATTTTATAGTGTTCAATTTCAATGTGTTTATCTTAGTTGGTTTGTATTTAATTAACTTTGGGCTAGTTTGTAATAAACTAGTTCTTAGTTACTAGGGGTATAATATACCAACTAATGTGGTATATATACCCCCAAACCCTAATTCATTAGGGTGTGTGTTTTTGGTGTAGTATGTGTGAGTGCGTGTGTGTTGAATAGTAAAACAAAGCATTTTCAAAGCACCCATCGTCTACACTAACTCACCCCACGTTCCATCTTTAAAACTTTCATTATTAGCGTGGTAAATCGTCCTAGGTCAGTGTTGTTGGATCAAATAGGGACCAACAAGTGGTATCAGAGCAAAACACGTTCGGATTTGAACAATTTTCGAAAATTTTGGGTATTTTTTTTGGGTTCGAATTCTGCCATTTCTTGAGTTTTTGAGCTGATTTTACTGATTTTGGAAGCTCAAGAGGTAATTAGGTTGTTTTCGAGTGATTTGAAATGATTACCCAATTTTTTTCAATTGATTTGGGTGAGTTTTGGGTAGAAATCGATCTGTTTTTCGTCAGTTTTTCAGTCCAGATTGCTACAGTAACTTATTCTGGGTGTTCTTATTGAGTTTCGAGCGTTTTTGTTCAGTTTCGGGTGTTTTTATTCAATTTCGGGCGAATTTTGACTGGTCAAACCCGAAACTAGACTGGTCAACTCGAAACTGGACTGGTCAACACCCGAAACTTGACTGGTTAATCGAATTTTGACTGGTCAAACCCGAAATTGGACTGATCAACTCGAAATTGGACTGGTCAACACCCGAAAGTCGACAATTCTATTAAAAAAAAAAATTTCACTGTAGCAGTTTCGCGCGAATCACTGTAGCAAGATCACTGTAGCGAATTAGATTAAATCACTGTAGCAAAATCACTAGTTTCGGTCGAAACTATTAATTTTACTGTAGCGCCCAAAACACTGTAGCACCCGAAACACTGTAGCACCCGAAACACTGTAGCGCCCGAAACACTGTAGCATTGAATGCAAATGATTTACACAAATTAACTATAGCAATTTCGTCACACTCACTGTAGCAATTCGCCCGAAACGCTACAGTACCCGAAATGCTACAGTACCCGATTTAAAAAAAAAAATACAAAGCTTTCTGAATTTTCTTTTCATTGGTAGAAACAAAAAAAAATATTATTAAAATTAATAATAAAAATATATTAATTTTTGAAATTTTTCTAAATAAATTTTTCGGGTCCAAAGTTTTCGGTGTAGACGACGTTTTCGTAAAATATTTTTTAAAGCAAATCCACAAAACGTGTCAACGATCATTTATATTCAACAATCAACTTAGGACATCTATAGGCATATTATAGAAAAAGTTTGGGTCATTTTCACGAAGTTTTCGAAATCATCACAAAATTTTCGGTGCACGCCAAAAAATTTTCGACGCCGACTTTCTTCGATACTTCACGATATTTCTCGAGTAAACCAAACTTTTCGTCACTGAAATTTCAAAAGCCAATTTCAATTTTTTAATTAAATATAAAATCAAATTAAAATGGATGCTCAAGCTAGGAAGATTGAGGAATTAGAAAACACGTCTTGCTAATAATTACTCTGTGTTGCTTAAGCAACAAGAAAGCCTATCTTATGCTAATGAAGATTTGACAAACGCAAAGTCAAATATAATTAGCTTAGAAACTAAGTTAGAAGATAGTGAAAATAGGGTCTGCGAGATGACTAAAAATTTACGTTCTTGCGAAGCTGGGCGAAATGAAATCTCATCAAAATATGAGACCGTCTTAGAGGAGCAGCGTATGCTTTACTCTAAGATTAAACGATTAGAGAATGTTATTTCGAATATTGGTCCAGCAGGTCAAAAATCTCCTTCTAACTTAATTCCTAACGGGGAAAATATTTTATATGATAAAAAACCTACCCTATGTGATACTCCAGATACTCTTCGTAAATTGAAAGATTTACAAGATACTTTGTACTCTGAAAGGATAGGTTTTGGCGCTGAAAAGGAAAAGCTTTTAAAGGAGATTTTATATCTCAAAAATTCCCCGTCTTTATCGGTTTCCAATAATTTGTCAAGTAATACATATTCCTCGAAACAGGTAAATAAAACAAAAACTAAAAGAAGCATCCTTGTTCCTAAAACTGAAAAGGCTTTTACTAATCATTCTAAATCAATTTTGACTGAAGCTGAAACGTTAAGTAAAAGCAAATCGCTAAAAATAGCTAAGGAACAAATAAAGAGTAGGAAGGAGAAAGGAAAATCAGTATTATCTTCCAAAATTAAAGCAGAGAATGTTCAAGGTTTTTCCTCTCTCATTCCTATCAAAAGGGAAGCGTGCAACGAAGAAGTTCCAAGCTTACGTAGACGAACTTCTCAAATCCCGCACGCTCATCATTATATAGTGAATGATGTGAACTCTCGTAGGCAATACTCATCATCCAATGACGCATATAGCGCCATAAGCTCATATTCCTACTTGAAATACCCAGTCCAAATTCGTTCCAGAAAGCATCTTATACGACTGGCTAGGGAGAAAATCTTTAGGTCTTCTAAACCTAGACATACATTCACCGGCGCTGAATTGTCATTTCCCTCTAAGGTTCACCAAACCTGGATTCCTAAATCACAAATCAAATTTAATGGGACTTTAAAGGATGATTTAGGATCAATACATGAACCAAATGTGCGTAACTTGTTTTCTGCTAACAAGGGAGGACCCATCCAAAAATGGGTACCAAAGTCCGAATAAAGTTTTTGCAGATTCCCAGCATGGGTAGGTACTAAGAGAGCTGCTCCACACTCATGACTGGTATGCGAAGAGGGCAGCCAAACATCCCAGCGTGTATGGTATCTCGGGTTGCTCCACATCCACGGCTGGCTAGCGAGGCGAGCGACCACACGAGGGTACATTATATTTACACATGCTTCAAAAAGATATTAAATTCCAAATTTTGCATGTAAACCTGAGCTGAAATGCATAAATACCCTATTATAGGTATATTTCATTATGCATACAACTTATAGAATTTTCAAGCTTAACTTTTACGTATGCATATAAGCAGAATTGATAAATGCCTATGTCTTTAAATTGGTACATTTTAGCTATGCATATATCTTAAAGAACTTTGAGCTTAAACATTCACGTATGCATATGAGCTGAAATGTCAAAAATACCTACATATTGGGAGCGAGAAAAAGTGAAAAACGTACATTTTAATATGCAATTTTTAAAGAACAATAATTCTTTAGTTTGCATCTGATCTGAAAATAGATAAATACGTTCACACTTATTTTATTGGGAGAGAACTTATATGTTTTAACGTGCGTGCATTGAGGGGAAGTATCACTCCATATTTACGAGGGGAGAGTACATTTTTAGGGGGAGTATATCTTAGGTGCACGATTTGAGGGGGAGAAACTTCATTTAACCCATATACATATACGTATACATATACCTATATCTATTACTACTATGATACTACTTATCTACTACTATTACGATAATATATATATATATACCTATTATTTAAAGGAGATTTTATATCTCAAAAATTCCCCGTCTTTATCGGTTTCCAATAATTTGTCAAGTAATACATATTCCTCGAAACAGGTAAATAAAACAAAAACTAAAAGAAGCATCCTTGTTCCTAAAACTGAAAAGGATTTTACTAATCATTCTAAATCAATTTTGACTGAAGCTGAAACGTTAAGTAAAAGCAAAGCGCTAAAAATAGCTAAGGAACAAATAAAGATTAGGAAGGAGAAAGGAAAATCAGTATTATCTTCCAAAATTAAAGCAGAGAATGTTCAAGGTTTTTCCTCTCTCATTCCTATCAAAAGGGAAGCGTGCAACGAAGAAGTTCCAAGCTTACGTAGACGAACTTCTCAAATCCCGCACGCTCATCATTATATAGTGAATGATGTGAACTCTCGTAGGCAATACTCATCATCCAATGACGCATATAGCGCCATAAGCTCATATTCCTACTTGAAATACCCAGTCCAAATTCGTTCCAGAAAGCATCTTATACGACTGGCTAGGGAGAAAATCTTTAGGTCTTCTAAACCTAAACATACATTCACCGGCGCTGAATTGTCATTTCCCTCTAAGGTTCACCAAACCTGGATTCCTAAATCACAAATCAAATTTAATGGGACTTTAAAGGATGATTTAGGATCAATACATGAACCAAATGTGCGTAACTTGTTTTCTGCTAACAAGGGAGGACCCATCCAAAAATGGGTACCAAAGTCCGAATAAAGTTTTTGCAGATTCCCAGCATGGGTAGGTACTAAGAGAGCTGCTCCACACTCATGACTGGTATGCGAAGAGGGCAGCCAAACATCCCAGCGTGTATGGTATCTCGGGTTGCTCCACATACACGGCTGGCTAGCGAGGCGAGCGACCACACGAGGGTACATTATATTTACACATGCTTCAAAAAGATATTAAATTCCAAATATTTGCATGTAAACATGAGCTGAAATGCATAAATACCCTATTATAGGTATATTTCATTATGCATACAACTTATAGAATTTTCAAGCTTAACTTTTACGTATGCATATAAGCAGAATTGATAAATGCCTATGTCTTTAAATTGGTACATTTTAGCTATGCATATATCTTAAAGAACTTTGAGCTTAAACATTCACGTATGCATATGAGCTGAAATGTCAAAAATACCTACATATTGGGAGCGATAAAAAGTGAAAAACGTACATTTTAATATGCAATTTTTAAAGAATAATAATTCTTTAGTTTGAATCTGATCTGAAAATAGATAAATACGTTCACACTTATTTTATTGGGAGAGAACTTATATGTTTTAACGTGCGTGCATTGAGGGGAAGTATCACTCCATATTTACGAGGGGAGTTTACATTTTTAGGGAGAGTATATCTTAGGTGCACGATTTGAGGAGGAGAAACTTCATTTAACCCATATACATATACGTATACATATACCTATATCTATTACTACTATGATACTACTTATCTACTACTATTATGATAATATATATATATATATATATATGTATACATATAAAAAAAACAAAAAAAGGAAAACAAAAAAAGGAAAAGAAAAGCAAAAAAAGGGGAAAAGAAAGAAAAATCCTCTCAGACGCTTCCACCTCCCAAGACGGACTTCACTTGAAAACTCGACCCTCGAGAGTTTAAGAATTACAAAAGGCATGACATCCATACACAAACACAAAGATGATATCAACCACCCTGCTCCGACTTGCTGATGAAGCAGCACTCACCAAAATTGACGGACGCAAGGATTCTAGCTTCCCATGGTTCAGTCAGACCAACCTGAACCTAACCCCGGAACGTAGCCAAATGTTAGTGAAGATAGTCCATAAGCCACATTCCCATTTGGCAATTCTTGACAATACCGAAGAACGGAATATACAAAAAATCCTCACCTCACAAAATTTTCGGGCCATCCCATATAGGTGCAGGAGCTGATTTTTATCAGCTTCCGGGTAGAAGTCGCCTCATTTGGTCCAATGACGCATGCACAACCGAGCCTTACCCACTCATCGATCTCCCAAAAGACCGGTGTTTCATCAAATCACGGGGGAGCCACGTTTGCTATCACCGCTTCACTTGGAAGCGGGAGATATTGAATTAAGTGGTAGTTAGCCCCACATCACTGAACTTTCTTGAACACGTCGAGTCTAGGTGTCCTCACTTCCATAATATTTTATATTTTTTAGGACACATACACCTTTTCTCATCTGGACTTTGTGACCAGATCTGAACTTCCGTAGACATGTCATTCTAAGACATGCTTCAATGATCGGAAGGAAGTCCTACCGTTGCAACATCAAAACAACAACGGCATCTGGCCATCGTCTGCGAGCTACACTCCTAGATCGATGTTAACGGAACGCCTATGTGGCTCCGGTTCTAAGCCTTGTTCTCACAGGCCGCGTCTCAGAGTTTAACTCTGAACTCGTGTCGACGGATTGCCTTAGTGGCTCCGTCTGGTTATTACCCGAACCGACCTGTCGTTTGTATATTTTCTCGACTCCTATACAAGCATGCCGATCTCGTTAACACGAATCTCCATGAGGGGGAGAAGGGGATACGTATAAACAAACAGGTCGGACCACACACCATTTCTGCCGTGCGTACCACTATGAAGCCGGGCTCTCCTGCACTCAAACGTCAATTCAGAAGGAGCCTTGGCACATTTTATAACACATCCCACGCTCACCATCTATATTCCGCCGTGCTTACTACGATGAAGCCGAACTCCACTGGAACCTACAATGCCACATCCCAAAGGAGCTTTGGCACATGCTAAAAGACACCCCACGCATACCTTCTTCTGGAGCCAGACAAGCTTCCTCGAGGCCGAACCAGACAACTTCCTACGACGAAGATGAATCTGGCACTGAGAAGAAGAAGATTGGAGAAGACTTGACGACTCCAAAATACGAAAAAGACAAGGACAAGATGCAAACAAAATTTTAAAGATCTGCGACATCATCAAGAAACGAATATCCGGGCGTAGATCACAGTATACATCCGGTCTACAACGTATAGCGTCAAGACAAGAGAGTTCTAGCTGAAAGTGCATTCAAATTCTCTACAAGAAGAGGAGACAGCCTTTGCAGGGGGAGCAAGGGGAGATTGTTAGGACTCGAGAGATTCTCCATGTGCCCAACAAAGATAACCCGCGCTGAATTGAAGATTGAACACTAAGGGGGAGATTGGTAGGAATATTTTATAGTGTTCAATTTCAATGTGTTTATCTTAGTTGGTTTGTATTTAATTAACTTTGGACTAGTTTGTAATATTCTAGTTCTTAGTTACTAGGGGTATAATATACCAACTAATGTGGTATATATACCCCAAACCCTAATTCATTAGGGTGTGTGTTTTTGGTGTAGTATGTGTGAGTGCGTGTGTGTTGAATAGTAAAACAAAGCATTTTCAAAGCACCCATCGTCTACACTAACCTACCCCACGTTCCATCTTTAAAACTTTCATTATTAGCGTGGTAAATCGTCCTAGGTCAGTGTTGTTGGATCAAATAGGGACCAACAGAATTTTATGGTGCTCACCTTATGTGAGCACCTTACTTGGGCACCTGTCGATGTGGCACTGATTCGTGCCATGTCGACATGCCACATCAACATTTGATGATACGTAACACTATTAACACATCATAGGGGTAATTGGTCGACATATCGGACGATGATGTGGCACGTTTACGCTTTATGTGGCACCTGTTTTGTGGTATTAATCTGTAGGCATAAACATGCCACATCATCGTCCGATATGTCGACCAATGACCCTTAGAATGTGTTAATTAGTGTTACGTATCATCAAATGTTGATGTGGCATAAACATGTCACATCATCGTCCGATATTATATATATCAAGAGGCTATGCCTCAAATCACTAAATGGTTTTAGAACCACCCCTCGATTTGTTGTAGGAATTTTTTCAGGCCCAATTCCAACCTAAGCCCAAGCTCGTATAAGCTTGTGGGGTTCCTCTCTAAAACCATTTGCAATAGAGCGAGTCAGCCCACAAGTTCATAAGCCACTCAATTTTCTTGTATTTATTCGGTGTGGGATAGGGTTTGCATACCCAACAATCCTCCCCTTAAACTCAAGACCACACAACGGGCATCACTTTCGACGATTATCTGCACCAAGGGCTTTCACCGCAATCATCTACACCCGATCGCTTTTTTCATCGCAGATTCACCAAGCATCTTACAAGGGCCGGGGACACACCACCCACACCGTATCTGGGCTAGAATTTTTCCATATGAAGGCACCCTCACGTGTTAGTCCACGCTCACTACACCATGTAGGGATTTTTTCAGGCCCAATTTGGTTTTAGAGAGGAACCCCACAAGCTTATACGGGCCTGAGTCTGGGCTGGAATTGGGCCTGAAAAAATCCCTACACGGTGCGGTGAGCGTGGACGAACACGTGAGGGTGCCTTCAGATGGAGAAATTTTAGCCCGGATACAGTGTGGGTGGTGTGTCCCCGGCCCTTGTAAGACGATTAGTGAATCCGCGATGAAAAAAGCGCTTGAGTGCAGATGATTGCGGTGGAAGCGCCTGGTGCAGATAATCGTCGAAAGGGACGCCCGTTGTGTGGTCTTGAGTTTGAGGGGAGGATTGTTGGGCAAACCCTATCCCACACCGAATAAATACAAGAAAATTGAGTGGCTAATAAGCTTGTGGGCTCACTCCCTCTATTGCCAATTGGTATTAGAGAGGAACCCACAAGCTTATACGGGCTTGGGCTGGAATTGGGACGATAAAAATTCTTTTTTATCGTCCCAATTCCGGCCAAGCCCAGGCCCGTATAAGCTTGTGGAGTTCCTCTCTAATTGGCAATAGAGGGAGTGAACCCACAAGCTTATAAACCACTCCATTTTTGCTTGTAACCATCGGTGTGGGACATGGGTTTGCGCACCCAACAATCCTCCCCTCAAACTCAAGACCACACAACGAACTTCCCTTTCAATGATAATCATCTTGTACCACCGTTCGTCTTCAACGGGCCTGACCACCGTCAAGGTCAGGAAGACTTTCGACACAAGGCACCAATCATTTTACAAGGGCCGGGGACACACCACCCACACCATATACGTGCTAGAATTTCTCCATCTGAACGCACCCTCACGTGTTCGCTCCACGCTCACCGCACCATGTAGGGATTTTTTATCGGCCCAATTCCAGCCCAAGCACAAGCCCGTATAAGCTTGTAAGGTTCTTCTTTAAAACCAATTGGCAATAGAGGGAGTGAACCAACAAGCTTATAAACCACTCCATTTTTGCTTTTAACCATCGGTGTGGGACATGGGTTTGCACACCAACAATCCTCCCCTCAAACTCAAGACCACACAACAGGGTTCAATGATAATCATCTTGTACCGCCGTTCTCTTCAACGGATCCGCCCCTGACAACCATCAAGGTCAGGAAGACTTTCGACACAAGGCACCAATCACTTTACAAGGGCCGGGGACACACCACCCACACCGTATCCGAGCTAGAATTTCTCCATCTGAAGGCACCTCACGTGTTCGCTCCACGCGCACCGCACCATGTAGGGATTTTTTATCAACCCAATTCCAGCCCAAGCCCAAACCCGTATAAGCTTGTTGGGTTCCTCTCTAAAACCAATTGGCAATAGAGGGAGTAAACCCACAAGCTTATAAACCACTCCATTTTTGCTTGTAACTAGGGTTGTAAACGAACCGAACCGAATCGAATATTTGCATTTACTATTCGTATTCGTCAATTTTTTCTGATATTCGTATTCGGTATTCGATTCGTGACGAATCATAAAATCGATTCGATCGATTCGATAATGATATTCGGCCGATTCGCGAATATTCGATATTCGAATTTTTTTCCTAATTTTTTTTCCCCAAAAATACCTGAAAATACTAAAAAGTGCAAAATAACGCCATTCTGGTAAAAAATAAAATAAAAAACAGCGTAGTACTGCGATTGCGACCGACCAAAATCAAAAACACCATTTTTATCAAATAAATCTAGCAAAAGTTCTACCAACCAAAATCATTAAATTTCAAATAAACAGTGGTGGCGCTGCCGGTGGTCGACGCGGTACTGCGATTGCGATCGAGAGAGAGAGCCGAGCGTGGTGGAACCAGTGGTGGCGCTGTCGGTGGTCGACGCGGTCGTGAGAGAGACCACTGGTGGTTGTGGTGGCTGCCAGTGGCGGTGTGTAAGAGAGAGTGTTGGTGCCTGGTGGTTTTTTACTGTGGTGGTGGCTGGGAAAAAGAGAGACGAGACAGCGTGAGAAAGAAGAGTCCTTAGGGTTCAAAGTGTTCGGCTTGAAAATTGAAATGATACTCCTCACGTGAATTAAGAATGATTTTGGGGATTGGGTTGGGCTAATAACTAAATAACTAAAAAATGCTTAGTGGGCCTTATTATGTATATAATATATATAATATTTAATTTAAATCGAATCGAATTATTCGATAAGTATACGAATCGAATAACGATATATTCATATTCGTATTCGATAACTATTCGAATCGAAAAAACTATTCGTATTCGTATTCGATATTCGAATATTCGAATTCGAATACGAATATTCCGAATCGAATCGCGAATCGAATCAGAAATATTCGATTCTTTTGCGTCCCTACTTGTAACCATCAGTGTGGGACATGAGTTTGCACACCCAACATTTGTAATATTTTCTGATATCTAATTCGAACAGATTTGGGTCGGGACAATGGACTGAAGCTAGCAGACCAGGGTACAACCTCGTCGATGCATTCACCAGACACACTATGCAGGAGAAAACATTCGCCTTTCATTTATTTCCTAAAATAACTAACTTTTTTGTCTAAATTTTTTTTTTGGTGGAAGGTTTATCCCAAATCGGGGACTGCAATATTAGTGTCTTTGGACAACCAAGGAATGTGGAATTTGAGGTCTGCAATGTGGGTAAGTAGTATTTATGGCAGCGGCTTTATGTAAGAGTCTACTCTCCGATAAAGACTCCCGCGAATGAATATGATATTCCTCCCAACGCTTTACTTTGCGGTAACTTTGGGAAGAAAGCTTCTGTAACTTATCGAACGAACGGTTAATCGTTCATGTACTTGATCCTAGTCATGAGTGTTTGTTTGACTTGTAGCTGTACTTTTAAGGCAAGGGATTGTGTTTCTTACTGCAAATTTCTATTGAAAGTATGTCTGAAATGGGATGAACACTTAGCAAGTTATCGAATCTCATTAACCATGTCATAAGATAGTGATTATGTCTATCAGTATCTCATACTATTGTGCTGAAATGCGAAGAAGATGAAGCTGAGGGCGTAAGCAGCAATGGCCAAGATTGGCACCCCTGCGACGAAATGAAACAAAAAAGTTAACACCTTTTCTGCGTAAGGATTCGAGTTCTTGCAGTAATGGAAGTGTAGAGATTCGATTTATTACCATACGATGTGACTTGTCTGAAAGATTTCTCCAGCAAGTGCATAAACATGGAGATAATCACAAGCCCACTTCCCATTTTCTCCCTCACGGTTCTCTCTCTCATGTTGAGGGACCAAAACCCTTCTTCTCCGATGAGAATCCCTTCGGCGGAGACCTTGATGAACAAGAATATACCGAGGAAAAATGGAATCTTGGCAAATTTTCTGATTCTTGTTTCGTTGACTTTTAATCTGAGCCCGTTGACCATGTTGACGGTAGTAGCTGTAGCATAGAGAGGAATCCAGAAATACCAATCTGCAAGAACATTCGAATGAAATGAAATCACAGTGAACGGTTTTTTTAGTCTGAAATGATTACCTGGGTCGTCGAACTGGAAGCAAATTGATAGCGCGAAAAGGGAAGCCATTAACAGATGGCACAGTTTCAGTAGCAGTGACTTCTTCTCTTCCTTGACTTTAGCCATTTGAAGATCTTTTTCATAAAAGAATCACCTCGTCTGAGTGTAAGAATTGATAAGTTCAACGATGGCAAAGCCAAGATTATGTCTACAATCAAGTGGTAGCTGTTAAGCTGTCGCTTCTTGACCTTAATTTTAGATTAATTTATGCCAACATGGTCCCCTCCTATGATCAGATTTGTTTTCTTCGGAAACATTAATCAGAAGACAACTTCAGACCACCTTCGTTCTTCCAATAACTCTCATTACCATGTCAACCTAGGGGAAAGTAAGACAAGACTTAATTTTTCATGTCTTAATGACTTTCGTCTTCGTACCTCCTTTTTTACACTTCTTAACCATGAACCTCTCTCAGCACACTTCAATTTTCCATTGCCAGAATCAATAGGGAACCTTAAGGTAAGCATACTTCTTGAATCCATTCTTCCTACGTGTGTTTTCCGAGTATTACTTCCATATTAGGTTCCCATCAACTTCTTGGCATCAAGAATTTCACTTGAAGCTTCATTGAAAAGTTCAAACTTTCACACTAAAAATTTTATTTCAAAACAAATTCGCTCGAAGGAAGGCAACCTTCGTCCGTGTACTTGTCACCTACTTTATTGCAGCATATGTTCTATCAAGCATCTTTAACTGTCTTCTTCTGTTTGATACTTTGCCCTTGGGACAAATACTGATGAAGACTTCTTGTTTCTAACTATCTTAATTAATTGCTGTAACTGCCAACTCTCTCCTTTCTTTAATCCTTTCTGCTGCTTTTCCTTCACAGATAATTCAAACAAAACCCAAGACAAAGTCCATTGCCGTCCTACTTTGGATTCTTTATCAGAACTATTCTAACAAATGGGAATCTCTGCAAAGAATATAACTTCAAGTGATGTCATTATGCTTAAGCCAACTTGATCTTCTTGCCTTCTGTTTTAATACCTCATTCCTTCATACTAAGATTTTGTACTTTCCCAAAACTCTTTCCAACACATAAAAATGTCTGCTTCTTCTTCTTCTCTTACAACCTTCCTAACAATCTCATCTCTGTTCTTATTGCTTTCACGCACTTCTTACTCAGCCGCCCAACCGCCCGACGAAGAATCTACGACCAATTTCACAGTGTCCCAAGGCTCGCCTTCGACTTGCGAAACGTTCATCGCCTACCGAGCACAACCACCTTACTCGAATCTCCAAAACATCTCAGACATATTCGGTCGAAGCGTATTGGAAATAGCAACCGCGACCAACTTAGCCTCAGAGGACGTTCAGCTCTTCCCAGGCCAGCTTTTGCTCGTACCGATCGCCTGCACTTCGAACGGCACCCATTACTTCTCCAATGCGACCCATAAGATTCAGAAAATGGACAGCTTTTACTCTATTTCTGTAAAAGTTTTCGAGAACCTCACGAACTACCATGTGATCGAAGACGTGAATCCATCCATGGACCCAACTAACCTTACCGTGGGAGCTGAGGCGGTTTTCCCCCTCCTATGTAAGTGCCCAGGAAGTTCTTACAGAGAAAAGGGTATCAAATTCTTGATCACTTACGTATGGCAGCCTCACGACGATGTCTGGGCTGTCAGCGATATGTTTCGATCGTCGCCTTTGGATATCGTTAGCGAAAACAACAACAGAAACTTCACCGCTGCCGTAGGTTTGCCAGTTTTAATCCCAGCAAAAGTGCCCGTCGTTCTTCAGAATTTCTACCATTCTTCAGAAACGAGCCACAAATCCCCTCGCCAAAGAACGGTGATCGCTGTAGTAAGCGCAATTTTGGCCCTTTTCGTTGTTCTATCGGGCCTTCTGAGCTACATACGCTTCTTACATCAGAAAAACAAGAAATTAGCTCGAAACTGTTCTTCCCTAGAAGCTTCTGGGCTCATCCCTGGCGAATCTTTGGAGCCGAAAATGAGCCAAGACAAGCTTCTTCCCAGCGTCTCGGGCTACCTAGGAAACCCAATAGTTTACGACCCACACGTTGTAATGAAGGCGACGGCGAACCTAAGCGAAAGGCAAAGAATCGGCGGGTCAGTGTACAAGGCTGTAATAGACGGTCAAATTCTTGCAGTGAAGAAGACAAGGGACCCTTCCCAAGAACTCAAGATTCTACAGAGGTTGAACCATGGTAACCTAGTGAAGCTAATGGGAGTCTCCTCGGACAAAGACGGAAACTTTTTCATAGTCTACGAATACGTCGACAACAAATCGCTCGACGATTGGCTCTTCCCCAAATCGAAAACCCTAGATCTCGGCTGGGGCGAGAGGCTACGCATAGCGGTCGACGTAGCGAATGGGCTTCAGTATATGCATGAGCACACCGAGCCAAGCATAGTCCACAAGGATCTGCGGGCCAGCAACGTGCTATTGGACGTTAAATTGAAGGCCAAGATTTCGAATTTCTCGGCGGCTAGGTTGGCTACCAGCCCCATTATGCTAAACGTCGACGTTTTCTGCTTTGGGGTTTTGCTGATGGAGCTCCTATCGGGGAAGAAGGTGGCGGAGAAGGGGGAAGATGGGGAGAATGTGATGCTGTGGAAGGAAGTGAAGGAGATTTTGGAAATCGAAGATGGAGGAAGGAAGGAGAGGCTTGTGAATTGGATGGATCCGAGGTTGAAGGGTTGTTTCTCCGCCGACGATGCTATGTGCTTGGCGGTGTTGGCTAGGGCTTGTACGTCGGAGAAGCTGTCGGAGCGGCCGAGGATGTCTGAGATTGTTCTGAGCTTGTGCGTCTTGGCTCAGTCGTCGTTGTCGGCGGCGGCGGCGTCGGAGGAGGAGAGTGGTGGTGGGAAGTCTTCTTGGATTTCGAAGTGTGAGGCTGAGGAAGTTCTACCTATTATTAGCCCCGTTATAGCTGCTCGTTGAAGGCTAATTAATGGAGCTATTATTTTGATAAAGAGTCTTTGATTTGTGGCTGTGAATTCTATGATGGGCAATTGTGAAGTTTCACACTTACATACCAAAAAATATAAAGAAAATGTCAGATCCAGTTTGATTGGTCGTGTTTTTTTATATGCAAGTAACGTAGATTAAAATTTTGTACACTTTATGTACCGTTTGGTTGAAATGGTTGAAAGTCCATCATAATTCATAAGAGAAAGTTATCTATTAGAACGTATTGTCGTAAATAATACATTGAGAAAATGTAAGTAATGTTTACTGAATTATCACACTATATTTAGGGATTTGATACTACACAAGCACGCAGACTAAGAGAGAGAAGCTCTGCCTTCTCTCTACCCACCTACCCACTCAGCAAAACCCTAGCCGCCCCAACCCAAAAAAACCGCCGCTCTCTTCTCCTTCTCCCCCTCCTTCATTAATGGAGGTAGGGGGAGCTCCACTCTTTTACTTTTTGTTTGCTGTCTTTTTTATTTTTTTGTCTGTTCTTAAAAAAAACTCGACCACCAACGCCTGATGCCCCCGCCCGCTGCCACCGGTGCCGCCACCTCCGCCAGCTCCACGTCGCCCACCTCCACTGGTGCGCCACCACCACCAGCTCCATGCCCACCTCCACCGGTGACTCCACCTCCGCCAGCTCTACGCCGCCCACCTCCACCGGTGCCGCCAGCTCCACGCCGTCCACCTCCACCGGATGCCGCCACTTCCGCCCGCAGCCTTGCCATTGCCACCTTCTGCCGCATCACCCACCACCACTTCCCTTCAATTCTCGCCACCGGCCACTCACGAGTCTCCCTTGTGGAGCTCATTTTCTCCTGACCAATGGTTAGGAGTTCTTTTCTCCCGATGTGGAGCATTTTCTCCCCATGTGGGAGCTTCTTCCGATGAAGACGAGTGTCTCGATCGTTGGACAAAGAAAGTGTAGAATATTGTGAATTTGGCTTAATAGCCTTTTTTGTGATAGGGTCTATAGATCTTTGATCCAAGTTTGAGGTTTTCTGGTTTTCTGTCGGCTTTTTTCACTTTTGCTTGGTGTTTGTGTGCTCCTGAGTGAGCCTTTGTTCTCTACCGGACTATGATGTCACCAGAGAGACCCTTTGGACTATTTAGTCCATGTAATTTTGTTTATCAATACAAGCTATCGTTTTGAGAAAAAAAAAAGATACTACACAAGCACATAAAACAATTTTAAAAAGGCACTCTCAAACAAATGAGCAGCTATGTGCAAAAAACTATATTTTACTAGATACATTTATCGTACAGAGAGCAGAACTGACTATTTAAGCGTAGATATAACGCAAAAATAATCTCACGATTTTCATCAATTGTTGAGATTTTAAAAATTAAGCTTTGTCCCCCATCGAATAATTCAAGCTTTTCAATCCATTATCTATACTATTATATAAAGAGTGTATGGTGGCTATAAACTGCCATATTTAGTCTGTCACTTTAATAAATGAATTACAACTTTACCATTGATTTTCAAATTACAATTTACACTTAATATTTACTACACATGTCCCGTAAATCAAAATTTTTAAACTACTTTATTAATAAAAATGTGCAAAATATAAATAATTTGATATATTTGCACACATTGGGTGTGCTACAGATACTAGTATATATAGGATGTTTTCTCCTCCTATCATCAATTGATTTAGGAAGATTACAGAGTGGTGAATCATGACCAGCGATCAGTGTCGTAAAACTCGGCCTAGGCGGCCCTGTCCGAGGCATTTTTTGGCTAGGCGGCTTAATAATCGGTGGAACCGATTAATCGGCCTAGGCGGACGATTAGGCGGTTTCAACAATTGAAAACAATTTTTTTGGAAATTTTTTCTAAATACAAAAAACATTATTAAGATTGACATTATTTATGTAAATTGATAAATTTGATATACCTTTTACTGTGGTATATTAGCATATAAATAAAAATAATGAAAAATAAGTATACCGACTAATTTCCGCCTAAACTAGCTAACCCTCTAGGCACTAGCCCTCTCGGGCGTCCAACTAGCACCTAACATATTTTACAACATTGCCAGCCAATTGACTTGTTATATCTTTACTTATTATATAAAGCGCGAGCACGTGATACAAACCGTCAAATTCTCAATTGAAAATGGTCTGTCAATTTTGTCTCGAGGCTTCTTCTTATTGGTCTATAAATTCGTTAATTACTTATTTTAATAATTATTAGTAAGGGGAAAAAAGAGGTCCAAAGTGACACGCCTAATTGTTTATCGGATTTACAGAGGTCGTGGGACAACATGCGAGTACTCTTATTTTAATTAATACTTAAAATAGACATCTAAGACAAACATGCTGTTAAAATAGTGAATCAAAGAATTCAGATTAAACAGTTTTGGTGATTGTCCAAACTTGACTGAGTATACCGGTTAAACAAAGACTCAAGACCGGATACCAGTCAGCAGTTGACAAGCGCACCAGAAACTGGATGTAAACAGCCAAGACCGGAGTGCATATACCGGACCTGCCACGTGGACGAAAAATTCGAAATTATTCAAGGCGGGATGTTGAAGACTTCTGATAAAGTATTTAATGCAAGGCTGTCAGGATAAAGCCAAGCTGAAGTCAAGCCAAGCTAAATGAGGAAAAAACAAATGGCACAGCGCAAACTGCTATGAAAACCGGACAGTACCCGTTTTGGGTAAATAATATTTAGTGCAATGTCCGATACAAGGAGCTATCTCACAACGGCTCCCTTCATCAAGCTCAACTATAAAAAGGAGGGAGGCGTGATGAAGACAGATGACGACTAACCTTGAAAGTGAAAACAAGTGAAAAACTGTTAAGCTCTTAAGCGAGTTATTTGGGTGTTGTCCTCACTGTACGTAGACAAGTTTCGGTTAGTAAGTTAGTTATTTCCAAGGGACTTTAACAAGCTCTTGAAGTACGTGGATTGTATCATACGACTGGCTAGGTGATTCATTAGATTAAAGCTGAGGGCAGCTGGGTCGGTTGTACTTAGTGTATAACTGAAGATCTAGTGAACCTTCCTTGCGAGGAAGAAGGGGAGACGTAGGAGAGTTAACTCCGAACTTCCAAAAACAAACCGGTATTCCTCCACACACACAAACACATCACGTTTATCTTCGGTCTTGGTTCAAAATCGACTGATCCGTTTCCGCACATTACACTTAGAAAAATATCTAGTACCGGTATTGACCCTAACCAGTTAAGTACCGTAAAAGCGACAAGTGTTTATTCACCCCATCTAAACGCGTTAACCGATGCTAACAAGTGGTATCAGAGCGGGTTACTTGATTTCTCGTACTAACCATGCCTTTATCCGACCAGCTTCTTATGTTTAGCAGGGAAAACTTCCTTGAATGGAAGATAAGGTTAATGACTCATCTCTACGTGCAAGATGATCAGATGGTCGATGTGTTAGAAACTGGACCGTTTGTGTTCGACAAAGTAAACGTACGACACGTCGCGCATCCCAATGAACCGCGAGAAGTTCCCAAGGAAAGACACGAGCTGTTAATGCTAGAAAGACGAAAGGCAAATCTCGACAATATTTCCAAAAACATCATGTTCGAAACATTGGATATAGAAATGTTCAGACAAGTCATGACTTGTAAGAATGCAAAGGAAGTGTGGACCAAGTTATTCCAAATCGGAGAAAACTTAGAAGTTTACGAGCTCAAGTCCCAGACAAGACTTGAGGAAAATATACCAGTTCAACCAGTAAAAACACTGGGAGCAGCAGAACTTTTCAAAACGCCACTGGATGAAAAAGATGAAAACACTAACACTGGTTTTAACTGTGACGGGACTAAACATTACAACGCTGAATGCCCCAAAAAGAAGGCAAACTGGTCCAAAGGCAGAAAGAAATCAAGTACATCCCTAGCTAAAAAGAATTTCCGCAGATGGGATGATACAGACTCAGAAGAATCTAGTTCAGAAGACGAACTGAGCAAACATGAAAGTGAGAAAGAACTTATCTGCCTGGTGGGAGATCAATCAGACCCAGAAGACAAGTTCAACTATGAAGAAGTCTTGGATGCTCTTCAGAACATGGCTGATGAATACTGGAAATTTAACGAAAAGCTGAAGGCTGCTGAAAAGGAAAAGGCTCCGGTACAAGAGAATACCGGACCCCTGATTGAAAGAATCACACAGCTGGAGGAAGAAAACAACAGACTAAGAGTAATCACCGAGCTAAAGAACTCGGAGATTCAAAAGCTGTCTACGATAGTCCAGTCCTGGACAAATTTGTCCAAGACGCTTCATTGTCTCCAAGAAACAATGAAGGATACTAATGATCGGACAGGTCTAGGATACAGTGAACAGACCAACACTGAAGAGGCGACAACGTCCTGTCAACCGGCTACCTTACGGGTAATTAATTTTGTTCGTTCCTCTGATAATAACCCAGTTCTCGCATCCTCTATGAACAGGTCTAAGAGAACTGGACCGGGATATGCAAACAGCTTCAGATCCCCGATTCAAAATAAGAACACATAACCTCAGACGGTAAGGTGGAACACCGATATGAATGATGTCTCACAAAAGGGAAGACCTCATCAACTAAAAGGGACTAATGTGAATAACGTTACACGAAAGAGAAGAGTTCAACAAGTAGGGGGAATACCAGTAAGAATAACGACCCACGAAGGGGAAGACCCCAACAACCTAGGGGGAGTGCTCACAACACAAAACTGGAAACACCAGGTAACAGAAGACCTAGATACCAGTCTCAAAATAGGAACAATAATGCAGATATCATATTGATCCTGTTACTGGTAGACAAGTTGGGGTAATCCAAGTCTGGATACCTAAGAATTTAATCCCAAACCGGACCCAAGTCTACGTGGGTACCAAAGCCTTTGGTTGCTCCTGCAGGGATACTTGCAGGAATCCAATCAGACCAACTGGTTTCTAAATAGTAGATGTTGTCTGCACATGACCGAGGAGAGAAGTCATCTCACGGGCGTTAAACCATGTGCCAAGATTATCATTACATTTGGGGATAGCAACTAAGGTAAAATCATAGGATATGAAGACAACTGTAAATTGTCTTGCTAAAAACTGAGGCATAGCTACACTAACTGGACGAGGAACCGACGACACTCTAAACTGGAATAACAAGTGCTTATATTCCAACTTGTTTGGTAACTTGTGAATCCAAGAGATGGCTATGGCACAAAAAACTGGATCGTCTAATATTGAAAATAATCACATATTCAAGATGGAATAACCTAGTTTGTAACCCATCGACACTAACATGCTGGAGATGAATTAATTTTCAACAAGCCAACCAGTCTCAGTAATAGGCTTAGGGGGAAGTAGACAGATACTGAATTTTTCAACCTTACACTAACATCATATTCTGAGAACTTTGAAATACTTCATGAGTTATATGCTGGCAGGTCATTTCAGAAAAGTGAAGTAGCTGAGAAAACAAACCAGACGCTCATAGAAGCAGCCAGAATTACGCTAGCAGATACATATCTGAAGAATTCAGGGAAATAGTCAATACCAATCGCTACACTTAGAATCTGTCAATAGTTTGCAAGGAGGCAGAAAAGACTACACTACGAGATCTGAGCTAGAAACGTTTCAGATATTTCAAGATGTCTAGAAGAAGACTATACCGGATAATCGACTCCAAAAGGATTTTGTAATGAACCCCGGTGTGAGAGCTTAAACCGGCTTAGCAATTAACTGAATCCAAATGAGGGGATACTGCAGGAGGGATCCAGCTAAGCAAAATTCGATAATCAACGAAGAAATACCAGTTGACTATCGGATGAAGGGACAATCTGAGGGGGAATCCATCAGATGAAACTAGGCTAAACCTAACCACCTTAAGAAACTCATCATTAGAGATTCCAGTGTGAAATAAAAACCAAGCGTCAGTCAACATGCTTGCTCATACCTATGTCTCAACCACGGTCTTCAAGGATTAAGACCTTAAGGGGACAACTGGATGAAAGCCACGCAGAAACTGAACCAGTTTGAGCATAGCCAAGTTTGGATTGTTATTCCAAAACCACATTAAATAATGACCGATACAGAAACGGGTGTTCAAAAACAAGACGAGATTGGTCACTCCAGGATACCTGCAGATGGAAGGGACTGATTGTGAAACTGTCGCATTGGACGCGAGACTTGAAGCCACTTGGGTTATACTCAGTACATGAGTACTTCAAGCAGAAATTTAAAGAAGGTTGGTATGGACAACTGTACAGAGACCAACTCAAATGAGCACATCAACATGAAGATTGAGATGGAGTGGCAGACACAACTAAATACCGAAGGGACATAGGTTTATTACACCTAACGGCCAGCAGACCGGAGAAGGTTTATACCAATGGTGACCACGACGATTCCAGGACTGACCAAAGAAGCACAAGTACATACCAGTGCCTCGATGACCGATAGAGTGAATCAGCCACCGTTAGGATCCGGTATTCAGTTAGACCAAACCTAGACCGAGTTGACCTACGGTTGATCGAGCTGACCAGAAGGAAACCGATTCGACCGGAGTGCCAGCTAACATGGATCAGCAAGCAGATGTTTAGAAGACCAAAATTTGGATTTATGATCAGATAGCAAATCCTATACTATGGCGATCGTCTACGAGCCTAGAATCTAGCAGATTTTATAGACCGGGATTCGGACATCTCAGCAAAAAGCTATTCTACTTTTAGTGAAGCTGCTACATTGGATGTCACACGACGACAGGGTGAACATCCAACATCGTTTGGGGATCATAGAGTGGAAGGATCAGACACGACAGACCTTCTGCAACTACAATCACAAGACCGGTACTCCACTAAAAGATCATCAGAGGTTGAGCGATCAAGAAAGCGAGGCTGAGGGACACTTCGACAAACCGGCAAGTGACAGACACATGAGACCGCTCTTCAAAGTTAAGTCTATTTCCTTTCAGAGTGCTTTAGGACTGTTAGAAATATCTTAGAGTCCTAGCATGAAGTCTGGGGGAACGATGTTATATCTATATAAATGATATAACGCAGTTGCCTAGACATTACAAAAAATGTTGCATTTTGATGATTTCAGTGCACGACTTTTTTTCGGTCATTTCTTCGCTCATAAAAACTTGCTCATACACTTATCCCAGTCGATTTCAGCCAAAATCGAACTCCGGCAAATTATCCATTACAGAAACTTAAGCATACATCTTATATCGGTTTAAGCCAAGTTCTCATTACCTATACCGGATTCCTTCTGAAACCGGGACTAGAATCTGTCCAATGGATATTACACCTTACCCATACTGCTGGTTAAAGATCAACTTTGCTTTAATAATTGCACTGCATCAATGCACATATTATATGTCTTGGCATAGCTGGCTTTGAGTTTGCAGGGTCATCTGAATGCGTGAATAGTCTTGTCATCAAAGAATCTCTGCCAATAGACAAGACTTAAAGTTCCGACACACTGAATGGAGCGATAAGGATAGTCTGGGTTACTATACACACGTGACACAACACGACAAAACTCTCCCAAGTATTTAAGGACCTCGCACCCTCTTTCAAAGTTTATCAACCTACAATCGACTGAGTTCACAATGCCTAAACCTCCAAAACATCCATCACCCTTAGTCAGGATAAGCCTCACAACCAGAAAAGCCTAACTAGTCCAAATCCGGTTTTCATCTTAGACCATCTCAGAGTCGCAATGACTCGACATTGGACGCAAACCGACCCATTAGGGTATACAAAGACCTCTTGGCAGTCTAACAAAGACGTAATGACGTTGTTTCGGACCAGCAAGAATTCTAAAGCAAGTCCGACGACACAATAGGCTAGCTCTGGATAGCTTCTCTGTGGACTGGGCGAGGTGAAAGTGACAAACCCATGACACACAGAAAATGGCACTAGCTGAAAAAAAGATGTCACCGGCAGGGCAGGCCATCCTGGCGCTACAAGGACCCAAAAAAGAGGATGGCGCCCGTCCCAGTTTCTTGGTGGAGAAAAGGCTGAGAACCCACCAAGAAACGGCACTGGAGTTGATGAGCGGATACCCAGGATTGAATGCCATGCCATACGGTATCCTTCCGCTCCTATCAGATTCGTTGCGCTCTCTGAGGAGAAACAAGCGAAGGATCTCCTCGTCGCAACATCTGATTCCCCAAAAAAATCCTCGACAAGGCGTGGGTTCATGGGATACCGTAGCTCTGCAGGAGGCCAGCTGCTAAGACGGAGCAAATCAGACAAGGTTTTCTTCAGACCTTTAAGAGTTCCGTTGAGGCTGAGCGATCTTCTGTTAAGACTCGCCAGTGCAGTCGCATAGCTACCGGATTCTACCTTCCCTCATACCAGACAAACGATTGTCAAAAAGGGGGAAGAAGAGTACTGTCAATTCAGGAGAAAGGGCAGATGGCAGTACTGACGAAGCACAAGGTCGAGACCGGAAAATAACATCAACCGGAAGATCGAAGAACTGGCCTACTGACGAAGCAGAAGGTCGAGACCGGATGGTGTCATCAACCGGAAGGTCGAAGAACTGGCCAAATCGAAGTAATAAGATAGGCTAACAACGGTTGTAATAGATTGGTGGTTTATGTATCGAATCCCTTTGATAAAATAAATACCTTTCTGCTTCGTTGAGTTTTGACAATCACCAAAAATGGGGATATTATTAAAAATCGTGAATCAAAGAATTCGATTAAACAGTTTTGGTGATTGTCCAAACTTGACTGAGTATACCGGTTAAACGAAGACTCAATACCGGATACCAGTCAGCAGTTCACAAGCACACCAGAAACCGAATGTAAACTGCCAAGACCGGAGTGCATATATCGGACCTGCCATGTGGACGAAAATTCGAAATTATTCAAGGCGGGATGCTGAAGTTTTCTGATAAAGCATTTAATGCAAGGCTGCCAGGATAAAGCTAAGCTGAAGTCAAGCCAAGCTAAAAGAGGAAAAAGCAAATGGCACAACGTAAACTGCTATGGAAACCGGACAGTACTCGTTTTGGGTAAATAACATTTAATGCATTGTCCGGTACAATGAGCTATCTCACAACGGCTCCCTTCATCAAGCTCAACTATAAAAAGGAAAGAGGTGTGATGAAGACAGATGACGACTAACCTTGAAAGTGAAAAACAAAAGAAAAACTGTTAAGCTCTTAAGCGAGTTAGTTAGGTGTTGTCCTCACGGTATGTAGATCACTTTCGGTAGTAAGTAAGTTATTTCCAAGGGACTTTAACAAGCTCTTGAAGTAGGTGGATTGTATAATACGACTGCCTAGGTGATTCATTAGATTAAAGCTGAGGGCAGCTTGGTAGGTTGTACTTAGTGTATAACTGAAGATCTAGTGAACCTTCCTTGCGAGGAAGAAGGAGAGACGTAGGAGAGTTAACTCTGAACTTCCAGAAACAAACCAGTGTTCCTCCACACACACAAACACATCATGTTTATCATCGGTCTTGGTTCAAAACCGACTGATGCGTTTCCGCACATTACACTTAGAAAAATATTAAGTACCGGCATTGACTATAACGGTTAAGTACCGTAAAAGCGACAAGCGTTTATTCATCCCCCTCTAAACGCGTTAACCGAACCTAACACATGCATCGACGACTCTTTTAACAATTATCTCTATTACTCTACCTTTCTAATTAGAGTGACATGTCACAAAATTATTATTCTACCCTTAATTTTAAATTTATCATCATTACATCCTCTAAATCAATTCGTATATCCATAAAAATAATATACTCCAACCTAATAATTTCCTACTAAAATTTAAAATATTATTTAATATACAAATTTATATAGTCGTGCACACACATCGAGTGTGCCAAAAATACTAGTGTTAAGAATCTTACATAAGATGAAAAAATGCAACTAAAATATTAAATTTTACACATTTGGCCGGTCTTGTATAGTAATTGTAGACATTATGCAAACTAGTGGGGCAAATCTTGAAGTATAGAAATAATAAGGTCTAAAAGGTAGTTTTTAATATTTCGGCGTTATATAAAAGAGTAAACAGCAAAAATGGTGTTTGAACTGTGGTATAGTTCAAGTACCAACAGTGAAACTGTGGTATAGTTCAAGCACCATTTTGGTCATTTACTCTATATAAAATGTCAACGGGCTTGGAAGTTGGAAGAAGAGCGAAGAACTCGAAGTCGAAAGGTCCCCAAGAAATTTCACAGAAGAAGAATGGAAATTTTGCCACGTTCCCCGACATTTAACCTACGTTTTCAGAAGCGAAGCGTTCTCCACCGAGTTCATACGAAGTCCAATGTGATCCGCGCCGTAATTTCTTCAGAACACTCGAATAGCGGTCTAATGTTCATACTCGGAATGGGTTACGTGGGGCAATTCTTTGCTATCCAATTGAAATCCAGAGGATGGTAATACAAGATAGTAATTTTCTTTTCGTATTCCAATTTATCATTATCTCAGTCGCCTATGTGAATGAAATACACGGTTTGTTTTTTTTTCGTCGGTTTAGGGCAGTGAGTGGAACTTGTACGAGCGTGGAGAAGAGGACAAAGCTTGAAGAATTAGGATTTCAAGCTCATGTCTTTGATGCAAGTGAGCCACAGTGAGTCACTCTATCTCTGTCCTATTCCTTTCGTGCTTATGTTGATTACTTCAGTCCCTTTTCCTGTTAGAATCTGAACGCAGCATTACCATCTCAGATAATCAAAGTTTTTAAACAATTGAAGTCGATCACAGTGCGAAACAATAAGTCGATTAAATCTTATGGGTCGATCGTTATGCTTTTCATTTTCTTGATCAGACGATTGTCCATTCCCATTTTAATTTATCCAATGTCAATTTACAGAGTTGAGATACTCGAAATTATGAAAGATAATACTCATCTTATCGTGTCCATACCGCCTCTTGCGGGCCTCGGCGATACGGTAAGAATTCCTCCTTTTAGGGATTTCTTGCAAAGAAAGTAGGCATTTTTATTTTTTTGAGGAGCCATTTCTCGCTGACTTTTTGTAATATCTTATTCTGTTTGCAGTTGCTGCATTGTAATAAACGACTAGTCGAAACCGTACTGAAGGACGGGAAATTGCAGTGGCTGGCTTACTTGTCGTCCACTAGTACTTACATATGATTTTTTCCCGTCGTTTCGTAGCTGATAATTCGCCCATTTTGTATCCTTGCATTCTTTATTGAGTTAAAAAAATTCATGCGAATAGGCGTTTATGGAGATTACGGCGGTGCTTGGGTGGACGAAGAGTAAGTAGGAGCGCCCAATTCGCACATATACTTTCGTGGTTCTTTATTATGCTTTGCTTTCATCAACGATTCACCTTGGCTATAACAGTTGCCCATTAAAGCTGACGACTGACAAAGCTCGGGCGAGGGCACGGGCCGAGAAAGATTGGTTAGAATTTGGTCGTAATCTTGGCATTTCGGCTCAAGTATTTCGTCTAGGAGGAATTTACGGCCCAGGAAGAAGGTATGTTAGACATGTCCATTGATTCGTTTGTTCTTTGTTTCCAAGTATTTGTGGCTTTGTATGTCTGATACATGAGCTTGCGAGATCGTCATGATTAACTTCGAAACTTGACTTGGTTCGACTTAGGCTAAACGAGTTTTCTTCGTCGGGAGCTGACACTTTCGGGTGAAAACTGAAGCAAATTTAAGGACACTAACCTTTAAAATTTAAGCAATTCAAATACACTAGCTTTTATAATTGAAGCAAGCAATTTAATGACGCTAACTTTTAAAATTGAAGCAATTTAATGACACTAGCTTTTATAATTTGAGAAAATTAATGATGCAATGCATCAGTAAGAACTTTGACCCGCGATTTGCGTATGGAAAATGATTTGGTGATAAATCCGAGGCAACAATTTTAGGACACGAAACTTACGGGGTTTCAATTAAGGACAAAAACTCTCAAGATGTGGCAGTTTACAGACATAATTAGCTTGCTGATGCGTCGTGTCTTTATACTGAAATGCAATTTCGCAAGTTGGGTGCCGTGAAAGATCCACCCCATTACTTACTGAACGGAAAAAGCAATTGCCCGCCCTCGACTTATTCGGTTGATATATTCTTGGTGCAGTGCTATTAACACCATACTCAAGAAGGATCCCCTCTCGGAACTTCAGATGAAAAGATTATCGAAAGGCTACACTTCCCGCGTCCACGTGTCCGATATTTGCAAGGCGCTTTTTGCGAGTATTTCGAAGCCTTCGCCGTCGTCGTCCTATGGTAGGATATACAATGTGGTGGACGATGATCCTGCCCCACGCGCCGAGGTGTTCGATTTTGCTCGGGAATTGGTCGAACAGAAATTCCCGGAACGTAGAAAATTGAGGAGGGTAGAATCGTCGCGCCGTGAGATGGCGGAAGGCTCGTCGGGCGAAAAGAGGGTCTCGAATGCTCGCCTGAAGGAAGAGCTCGGCGTCGAGCTGATCCATCCTTCTTACAGGTCGGGCTTGCGCAGCATAATAGTCGAGGACACGGGCAGCAATCCTATTGTAAGAGATTCATCATATGGTTACTAGTGTACTAGAAGTCTATATAAAAATGGCTAAATAGCCCCAAAGTGCAAGAAATAATGAAATAGTTTATGAAGAAGAATAAAAAGAAAAGAATTTACACTTTCATTTAGCGAGAAAATTACATAGATTGAAAGGGATATCATTATGAAGTATACTAATCATCACATCTTCAGGTAGAGGTCATTGATTGAAATACATGAATTACTTTATTGTTGTTTGTGTGGACTTGGACGAGACACCAAGCTAGAAAACGCATGAAACAGTCCCACTTAAATTTGTAGTTCTCAACCACTTTCGCTCGGATTTCCGTCCCCAGGCATCCATTAAAGCCGAAAACACGTGAAGATTACGTGTGCTAATGCTTTCTGGAAGGTCAGAATCTTCGACCAACGCTACGCTGACTATCAGCTCTTCGTTCCCGTTCTCTAATTGTTCATCAGCTAATATTTTAACTGAACTAATAGATGAGTCCGGACAGAAGATCAAATCTATACGTGTGAGTGTCACTAAATCTCCAATTCTCGAGGAAATCCCTGTCAAGCTTTCCAGTTCCCAGAGAACCAATTCTTGGAGGCTTGGAAAATGGTTGTTGTTTCCTGTGAAGGACTGGAGATAGCGACAACCATGAAGCCGCAATCGCTTTAATTTGACAAATTCTACCTCGCCAAGATTCCAGTCACGGCCACAACGGTCAGGTAGACGAAGATCTTCGAGTAGTGGCAATGAACTTATCTTAGTCGTTACATCGTCCCAATAAAGTCCTCCGATGAATAGCTTCCTGAGGGAATTGGGAAAAGTGATATTTCGATACCCATAATAACAAGTATATAGCTCTTCAAAGTCAGACTCAGATTGCTCTTCACTATCAGAATCAGATAGTTCATCATTCGGTGTACCTTCTCGGAGGCATTGAAACGACTCGAGCTTTTCCAGACGAGCGACGTTGTTTAGATTGCACATCGCTTCATCAAATCCCTCTTTACCATAAGTGTAATGCACCTTCAAATTCTTGATGTTGGGTATTCTTTTTACGATGTCGTAGCAGAGATTGAAATTTCCTATAAACATAGCGGACTTTAAGTTTTCCATAATAATCTCGTTTCTTTCACTGTTCCGATGGGGGAGAATCAGTGCTTCCTCTACTTCAATATGCCTAAGTTGAGGCATTTCCCAAATTTCAACCGGTGCCATTATGCAAGCAACCTTCTTTACAATTAAAAACTGGAGATTCCATAGGTACAATATCGACGAAGGAATTCTTTTATACTCGCTTTCCAAGAATTGAAGGTTCACCATCTGTTTAAAACTTTTACCGACTGTTTATGACCGATTGGTAGAGTATCTTCAACTGGAGCCAACAATCTCAGCCTTTTATTTACTGATGAAGGCAACCTCTCCTCGAAAATCAAACTACGGATGTGTTTTGTGCATCTATTACCGTCCCCAAATGTTTTAAGTTCATCGCGGAAGCATCTTTCAATGCACTGCGTTTAGAGCTGTCAAAACGGGCCGGCGGGGCAGGCCGGCCCGTAGCCCGCCAAAGCCCACCACTGGCGGAGCGGGCGCGGGCAAGCCCGCCTACTGGCGGGCCTGGAAAATGAAGGCCCACCCCGCCTGCGACCGGGTAGCGGGCCTGACGTCGTTCGTTGTTTACCACTCCCAAGTTGTCCCACTTCTGCATTATGCAAAGAAACTTCGCCTTGGAAGCTTCTTTCATGCAAAAATCCCTCAAAAGATCGTGGATCTTGCAGTAGTATACTTTTAACTCAATAGATGGCCTAGAAGGTAAAGTAAGATGCCTGGCTACAAGATCACTAATGTAGTCTTTTGCAGCATCTTGTAGACTTTTTCCATTGATCGTTTTCACAATACCTTCGGCTACCAATAATCTGGCAAGTCTTGATATTCTAATCTTTTGGTCTTCCGGAAATATTGCCATATACAAAAAACAAGGTTTTAAATGTACAGGTAAGTGGGTGTAGCTTAGAAATAATATTTCCAGGCGAAGGTCGTTATACTCCGAATTCACAACCGAGCTTAACTTTTGCGCGATATATTCCCAATACTCGCGTGTTTTCGGAGACTGCAAGATGTTTTCCGATCACAACAATCGACAACGGGAGACCTCTGCATTTGTCTGATATCTCGTTTCCATCAGCCTCTAGCTCTAAAATCTCCGAATACATGTTTGCAGAATAGATCCCAACTTTCACGAACGCCTAACAGATCCACACAAAAACTACGCGAGCTTATCACATAAACTCTCTGTTCCCTTGTGGTTATCACGATTCCAATATCGTTACACTTTGGAAGGAAGGATTTCAACCTGTCACATGCTTCTACGTCCCATACATCATCTAGTATGACGAGATAACTCTTACCAAACAAATACTTTTATAATTGTAACCCAAGTGGTTTCGCTCTTCTCCCTTAAGCTTTTCTCGCTCTCCTTATTCAGACAATGATTGAGTTGTACAAGACTCTCGTGTTCATTGTCTTATTTCGATTTGGTAGCCCAGACAAAGACATGAAATTACCCCTAATGTAATCATAAACCTTACGAGCAAGGGTTGTCTTACAAATCCAGGCATGCCTGATATCGCGATTATAGGACGGTTGGACGTGCTTTTGCGGGGGGGGGGGGGGGGGTGTGAACCTATTTATGATGTCGATGGTTAGTTTTTCGAGACCAACTACGAAGTTTTCTCCAGAAGCAACCAAAGTTGATCACGGTGGCACGAGAGGCATAGGGCGACGTGCATTAGGCATGTTCCTTTCCATAACGTGTTGCTTGATCTGATTAAAGCCTTCAATCAATCTCTCGAGTCTTCGGTAGAAGTCAAGAAATCGATATTCTACGTGATTGTCAATAAAGTCTTCTACGGTGTGCGCTGCTTCGTCTATTCGAACGTCCAAATTACGGTCGATGGTGTTGTGATTTTCTTCAAGAAATGTTAGGAAGGAAGTGATATTTGAGCTGAGAGAGTCAAACTGTTGTTGGTATAATATGAATCGGAGGGTGAGGGTGGTCATGGAGAGCCCTAATAGGCATGGTTCTGAAATCGGATTTTCGAACCGGACTGGAATTTCAGTGGTTTAAGGTTTAGTGGTTTAACTGGTATAAAACCGGAATCAGAATGGAGTCAAACCGGTATATTTAAATATATTTAATAAATTTTGTGATTGAATCAACCAAATACTATAGATTATATAGATATTTATTTAGTGATTAGAATTTTATAAAATTTAGGGTCAAAATTAAATAAAATAAATTGTATTGGTAGTTGAAATTAATTATACCAGGGCTACAGAAATTAAAACTATAAAATTTGGGATCCAAAGTAAAGAAAAATAAAAAACCCGGTCAATTAGTCTCTATAACTTTATTCATTTATTTTACTTAAAATGTAATTTTCTTTTTTACTTTTGTTTAAATAAGTTCAAACCGGACCGGATTTCCGGCCGGTTCGCCGGGCTGTCAGGTCCGGCTTTTAAAACGTTGCTAATGAGATGCATGAGTGAAGTAAAAGCTGCATACGCAGTTGCCATTCGTACTCAGAAATAACGTTTTGTTGTTTTCGAAGCAAAGATGAATAATTTGTTGAAGAATGAGATGACTTCGCATTTCATATATCTCTGAAATAAGATGTAATTAAATTCGTATGTCCCTTTTTTCTTGCTAACGTTTTTTGTCAGCCGATGGTTTTGCACAAAACCATGTGCGCCCACTGGTTTCTATTAATCTAGTAATAATATTATTTAATTATAATAATATAATATTACTATTAGTAATAAGGTTTGCCTATAACTAGAGGCAAAGGAAATCCCAACAAAGAAAGAAAAAAATATAATATTCCTCCTCACGTTACGCGAGAGGAAGTAAACAATTGTTCCTCGCACTGCGCGAGGATAATTAAATAATAAATATATACTATATTAGTATTAGGAAGGCTTTTTCCTATAAAAAAAAGCAAAGGAACGCATCGAAGACAGACCATAAAAGCGAGCCAATGATCAGTAGAGAGCGAAAGTGAAAGAGAGAGGAAAAGGTGAGGATAGAAAAATAGAGGGTTTGTCTGGTATTTCTCCAACTATAAAAAGATATAATGAGTGTTTTCTCCTTTAAAGATTGAGAGGTTTTAATCCCTATTTTTACCCCAATAATAAAATTCCTATCTCGTCCGTGGTTTTTTAGCCCAAGTGAAAAGGGGTTTTCCACGTAAATTTCCGTGTCGATTTTATCCTTACGGTCATTTTCAATATCGTTTCGCTGTCAATTTCGCAACAAGTGGTATCAGAGCCAGCCCTGATTGATATTCTGATTATGCTATGTGGTTACAGCTTTGTCTGTCTTCCACGTCAGAAAGGATATCGAAAAGGTTTATCATTACGGAAGAGTTTTTTGGCAAGTCGTGAGAATGACTGTGTAAGTAAGTTCTGTCTAGGTGGTTGGTGCCAAGCGGGACACATTGTGACCCCACCAATCTCATCTGGGAATTTACTTAGAAGGATAATTTTGTCTAGAAAGATGGTCGCTTCCCTTTTTGCAATTATCTGATCAGTGCTATTTGGCTAGACTGTTGAATTTATCCGACGATAGCAACGTGGGAAAAATGGATCTAAAATGAAATTGAGAAATTCAACGAGAGACACTACTCACTGTGGAAAATGAGGATTAAGGCAATTTTACTCAAAGAAAATTGTCTGGAGGCGATAATGGTAGACCAACAACAGTTACAAGTGGCGCCAAATGGAAGAAGATAGACGGGAGAGCCATCGCCAATATCCATCTGACATTAGCAGATGAAGCGTCGAAGATAAAACCAGTGAGAAAGAAATTTGGGACCACAGAAGCTGTATCAAGTCAAGTCACTCAACAGACGAATTTTTCTGAAATGAAAATTATATCATCTACGAATGGAATCTTCTTCAGTGACCGAGCACATCAGCAAGTTGAATACTCTGTTCTCTCAACTTAAAGACTTGGACTACAAAATAGAGCCAAGTGAACGTGCTGAGCTTCTACTACAAAGCATGCCAGACTCCTACGATCAGCTCGTCATCAACTTGAGCAACAACCAAGCTGCAGGAAAACTTATCTTTGATAATACTGGAGCTGGGGTTCTCGAAGAAGAAAGTCGGCACAATACCAAATAAGACAAGTTGATAATGTCCCAACAGGCGGAAGCGTTGACAGTGACGAGAGCAAGATCAGGAGCACGTGGTCCAAACGTGAGCCGAAAACGGCCAAGACTCGGAGAGTCTGGTCCAGATGGGAGTAAAAAACGGCAAAGCCTTGTCACAAAAAATAAGAAGGCTATAAAATGTTACCACTGTGGCAAGAAAGGTCATCCGAAGAAAGATTGTTGGGCTTTAAATACAAATTCCAATGCCCAAGGAAATGCCGCCAACACTACCGACGATGAAATTGCCTTGGTGTGAAGCAGCAACCACTATTCGTGAAAGGGGAAGATTCAACGACGTGTGGCTCATGGACTCAGCAGCTACTTTTCACATACCTCTCGAAGGGAATGGTTTCATAAAAAAGAGCCAACCTTTGGAGGGTATGTCTACAGCTGTAATGACCAAGCGCTGAAGATTGTCGAGGTGGGTGCGATTAAAAAAGATGTACGACAGTACTATGCGTACCATTCATACTGTGTGACATGTGGATGGCTTGAAGAAAAATCTGTTGTCCGTGGGGCAACTAGATGATCTTGTAATTGAATTAGAGAACAAGATCATGAAGGTTTCCAAAGGAGCACTGGTGGTGATGAAGGGAGAAAAGATAGCTGCAAATCTGTAAATGCTAAAGGGAGAGACTCTGCAAGAAGGGCAGGCATCCGTTGCCACGACAAGTTCAAATGAAAAGTGTACGATGACTTGGTACAAGAACCTTTGTCATATGTCTGAATAAGGCATGAAAATTCTTGCGGAAGAATCTACTTCCTGGTCTCACGACGGTGATACTACCATTCTGTGGGCATTGTATTGTGAGCAAGCAGCATCGCCTGGAGTTTCAAATTCTACAAGCAAAGAAATTCTAGAACTGATCCACTCTGATGTATGGCAAGCATCGGTCAAATCCCTGGGAGGAGCCAACTAGTTCGTATCATTCATTGACGACTACTCCCGGAGATGCTGGGTGTACCCAATCAAGAAGAAGGACGGCGTGTTTCCTATCTTCAAAACATATAAGGCCCGAGTTGAACTTGAAACCGGTAGAAAAATCAAGTGTCTCCGGTCAGATAATGGAGAGAAATATACTGGCAAAGAATTCATTGAATTTTGCAAAGGCGCGGACATCAGAAGGCAGTTCACCACGGCTTACACTTCACAACAAAATGGAGTGGCCGAGCGGTTAGGACCCTGTTGGAAAGCACAAGGGCTATGTTGAGAATTGCGGGCCTGGAAAAGAAGTTCTGGGCGGAAGCGGTCTGTACTGCCTGTTATGTGGTGAATCGGGCCCCATCTACTGCTAAAGAGATGCGGACACCGATGGAAATGTGGACTGGTGCACCTGCAGACCATTTAAATCTCCATATATTTGGAAGTTCAACGTTCGCGACGTACCACAACCAAGAAACGACGAAATTGCATCTAAAGTCCAAAAAATGCCTATTCTTGGGGTACGCTAATGGAGTAAAGATGTATCGCTTGTGGGATCTCACTAACCACATTGATTATCAGCAGAGATGTTATCTTCTTGGAGGATAGCGATCAAGAGCAAGTCAAAAATGATAGCAGTTCAAAAGGCGTGACAAAGACTACACCAGTGAAACGTTGGAGCTATATAATTCTTCTGAAGCTGATCCGACGCACGAAGAACTCAACCCAGTCGTATATGAAGTACCGGATCTCTGACGGTCATCACACGAGTGTAGGCCGCCCAGTTGGCACTCAGATTATGAGATAGAAAACAATCTTGCATATTGTCTTCTAACTGAGGATGGAGAGCCAACCACTTTCCCAGAAGCACTGAATAATTCAGATGCGAGTCAGTGGATTCAGCAATGCAAGAGGAAATGAAAGCTCTCTATAAAAATAAGATATGGGAGTTGGTGCCAAGGAAACCTGTTGGCAACAAATGGGTGTACAAAATCAAGCTGAATGGTGATGACCAAGTAGTGCGGCACCGTGCTAGACTGGTTGTAAAGGGATATGTTCAGCAAGAAGGATCGACGTCAACGAAATTTTCTCACCGGTGGTATGACGTACAATAGTCAGGGTGGTCTTGTCAATGTGTGCTACATTCGACTTGCATCTTGAGTAGTTGGACGTGAAGACGGCCTTTTTCCATGGTGACCTGGATGAAGAAATATATATGTTTCAACCAGAAGGTTTCGAGGAACAAAAAGATCTGGTTTGCAGATTGATCAAATCTCTCTATGGGCTCAAACAAGCACTCGCTGCTGGTATAGGATATTTGACTCCTTCATAGTGAGTCTTGGCTACAACAGGCTACATTCAGATCCTTGTACGTATTTCAAGAGATTTGGCGATGACGATTTCATTATGTTGCTGTTGGTTGACGATATGCTGGTAGCAGGACCCAAAAAAGGTCGTATCGCCGACTTAAAGACTCAACTGGCCAGTGAATTCGAAATGAAGAAATTGGGACCAGCAAACAAAATCCTTGGTGTGCATATATCTCGAGACAGAAACAAACAAAAGATTTGGCTTTTTCAAAAGAATTATTTTAAGAAAATTTTGCGGAGGTTCAACATGCAAGACAGTAAACTAATATCTACCCATCTTGCTGCTAATTTCAGGCTATCCTCCGAGATGTGTCATATCTACCCATCTTGCTGCATCGGCAGTGGGAAGTCTAATGTTCGTAATAATCTGTATCAGACCAGACAATGCCCATGCAGTGGGAGTTGTTCACCGATACATCTCCAACTCTGGCCGGGAGCACTGGAGTGTTGTTAAGAGGATTCTCAGATATATCAAGGGAACCTCGGATCTTGCCTTATGTTAGGAGGTATTTACCGTTCATGGTTTGTTGATGTAGATTATGCAGGTGAACTTAATAAAAGCAGATCCACAACTGAATATCCGTTCAATCTTGCTGGTGGAGCCGTAAGCTGGGTTTCAAAATTGCAGTCCATTGTTGTGACGTCAACAAAGGAAGCAGAATATGTTGCATCTACGCAAGCCAGTAAATAAACAATATGGTTGAAGATGTTGCTGGAGAACTCGTCCACAAACAAGAGAATATTGTTCTCTATTGTGATAGCGAGAGTGCGTTGTATCTTGCAAGGAATCCAGCATATCATTCAAGTACCAAACACATCCGGGTTCAATACCACTTTGTTCGTGAACAAGTGGAAGAGGGACAGTGGAATGCAAAAAGTTCACACTGCGGATAATCTGGCAGACTACATGACCAAGACAATTCCTATAGACAAGTTTATATGTTGTCGTTCCTCATGCGAATTGACAATCTAAGTAACATGAAAAGGCGAGTTAGAAGAATGGTGTGAAGATCTGATTGGATTTCCATCAAATCTTTAAGTTGGAGATTGTCAGCCGATGGTTTTGCACAAAACCATGTGCGGCCATTGGTTTCTATTATTTTAGTAATAATATTATTTTATTATAATAATATATATTACTATTAGTAATAAGGTTTGCCTATAAATAGAGCCAAACGAAGGCAAAGGAAATCACACCAAAGAAAGAAAAAAATATTATTCCTCCTCGTGTTACGCGAGGTGAAACAGTTGTTCCCCGCACTACGAGGATAATTAGATAATAAATAATATATTATATTAGTATTAGGAAGGCTTTTGTATATAATTAGCCAAGGAACGCATCGAAGACACCAGAAAAGCAAGCCAATCAGTAGAGAGCGAAAGTGAGAAAGAGAGGAAAAGGTGAGGATAGAAAAATAGAGGGTTTGTCTTGTATTTTCTCCAACTATAAAGAGAGATAATGAGTGTTTTCTCCTTTAAAGATTGAGTGGTTGTAACACTTATTTTTACCCCAGCAATAAAATTCCAACCTCGTTTGTGGTTTTTTACCGCAAGTAAAAAGGGGATTTCCACGTTAATTACCGTGTCCATTTTATCCTTACGGTTATTTCCAATATCGTTTCGCAACAATTTTTTGGGTGGTTTAACTGCCCGCAGCAAGTCAAAACTATTTGATTGGTGTCTTTCTCTGTCAAAGATCAAAGTCGACATCTACGGATATTGTAATAAAACGTTATTAACACAGTAACAAAAAAATGTTAGTGCCACAACGATGACAGATATAAATGTATATCGCGGAATATTATCCAATCCGTAATTGAATGTTACAAACTTTAGATTTTAATATTATACGAACTAGTAATTAAAAAATTCGAAAAGGTACCAAAACTGGTTTCTCTCGACGTTGAACTTTAGATAGTGCCACAGCAACGAATAACTAAACTAGATGTGATGTAAAATTCTTCAGTGGCACTGGCGGCCACTTGTGGGCGCTTGCAAAAAAATATCGTACTTTATGTATATATTATTATATACATATATTTGGCAACCGAACATTGTTATCATAGATAACTTGGGCCTTATCTTGCTTTGCCCAAGAAAGTGAACACAACCGTAAAAAAGTAGTAAACAACGGTAAAGTGGTACCAACGGATCCCTATGTTAAAAAATCTACTCTACTAACGAGTCGAATATATAAAATTTATCCAATAGCGGACTGAAGCAATAATATTTCAAACGTTTGGTTATTTAAGAGTAGATATCCCTTGAACCAAACTCAAAACATATTAATAATTTTGTATTCCACGACATATTTGATCCAATTTTTGGTAAGAGTTAACGTGTAGACCTGTTGAAACGGTTTGAAAACCCGTAAACGAACCTTAACTGACCCGGTGATCAACGGTTCGGGTAATCGTGGTCAACAGTTACGATTCAAACAGTAACCGAACCATTATTTAATACTGTTCGGTTACGGTTCTCGAAATTTCTAATAGTAACGGTCATAACTTGCAATTTTCTAATAAATAACATTATAAAATTTTTGGTTCCTTTGCAGTTGGGCTTAAACGCTTGGTTGAGCTTGATTTTTTATAATGATTTTTTATTTGTGTATTGTATTACTTAACGGTTGTTTTTTATCATTGCTTCTATGCTTCTTTTTTTATTTATTCTATGTTTCTACGACACGGAAGGAGGAGATGGCTATGATGAGTGTTCATCGAACACTCCCCGAAGCGATATCATATTTTTTAAGGTCTAATTATATTTTTTCTAAAATGGTTTACAGTATTAAATAAAATTAAAATTTCTTTTTACTTAAGTCATTTGTTTGGTTTTGTTTTTACAAAATCTAAAAAAGAAATTTGAAACCGTAAACCGGCGGTCCAAACCGTAACGATAACCTTTTTTGTCGCATTTTCTTTGTTCCCGTTTTAGCTCCTTCGTTGTTAAGTGGGTTACTGTTGTGTGAGTTGGGATATGTTTGCTGTTGTTTTTGGCAAGGAATGGTTCCGTTGCGTGTTTCGTTTTTTGTTTGGTGTGCCGTTGCGTGGTTAATGTTGTCGTGCGAGTTTGTTCATTTTGATTATATTTTCTATTTCATTTGTTTGTTAGCTTGTTTGTTGTGGTACTTCGTTTTTGTTTGAATGTGTTAGTTGTAGTCTCTAGGTGTTGGGAGTTTTTGATACCCGCCGTGTGCCATCGCCAAAGCCGCCCGTCGGCCGTCACTCACCACCACGATCCGCACGCTCGCCGCCGACCACTCATGAGTCTCCAGCGTGGAGCTCGTTTTGTCCTGATGATTGGGTCAGAAGCTCATTTCTCCCATTGTGGAGCCATTTCTCCCTTGTGGAACCCTTCGAATGAAGACGATGACATCAAGTCGTTGGACAAAGAAAATATAAGGGCCAATTGTTAGGATAGGCCTTGGTCTCAATTAGAAATGCATTAAAAATGCTAATATTTAATTAAAAGAAAATTGCTCACGACATTGCATTTTTATATTGACATATTTATACTTCTATTTTAGTAATGGACAAACCACGCGGAAGCTGTTGGGCATGTGAGCCTCGGGGCCGATGACGGCGGGGAGTGATCGCCAGTGATTATCCGACGAGCATTTGTAAATTATATAGCACACACATATGAGTGCAATTTCGACTACTACATTCTATAAAGGGTCTAGGGTGGTTAAAAACTGTCAATTTAGTTTGTCGTTTTATTTACAATTTATTCCCTTAATTTGTAATTTAATTAATATAAAGTCAACATTTCACTTCTAAATTTTTAGTTATTGTAATCATACCCCAACACATTATTTTTCATTTTCTGTTAAAAACTATATATCATCATCAAATATTAAATATTACAAAACATCAGAATTGGTAACATAAATATAATTATATTTTGTTTAGCACACGCATAGAGTGTGCGGAAAATACTATTATTTTATCAAGGGAGTGCACGCAAGAGTAACTGTTTTCCCAATTAATTGATATGCAATCACCATAATTACAATTTTAGACTTAATTTAAAATATTTTATATACTTATAAATAATATAAAATTAAACTTAATATTGTAGTTTTTCATACATAAATTATAAATTAGTATTATATAATTATGTAGCCACACACATTGGTTGTGCCTAGGGGTGGGCGTTCGGGTTTTACCCGAATCCGGTCTATTCTTTGAAATTGAAATTCAGTCTATTCTGGCACATGGTCCAGTTTATTTTAATGTTTATCCAAATCTCCAATTATCATTGACTGATGTCAATATTTTGGATGCTCTGACATTAATTGTCAAAACTCACGGATATAATTACGCTCCGGGATCGGAAGTAATTTGTATCTGTTATAGGATTTATTATAAACCTCTTTATACACTGAATCCTCAGTGCAAAATTGTTGACAAACCTATCAACGAAACGGTTTTAATAGAAACCAATTTTAGTAGATCTAATATTACAACTCGTAGATCTATTAAATGGGAAGAAATTCAATTCCCAGAAAATTGGGTTATTGAACGAGCTATGCCTCTGCAACCCAAAATTAAGAAAAATCCTACTCAAATAATACAGACAACAGATGGAACTGTTCAAATTCACTTTGAGCAGGATAGAAAATCTGTAGATGTAAAAACTCTGAGATCTAGAATTACTAGATCAAGCTCTTCACATTATCATATATCACCATGTGATTATATGATAAGATCTCCTTCCAGAGCTTCGACTTCTCAGGTTAGAGAATCAACCTCTAGTGATTACCTTCAAAATAAGGTAGAAGAATTAAGAATTAATTCTGATAATATTGTTCATGGTGTTTTTAAAAATCAAGACGAGGAAATAACCGAGTCAGAAATGGATTTTAGTGTTTAATGGATTTTAAACCAAAAATTGATTTTAGTCCGGGATCACCGGCAAGAAGGAAAATTCAACAAGAATTTAATCAACCCAAATGGGAACTTTTTAGAAAATGGTTTTTTCGAAAACTTTAATAAAGAAGACAAAAATATTATTCAAGAAAAATTTATAAAGATCTTGAAAAACGAAATGAAAAATTGCCTTTCGTTCCTTGGTTTTTATCAAGATATTTTAAAATATGATTTCTGTTCTTGAAAGGAATTATAAGCTTTCGAATGAAAAAATTGTTAACTCTATTTTTCCCCCTCAAACCAGTTTCCAAATGGAAAAGGAAAATGAAATTAGGTTTTTTAATGCTTTTCAAAAATTATTTGAAAAAGAAGATGATACGCTTTATATCACTATTAATCATATTAATAGTCTTTTAAAACAACAAAATTATACAAATATGTATGTTATTATTTTAGGAGAACAAATTTCTTTATTAAAAAAGAATATTCAAGAAATTTCGTCCTCAATAAAAGAAATAAAAAATTACCTTTTAATAAATAAGGATAAAGCTGAAGGAAAAATAGCTAATAAAGCTTACTCCTCGAGAGCAAGAAGAAATTTATCTTACCATGAAAGAAGAAAATGACGAATTAGTCGAAAATGCAGTTTATACACTGTGTATTAATATAATAGAACATTTTACAGGCCGATGGTCTGATAATTCTGAAAATATCAGAACTCTTCTCCAAAACTTAAGATGTAAAACTCTTACATCTTTTAGATGGTATAAGGATACTTTCCTTAGTCGAGTTATGGAACTCCCTGAGTCAAATAGTACTCACTAGAAGTCTAAATTCATAGACGGTCTACCTTCACTCTTTGCAGAAAGAGTAAGGAATAACCTTAGAAAATGAGAACCGAGTATAGATTATAATTCTTATACTTACGGTAAACTGATTGGTATATGTACTCAAGAAGGTTTAGCTTTATGCAACGAAATAAAGCTGAACAAACAAATTAAGAGAAATTCTCTTAATGAAAAGAAACAATTAGGAGATTTCTGTGACCAATTTGGCATAGAAAATCCTTCTACGAGCCAACCTCGTAAAGAATATAAACCTAAAAAAATACTCTCCTAAACAATATGAAAGGAGAAAATATCGAAAATCGAAAAGAAGAGAACAAAAACTCTTAAAAGATAATAAAGATTATCAATATAGAAGAAATTTTCCCCCAATTATTTGTAGAAAATGTGGGAAAATAGGTCACAAAGCAAAAAATTGCTGGACCAAAAAGAAAATTAATAATTTAAACATTGATAATGATTTAAAAGAACATTATCAAAAATTCTGTTGGAATCAGACAGTGAAAATTCTTCGAGTGATGAGAACAATATCATCGAAGACTTTTCATCATCAGAATCTGAAGAATGTCAAAATTGTCAAATAGGACAATCCTGTGCTAAAAATATTAAAAGCTCAGAATCTGAATCAGAAGATAATAATTTATATCAAATTATTTCTCAATTTCAAGAATTAAATGTTCTTGATAATAATCTTCTTGAAATATTAAAACAAACAGAAGACCCAGGTTTAAAAAATCATATAATCAAAATATTAATTCAAAAAGAGGAAGAAACTTCAAAAGATGTTATTCCTAAAACTGAACCTTACAAAATGTCCGAAGTAATGAAATTACTTCAAAATAAAAATAAATCTAAGAATGAATTTCCTGTTAATATTAAAGATTTAACAATTGAAATTTCAAATCTTAAAACTGAAATTAAAAATCTAAAATTAAGTCATATTGACTTAGAACGAAGATTTTCTAAATTAGAAAAAGGAAAAGAAAAATTGAAGAATTAAAAAATTATGAAGAATTTTCTAATATTTCTTTAAACGATAAAGATGATAATTTCCTTTCAACACTTGAAGTAATAACTTCGCAAAAATGGTTAGTGAAAATATCACTGCTTATAGATGGAAATTTTCAAAAGAATCTGATTGCACTAATTGATAGTGGAGCAGATTTGAATTGTATTCAGGAAGGAATAATTCCTACACAATATTTCCATAAAACAACTCATTCTCTTAGCTCTGCGAGTGGAGAAAAGTTGCAGATTAATTATAAATTCCTAAGGCCTATATTTGCAAAAATAAGGTCTGTATTCCTACTTCATTCTTGCTAGTCAGGAATATTACGAACCAAGTAATTCTTGGTACTCCATTTCTTAGGAAAATATTTCCTATTAGAAATATTGATGAATGATTTAAAGGAAGCTTCGATAATAAAGAAGTATACTTTGAATTCATTACTGAACCTTTTTCTAGGATTCTTAATGAAATTAAGGATTCTATTCTTATTAACGCAAAAGAAAATCAGGTAAATTACCTGAAACAAGAAATTAGTATACTTACGATTGAGGATAAACTCCAAAATCCTAAGTTACAAGAAAAGATAAAAACACTACATAATGAATTTACGCTACAAATATGTAACGATTTACCTAATGTTTTTTGGAATAGGAAAAAGCATATTGTTACATTACCTTATGAGGAAGATTTTAGTGAGAAAAATATTCCCACTAAAGCTCGCCTTGTCAGATGAATTCTGAACTTTTAGAATTATGTAAAAAGAAATAGCTTCTCTTTTACAGAAAGGTTTAATAAAACCTTCAAAATCTCCTTGGTCGTGTACTGCCTTTTATGTTAATAACCATGCAGAAAAGGAAAGGGGCACCAAGGTTAGTTATTAATTATAAACCTTTAAATAAGTTTTAAAATGGGTTAGGTATCCTATTCCTAATAAAAAAGATCTTTTAGATCGATTATTTAATGCCATTATATTTTCAAAATTTGATTTAAAATCAGGTTTTTGGCAAATTCAAATAGCCGAAGAAGATCGGTATAAAACTGCTTTTACTGTCCCAATTGGACAATTTGAATGGAACGTTATGCCTTTTGGTTTAAAAAACGCTCCTTCTGAATTTCAAAATATTATGAATGATATTTTTATTCCTTATAGTAATTTTATCATCGTTTATATTGATGATATTTTAATCTTTTCTAAAGATATTGAAACTCATTTTAAACATCTTGATATTTTCAAGAAAATTGTTATTCAAAATGGATTAGTTATATCTAGCCCAAAAATGGTTTTATTTCAAACTAAAGTTAGATTTTTGGGTCATACTATTGAAAAGGGTAATGTTAACCCAATTAATAGAAGTATTGAATTTGCGTCAAAATTTCCAGACTAAATTGTTGATAAAACTCAACTTCAAAGATTTTAGGGAGTCTTAATTATATCTCTCCTTATTATAAAAATCTTGCAATTGATACATCTATTTTATATGATAGATTCAAAAAGATTCCTTGTCAGTGGACAGAAAGTCACACTGAAGCAATTAAGAAAATTAAGAATAAGGTTACTCATTTACCTTGCTTAATGCTTGCTAATCCTAATTGGCAAAAAATTATTGAAACTGATGCTTCTGATTTAGGCTTCGGAGGAATCTTAAAACAAGTTTCTCCAGAAGATAAAAAAGAATATTTAGTTAGATTCCATTCGGGGAAATGGAATAATGCTCAGAAAATTATGCTACTATAGCTAGAGAAGTCCTCGCTATAGTTAAATGTGTCCTTAAATTTCAGGATGATTTATATAATCAAAAGTTTTTAATAAAAACTGATTGTCAAGCTGCGAAATTCATGTTTCAGAAAGATTTCAAACATGATGTCTCCAAACAAATGTTTGCGAGATGGCAGGCTCATTTAGCCCCATTCGATTTTGAAATTATTTATAAAAAAGGAAGTGATAATAGTCTTCCTGATTATCTAACTCGTGAGTATCTTTCATGAATTTTGCAGACATGTCCCAATATGGGAGAAATTTCCCCTCTAATAGAGGTGGAAGAGGTGGCAAAAATGTTATTGCTCAAATTGGCAATAAAAAGTTGGTAAAAGAAAATTTATCATCATCCTCAAGTAATACCTTGAGCAGTGAAGAATTCAGAGAATTCCTCGAATATAAAAAGCAGAAAGCAAAGTCTGGTGAAGGAACATCTTACGCAAAAATAAATGCGGAAGAAGATGATGAGGTTGATTATGAGAAAATTTCTCATAATGAGGTAATTATATTACTTGAATTTAAAGATTTAAAATGGTCTGATGAACCTTGGACTTTAATGCATGGTATCTGGACAGAGCATCATATGCTGCTACTTTTTATAAAAACCGTGATACTTATAAAAATATTCTTAAGTCCACGGGAACATGTGACATTGAGCACTTTAGTGCGGGAAATACCCGTATGCTTTGAAAAAAGGTTATACCTTTAGCAAAATCATTTTCAAGCAAATTATTTCTCCTGAAAAATGGGCTATACACCCATTAAAAGATAGGGAATATTTCCATCCTGAGTTAAAAACTCTTATTAAATTTAATTATTACGATTATATCGATGCTTTTTATAAAGTATTTTTATACCAGAATGAAAGTAAAAAACATTCTTGGTGGATAAAAATTTGTGCGGATGTATATAAGTCCGAAATTCCAAATTGGTTTTATCAATGGTGGCTTTCTTATGGAGCTACAATTGATATTCTTAAGGAACCCTTTTTGGATTATATCAAGAATGGGTTAAAGTTTCTCCGATTCTCATAGAAACGGAATATAAAAAAGAATGTATTGAAGGAATGGCTTCTCTACATTTTTATATTGAATTTAGTATTCCATGGATATGGAGATGGACTCCTGAGGTGGGTTATACCCAACAAAAAATTCCATGTCTTAAACGAAACTTTTATATAAAGTTTTGGAAAAAAATGATAAGAAAAGCAGCCACTGGCGAATATGAAAGCCAGCAGACGATCGATAAGATCGAAGAGAAAATTTCTCTTTATAAAAATGCGATTAATAATCGTGAACAAAGGGAAGCTCCTAGTCCTTTTGAAATGATCTCTCAAAAGATTAATCTTCAAAAGGGTAAAATGAAACCCAATGAAATTATTGATGTCTACTTCGAAGAAATGAAGAAAGACATTGCAAAAAATTTTGGAATGAATATTGAAGATATTTTGATGGCGACATCTTCAAAAAATGAAGATGACGAAGAATTTTGCCTTGCTGGTGAAGGACAAGATCCGGAAAATCCGGACGACTTTATTATTGAAGAAATAATAGGAGATAATGCAATGGACTTAATGGGACAAGAAATCTCAATTATTAAAGAAAAAGTCGAGCAAATTGCCAAAGCTCGTGAAGAAATAAAAGAATCCAATGTCAAAGATGCTCTTAAAATCAAAGAGATTAAAGAAGCCATGAATAAGATCAGGAAAAGCTGATAGCGACATCAACGATGGAAAATCGAGCTTTAATAAAGTTCAAGATAAGAACGAAGACTTATTTGGCCAAATTGATGATAGCTGTCAAGACTTTTTGACAAGTGGGGCGGTTAAGAAGAAAAATTTTCTTTACTTTAATTATTGTACTTTACTTTTCTTTTCTATTTATAGAGTCGAAGCTCATAAGCTTCAGAGGTGCCTTTTCTTACGCTCTTTTGTACTCTCTCTCTCTCTCTCTCTTCACTGTAATCCTCTCTCCTCTATAAAATATTATAAGAAATAAAAGTTGAAGTTCTTGTACGACTCCTCTTCATTAAAGTAAGTTTTAAAATTTTGTCTTTATACATTTTATTTTGTTTTTCTTAGCCTTAATGGAAGGCTAATTTTCAAGTTAAACTACACCAAGATGCCTTAATATTTAATCGTGGTTTTATATCATATTTCTATATATATATATATATATATTAATATGATGTATCTAATATTTCTCTTTTATAAAAATCATTTAAAAATGATTAAAAGAATTAAATTTTGGATAAAGGTTATGATAAATTTGATTTTGATTAATTCTGAGTCGGCTCTTGGCAAAGCCCGTGTTGCCGAAAGTAAGGCGTTTGAGGGCATGGCTGTTACCGATTGAATTAAGTCAAATGAAAATTTTATCATGTAAAGATCCTTGTATCCGATGATTTAATTCTAATAATCACAAAAATAAAATTTTATTTGTTTTGGAATTTTGGAATTTTGGTATATAGGCTGGAATACCTTGGGTCCGAACGGGATCAAACTGTTTACAGCTTGATAACTGGACTAATAGGTTTAACAACGCCACGTACCTTTTTTCCAATTTCTTTTTGGTGTTTGGTATTTTGGTTGAACTACTTTTGAACAAAGCTTTCTTATGAAAGTTCGATTTTTGGTATGACGGCTTGATTACCTTAGGTCCGATTGGACTAAACTGGTTAAACAAAGTCCGTATATCATTATCGAGGTTCGACAAGTTGTTCTTATCATGTATCAATCATCATTTTTTTTAAAGATCATCTCCGTATGGTATCAGAGCCATGGTGAGTATTAAGAAGTTAAGGTGTAGTTTAACTTCTTATTCAAATGAATTTGATGCGTCGAAAAGATACTGTTAAAAACAGTATTGAAGAGGAATATGATGTTCCTCAAGATTTAGACAATTAAACCGTTGGACAATTCCAAAAATAGATCATAAAATAATTTATGAATTAGGAACCTTTGAAAAATTAGGTTTGAAACAGGTAGTCAAAACTACTGAAGAAACTATCTCTCTTAACAACGAAGAGATGGTTATTAGGCTTCTAAGTAATAGAGACTTAGAAAAATTTAGAATAAACCATAAGTTTATTCATATAGGGTTAATTCAGGTAGCCTTTAAGCCTTTGACTTTAGAAGGATTACCAGAGAGCTCTATAGCAGCTCTTAGAGATGGTCGAAATCTCGACTGGAAACAATCCCTTATGGGAATAATTCAGTCTAGTTGGTTCAGTTTATTTTAATGTTTATCCAAATCTCCAATTATCATTGACTGATGTCAATATTTTGGATGCTCTGACATTAAATGTCAAAACTCACGGATATAATTACGCTCCGGGATCGGAAGTAATTTGTATCTGTTATAGGATTTATTATAAACCTCTTTATACACTGAATCCTCAGTGCAAAATTGTTGACAAACCTATCAACGAAACAGTTTTAATAGAAACCAATTTTAGTAGATCTAATATTACAACTCGTAGATCTATTAAATGGGAAGAAATTCAATTCCCAGAAAATTGGGTTATTGAACGAGCTATGCCTCTGCAACCCAAAATTAAGAAAAATCCTACTCAAATAATACAGACAACAGATGGAACTATTCAAATTCACTTTGAGCAGGATAGAAAATCTGTAGATGTAAAAACTCTGAGATCTAGAATTACTAGATCAAGCTCTTCACATTATCATATATCACCATGTGATTATATGATAAGATCTCCTTCCAGAGCTTCGACTTCTCAGGTTAGAGAATCAACCTCTAGTGATTACCTTCAAAATAAGGTAGAAGAATTAAGAATTAATTCTGATAATATTGTTCATGGTGTTTTTAAAAATCAAGACGAGGAAATAACCGAGTCAGAAATGGATTTTAGTGTTTAATGGATTTTAAACCAAAAATTGATTTTAGTCCGGGATCACCGGCAAGAAGGAAAATTCAACAAGAATTTAATCAACCCAAATGGGAACTTTTTAGAAAATGGTTTTTCGAAAACTTTAATAAAGAAGACAAAAATATTTTCAAGAAAAATTTATAAAGATCTTGAAAAACGAAATGAAAAATTGCCTTTCGTTCGTTGGTTTTTATCAAGATATTTTAAAAATATGATTTCTGTTCTTGAAAGGAATTATAAGTTTCGAATGGAAAAATTGTTAACTCTATTTTTCCCCCTCAAACCAGTTTCCAAATGGAAAAGGAAAATGAAATTAGGTTTTTTAATGCTTTTCAAAAATTATTTGAAAAAGAAGATGATACGCTTTATATCACTATTAATCATATTAATAGTCTTTTAAAACAACAAAATTATACAAATATGTATGTTATTATTTTAGGAGAACAAATTTCTTTATTAAAAAAGAATATTGAAGAAATTTCGTCCTCAATAAAAGAAATAAAAAATTACCTTTTAATAAATAAGGATAAAGCTGAAGAAAAAATAGCTAATAAAGCTTCTCCGAGTGTTCAGCCTCCACCTAAGATTATTGATTTTAAATTAGAATCAATTTCCAATATTGAAAATTTACTTAATGAAAAGCTTAAAGACTTAAAACTCAATACTTTAAGTGAAGAATTTGAAGAAAAACTAGAAAATTCTGATAGTATTTATAATACTTATAATGAAGAACTTAATAAAATCAAACAAGGAAAATATTCCAGCAAACCAATTCAAACAAAATTTATTATCCAAGACCAACTCCTCAAGATGTCTTGTTCGAAGAACAAGAATTAACACTTAATAATTCTTATAGTGGTAGGGGTATTTATGAGTGGAATTTAGACGGTTATACCGAAAGACAAATTTTTAATATGATACATAGAATGCTTATGTATAGTACAATATGCAAAGCTAATCATAATAGCGACAGAGTTGTTGCTAAGATGATTGTTGCTGGCTTCACTGGTCAGTTAAAAGGATGGTGGGATAATTATCTTACTCCTCGAGAGCAAGAAGAAATTTATCTTACCATGAAAGAAGAAAATGACGAATTAGTCGAAAATGCAGTTTATACACTGTGTATTAATATAATAGAACATTTTACAGGCCGATGGTCTGATAATTCTGAAAATATCAGAACTCTTCTCCAAAACTTAAGATGTAAAACTCTTACATCTTTTAGATGGTATAAGGATACTTTCCTTAGTCGAGTTATGGAACTCCCTGAGTCAAATAGTACTCACTGGAAGTCTAAATTCGTAGACGGTCTACCTTCACTCTTTGCAGAAAGAGTAAGGAATAACCTTAGAAAAGGAGAACCGAGTATAGATTATAATTCTTATACTTACGGTAAACTGGTTGGTATATGTACTCAAGAAGGTTTAGCTTTATGCAACGAAATAAAGTTGAACAAACAAATTAAGAGAAATTCTCTTAATGAAAAGAAACAATTAGGAGATTTCTGTGACCAATTTGGCATAGATAATCCTTCTACGAGCCAACCTCGTAAAGAATATAAACCTAAAAATACTCTCCTAAACAATATGAAAGGAGAAAATATCGAAAATCGAAAAAAAGAGAACAAAAACTCTTAAAAGATAATAAAGATTATCAATATAGAAGAAATTTTCCCCCAATTATTTGTAGAAAATGTGGGAAAATAGGTCACAAAGCAAAAAATTGCTGGACCAAAAAGAAAATTAATAATTTAAACATTGATAATGATTTAAAAGAAACATTATCAAAAATTCTGTTGGAATCAGACAGAGAACAATATCATCGAACACTTTTCATCATCAGAGTCTGAAGAATGTCAAAATTGTCAAATAGGACAATCCAGTGCTAAAAATATTAAAAGCTCAGAATCTGAATCAGAAGATAATAATTTATATCAAATTATTTCTCAATTTCAAGAATAAATGTTCTTGATAATAATCTTCTTGAAATATTAAAACAAACAGAAGACCCAGATTTAAAAAATCATATAATCAAAATATTAATTCAAAAAGAGAAAGAAACTTCAAAAGATGTTATTCCTAAAACTGAACCTTACAAAATGTCCGAAGTAATGAAATTACTTCAAAATAAAATAAATCTAAGAATGAATTTCCTGTTAATATTAAAGATTTAACAATTGAAATTTCAAATCTTAAACTGAAATTAAAAATCTAAAATTAAGTCATATTGACTTAGAACGAAGATTTCTAAATTAGAAAAAGAAAAGAAAAATTGAAGAATTAAAAAATTATGAAGAATTTTCTAATATTTCTTTAAATGATAAAGATGATAATTTCCTTTCAACACTTGAAGTAATAACTTCGCAAAAATGGTTAGTGAAAATATCACTGCTTATAGATGGAAATTTTCAAAAGAATCTGATTGCACTAATTGATGGAGCAGATTTGAATTGTATTCAGGAAGGAATAATTCCTACACAATATTTCCATAAAACAACTCATTCTCTTAGCTCTGCGAGTGGAGAAAAGTTGCAGATTAATTATAAAATTCCTAAGGCCTATATTTGCAAAAATAAGGTCTGTATTCCTACTTCATTCTTGCTAGTCAGGAATATTACGAACCAAGTAATTCTTGGTACTCCATTTCTTAGGAAAATATTTCCTATTAGAAATATTGATGAATATGGATTTAAAGGAAGCTTCGATAATAAAGAAGTATACTTTGAATTCATTACTGAACCTTTCTCTAGGATTCTTAATGAAATTAAGGATTCTATTCTTATTAAAGCAAAAGAAAATCAGGTAAATTACCTGAAACAAGAAATTAGTATACTTACGATTGAGGATAAACTCCAAAAATCCTAAGTTACAAGAAAAGATAAAAACACTACATAATGAATTTACGCTACAAATATGTAACGATTTACCTAATGCTTTTTGGAATAGGAAAAAGCATATTGTTACATTACCTTATGAGGAAGATTTTAGTGAGAAAAATATTCCCACTAAAGCTCGTCCTTGTCAGATGAATTCTGAACTTTTAGAATTATGTAAAAAAGAAATAGCTTCTCTTTTACAGAAAGGTTTAATAAAACCTTAAAAATCTCCTTGGTCGTGTACTGCCTTTTATGTTAATAACCATGCAGAAAAGGAAAGGGGAGCACCAAGGTTAGTTATTAATTATAAACCTTTAAATAAAGTTTTAAAATGGATTAGGTATCCTATTCCTAATAAAAAAGATCTTTTAGATCGATTATTTAATGCCATTATATTTTCAAAAATTTGATTTAAAATCAGGTTTTTGGTTAAATTAAAATAGCCGAAGAAGATGGGTATAAAACTACTTTTACTGTCACAATTGGACAATTTGAATGGAACGTTATGCCTTTTGGTTTAAAAAACGCTCCTTCTGAATTTCAAAATATTATGAATGATATTTTTATTCCTTATAGTAATTTTATCATCTTTTATATTGATGATATTTTAATCTTTTCTAAAGATATTGAAACTCATTTTAAACATCTTGATATTTTCAAGAAAATTGTTATTCAAAATGGATTAGTTATATCTAGCCCAAAAATGGTTTTATTTCAAACTAAAGTTAGATTTTTGGGTCATACTATTGAAAAGGGTAATGTTAACCCAATTAATAGAAATATTGAATTTGCGTCAAAATTTCGAGACCAAATTCTTGATAAAACTCAACTTCAAAGATTTTTAGGGAGTCTTAATTATATCTCTCCTTATTATAAAAATCTTGCAATTGTTGGGTCACAATCACTAAAATATCCTAACAATCTCCCCCTTTGTGTCAATTGTTGGGAGTCTTGAATATTGGGCGTTGGGATGGTGGATTAGCGTGTGAGTGTTTCGCGAAGCCCTAGCTTGAACTCGAAGGCGCGGAGATTCCTTCGAAGTACCATTCGATCAGCTATAGCGTCAATGAGCTTCGCGAACTTGGATCGGCAGAGAGGATCTTCTTCCGAAAGGATGCGGCAAATCTTCATTAGTTTGTCTTGGATGATGGTGAGTGTCCCATCCGAGAACTTTGCCACTTCGGAGCAGCGCAGCAGCCTCATCTTTCCCTTGTAGTTCGAGTAGGCGACCGCCGGATCATCTCCGTCGATCACATCGCCTTCTCGGTAGTCGTCCGCGTTCTTGAAAGATGGGCGAGTCAGATTCACCTTCTTCAGGTTGTGTTCCACTGCCATCTGCAGATCGTGGGTGGCGAAGAATCTGACCTGTCGGAGCATGTGGCGCTTGAGAGCCACATATCCCATGGTGACCGGTTCAGCACGTACGAGATGTCCAGAGCTTCTGAGGACGAGTCTGAACTGTTTCATGGATTCCAGCATGCTGTATAGGTCACCCAGGCATAGAAACTTGAAGTCCGCCTCACTGACTTCACTGTAGCTCTCATCCTGCTTCATTACTGTGAAGACTGGGTAGTGGACAGGTCCTTTCGACTCTTGGCGGAGGTCAGTGACTTTGCAGATGGTGGCCCGACTCATTTCTTGAGCGATGTTTTCCTCATCGGATAGCGTCCTCTTTGTGCACTTGTTGCAAAGAAGGCTCCATCGATAGAGCTTCTTCTTTTGCTCGCTCCAATTTTGGATGTTCATCAGCTCATACTCGTCGAAGGTTGTGATGATCTGCTCCTTGCGCCGTCAGATCCTCTTCCTGATCTCTTCTTGAAACGGCGCGGTTATCTTTTTGTTTTCCCACGGTGCTTTCGGTATATTCACCGTGGGTACATCCATTTGAGCAGCAGGGGCCTCAGTTTGCTGCGCTTGGAATTGTAGGATGTTCTCGAGCTCGGCCGGTTCAGCGTCGTATTCCTCTCCGTTCTCGTCGTCTGCGGTGTTGATCAGCGTAAGCGAGGCCTCCATGAGCAGACGTCGAGCATTTTCCACCAACTTCCTAGCTGCTACTGCATCGGCGGGCGTGTATAGCCATTCATCGTTGAAGATGTAGGCTTCGATCTCGTTCTGTGCGCAGTAGACATCCTCGGAAGCCAGGTTGGAATCGATGTTGAGAGGGGTATGGCTATGTGGTGGCGAGGGTGTAGCGTCGGAGGAGTTTGTGGATTGTGGAGATGGAATTGGTGGAGATTCTGGTGGTTCAGTTGAGGTGATGGTTTTGGCAAGGATGATTTTGGTGACGGGAGGTGCAGATGTGGTGATGGCCTCTAACGTCGATGTGACAGCTAGAGGTTCCGAGGTAGTGGGTGGAGGCGATGTTGAGGTGGTCTCTAACGTCGTTGTGAGGATTAGAGTTTTGGAGACGGTAGTGGGTGGTGGTGAGGGTGATTTGGCTAGTGGCTCAGGGTGAACAAGGTGGGATTTTTGGCTAGTGGGTTGTGAGGTTTCAGGTGCAGGCGTCGTTTCAGGTCCAGAGGAGGAGGGCGACGTCGATTCCATGAGTCCTTGGGATTGTGAGCCCTGCTGCCTATTCTCCCCCTCGCGGCGATCTTGATCATCGTCTTGATCGTCGCGCCTGATCCTGCTAGATTCGCCTTGAGCACGGCAGGACATCGGTTGAGTCATTATTCGCCTCATCTGCTGTTCTTCCTCGTCAACTTCCGTCATCGATTCGAATCGGGCTCGGAGGATGTAGAAGAGCTCCTTGGCGGAGATGGAGGAGAAAACAGCGTCTGCGTCCGTGTGTTGCATGGGTGGTGGCGTCTCCGGGGCCACACCTTTGCCTTTGTCGACGGTGGACGCATCGAGACGCGCGTAGACTTTATCGAGACTCGACGCCTCAAGAGTCTTTGCAAACTCTTGAAGACGTGTCTCTAGCGCGGTCTCAGTGACGAATTGGGGTAAATCTAACAAGTTGGAATCACGAAGAAATCCAACTGACACCGAATCGGTGAATAAAGCCGATTGGCCGCCCGTTTGCACCGGTCTGGAAAAGACGGGGTCACTCAGACTTCCCGTTGGCATCATCGATGAGACAGACTCACTCGAATGATGGCCTAGACTCACGGTTGTTGTGATGTTGGCCGTGCTAGGTCTTCCGCTCTCAGTCACAGAGACATCACCGAGTGTTCTGACAGAGTCACGAAGACTCTGTGGTGCGGTAGGAGATGTATGTGTCCTAGAGACGTATGAAACTATGGGGAGTGAGGGCACTAGACTCGATGTGCATGAAGAGGATGCAGTCTGAGGCGAGGGACTGCTTGATTCAACATCGATCATCTCCAAGTGGGATGTCGATGGTATACGTGGCTCCTCGTGGAATGAAATACCTTCCTGTAGAGAGGAAGATAAGTGGGTTGGTGGGGTCGTTTGCGTGGTTGAGCCAGATGCCACGTCTTCTACTCGGGAGGTGAACACATCACCTCCTGTACCTTTTGGTTCGGCTCGGCTTATTTGTGGTTGAGGAGGTTGATCGTGTTTTTGTTTCGATCGACGCTCCGTGGGACGGCTTACGTCATCCTCACGCGACCGTTTTTTCGGAACGCGGGTGGAAGAGGATGCGGCGTGACTCGATGACTTTTTGGAGGTGGTGGTGGGTTTTTGGCTAGTCCCGGGGTTAGGAGCAGTGGTGTTGATCTGCGCCGTAGGGACAGTGGATAGAGGTCGGGGGCTTTCGCGGAACGTGGCGGTTGTGGCTCGATATTCGCGGACGTGCGGATTTGTCTGGTCTGCGTAGGCGAGCACTTCGTCCGGAATGATCATGGCGTGTCGATCCTTCGCCGGAGTGTTTTTCTTGGCGAACTTCTCGACAGTTGGGATGATGAAGTGTTCCGCTGCCGCCGGATGCGAATGGTGGTTGAGTGCAAGCAGAAATGCTTGATGATAGCAGGGAGCCACCGCATGTAAGGTACGAATCGGTTTGTGACTCCCTTGGCGACTTCCCGGTCGCGACGTTGGATCATGGAGACGAGATCCATCCAGATTATGTCGGCGTAGTTGTACTTGCGGTTGTGGGCGATGCCGGTCAGGATGGTGAGAATTTGAAAATTGCCGCGGTCTTGACCAGCATGCTTCCCTGACATGCACTTGTTCACTAGCAGGTACAGTGTTCGCCATGGTTGAGGTAGATTGCGGGTGGTGACTTCACTGAGGACAAGTAAGCCCTTCTTTTTCTTGTTATCTGGTTGGTAGCCCAGTCTGTCAATGTCTTCAACGAGTTGTTCGTGCGTCGGTAGTGGGTCGTAGGGTGAGTAGACGGGTAGTTGTAGTACTTCTTGTACTATCTTGCGAGTGAGGACCACCGTGTCTTGATCAATTCTGGCTGATAAGGTTTTGGCAAGATGGAGTGGTCCAGTTATCTACAGCGTAAGCCAGAATTGTTGAAGATATACTTGTGCTTCTGGCTCGCCATGTGTGAGGGCGTGGCGAAGTGGATGCCCTTTGAGGATTTCTACAATGACGGGGGCATCGCACCGAAAGCTCTCCAAATCCACCATGTAGTTTTTGGGAATCAGGGCCGCCCATTGACTTAGTGGGAAGATCTCCTCAGGTGGTGGGACATAGGTACGCGTGGTGAGTTCGATGCGAGCGACGTCCCTTTGGATTGCGGCCGCCTCAAGCGCTTCAAGTGTACTTTGATCTTTGTTGGTCATATCTGTGCTCGACAGTAATTGTAATATGATTAGTACGGACTAAGTAGCGAATTCGCGAAGTATAAAACGTAGATATGTCAAGCAAACTTTCGCATTTTTGTGTAAAATTTCGCATGTAATGAAAATACGCTAAGTGATAGAGAAAATTTTCGCAAGTAATGTTACTTTTCGCATATTGGGTAAATTTCGCAGATAGGAAAATTTTCGCATGCATTAGGAAATTTTCGCAAGTGATTGCACATAGACATGTCATGAGAAATTTTCGCACACTGAGTAAAATTTCGCAAGTATGGAGGATTTTCGCAAGTGAAGAAGTCTCGCAAGTTGTCCAAAATTTTCGCATAAAATGAAAATTTTCGCAAGTTAAAGTGTTTTCGCATTCAGAGTGAATTTTCGCATGTAAGGTAAATTTTCGCAAGTTATATGAAAGTTTCGCGGAAGGAAAAAGCTTTAAGCATTGAGAAAATTTTCGTGTTTCACTGTGGTTGCGAAAGAGTGAAGATGCGAAAGTATGTAGTATGAAGTGATGTGTTATGAGATTTTCGCAGGGTGACACTCACTATAGCAGAGAAAGTTTTGTCGTGAATAAAAAAAAAAATTTCTCAGTTAAACTTTCGCGGGACTTCACATACTGTAGCAGCGAAAAAAAATTTTAACTCATGTAAATTCTCGAATGAAAGTTTCGCATTTCCTTAGTCACTGTAGCAGCGAAAATTTTAGCGCTGGAAATTTCTCGGATAAAATTTCGCGGAACCTCACTCACTGTAGTAGCGAACTTTCAACGTAAGAAATTTCTCGGAAAAATTTTCGCGGAACTGTCCTCACTGTAGCAGCGAAAATTAACGTTTTAAAGCAATTTTTTTCTTGAGAATTTTCGCGGTAAAGAACACAGTGCGAAAGCATGCGAAACGACGCAATGATTTTAGCCTTAGACCTACTCAAATCTCAACCAAAATGCTATAATCTGCGCTTAATCGACTCGTAATTGAATGGGCAATGCATATTTGGGGATATTAAACATTAATAACATATCATGAGTTCGATTCAGAGGCCGCGAAAAATTGATTTATCTGAGGTGTATTCATACCGAGAAGCTGATTTGCGACAATGGAGGTAGCAAGAAACGGATTTTGAAAGCAGATTTTGACGACGACGCGATGCGGGGAGTTGCGAAATTTTTGAGAGAGAGGGGTTGCGAAAGTTTTGAATTTTCTCGGGAATTTAGGTAGTGAATAACGTTAAGGGTTTTGGGGTTTTAGTCACTGTTCATGCGAAATTTTGTGTAAATGGGCCGAAATTCATGGGCTTGGTCAAAGCTGGGTCCAGATATGATTTTCGCGGGCTTGGTAAAATTGGGTCCAATTGAAGCTCAATTGGTCCAATTTTGACCCTTTTTGACCAGAAATTTTAAAATTCAATTAATCAGTCCAATTTTGACTCAATTTGACCAAACTTTAGAATTTCAACACAAAATTTTATTTTATATAGGCATAATCAGAAACTCCCCCTTAATCTAAAGCTCTCCTTTTTTAAGTAATGGAAAAATCAGAAGCTCCCCCTTAATCGAAAACTTTACTTTAAAAATAATAGAAAAATCAGACGCTCCCCGCCCCTTAATCGAAAACTCCCCCTCAAAAGACATAATTCAGAAGACACATAGACAATGGAGTGAAGTGGAAAGGAAATATGTACACTTAATAAAAGTTCATGTAGGGACGATTGATCACAACTGAATATTCAACATGCCCAACATAGTCACTAGGTGTTGGAATCGTTTGACATCCAACGGTTTTGTGAAAATGTCGGCCAGTTGATCTTCGGTTGTGACGTAGTGCAATTCGATTGTCCCTTGTTCGACATGTTCTTTGATGAAGTGGTGACGAATATCTATGTGTTTCGTTCTCGAGTGATGTACCGGATTACTCGTCATTGCAATAGCACTTTTTGAGTCACAATAAATGGGAATTTTATCAACATGAATATTAAAATCTCGTAGTTGGGTTCTCATCCACAAAAGCTGTGAACAGCAACTAGCGGCGGCGACATATTCTGCCTCCGTCGACGAAGTTGAGACACAGTTTTGTTTTCGAGACGACCAACTTACGAGTTTACCGCCCAAGAAGTGTGCAGCTCCAGAGGTGCTTTTTCGGTCCATCTTGCATCCTGCATAATCCGAGTCAGAGAATCCAACCAGTTTGAAGTCCGATCGAGTGGGGTACCACAAACCCAGATTGGGTGTTCCTTTGAGATAGCGGAGAATCCTTTTGACAGCAGTGAGATGGGATTCCTTCGGTGTTGCCTGAAAACGAGCGCAGATTCCCGTCGAGAGAACGATATCCGGACGACTAGCAGTGAGGTACAGAAGAGAGCCTATTATCCATCGATAGACGGTTTGATCAACGGGAGCACCAGATGGGTCCGCGTCGGGTCGACCAGAGGGTGACATAGGTGTAGCAGCAGTCTTTGCATCCTTCATTCCATATTTCTCGAGGATGTCATGGATGTATTTGGACTGATTGATGAAGATTCCGTCGGGAGTTGCTTTACTTGAAGACCAAGAAAGAAGTTCAGCTCGCCCATCATACTCATTCGAACTTTTCCTTCATCAATTCTGCGAACTCTTCACACAGTTGTGGTTCAGTCGATCCAAAAATGATGTCATCGACATAAATCTGTACAATCATGATGTCCGGCCCACTCCGCTTCGTGAAGAGAGTTGTATCCAAAGATCCTTTCTTGAAACCAGACTGTACAAGGAAGTCTGAAAGGACGTCATACCAAGCTCGGGGAGCCTGTTTTAGTCCGTAGAGGGCCTTGTAGAGTCGATATACGTGATGAGGAAACTCTTCGCTCAAGAACCCTTCAGGTTGATCAACGTACACTTCTTCCTTGAGAAACCCATTCAGAAATGCAGTCTTGACGTCCATTTGGTAGACTTTAAAGTTCTTGTGTGCAGCAAAGGCAAGAAAAATTCGTATGGCTTCGATCCTGGCAACTGGGGCAAAAGTTTCATCGTAGTCGATGCCTTCTTGTTGGTTGTACCCCTTAGCCACAAGTCTTGCTTTATTGCGGATGACAACACCGTCTTCATCCTTTTTGTTCTTGAAGATCCACTTTGTGCCGATAATGGATCTATTGTCAGGTCGTGGTACGAGTTCCCAAACTTGTAAACGTTCAAACTGATTTATTTCCTCTTGCATTGCAATCAGCCAATCAGGATCGTTGAGAGCTTCAGCTACTCGTGATGGTTCGACTTGACTGAGATAGCAAGCGAACAGACTTTCATTCATCGTAGCCGAACGAGTTGAAACACCAGATGTGGGATCCCCAATAATCTGATCTGTAGGATGAGAGCGAGCCCAAAGTGGTACATTGGTCTGAGATGAACTGGCCGCATTTGTATTGGTTGGAGGTTCATTGGGTTGGGGTCCGCTGTCCGAAGAAGAGATCTCAATCGTAGTAGATTGAGAAGGTTCATCATCAAGATCAGCAATGTTCCCAGGGTTGGGTAAAATGTCGTCTTCGTTGAGGTTGAGATTATCCAAGTTAGGTGGAACTACATCATCGCCGATAGCTGGTGGTGTAGGTGAGGTGTGTGCAGCGGTAGTTTGACTGGTGGCGACGGGAGACTTGGGGACTGGATAGAAGTATTCGAAGAGCAGGTCGAGATCCAGTTCACCAAAATTGCCCTCAGATGAGGAAGTTCCTGCCGTTGAAGGTTGACCTTTTGTCAACGACTGTAGAAGACCTGGTTCTGGTCTGATATGAGCAGAAGCCATGAGGTCGCCTTCGCTTTCGTCAAAGGTGACATTTGTGCTCTCTATTACTGATCGTTTCTCTCTAAGATAGACTCTGTATGCCTTTGAGTTCAGCGAATATCCAACAAAGATGCCTTCAATTGCTTTTGGATCAAGCTTCCCAAGATGTTGGCGATCATTGGCCACAAAACATCGGCAACCGAAGACCCTCAGATAAGATATATCGGGGATACGACGGTTATTCAGCATCTCGTATGGGGTGCGGTTGAATCTCTTGTGGATTGAAGCCCGATTTTGTGTGTAACAAGCCGTTTGAATAGCTTCGCCCCAAAGAGAATGAGGAAGTCCGGATTGAATGAGGAGAGTCCTAGCTGCTTCAACTAGTGTTCTATTCTTACGCTCAACGACACCATTCTGTTCCGGTGTCTTCACAGCTGAGAACTGTTGGGTGATGCCCTGAGTGGCATAGAAATCACTGAGCTTCTTGTTCTTAAACTCAGTTCCGTTGTCTGTTCTGATAATCCGAACCTTTTGTTGATGAAGATTTGGGACGTAACAACAAACTCGATGATTATATCAGGAACTTCATCCTTTGTACGTATGAGTTTCGTCCACGTGTAGCGTGAAAAATCGTCGACAATTACAAGAATATACCGTCTTCCTCCGAGTGTGGCCGTAGGCATTGGGCCACATAGATCCATGTGTAAGAGCTCGAGGATGAGCTTAGAGGACGGTTTTTCCTTGGAAATGTGAGACGATCGCTTCATCTTCCCCAATTCACAGGCAGAGCAGAGGTGTTCCTTATGATATGTCAGTTGGGGTAGACCGTTGACGAGTTTATTCTGACGTAGTTTGTTGATGGTCTTGAAATTGAGATGAGAAAGACGTCGGTGCCATAGATCGTTCAACTTGGGAGCGCTCGAGAGAGAAGGCATATTGGTCGAGAGGTCTTAAGATTGAGTATGTAAAGGTGAGACGTGCGTGTTCCAGAGAGAAGAGGTTGTCCCGAGGCATCTATAATGCTGCAGATGTCAGATTCGAAGAGAACCTTGTATCCTTTGTCGCAGAAACGACCAATGCTGAAGAGATTGTAGCTCAAACCCTCGACATAAGAGATGCCCTTAATCGTCAGTTTGTCGTGGACGAGATCACCAGTTCCGAGAATTGGCGCCATTTGACTGTTTCCGAAGGAGACCCTTCCGAGATAGCGCTCGGAGAAGTTGCTCAACAGCTCCTTGTTCCCCGTCATGTGTGTGGAGCAACCCGAGTCTAGATACCACACATGACAGACCTGCAATTATCAGCAAATGTTGGGTCCCCGTATACGGACGAGGCTTTCTTGTGATACAAGTAGAATTTTCATGCGCTTAAAGGGAAATGTGGTTTCTAAATCTGATTGTGTCGGTTCTAATTTAGCTTTCCCTTTGTCATTTGTTTGATGAGGCGGGATTATGGTTTTTCTAACCCATATTTTCCTAACTTGTGCTTGCATGTATGGTGCCTTATACATGTATTGGCGTGGGGGATGCGATTGTTTGTTTTCGTGCTTCGTTTTTGTTTGCCTTTGGCTTGCGAGCAGTAGATGAGTTTGCGTTTGACGACGAGAGACGTTTTCGCTTAACCTTAGGTTTAGGCGAGATGGGAGAATTCAAAGACGTCGTAGAGGAGGTTCGCTTGCGTGGTCGGCGTGTTGCGTGTTCATGTGTTTCATATTCATGAAAGCGTGGGAGAACAAAGTCATTGCAGCAGCACATAGACATAAGCTTGAAAAAGAAAGATAAGTTTTGGCAACATAGTTGTCTACGACCTTAGGATATTGGGATTCAGTACATAAAGAGGATAGACGAATATAGGATGGTCTTTTCTTCTTGTCATCGAAGAGCGGATTCTCCTTTATTTGATACGAACTCCCTTCCAGAGACGTCGAACTCACATTCCCTGTATCCATAAGAATACTAGAGTTAGTGTTAGAACATATGTCAGCTTCAGGATTCATTTTCGCCGTCCTCTTACATTTACATGTTTGAGAATCGGGTACTTGACTCGACGTAGAGGGTTTGTTCGAGTTGTGAAATTGCTCTTGGGTAAAGATTTTGCTAAGTAGATCTTCTCGCTCTTTTGCAAAGGCTTTCCGCTCTACTTCTATGGTTCGTTCTAGTTCTGCTATGATCAGAAGTTTCTCTGGGACATAGATGCGAGAGAGTGCTTCTCGGAAAGCGATTTTCTGTTCTTCGGTTGGGAACTGAGACTTGATGTCTTCAGAGAGTGAGGGCTTTTTAGTCTTATCACTAGCATTCAACTCCGTGTAGTCGTACGCGATTTCTGCCCAGAGAATGTTCTGTTCCCTCTTTTCTTCCGAAAGAACACCGGAGGAGGATCTTACAAACGGCATGAGCTGTGAGGGAGTCCCCTTCCTCGTTTTCAGGAATGATGTACTGTACATGTTATACCTTCTGACAATTAGCGGCGTTGGATCGCAGTTGCTGGCCAGGCCGATTCCCATCCGGGCGTTGTAGAATTCTGTTTCAACTGGTTGGTTCAATAGGCATAAGATGTGTGCGGCCTTTTTTCTAAGGTGAAGTTGCTCTTCAAGTTCTTTCACCTTGCGGTATAGCCTAACTCTTTCCTTCGTAAGCAGTTCATATTGGGAGGCCGTCAGGAGGCGAGAAGTTTCACATGAACTGATGGCTAGTGTGGTTCCTTAACCTTAGTCTCACTTTGTTCATTCTTGCTTTGCAAACGTTTGACTAACGCTTCAGAGGCCATTAGTCGTTCGTTTGCACAGGCAAGCTCTTCTACTTTTAGACTAAGTAAGGCATAGTTGTTTTCAAATTTTAGCTTAAGTTCATTATTATCCTGAGCATCTACGATGGGTTTGTTGATGGTGTGTCGGTGATTAAACACATTATCGAGTTGTGAGATTCGTACCTCAGACTCAGCGTTGGTAGGAGTCTCAGCTGTGTTCTTATCGGTGTTACCCATCTCCTCGTCCTCGTCCTGTTCGACCAGCCTTGCCATGCAGCAATCTTCATCCTTAGGCTCCTCGTCTTCTGATGTGTCGTTCACCCATTCAGCTTCTTCGGTGAGTAGAGCTTTCCCACTTTCCATTTTGCGGGTCAATCTGGCCTTACGGTCATAGTAGCCAGAGTCCTTTACGCGTGGGGCATGGCATTCTTTGGCAAAGTGGCCTGATTTCCCACATCGAAAGCACTTCACAGACTTTTGAGGTGCTGATTCCTCTTCTTTCTTTGTCGGCGTAGCTTCCTCCGTGGGAGTGGTCTTTTTGGTGCCGCTAAAGGTTCTTTTTGCGATTGGAGGAAGATGAGGATTTTTTCCCGAGCTTCTTTGAGACCATCTTAGTGAGCATTGCCAGTTGTTTGCGTAAATCGCGAACATCTTCATCAGATTCTGTGTCAGCTTCGGATCCTGAAGGAGTGCCCGATACAGCAGCTGGTAGCTTCCCTTTGTTCAGTTTTGTCTTGGTGGTGGAAGATCGTTCATTGGTTTTGTTCGAGAGGAGGGCCAGTGGGTCGACTCGAGTGTTGGCGGAATTTTGCACGTAAGGAGCATAGGCAGACAGACTGTCATAAAGAGCATGGATGGAAGTGTTGGAGAGGTCCTTACTCTGAATCATCATTACGATTGCATTGCCCCAATGTGGTTTGAGGCTACCAAGGAAGCGATTGTTGATATCGAATTTGTCCCTCGAGATCCTGGCTTTCTTGAGTTCATTGATGACCTTCAAGTATCGAAGGTATGTGTCACGCAGTTCCTCTCCTTCATAGGCCTGGAAGTGTTCATACTGCGAGAGACATGCTGATTTCCTTCCTTGAGCACTCTCAATTGTGCCTGCCATGATTTCCACGAGCTCATCCCATATTTCCTTAGCAGTTGTGCAGCACTCAATGTGAGCGTAGACCTTATTTCCCATAGCCTGGAAGAGATATCCTTTGGCAGTCTCATCGGCCCGTACGCGAGCCTCTTCATCCTCATTGATGGGACCTCTTGGAGTGCGGCGTTCATCCATGGGAGGGTTTACGTTTGGCTGTGCAGGGATGATTGTCCAGAACTGTGCTGGGCCGTTGAAGATCGAGTCCAGAAGGTATTGAGAGAGTGGTGCGCCTTTGTTCCTGATGAACGTGAGGAATCGGTTTGTCCATATGCTGTAGTCGCCTTGTCGCAGCATCGGAGGCCTGGTGTCGGAGCCCACTGTTGAGATGTCATTCGTGGTAGACATGGTTGGTGCAGTCGAATCGTCCGTGGTTTTGATCTTGTAGAGATTAGAAAGTTAGTAACGAACGAGATGAGAAATACGAGTTTAACGTGTAGAATTTTGAGAAGAAAACTGTTTAAAGAATTTCTTAGAACTAAGTGAGCGTGTGTGATGGTCGATAATGTATGAAGGGAAAATATATCTTGAAATTAGGAGAAGTTCTAGAAATTTAAGAGCGAGATTTGAGGCGAGAAAATTATTTAATGTCAAAAGTGGTCTAGGGTGATAGGACTAAAGTGTACGGCTCAAATCTTAAATAAGTTTGAGAAAGATTTAACCCGAGAAAATTTTAACCCTAGAAGAATTTAACACGTTAGAAAAATTCGCAAGTTGAAGAATTTCGCAAGTTATAAAGATTTCGCAAGTTGAGATTTTTTAAGCTTCGCAAGAAAACTTCGTAAATTATAAAAATTTCGCTAGTTGAGAATTTTAAAGTTTCGCAAGAGAATTTTCGCAAGTTATAAAAATTTCGCAAGTTGAGAATTTTAAAGCTTCGCAAGAGAATTTTTGCAAGTTATAAAACTTTCGCAAGTTGAGAATTTAAAGCTTCGCAAGAGAATTTTCGCAAGTTGTAAAACTTTCGCAAGTTGAGAATTTTAAATCTTCGCAAGAAAATTTCGCAAGTTAAAAAAGTTTCGCACGTTGAGAATTTTAAAGCTTCGCAAGAAAATTTCGCAAGTTAAAAAATTTCGCACGTTGAGAAAATTTCGCGGCCAAAAAAAATTCTTGGAATAAGCTTTCTTGGATATGAATTTCTCGGATTATGAAAAGTAAGCCAATTTCGCAGGTGAAAGTTTCTCGGATTTTGAAAGTAAACAGTTGCGAAAAAAATGCTGTAAAAGTGAAAGTTTCGCGGCTTAAAATTCTCGGATCTTGAAAGTAGGCAGTTGCGAAAAATGTAGTATAGATCAAAGTTTCGCGGTTTAAAATTTCTCGGATTCTTAAAGTAGGCAGTTGCGAAAAAATGTAGTAGAAGTGAAAGTTTCGCGGTTTTGAAGATTCTCGGATTTGAATGTGGGCAGTTGCGAAAAAATGTAGTATGAGTAAAAGTTTCGCGGTTTAAAAATTCGCGGACTTGAACGATCAAGCACAAAATTTCGCGGTCAAGAACACGTTAGTACTGTTGCATTGCTTTCACGCGTTTTCCCAGAAAATCGTCCCGTTCTTGCTCAAATCTCAACCAAAATCGCTCAAACTTGATCCTAAACTTCAGAAATTCTTTCCTAAACACATAATCGACCGATTTGTGAGCTAAAAACAACAAGAAATAGGTCAAATCGACCGAAAACAGAGAATGGCCGAGATGTCCTTTTCTGAAAAGTTTTTGCTTCAATCTTGCTCAAAACTCGTTAAAACTGATCCAAAAGTTTTTTTAAAAACATCTTAGGCATAGAATCGATCTGGGGGAAGGTCTTAAACACAAAAACAAAGCATAAACACCCCAAAACGAGCTCAAAATGCCCGAAAGTGATTTTTTATTCAAAAACACCTTTGATCTTTCTTGGAATCGAACGAAACTGGACTCAAATCAATGCAGATCGATCCACGTTTGCTCTGATACCACTTGTTGGTCCCGAATGCACCAAACAAGGAATCAAAGAGGCTTTGATGGAATGAAAAGGGAGATTTCTCACCTTGTAGTGTGTGTAGTGTGTGAAAACTAGGGTTAGCCTTTTGATCTTTGATTAGCTTTCAAATGGTGTTGGTAACACCTTATATACCACATTAACCCTGGGTATATTAAGGCCCAAACACCAAAAATTAAATAATTACATACTAGTCCCAAGCCCAAGTTAAAGGATAATTACAATATTAATCCCAAGACTTAAACTATTGACACAATCACTAAAATATCATAACATTAAGTATAAGAATTATAATCTATACTCGGTTCTCCTTTTCTAAGGTTATTCCTTACTCTTTCTGCAAAGAGTGAAGGTAGACCGTCTATGAATTTAGACTTCCAGTGAGTACTATTTGACTTAGGGAGTTAAATAACTCGACTAAGGAAAGTATCCTTATACCATCTAAAAGATGTAACAGTTTTACATCTTAAGTTTTGGAGAAGAGTTCTGATATTTTCTAATTATCAGACCATCTGTAAATATTATATTAATACTGTATAAACTGCATTTTCGACTAATTCGTCATTTTCTTCTTTCATGGTAAGATAAATTTTCTTGCTCTGCTCTCGTGAGTAAGCTTTATTAGCTATTTTTCCTTCAGCTTTATCCTTATTTATTAAAAGGTAATTTTTTATTTCTTTTATTGAGGACGAAATTTCTTGAATATTCTTTTTTAATAAAGAAATTTGTTCTCCTAAAATAATAACATACATATTTGTATAATTTTGTTGTTTTAAAGACTATTAATATGATTAATAGTGATATAAAGCGTATCATCTTCTTTTTCAAATAATTTTTGAAAAGCATTAAAAAACCTAATTTCATTTTCCTTTTCCATTTGGAAACTGGTTTGAGGGGGAAAATAGAGTTAACAATTTTTCCATTCGAAAGCTTATAATTCCTTTCAAGAACAGAAATCATATTTTTAAAATATCTTGATAAAAACCAAGGAACGAAAGGCAATTTTTCATTTCGTTTTTCAAGATCTTTATAAATTTTTCTTGAATAATATTTTTGTCTTCTTTATTAAAGTTTTCGAAAAACCATTTTCTAAAAAGTTCCCATTTGGGTTGATTAAATTCGTCATTTTCTTCTTTCATGGTAAGATAAATTTCTTCTTGCTCTCGAGGAGTAAGATAATTATCCCACCATCCTTTTAACTGACCAGTGAAGACAGCAACAATCATCTTAGCAACAACTCTGTCGCTATTATGATTAGCTTTGCATATTGTACTATACATAAGCATTCTATGTATCATATTAAAGATTTGTCTTTCGGTATAACCGTCTAAATTTCACTCATAAATACTCCTACCACTATAAGAATTATTAAGTGTTAATTCTTGTTCTTCGAACAAGACATCTTGAGGAGTTGATCTTGGATAATAAAATTTTGTTTGAAATGGTTTACTGGAATATTTTCCTTGTTTGATTTTATTAAGTTCTTCATTAAAAGTATTATAAATACTATCAGAATTTTCTAGTTTTTCTTCAAATTCTTCACTTAAAGTATTGAGTTTTAAGTCTTTAAGCTTTTCATTAAGTAAATTTTCAATATTGGAAATTGATTCTAATTTAAAATCAATAATCTTAGGTGGAGGCTAAACACTCGGAGAAGCTTTATTAGCTATTTTTTCTTCAGCTTTATCCTTATTTATTAAAAGGTAATTTTTTATTTCTTTTATTGAGGACGAAATTTCTTCAATATTCTTTTTTAATAAAGAAATTTGTTCTCCTAAAATAATAACTTACATATTTGTATAATTTTGTTGTTTTAAAAGACTATTAATATGATTAATAGTGATATAAAGCGTATCATCTTATTTTTCAAATAATTTTTGAAAAGCATTAAAAAAACCTAATTTCATTTTCCTTTTCCATTTGGAAACTGGTTTGAGGGGGAAAAATAGAGTTAACAATTTTTCCATTCGAAAGCTTATAATTCCTTTTAAGAACAGAAATCATATTTTTAAAATATCTTGATAAAAACCAAGGAACGAAAGGCAATTTTTCATTTCGTTTTTCAAGATCTTTATCAAATTTTTCTTGAATAATATTTTTGTCTTCTTTATTAAAGTTTTCGAAAAACAATTTTCTAAAAAGTTCCCATTTGGGTTGATTAAATTCTTGTTGAATTTTCTTTCTTGCCGGTGATCCCTGACTAAAATCATTTTTTGGTTTAAAATCCATTAAACACTAAAATCCATTTCTGACTCTGTTATTTCCTCGTCTTGATTTTTAAAAACACCATGAACAATATTATCAGAATTAATTCTTAATTCTTCTACCTTATTTTGAAGGTAATCACTAGAGGTTGATTCTCTAACCTGAGAAGTCGAAGCTCTGGAAGGAGATCTTATCATATAATCACATGGTGATATATGATAATGTGAAGAGCTTGATCTAGTAATTCTAGATCTCAGAGTTTTTACATCTACAGATTTTCTATCCTGCTCAAAGTGAATTTGAACAGTTCCATCTGTTGTCTGTATTATTTGAGTAGGATTTTTTGGGTTGCAAAGGCATAGCTCGTTCAATAACCCAATTTTCTGGGAATTGAATTTCTTCCCATTTAATAGATCTACGAGTTGTAATATTAGATCTACTAAAATTGGTTTCTATTAAAACTGTTTCGTTGATAGGTTTGTCAACAATTTTGCACTGAGGATTCAGTGTATAAAGAGGTTTATAATAAATCCTATAACAGATACAAATTACTTCCGATCCCGGAGCGTAATTATATCCGTGAGTTTTGACATTTAATGTCAGAGCATCCAAAATATTGACATCAGTCAATGATAATTGGAGATTTGGATAAACATTAAAATAAACTGAACCATGTGTCAGACTAGACTGAATTATTCCCATAAGGGATTGTTTCCAGTCGAGATTTCGACCATCTCTAAGAGCTGCTATAGAGCTCTCTGGTAATCCTTCTAAAGTCAAAGGCTTAAAGGCTACCTGAATTAACCCTATATGAATAAACTTATGGTTTATTCTAAATTTTTCTAAGTCTCTATTACTTAGAAGCCTAATAACCATCTCTTCGTTGTTAAGAGAGATAGTTTCTTCAGTAGTTTTGACTACCTGTTTCAAACCTAATTTTTCAAAGGTTCCTAATTCATAAATTATATTATGATCTATTTTTGGAATTGTCCAACGGTTTAATTTGTCTAAATCTTGAGGAACATCATATTCCTCTTCAATACTGTTTTTAACATTATCTTTTCGACGCATCAAATTCATTTGAATAAGAAGTTAAACTACACGTTAACTTCTTAATACTCACCATGGCTCTGATACCATACATGGTTTAAAAAAAAAATGATGATTGATACATGATAAGAAACTATCTCTCTTAACAACGAAGAGATGGTTATTAGGCTTCTAAGTAATAGAGACTTAGAAAAATTTAGAATAAACCATAAGTTTATTCATATAGGGTTAGTTCAGGTAGCCTTTAAGCCTTTGACTTCAGAAGGATAACCAGAGAGCTTTATAGCAGCTCTTAGAGATGATCGAAATCTCGACTGGAAACAATCCCTTATGGGAATAATTCAGTCTAGTCTGACACATGGTTCAGTTTATTTTAATGTTTATCCAAATCTCCAATTATCATTGACTGATGTCAATATTTTGGATGCTCTGACATTAAATGTCAAAACTCACGGATATAATTACGCTCCGGGATCGGAAGTAATTTGTATATGTTATAGGATTTATTATAAACCTCTTTATACACTGAATCCTCAGTGCAAAATTGTTGACAAACCTATCAACGAAACAGTTTTTATAGAAACCAATTTTAGTAGATCTAATATTACAACTCGTAGATCTATTAAATGGGAAGAAATTCAATTCCCAGAAAATTGGGTTATTGAACGAGCTATGCCTCTGCAACCCAAAATTAAGAAAAATCCTATTCAAATAATACAGACAACAGATGGAACTGTTCAAATTCACTTTGAGCAGGATAGAAAATCTGTAGATGTAAAAACTCTGAGATCTAGAATTACTAGATCAAGCTCTTCACATTATCATATATCACCATGTGATTATATGATAAGATCTTCTTCTAGAGCTTCGACTTCTCAGGTTAGAGAATCAACCTCTAGTGATTACCTTCAAAATAAGGTGGAAGAATTAAGAATTAATTCTGATAATATTGTTCATGGTGTTTTTAAAAATCAAGACGAGGAAATAACCGAGTCAGAAATGGATTTTAGTGTTTAATGGATTTTAAACCAAAAATTGATTTTAGTCCGGGATCACCGGCAAGAAAGAAAATTCAACAAGAATTTAATCAACCCAAATGGGAACTTTTTAGAAAATGGTTTTTCGAAAACTTTAATAAAGAAGACAAAAATATTATTCAAGAAAAATTTTATAAAGATTTTGAAAAACGAAATGAAAAATTGCCTTTCGTTCCTTGGTTTTATCAAGATATTTTAAAAATATGATTTCTGTTCTTGAAAGGAATTATAAGCTTTCGAATGGAAAAATTGTTAACTCTATTTTTCCCCCTCAAACCAGTTTCCAAATGGAAAAGGAAAATGAAATTGGTTTTTAATGCTTTTCAAAAATTATTTGAAAAAGAAGATGATACGCTTTATATCACTATTAATCATATTAATAGTCTTTTAAAACAACAAAATTATACAAATATGTATGTTATTATTTTAGGAGAACAAATTTCTTTATTAAAAAAGAATATTGAAGAAATTTCGTCCTCAATAAAAGAAATAAAAAATTACCTTTTAATAAATAAGGATAAAGCTGAAGAAAAAATAGCTAATAAAGCTTCTCCGAGTGTTCAGTCTCCTCCTAAAATTATCGATTTTAAATTAGAATAAACTTCTAATATTGAAATTTACTTAATGAAAAGCTTAAAGATTTAAAACTCAATACTTTAAGCGAAGAATTTGAAGAAAAACTTGAAAATTCTGATAGTATTTATAATACTTTTAATGAAGAATTAAATAAAATCAAACAAGGAAAATATTCCAGTAAATCTATTCAAACTAAATTTTATTACCCAAGACCAACTCCTCAAGATGTCTTGTTCGAAGAACAAGAATTAACACTAAATAATTCTTATAGTGGTAGGAGTATTTATGAATGCTTATGATACACTAAAGGCAAATTTTTAATATGATACATAGAATGCTTATGTATAGTACAATATGCAAAGCTAATCATAATAGCGACAGAGTTGTTGCTAAGATGATTGTTGCTGGCTTCACTGGTCAGTTAAAAGGATGGTGGGATAATTATCTTACTCCTCGAGAGCAAGAAGAAATTTATCTTACCATGAAAGAAGAAAATGACGAATTAGTCGAAAATGCAGTTTATACATTGTGTATTAATATAATAGAACATTTTACAGGCCGATGGTCTGATAATTCTGAAAATATCAGAAATCTTCTCCAAAACTTAAGATGTAAAACTCTTACATCTTTTAGATGGTATAAGGATACTTTCCTTAGTCGAGTTATGGAACTCCCTGAGTCAAATAGTACCCACTGGAAGTCTAAATTCATAGACGGTCTACCTTCACTCTTTGCAGAAAGAGTAAGGAATAACCTTAGAAAAGGAGAACCGAGTATAGATTATAATTCTTATACTTACGGTAAACTGATTGGTATATGTACTCAATAAGGTTTAGCTTTATGCAACAAAATAAAGCTGAACAAACAAATTAAGAGAAATTCTCTTAGGAGATTTCTATGACCATTTTGGCATAGAAAATCCTTCTACGAGCCAACCTCGTAAAGAATATAAACCTAAAAAATACTCTCCTAAACAATACGAAAGGAGAAAATATCGAAAATCGAAAAGAAGAGAATAAAAACTTTTAAAAGATAATAAAGATTATCAATATAGAAGAAATTTTCCCCCAATTATTTGTAGAAAATGTGGGAAAATAGGTCACAAAACAAAAAATTGCTGGACCAAAAAGAAAATTAATAATTTAAACATTGATAATGATTTAAAAGAAACATTATCAAAAATTCTGTTGGAATCAGACAGTGAAAATTCTTCGAGTGATGAGAACAATATCATCGAAGACTTTTCATCATCAGAATCTGAAGAATGTCAAAATTGTCAAATAGGACAATCCTGTGCTAAAAATATTAAAAGCTCAGAATCTGAATCAGAAGATAATAATTTATATCAAATTATTTTCAATTTCAAGAATTAAATGTTCTTGATAATAATCTTCTTGAAATATTAAAACAAACAGAAGACCCAGATTTAAAAATCATATAATCAAAATATTAATTCAAAAAGAGGAAGAAACTTCAAAAGATGTTATTCCTAAAACTGAACCTTACAAAATGTCCGAAGTAATGAAATTACTTCAAAATAAAATAAATCTAAGAATGAATTTCCTGTTAATATTAAAGATTTAACAATTGAAATTTCAAATCTTAAAACTGAAATTAAAAATCTAAAATTAAGTCATATTGACTTAGAACGAAGATTTTCTAAATTAGAAAAAGGAAAAGAAAAAATTGAAGAATTAAAAAATTATGAAGAATTTTCTAATATTTCTTTAAATGATAAAGATGATAATTTCCTTTCAACACTTGAAGTAATGACTTCGCAAAAATGGTTAGTGAAAATATCACTGCTTATAGATGGAAATTTTCAAAAGAATATGATTGCACTAATTGATAGTGGAGCAGATTTGAATTGTATTCAGGAAGGAATAATTCCTACACAATATTTCCATAAAACAACTCATTCTCTTAGCTCTGCGAGTGGAGAAAAGTTGCAGATTAATTATAAAATTCCTAAGGCCTATATTTGCAAAAATAATGTCTGTATTCCTACTTCATTCTTGCTAGTCAGGAATATTACGAACCAAGTAATACTTGGTACTCCATTTCTTAAGAAAATATTTCCTATTAGAAATATTGATGAATATGGATTTAAAGGAAGCTTCGATAATAAAGAAGTATACTTTGAAATCATTACTGAACCTTTTTCTAGGATTCTTAATGAAATTAAGGATTCTGTTGGTCCCGATTGCACCAAACAAGGAATCAAAGAGGCTTTGATGGAATGAATAAGGGAGAGGTTCTCACCTTCAAGTGTGTGTATTGTGTGAAAAATAGGATAAGCCTTTTGATCTTTGATTACCTTTCAAATGGTGTTGGTAATACCTTATATACCACATTAACCCTAGGTATATTAAGGCCCAAACACCAACAATTAAATAATTACATTCTAGTCCAAAGCCCAAAACCAAGGGATAACTACAATTTTAATCACAAGACTTAAACTATTGACACAATCTATAAATATCCTAGCAATCTCCCCCTTTGTGTCAATTGTTGGGAGTCTTGGATCTTGGGCGTTGTGGTGGTGGATCAGCGAGTGTGTGTATCGCGAAGTCCTAACTTGAACTCGAAGGCACGGAGATTCCTTCGAAGCACGATTCGATCAGCTATGGCGTCAATAAACTTCGCGAACTTGGAGCGGCAGTGTGGGTCTTCTTCCGAAAGTATGCGGCAAATTCTCATGAGCTTGTCTTGAATGATGGTGAGTGTTCCATCCGAGAATTTTGCCACTTCGGAGCAGCGTAGTAGCCTCATCGTTCCCTTGTAGTTCGAGTAGGCGACCGCTGGATCATCGCCGTCGATCACATCGCCCTCTCGGTAGTCGTCCGCGTTCTTGAAAGATGGGCGAGTCAGGTTCACCTTCTTCAGGTTGTGCTCTACCGCCATCTGCAGATCGTGGGTGGCGTAGAATCTGACTTGTCGGAGCATGTGGCGCTTGAGAGCCACATAACCCATGGTGATCGGTTCAGCCCGTACGAGATGTCCCGAACTTCTAAGGACGAGTCTGAACTGCTTCATAGATTCCAGCATGTTGTGCAGATCACCTAAGCGCAGATATTTTAAGTCCGCCTCGCTTACTTCACAGCAGCTCTCGTCCTGCCTCATCACCGTGAACACTGGATAGTGACCACGTCCTTTCGATTCTTGGCGAAGGTCAGTGACTTTGCAGATGGGGGCCCGACTCATTTCCAGAGCGAGGTTTTCTTCATTGGACATCGTCCTCTTTGTGCACTTGTGGCAAAGAGGGCTCTATCGATAGAGCTTCTTCTTTTCCTCGCTCCAGTTTTGAATGTTCATCAGCTCATATTCGTTGAAGGTTGTGATGATCTGCTCCTTACGCCGCCAGATCTCTTCCTGATCTCTTCTTGAAACGGCGCGGTTATCTTTTTGTTTTCCCACGGTGCTTCCGTTATATCCACCGTGGGCACATCCGTTTGAGCAGCAGGGACCTCAGTTTGCTGCGCTTGGAATTGTAGGATGTTCTCGAGCTCGGCCGGTTCAGCGTCGTATTCCTCTCCGTTCTCGTCGTCTTCGATGTTGATCAGCATAAGCGAGGCTTCCATGAGCAGACGTCGAGCATTTTCCACCAACTTCCTAGCTGTTACTGCATCGGCGGGCGTGTATAGCCATTCATCGTTGAAAATGTAGGCTTCGATCTCGTTCTGTGCGCAGTAGACGTCCTCGGAAGCCAGGTTGGAATCGATGTTGAGAGGGGTATGGCTATGTGGTGGCGAGGGTGTAGCGTCGGAGGAGTTTGTGGATTGTGGGGATGGTTGTGGTGGAGATTCTGGTGGTTCGGTTGAGGTGATGGTTTTGGCGAGGATGATTTGGGTGGCGGGTGGTGTAGATATGGTGGTAGCCTCTAACGTCGATGTGACAGTTAGAGGTTCCGAGATGGTGGGTGGAGACAGTGTGGAGGTGGTCTCTAATGCCGATGTGACGATTAGAGTTTCGGAGACGGTAGTAGGTGGAGGTGAGGGTGATTTGGCTGGTGACTCGGGGTTGATAGGGTGGGCTTTTTGGCTAGTGGGGTGTGAGGTTTCTGCGGGCGTTGTTTCAGGTGCAGAGGAGGAGGGTGGCGTCGATTGTATGGGCCCTTGAGTTTGTGAGGCTTGCGGCCTGTTCTCCCCCTCGGGGCGATCTTGATCATCGTCTTGATCGTCGCGCCTGATCCCGCTCGACTCGCCTTGAGTGCGGCAAGTCATCGGTTGAGTCATTATCCTCTTCATTTGCTGTTCCTCCTCGTCGAGTTCCGTCATTGACTCGAATCTTGCTCGTAGGATGTAGAAGAGTTCCTTGGCGGAGATGGAGGAGAGAACAGCTTCAGCGTCCACATTTTGGGTTGGTGGTGGCGTCTCCGGGGCCACACCTTTGCCTTTGTCGATGGTGGACGCATCGAGACGCGCGTAGACTTTATCGAGGATAGACGTCTCAAGAGCCTTTGCAAACTCTTGAAGACGAGTCTCTAACGCGGTCTCTGTCACGAACTGGGGTAAGTTTAACAAGTTGGAATCATGAAGAAATCCAACTGTCACCGAATCGGAGAAGATAGCCGATCGGCCGCCCGTTTGCACAGGACAAGAAAAGACGGGGTCACTCAGACTTCCCGTTGGCATCATCGATGAGACAGACTCAATCGAATGATGGCCTAGGCTCACGGTTGTTGTGATGTTGGCCGTGCTAGGTCTTCCGCTCTCAGTCACAGAGACATCACCGAGCGTTCTGACAGAATCAAGAAGACTCTGTAGTGCGGTAAAAGGTGTATGTGTCCTAGAAACGTAAGAAATTATGGGGAGTGAGGGCACTAGACTCGATGTGCATGAAGAGGATGCAGTCTGAGGCGAGGGACTGCTTGATTCAACATCGATCATCTCCAAGTGGGATGTCGATGGTATACGTGGCTCCTCGTGGAATGAAATACCTTCCTGTAGAGATGAAGATAAGTGGGTTGGTGGGGTCGTTTGCGTGGTTGAGCCAGATGCGGTATTCTTGGACGTGCAGGTTGGTCGGGTCGGCGTAGGCGAGGACGTCGTCTGGGATTATCATTGCGTGTCGATCTTTCGCCGGAGTGTTTTTCTTGGCGAACTTCTCGACAATGAGGATTTGGAAGTGTTCCGTTGCCGGGCGGAGGCGAATGTTGGTGGAGTGCAAGCGGAAATGTCTGATGAGAGCTGGGAGCCACCGCATGTAGGGGACGAAGCGGTTTGTGACTCCCTTGGCGATTTCCCGGTCACGACGTTGGATCATGGAGATGAGATCCATCCATATGATGTCGGCGTAGTTGTACTTGCGGTTGTGGGCGATGCCGGTGAGGATAGTGAGGATTTGAGAGTTCCCACGGTCCTGACCGGCATGCTTCCCTGACATGCATTTGTTTACCAGCAGGTACAACGTTCGCCACGGTTGAGGTAGATTTCGGGTGGTGACTTCACTGAGGACAAGTGGGCCCTTCTTCTTCTTGGTTTCTGGTTGATAGCCCAGCCGGTCTATGTCCTCGATGAGTTGTTCATGGGTTGGTAGCGGGTCGTATGGGGAGTAGACAGGGAGTTGAAGCACTTCTTGGAGTATCTTTCGAGTGAGGACCACCGTTTCTTGATCAATTATGGCGGATAAGTTTTTTGCAAGGTGGAGTGGTCCAGCTATCTGCAACGTGTGCCAAAATTGTTGAAGATACACTTGTGCTTCTGGCTCGCCATGAGTGAGGGCGTGTCGAAGCGGGTGTCCTTTGAGGATTTCTATAATGATTGGGGCATCGCATCGAAAGCTGTCTAAGTCCACCATGTAATTGTTAGGAATCAAGGCCGCCCATGGACTTGTTGGGAAGATCTGCTCGATTGGTGGGACATAGGTACGCGTGTTGAGCTCGATGCGAGCGATGTCCCTTTGGATTGCAGCCGCCTCAAGTGCTTCAATTGTGCCTTGATCTTTGTTTGCCATTCTGTGCTTGACAGTAATTGTAATATGATTAGTACGGATTAAATCGTGAGAACATGAACATGAAAGCAGCCTTAAATTGTAAACGAAAGCATTGACAAAAGGTTGTTAAATAAGCTAGCCGAAGACAATTCTCGCATGTAGTGTAGAATTTCGCATGAAAAAAAAAATTTCGCACGTTAAGAAGCTTCGCAAGTTGTTCAAAATTTTGCACGCAATGGGAAAATTCACTGATTATACACATAGCCATGTCGAGAGAAAATTCACATTTAGAGTATCATTTCGCATGTATGAAAATTTTCGCAGGTTATGGACTTTTATAAGTTGTTCAAAAATTTTCGCATGTAATGTTAATTTTCACATATCAAGGAAATTTCGCATTCAGAGGACATTTCGCATGTAGTGGTGATGTTTCGCAGGTTATAATATCTAGGCATGCCGAGAAAATTTTCGCAGATAGAGTAGGTATGCGCATGTATTGGGAAATTTTCGCAAGTTATAGCACATAGACATATCGTGAGAAATTTTTCGCAGATTGTGTAATGGAAAATTCGCATATCAAGGAAAAGTTTCGCGGATAGAGAAAATTTTCGCAAGTGATAGCACATAAACATGTTCGTGAGAAATTTTCGCAGACTGAGTAAAATTTCGCAAGTATGGAAAATTTTCGCAAGTTTAAGAAATCTCGCAAGTTGTCCAAAATTTTCGCATGTAACGAAAATTTTCGCACGTTCACGTGTTTTCGTATTCAGAGTGAATTTTCGCATATAAGGAAAATTTTCGCAAGTTATAGGAAAGTTTCGCGGAAGGAAAAAGCTTTATGCATTGAGAAATTTTCGTGTTTCACTGTGGTTGCGAAATAGTGAAGATGCGAAAATATGTAATATGAAGTGATGTGTTTATGAGATTTTCGCGGGGTGATACTCACTGTAGCAGAAAAAAATTTTGGCGTGAGGAAGAAAAATTTTTCTCAGATAAACTTTCGCGGGACTTCACATACTGTATCAGCGAAAAATTTTTTTTAACTCATGTAAATTCTCGAATGAAAGTTTCGCATTTCCTTAGTCACTGTAGCAGCGAAAATTTAACGTTAGAAATTTCTCGGATAAAATTTCGCGGGACCTCACTCACTGTAGTGCAAGAAATTTCTCGGATGAAATAAAAGTTTCGCGGGTCTTAGCTTACTGTAGCAGCGAAATTTATCGTTTAAAGCAATTTTTTCTGGAATTTTTCTCGGTGAAGAACACAGTGCAATAGCTTGCGAAACTACGCAATGAATTTTTGCCTTAGACTTACTCAAATCTCAACCAAAATGCAACAATCTGGACTCAATCGACTCGTAATTGGATGGGCAATGCATATTTGGGGGTTGTAAACATTAAAAACCTAACATGCGTTCGATTCAGAGCCGAGAAAAATTAATTCTAACCTAACAGATTTATCAAAACGGGGCAAAATAGGATAAAACGAACGGAAATTGATTTATTTGAGGTGTATTCATACCGAAAAGCTGATTTGCGACAATGGAGTTAGCAGGAAACAGATTTTGAAAGCAGATTTGATGATGACGACGATGCGAGGAGTTGCGAAATTTTTGAAATAGGGTTGCGAAATTTTTGAATTTTCTTGGGAATTTTAGGATTGTGAACAACGTTAAGGGTTTTGGGGTTCTAGGGTTTTTAGTCACTGTTCATGCGAAATTTTGTGTAAGTGGGCCGAAGTTCTTGGACTTGGTCAAAGCTGGGTCCAGATCTGATTTTCGCGGGCTTGGTCAAAATTGGGGCAAATTGAAGTTCAATTGGTCCAATTTTGACCTAGTTTGACCAGAAAATTAAAACTTCAACCCAAAATATTTTAATCGGTCTAATTTTGACTCAGTTTGACCAAACTTTAAAATTTCAGCTCCAATTTTTTAGTTTTAAATAGGCAAAATCAGAGACTCCCCCTTAATCTAAAATTCTCCTTTTTAGCTAATCGAAAAATCAGAAGCTCCCCCTTAATCGAAAACTTCCCTTTAAAAATAATAATGGAAAACTCAGACGCTCCCCCTTAATCGAAAACTCCCCCTCAAAAGACATAATTCAGAGGACACATAGACAATGGAGTGAAGTGGAGAAAGGAAATATGTACACTTTATCAAAGTTCATGTAGGGTCGATTGATCACAACTGAATATTCAACATGCCCAACATAGTCACTAGGTGTTGGAATCGTTTGACATCCAACGGTTTTGTGAAAATGTCGGCCAGTTGATCTTCGGTTGTGACGTAGTGCAATTCAATCGTCCCTTGTTCGACATGTTCTTTGATGAAGTGGTGACGAATATCTATGTGTTTCGTTCTCGAGTGATGTACCGGATTACTCGTCATCGCAATAGCACTTTTAGAGTCGCAATAATGGGAATTTTATCAACATGAAAATTAAAATCTCGTAGTTGGGTTCTCATCCACAAAAGCTGTGAACAGCAACTAGCGGCGGCGACATATTCTGCCTCCGGCGAAGTTGAGACACAGTTTTGTTTTCGAGACGACCAACTTACGAGTTTACCGCCCAAGAAGTGTGCAGCTCCAAAGGTGCTTTTTCGGTCCATCTTGCATCCTGCGTAATCCGAGTCAGAGAATCCAACCAGCTTGAAGTCCGATTGAGTGGGGTACCACAAACCCAGATTGGGTGTTCCTTTGAGATAGCGGAGAATCCTTTTGACAGCAGTGAAATGGGATTCCCTCGGTGTTGCCTGAAACCGAGCGCAGATTCCTGTCGAGAGAACGATATCCGGTCGACTAGCATGAGGTACAAAAGAGAGCCTATTATCCCTCGATAGACGGTTTGGTCAACGGGAGCACCAGATGGGTCCGCGTCGGGTCGGCCTGAGGGTGACATAGGTGTAGCCGCTGTCTTAGCATCCTTCATTCCATATTTCTCGAGGATGTCATGGATGTATTTTGACTGATTGCTGAAGATTCCGTCGGGGAGTTGCTTTACTTGAAGACCAAGAAAGAAATTCAGCTCGCCCATCATACTCATTTCGAATTTCTCCTTCATCAATTCTGCGAACTCTTCACATAGTTGTGGTTCAGTCGATCCGAAAATGATGTCATCGACATAAATCTGTACAATCATGATGTCCGGGCCATTCCGCTTGGTGAAGAGAGTTGTATCCAGAGATCCTTTCTTAAATCCAGACTGTACAAGGAAGTCTGAAAGGACGTCATACCAAGCTCGGGGAGCCTGTTTTAGTCCGTAGAGGGCCTTGTAGAGTCGATATACATGATGAGGAAACTCTTCGCTCAAGAACCCTTCAGGTTGATCAACGTACACTTCTTCTTTGAGAAATCCATTCAGAAATGCAGTCTTCACGTCCATTTGGTAGACTTTAATGTTCTTGTGAGCAGCAAAGGCAAGAAAAATTCGTATGGCTTCGATCCTGGCGACTGGGGCGAAAGTTTCATCGTAGTCGATGCCTTCTTGTTGGTTGTATCCCTTAGCCACAAGTCTTGCTTTATTACGGATAACAACACCGTCTTCATCCTTTTTGTTCTTGAAGATCCATTTTGTGCCGATAATGGATCTATTGTGAGGTCGTGGTACGAGTTCCCAAACTTGTAAACGTTCAAACTGATTTATTTCCTCCTGCATTGCAATCAGCCAATCAGGATCGTTGAGAGCTTCAGCTACTCGTGATGGTTCGACTTGACTGAGATAGCAAGCAAACAGACTTTCATTCATAAGATTGAGTACGTAAAGGTGAGACGTGCGCGTTCCAGAGAGAAGAGGTTGTCCCGAGGCAGCTATAATGCTGCAGATGTCAGATTCGAAGAGAACCTTGTATCCTTTGTCGCAGAAACGACCAATGCTGAAGAGATTGTAGCTCAAACCCTCGACGTAAGAGATGCCCTTAATCGTCAGTTTGTCGTGGACGAGATCACCAGTTCCGAGAATTGGTGCCATTTGACTGTTTCCGAAGGAGACCCTTCCGAGATAGCGCTCGGATAAGTTGCTCAACAGCTCCTTGTTCCCCGTCATGTGTGTGGAGCAACCCGAGTCTAGATACCACACATGACAGACCTGCAATTATCAGTAAACGTAGGGTCCCCGTTTACGGACGGGGCCTTCTTGTGATACAAGTAAAATTTTCATGCGCTTAATGGGAAATGTGGTTTGTAAATCAGATTGTGTCGGTTCTAATTTAGCTTTCCCTTTGTCATTTGTTTGATGAGGCGTGATTATGGTTTTTCTAACCCATATTTTCCTATCTTGTGCTTGCATGTATGGCACCTTATACATGAATTGGCGTGGGGGATGTGGTTGTCGTTTTCGTGCTTCGGTTTTGGTCGCCTTTGGCTTGCGAGCAGTCGGTGAGTTTGCGTTTGACGACGAGAGACGTTTACGGTTAACCTTTGGTTTAGGCGAGATGGGAGAATTCAAAGACGTCGTAGAGGAGGTTCGCTTGCGTGGTCGGAGTGTTGCGTGTTCATGTGTGTCATATTCATGAAAGCGTGGGAGAACAAAGTCATTGCAGCAATACAAAGACATAAGCTTGGTAAAAGAAAGATAGGTTTTAGCAACATAATTGTCTACGACCTTAGGATATTGGGATTTAGTACATAGAGAGGAAAGACGAATATAGGATGGTCTTTTCTTCTTGTCATCGAAGAGCGGAGTCTCCTTTATTTCATACGAGCTCCCTTCCAGAAACGTCGAACTCACATTCCCTGTATCCATAAGAATACGAGAGTTAGTGTTAGAACATATGTCAGCTTCAGAAGACATCTTCGCCGTCCTCTTACATTTACATGTTCGAGAATCGGGTACTTGACTCGACGTAGAGGGATTGTTTGTACTGTGAAATTGTTCTAGTGTAGAGATTTTGCTAAGTAGTTCATCTCGCTCCTTTGCGAAGGTCTTCCGCTCTAATTCTAGTGTTCGTTCTAGTTCTGCTATGAGCAGAAGTTTCTATGGGATATAGGTGCGAGAGATCGCTTCTTGGAAAGCAATTTCCTGTTCTTTGGTTGGGAGTGGAGTTTCGACATCCTCCGAAAGTGAAGGTATCTTAGTCTTATCCCTAGCATTCATTTCTGTGTAGTCATACGCGATTTCCGCCCAATGAATGTTCTGTACTCTTTTATCTTCCGAGATGACAGTGGAGGATGATCTCACAAATGGCTTAAGTTGCGGGGGAGCACCATTTTTTGTTTGCAGGAACGTAGTGTTACACATGTTATATCTTTTAACTGTTAGCGGTGTTGGATTGCAATTGCTGGTCAGGCCAATTCCCTCCCGGGCGTTGTAAAATTCTGTTTCAACTGGTTGGTTCAATAGGCATAGGATGCGTGTGTTCTCGTTTCTAAGGTGAAGTTGCTCTTCAAGTTCTTTCACCTTTCGGTACAGCCTAACCCTTTCCTTTGTAAGCAGTTCGTATTGGGATGCCGTCAGAAGACGAGATGTTTCGCATGAACTGATGGCCAGTGTGGTTTCCTTCACCTTATTCTCACTTTGCTTGTTCTTGCTTTGCAGACGTTTGACTAACGCTTCAGAGGCCATTAGACGTTCATTTGCACAAGCGAGCTCTTCTACTTTTAAGCTAAGTTTAGTTTAAGTTCTTCATACTCCCTAGCGTCTACGGTGGGTTTCTTAATGGTGTGACGGTGATTGAACACATCATCGAGTTGCGAAATTCGTACCTCAGACTCGGTGTTGGTAGGAGTCTTAGCTGTGTTCTCTTCGGTGTTGGCCATCTCCTCGTCCTCACCATGTTCGACCAGCCTTGCCATGCAGCAATCTTCATCCTGAGGCTCCTCGTCTTCTGAAGTGTCGTTCATCCATTCAGCTTCTTCGGTAAGTAGAACTTTCCCACTTTCCATTTTGCGGGTCATTCTGGCCTTACGGTCGTAGTAGCCAGAGTCCTTCATGCGTGGGGCGTGGCATTCCTTGGCAAAGTGACCTGTCTTTCCACACCGAAAGCACTTCACAGACTTTTGAGGTGCTGAGTCCTCCTCTTTCTTTATCGGATTAGATTCTTCCGTGGGAGTGGTCTTTTTGGTGCCGCTAAAGATTCTTTGGCGATTGGAGGAGGATGAGGATTTTTTCCCGATCTTCTTTGTGACCATCTTTGTGAGCATTGCCAGTTGCTTGCGTAGATCACGAATATCTTCATCAGATTCTGTATCATCTTCGGATCCTGAAGAGGCGTCAGATGCTGGCAGCTTCCCTTTGTTTTGTTTGGCCTTAGCGATGGAAGATCATTCGGTAGTTTTGTTTGAGAGGAGAGCCAGTGGGTCGACTCGAGTGTTGGTGGACTGAGGTTGCACGTAAGGAGCATATGCAGATAGGCTGTCGTATAGAGCATGGATGGAGGTGTTGGAGAGGTCCTTACTCTGAATCATCATCACAGTTGCATTTCCCCAATGTGGTTTGAGGCTACCAAGGAAGCGGTTGTTGATGTCAAACTTGTCCCTCGTGATCTTGGCTTTCTTGAGTTCATTGATGACCTTCAAGTATCGGAGGTATGTGTCACGCAACTCCTCTCCTTCATAGGCTTGGAAGTGTTCATACTGCGAGAGACATGCTGATTTCCTCCCCTGAGCACTTCCAGTTGTGCCTGCCATGATTTCCACGAGCTCATCCCATATTTCCTTAGCAGTTATGCAGCACTCGATGTGAGCGTAGACTTCGTTGCCGATAGCCTGGAAGAGGTATCCAGTGGCAGTCTCGTCGGCTTGTACGCGAGCCTCTTCATCCTCATTGATGGGACCTCTTGGAGTGCGGCGTTCATCCATGGGAGGGTTGGCGTTTGGCTGTGCAGGGATGATCGTCCAGAACTGTGCTGGGCCATTGAAGATGGAGTCCAGAAGGTATTGAGAGAGTGGTGCGCCTTTGTTCCTGATGAACGTGAGGAATCGGTTTGTCCATATGCTGTAGTCGCCTTGTCGCAGCATCGGTGGCCTGGTGTCGGAGCCCACTGTTGAGATGTCATTCGTGGTAGACATGGTTGGTGCAGTCGAATCGTCCGTGGTTTTGATCTTGTATAGATAAGAAAGTTAGTAACGAACGAACGAGATGAGAAATATAAGTTTTGAAAAAAAAATCGTTTAAAGAATTTCTTAGAACTAAGTGAGCGTGTGTGATGGTCGATAATGTATGAAGGGAAAATATATCTCGAAATTAGGAGAAGTTCTAGAAATTTTAAAAATGAGATTTGAGGCGAAAAGAAAAATTTTATGTCATAAGTGGTCTAGGGTGATATGACTAAAGTGTAAGGATCAAATCTTAAATAAGTTTGAGAAAAATTTACCCCGAGAAAATTTTACCACGAGAAAAAATTTAACACGTCAGAAAAGAAAAATTCGCAGGTAGAGACGTGATTGTATGAAGGATTATCCGAGAAATTATGTGTTGAGAAATTTCGGTGTTTGTGAGTTTTAAAGAGAAATTCTCGGAGGAAACATTCTCAGTTGAAAAATTTCTCGGATTTTGAAGTTTCGCATGTGAAAATGATTCTTAGTTGAGAATTTTAAAGCTTCGCAAGAAAATTTCGCAAGTTATAAAGATTTTCGCATGTTGAGAATTTTATAGCTTCGAAAAAAAATTTCGCAAGTTACAACAATTTTCGCAAGTTGAGAATTTTAAAGCTTCGCAAGAAAATTTCGCTAGTTATAAAAATTTCGCGGTTTAAATAAATTCTTGAAATGAAATTTCTCGCATATAAAGTTTCTCGGATTTGAAAAAGGTGTCGCGTGTTGTAATGTGATTTGAGAAAGTTTCTTGGAAAAAAAAATTCGCGGCTTAGAAAAATTCGCGGAATAAGCTTTCTCGGATATGGAATTTCTCGGATTATGAAGAGTGAGCAAATTTCGCAGATGAAGGTTTCTGAGTAAGCAAATTTCGCGTGTTACAAAAATTCTCGGAATCAAATTTCTCGTATATGAAATTTCTCGTATTTTAAAGGATACGTGGTTGAGAAAAATGAAGCGACAGTGAGGTAAAAACAGAGTATTTTTTGCGGATTAAGTATTCTCGGATTTTGAAAGTCGATAGTTGCGAAAAAAATGCAGTATTGGTGAAAGTTTCACGGTTTAAAAATTCTCGGGATCAACTTTCGCGGACATGGAAATTTCGCGGACTTGAACGATCAAGCACAAAATTTCGCGATCAAGAACGAGTTAGTACTGTTCCATTGCTTTTTCGCGTTTCGCCAGAAAATCGTCCCGTTCTTGCTCAAATCTCAACCACAATTGCTCAAACTTGATCCTAGACTTCAGAAATTCTTCCCTAAACACACAATCGACCGATTTGTGAGCTAAAAACAACAAGAAATAGGTCAAATCGACCAAAAACAGAGAATGGCCGAGATGTCCTTTTCTGAAAAGTTTTTGCTTTTATCTTGCTCAAAACTCGTTAAAACTGATCCAAAAGTGTTCTTAAAAACATCTTAGGCATAGAATCGATCTGGGGGAAGGTTTTAAAACACAAAACAAAGCATAAACACCCCAAAACGAGCTCAAAATGCCCGAAAGTGATTTTTATCCAAAACACCTTTGATCTTTCTTGGAATCGAACGAAACTGGATTCAAATCTATGCACATCGATCCACGTTTGCTCTGATACCACTTGTTGGTCCCGATTGCACCAAACAAGGAATCAAAGAGGCTTTGATGGAATCAATAAGGGAGAGGTTCTCACCTTCAAGTGTGTGTATTGTGTGAAAAATAGGATAAGCCTTTTGATCTTTGATTACCTTTCAAATGGTGTTGGTAATACCTTATATACCACATTAACCCTAGGTTTATTAAGGCCCAAACACCAACAATTAAATAATTACATTCTAGTCCAAAGCCCAAAACCAAGGGATAACTACAATTTTAATCACAAGACTTAAACTATTGACACAATCTATAAATATCCTAACAGATTCTATTCTTATTAAAGCAAAAGAAAATCAGGTAAATTACCTGAAACAAGAAATTAGTATACTTACGATTGAGGATAAACTCCAAAATCGTAAGTTACAAGAAAAGATAAAAACACTACATAATGAATTTACGCTACAAATATGTAACGATTTACCTAATGCTTTTTGGAATAGGAAAAAGCATATTGTTACATTACCTTATGAGGAAGATTTTAGTGAGAAAAATATTCCCACTAAAGCTCGTCCTTGTCAGATGAATTCTGATCTTTTAGAATTATGTAAAAAAGAAATAGCTTCTCTTTGACAGAAAGGTTTAATAAAACGTTCAAAATCTCATTGGTCGTGTACTGCCTTTTATGTTAATAACCATGCAGAAAAGGAAAGGGAGCACCAAGGTTAGTTATTAATTATAAACCTTTAAATTAAGTTTTAAAATGGATTAGGTATCCTATTCCTAATAAAAAAGATCTTTTAGATCGATTACTTAATGCCATTATATTTTCAAAATTTGATTTAAAATCAGGTTTTTGGCAAATTCAAATAGCCGAAGAAGATCGGTATAAAACTGCTTTTACTGTCCCAATTGGACAATTTGAATGGAACGTTATGCCTTTTGGTTTAAAAAACGCTCCTTCTGAATTTCAAAATATTATGAATGATATTTTTATTCCTTATAGTAATTTTATCATCGTTTATATTGATGATATTTTAATCTTTTCTAAAGATATTGAAACTCATTTTAAACATCTTGATATTTTCAAGAAAATTGTTATTTAAAATGGATTAGTTATATCTAGCCCAAAAATGGTTTTATTTCAAACTAAAGTTAGATTTTTGGGTCATACTATTGAAAAGGGTAATGTTAACCCAATTAATAGAAGTATTGAATTTGCGTCAAAATTTCCAGACCAAATTCTTGATAAAACTCAACTTCAAAGATTTTTAGGGAGTCTTAATTATATCTCTCCTTATTATAAAAATCTTGCAATTGATACATCTATTTTATATGATAGATTAAAAAAGATTCCTTGTCAGTGGACAGAAAGTCACACTGAAGCAATTAAGAAAAATAAGAATAAGGTTACTCATTTACCTTGCTTAATGCTTGCTAATCCTAATTGGCAAAAAATTATTGAAACTGATGCTTCTGATTTAGGCTTCGGAGGAATCTTAAAACAAGTTTCTCCAGAAGATAAAAAAGAATATTTAGTTAGATTTCATTCGGGGAAATGGAATAATGCTCAGAAAAATTATGCTACTATAGCTAGAGAAGTCCTCGGCGATACGGTAAGAATTCCTCCTTTTAGGGCGTGACATCCATGAATTTCATGCTAGGCATTTTTATTTTTGAGGAGCCATTTCTCGGTGACTTTTTGTAATATCTTATTCTGTTTGCAGTTGCTGCATTGTAATAAACGACTAGTTGAAACCGTAGTGATGGACGGGAAATTGCAGTGGCTGGCTTACTTGTCGTCCACTAGTACTTACATATGAATTTTTCCCGTCGTTTCATAGCTGATAATTCGCCCATTTCGTATCCTTACGTTCTTTATTGAGTTAAAAAAATTCATGCGAATAGGCGTTTATGGAGATTACGGCGGTGCTTGGGTGGACGAAGAGTAAGTAGAAGCACCCAATTCGCACATATACTTTCTTGGTTCTCTATTATGCTTTGCTTTCATCAACGATTTACCGTTGGTTATAACAGTTGCCCATTACAGCTGACGACTGACAGAGCTCGGGCTCGGGCCGAGGAAGATTGGTTAGAATTGGGTTGTTTCATCTCAAGTATTTCGTCTAGGAGGAATTTACGACCCAGGAAGAAGGTATATTAGACATGTTCTATGCATGTAGCTTTGTATGTATGAGATATATGAGCTTGTGTGATCAGCGTGATTAACCTTGAAACTTGACTTGGTTCGACTTAGGCTTAACGAGCTTCGTCGGGAGCTGACACTTTCGGGAAACTTAATTTTGAAGCTGAAGCAATTTAAGGACACTAACCTTTGAAAATTGAAGCAATTTAAAAACACTTGACTCTTACAATTGAAGCAAGCAATTAATGACACTAACTTTTAATTGAAGCAATTTAATGACACTGACTTTTAAAATTGGAGAAAATTAATGACGCAATGCGTCACAAAACTAATTTTTGGTATGAATTTCGACACGCGAGTTGCATATGGAAAATAATTTGGGATAAATCCGAGGCGTACGACACGAAACTTACGGGGTTCCAATTTAAGGACAAAAACTTTCAAGATGTGGTAGTTTACACACATAATTAGGTTTCTGATGCATTGTGTCTTTACATTGCTTCACTTTGAAAGTTAGTGTCCTTAAATTGAAGTTTCTTAAGTTGTGTGCGCCCTGAAAGTGCTGCCCCTGTTAATTACCGAACGGAAAAAACAATAAAGCCCGCCCTCGACATATTCGGTTGATATATCTCGGTGCAGTGCTATCGACACCATACTCAAGGAGGCCCTCTCGGAACTTCAGATGAAAAGATTATCGAAAGGCTACACTTCCCGCGTCCACGTGTCCGATATACAACGAGTCGTGAGGTGACGAGAAATTCCCGGAATGTAGAAATTTGAGAAGGGAAAATCTACGAGGCGTGAGGGGACGAGAGGCTCGTTTGGAGAAAAACGAGTTTCGAGCGCTCGCCTGAAGGAATAGCTCGGTGTCGAGCTAATTCATCCTTCTTACTGGTCAGGTTTGCGCAGCATAGTAGTCGGGGAGACGAGCGGCAGTCCTCTTGTAAGAGATTCGTCACATGGTTACTTACCAGTGTACTATGAAGTCTATATAAAAGGCTAAATAGCCGAAAGAAGTAATGAGATAATTTATAAAGATGAAAAAAAGAATTATACACTTCCATTTAACGAAAAAGATACATAGGTCCAAAAGGGATATCATCCTGAAGTCTATTAATCATATGACATCTTCAGGTAGAGGTCATAGATTCAAATACATGAACTACTTGATTATTATGGTTTGTGTGGACTTTGACGAGACACTAAACTAGAAAGCGCACTCTCACTTAATTTTCGTAGTTCTCAATCACTCTCGCTCGATTTCTGTCCCCAAGTATCCATCAAAGCCGAAAATGTTCGAAACACGTGAAACTTACGTGTGCTAATGCTCTCTGAAATGTTAGAATCTTCGACCAATGCTACACTTACTATCAGCTCTTCGTTCCCCTTCTCGTGTTGCTCATCAGCTAATATTTTAGCTGAACTAATAGCCGAGTCCGGACAGGAGACGAGGTCTATTGATTTAAGTGTTTCTATATCTCCAATTTCCAAGGAGATCTCTGTCAAGCTTTTCCATGTTGGTGATGTTAAGTTCTTGGAGGCTTGGGAAATGGTTATTGTTTCCTCTGAAGGACCGGAGATAATGACCTCCCTGTCCAATACCTTTACTTTGACAAATTCTACCTCGCCACGATTCCAATCACGGCCACGACACTCATTTAGATGAAGCACTTCGAGTAGTGGCAATGAACTTATCTTAGTCGTTACATCGTCCCAGTAAAGTTCCCCTATTAGCAGCTTCCTGAGTGAACTCGGAAAAGTCACATTTTGAAACCCATAGTAACAATTATATCTCTCTTCAAAGTCAGACTCGGATTCCTCTTCTAGATCAGAATCAGTATGATAATCAGAATTTCTAACATTCTTTGCACCTACTGGGATGCATTCAAATGACTCGAGCTTTTCCAGACGAGCGACGTTGTTTAGAGTGCACATCGCTCCATCAAATCCCTCTTCACCATAGCCGCAATACACCTTCAAGTTCTTAATGTTGGGTATTCTTTTTACCACGTCGTGGCAGAGATTGAAGTTTTTTATAGACTGAGCCGATAGTAGGTTCTCCATAATAATATCATTTCTTTCACTGGGCGGATGGGGGAGAATCAGTCCTTCTATGTCAATACGCCTAAGTTGAGGGATTTTCCAAATCTCAACTGGTGCCTTTATGCGAGCATCAGACTTTATAATTAAGAACTGAAGATTCCAAAGGCGCAATATCGACGAAGTTATATAATTTATTTTAAACTTGCTTTCCAAGAATTGGAGGTGCTGCATCCGTTGAAAGACTTTTGGCCACATGTTATGACTAATTTCTAGGGGACCTTCAATCGGAGCCAACAATCTCAGCCTTTTATTTTTCAATAAAGGCAACCTCCCCTAAAAAATCGAGCTACGGAGGTGTTCCTGGGCATTTATGACGGAGCCCAAATGTTTTAATTTCGTCGACGAAGCGTCTTTCAATGCACTACGACGAACTACTAACCGACGTTACCACTCTCAAGTCGTCCCACTTCTGCATTATGCAAAGAAACTTCGTCTTGGAGGCTTGTTTGATGCAAAAATTCCTCAAAAGATCGTGGATCTTGCAGTATCGTACTTCTTCCCAAACAGGTGTCTTGGACGGTATAATAAGATGTCTGGCTACAAGATCATTAATGTAGTCTTTTGCAGCATCTTTTAGACTTTTTCCAATGATCGGTTTCACAATACCTTCGGCTACCAATAATCTGGCAAGCCTCGATATCTTAATCACACGGTCTTCTGGAAATATTGCCATATTATAGAAAACAAGGTTTTGTATAGGTTAAGTGGGCGTAGCTTAGAGATAATATCTCTAGGCAACGATTGTTATCCTCCGAATTCACAACTGTGTTTAAATTGTGGGCGATATATTCCCAATACTCAAGTGTTTCTGGAGACTTTGCAAGATGTCTTCCGATCACAGCAATCGAGAACGGGAGACCTTCACATTTGTCTAATATCTCCTTTCCAACAGCCTCTAGCTCTAAAGGGCAACTATCATCTCCGAATACATATTTGCAGAATAGATCCCAACTTTTACGGACGCCTAACAGATCCACATGGAAACTAATCGAGCCTATTGCAGACACTCTTTGTTCCCTTGTTGTTGTCACTATTCCACTGTCGTTACAATTTGGAAAAAAAGATTTCAACCTGTCCCATGCCTCTACCTCCCATACATCATCTAGTATGACGGGATAACTCTCACCAAACAAATACTTCTATAACTGTAACCCCAACTCGTTTTCGCTCTTTTCCCTTAAACTTTTCTCATTCTCCTTATGCAAACAATGATTGAGTTCTCTGAGACTCTCGTGTGCATCGTACTCTTTCGATATGGTAGCCCAGGCAAAGACATGAAAGTACCACCTAATGTATGGATGATCATAAACCTTACGAGCAAGGGATGTCTTACCAATTCCAGGAATGCCTGATATTGCGATTATAGGACGGTTGGACGTGCGTTTTGAGGGGGTGAGCCTGTCTATGATATCGCTGGTTATTTTTCCGAGATCAACTACGAAGTTTTCACCAGAAGCAACCGAAGTTATTGATCGCGGTGGCACGAGCGGAATAGGACGACGTGCATTACGCATGAAGGAGTATCAATTTCAGCAACCATGAAGCCACGTCATCAGCCACGTCAATTAATTTTTTTCTCTTCAGTTCTGTTTGGCTGTTAGTTAGTTTGATAGTTTAAGCTTATTCATTCTCTTTATATACAACAATAACAGTAGGTGTACAATTGAATACGACTGAATAGAACAATTCCCAGATATCCTTTTCTCTCCCAATCAAGCTATCTTCTCTATCTCAATATGGTATCAGAGAAGGAATAATCAGATTCGCTGCTTTATCACGAACCTCAAATTGATCCTGAGATCTTTTATCTCAAATGAGTTCGCATGCAAGCTCTGATGAATCTAGCGAAGGCAATGAACAAAATGCCATTAATGCTGTTGAGTTGGAGGAAGATTATCAGCTCCATGGCTCAGATAATCCGGGAATGATGATAGTATCCACACATTTGACACCTCGAAATTATCTGGTGTGGAAAAGCGCGATGATTGAAGCTCTTGAGGCGAATATGAAGCTTCGATACATCGATGGTACACACAGAAGACCTGCAGAAGACTCGCCTATGTACAGAAAATGGAGGAAAGTTAATAGTATGATCACCGGCTGGATCAAAAGTTCGATTTCCAAAGAAATCGTCAACAACTTCATGTTTATTCATGAGGCTGAGCAAGTGTGGAATGAAATCGAGGAACGCTATGGAGTTTCAAATCTGTCTTTGGTTTTTGAATTCAAACGAGAGATATCTCTGATGAAGCTAGGGATCTCTCGATTGTTGAGTATTATAACAAATTAGAAATCTCTAGGACCAAATGAACCAGCTGAGGCCTAATTGTAGCACGAGGCACGGTTAAATTGAAGATCGAAGAAAGGGAGATTGAGGATAGATCTATACAATTCTTGATGGGGTTAAGCGAGATCTATGAACAAGAGAGAAATCAATTGTTGTTCTTGGACAAGCTGCCTTCTGTTAACAAGGTGTATTCTATGATTGTTAAGGCAGAAAAGCACAGAGAGATCACAGTGCAGATGAATGCATCATCTGAGGACTCAGCCATGATGACAAGAGACTTTGGTCAGAAAAGGAATTTCAGTGGTAATGGTTCAGGGAGGACTGATAAAGGGACACTGATGTGCAACTACTGCAAGAAGGTTGGGCATTTAAAGGAAAACTGCTTCAAACGCAATACTGATAAGAGCAACCTCATGTGTAATTACTGCAAGAAAGCTGGACATCTAATGATTGCAATATCTGCCCTTTGGCTAAACAGCACAAAAATTCATTTCCAAGTAGCTGTATTCAGACCTCACGTAGCTTTGATCTTTTACATATTGATATATTGGGCCCTTACAAGACAGCTACATTAAGTGGTTGTCATTTTTTCTGACAATCGTTGATGACTTTAGCATATTTACTTGGGTGTTCTTGATGAGACACAAAAGTCAAGCTCTTGTCACTATAAAGCAGTTTCTTTCTTACGCTCATACACAATACCATAGCCATATCAAGATCATTCGGACTGATAATGGCCAAGAATTCCTGAGTCATGATTGTCAAGAATTGTTTCTGAACAAAGGTCATTCATCACAGAACCTGCCCATATACCCCTCAACAAAACGGTGTGGTGGAGCGAAAACACAAACACATACTTCAAGTAGAATCTAAGCTGCCCAAGCCTTTTTGGGGGGATGCTGTGCTAACCTCAGTCCATATTATCAACAGGCTTCCATCTAAAATCCTTCTTTGGATGTCACCCTTTGAGTCACTAAACCATAAAGCCCCAACCTACTCCTACTTTCGAAAGTTTGGATGTCTTGCTTTTGCAGTCAATAATGGCCCTTCTAGAGATAAGTTTGATCCTCGGTCAACCAGTGGGATTTTTGTGGGATATCCAGTGGGACAAAAGGGTTATAAGATATTCTGCCCTGAACAACAGAAAACCATCATTTCCAGGGATGTCGTTTTTCATGAGTCAGCTTGTCCTTCCTTTTCTGTGGACAATCATCACATTGTTCTTCCCAATATTACTATTGGGGACCCATTCGATATACTGCCCCAAAATACTTCTTCCATACACCACCAAACAGAAATCACAGACCCACCATCTAACCTTTCAAACATTCATACCTTGCCCAACAACTCAGTTAATGATGTTTCCTATGTGAGTAACCCTACAGACCATGTCTTGCCCAGTGTAAGACTTAGTACCAGAGTCAGAAATAAACCTGCTTGGGTGCAAGACTTCATCACCTCAAATACATGCATCAATCCTTCACCAAATAATATACACATTCCCACATCCTTCACTGACCCATCTGCACATGAGATTTTCGTTGCAAATCTGTCTACTTTTCAGGAGGCTGATCTTATAATCAGGCCCGAACGAATCAGAGGTGGATAGGTGCCATGGATGATGACATCCGAGCTTTAGAAAGCAATGACACCAGGGAATTGACTTCACTACCGCAACCCAAAAAGATGGTGGTTGCAAATGGGTGTATAGAATAAAATGCAACGTAGATGACTCTATCAACAGATACAAAGCCCGTCTGGTTGCAAAGGGATTTACCCAAATTGAGGGAGAAGACTACTGTGAAATATTCTCGCCGGTTGCCAAAGTAGTACCCGTAAGGATTCTGTTTGCCCTGGCTGCTATTAAAGGATGGAATTTGCACCAATTAGACGTGAACAACGCCTTCCTTCACGGACATCTTGATGAAGAAGTTTACATGCGCCCACCTCCTGGTTATTCTCGCACTCAGCCTGGTCAGGTCTGCAAATTGAAGCGCTCCTTATATGGGTTGAAACAGGCTTGTGGAATGAGGAGTTTACATCAAAGCTCAAGCTCTATGGTTTTCAGCAATCTGCCCACGATCATTGCCTCTTCACCATGATCACTGATGCGTCTCAGGTATTTCTGTTGGTATATGTTGACGATGTTCTTCTAACAGGCCCTGGTGATTCAGCAATCCAAGAAGTCAAAGTCTTTCTCGATAACACTTTCACTATCAAAGAGTTTGGCCATGCCAATTTCTTTCTGGAAATGGAAATTGTCTGTTCATATGCAGGTCTTCACATTAGTCAACGAAAATACATCACAGACATCCTCTGTGACACGCATATGCTAGACTGTTCAGCAGCGGCTACACCACTGCCTGGTGGTTTCCAGTTTGCCTCGATTGATAAGGACTCTACACCCTTATTGTCTGACCCATCCAAGTTTCGCAGATTAATTGGGCGGCTATTGTACCTCAATTTCACCCTACCAGACATTACCTACGCAGTTCAACAGCTCAGTGAATTTGTTCACTCGCCTCACACGTCGCATTGGAAGCAGCCCAACATGTCTTACGCTATCTCGCGGGTACAATTTCGACATGCCTTTTCATTCAAGTGCTTCAGCTTTGAACTTAATTGCTTATAGCGATGCTGATTGGGGATCTTGTAAAGCTTCGCGTCACTCTCTCACGAGATTTGCATTTTTCTGGGTGATAATCTCATCTCTTGGAAAGCCAAGAAACAAACCACGATCTCCTGTTCCACGGCAGAATCAGAGTACAGATCCATGGCCTCGACAGTGAAGGAATTACAATGGATCTCTTACATTCTCTCTTGTCTCAATCTTCCCATCTCTACTCCTATTCCTCTGCATTACGACAACAAAGCAGCTATTCATATTACTTCTAACCCGGTTTTTCATGAAAGAACAAAGCATATCGAGATTGATTGCCATTTAGTTCGCGATCAGTTTAAGAAGGGCTTCATTATTCCTCAACATATTTCCTCAACCTTGAATATTGCTGATCTCTTTACCAAGGCGTTATCATCTCCCGGGTTCTTTCGTCTCTTGTCCAAGCCGGTGCCAGAGAGGTGCACGAACAAGGAGCGGCTCCTGGCAGGCTTCTAGGCGAAGGGGTACATGAATGAACCGATCCCACACCCGAATGAGAGGGGATCCTGAGACTGACAATGTATGGGCGTGTCAGGCTAAGAATCGTATAAGAGAATTTATAGTACTACTCATATCACCAAGGTCGACCTACCTTTACGGGAGTCCATCTATAGAAACTCCGAAGTTAAGCGTGCTTGACTTGGGGCAATCTTGGGATGGGTGACCCCCTGAAAAGTTTGCCCAGGGTGCGTGTGAGAGAGGATGAAGCACGCTGAAAGGTTAAATGGTAGTACAGTGGGGTCAGACTATCAGTCGGAGTGTGGTGGGCCCAACCCACTGGACCGATGCTACAGTGACACCCGGTATGGGACGGTATGTTACACCTCATTAATTTTTTTCTCTTCAGTTCTGTTTGGCTGTTAGTTAGTTTGATAGTTTAAGCTTATTCATTCTCTGTATATACAACAATTACAGTAGGTGTACAATTGAATACGACTGAATAGAACAATTCTCAGATATCCCTTTCTCTCCCAATCAAGCTATCTTCTCTATCTCAATAAGGCAGGTTGAATTCCATAACGTGTTGCTTGATCTGCTTAAAGCCTTCAATCGATCTCTCGAGTCTACGGTAGAAGTCAAAAACTCGATCTTCTATGTGAGCGTCGATGTGGTCTTCTACGGCGTGCGCTTCTTCGGCTATTCGAATGTCCAAATTGTGGTCGATGATGTTGTGATTTTCTTCGAGAAACCTTAGGATGAAAGAGAATTTAGCTGAGAGAGTCAAACTGTAGATTGTATATATGAATCGGAGGGTGAGGGTGATCATGGAAAGCCCTAATGAGATGCATGAGAGAAGTAAAAGCTGCATACGCAGTTGCCATGCTTGCTAGTCTTAGAGTTCAAGTTTTGTTGTTTTGGAAGCAAAGACGAAGAATTTGTTGAAGAATGAGACGACTTGGCCATTTCATATATCTCAGAAATAAGATGTAATGAAATTCGTATGTGCCTTTTTTCTTGCTGAATTTTTTGAGGGTAGTTTAACTGCCCGCGGCCAGTCAGAACTATTTGATTGGTGCTTTCTTTGTCAATGTCGACATCTATGGTTAAAACGCTATTTTACACTACAAAAAACGAAGGCACATAGAGTACATCATCCCACCAAAGATATAGAAATATAAATATGGAATATTATCCAATCCGTAATGAATGACACAATCTTTAGATTTTAATAATATTATACGAATTAGTAAATAAAAAAAATTCGAAAGTGACCAAAACGGGTTTCCTACGATGTTGAAAAATAATCTTTAGCGGCTTGGCGGCCGGAGGCGACTCATGAAAAAAAATATCGTCTTTATGTATATATATACGGATATTTGCATGTATTATATATTATGACTTTAAATTAAATCATGATTTATGTATCAATAAACTAAACATCCAAAGCGACTTTGAACTTGATTGGCTAAATTTCAGAACGTTGTCCAATGTTGGAAAACAAACCACTAGACCACAACGATGTAAAGATTAACTTATGTGTTTATTATTTTATTACACTTCAATTTTTATTTTCTTTGTTTCTTTCATAAAGCCTGACCGGACCAAAATTCCGACAGGTTCTTTATTTTCGATCCAAAGGGATATCGTCGACAAGTAATGACATCTAAAGATGGATGTTATGGATTCAAATACACTTGAACTCCTTGATTATCGTAGTTGAATTTTGGAAGAAACTGTTAATTATGATCTCGATTGAAACATTTACACTCAAGCCGCAAAAATATTCAACCATTCCCACTCGGGATTCTTGGACGATAATCTGAATTAGAGAAGCCAAGTCAAAGTCTTCGTGTTTAGACAAGACGTAGTCAAAGTATTCATGTTCATACGTGTTTTCAAGGACGGTAGTCTAAACACGAAAAAGGTATGATTTGAAGAAGACTTTGAAGATTTATATCGGTTCAGACACGAGAAGTTTTGGCTATAAATAGACGTGAAGATCAGAGCTCAAAAACCACCACAGCATCGATCTTCTCTCTTCGATCATTTATATCTCCTAGTTGTTTTTAGCTTCTTTTGTGTATCACGTCATTGTACGTGTTTGTAATAACTCCACATAATAAAGAAGTCATATCCTCTGGCCCGTGCACGTAGGTCATTCTGACCGAACCACGTAAATGCCGTGTTCACTATTATCGTCATTTTCTCGGGTAAATATATTATCGGTGATCAAAATATCCTAACAAATTGGTATCATACACAACCCAATTTATTTTTAGCCGCCACGACATTGGAAGTTGCATAAGGTGATTCTGAATTTCATCCCATGCCCTACTCATAAAGGTGATGAGGTTGGCTTGTTGTTAGAGAAGTGTTTTCTTGATTGGGGAATTGACAAGATCTTTACCATTACAGTTGATAATGCTTCTTCGAATGATTCTATGGTTAGCTACTTGAGAAGGAGGTTCGTTAGTTTGGGCAAGGCAATATGTGGAGGGAAATTTTTGCGCATGCGGTGTGTGGCGCATATTGTTAATCTTGTTGTTAAAGACGGACTCAAAGAAATGAATCAATCGGTGGAACGTGTTCGTACGGTGGTTCGTTATGTGCGGCAATCACCTTCCAGAATGAAGAAATTTAATGATTTTGCTATTGAAGAGAAAGTTGAGAGCAAGAGGTTCTTGTCTGATGTTCCAACAAGATGGAACTCTGTGTTTACGATGCTAGAGACCGCGGTGGTGTTCCAAGGAGTGTTTGACAGGTACAATATTTATGATTATGATTTTCGTAATGACTTTATGCCCGATGGGGTTCATGGGAAGATTGGCCTACCTGAAAAAGAAGATTGGATTATTGTTGAAGGGTTGGTGAAAGTGTTGAAGCATTTTTATGATTTCACGAATCGAGTCTCTGGTTCGTTGTATGTGACATCTAACACTTTTTTAGATGAACTTAGTGAAATGGACATGTTGTTGAAAGAGTGGGCCGAGAGTGATGATGATATCATAGCTTCCATGTCAAGAGGTATGAGAGGAAAGTTCGACAAGTATTGGGAAATATAGAGAAAATGAATAGAGGCTGTGTTGCTTAACCCTTGTCATAAGTTTAGTTATCTTCATTTTGTCCTAAAGAAGATATATGGGGTTGGTCGTGGTAAGGAAGTTGCAAACATGGCAAAGAACGCTCTCTATGAGATGTTTGAAGATTATAAGAAAAGCTCTTCATCTACATTATCTATGTCTTCTTCTTCGAGAAACACGAGTGCTTTTGCATCGGGTGGTGAAAATCAGAATTCAAGAAAGGTGGCGAGGGGTTATCGACAGGATTATCGAGAGTTGTTATCACAAAGTGGCGGTTTAAAACCAATCATAGGTAGACGTCTATTTAAGCGAACGAGTGGAGGATGATACGATGGAGTTTGATATCATTGGGTGGTGGAAATTGCATAGCGTAAGATTTCCTATTTTATCGATATTGACTCGTGATGTGTTCGCTATGCCAGTATCTACAGTTGCTTCGGAGTCTACCTTTAGCACCGGGGGTCGAGTTATTGATGACTTTTGAGCTTCTCTAACACCAAAGATGGCCCAATCTTTGATTTGTTGTCAAGATTGGCTCCGTAGAACTCCAACAAAATCGGTGGAGGAGGAATACGACTCAATTCAAAAATCGAACAAGGTATTGTCACATTTTTTGTTCTTGTATGTTTTTCAATTTTTCATATATCTATTTCTCTATATGTTTATTGTTTTATTTCTTTTTGTTTTATAAGAGCTGTGTTCGAGTATCGACGAAGAATCAACCATAATCGGCTTATGATAGCTTCAAAAATGAAGTGGTGGCTGTCACTGTCTTTTGCAACCGTATCAAGAAATGGAGATAGCAACTTTTGGGAAATACATTTTGCTGTTTTGTTACTATTCTCTAAATCAATGGTTGTTTTGTGGCTTTGTCCAAACTATGATTGCGGTTATTTTTGCACTTTTGCTGAATGGTTTGTGCTTAGTCTATGGTTTCTGCTGTCGAGTATGGTCTCTGCTGAATGGTTTCTGCTTAGTCTATGGCTTTATTTCATTTTTTAGCCACTTTTCGTTTTTTTTTAATTTACTTCGGTTTTCTCGGTAATTTACCGAAAATAACCGAATTGCTTCGGTTATTACCGAACCGAACCGAATAACTTCAGTTCGGTATTCGGTATGAAATTTTCATAATCGAAAAATTCGGTTACCGGTAGTTCGGTACGGTACGGTAATTACCGTTTGAACACCCCTACTTTCCGATCTGGAAGATCAGACAAAATTGCAACCACAAAGCATAATCGGAATATCAATCAGGGCTGGCTCTGATACCACTTGTTGCGAAATGGACAGCGAAACGATATTGGAAATGACCGTAAGGATAAAATGGACAACGGAATTTAGGTGGAAAATCCGTTTCTACTTGGGGTAAGAACCACTGGCGAGGTAGGAATTTATACTGGGGTAAAAATAGGGGTTACAACCTCTCAGTCTATAAAAGGGAAACACTCACTATCTCTCTTTATAGTCGGAGCAAATACCGAACTAATCCTCTAATTTTTCCTCTCTTTCTTTTTCTTTCTTTCTCTCTCTCTCTCTCTCTCTCTCTCTCTCTCTCTCTCTCTCTCTCTCTCTCTCTCTCTCTCTCTCTCTCTCTTCCTTTTTCTTTTTTGGTGTGTTTTACATTGAACATAGAAAGCGTACTTATAGGCTAAACCTTGAGCTTAATTGACAATAACAATTATGTCATTGCTTAGCTCATTAATTTTCATAATAGTGAATTCTTATCTTTTGGGAATCTTTTCGTTTTTGTCCATATTGTCTTGCCAACAATTTGATGGCGAATATGACGACTTTCACGGTATACACAATGACGGAGCTGCTTGCTTCCGCTCAGCTGCTCTCGTCGTAAGTCAAATCCTTCACATCATTGCATATGATTTGATGAATTTGAATGATCAGCCGAAAGGAAAAAAATTTTATTGTTGAGAAAACATAACTAATAAAATGCATATGTTTGGATGGTTGCAGTTAATTGCCCTTTTGCTACTGAAGCACGCTCTTTCCCTAACCGATGGAGACCGCAGCAACGATGGAGACGATGCTACACTTTCTCTGCATCTCTGCATCTTAATTCTTATCTTTACTAAGCCCACATATATTCCCAGCTTTTCTTGCTTCGAGTCGTTGGATTTCTCTTACCTTGCTACATCATGATATGGGCAATTAGCATCCTCCAACGCAGAAGACAGAGGCAGGTGGAAACAAATTCTTTTTCCCAAGACTCGAAGGCCTTATTTCATGAAGAAAAAAGATGAAATATTTTAGATCAATTAACGTATGCCTTGTTTTTTAACCAACCCATGCCTCGTACAAGATGCGTGTAGGAGAGGCATTCGCATGGCTGAACGCAATGCCTCGTAGGAAATCGTCTCCGCCATTGAGAACGTTTGATTGGTAAGAAAGGTTATGACTCAACCGTTTACTTAGTTTATAGTTGTCGTCTATATGAACGAAGCTATTGTGCAAGGCAAAACTGACAAAGGAATCGAAGAGTTTGTCGATGGTAAATCAAAGAAAATGAGTGTAAGTTTTTCTTCATTTATCTTCTGGATCATTTCATTAACTGTACGAATGATTGCATCGCTTTCATCTCTTTAGGAAGAGTACAGAGAAAAACATGCTACAATGATCATTCGAGTGAGCATTCATTTGATATCATCATGGTAGTATCACTGGAGGTCCGTCTAAAGGGCTCCTTTATGGGGTAGGCGTAGGACATTGTCATTCTTCGGACTCACGGTCATTAACGGATTCTCAAGCCTTCGAAGACTCTAAGGAAGCGTGAAGAAATGCTTGAATTGGTGATAAGAGATTTGCTTCGAGGTGTTGGACTCAAATCATAAATATCCAAGTATATCTGGAAACTCATGATAGATATTTTAGGTTAGATTTGTGATTTTTGATGACATAAACAATATTTTTGGTGAATTCTAGTTTTGAATGGTACAATGTCTTACATGCATGGGAAGATTGTGTTGCAACTTAAGTGAGTTTGTGGGATTCATATTAGGATAATTCATATGGCACATAAATTCAATTTAGAAGCAGAAATATCCGTGTCTGATTCTGATATATTCTTCATGTCTAATACCTAAAGTCACAGATTTGAGAGGGAATTCTGTGATAAAATTTGTTTTCGAAACGGAATTTTATCCGTGTCCAAATTTACCACGAGAGTAATACCTACAAATTCAGACACAGATAATTCCGTGTCTAACGACTCAATAGATACAAAATTTTAGTTCTAGACACCGAATTTTTCGTATCTAATAATGTGTTTTCTAGTAATGTGAGGTCCCCAGCGTCTGTTTCACAGCATGGGGGATCCCCTGTAGCAGTAGACGCGGAGGACCCCCCATGTTGTGCAGCAGATGGCCTTGGTCCCCTGCTATATAGCACGGCTCCCGTGGCGAGGTCACGTCAGGGTTGACGTTTTCAACCCCTTTATTAAACGGGTTGAACCCGAATGTGACTCAACCCGACCTGTTTACAACCCGTATATATAACACGGGTCCCATAGGCAGGGGTCCTGTGCTAATATAACAGGGGACCGCCCATGATGTGCAATGTCGCAGAAGGTCCACTACTATATAGCATGGTCCCCTGCGTCTGCTGCACATCATGGGGATCCCCTGCTGCAGTAGACGTAGAGGAACCCATGTTGTGCAACAAATGGCGTGGGCCCCTTGCTAAATAGCACTGGTCCCCTGCCGAAGTCACTGGCCATTCTTATATAAAAAATATGTGTTGGGAAATTGAATCGAAGACCTATTACTTGAACGCCTGAGTACACAACCACTGGACTATAGCCCACCCGCCCTCTCAAGCCCCATTAAACATATTGGTTTTGAATGTGCCCCCAATTAGTAAGGGTATATCAATCATTTTACATTAGAAGGTCATTTTTATAAGGTTGACCATGCCAAATGCTGTTTTTTTTTTTAATAATCCGTGTTATATAATGTTAGAGAGCATCTTCAATGTAACTGGAAAAAACAAAAAATAAAGGGGGTCAAATGACTACAATCATATCCTAACCAAATCGAAAATGAGATTTATGGTTCGCTCTCCTCTTTAAATCGCATATATGCGTCTAAACTGAAATTATGCGTTTCATCATTCTCGCTCATCCATTAATGATATTAAATATAATTTATCCCTCTAAAATACACAATTTATACCATTGGCTTCCATTTAGCTTCACGTTTATATAGTTATCATCGTAATTACGTTACTTAAATTGAAAAGGGACGATACGAAGTCTCTTATATAGTATACATAATTATTATTATGACAATCATTATTTTGAAACTTTTTATGATTTGATGTTCTTTAAGGAAAAAGGACAATTTAATTGAAATAGCCAAGTACTAATATTCATTTATTGCAAAAAAAAATTCACCTCTGAGTCAACATGAATAACTAAATATAATTTAATATGATCTAAACTGCTTTTATATTTTCTATGATGATGCGCTCGAATTAAACTGTGGTTAATTTGTGAAGTTGTAAAATATGTGTGTAATGTTGCAGAGTTTTAAAAGTTAATGTTGCAAAGTTTTAAAATTTAGGAAAATATTACGTAATATCTTTGGAGTTTGAGAATGAGTATTATGGTTGGAGGATAATTACTGCATTTTGAGTTTGAGAATGAGTTTGAGTTTGAGAATGCATTTTTCGATTGGAGATGGTCTTTGTCGCAATGAATCGTCTTTTTGGAAAATGGAAAGGTACAAAGAAATGGTCTATTGGCAGGGATGGTAAGCTAATTCTCGTAAATATCGTTCGTATGTACGTGAATTCTAGAACACTAATCAGATTCGATCGAAAAATTTCGGCCCGACCGAAATTACATTTCGGTCCACACAAGGGCTGACCGAACAACAATTTCGGCCACCCCTTGTGGCGACCGAAATTACACTTCGGTCCCCTTATAAGGCGATCGAAAAAATTGTTCGGCCGCGGCTGCCCGAACCAAAATCTACATTCGGCTGGGACGGTCGCGGCCGAGACGGGATTTCGGCTGCTATGGAGGTGGCCGAAATCTCATTTCGGTCGCCTCTTATAGCAGCTGAAATTCGATTTCGGCTGTAATTAATTTTTTTTTTCAGAATTGGCGAGTGTTCCGGAGGATTCCACGGGCGACGGGATAAATTACAGTGAGCATTTCCGCGAAGGAGGACGATTTCCGACCGACATGGAAGCAATTAACTGGGCGAAAGGCGTCGCTATTGCGCTTGGTTTCGAGGTGATTATTTCGTCGCATAAGAAATGCGGCACAAAAAATTGATTAGATGTTCTCGCGGAGAACGTTATAGAGGCAAGGAGGATGAATTGGAGAGGCTATCGAAGTCTAACAAGTGCAGGTGTCCGTTTGTAGTCATAGCCCAGCAGGATCCAGCTACTAGGGAATGGTACATTCGTACGGGTGCACCTGAGAATTCCATACACAATCACCCTCTAATACAGTATCCCAAGGGACATCGCCAGACGAGTGGGTTAAGTGGCCAGGCAAAGAAGGTCGTAGAGGAAATGACTGCTGCGCAAGCGAAACCAGCACATATCCTCTCAGCGATGAGGGCTCGACACGCAGAAGATAACGCGACGATCCGACACGTATATAATTACAGAGATCGTTTGAAGAAGCAATATTCTGAGGGTCGAGACGTGGTGAGCCATTTGATGCACCAGGCGACAGAGGCCGGATATTTTGTTGAAGCGCTGAGAGACGAGGAGACTAATGTGCTGACACATGTCTTTCTCACACACCCGGAGTCACTCGCACTGCTGAGGACGTATCCTTATTTTATTGGTATTGACTCGACGTACAAGACCAATAGATATAAGATGCCTCTAGTTGAGATTATAGGGATGACTCCCTGTAATCACAACTTTCTGTGTGGGTTTGCCGTCATGGAGGACGAGACGGAGAGAAGTTACGGGTGGATGTTGCAGTCTATTAGGGATATTCTAGGGCCAGGTGTCCACCCATCGGCGATTGTCACTGGTCGTGAGTTGGGCCTTATTCGACCGGTACATATGGTATTTCCGCATTCTCATCATCTGCTGTGCACGTGGCATATTTATAAATATGTGGAGAATAAAATTTATTGTGGGGGGGGGGGAAGAGCAAAAAGACCGCAGCTCACTTCATGCACAAGTCCTGGAAAGCAGTCGTGGAAGCTACGACCATCGACGAATACGAGAAGGCAGTGAATGACATGCGTCTGCGTTGGCTACCCGACTCAGCATTCGTTAAGTATGTTGAGCAGACGTGGTTGGTGCATAAGGAGAAGTTCGCCAGAGCTTGGACGAACCATGTGCTTCATTTCGGGAACACCACTACATGTCGTGTGGAGAGTGCTCACAGCGAGCTGAAAGGATGGCTGAATTCGGCCACTGGGTCTCTAGACACCGTATGGGTGAAGGTGCACGAGCAGATTCAGAACCAGTTGAATCGCATCAGAAAGGTAATTAATTATTATTATGTGTAAAACGAAATCCTTATCTAATATTTTGTTGTGTTGACGTGCAGGCACTGGAGGAGTCCCGGTTGAAACGACATATTGGGTCGTCAAGATTTCCATTCCTAACATTATTATACAGAGTTTCACACCATGCAATATTAACTATGGGAAATGAGCTGCGACGGGCCAAAGAGTTGTCGAATGAGGTTTACTCCAGGTGCGGATGTGTAGTACGACGTACGCACCAACTACCATGTGCTTGCGAGCTTCAGCAATGCGTGGACAACAACTACCCAGTTTCGGTAGAATGCTTGCACGACTTCTGGAGGACACTCACAATCGGCGAGGGAGTAGTTCCCGATATTTCTGATCAAGATCGCTTATACGATCTCGTGCGTGAGGCAGAAGGTCGCGATCCCACCGTTATGCGTGGCCTCCATCGAGTAGTTCACGAACATCTCTATCCCGAGGCCCAAGAGTGGAATGAGCCTGTTGTTAAGACATCTGTAAAAGGTCGGCCAAAGAAAAGAGACTCGACGAAACGTGATCGAAGTGCTTGGGAGTACGCAATCCAAAGGGGGGGACGCAGCGGAGGGCGCAGCAGTACCAGTCGTAGCAGCCAGGGTCGTAGCAGTCATGGCCGTACGTTATCTTCGTCTGCGAAGCGATCTCGTACATCTGCTACGGAGACAGGTACTACTATCTTTCACTCCTAAATTCATACGAACATGGATGCACCTCTAATCCTGTAAAATTATTTGTACAGGCGAATCCAACTACTTCCACAGCCGCATGCAGTACCACGTAACATCAGCCATCCATCCGTATATAGTTAGTTATAAGGATGTCGTGGCGGACGGCAACTGCGGATTTCGCGCTATCGCCTCCCATATTAACAACGACGAGGACGAATGGTAACGGTAAGGAATAACGTCGCGAACGATATCGAGGCCCATTGGGATCGTTACTCGGCATTGTACTACGGCGATTCATTGGAGATGCTGTTGGATCGTATACGCTGGGACGGGGAGCCTTGCTTGGCAAACCACTGGATGTTGACACCGTGCGATTTGTGGGCTGTGGCGACAATTTGGAACGCTGTAGTTATCCTCTACGGGTACGGCAATTGATCGACCATCAACATGCATTCTATGACGGTACTGCCACTGCGTGCCGTTCGGACTGCTGACCGAATCGAACTATCGTCATAGCGCACCTTGGAGACGAGTACCAACATTATATTAGACTGAATTTATGTCCAGACTTTCCTATGCCCGCCTTACATCCGTATTGGTTCACGTATCGTGATCGTCGACTTGCTGGTAGGGAACTTAGATATCAGAACAGATTCGAACAATGGGTGCTCCTCATGCGCGAGAATGGTCTATTGTAATTCTGTTTTTTGTATTATTTTTTAGAGTTGTTGTTATTTTTTTGAGTTGTTATTATTTTTTTATGTTATTATTTTTTATTATTAATATTATTTTATAATATTATTCAGTTGTATTATTAATAGTATTTGTTAATATTATTATTTTGTATTATTAATATTATTTGTTAATATATTATTTATTTTGATGTTATTATTTTGTATTATTAAAATTATTTGTTATTTCGCGTTACTCCAAACATAACCGAAATAATATAAATAAAATAGTACGCGTCCGAATACATAAACGAAGGATAAAGTAAAATACAAGCACATCACGGGGCATTGCGCCATCGGTCGTTCAGGTCGTCCAGCCTGTCTCTGTAGTTCTCCGTCTGCTCGACGTCGTGGGGCTGCAGCGTCGCTAGCACATCGGTAGTCAAGGTATACATCGAGTTGTACTACTGTACACAGAATTGATACTTATAAAAAGTGATTAAACATACAAGTATAAAAAATCCAAATGACATTAAATTACGTACGTAGTCGGCGTGGCTGCGCGGGAGTATGTCGCCCGATGAGGATCCCGACTCCGACGAAAACAGACGAGGATGAGAATGTCGCTCATACCAGTCCATGTACCCTGCGACGGCCTCACCAAGGTACTCTGCGGCTGACCCGCTGATGTACTGGAGGTTGAGGATGTACGCGTACGGGAACTGACGCCAAGCATGCTCTGCCGCATCCGCAGAATAATGCACCCTATACCTAGACGGGTCTGCTTGCATGACCGTCTTATGTGGCAGACTCATCGGCGGCGGTATGACCTGCACGTACCCCAGCTGGCGCAACACCCTCGAGGGTGCGTAGGGCTCCACGATGTTGCGATATCTAACCCACCCCACGAAAAGAGTCCTCATTTGCTGCGCCGCTGGATCGGGACCGTACGACAACCAGGCAACCTTATAACATTTCGCAAGTTTTATATAATCGTCATGAATATAGAATATAATTTGTTAACATACCGAGCTCGCAGTCATCATGTCCAGCTGACGGCGGATCTCAATCAAACGGTGGCCCGTCAGCTCGTACTGAGATACGGACCACATGCATGATCGTGGCTCACCAGGCTCCAGATGATGGGGTAGACGGTCTGGGCGGAAGCATGAGAAGTACTCGTAGATCCACGTCGGCAGTAACGACAGGCACCCATCTAAACCCCTTGCGTCCGCTCGGCTTGCGAGGCCAAGCTGGCGATAGAGGTAAGCAAGAGCGGCCGAACCCCACGAGTAATGACTGGCAGATGGCAGCGAGCGGTAGAACTCGTGCATGATGTCGGGCTTCACCCTGTTCCCCCTCTTGTCGACGAAGAGCGTCGACCCCAATAGAATCCACAGCCAAGCGATGGACTGGAACCCCGCCGGCCGACCTCCCCGCATCCTCTGCATCACGTCTTTCGACGCGACCGCACCGCCTCTCCAACAACCCCTCAGCACGTCTGTAGAGACGCCCATAATCTCCCTCGCCGCGATCTGCAGGTCGCCGGCGTCCGGGGTGCCCGAAACCATCGTCCCGTCGATCGGGATACGCAGGATCTGCTCGACGTCGTGGAGCATGATCGTCATCTCCCCTACGGCATGTGGAAGGTGTTCGTGTCGGGGTCCAGTGCTCCACAAAAGCGCACAGAAGAGGCTGGTCCAAGTGATCCAGCATGGCATCTGTGAGGTGCGTAAGCCCCGTGCCATCAATCTCGCTCTGCGTCTCCGGCGGGAATTGGCCGTACCACGTCTTAAGCGACCGAAGATACAAAGCACGCTGCTCGCACTTCAGCAGTGGCCTCTCCTCCTCACCCGCCCAGATGCGGGGCGCGATGTGCCCCAAGTAACTAGGGATCACCTCGCTATCTTGTGGACCACCTGGCTGTGGCCCCTGCACCCTCCAAGAATCGTCATCTACGATCCTGGACCGCTTGCTCCCTATTTTATTTTTTACGAATAACCACTCCTAAATTTATTTTTTTACGTATATTAAGACACGACATCGCAAGTCAGTTTATAATGGAGAAGGGAATTACCTGAGGAGACCAGTATCGCATCGTCGTCGGATGACTCAAAAGATGCCGCATCGTAGGGCACCTCCTCATCCGCATGCGCCTCCTCGTCCGCATGCGGATCGCAATCCGCATATACGGAATGAGAATGACCCGCTCGCTTCCGCCTCTCATCCTCCCGTTCCCTACGAACGGATGCATCAACGCCGCGCGCCCTCATATGACGCTCTCCAGATCCCTCCAACGGGGGGGATCTGCTGCTCCCTCCGAGTAGGGACTTCCCACCCTTGGCCTGCAATTAGATATTTATTAAAAAAAAGACCGAAATCTAATTTCGGCCGGACCATGACCCGACCGAAATCCGACTTTGGTCGGACAACGGCCGGCCGAAATCGAGATTCGGTCGCCGAGGATCCGACCGAAGTCGGATTTCGGTTGTGACTGCTCCGACCGAACTTCGATTTCGGCCGGCCAAGTCACGACCGAAACATGATTTCGGTCGGACAGGTCGTGACCGAAATCGGATTACGGTCGACCTTGTCCCGACCGAAATCATGATTCGGTCGTGACTTGGCCGGCCGAAATCGACGTTCGGCCGTGCCGTTTTTCGCCCGATTTCGCGTCCGATCGACCGTTTTTCGGCCTATTTCGACCCCTTTTCGACAATCTATCTACGTACGAATGAATTTTACGATCATTTTCTTACCAATCGTGACAGCACCCCCTTTCTCTTTCCCTTTCCATGTCGTCGATCCATTGCGATTTGCAAAATTCTCTGTTTTTTTGTCTGATTTGGTTGTGTGATTTGAAAATTGTTGCGTAGTAAAGGTTTTAAATAAGTATTCTTACTTTTATTATATTTTTCCTTTTTAAATTAATTTAACATAAAGGCAAAAACGTCTTTTTTCAGCCCTTTAGGGGCGGTAACAAGTAAAAAGGGGTGGTAAATAGTAACTCCCTTAAATAATTACCTACACATGTGTGATACCATTCAAGTTTCAGTTCAATAATATACTGTTTGACGACTATTTTTCTAAATATTTTTCAATTTTGTTAATTTTTTTGCAGTGGCATTTGCATTGCAGATACGTATTAAATGTCTCCTATGTATTAGTGTGTGGATTATCACATATTCGGTGGGCCTACCTATTGTTGAATGAACACCGCCCAACCTAAAGTTTAAGTTTAACGGTCCTAATGATATTTTAATTTCATATAATATATTGTTATCACACGTTTGATCGAATAACTAATCTTATTTTGCCTTAGAAATAGGTTTTTTTTATTAGTGGTCTCCACCCTCGTACTCATAACCTCTTTGCCGAGTTTGACACAATATTGACTGAAAATTTCACGATTTGCAGTAGCACTGCATTGCATTGCAGACCCAATTTGGCCGGCGCCCGTGAGACTAGCTGGCCTGATGGGCCGGACCAAAAAGCCCGATCTTGGTTTGGGTTCACGGAATTTAGGCCCAAGCCCGATTTCTTAGGGGACCAAATTTTCAGCTCTAATGGATGTGATGTTTGGAAGAGAGGGTTTTATGAGAAGGTAACAAGGAGAAAAATGCTAATTAGGGCTTTGATTTGATTTGATTGATTTGAACCATGGATCATGTTATCACCATTACCTCCATAGATGGACAAATTCTTCATTATTATTATTGTTGGCCGATTTCCACCTTCTCGACCTCCTTGTTTGATAAGCTCGATCGAATTGTAAAGCACACTCGCAAAGATCAACGAACAATAGGCCCGGAAATAGATTTAACCGGAAAAAAATTCTAAGATTGTGTCGCACATAATTTCCTTAAAACAGATTCGCTCCCTCACGTATGCGCTAGAGGTTTTAGCGAGCGTCTGTTTTCCACGATACTTCGAAAACTCAGCGTTCGTTTAGCACAAAAACGACATCGACTACAAATGGAACAAAAACGACAGCAGAAACAATTTTTTTAGAATTAGTTTTTTTCTTTATTTTTATTTTCCCTTTTTGTTGTGTTTTTTTCTTAGGCCTAATGACCCTACTTATAGCCAAAATATTGTAATAAAAAATATTATTATTATTATTATTTTTAAAATTGGATGAGACACGTTTGAGGAGTGGTTTAAACCACTCCATCAAACCACTCCATAATTGAATCAAAGCTCAACCCTCTAGAAGTGTTATTGGGCCAAAAGCGAAGCCCGGTAGCTTAATTTGAAAGCCCAATTTCTCATTCAAATAAATAATTTATAAAATCAAATTATCTAACAATCCCCCACATGAATGAGGATTGGTTTACTGCAGTCCAGTAGAACGCGATGTATTTGAACTGTCTCGCTTTTCGTGTAAACGAACCCACGTACAATACACAGATACCATTTTTCTCTTGTTTCGCTCTCATGGTTTTGTCCATTACGGCCATGGACTCGTCCTGATTCTGCGAGGGTTTCTAAAGAACTAAGCCTTTCAGTTCTCCTTTGAAGCGACCTCACTTCTCCCTAACATAGGTGCCTTCTCACGTCGCGAGTATTTTCTGTCTATATGATAGTCTTTAAAGCATCATAATGCTAGCTTTTTCCGTCATCACTGTTTCTTGATAGGAATGAGCGGGGTTATCCCCCACAGTGATACCAAGTGCTAAGATTAGGTTGTCCCTTTGAACCTAGATCTTGGGATCTCCAGTTACATAGGTAGGGTTATCCTTCTTAGCACTTCTATACTTTAAGGCTTTTAGTCCATCCTTTTCGTCAACCTTTCAACTACATCTCTATTTAACCATTTGGTTAGCGGATCCGCAATGTTATCCGAAGATTTCACATAATCAATCGAGATAACCCTAATTGAGAGCAGTTGCCTAACGGTATTATGTCGACGATGTATGTGTCTCGACTTACCATTATACATAGTACTCTGTGCTCGTCCAATTGCTGATTGACTATCGCAATGTATGCATATAGGCGGCACAGTTTTTCCCATTTCGAGATATCCTCTAAGAAATGGCGTAGCTATTCAGCTTCTTCTCAATATTTATCCAACGCGAAGAACTCGGATTCCATAATGGATCTCGCTATAACCGTTTGTTACGAGGATTTCCATGTCACAGCTGCTCCAGCGAGTGTAAACATATAGCCGCTTGTGCTCTTAGAGTCCTTCATGTCGGATATCCAGTTCACATCTGTGTAGCTTTCTAACACAGTCGGATATCGAGCATAGTGTAATCCATAGTTTCGATTATATGTAAGTATCTCAAAACCCGTCTTATAGCGGTCCAGTGATCTGCACTTGGATTGCTCGTATACGAAATCAGTTTGCTTATAGCATAAGCAATATCTGGCCTAGTACAACTCATTAGATACATCAAGCTTCCGATAATCCAGGAGTATTCTACTTGAGCAATAGCCTCGCCGCGATTTTTTGACAAATGAACGCTTTGATCTACTGGCGTTCTGGCAACACCAGAATCACCCTTGCAGAATTTGTCGAGAATTTTGTCTACGTAATGCGCTTGGCTCAAAACAAAACTGTTACTCGTTCGTATGATTTTAATTCCTAAAATCAGGTCCGCAAGTCCCATATCTTTCATGTCAAATTTTGAATTTAACATATCCTTGGTAGTCATCGCCTGTTTCCTTTAAGTAAACGCAGTTATCGCTCTCATTGATTTAAAGCCGCAGTTGATCATCGCGTGATCAAACTTTTTGTGCCACTTCTTAGGGGCTTGTTTTAAACCATACAAAGATTGATCAATCTACAGACTTTCTTTTCGATCCCAGAAGCACGAAAATCCTCGGGTTGCTCCATATATATTTTCTCATCTAATTCACCGTTTAAGAAAGTTGTGTTGACATCCATTTGATATACTTCCAAATTTCTTAAGGACGCGATAGCAAGTATCATGCTTATCGAGTTTATCTCGTCACAGGAGAATATGTGTCAAAGTAATCTAAGCATTCGCGTTGCTTGTATCCTTTGATAAACAAGTCTGGCTTTATATTTTTCCACAGATCCGTCTGGTCTCATTTTCCTTTTAAAGACCCATTTTGATCCTAAAGGCTTACATCCCTTGTGGAGGTCAATTAACTCCCAAGAATGATTCTGCAAAATAGAATCAATCTCGCTCTTTATGGCTTCTTTCCATAAAGGCCCGTCCACGGAGCTCACTGCCTCGTCATAAGTCAGTGGTTCCTTTTCAATTAAATATGTAATGAAGTCATGACCAAAAGTTCTCTATTCGAGCACGCTTGATTCGTCTCGGTTCAATCTCATGAACCGTACTAGTAATCTCGGTTTCTGTATCATCTCGTTTAGATGTACCGGATCCATCATCGGATTTACAAGGAAATACATTTTCAAAGAAACATGCATTCCTCGATTCCATGACCGTGTTCTTGCGTATATTCAAATTTTTCGAATCATAGACAAGAAATCGATATGCCGTACTATTAAGTGCATATCCTATGAAAATACAGTCCACCGTTTTAGGGTCAATTTTCACCGCTTTAGGCGTAGGTACGGATACCGTCGACAAACACCCTCCCATTCGCAAATGTTGGTACGAAGGTGTCTTTCCTTTCCATAACTCATATGGAGTTTTATTCATTTTCTTTCGATGTATCCTATTTAATAGGTAATTACTCGACAAGACAACTTCGCCCCACATATTAGGCGGTAGACCTGAACTGAATAACATTGCAGTCATCATTTCTTTTAATATGCAATTCTTTCGTTCGGCCACTCCGTTTGATTGAGGTGAATACGGGGCGGTCACTTTATGGACGATGTCCCACACAGAAGCTCCCAATTGGCATTTCGTATTCTCTTCCTTGATCACTTCTCAATCTTTTAATTTTCTTGCCGAGTTGCGTTTCAACTTCGGTTTTGTAGAGAACGAATTTCTCCAATTTCGTCTTTGCTCTTAAGCAGATAAACGTAGCAATATTTGGTGTAGTCGTCAATAAATGTTATAAAATATTTATTGCCACCACGTGTTTGAACGTATTTCAAATCACATAAATCGCTATGAATCAATTGAAGCAGTTCGGTACTTCTTTCTACCGATGGGAAAGACGATCTCGTCATTTTTGCTTCAACGCAAATTTCACATTTATGTAATTAATTTCGAATGTTGGAATATGGTCCATGTTAATTAATCGACGTGTCGATTCAAAATTAATGTGACCTAATCTACCATGTCACGAACATTCAAGCAAGTAACCAGAAGAACGTTTTCCATTCTCATTTACAATAGTAATTATATTCAGCTTGAAGAAATCATCACAGGCGTAGCCTTTACCAACAAACACACCTACTTAGCCATTACCATCACAGTTGAAACCGCTGCCCGGCGAAAGGCGACACCTCCAAGGTATGGATGTAGGCGAGGGAGACTTAAGCAGAAAATAGATACTGTACCTCGACTTCCAGCCACCCTAAGCGAACGAAAGCACGTCCGGCTAAAGACGGTAAAGGAAGCGCTTCTTGGGAGGCAACCCAGGTTTTATCTATCTAATATTTTTTTATTATGTCTATTATTATTATCATTCATGTTTTCTTTCTGTTATGTTTAGATTTCCTTTTAGTCATGTCAGGCATCACGAGTCACGATACGACAACCATCACGCGTTTAGTCACGACCACGTCAACATTTTCCGTCAGGGAATTTTCGTTCTCTTACACCTACTTTTCTCTTTCGTTTATTCAATTTTTACGTTGAGGACAACGTACGTCTTAAGTGTGGGGAAGGGAATTTAGGTTGAGAACTTACGTGAAAATTTTTAAATTTTTTTATGACGTGTCTGTGAGCTATACATTTCGTTAGAAAGGCATGAATTGTTGAACTCAAGTACGATTTTTTGCGCTTATCTCGAGTTAGTCTGCATTATTATGAATTCTTGTGAGCAATTAGGATATGCATGACTGATTGAATCATGTCTGCCTGAATAGATATAGCGCTGCTTTGAGAGATTCGTACACATAACCGTGTTTCGTTGTGAGAGTTTGAGCCTGACGAGCTTATGCTCATTTTCTTGGTTGTGTAACGTGCCTAGTCTATGTCTCTCTAGAACTTGCTTGCCTGATGCGTGTTGAAACGATTTGGTGCTTGAGTGTGAAAATGATGAGGGCATTAGGAATTAAAGTCCATGGCCAAATTTCCTATCATGACTAATCCCCTTAGTTAGCCACTTTGAGCCTGAGCCTATTTGTTGCTTACCTCGTATGTTATGAAATGCTCCTGACCCGCATAAGCCTCTAGAGATTATATGAACCTGAGTTGATTAGCATAAAGCAGAAGTCGAACTTGAGAGTTACTGTTTCAGTGTATGATTTGATGATTCTTCTCTGCTATTCATGAAATGACTCGTGTCTTACTTGACCGTTTTCTGAAATGACCCGATCCCTTGTATAAGCGTGCCCATAACCCTTTAGCAAGATATATGCTTCGGTAATAAGTATCCCTAGGTACACGGCATTCGCTGTGACGATGTATTCTTTGCGACAAAAACCCGAACCTTGATGTTTTTAGGGAATAAGGGCAGTGCACAAAATTAGAGTGTAACTAAGGTGAAAGGGCAGAAAATGAAAGGGAACTAAGTCGAGAGGGTCGGGCAGAAAAGTCTAGGATTTCAGAGCGAGAATGTTGAGTCTTATGTTGGAGCATGTGACTTGCAATTTGATCATGCTATGTTCTTTGAATTTTCGCTTATGTGTCCTAGCTTTAAGATTACGTGTGCAGTATCTATGCTTGTCAAGTCAGTATTATTTGACCCGTTTGACCCGAAAAGACCCTCAGATTTATGCTTGCTGTCAGGAACCGAAACCTCATATTATAATTTTACGCATTTACATAAATTCATGCATTCATATGTCATTTTAAAACACAAGTATAGATAGAATAAGGTATCTAAAGTATTATAGTTCTAGGTTCTTCAAGAGATAAGTGGTGAAGAAGTGAATATTATGGTATTTGAATTTTCTAAGTATGAAATTTTATAGGGTTTTCTCAGGTTGGAAAATTTACATGTGTGAATTAAATGATTAAACAAGTTGGGAAGAAATAATTAAATAACATTTTCGGTATGGTTAAAGAAACTTGAAATTTATTTAAATATAATGTTGAAATTTTTACAAGGATGTCGAGATATATTTAATAAAAACTTTGAAATTTCCTACTCAAGATCTCGAGATTCATTCAAGGAAAACATTCGAAATATCTCCTCAAAAATGTCGAGAACTTAATAAAGATTTCGAATGTTTCCCTCAAAAATGTCGATATCAATTCACTAAAGATATTTCAAGTTTTCGATATAAAACGTGTACTAAATGACATCAAGGGTTTCGATAGTTATCACTTGGAATTGATCTAATAATAAAATAATTCATGTCACTTAGCAACTAGGATAGACATTAAATTACCTAACGTGAGGGGAAATGATTTTGTCTTCTAATTGCTTGTCTAATTAACTTTTATAATATTAAAGTTATTCCAAGTATTGGTAAGATGCCGATGTCATTGGGTTAGCATTAAACGCTGACTTAGGATAAGAATCAAAAGGTATCCTTTAGCTGATCAATTACGAAACATTTAGAACAAGAGAGAAACAGAAAATTTAAACAAACGATCGAAATCTGAACAAAACTGGGCAAATTCCTGAAGGTAAGGAATTCAAATATTGCTTTGATAATATATGTATATATATATATATACATATGCATGTTAGAGATCAATAATCATATTAAGCAAATAACTAATATTTATGGGTCGATATAGGAATAAGAATTGAACATTTATAAGTCTACTCGTAATATGTTATTATTATAAAAATCAATTTGTATTAGGTTTGAAGAGATCTTCGTAACTTGATAGAATTAGGGTTTTCAGATTTTGAATAGGGTTAATTCTTGAGATGAGTTCGATACTGAAGTATGCTAAGGATTTACAAATGTTCAAGTCTTTTAAGTGTCTTGATTTGATGAATATATGAACAGTAAGAAGTTTGATAGAATCCTATCATGTTCTTAAGAATTATGATGATGAATTAGATAGGAAATGTCGAGTGATGATTGCAAGTGTAGGGTCAAGCTATGATTGAGATAATGTCGAGATGAATTGATAATGAATTAAATAGGAGAATGTCGAATTATGATAATGAACTAGATAGGAAATGTCGAGTTATGATAATGAATTAGATATAAGATATCGAGACATGAGTTATGTTGAAATTAAAGATCTCGAAATTAAGAAACCCTCGACAAATGATCTCGAGTTATGTTAGTTCATTAGATAGGATCTTGAGTGATTATTAAATAAGAGCAATATGATTGGTGGAACTAAACCAAACCACGATAACCTCATATGAAAGGAAATGAATATAATAATAATAATGTGAATGATTATCAAGATTAGGACAAAGTAGCTTTTGATGTCATATTGAAGCAGACAATTTCGACATTTCCTCGGCTAATAATCTCGAGATGGCTTTATTAAAGATTTCGACATATTATACGTTGAAAAGCTCGACATTTCATACCTCAAAGAGCTCGACATTATATACCTTAAAGAGCCCGACATATTATGCCTTGAAGATTTCGACATCTCCTCAATTAATGATCTCGAGATTGCTTAATAAAAGACTTCGATATTTTCCAATTTGAGATCTCAAGATCAATAGATTTCAACATGTGATCTCGATATATATATATATAAAAGGAATTTTAATATCACATAAAGTGTTCAATATTCAGGGTTTAGATATAAAATAAGTTAGGGATTCTGGTAAGGGCTACGGATAAAAACGATCATGCATAATAAAACACGCATGTCACGCACGCATATCATTATAGGAATTTTGTATTTACGGATAAAAATAATTTTATAGGTCAGGATTCAGGAAAAGGCAAGGACAAAGTCGAGTGAGGCTTTAAGTCATACTGTGAGTATGATATGCAACATGTGTTCTGTTTTTTTTATGTGCTTTATGTGAAATTAAATGATTGGTGACTTCTTATAAACGTAATATTTGAAATGAACGTGAATTACGTGGCCATAATGTCCTACGGTGTGATATGTGCGATTCGATGGTGTATGGAATTTATATTCATATAAGGTGAAAGTATAGTATTGCATATGAATAATAAAGAAAAGAGAAACCGTTATGCCTGCTACGACATCGGACGACTTGATACACAGTTATGGTTACATCCCTACAAATCGGGGGATTACAGAGTCCTGTACAGGCAAACAAAAATATATTTACGGTTACAGAGTCCCATGCATGGGCCCCTCCGGGGTCAATAGTACGAGTCTAGCAGGTTCATAACGGAAGTATCAGCAATAAATGATCATGTAGAATTTGCATTGGTCTATGGATTACATGAATGATCTTATGGACTATGGTTATGTGACAAACCTCGATGATTGATTACGTGATGATTACGTGAGTTGAAGTGTTTACAGTACGAGTATTGCGAATCTACAGGTTCTACGAACGATGGTATATTCTTTAGAAATGTGTATGGAAACAAATGAAAGAAAGAAAGTAATTTCTGCTACAGTTTTATTTATTATTTGTATAATGGAATAACATGTTGCGATCATACTCTGAATAATTGTTTCCACAGTTGCTGTAGATATTTAGCAGGCAATTTAGAGTGCATCTTCATACGAAAGCATGGATTCAAGGTTGGCCGGCTACGCTCTCACCTACTCCCCTAAGTTCATCGTGTGCATGTAGTATAAGAACCATGAATGTTTTTCATATGATGTGTAATAAATATGATACGTGCATATATATGTTTAATATGCGTGAAAGTGACGAAACCTGATGTACGCCCGTTTATGTATAAAGGTATGATTGTAGAAAGGCGAAAAATTTATGTGGAAAATATAATAGCTGCGCAAATAAAGTAAAAGAAAACGGGACGTTACATGTATGGTATCAGAGCCTAGGTCTTAGGTTCTGTAGACATTTGCATGGTATGTGAATTTTTATGGTCTGCCCTGAAATTCTTTTTGCATGTTTAGGAGAAGGGCAGTAAGTGAACCATTGCATGTAGAACACGATGAACCTACGATAGGGGGAGGAGGAAGATCGGCTGTACCTGAATCTAATTCATCTCATACGCTTATGCGTAATGAGCGTGAAAATCCCCTGACAATTCCCCGTGAAAGGCGATATGATAAGCTTAGGAAATTGGGTGCTGTGGATTTTATGGGAACAACGGATCCTGCTGAGGCAGAAACGTGGCTAAAACGAACAGAGAGGGTTTTTAATATGATGCAGTGTACACCAGAGGAGAAGTTTGATTATGCAGTGTCACTCTTACAAGGGCATGCATATGAATGGTGGGAAACAGTTCCAGATAGTATGGCACAACCTCCAGTACTAACTTGGGAGGATTTCCTAAGAGAATTCAACGACACTTATATGCCAGAAGTTTATAAGGATCAGAAGGAAAAAAGAGTTCTTGGAACTTAAGCAAGGATATAAGTCTGTAGGTGAATACGAGGTGTTGTTCAATCAGCTGTCCCGTTATGCTCTTCATATGGTTGCCACGGAAAGAAACAAATGCCGAAGATTCGAAGCAGGACTTCGATATACGATTCGAAATCGAATCACCCCCTCTGATATGGAATCCTATGGTAGACTAAGGGCAGCAGCTATTCGTGCTGAAAAGTTAGAAACAGAATCGAAAAACTATCAAAGTAGTAAAAGAAGGGCAGGTGAAGAATCATCGAGCGGAAAATTGAAGAAGATTGGTAATCCATCGAGATCGATGAACACACCAAGTGGTCCTGCCAGAAGCAGTATGGGTGGAACAAGAACTGTTGGACGAGGGACCGGAATTCCTCAAACAATTCCAGTGTGTGAACATTGTGGAAAGAATCATACGGGTGTCTGTAGATTGCTCACTGGCGAATGCTTCAAATGTGGTCAACGTGGACATTTGGCTAGAAATTGTCCAATGTCGCAAACGCAACCTACAGTGGAGCAATCAAGAGTTAGCGGACCCTCCACTAATCGTGGAAGGGGAAGGGGCCGAGGATCATATAATAGTGGTGCAGGAAGAGGAGAGTCTGGAGGAGAAGCTTATGGACAGCCAGCACAGGGTCGGATTTTCACAATGACTCGTGAAGAAGCCAAAGAGGGGTCACGTATAATCACGGGTAAGCTATCTATATGTGATATTGATGCATATGTTTTATTCGATCCAGGCGCAACACACTCATTCATGTCACGAACATTTGCATCATTATTACACGATAAACCCGAAACCTTAGAAAACAAAGTAAATGTTAGACTTCCAACGGGTGAGATGGTCATAATAAGTACAGTATACCCGCAATGTAAAATTGTCAGTGATGGGGTAGAGATGCAGGCGACCTTATTAGTATTACCCTTAATGGATTTTGACGTCATATTAGGCATGGATTGGCTGTCTCGATATCGAGCAAAACTAGATTGTTTTAAAAAGAAAATTGAATTGTTTCCTTCGGATCAAACACACATAGTGTTTAAAGGAGAAAAGAATGTATGGACGGCATGTCAGATCTCTAATTTACAAGCATCCAAATTGATAAGAAAAGGGTGTCAGTGTTATATGGCGTATATTATAGATACACGATTATGTGGATTAAAGGTGGAAGATATTGCCGTGGTAAATGAATACCCTGATGTTTTCCCGGAGGATTTATCTGGATTACCACCAGATCGGGATACGGAGTTTACGATTGAATTACAACCTGGCACGGCACCAAATTCTATTCCACCGTATAGAATGGCACCAATAGAGCTGAACGAGTTAAAAGTACAGTTGAAAGAATTGTTAGATAAAGGATATATACGACCAAGTGTATCACCATGGGGAGCGCCTGTGCTCTTTGTTAAAAAGAAGGATGGTACACTCAGATTATGTATCGACTATAGACAGTTGAACAAAGTGACGGTGAAAAATAAGTATCCGTTGCCTCGAATTGACGATTTGTTCGACCAACTACAAGGGTCTAAAGTCTTTTCAAAGATTGATCTAAGATCGGGGTACCATCAAATAAAGATTGCAAAAGATGATATTCCAAAGACGGTCTTTAGAACAAGATATGGGCATTACGAATTCTTGGTTATGCCGTTTGGACTAACGAATGCCCCTGCAGTCTTTATGGCATTAATGAATGATGTTTTTCGACCCTATTTGGACCAGTTCGTGATTGTCTTCATAGACGATATATTGGTATATTCTAGGTCAAAAGAAGAACATGAACAACATTTAAGAATTGTTCTTCAAAGTTTACGAGAAAAGAAGCTATATGCGAAATTATCAAAATGTGAATTTTGGTTGGATCAAGTAGTATTTTTGGGCCACGTGGTATCTGGCGAAGGAATTCAAGTGGACCCTAAGAAAATTGAAGCAGTAATCAAATGGGGAAGTCCTAAGAACGTGGCAGAAGTTCGTAGTTTTCTAGGTTTGGCTGGATATTATAAACGGTTCGTAGAGAATTTTTCTTTAATAGCCGCTCCAATGACGAAATTATTACGAAAAGGGACGATTTTTAAATGGACCGAAGAGTGCCAAAAAGAGTTTTGAAGAATTAAAGAAGCGATTAACAACAGCTCCAGTGTTAACAATTCCATCAGGTACAGATGGATTTGTGATTTACAGTGACGCATCTCATCAAGGATTGGGATGTGTTTTAATGCAACATGGAAAAGTAGTGGCATATGCGTCACGGCAGTTAAAGCCGTATGAAGTATCTTATCCAACACATGACTTGGAATTAGCGGCAGTAGTGTTCGCATTAAAGATATGGCGACATTACTTATATGGTACAAAATTTCAGATTTTCACCGATCATAAAAAGTCTTAAGTATTTGCTGAGTCAGAAAGAATTGAATATGAGACAAAGGCGGTGGATTGAGTTGTTAAAGGACTATGATTGCACTATAGAGTATCATCCAGGAAAAGCAAATGTTGTGGCAGACGCATTAAGTCGAAAATCATATTCATTATCGAATCTCATCAGTTTAAGGAAGATGAACGTGGAGATAGAAGTGAGTGATGTAGGTGTTGTATGCGCTTCAATGGTAATCCATCCTATTATGTTGGATCGAATAAAGCAAGCTCAGTTTAAGGACGAGAAATTGGCAAATATTGCAGAAAAAGTAAAACATGGGTTGACGAAGTCGTTTGTCGTAAATGAAAACGGTGTTATGACGATCAATAGTCGATTATGTGTCCCCAATATTGGCAACATTCGACAGGAAATAATGGATGAAGCGCATACTGCCCCTTATGCTATGCATCCAGGTAGTACAAAAATGTATCAAACCATTAAATCTTATTATTGGTGGCCGAGAATGAAGAAAGACGTGGCTGAATATGTTCTGAAATGCTTAACTTGTCAGCGGATTAAAGCCGAACATCAAGCACCTGTGGGTAAATTACATCCGTTACCCATACCAGTTTGGAAATGGGAACGAATAACGATGGATTTCCTCTATGGTTTGCCTCCAACGGCTAAGAAAAATGATGCTATTTGGGTAATTGTTGATAGACTTACGAAGTCAGCTCACTTTTTTCCATTTAAATGGGGTTCTACATTGGAATATTTGGCGAAAAGATATGTCAATGAAATAGTTCGGCTACATGGAGTACCTATATCTATTGTATCTGATCGAGATCCTAGGTTCACTTCCAGATTTTGGGGAAGTTTACAGGAAGCGCTCGGAACTAAATTGCATTTTAGTACAGCGTTTCATCCACAAACCGATGGACAATCAGAAAGAACAATACAAACTTTAGAAGATATGCTTCGAGCGTGTGTAATCGAATTCAAAGGATCATGGGATGATTATATAGCGTTAATGGAACTCGCCTATAATAATCAATATCACTCAAGTATTGGTATGGCACCATACGAAGCTTTATATGGTCGAAAGTGCCGAAATCCAATATGTTGGGACATGGAGGGTGAACGGGTATTAGAAGGGCTAGATCTAATTCAATATACAATGGAAAAGATTAAAGTTGTTAAAAGTCGGCTCAAAGCAGCTCAAGATCGACAAAAGAGTTATAGTGATCAACATCGACGGGAAATGGAATATGAAGTTGGAGAGAAAGTATTTCTACGTGTATAGCCATGGAAAGGTGTTCTAAGATTTGGAAAGAAAGGAAAGTTAAGCCCACGTTATATAGGACCTTATGAAATACTTGAAAGAATTGGACCGTTAGCATATCGACTAGCGTTACCACCAGAATTGTCGCAAATACATAATGTTTTTCATGTCAGCATGTTACGACGGTATAGATCGGATCCTTCACATATTCTACAGGATGAACCGGTAAATGTTTCTGAAGAGCTTAGTTATATAGAGGAACCGGCAGAAATTCTTGAATATGCCGATAAGCAATTACGGAACAAAACAATTCCAATGGTCAAAGTGAGATGGAAAAATCACTCAGCTCGTGAAGCTACATGGGAAACGGTAGAAAGTATGGAAACACAGTACCCATGGTTGTTTATTGACGCAGGTACGAAATTTCGAGGTCGAAATTTTTAAAGGGGGGGAGAATTGTCAGGAACCGAAACCTCATATTATAATTTTACGCATTTACATAAATTCATGCATTCATATGTCATTTTAAAACACAAGTATAGATAGAATAAGGTATCTAAAGTATTATAGTTCTAGGTTCTTCAAGAGATAAGTGGTGAAGAAGTGAATATTATGGTATTTGAATTTTCTAAGTATGAAATTTTATAGGGTTTTCTCAGGTTGGAAAATTTACATGTGTGAATTAAAATGATTAAACAAGTTGGGAAGAAATAATTAAATAACATTTTCGGTATGGTTAAAGAAACTTGAAATTTATTTAAATATAATGTTGAAATTTTTACAAGGATGTCGAGATATATTTAATAAAAACTTTGAAATTTCCTACTCAAAGATCTCGAGATTCATTCAAGGAAAACATTCGAAATATCTCCTCAAAAATGTCGAGAACTTAATAAAGATTTCGAATATTTCCCTCAAAAATGTCGATATCAATTCACTAAAGATATTTCAAGTTTTCGATATAAAACGTGTACTAAATGACATCAAGGGTTTCGATAGTTATCACTTGGAATTGATCTAATAATAAAATAATTCATGTCACTTAGCAACTAGGATAGACATTAAATTACCTAACGTGAGGGGAAATGATTTTGTCTTCTAATTGCTTGTCTAATTAACTTTTATAATATTAAAGTTATTCCAAGTATTGGTAAGATGCCGATGTCATTGGGTTAGCATTAAACGCTGACTTAGGATAAGAATCAAAAGGTATCCTTTAGCTGATCAATTACGAAACATTTAGAACAAGAGAGAAACAGAAAATTTAAACAAGCGATCGAAATCTGAACAAAACTGGGCAAATTCCTGAAGGTAAGGAATTCAAATATTGCTTTGATAATATATGTATATATATATATATACATATGCATGTTAGAGATCAATAATCATATTAAGCAAATAACTAATATTTATGGGTCGATATAGGAATAAGAATTGAACATTTATAAGTCTACTCGTAATATGTTATTATTATAAAAATCAATTTGTATTAGGTTTGAAGAGATCTTCGTAACTTGATAGAATTAGGGTTTTCAGATTTTGAATAGGGTTAATTCTTGAGATGAGTTCGATATTGAAGTATGCTAAGGATTTACAAATGTTCAAGTCTTTTAAGTGTCTTGATTTGATGAATATATGAACAGTAAGAAGTTTGATGGAATCCTATCATGTTCTTAAGAATTATGATGATGAATTAGATAGGAAATGTCGAGTGATGATTGCAAGTGTAGGGTCAAGCTATGATTGAGATAATGTCGAGATGAATTGATAATGAATTAAATAGGAGAATGTCGAATTATGATAATGAACTAGATAGGAAATGTCGAGTTATGATAATGAATTAGATATAAGATATCGAGACATGATTTATGTTGAAATTAAAGATCTCGAAATTAAGAAACCCTCGACAAATGATCTCGAGTTATGCTAGTTCATTAGATAGGATCTTGAGTGATTATTAAATAAGAGCAATATGATTGGTGGAACTAAACCAAACCACGATAACCTCATATGAAAGGAAATGAATATAATAATAATAATGTGAATGATTATCAAGATTAGGACATATTATGCCTTGAAGATTTCGACATCTCCTCAATTAATGATCTCGAGATTGCTTAATAAAAGACTTCGATATTTTCCAATTTGAGATCTCAAGATCAATAGATTTCAACATGTGATCTCGATATATATATATATATATATATATATATATATATATATATAAGGAATTTTAATATCACATAAAGTGTTCAATATTCAGGGTTTAGATATAAAATAAGTTAGGGATTCTGATAAGGGCTACGGATAAAAACGATCATGCATAATAAAACACGCATGTCACGCACGCATATCATTATAGGAATTTTGTATTTACGGATAAAAATAATTTTATAGGTCAGGATTCAGGAAAAGGCAAGGACAAAGTCGAGTGAGGCTTTAAGTCATACTGTGAGTATGATATGCAACATGTGTTCTGTTTTTTTTATGTGCTTTATGTGAAATTAAATGATTGGTGACTTCTTATAAACGTAATATTTGAAATGAACGTGAATTACGTGGCCATAATGTGCTACGGTGTGATATGTGCGATTCGATGGTGTATGGAATTTATATTCATATAAGGTGAAAGTATAGTATTGCATATGAATAATAAAGAAAAGAGAAACCGTTATGCCTGCTACGACATCGGACGACTTGATACACAGTTATGGTTACATCCCTACAAATCGGGGGATTACAGAGTCCTATACAGGCAAACAAAAATATATTTACGGTTACAGAGTCCCATGCATGGGCCCCTCCGGGGTCAATAGTACGAGTCTAGCAGGTTCATAACGGAAGTATCAGCAATAAATGATCATGTAGAATTTGCATTGGTCTATGGATTACATGAATGATCTTATGGACTATGGTTATGTGACAAACCTCGATGATTGATTACGTGATGATTACGTGAGTTGAAGTGTTTACAGTACGAGTATTGCGAATCTACAGGTTCTACGAACGATGGTATATTCTTTAGAAATGTGTATGGAAACAAATGAAAGAAAGAAATAATTTCTGCTACAGTTTTATTTATTATTTGTATAATGGAATAACATGTTGCGATCATACTCTGAATAATTGTTTCCACAGTTGCTGTAGATATTTAGCAGGCAATTGAGAGTGCATCTTCATACGAAAGCATGGATTCAAGGTTGGCCGGCTACGCTCTCACCTACTCCCCTAAGTTCATCGTGTGCATGTAGTATAAGAACCATGAATGTTTTTCATATGATGTATAATAAATATGATACGTGCATATATATGTTTAATATGCGTGAAAGTGACGAAACCTGATGTACGCCCGTTTATGTATAAAGGTATGATTGTAGAAAGGCGAAAAATTTATGTGGAAAATATAATAGCTGCGCAAATAAAGTAAAAGAAAACGGGACGTTACACTTGCCACTCTAAGTAGTAGATATGCGATTAGCTTTGATCGCGTGCGTGTATGTTTAAATAAAGGTTCGTGCAAGTACGTCAAGTAATAATTAAGACGAATATGATATAACTAAAACCACGCGCGATAGGCAGTGTACCTATCGTTTATAGTATAGCTATAGCGAATATCCGAGTATCGAACACGAGGAATAAACTGATTACTAGTATTGACCTATCGACTCGATATTTATCCTAAATAAAACGATGAGATTTGTTTATACTATGAACTAATTTAACAGAGCAATCTAATGAAACAGAAGAATAAGGAAACACAACTAGAGATTGTACGAGTTACTTTAGATGACAAATATGTGTTTGGGATTCGAATCCCGCTGGGTGCTGTCGCTAAGGCTACGGAATATCGCTCCTACGTGATTATCGACTAAATCGCAGTAATTTCCTACCCACTCACGGATTTGCTGTCGCCCTAAACGTTCGTAGGAATCTAAATTTAGCGATTACTAGACAGCGAGGATCGAGTATTTGCTGTCGCCCTATACTCGAATCCTAACGTTTATGAACGGCCTAATCGTTATTTAGCTGTCGCCCTAAACGATGTACCATACATTCATATCAACACATAGACATATTGAGACAAATAAGCAATATCATAGAACGATAAATAGTTGAATACACGTGTTCACGATTATCTTACACCTTAACTACGACATAACTCGACGTTCATCTACTCCCAAACACACAACAGTTTTAGCTACTCATATTAGGCATAACAACAACAAGATTCAAAGGAAACGAGGACAGAGAACTCATAAAAACTTCCCTAAGAAGTGAGTATGGCGTTTCTGAGGCGGAGTTCTCGTTCCTCGATCAAATGAGCGTGACTTCGTTGTTGGATCGTCCCTTGAGCTTCTCCGAATCACGGGCTGCTTCTATTGTTCTTTCTCCTCTTCTTTTCCCTAGATTTTCGTCTCTATGAAGTTTTTTCTCTTAGTTCTAAGGAGCATCCCCTTTTTATGCTTCGAAAAACCCTGAATTTTGGCACGTTCACGGCCTCTTAACGGGCCTTCACGGCCGTGACGACGGCTTTAAACCCTATTTCTTGACTTTCTGGCATTATTCACGGCCTCGTGCAACACTCTTCGCGGCCGTGAAGGCGGCTTAAACCCTAATCTTGACTCTCTGGCGTGAGTCACGGCGTCTTGCATCGGAGATCACGGCCGTGAAGGTGTTGAATTTTCATTCGTTGAACTCTCTGCCGTGAGTCACGGCTTCTAGCACGAGATGTCACGGCCGTGACTCTTAATAGAACCATCAACTTCAAACACTGCCCGCGTTCACGGCTTCCTGCATGCTCAGTCACGGCCGTGAAGATGTAAATGTTCTTCTTATAGTTCTCTGCCGTGATTCACGGCCTTGTGCATCTCTGTCACGGCCGTGACTTTGTAGCGTTTTCTCTTTTAAGGTTGCTGCCACCGTTCACGGCCTCTTGCGAGGTTATTCACGGCCGTGACAACTGACTGTTAGATTCATACTTCGCCGTTTTTGCGTCGTTTTCGCCTCGTTTTCGTTCCTTTTCTCTTGATAACCGTTCGAAGGTCCTAAATATTTAAATGGGTGTAAATAAAACCAATAAATGCATGGAATGACCAATAATTTCTTATTATAACCCAATTAAACACAACAATAACGTATTAAAATACATTTATCAAACCTCCCCACACTTAAGCTTTTGCTTGTCCTCAAGCAAATTAGAACCAAGAAAAGGGTAACAACATAGTGGCACGACCATTCACAATTCACCAACGCAGATGGAAAACACAAAATGAAATCAAGCAAGCGATTACGGACACTGCAACAATAATCAGCACTAATCGACACGAATTTTCTTAGCACTACTAATCGAGATCCACACCTCGCAGGGATTCACTCAAATCACTCAGTGTATAGGCTTAAAAAAAATCAGTGAATCGCTCAATTCATGCAATAATCTAGTCTAAACCATATGCTTGCAAGTCAATCACACGTCTACTACTTAAAGCAGTTAGCATGAATCGGAAGTATTTTTCGGGTTAAATGGGTTCAGTTAGAGGTGGTAGTGGAATTACATATGAGTAACAGTTGTGTCGGTCTTCATGTCATTGTCTAAATCGCGCCAGGATCAACCCTTTTGATTACGCCATCTTCGTAATTCTCTTATTTCTGCTGCGTTCCACTAAGCCTTTCTTCTTCCAAGTCTCGAAATGAGGGGATGATGTGGAATGCACGAGACCGGAAGATTATCGAAGAAAAGGTTCTTTTTCTTTCTTTTCGCAATAGCTTATCCTCGTTCCACTTCGCTTTTTCTCTTTTTTTTTCATTCTTTTTTTTTCATATTGAGGCGTTCTCCACTACTTTCGGCGTTGTCTTGGAGTTGTCGGGTCATCCGACTTGCTTTTCGACTTTGACATTCGTCCTTCACTTCCGCTTAACTCGGGTTCGGATGATCTCTGGAGGCTTATTTAGGTCAGAGGGTTATGATATACGAGGTTTATGAAATAAAAGGCTTAGGCACAAAGTGGTTAACTACGGTGATCAGTCGTGGTCGGAAACTTTGGCCGTGGACTTATTTCCTAATGCCTTCGTTATATTCATACAAAACATACTATAAGCAAGTTCTAGGGAGACGTAAATTATGCACTACTCACACAACCAAGAAAATGAGCAAAAGCTCGTCAGCTCAAACTCTCATAACGGAACATGGATTATGTGTGTGAATCTCTCAAAGTAGCACTATATCTATTCATGCTGAAAAGATTAAATCACTGATGCATGTCTTTATCGCTCGCTAGACTCCCTAGCATGCAATCCAAATTCGAGATGAACGCAAACAACCATGCCAAACTTCTATAGATTTAAAAGCCAAAACACGTCATAGAAATTTTTCACGTAACTTTTCAACAAAATTCCTTAACAAAATTCCCCCTCCCCACACTTGAGATGCATGTTGTCCCCAACGTGTATAATCAAGAAAAAGAAGGTAAAAGAAGTTGAAAAGAATGTGACTTCCCTGAAAAAAAAAATTGGCGTGGTCCTACCTCGAGCATTTGATGTAGTTGAATATGGTTGTTGCTTCCGAGTTTGACATATTTTGTGTCGTAGTTCGAAGTCGTGTCACGTTTCCTGAAAACACTCAAAAGAAAATTAAACGCACATAGAAAATATTAAAAGACAACAAAGTAAGTCTGAGTCATCACAAGTGACTTAAGTACTAGACCAACACAAAAGAGTACTAAAAGAAAAACATCAGAACATAAACGAAACTATGGTGGTGGTGGTGGTGGTGGTGAGGGCTGCCGAGGGCGAAGAAATGCCAGTGACTCCTGCGATCGCCTGACCGCGTCGTCCATGGCTTGAAGGGCCTGCTCGTATCGCTGTTGCTCCTCGCGGTAGCGTCCGTGGGCTTCTTCATTCCGACGCTCGTACTCCTCCTGGCGTCGCTGCGTCTCCTCATCACGCCGTATGGCCTTCTAGTTAAAGCGGAGCATTTCCTGGCAGAGGGCGTCCAGCTAGGCTGCTGACGCGTAATGAGCGACACCTGACGATTCCCCCTCGTGATAGCCTGAAGAATGGGAAGGTCCGGTAGTGTTGGAATGAACCGGGACTGGCCCCACCCCCTAAATTTCTAGTGGCTCGGGGAATGCGTTGCCAGGTCCATCTGCCCACAGTAAACCTCGTGCCAGACGTAGACTTTGTTTGAGCGGGACCATGTGGGCGCCTTGATCAACATCTTCATCTTCACCATCATATCCTCGTTGACCGGATTACGCCCGCCCACAATTTCAGGTGGATTTACTGGCCACAGGTTAAGGCCCTTGATGACCCTAGTAATGAATGGCCCAACTGAGATCTTCCCGTGCCTACGAACGTCGGCTTGGGCCGCGAAGGCGTGCTTCAAGGCCATTCCTAGGTGCACGTGTTCCCTGCGCTGCATCTTGGCTAAATAAAAGAGGTTGCGAAGGCCAATCGCGCCGTGTGACTCGCCCCTTGGTGTGAGCGAAGTCGTCAGTAGCCGGTGGATATATCGCAGGCTCGTGAGCGACGAGGCCTTCGATGTTTTGACGTTGAAGGGTGGCTCGCCGGGTCTTGTAATCTCATCCCAACAGGCCTGTCGGACGTCCGGGTTTTCCAGATAGTTCTTGTAATATAAGTCTTGTAGCCCTTGGTGCCCGTAAGGTAGCTCCGGTGTCCCAATTGCACGACAGATGTCTTTAATGGTAAACACCTCCTCCGTGTTAAACGCCCGAAAAGTAATCTTGTTCCGGCCGAATTCTTCGTGGGCGAAGGTGGACAGGAACTCCAGGGTCAGCTCTTTATATCCCGGCTCGTCGATGTGAAAGAATTCTAGCCACCCACTCAGTGACAGGTAGCCGGCCACCTGCTGTGCAATGTTGTACTTTTCCAGCGTGTCATGATCGATCTGATCGGTCGGGATGAACTGTGTTTCCTTGAGCCGGTTGTAGCGAGCTTAGTGCGTCTCATCTTCAAATTGCCCGATAGCCTCTAGTAATGTCTCGTGCCTTGGCCTCGACGTTGACGACTCGATGATGCGGCTGAGCGACTTCTACCCATAGTACCTAGTAGTCCAAATGTGAGTTGGGAGAAGAAAATAATCAACACAGCTCGACCCGACCAACGTAGCGACAAAATTCACAATTCCAAAGCAAGAACATATGAACATTCAAAACGGCATTTTGTCGAACACATAATAGGCATGCTAAAATACTCCTTCAAATCGCACTTATCGATTAACCAAGCACATTTTTTTCGACTTAAAACGATTAATCAACGCAAAATGAGCCATGAAGAGCAACCAATTTGGCCAAAATTTTCCAAAATCCGTAAATGTCGACATTAGGGTGCATATTGCGAAAATCAAAATTAACGCATGAAATCAACAAATTAAACATACCCATGATGTGATTCTTATGTGTCCAACCATAAAAGAACAAGGCAAACACCTAATGTGACCCAAATTGGAAAATCCCCAATTTCGAAAATTAGGGGGTTCATCGTAGGAAACGAAATTCAATCGCATAATCACATAATTAAATAAACCCAAAGTAAGCACGGCTCATAGAATACGATGAATAACATTCTCATACCAATCAATTAGCAATGTGCAACGAATCCGAAAGTCGAAATGAAATGGGGTGAAAATCGATACCTTTTGATCTTAATCGATTTAAATCTTAGAAGGTGTGGTTCTTTGTGGGTTTGCCGGAAGTTGTCGACGGTGAGCGGTGACGAGGCGGCGACGTGGTCGGAAGTGGGGTAAAAAGGAGAGAAGAGATTTTGGAATTGGGTGGTGTTCGAGTGAAGGGAGACGAAGAGAGTGAGTTAAACCAGTTTTAATGGAAAAACGCAATATTCACGGCCGTGAACGTCAAGTCACAGACCGTGAATACGACCAGCGAGATCCTTTCTTTAGGAGTCACGGCCGTGATTATTTGGTCACGGGCCGTGACTGCAGGCAGTGAGTTTAGCCCGCTTACGTCACGGCCGTGACACCTCAGTTTTTGATTTGTTTTTTTTTATTATTATTATTATTTTTTTTTAGTTAATAAATTTTTTTATATATATATGTACCCGTACGTGTCACGGCCGTGAGATGTAAGTCTCTGGCCGTGACTTGAGGCAGTAATGTTGATCAAGCATTCACGGCCATGAATAGCTAAGCACTAGGCCATGAGCCTCGGCAGTGGCTGAACTAATGATATTCACGGCCGTGGCTTATTTGCGAAGGGCAGTGACTTTAAATTTTTACATTTTTTTTTATTTTTTTTATTTTTATTGTTATTGTTTTTTTTGTATTATGGTATTATTATATAATATATATTTTAACTATGATTGACACGCAATTGACGAATATTTCTAGAACGATTTGCGCGAAGAAAAATCTTGTAATCGACAAGAGAAATATCACTTTCTCACGCGGCGTCAAATCTTCCAAGTCAAAAATTCGTCTGTATCATTTAATGGATTTGCCGGGTATGATAGTGATATTTTGTGTCATTCACGCCTATAAATAGACATTGGTAGAACAACACAATATCATCATCTACCATAAATCCCACGTCTTCAACAATCTTATTTTCGATATTCAGAGTTATCTAGCAACTATGAATTGGGGACAGCTGCAAGGTGGTGAGGATGAGAGTGAGGAATATGCAAGGATTCGTCGTAATTTAGATATGGTATCACTCTACATTGCTCCTTTTTGGGCTTGTTTGGAGTTTTACTTGCTTTCGTGTGTTGGGTTATCACAAGGTGCACTTGTGTGTAACCGCCCTTATGAAGCAAAATAAACTATTTTTCTGTCTTTTGTGTTATTCGCAGTTTTTAATTTGCTTGTGTGTTGGACCTTCACACGTTGTAATGGTATTGTAACCATCTTTTATGAAGTAAAACTATCGTTCCTATCTCGTCTCTAGACTCTGTGTTGTACCCATCTTCAATCTTTGTAATAAACTTATTATTAATTAAAATATTACTGTTATTATTATTATTGTTGTTATTATTGTTTCATTTAATTTAATATATATGTATATATATATAGTTTTAGATTTTTTTTATTTATGTATTTTTTTTATTAAAATATACCTAAAACATAAAATAGAAATACCTGTGTTGCCTCCCAAGAAGCGCTTCTTTTAACGTCTCAGCCTGACGTACCTCATATGCTCTTATGCTGGCTGGAAGTCGAGGTATAATACCTCCTTGTCGCTCAAGTCTTCCTCGCCTCCATTGTAATGCTTCAAACGATGTCCGTTCACCTTGAAAGCGCCCTGTCCCATACCTGAAATCTCAACAGTACCGTACGGAAAGACACGAGTGACAGTGAACGGTCCTGACCAACGTGATCTAAGCTTGCCAGGAAAAAGCCTAAGTCGAGAATTAAAGAGGAGGACTTGGTCCCGTTCTTGAAATTCTCGTCTGTGCCTAATTTTGTTATCATGGTAGGCTTTTGAACGTTCCTCATACATTCTACCGTTATATAAGCTGATAAACGCCACTCGTCAAGCTCATTAATTTGGAGCTGTCATTTTCCGCCGGCTTTCCCCAAATCCATGTCCAATGACTTGATTGCCCAATAGGCTTTATGTTCGATTTCTACGGGGAGGTGGCATGCCTTCCCGTAGACCAGTCTATACGGTGTAGTGCCTATTGGTGTCTTATACGCAGTCCTATAGGCCCAAAGTGCGTCGTTAAGCTTATTCGCCCATTCCCATCGATTCCCATCTATGGTTTTCTCTAGGATGCGCTTCAACTCACGGTTCACTACTTCTACTTGATCACTAGCTTGTGGGTGGTATGGGGTGGATAGGTTGTGTCTAACACCGTAACGTTCTAACGTGCGTGCAAACTGGGTGTTACAGAAATGTGTACCCCTATCACTAATAATGCACCTAGGCGCCCAAAACGTGAAAACAATGCTCGAAGAAATCTAACGACTACCCTAGCATCGTTCGTGGGTAAGGCTTGCGTCTCGGCCCATTTAGACACATAATCGACCGCAATTAGGATGTACTTATTATTGTACTAGCTAGGGAATGGTCCCATAAAATCTATACCCCAAACGTCGAAAATTTCACAAACTAGGATGAAGTTTTGGGGCATTTCGTCGCGTTTCGAGAGATTACCTGTGCGCTGACACTGATCACAAGTGTGTACCTTTGGGCGTCCTTGAATATCGTGGGCCAGTAGAATCCCCTTTCCAACACCTTCTGGGCGGTTCTGTTGGCTGCATAGTGCCCTCCGGTCGGTCCATTGTGGCAGTGCCTCAGGATCTGTGTCGTCTCTGGAGCGGCAACGCATCGTCGTATCACCTGGTCTGCACATCGCCTGAAAAGATATGGGTCTTCCCAAAAGTAGTACCTCAAATCAGAAAAGAATTTCTTCTTTTGCTGACTTGTGTACTCCTTTGGTAGGACCCTCGCAACAAGATAGTTAGCGTAATCTGCAAACCAGGGAGTTTCGTCACTTACCACCTGTATCGAGTAAAGATGCTCGTCTGGGAAACAATCTTGTATCGGCCTTCCGTCCTTGTGGTATATTTCGGACTCCTCCAGTCGAGAGAGGTGATCCGCTGCTAGGTTCTCCGCACCCTTCTTGTCCCGAATCTCAATATCGAACTCTTGTAGTAGTAGGATCCATTTGATTAGCGGTGGCTTGGCATCGGGCTTTGCTAACAAGTACTTAAGAGCAGAATGGTCAGTAAAAACGATAACTTTAGATAGGATAAGATATGACCTGAATTTGTCGAAAGCAAACACGACGGCCAACAGCTCCTTTTTAGTGGTCGTGTAATTGGCTTGGGCTGCGTCTAACGTCTTACTCGCATAGTAGATCGGTCTGAAATGGTTGTCCTTACGCTGCCCTAGCACGGCCCCAACTGCATAGTCACTAGCATCGTACATTAGTTCAAAGGGCAGCCCCCAGTCGGGGGCGACCATAATAGGTGCTGCGATAAGTCGCTCATTAAGTAAATTGAAAGCATGCAAGCACTCGTCATCAAACGGGGCATCTTTTTCTGGCAACCTAGACATGGGTCTCGCGATCTTAGAAAAATCTTTTAATAAACCTACGATAAAACCCCGCATGTCCTAGAAAGCTCCTAATGAACTTCACGTTCGAGGGAACGGGCAATTTTTCTATCGTCTCTAACTTAGCTCGGTCCACTTCGATTCCTTTAGAGGTGATCTTGTGACCGAGAACTATACCCTCTCGAACCATGAAGTGGCACTTTTCCCAATTAAGTGCCAAGTTTGTTTCCTCGCATCGTGCGAGTACGAGTTACAGATTTGACAAACATGCATCAAACGAGGAACCGAACACAGAAAAATCGTCCATAAATACCTCCATTACCTCACCTACCAGTTCATCGAATATGGCCATCATGCATCGCTGGAAGGTGGCTGGGGCATTGCATAAGCCAAATGGCATCCTTCGGTACGCGAACGTTCCGAACGGGCACGTAAACGTCGTCTTTTCCTGGTCCTCGGGTGCTATGGGGATCTGCAGATAACCTGACAAACCATCAAGGAAACAATAAAATGAATGACCGGCGAGTTCTAACATCTGATCAATAAACGGTAAAGGAAAATGATCCTTTCTCGTCGCATCGTTCAACTTCCTGTAGTCGATGCAGACGCGCCATCCAGTCACCGTCCTCCTCGGAATCAGCTCGTTCTTGTCATTGGTGACGACCGTCATGCCTCCCTTCTTTGGGACTACTTAGACCGGGCTGACCCATGCGCTGTCTGAAATGGGATAGATCATCCCTGCGTCTAGCAGTTTGATCACTTCCTTCTTTACCACGTCCTTCATATTGGGGTTGAGCCGCCTTTAGCGTTGAGCGACCGGTTTGAAATCATCCTCCATGAGGATCTTATGCGTGCAGTAGCTCGGGCTGATACCCCCTTATGTCGGATATCTTCCACGCCAAGGCCTTCTTGTGTGCTTTCAACACATCCAAGAGCTGACCCTTCTGTCCGTCGTCTAGGCTCGACGAGATGATGACTGGTAGCCCTCCATTGCTGCTAAGGAACGTGCACTCGAGGTGGTCGGGCAGCGGTTCAACTCTAGGACTGGTGGCTCCTCGACCGAGCTCTTTTCTTTGTCCACTTCACTGCTCTCGTCAATGGCTATGATAGGCTCGTCGACCTCCTCCCCACACTCATCGATTGCCATAAGTGTATGCATGTCCTGCTCGCCGACCTGTGACTGACCTTGCACGGAAAAGAAAAAGTCGTACTCAAACACGTCTAAAAAATAGCATTTATCGTCTTGCTCATTACTCTTTTTCATCGAATCCGCCATACTAAATGTAACCTTTTCTCCATCTACTGTCAACGTCAATGTACCATTCATAACGTCTATCATGGTTTCTCATGTGGCTAAGAACGGTCTGCCTAATATCAACGGGACATTATCACCTCCTCCATGTCTAAAATAACGAAATCAGTAGGAATTACGAACTTATCCACTTTAACTAGAACGTCCTCGATAACACCTCGAGGATACTTCAATGATCTATCGGCTAATTGCAAGCTCATCCTAGTGGGTCGTGGCTCACCTAATCCTAAGCGATTAAACATTGAATATGGCATTAAATTAATGCTAGCACCTAGGTCAGCTAACGCACGCTCAACAACTAAGTCTCCTATAAGACAGGGAATAGTAAAACTCCCTGGGTCCTTAAGCTTCTTGGGGATCTTGCTTTGGAGTATCGCCGAGCACTCTCCTCGCAGGCATACGGTGGAGACGTGTTCGAGCTTCCTTCTGTTCGTCAGTAGGTCCTTCAAGAACTTGGCGAAGCTGGGCATCTGCGTAATAGCTTCAACAATAGGTTAATATGCAATTCCTTACACATACTCATAAATTTACCAAATTGTGCCTCGTCTTTATCCTTCTTTAGTCGGGCCGGGTAAGGAATTTTTGGCTGGTATGGCTTCACCGGTGGCCGCTCGATCTCCTTCGCCTTTTCTTTCTCAGGCTCGACCTTCTCCTTCTCAGCGTCGGCGTTTTCCTTCTCAGCTTCGGCTTTCTCAACATTCTTGCCTTTGCCTACCTCCACTTCTGGCTCGTCGTGGACCTCGACCTCAGCTTTATCATTTGATTTCTTCTTGGGAGGTACCTCTTGCAACTCTCTTCCGTTTCTTAGGGTGACCGCCTTGCAATACTCCTTAGGATTTGGTTCGGTATAACTTGGGAGTGATCCCTGAGTTCGCTCAGCCAACTGCTTCGCCATCTGGCCCACTTGTTGCTCCTATTTCTTGATAGAAGCGTCGGTGTTCTGGGCACGTACTTCTATGTACTCCTCCATCTTATTCATCCGACTCTCGTGGGCTTGTGTGGTGTTGCTGAAATTGGTGAGGAGCGTCTTCATCATATCCTTCATTTCCCTCATGTCGTCGGACCCCGACCCTGCAGATGTATTCTGATACGGACGTCATGTTCCTCCTTGGAAACCAGAAGGCCTAGGTTGGAATCTCGGTGGTCCTTGGGCATTCTGGTTTTGGTTCCCATATGATAGATTTGGATGCGCGCGAGGTTGAAAACTCCGCTGGCCTTGGTAATTCCCCATATAGTCCACGTGTTCCAGTGCCTGTCCGACTTGGCACTCCGAGGTCTCATGAGCTGCGCCACACTCGCATTGTGGTGTATACGGCTTCTGAGATGGGCTTGTCATCACGGCATGTACTGGCTGTGTTTGCCCGGCCTTTGGGAATAGTGTGTTGATCACCGTCTGGAGCTGGGAATTGGTAGTTGCAATCTGCTGTTGCAACGCCTCAATCTTGGCATGTGTAGCAGTCTCCTCGCTCACCCCAAACACTCCTGGAGTCTTAATCCTCGTATTGCCTCTCATGCAACTGTTCCTCGAGTAGTCTTCGATTGGGTTCCAGGCGTCTGTAGCATTGAGCTTCACGAGCCCTCCTCCCGCGGCTCCGTCTAACATATGAACTGTTTGATCATTGAGGCCCTCGTGGAATCGGTTGATCATAGCGGCCTTCGACATCCCGTGTTGTGGGCATTTCTTCAACAGCGATTTGTACCTCTCCCACACTTCGTAAAGATTCTCTGAATCCTTCTGGTGAAAGAGGTAGATCTCCGTCTTCAACCTTAGTACCTTTGACAGCAGAAAGTAATGGCCGATGAATGCTGCTCGTAGCTCTTCCCATGTAGTGATTGATCTGGGCGGTAACATCTCCAACCAATCCTTCGCCCTGTACTTGAGTGAGAATGGAAACAACATTAGTTTAATCGCATCACTCGGGACCCCATTAATCTTAATGGTGTCTGTTACTGTAAGAAAAGCCTTCAGGTGGGAGTACGGATCATCATCGGGATTCCCTTCAAACTGGGCCGTCTGAAAGATCATCTGAAGCCAGGCGTGCTTCAGCTCGAAATTGTTGTTCTATATCGGCGGAATTACAATCGCTGATTCTGTACCATCGAGGGAGGCGCTCTTGAGTAGATCTTGTAGAGATTGTTCCTCTTCCTGGTCATGGTGGACCGGTACTCTGCGTTCAGCCATCTCAACTTCTGTCTCTCGACCGTCTACAGATGCCTCTGTTCGAGAATTCTCTGCCGACTCCTGAGAGTTGTCCTCTGAGTAGCTTACTAACGCTTCTTGATAGTTACTAGCCGTGCCTTCTGAATTGTATCTGAGCTGCCTTCGCAATTTCCGCTCGAAATCCGGATCTCATTCAACAATTGGACCTGATGGGTGGCTTCGGGTCATCCACCGTCAAACAGTACCTTCAATGAGTGAAAACGAAATTTAGCGAAGAACTAGACAAATACGTTGAAAAGGTAACGAGACTAATAATGATGTAGAAAACAAATAACGCAATTAACGAAAAAATTGAGAGAAAATGTAAAATAAAATAGCTAAATTACCGAACTAGGGTGTTCCTAATATCAATCTATTCCCCGGCAACGACGCCAAAAACTTGATCGCGTGCGTGTATGTTTAAATAAAGGTTCGTGCAAGTACGTCAAGTAATAATTAAAACGAATATGATATAACTAAAACCACGCGCGATAGGCAGTGTACCTATCGTTTATAGTATAGCTATAACGAGTATCGAACACGAGGAATAAATTGATTACTAGTATTGACCTATCGACTCGATATTTATCCTAAATAAAACGATGGGATTTGTTTATACTATGAACTAATTTCGCAGAGCAATCTAATGAAACAGAAGAATAAGAAAACACAACTAGAGATTGTACGAGTTACTTTAGATGACAAATATGTGTTTGGGATTCGAATCCCGCTAGGTGCTGTCGCTAAGGCTACGGAATATCACTCCTACGTGATTATCGACTAAATCGCAGTAATTTCCTACCCACTCACGAATTTGCTGTCGCCCTAAACGTTCGTGGGAATCTAAATTTAGCGATTACTAGACAGCGAGGATCGAGTATTTGCTGTCTCCCTATACTCGAATCCTAACGTCTATGAACGGCCTAATCGTTATTAGCTGTCGCCCTAAACGATGTACCATACATTCATATCAACACATAGACATATTGAGACAAATAAGCAATATCATAGAACGATAAATAGTCGAATACACGTCGTGTTCACGATTATCCTACACCTCATAACTCAACGTTCATCTACTCCCAAACACACAAGAGTTTTAGCTACTCATATTAGGCATAACAACAACGAGATTCAAAGGAAACGAGGACAGAGAACTCATAAAAACTTCCCTAAGAAGTGAGTAAGGCGTTTCTGAGGCGGAGTTCTCGTTCCTCGATCAAATGAGCGTGACTTCGTTGTTGGATCGTCCCTTGAGCTTCTCCGAATCACGGACTGCTTCTATTGTTCTTTCTCCTCTTCTTTTCCCTAGATTTTCGTCTCTATGAAGTTTTTTCTCTTAGTTCTAAGGAGCATCCCCTTTTTATGCTTCGAAAAACCCTGAATTATGGCACGTTCACGGCCTCTTAACGGGCCTTCACGGCCGTGACGACGGCTTTAAACCCTATTTCTTAACTTTCTGGCACTAGTCACGGCCTCGTGCAACACTCTTCACGGCCGTGAAGGCGGCTTAAACCCCTAAATCTTGACTCTCTGGCGTGAGTCACGGCGTCTTGCATCGGAGATCACGGCCGTGAAGGTGTTGAATTTTCATTCGTTGAACTCTCTGCCGTGAGTCACGGCTTCTAGCACGAGATGTCACGGCCGTGACTCTTAATAGAACATCAACTTCAAACACTGCCCGCGTTCACGGCTTCTTGCATGCTCAGTCACGGCCGTGAAGATGTAAATGTTCTTCTTATAGTTCTCTGCCGTGATTCACGGCCTTGTGCATCTCTGTCACGGCCGTGACTTTGTAGCGTTTTCTCTTTTAAGGTTGCTGCCACCGTTCACGGCCTCTTGCGAGGTTATTCACGGCCGTGACAACTGACTGTTAGATTCATACTTCGCCGTTTTTGCGTCGTTTTCGCCTCGTTTTCGTTCCTTTTCTCTTGATAACCGTTCGAAGGTCCTACAATATTTAAATGGGTGTAAATAAAGCTAATAAATGCATGGAATGACCAATAATTTCTTATTATAACCCAATTAAACACAACAATAAACGTATTAAAATACGTTTATCAAGCTTGCAAGCCTATGGCAGGGGTTGGACTAGTGCATGATTTGAGTGATTCATGATTGTTTGCTTGATTCCTTTTGTGCTTTCTAGCTTTGATGATAAATTGCGAACAATCGTGCCGTTATCCTGATTTGATGCCTCATCTGACTCTAATTTACTTGAGGACAAGCAAATACTTAAGTGTGGGGAGGTTTGATAAACGTATTATAGTACGTTTATCGTAGTATTTAATTGGCTCGTAATAGAGTTTTCGTAGTCATTTTATGCACCTATTAACCCTACTTCTACTTATTTTGGTATTATAAGGCTTTAGGACGAGTTTCGGGTGAAAAGGAGCGAAAACGAGGCAAAACGGCGCGAAAACGATGAAAAATGGTGAAGGTCACGGCCGTGACACTTAGTGCACCTGGCCGTGACGCAGGGCAGAGAGTTAGACTGAAGATGGTCACGGCCGTGACACCTTGTGCACGTGGATGTGACAACCACCAGAGGCCGAAAGCTGAAGCCAGTCACGGCCGTGACACTTCTTGCACCAGGCCGTGACCCATAGCAGCAGCAACATTAGAAAATTCATATCTCTCAATCCAGACCTCGGATTGAGAATTCCTTTGGTCAGAATCAAATTGGCGAGTCTTCTATCTATGGTTAAAATTTCAGGTTAATCGGACATCGTTTACCCCTCCATCTGAAAGAAATACGAAACTGTCGCAAGGCTGAAAAGCGTCACGGCCGTGACGCTTCTGCACGAGGCCGTGACGAGCGGCTGTGAGCTCCATTTTGCGCCCCGATAGTGTCACGGCCGTGACTGATCATGTCCCAGGCCGTGACACTTACGAAAATCAGTATAAAAGCCCAAATTCGACTCAGAAATGGGGATACTTACCAAATATCAACCCTAAATCATTTAGAGACGAAAAAGAGCCGTCAAGAATACGGAATTACGTCCCGGAGCGCAAGAGACGGATCAACGACGAATTCACGCCGAATTGAATGAGGAACGAAGATTCATCCACGCTACCATCCCTGATTCTTCTGAATATCAAGATCATGGGTCTTCCTTCCCTATTTTCTATTTCCTTCGTTGTTTTCCCGTCAATTATGAGTAGCTAAATTCCTTATGTGTTTGGGATTAGACGAACGCTAGGTTATCGTGACTCGTGCGTCTAACTATTTATCTATCTATGAATTTGTTTCTTCACTTTAATATGTCTATGTGTTAAAGTGAATGTTTGGAAAATCGTTTAGGGCGACAGCTAAATAACGATTAGGCCGTTCATAGATGATAGGGTCTGGTATAGGGCGACAGCAAATACCCGATCCTCGCCATTAGTAATTATTGAATCATAGATCCCCACGAACGTCTAGGACGACAGCAAATTCGGGAGTGGATTGTAAATTACTGCGATTTAGTCTTAATCACGTAGGAGCGATAATTCATTGTCTTAGTCGACAGTACCTAGGGGGATTCGAATCCCGGGCACATTATTTTATCTGTAAGCACTCTCATAGTTCAGTCGTGTTCTTTTAATCTCTCTTTGCATTAGGATTGGTCTGTTAGGTAGCTCGTAGTATAAAAAAATTGCGTATTTTATTTAGGCTAAATATCGAGTCGATAGGTCACTACTAATAATCAGTTTATTCCTTGTATTCGATACTCGTTTACTCACTTTACTGCACTACAAACGATAGGTCCACTGCCTATCGCACGTTGGTGATAGTAATTAGGTATTCGTTTCATATTATCACTTGTCGCACTTGCAAATCATATTATCACACCACGTGTCGACCAAGTAGCAACAACCGAGATGCCATGTAGATCTTTTCTCCTTCAACCGGCATATAGATCTTTTCTCCTTCAACCGAGATGCCATGTAGATCTTTTCTCCTTCAACGGGTAGAGAAGAGTCTACGGTTTATGCACACATGACGTGTAGCACCGGTATCAATCCACTATTCTTGTAGATTCGACCCAATCATGTTTACCTCCGAGACGACAGCAACAAGATCTAAATCATCGACACCCTTATTGATGTCTTTCATCACATTTGCTTCGTTGCTTCGTTTCAGCAGGCGACAATCCTCCGACTTGTGGCTCAATTTACCACAATTAAACACTTTTCCCTAAATTTGTGCTTTTGTTTCGAGACACCTCTAGTCGCCCTGAGCTTCTTTTTGCCTTTATCGACAGTCTTGTCTTTCTTAGAACCATGCTCAACAATGTTCACTTTGGGCTCGGATGAGTTCGTAACTCTTTTTGGTCCACTTGTTACCAAACAAGGATCAAAAGATTATTAGAAAGATTAGTAGTATATGAAACACCTTGAGTGTGTGGTTGTGTGTGTTTTTAACGAGAGCGGCTTCGAAACTAATTCCTTTGATAAACCCTAACAAGGGTAATTATGGGCTTTATATACCACATTTAATTTGTATATTAAAGCCCAAGTACAACACTTCTAATAAATACAAATTGTCTCCCCAAACTAGTACAACCCATTAATGTCAAAATATAACCCCAAGACTTAAATAAATAGAGGACACTATAACTAATTCCTAACAATCTCCCCCTTAGTGTCCTCTTCCTCTTGTTGACATCTTCTGGGTATTTGTTTTCTTGGGGCTCACCAGCACGTAAGGGACTTTCTGAGTCCTAAGAAGTGCTCATACGATAGCAAACTTCTTCGAAGGGATATTCTCCCAGAGATGGTACCGATCAACTTCATGTATTTGCTTGGACTTCGTGCTCTTCGTACTTTAGATGCTCGAGAATGCTTCTAAGTTTGTTTCGAACGATCAGGAGGGTTCCGTCGCTGAACTTGTTAATCTCTGATGTTTTCATTAGCCTCTTCTCTCTCTTGTAGTTAATGTAGACCACTGACGGATCGTCGTCTTCGTTTATAATGTGGCCTTCATCAAGACTTGGGTCTGGGACTTCGAAGAATGGCTTCGTGAGATTTACCCTCTTCATGTTGCTTTCCACTGCCATTTGGAGGTCGTGAGTTGTGTTGAACTTGACTTGGCGCATTATAAATCGCTTAAGAGCAACGTATCCAGCCTTGAGGTTTGGATTTTGAAGTGTTCCAAGGTGCCTGTAGCTTCCCAGCATCTGATCAATGTCCTCACTTCTTCAGCATCTTCTCGCCGCACCTTGTAGATTGGGAATTCGTAAAAGTCAAGGCGAGCTCGTCGTACTTCCATGACTGCACTGATTCTGACTCTTTCCTTCTCTTCTCTTTGACGAGTATCAACATCAGCTCCTTTTCCTTTGAATATAAGTCCTCGACGGAGAGAGCAGGTACTAAACGGTAGTTGGTCTTGAGAGATGAGTTAGGCCTCTCTAACTTAATCCTATCTCCTTTCTCCAGATTCTCCTTCGTATCTCTTCTTGATATGGTGCAACCACTTTGGCATTCTCCCACGACAGATCCAGTTCTTCTCTTATCTTTGACTTCGAGAGAGGGCACTCCTCATCTACGATGGCGTGTTTGAGAAGTTCGGGAAGTTCTAGAATATCAGCTTCATAGTCTTCACATTCCTCGAGTTCATCATCGTCGATAAGAGCCAGGCTTATGTTTGCCTTCACCAAGAAGTATATGGCATTCTCTATTATGCCCTTGGCCATGGATGGATCCATCGGCTTTGTCATCCAATCATCACTGAAGATGTATTTTTCAGCGGTGGTATGAGGATTATAAAGCTCTTCGAGAGATACGATTGGTTCACATGTCTGAACGGATGGAGTAGGTGAGAATGAAGGATTGGAGGGGCTTCTTTGAACTGTGGGACTAGGAAGTGAAAGGCTTATGTCTGGTGAGGAGGCTTGTTGGGTTGTTTTGGTAGTAGTTCGGGTAGATTATTTGGTTCGTGTGGGTGTAGGTGTTTTGGTTTGGGTGGGTGTTCTAGTGACTCTTGACTGCGACTGTTGAGGCTGAGGCCCTTTGTCTTGCGTCGTCTCCCCCTCGGGACGACCCTCATCGTCCGGGTCATCATGCGGTTGTCTTGATGATCCGGCCTCACATCGACAGGTGAAGGGAACCTCGAGCCGTCTAAGAACCTCCTGAGCCCGTTCGCTAAGGTTCGGTGCAGTACGTAGTCTGGCCAACAGGGCGTCGATGAGTTCATCTATTGGGACATTCCATGGGCCAGCATCAGGATCAGCGAACTCAGGGGTGGCACGTTCTTCTTCGATGACGGGGGTCTTGCCTTTGTCGCGAGTGGAGGTGCCAATTTCATCATGCACGCGGGTCATGATTGAGTCTTCGAGGTTTCGCGAACTCGGCGAGTCTAGCATCAAGCGTGGCATTCAGAGTAGCCATCGTCACGAACGGGAAAAATAACAGAACGGTGTCACGAAGACGGCCCGCTGTCACAACATCAAAGGAAGTTGGTGCTGATGTGCCGCCTCTTTGCACAGGACTTGAGAAACTGGGGCCACTTAGGCTCACCGTTGACATTGATGCTGAGACGGACTAAGATCGATGGCCCAATGCAGCTAGGGGTGTGCGTTATTCGGTTAACCCGAGCCGAATAACCGAAAAACCAAAACATTCGGTACAAAAGCGAACCGAACCGGTTCGATATTCGGTTATTAAAAAAAATTCGGTAATTCGTTCGGTATAGGTTTTGGATTTTCGGTATTTCGGTATACCGAATTACCGAAATTCTAATATTAAAATATATTATATATTATTAATAATGAAAATATAACTATATTTTATTAAATTATATATTAAAAAATGAATTATCAGTAATATTTAAATTAATATGTATAATTTAATATAACTTTTTTATAAACCCAAAAAATTATATTGTTATATATATTAATTTAAATATAATTAAAATTCTTTTTTTTTATTGAAAATTAGGTTAATTCGGTAAAAAACCGAATTAACCGAAAAAATTTCGGTAATAACCGAATATCGAACCGAGAAATTCGGTTCGGTATTCGGTTTTGGAAATGGGGGAACCGATATTTCGGTTAACCAAAATGTCGGTTCGGTTCGGTTCGGTTTGTACCAAACGAACAGCCCTAAATGCAGCAGCTGTGGTGATGTCGACTGCTGTGGGGCTTCCGCTCTGGCCCAGTACAGGGACATGGACGAGCATTCTGTCCAGATCACTAAGATCTAGAGGTGGAGCAAAAGGTGTTTGTGTCCTAGTAAATGGAAAAAAATATAGGTGGTGAGGACACTAGACTCGATGTGGTCAAAGAAAGTGCAGTCTGAGGCTGAGGACTGCTTGAAGCAACATCAACCGGCTCCGAGTGAGGCAGTGATGGTTGTCGTGGCTCCTCATGTGTATGTGAAACTCTCATCTGTCGGGAGATGATTGAGTGGCTAGGTTGCGTACTGTGCGCGATTGGACCAGATGTCGCGACTTCTACTCGGAGGAAGACAAAGTCCTCTCATGTACCTATGGGCTTGGTCCGGGCTATTTGTAGACTGGAGGAAGAAGAAGGACGGTTGTGTTTGTGTTTGGTACGTCGTTCCTGCTTGTTGCTTCTGTCATCCCCTTTTGTTTTTCTTTTTTGTTTTTGTTTGAGGATGCGGGTTGTCCTAGACCTAGACCTTGCAGGTGGGGTTGGCTGATCCCGGGGTTAGGTTCAACTGGGTTGTGTTGAACCGTGGGGATGTCCTCGAGGTTATTTGCTCGTAGGTAGGCTTGAAGTACGGGATCTGTTTTCTCGAGGAGTTGTAGAAGATGTTCACCCAAAAGCATGGCCTCTTGATCAAATTTGGACTTGGTATTGGTTGATTGTATTTTGCCGAGCTTGGGGATTTGGTAGCCTTCGGTTTTGGGGCGTCGCTCGATCTCGGGGTGGAGATCCAAGAAATGTTGAACAAGAACGGGAAACCAAGGTATGGAAGCACCTTCTTTGACAATCCGAGTCCCCGTCTTCTTAACTGGTCAAGAAGGTCAGACCAGATTAATTGGGCAACGTCGTAGTTTTTGTTGAAGACGATGCCGTGGAAGATAACATAATCTGACGGTTGCACCGATCCGACCCAGTGTGCTTTGATGATAAGCACTTGTTGACGATGAGGAATAGGGTCCGCCATGGTTGAGGTATGTCTTTGGCTGAGAAGTCAGGGAGATGAATAGTAGTTTGTGCGTTGGGTTTGTAACCCATGAAGAGAAAGTCTGCGTGTTAGGTCCTTGTGGGTTGGATGTGGGTCGTAGATTAATGAGTATGGGAGATTTAGTTGGGAGCGAATGATTGTAGGGGTCAGAACTACAACGGTATTGTCAATTTTGGCTGAGAGGCTAGTTGTTTTCGGGTTGTCAGTCGGGTTTTGAAGAGTGACCCAAAATTGTTGTACATAAACTTCGGGGACGCACTCGGTGATATTTAGTGCAGTTTTCAGGGGATGGTTTTGTAGGATTTTGGGTATAATGGGATCTGGGCATGATGTGTTTTCAAAGTCTAACTGCACATTATTTGGCAGTCTTTGTGCCCAGTCGCTCGATGAGAAGAACTCGTCAATTTGTTGCACCATTTTGAAAAATCTGTAAAATAGGATCGAGTCATTAGTACGTAGTTACTTGTAAACCCAACTGTTACAATACTTAGAAAGAATTCTAAGTCGCGTTGAAGGAATAGTTAATTTGTATATTAATTAAGTAATGTCACACGAGTGCACATAATACGTTACGGGACTTAAAAAAAATTAGAAAGGAAATTTTGTTCACGATAGGGCGACGAAGAGAAAATTTAATTTGAAAGTGAGAATCGGGCGAAACAAATGCAGTGAATGGTGCTAAAAATGAGAAATGGGGCGATGAAGGAAGGATTTGCAATGAAGAGTCGTGTAGATTGCAAAATCGAGCGATTCTAAAAATTGAATTACAACGTGCGAATCGGGCAAGGGAGAATTGACGTTCAGTTAAAATCGACGAAATCGGGCGATTGAACAGATGTGGAATCGAGCGATTGAAATGTTTGTAATCATGGCAGAATCGGCAAAAATTTAGAAAATAAAATTGAAATAAATAAAAAATAAATAAATTTTAGAAAATAAATAGTTTTTAATAAATAAATATATTTTTATTTTTTACGTTTTTTAATCTTAAATTTTTATTTATCATTTTTATTTTTATCTTGTATTTTTTTCTTTGTTTAATTTATTATTTTTAATATATTTGCATTCTCTCTTTCTTTTTTATTTGATTTTAATTTTTTTTAAATTTTATTTATTATTGTTATTTATTTTTTTTATTTAATTTCTTAGTAATTTTATCTTCATTTTTTTGAATCTTTTCCTTTCTTTTTGGATTATATTCCCTTTTGTTTAAGTTATGAGTTTTTAAGTCTGTTCAATCGCAGTCGACACGTGTCAACTTCCATTCAAATTACAGCTATTTAACGGCGAAGACCAATTTGGTTCAAATTCGATAACATTGGGGACTAAATTGGTCCCCGCGAAACATCGAGACTAATTGGTCTAGGGTAAAAACTGGGGAACATTTTATGTTTTGGCCCTATTTAGAACATAAAATATCTTTCCAAGTTCCACATTTCGACCAAGACATGAAAATGAGAATGACTGGACATAGAACGAAAAAACACGGAAAAAAAAAATCCTCAGCGAGTCAGTTTCTTCCCTAAGTTTTCGTTTGTCGCAAGAAACCGAAGATTTTATAGTCACATCACAAATAGTTCATAGAACAATGATTGTTCATAGTGGTACAGTAACCTCGGCATCCTCTTATTTCAATCACAAGAATCGAATACCTTTATCGTCGTCGTCATCAATTCGGAAAGGAACGAGCTTTTCTCCGCAAGTAACCTCCGCAAAAAACCGCAGCTCATACGATAAAAGCTTCGATTTACGCTTGCTCGGGCAAAATCTGAGCAGTCTAAGCTGTCCCTGCTGTGCAAGAAGGCAATTATTCCTCGGAGTACTGTTGGGCACCACAAATTTGCTTCCCCTTCGCCAATCGCTCGCTCGAAGTAGAGATTCAAATCCCAGCAATGATCCCAAGGTAAGAAAAATCAATAAATGTCGAATGTTTTCTCCTTGAAATAGTAATTTGAATCGATGCTCGTCGTCCCCCATCGCCTTCGTCGAGTTCAATGAGTCTTTTCGGCATTTATACAAGTGCAGTCGAAAAGATAGTCAGATTCTCATTTCCGTGGGCTGTAATTGAATTGATTTTTTAGGAAGTGTTGAATAGGGTTCGCCCGCCGAGGCCCGATTGGTACGAGGAGCTATACGCATCTGCCCTCGACAAACTGATGAACGATTACGAAGAAGAGGTGTTTAGTTTAGCATGTAAACCTATCGATGCCCTAATTCGAAGAAATTTCATAAGAACGTTAGTTTCCTTTTCAAGATTGCAGATCGAAAGAGCCAACTCTTCGCCCGTCTGAAGAGAAACGCCGAAACCGTATTGGAATTAGGCGTTGGGACTGGCCCTAATCTCAAGTACTACGCCGGTTTCGCAGGTCTGAAAATTTACGGCGTCGACCCGAATAAGAAAATGGAGAAATACGCGAAGAAGTCGGCCGCAGATAATGGAATTTCGCCCGAAAGCTTCAAATTCTTACAGGGGGCGAGTTAAATCGTTCGAAACGTCGTATAATCGCATTTTTCGTTTGTTGTTTGTAATGAAATCAGCGGCTTTATTCAGGTCGCCGAGGCCTTGCCCGTTGAAGACGCATCGATCGATGCTGTGATAGGAACGCTCGTCCTATGCTCGGTGAAAGACGTAAATAAGGCCTTGCAAGGTATGCGTTTTTTAATTTTACGTCTTCTTTTCCTCGATGTCTTAAGGTGCGTTTGGTGTGCAGAACGTAATTTGGAAAAACAGGAAGAAAAAGCGTAATGGTACGACACGTGAAAGCTTGACGTACAATAGTTCGATCCGTTCCACTACGCTTTTCCTTTTCATTTTCGCATCGAAATCCGCATACCAAACGCGCCCTTAATCGCTAGAGAAAGTGACGCCGTCTTTTGATCTCTTATTAGAGGTGTTGAGGGTGCTCAGACCGGGGGGTTACTACGTATTCGTGGAACACGTGGGCGCAAAAGGTAGTACTAAAATGCGATAAAATGATGAATTCGAGATCGTATTGTCGGCTTAAAGACGTGGTAATTTTGTTCGACTAGATGGCACTTTTCGAAGGTTTGTACAGAACGTTCTCGACCCGATTCAGCAGTTGGTAGCCGATGGTTGCCATTTAACTCGGGACACTCGATCGAGCATTTACGGTGCGGGTTTTTCGTCCGTCGACATGAATGAAGCCGTTCTGTCGACCACCTCGATCGTAAATCCTCAGATTTACGGTGTCGCCCGTAAGTAGTAGCTACATTTTTCATTACCTGCGGAAAAAATGTCGGGATTCTTGTATCTTATAGTATTCTGAGAACGATACCGATGGCTCGTTTTCTCTTACGTTGATTATCATGTTCTGGTCGTATGGATTGAAAGCCTTGTAAGACCATCTCCAATCAATTCTCAAACTCAAACTCATTCTCAAACTCAAAATGCAGTAATTCTTATCCAACCATTAAACTCATTCTCAAACTCAAAAGAATATTCTTAAAATATTCTCTTTCACACCAACTTTTACAAATTTTAAGATTACCCACATATTTTAAAATTTAACAAATTAGACCAAATGACAAATTAAAATATTATTTAAGTATTATAAAATAACATAAGTATTAGTTTACAATATAACATTATTGACCTATTATATAAATATAAAAGAATGAAATAAATTTAAGACAAACGAAAAATGAAAACATTTTGTACTAAAATTACATCGATAATTTAATATGAGTCTTTTTTATAGGAGTTAAAGAATTATTGTGTTATGAACAGTACAAACGCAAATTTGCGTTTTATCTTACAGAATTTCCGTCAAACTCATTTTAAGAATTGGAATGCGTGTCGGTTGAACCCAAAATCCTATTTTGCGTTATAGTTTACGTATCAGCTGGAGATGGCCTAAGTCGGGTGTCCTAGAATTGCCACGCAGGATTTATCCTCAAATAAGCAACTTCAGTGCCTCGTAAAATACACATACGATGCATTGTGTACTTAAATTGCTTTAATTATTACATTTAGTTTCCTTAAGTTGTGTGTCTTGGCATACCACTCCACGAACTGACAGGACGAAAAAATCGATAAATCCAACAGATTTGGTCCTTCAATGATTCAATTGAAAAGTTAATGTCTTTAAATTGCATATCCCGTAAGTTGGGTCCTGAAAGTGCCTCAATCAAACTCACGGGGAAAAAAGTACACCCTTTTTTATTGGTTTCTTCCTCAACGAGTACTTAAAACTTAGGAAACTCAATTCTCGAACCACATTTTCCCCTCGGAAAAACTGGACACTCAATGAGATTAGAACCCGACGCATCCACGCACAGATACACCTGATACAACTGACTATTCCCGGACTTGTCGATATTGCACCCTATCCACAGCGTGTGCCGGACCCCACTTTTTATCGTATCCTTGATGCTGCTCAAGCTGTAAAACCGTCCGTCGGGATTAATCCCTAACGCCAAGAAAGAAAAAAAAAGAATAACATTGTCATTCTTGTAACTAGACTGGAAAATATCACTAGCTTTTCTAACTAACCCGAGCTTCAAAGAATCCCTAGTAGGTTGACCATAGATTTTAGGTTTAGGGCCACATTGAAGTACTTGTGTTGGTGCATTACATCCTCAGAGCACGTCCCGTGTTTACTCCACTCGTGCGACCAGAATGTAAGGCCGTTGTTGCTCGGACATGCCACGGTGGCCCACTCCCGTTTCATGCGGCTCATCAGGTCGGATATCTATTAAAATCACGTTTTCGATGTTAAATATTTCAGAAAAATTCGTCGATTTTCATTAATTGTGCATTTGGCATGCAAAATTCGAGCGTGGAAAAGAGGAAGGAAACTAAGTGAGGGCATCGAACAATAGTACGTTATGCTTTCAGTGTCAAACCATTACAATTTTTCATTTTCTTTTCCGCATCGAAATCCTTATACCAAACGCACATTTGATACGAAAATTTCGATTAGGAAAAAGGAAAAGAAAAGGTGTGAGATCGAAGAGCAAAGACTGTTGGATGCACTAATTTAATTTTTCGTCGTATTTTCCACGCATCAATTTTCCATACCAAACACAGAGTAAATAAGGGGCCTGATTGATGGGTGGAGAAGAGAAGCGTTTTACGTTGGACAGATCGAAGGTATTGTTTGGATCACATTTCGAAGGGTACGAACCGTCTCGGTAGTTCGGCCACAAGCCATGGATTCCAAAGTCGGAGGGCGGTTTGCCTGTCGTTGGGTAGCAGCAGCTGCGCTTTGTGTCGCAATATGATCCCGGCCACTAAATAATTCATTTAAAGTAACAAATTGATAGTTTTGAGATTGCATTTATCTATTTTTTTATTTCTAGTTTTTTATATATGTGTGTGTGTATGGAACTTTACATTAAAATACCCAATGTATAAAAAGAGTATTAGATCAGTCGTTGTCACCAAATTTTTATATGTAGGTACTTGTAGAATAAAATTTTTACACATAGGTACCCCGTTTGGCTAAAGTTACATCATATAAGAAATTTTAGTACCATAGAGAAAATTATTGTGGTATATAATACATCGAAAAATGGTATGTCATGCTTACAGAGATATCACACAACATATTAAAAATTAGGTACCACACAAACACGCAATATGATACGTATAAATAAGACGATGTTAAAATGGATCTCTCAACCAAACGTGCACATAAATGTGTAAAAACTTTACTAGGTGTCTATACATAAAATATATCTGACATGGTACTGAACTGATCATTGTTTTTATTTTCGGGTATTTAAGTGTAGATATACCATATATATAATATATTATCAGTTAATTACCTGTTGTACAAAGTAGAAGAAATCAAAATCTTGAGAAGCAGAAATAAGGGAATGCCACTGCAGTAGTAGACATAGGTTCAGCACGACAGTGGTGGTGTTCTTGAATTTTTTTCATCTCCATTTTAGTTATTGTTATTAAATGAATGGTCTGTTGGACTGGATTGTGTCTGTGTTTTATGGTGTGTTAATAGATATGATGAGTGATGCCGCCGAAAAATTGATCTACCGCGTTGAACGACTAACGAGCATTTCCCGCCTTAATTCCGCCGCGAGCTTGCCTGGAGACTTGAAAACAGGATAAGGTTTGGGGGTCGTTTGCCCTCTTGCCTAGGTCAAGAGGGTATTTTCCATGTTCCAGGCTTGAAGTAGCATAAAAATGGCGTGCTCCAATGTGTATGTGAGTGATGAATTGAACAGAGTAACGGCAGGATACGTAAGAAATCGATACCTGTTTTGGTCGAGGCATGCAGTATTTATAGGGGATCCGAGTTGGGGCGGTTTTTGAGTAGTTTTACCCCTTCACCGTTTCTCTCGGGCTTGACCATTACCTACCCACGATGGCACGTCTTTGTAATGGTTTCCGTTATGGGCAGTTACCTGTCGCCTAGCATACTGACGCCACGGAGTGGGGATCGTGGCAGTTTCTTATGTAGGAGGCCAAAGTCTTCTAAGATGCGCATACCCTTGGGCCTCGGGATAGTGGACGAGGGGTTACTTTTCCCCTTGCTAGAGGGTCTCATGCATTCGTTCCCCGGTCTCGGGATAATCACCCGAGGTGCTATTGACGTGAGCTCTCTGTTGCGCATTACCCTCGCGCCTCGGGGTAGTGGACGAGGGGTTACTTTTCCCCTTGCTAGAGGGTCTCATGCATTCGTTCCCCGGTCTCGGGATAATCATCCGAGGTTTTATTGATCCCCTTTGCTGTAGGGTCTCGTGCACTTATCCCCGATCTCGGGATAATCACCCGAGGTGCTATTGACGTGAGCTCTCTGTTGCTGACCTGGGTCTTTCTTCCCGAGGCATTCGGGTTGCCCGAGGGGCCAAAGGATAGATGTTACTCTTAAAATAGGGTGGTTATGTCAGTAGAGACGGATCGGGTGTTTTATCACAGGGTATGTAATCTCCGAGGGTAACAATAGTCCCCCCTTCGATTAGTCCAAAAGAGTTTGGTGAATTTTGGACGTTGTATGTAGTGGTGGTGAAATACCCGAACCGTCATTGTCCTTGGAGATCGCCATGGTACTTGGTCAAGCCCAATCGCTCTTGGGGTGTACCGCTCAATGTTTCTAGGGTTTTTCCTTCCTTTTCTTTTTTCAAAACCGTTTCCTCTTCCCTGCCACGCGTCGCTATTTCGATGGATGGCTCTGATGGGACGTTTGGGCGGGAATTTTAGCGCGCGTTCCGAAGATTGACGTGGATCGTGGTTTTGTTGGCGCGGATCGACATGGCCCGTTGATAAGATCACGATTCAAGGGCTCGGATAGGACATATGGGGCCTATATATACCACACATATTTCCTTCATTTCCTTTTCTTCCACTTTCTCTCACTACTCTCTCTCTACGCGAAGTTTTCCGAGTTCCCGAGCCCTTCTGCCCTTTCTTCCGAGCTTTTTAGGTTCCTGTAAGTATTTCTTCCTTTAGCTTCTTTTCTTGCCTAGCTATGTCTTCTAGTTCCGGTGAGAGTTCCCATATTATTCTGGGTAGTTCTACTGAGGGCTCAGGGGGATCGGGCAGCAGTGATAGTAGTTCTTCCGATAGTAGTAGCTATTCCTTTGAGGGCTCGGGCAGTCCTGTAGTTAATGCGAGGGGTAGTCCTCGGGTAGATGTTGAAATTCCTCAGGAGGGTCCTTTGAGGACAGATTCCGTAGGCCTTGAGGAGGGTTCTTCGGGGGATCGTTCTTTGGATTCTGAGGCCACCACTTCTATTCCCCTTGCCCCTCCGCCTCGTGTTATCCAGGAGCCGATTCCTCCTCGTGAGGAGGGCTTTCCTAATCTGGGGGCTTTTCGTCGGGCTTTTAGCGCCTGGATTGGGGAGGTCGAGAACTTTCGGGCTCGTCGCCCGGGTATCCGATGGCACCGAATTAAAGTCTCAACTTTCAAAGCTTTAGACCTTCCTAAATTGAAATCACTTTCGGGCCTTCCCGATGATTTTGAAGTCGTGATCCCTTCCCCCACCGACCTAGCCAGCGCTCCCCCCGAAGGCTATGGTACATATTTTTTTGATCAGGTAGAGATGGGTCTTAGATTTCCCATGCCTCGCTTTATTGTCGATATTTGTAGATACTTCAGGATTTCCCCTGCTCAATTAGCTCCTAACTCCTTTAGTCTCCTTCTCCGTCATTCTCTCTCACTTCCGTTATGAACCCTCGATCACCATGCTTTTGGCTTTCTTAAAGCTGAACAAAAAGGAAGAGGGAAAGTTCTTTTTTACCCCCTCTCACACTCCCGGGTTCATCCGAGGTAACCCCTCTTCCCACAAAGGCTGGATGAGTAAGTTTTTTTACGTCAAGCCTTCGGCAAATAGTGTCGAGAGGGAGCTTCTTCCCTTTTCCTGGAATGATGATATCTTCATTTCTCATCCCCTTCCCCCCGAGCCAGCTGCTCGGGTGGAGGCCTTCTTGTCTAAACTGAGTGGGCGTCACTACTACGCTAAGAAACTCCGAACGGATGAGCTCCTTTATGCTTATAGTTTCTGCTCCAAAGCCGTTCTCCCATCCGATTCCCTAGGTATAAATAAGACGCCCTCGGGTATCGGCTAACTTTTTCTCTCTCGAGGATCTAACCTCTCCTATGTTATCCTTGCAGAACAACTTATGACGCTAGCCGAGGTAATTGCTCTTGAGGATGAGGAAGACGAGGACGTTCCACGGCTTAATCCCTCTCAGACTGCTCCGAATACCCGATCCAAGGGTAAGGGCAAAGCTCCCGCCACTTCTTCGGGGGTGAAGAAATCTGCACCTAAGAGAGCTGCTTCTTCTCAAGGAGGGGCCTCAGCAAAAAGAAACCGAGGTTCTTCAAGTCAGCATGCTTCCTCACCTCCGGGAGGACAAGTCGCATTGGGTCGGGCTAGGCAGCCTGCCTTCTTTAATGACCTTCGAAGGATGAGGGCTGGGAGTTCCTTCGGGAGTTCCCTAAAGAAGCCAACAGGCATTATACCCGCGAGCTTTCCTACCCTGACCTTAGGAGCCTTCTTGGTGTCACCCTCGGGCAGGTATGTATTTCTTCCTGCTTTCTGCTCCGTCGAGTCATTTTAAGCTTATTAAGGTTCTTTCTACATAGTCGCTCTCTCTGGGGACTGAGGCCATGAAGCGTGTCTCCCAACTTTCCGAACGGAATAGAGCGTTATCCCAGGCCGAAGTTGACTTTCGCAAGAGGATAGAGGAATTGGAGCAAGAGGTAGTCGATGCTAAGGCTCGGGAGAAAAAACTCCAGGAGGATGCCGCTGAACTTCAACGTCATCTCTCGAGATCGGAGGTGGCTCGGGTCGATGAGCGGAAGGATTGGGAAAGAGACTTGGAGCAGAATTATATTCCCAAGCGCAACCACCTGAAGGAGATGAAGACCTACTTCAAGTGGGGCTTTTATGGTTGCGTTTCCCGTCTTCGAGCGCATGGGTATAGCCGGGCCGACCACCCCTTCGAGTTCCTTGACGCCCTTCAAACCCTGAAGGAAACCCCCAACAAGGGCTACCTGCCCGAGCCACGCGATGAGAGCGGTCCCTCGAGGACGCCTATTCCGCCACCAAGATTGGCGAGGGTTATTGAACCTGTGCTCGAGGAGGTGCAGGGTGCTTCGGGGGATGGTATCCAGGAGCCGGCCGAGGAGACTGAGGTGCCTGAGGAGCCAGTTGGTGAAGAAGTCCAAGAGGAGCATGCTGGGGATGAGGATCAGATGGAGGAGGCCGTCGTGGAGAGACCCAGGGTCGTGGCTGGGGGTGAAGGTCAGGCCGGTTCGGCCGTTTGAGTGTTTTCTTTTCTTTTTCTTTTTTGGGATGACTGTAATGCACCCTAATACACACATATATATATATATATATATATATATATATATGTTTTCCTCTTCGGTGTGTATGGATATAGCCCCTTGGGGCATAATGACTGCAGAGCCTTCGGGCCTTTTTTTCCTGGTGTTATTTATCTTCCCTGCACACGTATAATCTCTTACGTTGACTGTTCATCTTCAAGCTTCCCAACCCTCGGAATTATGCCCGAGGATGGCACCATTCTGCACTCGAGTCCTGGGTATCCTCCTCGACCTTGTGGATCACGGCAGTGCCCGTTTTGATCAGACCCTCATCCGCTTACCCAAAAATAGTGTAGATTACGCATTACCCACGCACAGTTTCTCCTAAAATTTCGTGCCCGAGAATTTAGCGGTGCTACCTTTAGGATTTGGTCTTCCTTAGGATTCGGCCACGAACGTCCGAGAATATCGCGGACTTGGTCAACTAGCCGTTTGTATTTGAACTTACTGACTCCTTACCCAAGTCTGGGACTTATCTATAAATATGGGGCTTTCTCACTTTTACCATTTGTCGTTTCCTTGCTTTCTTCCTTCATAGTGTCGTATTTGTGCTCTTTACTTCCTAAAATTTTCATGGCTTCTTCTTCCTCCTCCAAGGGCAAACGCGTGGCTGCCTATTTTCCCAAAACAGAGCACGTTCCTTTCAATTTTGGTGGTTCTTCGAGTCTTCGGTTCGACTCGAGCATAGAGCCCGACCCAGCTTTCGGCGTGAAGTCGCCAATCCCTCAAGGAGACGATAAGGACAAGAGTTATCGCAAGAACTTAGCCAGATGGTCCGCTGAGGCGGAGGATGCTCGGTCAAAGGTGAATTTTCCGTGGTACCAGATAAAAGCGTCAACCCTCAACCCTCCGCTGCTTGAGGAATGCCTTGAGAAGGCCAGGATTCCTTCTGACTATGAGGTTCAGCTGCCCGGTCCCTTGCAAGTAGCATCCTCACCCCCTACTGGTTTTTTGACATTCTTCACTGACCAAGTAGACATGGGGCTGAGGTTCCCCATACCCCTTATCCTTCTTGACCTTTGTGAAGCCATAGGCATTTCCTCCGGTCAGATATTTCCTAACTCTTGTAGCCTGCTCTTGGCTCTAGCTGCTGTCGCACGCAAACTTAGCTTCCCTCTTACCACTAAACTAATCCTTAATTTCTTCCGCGTGTGCGAGAGGGATGTTGGCAAATTTGTTTTTGTGCCCCCTACTGACGTCTTTCACGACAATTTCAATGCTACCAAGGGATGGATGAATAAGTTCTTCTATGTACGCCCTTCCCCCCAGCACCGAGATCGCCGGTTCTCCTTACTTCAGAGGCGAGACCATTGTCAAGCTTCGGGTAATGATCCCGACCTCTTACGGGTGTTCATGGATCGGGTCGATGGCCAAAGCTTCTCTGTGAAGGAGTTGGTGTCCGACGTGCCCGGTGGGGTGACTGCTTCTCCTCGCATTCTAGGTATGCTCATCCTTTGTTTCCATGCTTTGGTCCCTTCTTCTTTGACTGTTTCCTTTCTTCAGTAAGCGATGGTTCAGGTGTCCTGTCCGTTCTGGCCGTCCGTACTAAAGGTGTCTCGGTACACGCGCGTAGGGAGCGTGGTGAGCCTTCGGTAGATACTCCCGAGGGTGAGGCATCGACTCCACGTCAAGAGGTGGGGCGACCTAAGCGAGTAAGACCATCGCCTCCTACGCCTCCTGTTTCTTTGCGCGAAGGTCCTTCCTCACCCCGACCTCCTCTTCACCCCCCTTTCCTGTGGGAAAAAGATGGGGAATCTTCTCTATCCTATATGATGAACTTCCTCTCTCCCGCGGAGAAGGACTTTGCCAAGGAGTTATCTGATGGTTTTTTCTGGAAGCAGTGGGCTCTGTCTCTTAGTCAGGTAGATACAGCTTTTTTCCTCTCCGATTGAGTGCTCGTTTTGATTTCTTCCTTTCGTCTTCAGGCCTATTCCTTGTCTTGTGAGGGGGTTCGGCGATATCGCCTTCAGCAGAAAATGACTAAGTCGGCGCGGTCTTGCAATGTGGAGATGACCATGCGGGTTAGTGAAGAAGCTCAAGAAGTGGGTCGTTTGAAAGATCAACTAGCTAGGGCTCAGTTTGAGGTCGGCAAACTTCGTCAAGAGCTCCACTCGGAGCGAGAGATCCGACGAGGTCATGAACATCAACCCAATCCCAAACTGGTCCCCGTGGAGAAGGTGTCCGAGGCGGCCACCATGTACTTCAACTTCGGGTTTCAGGGGTGCTTGTCCCAGATTATGGCGAATGGCTTTCCAGAAAATGCGCATCCCTTCAATATCCTAAATCCCGAGGCGGCTTTTATGGCCTTGGCCCCTCGGCGCTCTCCACCGAAGCCAATAAAGGGGAAAAGTCTTTGGGATGAGTTCGAGTTGGGCGAAAGTAGCGATGCCTCTCGAGGGGACGGTCCAGCCGAGAAGGATTAGTCGGACGATTTTCTTTGGAGTTTAGTCTTTAGTCCTTGTTATTCTTTGCTTTCCATATATGTCTTTGCTTTTTGTCTTTCCTATCCGCCGTAATTTTGCAGTATTAGATAAATAAAGGATTTTTTTTAAGATACCTGAATCATGGCTCCCTGTATGATTGCTTTATGTCCGCTTCGTGCAGTTTGTAGTTTGTGATGACATGTGGCTTGAGGTCTCTTACCTCGGGCCGAGGGCGTCCCCCGGGTCCAAGGAGAGCCTCGGCGATTCCATGAGATACTTCCCGACTTCTGATTCACCTGGAGGTGATGTTGCCCCGTGTAAAGGGATATCAATATGTGCGGTTTATAATACCCGAGGGGTTATTGTCCCGAGGGGCCTTCTTTGCCTCTAGCTTATACAGAGGTGGCGCTGCCTCGCGTAGAGGGATATCAATGTGGGCAAAAATATTTTCCCTAAGGGATTGTCTCAGCCTCTCGTAGAGGGATAATCAGTGTGCGCAGTTTATATTACCCGAGGGGCCGTTGTCCCGAGGGGCCTTCTTTGCCTCTAGCTTATATAGAGGTGGCGCTGCCTCGCGTAGAGGGATATCAATGTGCGCAAAAATATTTTCCCCTAAGGGATTGTCTCAGCCTCTCGTAGAGGGATAATCAGTGTGCGCAGTTTATATTACCCGAGGGGCCGTTGTCCCGAGGGGCCTTCTTTGCCTCTAGCTTATATAGAGGTGGTGCTGCCTCGCGTAGAGTGATATAAATGTGCGCAAAAATCTCCCTTCCCTTGGGGAAGGAATATCTCAGCCTCTCGTAGAGGGAATTTAGTGTGCACATAGGAGCTTACCCAAGGGAAGATAGTCCCGAGGGTTTCAAAGTGATTGCCTTCTTGTGAATGTCTTCTACCCGGGTCTTCATGTCCTTTTAGTACTTTAAGTTTTCGCTTCGAACGTTCCTCGTATAGAAAGAAAGCAAGCTTCATTAATATCTTGGTATAGCTTACATCTCAAAGCGATAGAGGCAAGCTAGAAAAAGAACATATAAAATCAAAGGAAATAAATGCGTAATGAGGGTACCCCCTCTAGGGATAATACTTCCGCAGTTTGCGGGCGTTCCACGGGCGATCGAGCTGTTTTCCATTGGCGTCCTCAAGGTAGTAAGAGGCTTCTCCAACTTTCCTGATGACGCGATAGGGTCCTTCGAACTTAGGCTCTAATTTCTTTCTTCCTTCTTGGTTCAGGATCTCTTTCATTACTAAGTCCCCTTCCACATATTTCTTGCCTCGGACCCGGCGATTGTAGGACTTAGTCATTCTCCTCTGGTAGGCGGTCATTCTGATGGCGGCTCTTTCCCTTCCTTCCTCGATTAGATCGAGGTCTTCCATGCGGAGACAATCGTTGTCCTCGGGGTAAGTGAGGATTCGGGCGCTTTCCATGCCAATTTCCGCGGGCAGTACTGCTTCGCTCCCGTAGACTAGGCTGAAGGGAGTCTCATTGGTTCCCTCTCGAGGCGTCGTTCTATATGACCATAGGACACTTTGGAGTTCGTTGAACCATGACTTCTCGAGTCCTTCGAGTCTGGTCTTCAATCCTTGTACGATGGTGCGATTGGTCACCTCCACCTGGCCATTGCTTTGAGGATATGCCACTGAGGTGAAGATTTGTTCTATCCGAGTTCGTCGCACCATTCCTTTAGTTTCTTCCCGCTGAATTGCCTTCCGTTATCGGATACTAGTCTCCTTGGTATCCCGTATCGACAAATGATGTTTTTCCAGATGAATGCGGTGATGGCTGCCTCGGTGATTTTGGTCATGGCCTCAGCTTCAACCCACTTCGAGAAGTAGTCCACGGCTACCAGCAGGAACTTCCTTTGAGCAACGTTTCCAGAGAATGGCCCGACGATATCGAGTCCCCATTGATCAAAAGGGCACGGGGATGTTACCGACTTCATGGCTTCCGCGGGCATTCTTTGCAGGCTCGCATGTTTCTGACAGCTCTGACAGCTCCGGACTGTTTTCATGGCATCTCCCTTCATCGTCGACCAGAAGAATCCTGCGAGAAGTGCCTTTCTCACCAACGCCCGACTCCCGATATGGCTCCCGCAGATTCCCTCGTGAATTTCTCGAAGGACATATTCCCCCTCTTCCTTAGAAACGCATCGGAGGAGAGGTCCGGCGAAAGATCTTTTGAACAATGTCGTGTCGATCAGGGTGAAACGCTGGACCCTTTGCAGGAGTTTTCGGGCTAAGGCTTTGTCCTCGGGAAGGAGTTTGTGGCGCAGGTATTGGTAGATCTCGTATCTCCAATCTTCTCGGGCTATATCTGGATCGGGCACATTTTGGTCTTCAACCTGCCAGATGGTGAGGACCCTTCCTTTTTCCTCGAGTGGTCCGATGGCGCTGGCCCACTTAGCTATTTGGTCGGCCTTCTCGTTTTGGGCTCGGGTGATTAAAACGATCTGGAGCTTCTCGAAGCCCCCTTGATTTCCTCGAATGCTTTGACGTACTTCTCTAAATTTTGGCCCTTGATGGCAAAGTTTCCTTCTAACTATTGAACCACAAGTTGGGAGTCCGAGTGCACTACCAAGCGGGTGATTCCCATTCTCCGTGCTGCTCGAAGTCCAGCAAGTAGAGCCTCATACTCTGTTTCGTTATTTGATGCTTTGTAATCTAGCCTAATGGTTAGGTTGGTCTCTTCCCCCCAAGGCGATATGAGAAGTATTCCGACTCTATTCCCCGAGCTGCAGGAGGAACCATCCACGAACATCTTCCACATCTCCTCGGGACCATCTCCGACCATCTCCACCATGAAATCAGCTAAAGCCTGTGCCTTGATTGCGGCCCGAGGCTTGAATTGGATGTCATATTCTCCCAACTCCGTCGACCACTTGATTGCCCTTCCCGAGATGTCGGGTCGTGTGGCGATCTTCCCGATAGGGTGGTTAGTCAATACCACAATCGGGTGCGACAGAAAGTAGGGTCGCAACTTCCGGGGCAGTGATGAGGAGGGCCAACAGTAGTTTCTCGGAATTTGTGTACCTTGTTTCGGGACCCTTGAGGATGTGACTCACGAAGTAGATAAGTTTCTGTACTCTTTCCTCTTCCCGAACCAACACAGAACTGATTGCCCGAGGGGATGCCGCCAGATAAACTATTAACTCTTCCCCGGGTAGTGGTTTATTGAGCACGGGCAACTTCTTCAAATATTCCTTCAGATCTTGGAAGGCCTTTTCACATTCGGGTGTCCATTCAAAGTTTTGGACTTTGCGTAATACCTTGAAAAATGGTAGACTGCGGTCGGCGGATCGAGAAATGAACCCCGTGAGAGGGCTGTGATTCTTCCTGTCAGCCTTTGAACCTCATTCAAACTCCGGGGGGATGTCATGTCCATTAGAGCTTTGATCTTGTCGGCCTCGATTCCTCTCCTTGTTACCATGTACCCTAAGAACTTTCCCGAACTTACTCCAAAGGTACATTTGCTAGGGTTCATCTTTAGGTTGTACCTTTGGGCGGTCGAAAGTGTTTCTTGGACATCAGCCAAGAAGCAGCCTTTCTCCCGAGACTTGATCAGGATATCGTCTACGTAAACCTCTACATTTCTCCCCGGTCTGTTCCTTGAAGACTTTATCCATCAGCCTCTGGTAGGTTGCGCCGGCGTTTTTCAATCCGAAGGGCATGACAGTGTAACAGTAGGTCCCTCCGGCGGTTATGAAGCTTGTCTTCTCTTGATCTTCCTCGGCGAGTAGAATCTGGTTGTACCCTTGGAAGGCGTCGAGAAAACAAAGTAGCTCGTGTCCTGAGGTGGAGTCCACCAGCTGATCTATCCGCGGTAGAGGGTAACAATCTTTCGGGCATGCCTCGTTCAGGTTTCAGAAGTCCACACACATGCGCCACTTGCCCGAAGACTTCGGAACCAAGACCATGTTAGAAAGCCATGTAGGAAACTGGACCTCCCGAATGTGTCCTGCTTCGAGAAGTTCCTCGACCTGGCGTCGCGCCTCGGCGTCTTTCTCCGCGTTGAGATGTCTCCTTTTTTGGAAAATAGGTCGGGTAGTCCGAGAGACATTCAGCCTATGTTCGATGATTCCCCGGTCTATGCCAACCATGTCTTTAGACGCCCATGCGAATACATCCTTATTCCTTTTCAACAATCTGATCAGGTCCTCCTTAAGGTCTCGAGGTAAACCCTTGGAGATCTTGACTGCTCCCTCCGGCGGGTTGATTATTATTTCCTCAGTTTCTTATTCCTTGTCCTCCATTTTAGTTACTCCGATGGTGTATAACATTTCTCTTTCTCTCGGATGATCCTCCCTTCGGGTCCTTGAGGACTTGATCTCTGCGCGAACCTCTTCCACGTAGCATTTTCTGGCCATCTTGCGATCTCCCAAAACTTCCCCAACCTTGTCCCCTACGGGGAATTTTATCTTCTGGTGTAGAGCCGAGGCAATGGCCTTGAAAGAGGTCAGGGCAGGTCTCCCTAGGATGGTGTTGCACGGGCTCGTTCCATTGATGACCATGAATGGCGCCATCCGCGTTTTCCGGGTGTCCCCTTTCCCGAGGGTGAGTGGGAGATGCAGGATTCCCACGGCCTCAATGCAGTGTCCCGTGAAGCCAAACAGAGCCGTTTCCACCTTCTCCATGGAGTATGCTCCCAAGTCCATTTGATCGAGGGCCTTCTTGTATATTATGTTGACAGAGCTTCCATTATCGACGAAGACCTTGCCAACGTCATGGTTGGCCACCTCAGCTCGAATGACCAAGGCGTCCTCATGAGAATCGTCGCCTCCATGAAAATCCTCAGGACCAAAGCTGATAGTAGGTCCCGAACGCTTACTTCCCACTTTGATTTCGAAGTTTTCCAACCGGCGAACCCCGGCCTTCCTTGCTCGGTTGGAATCCCCTCCTGTAGGTCCTCCCGAGATTATGTTGATCTGTCGGGGTGCAGTCCTTTCTGGTGACCTCCGGCGTCCCGTGTCTCTATTGTCCTGGTTCCTTCGCGTGTCGTTCCCTACTGGCCTTGGGCCTCGTCTCTCTTCCGTCTCTGGTGTTCTTCTCGGCGCCTCTTTCTGATTGTGAGGCTGGCGGTCTTGTCGGGTGTTAAACTGATTCCCCGCCCCAGGATATCTGGGCCTGGTCCCGAAGCCACCCTCATCCCCCGCAAGCTTGACTCGCGCCTCGGGGTTGGTTGCGATTAACTTTTCTAGCTCTCGATTCAGCTGAAAACACTCCTCTGTAGTATGTCCGTATTCGTGGTGATAATTGTAGTAAGTGTTAGATATTGGTCTCCTCGGGTTGCCACCGATGTAAGGGGGTCGGCGAAGGAAATCGTTCTCCTCGCATATTTCTAACGCCCGAAGTTTGTTCACCCGCAGCTTCTGGTAGTCCGCTCGTGGAAGTCCCGATACCGGGTAAGGGCGATCATCCTTTCGAGGGAATATTCTGCGGTCTTGATTCCTTGGTGGGCTCTTTCGACGCTCTCGAGGAGGACTCTTGCGCTTCCTGTCCTCAGGTTCCTGGGCCCGCGATTCTTCAACCCGAACGTATTTTTCTACTCGAGCTGTCAACTCCTCCACTGTGGTAGGATATTTCTTTACTAGCGATCTAAATAAGTCCCCGTCTCTCAGGCCGTGGTGAAATGCCCCGATAAGCAACTCGGGTGCGACATTGGGGACTTCCATTTTCACTTGGTTGAAACGACGAAGATAGTCTCTTAAGCTCTCTGTGTCAGCCTGTTTTATGTTTAACAGCTTTACTGCCGATGAGGGCCGCCTCCTGTTACTCGAGAAGTCCTTCAAAAAGTGGTTGGTGAGATCGTTGAAGCTTCTGATTCCTCCAGGTGGCAACAAAGTGAACCACTGTTGAGCTCCCCTCGTCAAAGTAGTCACAAAGAGTCGGCATTTCACGGGGTCGCTTAGCGGTATAACGCCGCATTGCCTTCAAAAGCAGCCAAGTGGTCCTCGGGGGGTCCAGAACCATCGTATTTTCCCATCTCGAAAGATCGGAAGTGCCCGGGCAATGGAGCCGCCAAAACCTCGGGTGAAAAAGGCGAGGCCCGAGGAAGGATGGGAGCCTCTTGGGGGTTGGCGAGATTCTGAAGTTGGCGAAGCTCTTCCCTCATTCTTTCCAAGTCGGCTGTTTGTCGGTCAGCGCGTTGCTGGTCGGCGCGTCTCCTCCTCTCTGCTCGGACTCTGCGTCATGCTCTCCGTTCGTTTCACGCTGGGCATCTTCTCGTCCAGCGTTGCGTCCTCTGTTCTGTCCGTCTCTATTACCTCTCTGGTTTCTTTCGGCCATCAAAACTCCCACATCAGCGCCGATCCTCCGCATCTCGCGCATGACCGCGGCGAACATCGCGGCAGGGTCAGGGGGGTTCTGCCCATTGCCATCAGGAGGCGGTGTGTGATCATTTTCGACAACCACCATACTGAATTTCTACTTTGAGAGAAGCTAGCGTCTTCCCACAGACGGCGCCAAGTTGATGCCGCCGAAAAATTGATCTACCGCGTTGAACGACTAACGAGCGTTTCCCACCTTAATTCCGCCGCGAGCTTGCCTGGAGACTTGAAAACAGGATAAGGTTTGGGGGTCGTTTGCCCTCTTGCCTAGGTCAAGAGGGTATTTTCCATGTTCCAGGCTTGAAGTAGCATAAAAATGGCGTGCTCCAATGTGTATGTGAGTGATGAATTGAACAGAGTAACGGCATGATACGTAAGAAATCGATACCTGTTTTGGTCGAGGCATGCAGTATTTATAGGGGATCCGAGTTAGGGCGGTTTTTGAGCAGTTTTACCCCTTCACCGTTTCTCTCGGGCTTGACCATTACCTACCCACGATGGCACGTCTTTGTAATGGTTTCCGTTATGGGCAGTTACCTGTCGCCTAGCATACTGACGCCACGGAGTGGGGATCATGGCAGTTTCTTATGTAGGAGGCCAAAGTCTTCTAAGATGCGCATTACCCTTGGGCCTCGGGATAGTGGACGAGGGGTTACTTTTCCCCTTGCTAGAGGGTCTCATGCATTCGTTCCCCGGTCTCGGGATAATCACCCGAGGTGCTATTGACGTGAGCTCTTTGTTGCGTATTACCCTCGTGCCTCGGGGTAGTGGACGAGGGGTTACTTTTCCCCTTGCTAGAGGGTCTCATGCATTCGTTCCCCGGACTCGGGATAATCATCCGAGGTTTTATTGATCCCCTTTGCTGTAGGGTCTCGTGCACTTATCCCCGATCTCGGGATAATCACCCGAGGTGCTATTGACGTGAGCTCTCTGTTGCTGACCTGGGTCTTTCTTCCCGAGGCATTCGGGTGCCCGAGGGGCCAAAGGATAGATGTTACTCTTAAAATAGGGTGGTTATGTCAGTAGAGACGGATCGGGTGTTTTATCACAGGGTATGTAATCTCCGAGGGTAACAATGAGGATATTCATGTAATAAATTTGGTTCTTTTTAATTGGGGATAGTGTAATAAATTCAGGAAATACTTTTATTCAAAACATAGATGAAGGTTGGTTGGTATCTATTTGGTTGTTCTTTTCTTTGATACATAAGACTATATAATCAATGCCATAAAGTAATAGACAAATTACTTTTATTAATTGGCAATTTACTCCGTTATGGTTAAATAAAGGGAAATTTACAGAAAAGTACCCAATCATATAAAAATTACAAGCTATTACTCTGTCATCGTTTTTTATACGTAGGTACCTATTAGAATAAATGCACATTGGAACCCGTCCCGCCGCAAGGTACGCCATATAACACACTGGGTACTATAGAGAAACGTATTGTGGTACATAATACAGTGAAAAGTGGTACATCATATAACACATTAAAGTAGCATATAAAAACGATATAGGTACCATATAAACATGTGACATGGTACGTAATACGCACATAAAAAGGTATATCAAGACTGGAAAAATGGTACACACAGTTAAATGGGTACTTATATAAAAAAATTTCTGACAGGACACTGACTTGCAAATTATTTGTAGAAATGCATATTTTTCTGTAGATTCGCCTTAAATAAATGTGTATTTCCAAAGGAAACATTTATCTTTGGAGTGGTTGTCCTAGTGTAGATTCTATTTAAAAACAATTATGCTAATTTAACACTCTAAATATGAATTGGTTCGAAACGGAGAATTATTGTTTGAGGATTGAAGGTCCCGTAAGTGATTTGGGTTCTCCATATAAATACAATAACTTAAATGCTTCTTGTTTAAGAAAGTAAATTAATATCGCAAAAAGCGATAACAGATATGACGAGAAACGTCCGCGGTGGAAAATAAATTGCGACAAACTACAAGCGATAAAGTGTAAAAAAAATACAACATTTATTTCACTCACGGAGAGTTGTTTACGTATTCAGGGTTTTCTATAAACCGTCATTATTTATTAAAAAATTAAAATAAAATAAGGGATTTTTACACATAAGTACCTATTTGGAAAAAAACTTGTAACTTAGTACCCAGTCAGGATTTTTTTATATGTAGGTACCTAACAGAATAAAGTTTTTGCACATAGGTACCCGATTACCGGAAGTACACCAAACAACACATTTGGGTACCCTATCTCAACACATTTGGGTACCCTATATAACAGAAAATGGTACGACGTATGTTATATTTAGGTACGCCCTATGTAACACACAGGCATGCCCGTAGGTACGACGTATCCTATATTTAGGTACCCTATATAAACGTGTTATAGTACGCAATATACCACAGGAAGGTACGATATGACTAAAGAAACTGGTAAAATTAAATGGGTACCTATCTATAAAATTTTCTGACATGGGTAGTTATGTAAAAAAATTTTCAATTGGGTATTTTTCTATAGATTACCGATAAAATAACCCACTATCTTTTGAGTGTTAAAGTTTTATTCCTCGAAATTTAGCTAAGATTAATATGAGATATTTTATATATTATATTACACGCATGTGCTAAATATACTTGTGGGAATATCCCCGGGACGGCTCCATTATCAAGCCAATTTTCATTTGAACTTACCCAAACCATCAGAATTATTTTCAAGAAGGGCTGTTTTTAGACAATACTTTCATATAGGTTAAAAAAAATATTACCCAATCCAAATATAATACGATAAAAATACATTTATAATGATTAATCAATCGTATTACCTCTGAGTTCCATGTGTCGAGATAGATCGAGGTGAACCAAAAGAGGGCTTCAACTTTTCAAACAAAAAAAAAAAGCCCTCTCTTCATTATCATATCATTTACATTGACGAAAGGAAAAAAAAGAAAAAGTAGGGGGGGACAAATTGCAGCTGACAAGCTGTGAATCCATAGGAGTAGCACTGCACTTCGTCGTTGATCCATCGACGCTGTCATCCTATGGTTCACGCAGTATCGATCTTTGATGCGCCGTCCGAATGCCCCAAAAGTAAACCCTGATTCAGAATCCAACGACGAATCGATGGATCCGAAGCTGCGCCCGACCCGACCGGGGTACCGATCTGCCAAGCCCTCCGATCCGAGATCGAAATTCTGGCTCTACGCTTCGGTTTCCGTTTCCCTCGCTCTGTTTTGCTACATTTTGTTCTTTCGTCGAGGAAGCGATGTAGATGGGCATCGATACATGGTTTTCATCGACGGTGGGAGCACTGGGACTAGGATTCACGTGTTTAAGTACGAGGTTAGGCATGGGAAGTTGGCTCTTGATTTTTCGGACAAAGGGTTGGCTTCGACTAGGGTAAATCCTGGGTTATCCGCTTATGCGGGGGATCCAGAAAGTGCTGGTGCGTCTATGGCGGAATTGATGGAGTTTGCAAAGAAAAATGTGCCTAGGCAGCGTTGGGCTGCCACCGAGGTTCGCCTGATGGCCACGGCAGGGATGAGGTTGCTGTCGAATAGCGATCAAGATAGGATATTGGGAGCTTGTAGGAGGGTTTTGATGGTCTCGGGTTTTAGGTTTAGGGATGATTGGGCGACTGTGATTTCAGGTATTGGGCTGATGATACTTTGAAATTTTCTGATACCATGGTTTAGGATTCGTTTAGTTGATGTTTGCGGTGAATTTCTGTTGCAGCTTTCTGAAAACGCTGTCTTTTGGTATCTGAATTATACAATTTAGTTAAAACTCAGAGAAATGAATTGGTTGATTTTTATTGCAGACTTGGGTTCAACTGAATCGAGCTTCTTAAATGACTTTGTTACTAATTATTTACTTTTTAGGGTCTGACGAGGGCTTGTTTGCCTGGATTGTGGCTAACTATGCTCTCGGGTCTCTTGGAGGTGAACCTGAACAAACAACTGGGGTTATTGAACTTGGTGGTGCGTCTGCTCAGGTTTATATCTCTCTCTCCTTTTCTTGTATCACTGCATCTGCAATAGTTTATGGTACAAGATTTGGTTAAAATCTGTTCTTCAGGTTCATCGTTTAAAGGGTTGAATAAATTTCATTGCAGGTTACTTTTGTCACAGATGAGCATATGCCCATTGAGTTCTCCCGAACAGTCAAATTTGCAAACTTCACTTATAATCTCTACAGCCACAGCTTGCTTCAGTTTGGTCAGGTAATCATACTTTCGAGAGTCTAAGGTTATTTGTGTGAGTTAGTAGCCCAACTGGAGTCTTTTCAGTATTTATGTGGTCCAATGATCTGATTAACATTAAATTAAGTTATTACCCCGTCATTTTTAGGGTTATGTGTAGTTTGTCTTTATAAGAAACGTTGAGATACTTGAATGCAAGATACGTAACGAACGCTTATATGTTTTTTTTTCCTACGCAGCGTCCTCTTTCACTTTAGTATTTAATTTCAAATTTGGAACACCATGCCGAAGTTCGTTCGGTTTCTTTATCAAGAAATGGTATTACATCCGCATATCTAAGAAAGCTGACAAATGGTTTTACACGTGGATAAAGTTGCACGTGATGTCTTTGATGGATTACTTATTAGGTCAGGCTCATAACTTTATCCAACTATTTCTCTAAGGTTGTGACGTGTTTTTGCAGAACGTGGCGTTTGAGTTGCTGAAAGAATCTATTACCTCAGGAGAACAAAATTTGGGTAATGAATATACATGCTAAAATTTTACGTCTTTACACATAGCATATATATGTTCTCTTTCCTTTGACCTTGCCCGTGTCATTACAATCGTCTTTCGATTAAAATTACTTTCTGACTTCACGATTTTTCTTACAGTTGGTGAATTTCTTGAAAGTAAGAAACTATTGGATCCCTGTACTCCAAGAGGTTATGTCCTTGTTAAAGAGCCTGCCGAGCACTCTCCTACTTCATTCATCGAGAAAAGCAAATCCCTTACTTCATTGCTACCAAATGGTAATTTCTCAGAATGCAGATCTGCATCACTAAACCTGCTACAGAAAGGTCAAGGTATATATCTGTGACAATCAAATTTCTTCTGATCTTTTTACATAATTTTCATCCACTTATCAAGCCTTGACCGTTCTCAATTGGGTAAATTGAAGATACTTGCTCTTATCAGACTTGCTACATCGGCTCAACATTCATCCCAAAGCTAAAGGGGAAGTTTCTCGCCACCGAAAACTTCTTCCACACTTCCAAGGTATTCATTAACTTATCTTTTTTTGGTGAGTAATCTCATTAACATCACTTTCTCTATCTTTCCAATTAGTTCTTCGGGTTGGGCGAAACAGCGTTCCTTTCGGGCCTTGTAGTTGCGGGCCAGCAGTTTTGCAGCGAGGATTGGTCGAGGTTATCTGAAAAGTACAGATCTCTCGAGGAAGAAGAACTTCTTCGATACTGCTTCTCTTCTGCTTACATTGTGGCCCTTCTTCACGATAGCCTTGGAATCCCTTTGGACGATCCAAGGTACCCCTTTTCACTTACATCTTTATCTGCATTTTCTATCGTATAATTTGACTTCACTTTTAATGATTTCTGAGCAGAATTGGATATGCGAATCAAGTGAATGGCATACCGCTTGACTGGGCTTTGGGAGCTTTCATACTTCAAAGTTCGGCCGAGTTAGACGCCAAAGGTTCGAACTTTTTCGTCTCTATTACAACGAGCGATGATTATTCGTCGAGATTTGCGCTTTTGTCTGCGATCTTCGTAAGTTTGGTGCTTTTGCTGTGGTTCGTGTCGAAATGGAGTAAGCCTCGGCTGAAGACTATATACGATCTCGAGAAAGGTAAGTATATAATTACAAACATTCGTAGGCATTCGTAGCCGTTCATGGAAGCTTTGGTGTTAAATTCTTGGATGTATTATAAATTTTCTGAGCATTGGATGTATAATATTGTTGATGTTATGGTAAGGTTCTTTTCATCCGTAGTATAGTATTTATCTGTATATTCTTCTCGTACAGAGAAGAGTAATGGTGTAATTTGATTAGTATGGCATTGTTCATTAAGGAGAGAACGATCATTTGGGAATTATTCAATAAACGTGGTGTAACAAAATTTATAATGACGTTTTTGCCTAAGATGGGTGGCAAATGTAATGTAGTTTGCTCCTGCTTCCGTTTTTATTATATTAAACAAAAATAATAAAAATAATGGAAAAACTGCCTACAACAAAGTGGAAAATACTTTATTTTCACGTAAACTATTTAACTTATATTATTATATTATACGATAATATTCGTTAAACCATGTAACTTATATTATTATATTAATTAGACATTTTACAACGTGAAATGCACGGACATAAAAACACCGTTGCATTTCTAATGTCCCCATCTTGTTTGCTTGAACTTTGAATTCATCTTTTGGACATAAAATTGTAATTTTTAGTTACGCATTTATGAGTAAGATATATAATAATATAATAACTTAACTAGTGTGATCACCATTGGTATATTACAATATAGAGAAAGCAAAGGAATTCAGATTTAATCAAATTTGGACATAAAAGTTGTAATTTTTAATTACGCGTTTATGCGTAGGATATGTAATAATATAATAACGTAACTAGTTTTGAGTATATTACAATATAGACAAAGCAAAGGAATTCAGATTTAATCAGATTATGGAGACTACCGCAACATCGCTGATGATTAGGGTTGCTTAAGAATCGAAACCTTCTTTTGTTGGCTTCGAAATTTATGATTCGAATTTAAAATATTAGAACAATATTGTCTTACCTATCCACTTGGACCCAGTCGGGTTTACAATTTAACATATATATATATATTACCTTATTCCATTCATGTTATTACATCAACCAGTGTGTTTCACATCATAGACAAATTTCAAGCTCATTAGGGTATAAATAACCCGGTAAGACAGAGCTATTCGAAATCGAATTTTGTGATTCGGATAAATCGAATACAAATACAAATATTCAATAGGATAATTGAAACAAATAGAATATGGTACTAGATTCGATCGTTTCAAACCCTACATAAAAAAATACATTTAATTTATTGGCCATAATTAAAAGCCCATTTATCATATAATGTGCGGCCCAATTTCGTGATCATATGTATATACTTTTTTACAGCTAGGGTTTTCTGAAGCAAGCGTCAGCAGCCACACCAAACAGAGAAAAACTCCAATTCCCTAACCTAATAAGCTAAAAAATGGTGCAAAGGCTCACCTACAGATCAAGGCACAGCTATGCTACGAAGTCAAATCAGCACAGGATTGTCAAGACTCCAGGTAATTTTTGTTATTATGCCGAATGGTTCATTTTCGTGGCGTTGATTCTTTTGTGGTTTTTGGAATCTGACGTGTTTCTCTCTATCTGGGAATAAAAGGGGGAAAGCTGGTGTATCAGACTACCAAGAAGAGAGCGAGCGGACCGAAATGCCCTGTCACTGGCAAGAGGATTCAAGGGGTAGTGTAAATGTGCTTGTGATGATGATGATGATGACGAAAATACTATAGTTTTTTGTTTTTCTTTTGTTTTCAGTAGATTTGGTTCGTTATTTTGCTTAGTCATTCATCGGTCTGTGCTGCTGAGTTATGTTTGAGGATTTTCTGGGTATCGTCAATTTAATTGATTGGCTGAATATCAGTACTGTTTGATTATGTGGGAAGTTGTGGTATATGTAAAATTAGCTGCTATTTTCAAGAGTGGTGATTCTGAAAGAAACAGTGTTTATTATGTTGTAGGGATGGACTATGTGGCATGGTTCGTGGTTCGTCAATTTTTATGCTTATTTGATCAGTAATTTAGGTTAACCTGTAGATGTGTGGTCTTGTAAGTATCGATATACGGCCATCGTCTTCTTTTTTTCATTGTTGGAAAATTGGCCTTTTGTGTTGATCTGACATCTGAGTTTTGATAGTTGAAGTTTCGAAGTTAATTTATAGACCTGCAGTCATGTGAGCATCGGAACAAAACTTACCTCTTCCCTCTTATTTTTCTTTGTGGGAATATGCAAATTTTATGGTTATCCTTATCAATTCTTATTAATGCTTCCGTGTTTATAGAGTTGTGGTCTTTTGAGTATAAGATAAAGTCTTGTGTTTATCCTCTTATTTCATTTTCTGGGAAATGGGTTTTTTTTTTGTGATTCTGATTGATTTGTGGCGTTGATTTTTTATGTTTATAGACGTGCGGTCTTAAGAATGAAATTTTGCATTTATCCTCTTATTTCTTTTTTTGGGGAAAGAATTTTCGTGGCGATGCTGGCTAATGTGTTATATATTGCTCTTCTCTTACCCACGGTTGCTACTTGTAATAGTATCTCACTATAACTGCAAATAATCGAATTACTTCATTGATCGAAGATTGAAACAACTCCCTTATTTTTTAATGCGACTTGCTTGAATGTTTGAATTCGTCTACAGATTCCTCACTTGAGACCTGCTGAGTACAAAAGGTCTCGATTGCCCAGAAACCGAAGAACTGTGAACCGTGCATACGGTGGTGTGTTATCTGGCGTTGCTGTGAGAGAAAGGTTGGTTCTTTTCTTGCATTTAAACGATCACACACACAACACACGTGTAGGTGTATCGATATCTAACGTTTGATCCTAATACTACTGCTTTATAGGATCATCCGAGCCTTTTTGGTCGAAGAACAGAAGATTGTGAAGAAGGTTTTGAAGATCCAAAAGGCCAAGGAAAAACTTGCTGCCAAGAGCTGAATGATAACTTGAAGTGAGGTTCCTTTTCAAAATCTTGTTTTTTACTTACCTTTGTTGTTAGATTTCATGGAGAATATATATTTCTTTTCTCAGTATCAGTTCGTCGAAACTTCCCCTTTGTTGGTTCTTTTCTTACAAAGACAAGCGAAAAACTCAGTTTGTTTGCTCATGTAACACTATTTTATTTCTCTTGGAATATTATGTTTGTAGGAGAAAGGGAGTTCTTAAGTACCTTTATGCAATAGAATTGAGGTCAATAGCCATTTTTATATAGTGAATGAACTGATTTTCCTATAATAGAGAATGCACGGCCAGAAAATATTATATTGATGGTGAGAATTACACAAATGATGTTATTTTGAGAATGAAATTAAAAAAAGGGTAATCTACAAAAAAATACTCATTTATATAAAAAATTTGCAAGTCAGATCCCCTGCAGAAAAATTTTCATATAAGTACCTGTTCGATTGTACGTACCATTTTTTCAGTCTTGACGTACCTTTCTGTATATGTATTAAGTATCATATCACATGTATATATGGTACCCACATATGGTACTTATATACGGTCTATATGGTACCATAATGTGTAGTATGATGTACCATTTTCTCACTGTATAACGTATCACAATATGTTTCCATATGGTACCTAAATGTGTTCTATGACGTACTTGCGGCGGAACGGGTACCAATCTGCAAAAATTTTATTCTGACAGGTACCTGCATATAATAACAACTTGACAGGGGTCTGACTTGCGAATTTTTTATATAAATGGGTATTTTCTGTTAAATCCCCTTAAAAAAATAGTTGAGTTTTTAAACCTATTACAAAATTAATCAACTTTTTTAATTCTAACTATTTTTATTTTCATTTTCACTACAAATGTACTTAAAATTGCAAATTTTCACTATTCTTATCGTTAAATAGCACAAAGCATGTTAATAATTTTATATCTACCCCAACTTACTGAACTCAAATATATTAATTAAAGAAATAATAAAAATAAAATTACTTGCTATGACCTAATCCTCTTCTCACTCGATGTCTATGAGTATATTCAATCAACTTATTCCGTTGGTTTGACTAGAACTGTCAAAACGGGCCGGTGGGGCGGGACAGCCTGCCAAGCCCGCAGTTTGACAGGGCATCCCGTCATATGGTGGGTTTTAAACATTGAGCCCCGCGCCACCGCCGGGCCACGGGCCCGGTGGGCCAGGTCCGCCCGCATTGAAAATAATTTTATAATTTATTTTAATTTTAAAATTTTAAGTGATTAAAATTTTTTAATGATTTAGGGTATGAACTAATAAATTTGTTTATAAGCATGTCATTAATTTTATATAATTAACGATAATTAAATGTATGCTCTAATTAATTAGTTTTATATTAACCGTATATAACATATTATATAATTAATTTTTAATTCTAAATTAATCGTATAATATATTATATAATATATATAATTATATATTAGAAACGACAGATCGGCCCACAAGTAGCGGGCCTGACCCGCTATTTGCAAATAACAATAGTGAAATTTTGCAATTTTAAATATTTTCGTGGAGCAAATGAAAATAAAAATAGTTAGAATTACAAAAGTTAATTAGTTTTGTAATAGGTTTAAAAACTCTAACTATATTTGTAATTTAATTCTCAAAAGTACATTATTTGTGCTATTCTCTCGGACCTTTGTGCTGTTGTCGACCACTCCATTTCCTTGATGCCCAGTTAGAATCCAATAATTATTCAAAATAAAGAAATAATTGAAACTATCTCACCTTCAACTAAATAACATACAATTGTAGTTTTTTAAATAATTATTGGATTCTAACTGGACATCAAGTAAACGGAGGGGTCGACAACATCACAAAGGTTCCTATAAGAGTAAATAGTTCTTTAAATGGAGTTTTTAGTAAATTTCACCATCTCTCTATTTTCAAGTCTTGAGTATTTTTTCTTTTGTCACGTTTTAGCCCTTAAATCAATGGATGCCCGATTGGCAATTGCATTAAATTTTAGGGACGATTTGGAGCCAGGTCCCATTTAATTTTTTTAGATAGAGCTCACGCCCATGTCAGAGAAAATATTATTTGAAGGACTCATTTCAGAATTTAAGTTAGAATTAAGGTTGTTGGACGAAAATACCCTTATAGAAAGAGTAGTTATGAAGTGGTATTCATCGCCCCAGTTCTGTTATCAAATTCCAGTATACTGTTATCAGTTATCACATAACAGGAAGTATTACATGAAGTAGTACTGTAGATCCATCAAGCGGTACTGTAGACCCATGAAGTGGTACAGGTGAACAGTGAAGTAGTACTGTAGATGCATGAAGTGGTACTGATGAACAGTGAAGTGGTACCATAGACCCATGAAGTAGTACTGTTGAACAGAGAAGTGGTACAACATTGTAGATCCATGAAGTGGTAATATTGAACGGAGAAGAAGTGGTAATGTAGACCCATGAAATGGTACTGTTGAACAGAGAAGTGATACATCGTCTGTAGACCCATGGATTCCCAATCATTTCAACAGTACCACTTCATGGGTCTACAGTACCACTTCTTCTCTGTCCAACATTACCACTTCAAGGGTCTACGGTGTTGTACAACTTCTCTGTTCAACAGTACCACTTCATGGGTCTACGGTACCACTTCACTGTTCACCCGTACCACTTCATGGGTCTACAGTACCACTTCACTATTCACCGTACCACTTCATGGGTCTACAGTACCACTTCACTATTCACCCGTACCACTTCATGTGTCTACAGTACCACTTTATGGATCTACAGTACCACTTCATGTACACTGTATAGCACTTCCTCATGGTTGCTTTGCACGTTTGAATAAGACGATGGCATGGTCCGTAATTTTTTTGTTTATTATGGACAAATATTTCTTTTTTCATTGGATTAGGTCCTTATTTCTAAATGAAACTTAAATTATGAAACATAGGCCTGAAATCAAAAGAAAACTTATAAATTGGGCATATCGTGTAATTACCTCTAAATTTCACTCATTTGGAAACAAGATGGGGATAATCAATCAACGTTGCAAAAAAAAAGAAAAAAAAAATTAACGCATTAAACTTTTTTCAGGGGCAAAAGTGCCATGAAAAACAATCATGCGTGCACGTCATGATTACTGACATTTAATGGGGGTAATTCCTTATCAGTTCCATTTCAGTTTTAAAATTCCTCTTAAATACCCCTCGAATTATTTCATCCTGTTTAGTACCTATTTGAAAATTTCTTCCTATTTAGTACCTAAAATGGTTTTTTCAGCGTTAAATAAGACGAAAATACCCCTGTCTCACACATCAAAAAAGCTGAATAAATTATTTCACATGAATTATACCAACAAAACTTGTTATTATACCAATAAAATTGGAATTATATTAGAAATTGATAGAAACTATACAACCGTTTCTGATATTATACCAATAAGTAATGTTATTAATTTTATATAGCAAAATTGAACATTTTACAACCTGATTATTGTTATTATATGAGAAATTGCAAAAACTTATACTATCTATTTTTGCTATTATACCAATAAATAACGTTACTTTAATTTTATACATAAAAATTGAACATTATACCAACTAATATTTGCAATTATACCCTAAATTGTGGAAATTATACCATCTATTTTCATTATTATACCATCTATTTTAGTTTTTATACCAATTAATAAAGTTATTTTAATTTTATACAGCAAAATTGGACATTATACCAACTATTTTGCTATTATACCAGAAATTGTGAAATGGTATTTTCGTCCATTCACTGTTTGGGGTATTAAACACAACTATTTCGCAGATGAGTACTGAATATGAAGAATTTTCGCTAAGGGTACTGAACAGGAAGTTTAAACTTCTAAAGGGGCTGAAGGAATTTCCCCTTTAATGTTACTCTGCCATTGTTCTTTTTAGTTGGAGCATCTCCAGCGTGGTGCTTTCCCCCACCCTAAACACCATATATGGTGTTGGAGGAGGTCAAACAGCACTCCAAACTCCACGCCATTCACAGCGGGCGCTACAGTGCCCCGTTACCTATTGCGGGGTACTGTTCACCCGCTATATATATATATATATATATATATATATATATATATATATATTTTGTTTAATTTCTTTTTTTGCTCTTCCAGTCTTCAGTTTGATAAATTATACAAATTTTCAGTTTTTTTTTCAGTTCTATATAAATGTTGTCCCACGATTTGACAAAATTATATAAAGTTGCATAAATTAATAATTGGAATTTACAATTATACGCATAAAACAATCAAAATTGCAAAATTTATCCATTATGTAGTTTACACTGAATAGTTATTATTTTTAATTCAGGTTGATGCATATGAAAAATATTTATTTATTAGTAATTAGTGGAAAATATAGAGGGATCTGTTGGAGATCAACACACTGTTTACACCGTATATATGGAGAAATTAGATTGTTTCAACTCTAAATATTGGGAAGCCGTTGGAGATGGACTTAGGAGAAGAAAAATGTTCCGTCTTTCTTTAGGCCTCATCTTTCTTTCCAATTGTTATTATTGATGTTATTTGTAGCTTCTTCTATATTTTCTGTTGAAAAATAGTTTTGGCGCTAAATCAACCAACCTTCTTATTTTATTCTTTTTTTTTCTATTCAATTTATCGTCAGAACTCTGAACAACCTTGCAATATGAGCGTCTATGGAAGGGAAAGCTAAATATCAAATTATGGTAAGTTTATGTATATTGTTAGAATGGTGGTTAGGTGTTTTCTTAGAACAAATTCTAACATAACTGTGTTAGAATGGTGGTTATGTCAAGTGTAATATTTTTATTTTGTGATTATGACTTTGGCGAAATATTTGCTATGCATGTGGGAAAAGAAACCAGTTTTAGTGACAAAATGTATGAATGTAATAACCAGCCCAGATAAAGATTATCAATATTGCAAACTAATTATTGGCTTAAAATGAAATTAAATCTCTTAACGAAAATCCTCACTATGTAGCATCTGATGCAGTGGTTTTAGGAAGCCTCTTCAGAAAATCAAGAGTGCCCTGTTTTCTCTTCATTTGCTTGTTCAAAACTGTAGAGTTTAAAATCATTAATTTAGCTCTATATAACTGAAGCTAAATAGAAGTCCTTCAGAGGAAAAAAAAGGAGAGATTATGATTTATGAACTCATACCTTTAGAATTGCCAAGCTTATTAGCCTTCATTACTGTAGATTTCCACTCATTGTAGCCTTTTGCCTCTGTTTGCTTACGCTTTTTGTATGCAGAAACCTGGAAAAAAAAATGCATTAAAACGGCTACGTAAAATCTCAATGCAAAAGCAAATTTTATAGCAGATGTTTATGAAGTTGTTTACGTCGCCATCATCAGAAGAGTAGCCACCATCTTCGAGCCTTCTTTTTTCAGGCAAAGCATCTAAAAGATCTGAATGAACAATACAGTAAAATAAGCTTTCTTTTTTCATTCGGGAAAGCTTCGTAAGTTTACATACGAAGTTGAAATTCGAATATCGACGATCACCTCGATTTCCTTTGATTTCTCTGGCATCCTTTTTCTCCTTCGAACAGCCAAACACGTCAAAGCATAAGTCTGTCATTGAGTTAGATACCTGAAAAAAGAAAACACAATTAAAATAAATCACAAAGTGCTGCTAAGCTTTTGCATACTTTGAAGGTGAATGACTACTTACACTTGCAAATTCTGATTCGGTCGTTCCAGCGAGTTCGACCAGCTTTATTTTATCAGCTTTGAGCTGAAAATTTTCGGACATTACCATCACTTAGAAAGAATCCAAAGAACAAGCTATACTTACAATCGGTTATTGAAGTGCAAGATTATTACAACATTCACCTTATGCTTTTTGGCACATAGATAGAATGCTACAGCGGTGAAAAGGGGCCTAGTGATGTCAGTGCTGGCCCTACGGGCTGGAGGCAATGAAGCGAGGAATCGTTCCTTAAACCTAAAAACGAAAACCATTAACAATTAACAAGAGATAAACATTATTAACTCAACAGAATTTTAAGATCACAACTTTGCTCATATTTAACCAAAGTTTGATACTTACAAAGCAAGTCCCTTGTTAACGAAAGGGATTAGCCTCACACTACCGAATTGAATGGCCAATTCTTTAATGTCTAGCTTGTTCCTAAGAAGAACCCATAGAAAATGAAAAGTATAGCAGCCATTTTTTTCCATGAGAAGAGTTATCAGAGAAAATGATTAAGCAACTTTCAGAGAGTAAGTCGAGAGAACTGACTTGAAGCCGATCCCACTCTGCATTGCGTTGAAAGACCAATTGTAGGCCTTCTCAGTCATTCCACTCAACTTTATTGCCAACGGACGATTGAATATTACTTCCATCCTTCAATCACAAATTGAAATCGCACACGAAAATACCAATAACTAAGCAATTTCCCTTTTCGATCATATAAGGATTTTAATAGTTGATTACCTTGAAGCTGCAATCTCCAAGCATATAATAGCCTTACAAACCTCTCCCTACAGACGAGAAAAAGAAAAATAAAAATAATCAAAACGAAAAAGAACAAAAGAAAAAGGCGTAAGGTGATACATTGGGTGGAAATCTGACACTTACGACGCCAATCACCGAAGAATCGAACTGAATATCGGCGAGACGCCGCAGCTCCGCCGCTTTCCGAACAAGTTGTTTGGAATCGGACAATTCCAACTTCTTGGCCAAATCTGCTATCATATCCATACTTGCTGTCTCAGTTTCCAATTGAATCCTTTCTCTTGTGATTCTAAAGCAAAATCTGTCGAATGCCGAGCAGTTTCATGGCGGAAAAATGATGGCGGGATACGAATGTAACGAGTTCATTTGTGGCGCCAAACATTGGGCCAACAATGTCGGCCCAATACAGCGTTATTGGGCCTTATGCAACTAAATTTGGCCCAATACTGCCCATACTCCTTAATGCATACATATATATTCATAAATGTCCTCCTCAATATGCTTTGCTTTATCCATAGATGAATTAATCGATTTTGTTTAATATTTTAAGCGTTAACGACATGGTTATGAAATCGGGTTTTCGAATCGGATCGAAAATTTTAGCGGTTTAAGTTTTACTGGTTTATTCGGTATAGAACCGGAATCAAATCGGACTCAAACCGACATCTTTAAATATAACACATATATATTTTATGAATGAATCAATCAAATAAAATATTTCCGCAGTAAAATATTAGTTCTAAATGAGATGTTAAAATAAATTAATAAATTAAGAATAAAAATTTAAATAATGATAAATTATATAGTAAGATAAAAGAAATTAATTGTAAAATAACATTAGATTTTTTTTTGCTTTTTTAATAAAAATATTAATCTAAATAAAAAAGTTCTAGATAGGTTTTGAGCCCAAGAAACTAGATATTACAAAACTAAACCACCACACTACAAGCCCATTTGTACATATTCAGCGGCCCATATGTTAAGTACATTTTTTTTTTAATATTTTTATTTGATAATAACATAGACCGGACCGGAACCGAGCCTGATTTTTTACCGGCCCGGTTTAAAAATCCTAGCTAACGATGCTATAGGGTCGAATTAATTAATATTTTTTATTTTTACCGTGGGCGGGCATGCTACGTCGAACTCATTATTCTATCGGAACAATTTGTCTTAACCTATCTACCAAGTTCATCAAGATCAGACTTAGGGGGTTGGTGAATTAATTTCGAACTTAAATAGAGAAACCGAACACACTATTATCAATTACATTTATGTTATATGGTCTAATATAGGATAGCAAACGGGTCCTAGAATTATAAATATTCTAAGTGATTTGAACATCCACTACAAAAAATGTTATTTTATGTGACCATGTTTTTGTGATAACATTAAAAATCATCACATAAAATTAGATTACATGAGGAAATAATATTTTCTCACAATAACTATTATATAATGTTGGAATTTTTTTCCTCAGAAGTGAATATATAATACGTGAGGAAATTGTTTTTTAATCACATAATAGTAATATATTTCCTCACAAAAGCTAAACATTAATGTGATAGATAAAAAATCCTCACATATAGTTAATAAATTTCCTAATAATAAATAATTTTTTAATGTGAGGAATATTTTCGTGTTATAATTCATTTTGTAATTAAAGTTATATAGTGTTATTGTAAATATTATTAATAAAAGATCTGTTGGTCTAATGGTAGAGGTTGGGTATTACAAAGGTAAGGTTGTGTGTTCGAGTCTCAGGCAATGTACTTATCTAGTTTATTTAAAAAAATAAAAAAAATCAAGATATTCGAGTCTGACAGGTCAGACTTGGTTCACTCGGGTCCAGCCCGGGGCGCGACGGGTCCAACCCAGGGCGGGGCTGGTCCCGGGTCTGCTAAAAAATAATTTTCGTAGTATATATCATGGTTATTGTGAGGAAATTATTTTAATGTGAGGCGTATTTTTCGTAGTATACATCATGGTAATTATGAGGAAAAATATATTTATAGTGAGGAATTTTTTGTTGCATTTATACGTTTAATTGTGCGGAAGTTCAAAATATGTGACAAAATAGTACATCTACTGTGAGAAATATTTCATCACAATAAGAATTTTATGCGAGGAAATTACATACCTCACATATGCCAAATGTGAGGAAATAGAATATCGTCACATTAGGCGCGATTTGATCTTATGCCACGGGCCTTCGGTAACGAGCCGGTGACGAAAATTTTTCCTTACATTAAATTTATGTGACGAAAATTACTCTTTTGTGAGGAAAAAAATCATCGCATAAGATGACTTTTTTTTTGTGGTGATCACCTAAAGAGTTTAGAGGTGGTGCCGCCTTATGATGTGCATGGCGAAACGTCTTTAAGGAATACTTCGAATCACTGTTTCAGCGTGGCTTGAATGGGCGGACAAACACTCAAGAAAGATGTACTAAATGAATAATCATGTTATAGTGACCTCTAATTTATATCTAACTTCACATGTGTTTGGATAAAGATTGATGATGAAACTGGGAAAATGTATAATTTTGTATTCAATACGCACAAGCTATAGCAACAACCGGGGGGGGGGGGGGGTTGGGGTTTTGGCGGAATTTTATTGGCTAACTTGATTTTGTACTTGTCCGTGAAAATGCACAACTTCGCCGTTGCTTCCTCAGACAAACTTACTGTAAGAATAAAGAGGCACCAATAAGCGATTCCGGCATTCATCTTCATCCAGAATATATACTCCCTCCGTCCCGGTAATATATGGACATTGGGATTGAGTTCGGTTTTTAAGAAATATAATATTTTAATAGTATAGAGGAAGAAAAGTGTATGTGTGTGGCACGTCTTTTAAGAATATTTAATGTTATTATATTGATTGTGTGTGATAGTTTTTTACTAAATATGGAAATGTATAAAAGATAGTGTGACGCCCGATTTGGTAAATTTACAAAAGTTACCGGGACGGAGGTAGTATATATATATATATATATATATATATATATATATATATATATTTTTTATAGGAAATATTTTCCTAAGAAATGGAGTACCAAGAATTACTTGGTTCGTGATATTCTTGACTAACAAGAATGAAGTAGGAATACAGACCTTATTCTTGCGAATATAGGCCTTAGGAATTTTATAATTAATTTGCAACTTTTCTCCGCTCGCAGAGCTAAGAGAATGTGTTGTTTTATGGAAATATTGTATAAGAATTATTCCTTCTTGACAATTCAAATCTGCTCCACTATCAATTAGTGCAATCAGATTCTTTTGAAAATTTCCATCAATAAGTAGTGATATTTTCACTAACCATTTTTGCGAAGTTATTACTTCAAGTGTTGAAAGGAAATTATCATCTTTATCATTTAAAGACATATTAGTAAATTCTTCATATTTTTCTAATTTAGAAAATCTTCGTTCTAAGTCAATATGACTTAATTTTATATTTATAATTTCAGTTTTAAGATTTGGAATTTCAATTGTCAAATCTTTAATATTAACAGGGAATTCATTCTTAAATTTATTTTTATTTTGAAGTAATTTCATTACTTCGGACATTTTATAAGGTTCAGTTTTAGGAATAACTTCTTTTGAAGTTTCTTCCTCTTTTTGAATCAATCTTTTGATTATATGATTTTTTAAATCTGGGTCATTTGTATGTTTTAACATTTCGAGAAGATTATTGTCAAGAACATTTAATTCTTGAAATTGAGAAATAATTTGGTATAAATTATTATCTTCTGGTTCAGATTCTGAGCTTTTAATATTTTTAGAACAAGGTTGTCCTATTTGACAATTTTGGCATTCTTCAGATTCTGATGATGAAATATCTTCGATGATATTATTTTCATCACTCGAAGAAGTTTCATTGTCTGATTCCAACAGAATTTTTGATAATGTTTCTTTTAAATCATTATCAATGTTTAAATTATTAGTTTTCTTTTTGGTCCAGCAAGTTTTTGCTTTATGACCTATTTTCCCACATTTTCGACAAACAATTGGAGGGAAATTTCTTCTATTTGCTAATCTTTATTATCTTTTAAGAGTTTTTGTTCTCTTCTTTTACATTTTCGATATTTTCTCCTTTCATATTGTTTAGGAGAATATTTTTTAGGTTTATAATCTTTACGAGGTTGACTCGTAGAAGGATTTTCTATGCCAAATTGATCACAGAAATCTCCTAATTGTTTCTTTTCATTAAGATAATTTCTCCTAATTTGTTTGTTCAGCTTTATTTCGTTGCATAAAGCTAAACCTTATTGAGTACAACTACTAATAAGTTTACCATAAGTATAAGAATTATAATCTATACTAGGTTCTCCTTTTCTCAGATTATTCCTTACTCTTTCTGCAAAGAGTGAAGGTAAACCGTCAATAAATTTGGATTTCCAGTGAGTACTATTAGACTCTGGAAGTTCCATGACACGGCTGAGGAAAGTATATTTATACCACCTAAAAGATGTAAGAGTTTTACATCTTAGGTTTTGGAGAAGAGTTCTGATATTTTCAGAATTGTCAGACCATCGGCCCGTAAAATGTTCTATTATATTAATACACAGTGTATAAACTGCATTTTCAACTAATTCGTCATTTTCTTCTTTCATGGTAAGATAAATTTCTTCTTGCTCCCGAGGAGTAAGATAATTATCCCACCATCCTTTTAACTGACCAGTCAAGCCAGCAACAATCATTTTAGCAACAACTCTGTCACTATTATGATTAGCTTTGCATATTGTAATATACATAAGCATTCTAATCATATTAAAAATTTGTCTTTCAGTGTAACCGTCTAAGTTCCATTCATAAATACTCCTACCACTATAAGAATTATTTAGTGTTAATTCTTGTTCTTCGAACAAGACATCTTGAGGAGTTGGTCTTGGGTAATAAAATTTAGTTTGAATAGATTTACTGGAATATTTTCCTTGTTTGATTTTATTTAATTCTTCATTAAAAGTATTATAAATACTATCAGAATTTTCAAGTTTTTCTTCAAATTCTTCGCTTAAAGTATTGAGTTTTAAATCTTTAAGTTTTTCATTAAGTAAATTTTCAATATTAGAAGTTGATTCTAATTTAAAATCGATAATTTTAGAAGGAGACTGAACACTCGGAGAAGCTTTATTAGCTATTTTTTCTTCAACTTTATCTTTGTTTATTAAAAGATAATTTTTTATGTCTTTTATAGAAGACGAAATTTCTTCAATATTCTTTTTTAATAAAGAAATTTGTTCTCCTAGAACAATAACATACATATTTGTATAATTTTGTTGTTTTAAAAGACTATTAATATGATTAATAGTAATAGAAAGCGCATCATTTTCTTTTTCAAATAATTTTTGAAAAGCATTAAAAAACCTAATTTCATTTTCTTTTTCCATTTGGAAACTGGTTTGAGGAGGAAAAATAGAGTTAACATTTTTTCCATTCGAAAGCTTATAATTTCTTTCAAGAACAGAAATCATATTTTTAAAATATCTTGATAAAAACCAAGGAACGAAAGGTAATTTTTCATTTCGTTTTTCAAGATCTTTATAAAATTTTTCTTGAATAATATTTTTATCTTCTTTATTAAAGCTTTCGAAAAACCATTTCCTAAAAAGCTCCCATTTGGGTTGGTTAAATTCTTGTTGAATTTTCTTTCTTGCCGGTGATCCCGGACTAAAATCAATTTTTGGTTTAAAATCCATTAAACACGAAAATCCATTTCTGACTCGGTTATTTCCTCGTCTTGATTTTTAAAAACACCATGAACAATATTATCAGAATTAATTCTTAACTCTTCTACCTTATTTTGAAGGTGATCACTAGAGGTTGATTCTCTAACCTGAGAAGTCGAAGCTCTACAAGGAGATCTTATCATATAATCACATGGTGATATATGATAATGTGAAGAGCTTGATCTAGTAATTCTAGATCTCGGAGTTTTTACATCTACAGATTTTCTATCCTGTTCAAAGTGTATTTGAACAGTTCCATCTGTTGTCCGTGAGTTTTGACATTTAATGTCAAAGCATCTAAAATATTGACATTGTCAATGATAATTGAAGATTTGGGTAAACATTAAAATAAACTGGACCATGTGCCAGACTAGACTGAATTATTCCCATAAGGGATTGTTTCCAGTCGAGATTTCGACCATCTCTAAGAGCTGCTATAAAACTCTCTGGTAATCCTTCTAAGGTCAAAGGCTTAAAAGCTACCTGAACTAACCCGATATGAATAAACTTATGGTTTATTCTATATTTTTCTAAGTCTCTATTACTTAGAAGCCTAATAACCATCTCTTCATTGTTAAGAGAGATAGTTTCTTCGGTAGTTTTGACTACCTGTTTCAAACCTAATTTTTCAAAGGTTCCTAATTCATAAATTATTTTATGATCAATTTTTGGAATTGTCCAACGATTTAATTTGTCTAAATCTTGAGGACCATCATATTCCTCTTCAATACTGTTTTTAACAGTATCTTTTCTTCTTATCAAATTCATATGAAAAAGTCGTTAAACTACACCTTAACTTCTTAATACCCCACCATGGCTCTGATACCATACTGGGAGGATCTTTACAAAAGTTTTAAAAATTAAAGAAAAAAAGTGATGATTGATACTAAGAAGAAAAACAACTTATCGAACCTCGATAATGATACACGGACTTTGTTTAACCAGTTTAGTCCAATCGGACCTAAGGTAGTCAAGCCGTCATACCAAAATCGAACTTTCGTTAGAAAGCTTTGTTCAAAAGTAGTTTATCCAAAATACCAAACATCAAAAACGAAATTGGAAAAAGGTACGTGGTGTTGTTTAACCTATTAGTCCAGTTATCAAGCTGTAAACAGTTTGATCCCGTTCGGACCCAAGGTATTCCAGCCTATATACCATAATTCCAAATTAAAATTTATTTTTGTGATCATTAGAATTAAATCATCAGATACAAGGATTTTTACATGATAAAATTTTCATTTGACTTAATTCAATCGGTAACAGCCGTGCCCTCAAACGCCTTTCTTTCGGCAACACGGGCTTTGCCAAGAGCAGACAAAGAATTAATCAAAATCAAATTTTTTCATAACCTTTATCCAAAATTTAATTCTTTTAATCGATTTTTAAAAGTTTTTTATAAAAGAAATATTAAATACATCATATTAATATATTTATAGAAATATGATATAAAACCACGATAAAGTATTAAGGCATTTTGGTGTAGTTTAACGGTAGAATTTAGCCTTCCATTAAGGCTAAGTGAAACAAAATAAATATATAAAGACAAAATTAAAAACTTACTTTTAAAGAGAGGAGTCGTAGAAGAACTTCAACTTTTATTTCTTAAAATATTTTACAATAGAGGGGAATTACAAGAGAGAAGGGAGAGAGAGTACAAAAGAGCGTAAGAAAAGGCACACCTGAAGCATATGAGCTTCGACTCTATAAATAGAAGAGAAAAGTAAAATACAATAATTGAAGTAAAGAAAATTTTTCTCTTTAGCCGCCCCACTTGTTAGAAAGTCTTGATAGCTAGTCTCCATTTGGCTAATAAAGTCATCTTTAGCTTTATTAAAGCTAATAGTGGACCAATTTCCTTCGTTGAAGTCGCTTTCAGCTTTTCTGATCTTATCCATAGCCTCTTTAATCTCTTTGATTTTAAGAGCATCTTTGACATTGGATTCTTTTATTTCTTCACGAGCTTTGGCAATTTGCTCAACTTTTTCTTTAATAATTGAGATTTCTTGTCCCATTAGGTCCATAACATTATCTCCTATTATCTCTTCGATAATAAAGTTATCCGGATTTTTTCGGATCTTGTCCTTCACCAGCAAGGCAAAATTCTTCTTCATCTTCATTTTTTGAAGATGTCCCCATCGAAATATCTCCAATATCCATACCAAAACTTTTTGCAATGTCTTTCTTCATTTCTTCGAAGTAGACATCAATAATTTCATTGGGTTTCATTTTACCCTTTTGAAGATTAATCCTTTGAGAAATCATCTCAAAAGGACTAGGAGCTTCCCTTTGTTCACGATTATTAATCGCATTTTTATAAAGAGAAATTTTCTTTTCGATCTTATCGATCGTCTGCTGGCTTTCATATTCACCAGTGGCTGTTTTTCTTATCATTTTTTTTTCCAAAACTTTATATAAAAGTTTAGTTTAAGACATGGAATTTTTTGTTGGGTATAACCCACTTCAGGAGTCCATCTCCATATCCATGGAATGCTAAATTCAGTATAAAAATGTAAAGAAGCCATTCCTTCAATACATTCTTTTTTATATTCCGTTTCTATAAGAATCGGAGAAACTTTAACCCATTCTTGATATAATCCAAAAAAGGGTTCCTTAAGAATTTCAATTGTAGCTCCATAAGAAAGCCACCATTGATAAAACCAATTTGGAATTTCGGACTTATATCATCCAAACAAATTTTTATCCACCAAGAATGTTTTTTACTTTCATTCTGTTATAAAAATACTTTATAAAAGGCATCGATATAATCGTAATAATTAAATTTAATAAGAGTTTTAAACTCAGGATGGAAATATTCCCTATCTTTTAATGGGTGTATAGCCCATTTTTCAGGCGAAATAATTTGCTTGAAAATGATTTTACTAAAGGTATAACCTTTTTTCAAAGCATACGGGGTATTTCCCGCACTAAAGTGATCAAAGTCACATGTTCCCGTAGACTTAAGAATATTTTCATAAGTATCACGGTTTTTACAAAAAGTAGCAGCATATGATGCTCTGTCTAGATACCTTGACATTAAAGTCCAAGGTTCATCAGACCATTTTAAATCTTTGAATTCAAGTAATATACTTACCTCATTATGAGAAATTTTCTCATAGTCAACCTCATCTTCTTCTTCCGCAATTATTTTTGCGTAAGAAGTTCCTTCAGCAGTCTTTGCTTTCTGCTTTTTATATTCAAGGAATTCTCTGAATTCTTCACTGCTCAAGGTATTACTTGAGGATGCTGATAAATTCTCTTTTACCAGCTTTTTATTGCCCATTTGAGCAATAACATTTTTGCCACCTCTTCCACTCTATTAGAGGGGAAAGTTCTCCCATATTGGGACATATCTGCAAAATTCATGAAAGATACTCACGAGTAAGATAATCAGGAAGACTATTATCACTTCTTTTTATATAAATTATTTCAAAATCAAATGGGGCTAAGTGAGCCTGCCATCTCGCAAACATTTGTTTGGAGACATCATGTTTGAAGTCTTTTTGAAACATGAATTTCGCAGCTTGACAATCAGTTTTTATTAAAAACTTTTGATTATATAATCATCCTGAAATTTAAGGACACATTTAACTATAGCGAGGACTTCTCTAGCTATAGTAGCATAACTTTTCTGAGCATTATTTCATTTCCCCGAATGAAATCTAACTATATATTCTTGTTTATCTTCTGGAGAAACTTGTTTTAAGATTCCTCCGAAGCCTACATCAGAAGCATCAGTTTCAATAATTTTTGGCCAATTAGGATTAGCAAGCATTAAACAAGGTAGATGAGTAACCTTATTCTTAATTTTCTTAATTGCTTCAGTGTGACTATTTGTCCACTGACATGGAATCTTTTTTAATCTATCGTATAAAATAGATGTATCATAATAAGGAGAAATATAATTGAGACTCCCTAAAAATCTTTGAAGTTGAGTTTTATCAAGAATTTGGTCTGGAAATTTTGACCCAAACTCAATGATTCTATTAGTTGGATTAATATTACCCTTTTCAATAGTATGACCCAAAAATCGAACTTTAGTCTGGAATAAAACCATTTTTGGGCTGGATATGACTAATCCGTTTTGAATAACAATTTTCTTGAAAATATCAAGGTGTTTAAAATGAGTTTCAATATCTTTGGAAAAAATTAAAATATCGTCGATATATACAATAATAAAATTACTATAGGGAATAAAAATATCATTCATAATATTTTGAGATTCAGAAGGAGCATTTTTTAAACCAAAAGGCATAACATTCCACTCAAATTGTCCAATTGGGACAGTAAAAGCAGTTTTATACCGATCTTCTTAGGCAATTTGAATTTGCCAAAAACCTGATTTTAAATCAAATTTTGAAAATATAATGGCGTTAAATAAACGATCTAAAAGATCTATTTTATTAGGAATAGGATACCTAATCCATTTTAGAACTTTATTTAAAGGCTTATAATTAATAACTAACCTTGGTGCTCCCCTTTCCTTTTCTGCATGGTTATTAACATAAAATGCGGTACACGACCAAGGAGATTTTGAAGGTTTTATTAAACCTTTCCGTAAAAGAGAAGTTATTTCCTTTTTACATAATTCTAAAAGTTCAGAATTCATCTGACACGGACGAGCTTTAGTGGGAATAATTTTCTCATTAAAATCTTCCTCATAAGGTAATGTAACAATATGTTTTTTCCTATTCCAGAAAGCATTAGGTAAATCGTTACATATTTGTAGCGTAAATTCATTATGTAGAATTTTTATTTTTTCTTGTAACTTAGGATTTTGGAGTTTATCCTCAATCATAGGTATACTGATTTCTTGTTTCAGGTAATTTACCTGATTTTCTTTTACTTTAATAAGAATAGAATCCTTAATTTCATTAAGAATCCTAGAAAAAGGTTCAGTAATAAATTCAAAGTATACTTCTTTGTTATCGAAGCTTCCTTTAAAGACAAATATTAACACTAAATAATTCTTATAGTGGTAGGAGTATTTATGAATGAACTTAGACGGTTACACTGAAAGACAAATTTTTTAATATGATACATAGAATGCTTATGTATAGTACAATATACAAAGCTAATCATAATAGTGACAGAGTTGTTGCTAAAATGATTGTTGCTGGCTTCACTGGTCAGTTAAAAGGATGGTGGAATAATTATCTTACTCCTCGGGAGCAAGAAGAAATTTATCTTACCATGAAGGAAGAAAATGACGAATTAGTTGAAAATGCAGTTTATACACTGTGTATTAATATAATAGAACATTTTACGGGCCGATGGTCTGAGAATTCTGAAAATATCAGAACTCTTCTCCAAAACCTAAGATGTAAAACTCTTACATCTTTTAGGTGGTATAAAGATACTTTCCTCAGCCGTGTCATGGAACTTCCAGAGTCTAATAGTACTCACTGGAAATCCAAATTTATTGACGGTTTACCTTCACTCTTTGCAGAAAGAGTAAGGAATAATCTGAGAAAAGGAGAACCTAGTATAGATTATAATTCTTATACTTATGGTAAACTTATTGGTATTTGTACTCAAGAAGGTTTAGCTTTATGCAACGAAATAAAGCTGAACAAACAAATTAGGAGAAATTCTCTTAATGAAAAGAAACAATTAGGAGATTTCTGTGATCAATTATGCATAGAAAATCCTTCTACGAGTCAACCTCGTAAAGATTATAAACCTAAAAATATTCTCCTAAACAATATGAAAGGAGAAAATATCGAAAATCTAAAAGAAGAGAACAAAAACTCTTAAAAGATAATAAAGATTAGCAATATAGAAGAAATTTCCCTCCAATTGTTTGTCGAAAATGTGGGAAAATAGGTCATAAAGCAAAAATTGCTGGACCAAAAAGAAAATTAATAATTTAAACATTGATAATGATTTAAAAGAAACATTATCAAAATTCCGTTGGAATCAGACAATGAAACTTCTTCGAGTGATGAAAATAATATCATCGAAGATATTTCATCATCAGAATCTGAAGAATGCCAAAATTGTCAAATAGGACAACCTTGTTCTAAAAATATTAAAAGCTCAGAATCTGAACCAGAAGATAATAATTTATACCAAATTATTTCTCAATTTCAAGAATTAAATGTTCTTGATAATAATCTTCTCGAAATGTTAAAACATACAGATGACCCAGATTTAAAAAATCATATAATCAAAAGATTGGTTCAAAAAGAGGAAGAAACTTCAAAAGAAGTTATTCCTAAAACTGAACCTTATAAAATGTCTGAAGTAATGAAATTACTTCAAAATAAAAATAAATTTAAGAATGAATTTCCTGTTAATATTAAAGATTTGACAATTGAAATTTCAAATCTTAAAACTGAAATTAAAATATAAAATTAAGTCATATTGACTTAGAACGAAGATTTTCTAAATTAGAAAAAGAAAAAGAAAAAATTGAAGAATTAAAAAATTATGAAGAATTTACTAATATTTCTTTAAATGATAAAGATGATAATTTCCTTTCAACACTTGAAGTAATAACTTCGCAAAAATGGTTAGTGAAAATATCACTACTTAGTGATGGAAATTTTCAAAAGAATCTGATTGCACTAATTGATAGTGGGGCAGATTTGAATTGTATTCAAGAAGGAATAATTCTTACAGAATATTTCCATAAAACAACACATTCTCTTAGCTCTGCGAGCGGAGAAAAGTTGCAAATTAATTATAAAATTCCTAAGGCCTATATTTGCAAGAATAAGGTCTGTATTCCTACTTCATTCTTGTTAGTCAAGAATATCACGAACCAGGTAATTCTTGGTACTCCATTTCTTAGAAAAATATTTCCTATAAAAAATACTGATGAATATGGATTTAAAGGAAGCTTCGATAACAAAGAAGTATACTTTGAATTTATTACTGAACCTTTTTCTAGGATTCTTAATGAAATTAAGGATTCTATTCTTACTAAAGCAAAAGAAAATCAAGTAAATTACCTGAAACAAGAAATCAGTATACTTACGATTGAGGATAAACTCCAAAATCCTAAGTTACAAGAAAAAATAAAAATTCTACATAATGAATTTACGCTACAAATATGTAACGATTTACCTAATGCTTTCTGGAATAGGAAAAAACATATTGTTACATTACCTTATGAGGAAGATTTTAATGAGAAAATTATTCCCACTAAAGCTCGTCCGTGTCAGATGAATTCTGAACTTTTAGAATTATGTAAAAAGGAAATAACTTCTCTTTTACAGAAAGGTTTAATAAAACCTTCAAAATCTCCTTGGTCGTGTACCGCCTTTTATGTTAATAACCATGCAGAAAAGGAAAGGGAAGCACAAAGGTTAGTTATTAATTATAAGCCTTTAACTAAAGTTCTAAAATGGATTAGGTATCCTATTCCTAATAAAAAAGATCTTTTAGATCGTTTATTTAACGCCATAAAATTTGATCTAAAATCAGGTTTTTGGCAAATTCAAATTGCCGAAGAAGATCGGTATAAAACTGCTTTTACTATCCCAATTGGACAATTTGAGTGGAATGTTATGCCTTTTGGTTTAAAAAATGCTCCTTCTGAATTTCAAAATATTATGAATGATATTTTTATTCCCTATAGTAATTTTATTATTGTATATATCGATGATATTTTAATTTTTTCCAAAGATATTGAAACTCATTTTAAACACCTTGATATTTTCAAGAAAATTGTTATTCAAAATGGATTAGTCATATCCAGCCCAAAATTGTTTTATTCCAGACTAAAGTTCGATTTTTTGGGTCATACTATTGAAAAGGGTAATATTAATCCAATTAATAGAATCATTGAGTTTGCGTCAAAATTTCCAGACCAAATTCTTGATAAAACTCAACTTCAAACATTTTTAGGGAGTCTTAATTATATTTCTCCTTATTATGAAAATCTTGCAATTGATACATCTATTTTATATGATAGATTAAAAAAGATACCATGTCAGTGGACAAATAGTCACACTGAAGCAATTAAGAAAATTAAGAATAAGGTTACTCATCTACCTTGTTTAATGCTTGCTAATCCTAATTGGCCAAAAATTATTGAAACTGATGCTTCTGATTTAGGCTTCGAAGGAATCTTAAAACAAGTTTCTCCAGAAGATAAAAAAGAATATTTAGTTAGATTGCATTCGGGAAAATGGAATAATGCTCAGAAAAGTTATGCTACTATAGCTAGAGAAGTCCTCGCTATAGTTAAATGTGTCCTTAAATTTCAGGATGATTTATATAATCAAAAGTTTTTAATAAAAACTGATTGTCAAGCTGCGAAATTCATGTTTCAAAAAGACTTCAAACATGATTTCTCCAAACAAATGTTTGCGAGATGGCAGGCTCACTTAGCCCCATTTGATTTTGAAATAATTTATAAAAAAAGGAAGTGATAATAGTCTTCCTGATTATCTTACTCGTGAGTATCTTTCATGAATTTTGCAGATATGTCCCAATATGGGAGAACTTTCCCCTCTAGAGGTGGAAGAGGTGGCAAAATATGTTATTGCTCAAATGGGCAATAAAAAGCTGGTAAAAGAGAATTTATCAGCATCCTCAAGTAATACCTTGAGCAGTGAAGAATTCAGAGAATTCCTTGAATATAAAAAGCAGAAAGCAAAGACTGCTGAAGGAACTTCTTACGCAAAAATAATTGCGGAAGAAGAAGATGAGGTTGACTATGAGAAAATTTCTCATAATGAGGTAATTATATTACTTGAATTCAAAGATTTAAAATGGTCTGATGAACCTTGGACTTTAATGTCAAGGTATCTAGACAGAGCATCATATGCTGCTACTTTTTATAAAAACCGTGATACTTATGAAAATATTCTTAAGTCTACGGGAACATGTGACTTTGATCACTTTAGTGCGGGAAATACCTCGTATGCTTTGAAAAAGGTTATACCTTTAGTAAAATCATTTTCAAGCAAATTATTTCGCCTGAAAAATGGGCTATACACCCATTAAAAGATAGGGAATATTTCCATCCTGAGTTAAAAACTCTTATTAAATTTAATTATTACGATTATATCGATGCCTTTTATAAAGTATTTTTATAACAGAATGAAAGTTAAAAACATTCTTGGTGGATAAAAATTTGTGCGGATGTATATAAGTCCGAAATTCCAAATTGGTTTTATCAATGGTGGCTTTCTTATGGAGCTACAATTGAAATTCTTAAGGAACCCTTTTTTGGATTATATCAAGAATGGGTTAAAGTTTCTCCGATTCTTATAGAAACGGAATATAAAAAAGAATGTATTGAAGGAATGACTTCTTTACATTTTTATACTGAATTTAGCATTCCATGGATATGGAGATGGACTCCTGAAGTGGGTTATACCCAACAAAAAATTCCATGTCTTAAACGAAACTTTTATATAAAGTTTTGGAAAAAAATGATAAGAAAAAAGCCACTGGTGAATATGAAAGCCAACAGATGATCGATAAGATCGAAGAGAAAATTTCTCTTTATAAAAATGCGATTAATAATCGTGAACAAAGGGAAGCTCCTAGTCCTTTTGAGATGATTTCTCAAAGGATTAATCTTCAAAGGGTAAAATGAAACCCAATGAAATTATTGATGTCTACTTCGAAGAAATGAAGAAAGACATTGCAAAAAGTTTTGGTATGGATATTGGAGATATTTCGATGGGGACATCTTCAAAAAATGAAGATGAAGAAGAATTTTGCCTTGCTGGTGAAGGACAAGATCCGGAAAATCCGGATGACTTTATTATCAAAGAGATAATAGGAGATAATGCTATGGACCTAATGGGACAAGAAATCTCAATTATTAAAGAAAAAGTTGAGCAAATTGCCAAAGCTCGTGAAGAAATAAAAGAATCCAATGTCAAAGATGCTCTTAAAATCAAAGAGATTAAAGAGGCTATGGATAAGATCAGAAAAAGCTGAAAGCGACTTCAACGAAGGAAATTGGTCCACTATTAGCTTTAATAAAGCTAAAGATGACTTTATTAGCCAAATGGAGACTAGCTGTCAAGACTTTTTAACAAGTCGGGCGGCTAAAGAGAAAAATTTTCTTTACTTCAATTATTGTATTTTACTTTTCTCTTCTATTTATAGAGTCGAAGCTCATATGCTTCAGGTGTGCCTTTTCTTACGCTCTTTTGTACTCTCTCTCCCTTCTCTCTTGTAATCCCCCTCTATTGTAAAATATTTTAAGAAATAAAAGTTGAAGTTCTTCTACGACTCCTCTCTTTAAAAGTAAGTTTTTAATTTTGTCTTTATATATTTTATTTTGTTTCACTTAGCCTTAATGGAAGGCTAAATTCTACCGTTAAACTACACCAAAATGCCTTAATACTTTATCGTGGTTTTATATCATATTTCTATAAGTATATTAATATGATGTATTTAATATTTTCTTTTATAAAATCTTTTGAAAATCGATTAAAAGAATTAAATTTTGGATAAAAGTTATGAAAAAATTTGATTTTGATTAATTCCTTGTCGGCTCTTGGCAAAGCCCGTGTTACCGAAAGAAAGGCGTTTGAGGGCATGGCTGTTACCGATTGAATTAAGTCAAATGAAAATTTTATCATGTACAAATCCTTGTATCTGATGATTTAATTCTAATGATCACAAAAATAAATTTTAATTTGGAATTATGGTATATAGGCTGGAATACCTTGTGTCCGAACGGGATCAAACTGTTTACAGCTTGATAACTGGACTAATAGGTTTAACAACACCACGTACCTTTTTCCAATTTCGTTTTTGATTTTTTGGTATTTTGGATAAACTACTTTTGAACAAAGCTTTCTAACGAAAGTTGGATTTTGGTATGACGGCTTGACTATCTTAGGTCCGATTGGACTAAACTGGTTAAACAAAGTCCGTGTATCATTATCGAGGTTCGATAAGTTGTTTTTCTTCTTAGTATCAATCATCACTTTTTTCTTTAATTTTTAAAACTTTTGTAAAGATCCTCCCAGTATGGTATCAGAGCCATGGTGGGGTATTTAAGAAGTTAAGGTGTAGTTTAACGACTTTTTCATATGAATTTGATAAGAAGAAAAGATACTGTTAAAAACAGTATTGAAGAGGAATATGATGTTCCTCAAGATTTAGACAAATTAAATCGTTGGACAATTCCAAAATGATCATAAAATAATTTATGAATTAGGAACCTTTGAAAAATTAGGTTTGAAACAGGTAGTCAAAACTACCGAAGAAACTATCTCTCTTAGCAATGAAGAGATGGTTATTAGGCTTCTAAGTAATAGAGACTTAGAAAAATATAGAATAAACCATAAGTTTATTCATATCGGGTTAGCTCAGGTAGCTTTTAAGCCTTTGACCTTAGAAGGATTACCACAGAGTTTTATAGCAGCTCTTAGAGATGGTCGAAATCTCGACTGGAAACAATCCCTTATGGGAATAATTCAGTCTAGTCTGGCACATGGTCCAGTTTATTTTAATGTTTACCCAAATCTTCAATTATCATTGACAGATGTCAATATTTTAGATGCTTTGACATTAAATGTCAAAACTCACGGATATAATTACGCTCCGGGTTCGGAAGTAATTTGTATCTGTTATACAATTTAATATAAACCTTTATATACACTGAATCCTCAGTGCAAAATTGTTGATAAACCTATCAACGAAACAGTTTTAATAGAAACTAATTTTAGTAGATCTAATATTACAACTCGTAGATCTATTAAATGGGAAGAAATTCAATTCCCAGAAAACTGGGTTATTGAACGAGCTACGCCTTTGCAACCCAAAATTAAGAAAAATCCTACTCAAATAATACAGACAACAGATGGAACTGTTCAAATACACTTTGAACAGGATAGAAAATCTGGATGTAAAAACTCCGAGATCTAGACTAGATCAAGCTCTTCACATTATCATATATCACCATGTGATTATATGATAAGATCTCCTTCTAGAGCTTCGACTTCTCAGGTTAGAGAATCAACCTCTAGTGATCACCTTCAAAATAAGGTCGAAGAGTTAAGAACTAATTCTGATAATATTGTTCATGGTGTTTTTAAAAATCAAGACGAGGAAATAACCGAGTCAGAAATGGATTTTCGTGTTTAATGGATTTTAAACCAAAAATTGATTTTAGTCCGGGATCACCGGCAAGAAAGAAAATTCAACAAGAATTTAACCAACCCAAATGGGAGCTTTTTAGGAAATGGTTTTTCGAAAACTTTAATAAAGAAGATAAAAATATTATTCAAGAAAAATTTTATAAAGATCTTGAAAAACGAAATGAAAAATTACCTTTCGTTCCTTGGTTTTTATCAAGATATTTAAAAATATGATTTCTGTTCTTGAAAGAAATTATAAGCTTTCGAATGGAAAAAATGTTAACTCTATTTTTCCTCCTCAAACCAGTTTCCAAATGGAAAAAGAAAATGAAATTAGGTTTTTTAATGCTTTTCAAAAATTATTTGAAAAAGAAAATGATACACTTTCTATTACTATTAATCATATTAATAGTCTTTTAAAACAACAAAATTATATAAATATGTATTTTATTGTTCTAGGAGAACAAATTTCTTTATTAAAAAAGAATATTGAAGAAATTTCGTCTTCTATAAAAGACATAAAAAATTATCTTTTAATAAACAAAGATAAAGTTGAAGAAAAAATAGCTAATAAAGCTTCTCCGAGTGTTCAGCCTCCTCCTAAAATTATCAATTTTAAATTAGAATCAATTTCTAATATTGAAAATTTACTTAATGAAAAGCTTAAAGATTTAAATCTCAATACGTTAAGCGAAGAATTTGAAGAGAAACTTGAAAATTCTGATAGTATTTATAATACTTTTATGAAGAATTAAATAAAATCAAAGAAGGAAAATATTCCAGTAAACCTATTCAAACTAAATTTTATTACCCAAGACCAACTCCTCAAGATGTCTTGTTCGAAGAACAAGAATTAACAATAAATAATTCTTATAGTGGTAGGAGTATTTATGAATGGAATCTAACTAAAATTCTTATATTTAGTGAACCCGTCGGGGGTTGATTTGGCATGTTGACGTGGCACAAAAAATGCCACACAAGAGGTGCCGACGGATGGTGCTCACGCAAGGTGAGCACCATAACATTTCTGTATATATATATATATATATATATATATATATATTATATATTATATTATATTATATGATTAATAGGAGATTATATTCTTATTCTTCTCCTTCTAGATAGAACTGTTTATATAGACGATTGGTATGTTGGTTATTTTGGTTAAAAATCTTCGTGAATTTTTTTAAGATCATGCAACGTAGCATAACCCATTATAATATGATCGTTCGTATGGAAGGATAAAATAACAATAATAATAATAATAATAATAATAATAATAATAATAATAATAATAATAATAATAATAATAATAATAATATGGTCAATATATTGGATACAAGGTACATGATTAAAGCAAATCACATATGGAAAACAAAATCGAGTAATCAACTAAGCAGCATAAATACGTATTATGTATTATTCGTATATATGCTACTACAACTTTCTCATGATGACAACATATAGGAACATAAATATGGAAAATATATACATGATAAGAAAAACATATTAAAAATAGTTAACGATTCTTAGTGGAAAATCTTAACACGTGTAGTTATAAAATTATTGCATATGTGTAGAGAGAGCATAAGAGAGATTTTCATTCACCCGTGTGTTTTCACTTGTACAAGTGCCACTATTTATAGGCTTGAGTTAAAACATGTCACAAGATCATGGGATATAATAACGATAAAGGCACCAATAAGCGATTCCCTTCATATTCATTGACAATATATATATATATATATATATATATATATATATATATTGAAGTGTAAAATATGCCTAAGATGGGGTGAATTAGGCTATAAAAATTTTGGCTTGTTCTTCTTTGAAAAATACTTTTCTTTCAGAAGATATTTACAGAGTATGTTATTTCCCAGAAATCTGTACTTGTACCAACGTTATCTCCCTAACCCTGTTTCAAAATATCAAGTTATTTTCAGAAATCGTTTCGCAGTTATCACCTAGTTATTTGCACGCGTTCCGGGTTTGTGTCACAGAAAGTAAATAGCAGAAAGTAAAGTGAGACGGGATTTTATACAGGTCATATCCCCAACTGAGGTTTAATCCTGTCCTTGAGGTGTGATCTCCCCAAGAGTTCCAATCAATCACTAGGTATTACCGGTTCTGGTTACAAAATGATTGACCCTTACACAACCGAAGCACTTTGGAAACTAGACCTCCACCTAGGCTGTCGCACGCTAAATTCGATCCACGTCTTTAAGCCAGGAAACCAATTCCCTGACTGGATGCAGCTTGTTACCGAAGGGCCATCGAATCCACCAACTTCATCCCTCCACGTGCAAAAGACTCCAACTTGCTCCTTTGTGCGCTCAACACGTCCAATGACAAATCACGTGCGAAGACAAGGGTTTCGGGTAGGGTGTTGCTAAAGATCGCTCAAAGGGTACAGAATTGCAAATGAAAGCTCAATACAAACTACGAATGAATCGCAAATTTCAGCTCAAAAACTCTAAGGGATTCGTTTTGCTTGTGTGTATGTTGTCTACCCTTCAACGTGAAGTGTTTTCTTCTATATAGACCCAATAATCGCTTCTGCACTTCACAAGGAAAGTCAAGCACGAAAATATGCAAGAGAAAGCTCAATAATCACGTGCATTAACTCAAGGATGCCAAGAATAAACCAATTAAGCTAATCGGTCAACATGATCACTTACCATAAATACCACAGATTTACTTTCATTCCAGTGTAATCGCATCCGTCAGTCAGCATATTCCATATACAGACTCAATCAGCATATTACCATATTTAAGCCCAATCAATTAATCACTTTCCAAAATATATTAATTCCAATTCGCATAAGGAAATATAGATCATTGATTCACTGATTCAAGAGTCAAACAAGATATCACTCAAACGGATATATATCATTGATATTCTTTCCTAAAATAAATCAATCAGATGTATGCATTCAATCAGAATATCTTTTCCATATATAGCATAGTCATTTATATCCGGGTGATCACATTGATATTCTTTCCTAAAATAACTCAATCACGTTTCCAGTTCTCATATCGCTGAACATGATATATTTTCCATATATAGCACGCAATGAGATTCCATTCATACGAAAACGTTCATAACCAGGTGATCACATAAATATTCCAGTTAAGCACAAGATCACTCAAATTCAATTTTTAACAATTTAATCATATTTAAGCACTTAATCGAACATTTTCACATACTTAAACATCATATAACATGTATATCGAGTTTTCTAATTTGTACCCCCAATTTACATAATTACTTGGAATAATCAAAACTCTCCTAGTTATTTGGACCAAAAAGGTATACAATCTCCCCCTTTCTGATGATGAAAAGTAATTAATGCATATCTCAAGCATATGAGTACACTCGATATGAAACCAAGCACGTAACATGTTTAAGTATCAAAGCATGTGACATATGATCAGAGCAAATAATTTTATCGGATTTCAAAGCATGCTCCCCCTGTCTAATTGCTAATAATCCTATGTATAGCACAACAGCAAAAACATATAGCAATTACCAGGTCATATCATATGGAATGTCACAAGTTTCCATGGAATGTCGCAAATTATATCATGTGGAATGACACAAGTTACCATGGAATGTCTCAAGTTCTCACATCACATCAGTTTGCAAGTTATCACATCACATCAATTTGGTCCCCCTGCCTATGTGCGGAATTCCTTAATCCTTAATAAATCACAAACTTAGCATAGAGGGATTAAGACATAAGCAGATAAAATCGAAATTGTAACCAAGGGAAGAACTTATTGTCAACCTCTTTCAGATATGAATCTATCTGATTTAGAAGGGAAGAACTTGCATCAGTAATGTTCTTCCAATGCCAATAAAATATTATATCATTCCAAAATATGGCATTAATTTGCCTAAACTTCTCCCCCTTCAGCATCAAAAAGGAGGGACACAAACACCACCAACCTACCTAAACCTGCAATCAACCTCGAGCCGCAAACCCAAAAGACCAGCGAAAGAAGAAGCAAACTAGAGCCAATCCTATCAGAGCTAGGGAATCGCTAACGAATCAAGATCTAATGGCTGAAATCGCTATCGGATGAGATAGATGAGGATTCAGCAATATTCAGAGACGAAGAGATCTCCTTCAGATATTTTTTAACCCTTTTGAAGTTCCGTGAGATCTCCTTGAACTTCTTCCGGTTCTCATCCTTAAGGCCCCTTGATACTTCTTTTCAGATTGGCTATCTTTCCCTGCTCGTCGTCACTCTCATCATCCCTCTTTTTCTTGTTCGAACTTTTTGAAGGGGTCTTCAAATCCCTTTGTTTTGAACCAGCCTTGTCGCGCATCATAGCGAATACCAACAAGATTCAGTGTGACCAGATCCACAACATGCTTAGAGCTGTCTTCCCAAGCCTTGGGCAGAGAGATTCCCTCGATCTCAAACAGATGTGTAAGCACCATACCATAGGGTAGTTCCTTATCTGAGCTCTGAATGGCATAGATCATGTACTTAAAGACGAAATATCCTAAGTTGAGTGGCCTATTTTGGGACACCAAATAGAGAGTCAGCATGCTCATGTTGTTCATTGTAGTGGAATGGCCTCCACTGCCAACTCGGGCGCTCCATAGCTTAAAAATGCAGGACCTTGTAGAGAAAGAACTGATCTATGGGAAGTTGGTTCAAAGCTTCTCCTTCAGAGAACTTTAGCTTATAGGGAGAATTCCAGAGAGCTTTCGCACAATCTCGCATGGGTACTTCAGAGGTGCACCAGTGGACAAAGTCGAAGTAGTTGAGCCCTTCGTTCTCAACTCCCCAGCATCTCATTCATTTTAGCGCTATTCCATTCAAGGGTATTTCCAAGCACATATGAATTCACTGTCATCTCAGTTCCGTCTTCAACGAAAGTGAGATAGGCATAGATGAGTTTCACCGCCTCCACATACAAGGACTTGTCAATCCTCATGAAATTTTCCCAGCCATATTCCGTCAGCCACGTCGCGACTTGGCTGTCAGCCAACTCATCAAACTTAACGCACCTACCTCGTGCAATGCGTCGCTTCTGAAGCTTTCCATGAAGTTCCTTGGCGCTCTCAGTAAGGAATTTGATTTGATCGGTGATTTCCTCTAGATTATCAGGGTTGAACAGTGCGGCCGTTTCAGCATACGGCTGGTGATTGTTGAGGTATATGCCCTAGATGCCGTACAAAGACTGGAAGTACGAGGGCAGTTTGCTAGTTTTGTAGTGTTTAGTGATGTAATTTGATTACTTCTATTAATGGAATGACTTATTCATCATTAATTAATTATTGGATGAATAAATTAAAAGGAAAATTATTAATTAGTCTAAATCACCTTGCAGTCTGGGTGGATAAGACAAAATTAATAAAACCCAAATATTGGTAGTTCAGTTACTGATTCTGTGGGGCCAGAGAGGGGCACCAGTAAGCTGAGATACTGCAATATTAAAATAGTCCACAAGTCTAAGTCTCCAGTAGGGTGACTGGAATGATACGTACGACTTGTTTGTCGATGGGTCCAATATGGTTGTGCCTACCGTTCACTTGGAAAATGAGAGCCCATGACAATGATACAAGATGAATCAGGGGATCATCTATATTTGGACATTGACTCGTAATCGAACGATCACACGCTTGGATTGTCCTTGATCGATCGATTGATTGTGGTAGTATGCGTGAACCTTAGACCGAAAGAGTTAACTTGGGGTTGATCTTGAGGTCTTGACTTGTCACTAGTTTACTAGGCCCGTCTTGCCGGTGGCATGGGTCAGCGGCGAAATGCGGTCTTGACTTTTTGATGTGATTGCCGGTTGAACCGCGGAGCGGGATTTCCGATCTCGATTAAATTCGAGGTTAACGTCCTATGGGAAGTTTAGTGCGGGAATTTATCCAAGTCTCTGGCCAGAGCATATAACTGACTCACGATAGTCGTGGAGTGCAGTTTCAGAACTTTCACCGACATAAACGACATAGAGTCGAGTTCTGTAAGTTTGACTATGCGTGACTTTCACTCGATCGGGACAAACGTAAAGGGTTTATACATATGTCGAAAATCTACAGTCGGTTCATGGATTATGATTAGATCAAATTCGTACTCAACTTGGGATCTATTCGATACCACGGGGCTTGCTAGGTGAATACCGAACTCCTAGATACCTCCTGGGCCGGTTGTGACGAACCAAGAGAGTCGGGCTTAAAAAGGGCAACCGATACACGGTGCCCGCGAGCGGTAGCCGTGCGCATGGCGCACACGGCGCCCGGGCAGCCCGCGAGCGGGGCTGCAAAGAGTCGCATGCGAAGCGCGACTCAGGGCGGGCTGCACGCAGCATGAGGCCTGCTCCTAGCCGTGCGCATGGTGCGCACGACACACGGGCAGTCGGCGCGCAAGGCGCGCATGGTGCGCGACTCAAGACGGGCTGGCTGCGTGCGGACCGCGGCGCATAGGGCTGACCGCACGTGGGGCATGCGGCACAAGAGGCAGGGGCTGCACACATGGGTGCACGTAGCACTCGGGAAAGCCGCGCGTGGATGCGCAGAAAATAGGTATGACCGTGCGCGTGTGTGCGAGTTGTGCTAGGCTAAGAGCGCACGCAGATCGGGGCTTGCCGCATGGTGCACGCGGCACGAGGCTGGCAGCTCGCATGGGCTTGGGCCGGACCATTTGAAAGCCAAATTCGATTTCGGCTCGAAAATGTGTTAAATTTGTCGTGATGCATGTTATTTGAATAACGTGGTGATTGATTGGGGATTAGGTTCTGGTTTTTGCCGGTGATATGTTAAGGGTGCCAAGATCCCCCCCGGGTTGTACTCTACAGTTTTTATTAGATAAGACGGACGGTTTTATTAGGGATAGATTCCCCGTCATAGGCTATTGTAGTTATGTTATGACGACCATACGAGTGTCGATCGAGAGGAACCCGAACGAATGAGCTGGTAGACGAGGCGTCCGTTCGAGCAAAGCCCGAAGACGTACAGTCTTATTGTTTTGTACAATTAGGATAGAACTAGAAATATCCCCGATCTTTCACATTTACTTTAATAGGTTGAAACTAGGTTTACTATTAAAAGTCCATTACGTGCGTGTTTGTTTCGAACGTGATAATGTGCATAATGTGCTCGTGTTAAAACTGTGAGGATTCTCCCGAGGTTAGACTTTTAATATCAAGTGAGTAAAGGGGCTAGGCTCCTGTCTTCTATCAAGTCCAAAATTGTTACGACTTAGGGGTACGGTTGCGGTTGACCGAGTTACGGTGCCAAAACCCTCGCCTTTGCATGAACGGGTTTGGATGCAATCATGAATTGCCGCTCACCGACCACTCTTCACCCTCTAATAAAGAGTTATCCTACGGGGGATGAAGTTCACGGAAAAGTGGAAGATGAGCAGGACGTTGATAGGTTGCACTTGGACCCTGGCTGAGACGAAGACGTTGAATTTTCCGTGTGACAGAAACGTGCGGGGCACGACCTCGGCTAACCAAACGAGCCAATAAGCTGTTAAGTTGAGGCTAGTTTGTAGTAGCGCGGGGAACTCAACGCCACTATGAAACCACTCAACAAGGTTTCCGAAATGCCTAGCGGGAGAAAGGGTTTCGAGAAAGATAGTGGGATTCAAACAAAAATAAGTCCTAATTTAGTCTGATTAAACATTACAAATCCTAACTATCTGTTTATTTTCTGCGCTTTATTTTCTTCTCTATTAGTTACGATGACAAACCCATTAATTACACTATTGGAGAAGCATTGTTTGGTGGGACCGAACTATGTAGACTGGCTCAGAAATTTGAGGATCGTCCTCAAATTAGCAAAACTGGATTATGTCTTGGACATTAAGGATCCAAAATTGCCCACAACTGAATCCACTAATGAGGAGATTGTACTCCACGATAAGTGGGTTGAAGATTCAGCGAAGGTGCACGTCTACATGCTTGTTGCGACTTCTACGTCCAAGGGATCGAAGAAAAAGTCGAACAAGACAGGCGTGACCAATGGTAGAGTCGACAAGAAGACGAAGACCCACCAAGGTCGAAAGGTCGGGCGCAAAGCCCACGGATAAGTGCCTCCTTTGCCAGCAGTTGGGCCATTGGAAGCGTGAATGTCCGAAGCTGGAGGCGTCTGACGCCTCTGGAAAACAATTAGTTTTTGAAGCTAATTGTTCTGTGTATTCTACTTCGTGGATACTTGACTCAGGGGCTACTTTCCACATTTGTGTTTTGAACCAAGGTCTAGAACGAAGTAGGAAGCTTCGAGCTAGCGAGGTCTTGATCAACGTAGGTAGTGGACATAGTGTACCAGCTACACACATGGGATCGAAGACCTTAGTCTTATCGTCATTACATTGTTTAGAACTTTCTGACGTTTTGGTTTTGCCCAAGGGGCTTAAAAACATTATTTCGATTCCTGTTTTGAGCAGACTGGGTTATGAATTTCGATTCAGTGATAATGTTTGCCATATTTATTTTAGAAATGAAAATGTTGAAAGTGCGACGTTAATAAATGGTTTATACTACGTCAACTTAAAAGGCAATGTTAAAACTGTAAATGCAATCACCAAAATCATCGACTGGGTCGAACGATCGATACATGTGGCACTTACGACTAGGTCACGCAGCAGAAGCGAAGATTGAACAAATGAAAAAGGACGATCTGATCTACCTGTAAGTCTTGCATCTTAGGGAAAATGACCAAGTCGCCCTTCACAGGGACTTTTACTAGGGCCACGGAAGTGTTGGTTTGATTCACACTGACGTATGCGGACCATTTAAAGTAACGGCCCGAGGTAATTGCCGCTACTTCATAACGTTCACGGACGATTTCTCCCGCTACGGGAATGTCTATTGGATGAGACAAAAGTCCGAAGCTCTTGAAATGTTCAAAGAGTATAAAGCATTAGTGGAGAAGCAAACTGGCAAGTTCATTAAAGCCGTTCGGTCAGATCGAGGCGGTGAATACATGAGCCTCTTGTTTGATGCATTTCTTAGAGAAAATGGCATCATCATACAATTTTCCGCCAGGCACGCCGCAATTGAATGGCGTGGCCGAACGGAGAAACCGAACGCTTTTAGATATGGTTCAGTCGATGATGAGTTACACAGATCTCCCCATTTCTTTGTGGGGATATGCCTTGGAAACAGTGGCCTATATCCTTAACAGGATACCTCCCCGCTCTACCGACAAGATTCCTTATGAGGCTTGGCATAATCGTAAGGCGAGTCTGAATCACATCAGGGTCTGGAGTTGCCCCACCTTTGTGAAAAAGTTGATGGCAGATAAGCTTGAATCAAGATCATTAATGGTAAGATTCGTTGGATATCCCGAGGATTCAATGGGGTATTGCTTCTTCGTCCCAGACGAACACAGGGTGTTCGCTTTACGCGCTACTTTATTGGAGCAAGAATTCGTAGGCGAAGGCGGTAAAGGACGAGAAATAACTCTAAGAGTTAGAGGACGAATCGACTCCTATTCCAGAGTCGTTGGACGACGTTCCAGAAAATCCGGCTCAGCCGCAATTGCGTACGTCCAGTAGGATATCTTATGTGCCTGAGAGATATGGTATGGTACACGTCGAGCATGGGGATGCTGCGACTGAGGGATACGTCGGGGACGTTCCCGTCACCTACGACCAGGCAATTGCTGGTACAGACTCCCTCAAGTGGCTTGAGGCTATGCAGGCCGAAATGGACTCGATGCACACAAACGAGGTTTGGACTCTTGTAGACCTGCCTAATGGTTTTAGACCAATTGACAATAAATGGATCTACAAGAAAAAGATTGGATCTGATGGACATGTGGAGACGTACAAAGCTAGGCTTGTAGCGAAAGGGTATAGTCAGAAAGAGGGGATTGACTATGAGGAAACCTTCTCACCTGTCTCAATGATAAAGTCCATTCGAATCATGCTTGCGATAGCATCATACTACGACTATGAGATATGGCAGATGAACGTAAAGACCGCTTTCCTGAATGGATTCCTCCAGGAGGAAATCTATATGGAGCAGCCCAAGGTTTTACGTCAGAAGCAGATGCTCGAAAAGTGTGCAAACTGAATCGGTCCATTTATGGGCTGAAACAGGCTTCAAGGAGTTGGAATCTTCGGTTTGATGAAGTAGTTAAGAACTACGGATTCATAAAGAATGAAGATGAGCCCTGTGTTTACAGAAAGGCCAGTGGGAGCAAGGTGTCGTTTCTAGTATTGTACGTAGATGATATCCTTTTGATAGGAAACGCCATTGGGATGCTCTCAGAGATTAAAGCTTGGCTTTCAAACGAATTCTCTATGAAAGACCTCGGAGAAGCGACCTATATTTTAGGAATTCGCCTATTTAGAGATAGGGCGAAAAGGTCAATAGGCTTGTCCCAGGGCCTTTACTTAGATAAAGTCCTTAAAAGGTTTAAAATGGACAAGTCTAAGAAAGATTTCCTACTATGAGGCATGGGATTCATCTCTCAAAGGCTATGTCTCCTCAGAATGAGGTACAAAGACAAGAGATGAGTGGAGTCCCCCATGCTTCAGCTGTGGGTAGCCTGATGTACGCGATGCTTTGCAAACGACCAGACATAGCTTACGCTGTGGGCGTATTGAGTAGGTTTCAGGCTAACCCTGGTAAGGAACATTGGGCGGCAGTAAAGACAGTTCTGAAGTACCTTAGACGGACTAAGGACTTGATACTGATTTATGGCCCAGGAGAATGGAAGTTGATGGATATATAGATTCGGACTTCCAATCAGATGTGGATGACCGAAAGTCTACTTCGGGTTTTGTCTTTACGCTCAATGGTGGAGCAGTGTCTTGGAAAAGTTCCAAGCAAAGCACGACTGCAGATACCACCACTGAGGCAGAGTATATCGCAGCTTCGGAAGCTGCCAAAGAGGGTGTTTGGATACGCAAGTTTATGGAGGAACTACAGGTGGTACCTAGCATTGTGGATCGCCCGCTATCATTGTGGTGCGACAACAGCGGGGCTATTGCACAAGCTAAGGAACCACGTGCTCACAGTAAATCCAAACACATAGAGAGAAAATACCACGTGCTGCGTGGGTTTGTTGAAAATGGCTCAATAGCCATGCAGAAATCGCCTCTGTAGAGAATGCAGCGGACCCGTTCACGAAGCCACTACCACAGGCAGTGCTCGATCGACACCTCGATAAAATGGGGTTAAGATATGATAACACGTAGCATTAGTGCAAGTGGGAGATTGTTGAGGTATATGCCCTAGATGCCGTACGAGGACTGGGAGTACGAGGACAATTTGCTAATTTTGTAGTGTTTAGTGATGTAATTTGATCACTTCTATTAATGGAATGACTTTATTCGTCATTAATTAATTATTGGATGAATAAATTAAAAGGCAAATTATTAGTTAGTCTAAAGATTTTACCTTACAGTCTGGGTGGATAAGACAAATTAATAAAACCCAAATATTGGCAGTTCAGTTACTGATTCTGTGGGGCCAAAAAGGGGCACCAGTAAGCTGAGATACTGCAATATTAAAATAGTCGACAAGTCTAAGTCTCTAGTAGGGTGACTGGAATGATACTTACGACTTGTTTGTCGATGGGTGTGCCAACCGTTCACTTGGGAAGTGGGAGTCCATGACAATGATACAAGATGAATCACGGGATTATCTGTATTTGGACACTGACTCGTAATCGAACGATCACACGTTTGGATTGTCCTTGATCGATCGATTGATTGTAGTAGTATGCGTGAACCTTAGACCGAAAGAGTTAACTTGGGGTTGATCTTGAGGTCTTGACTTGTCACTAGTTTGCTAGGCCCGTCTTGCCGGTGGCATGGGTCAGCGGCGAAATGCAGTCTTGACTTTTTGATGTGATTGCCGGTTGAACCGCGGACCGTATTTACGGTCTCGATTAAATTCGACGTTAACGTCCTATGACAAGTTTAATGTGCGGGAATTTATCCAAGTCTCTGGCCAGAGCATATAACTGACTCACGATAGTCGTGGAGTGCAGTTTCAGAACTTTCACCGACATAAACGACATAGAGTCGAGTTCTGTAAGTTTGACTATGCGTGACTTTCACTCGATCGGGACAAACGTAAAGGGTTTAAACATATGACGAAAATCTACAGTCGGTTCATGGATTATGATTAGATCAAATTCGTACTCAACTTGGGATCTGTTCGGTACCACGGGGCTGGCTAGGTGAATACCGAACTCCTAGATACCTCCTGGGCCGGTTGAGACGAACCAAGAGAGTCGGGCTTAAAAAGGGCAACCGATACAACGTCGTCATCAGAGAGGGAGACAAGGCTAGGTCCTAGATTGTGACGTTAGGGTTTGGGGCTTGACCAAAACCTTGATCGGCCGAAAATACTAAGTTTGACTAGTGGGGGGTAAAATTGTCTTTTCACCTCACGATATATTTTTGAAATAAAATATTTTATATTGAATATTTAGTATATGATTTAAATTAGATTTAGATCTTTATTGTTTTCTTAGAGAAATAATATTGTTTAATTTGGAATAAATAATGTATATCGGATATATATATAAGTTTCGAATTTTTATTAGATAAAATTTCGAAAATTATTAAATATATTTATATTGGATATTTTATATATTTAAAAAATACTAAATATGATATTTTATTTAATTAAGGTATTGGATATTTAATTAATTAAATTAAGTTTAAATTTTGAATTCATTACTTGGTAGAATGAAGACTTGGTAAAAGGGGAGGTTTGAGGATTTTTCTCCACCCACCTTAACCTATTTTTGGCTAATCCTAAGAGGTATAAAGGAGGATTTTTGAGATCCTAAAGTGAGTGGAAGCTAAATTTTCGAAATACAAGCCAAAGAAAAAAAAAAACTAAGATTTTCTCCTCTCACCACTTTCTCTCTCGGGGCAGCAAGCAGTTCGTTCTTGGCCTAGCCGCACATGCAAGAACAGCTGCGACGTTAGTAAGGTACCGGCGTGATGATCTTGCGCAAAAAAGGCTTCCCGTTCGTGTGCTTTTGGCGTAGGAGAGGGGCACTACGCCTCGGGGATTCGAAGGATTCGAAGCTAGCCATCGTTAAGAGATCTCAACAAGGTATTATGGCTGATCCTTTATTTCTTTATGTCAATACGTTCTCGTGTTTGTAGCCGAGCGATCGTGGATAGGCGGGAAACCCCGTAAAATTTTGAAATTCCGCCGTTCTAGGAACGTGGGTCCAGGGACCCTCGGGGATTCTCAACAGTCTCGTGGAGGTGACTCGATTTGAGCAGAGCAGATTTTTCTGGTGAGGCAGACTTTTCGAGTGAGGCTGATTTCTCTGGAGATGCAGGCGGATCGTGAGAAGAGGCAGAGGTTTTTTTAGGAGATGCAGGCTGATCATGAGAGGAAGCAGGAGATGAAGTAGGGGTTTGACGATCTTCGCTTTCTTCTTCTTCGGTTTCGTAGTAGATTTCGTGGATTTAGGGCTGCTTCTTGACTTCGAACGGGTGGCTTTTGGAGAGAGTGGGGTTTCAGTTAGGGAACTCTATCGCTTTTTGTCGGACTCAGATCCGACGCCTTTGGTTTTCACCGTGGTTGAGATCGAATGATTGGATAAGGAAGTTATTAAGTGAGGAACTTAGGGTTTGAATGTATTTGAGGAAGAAGGGAGGCGTTTGATTATAAAGGACGAAAGTCTCTTGGACCAGGATGGAAAGAAGTTATTAATGGATGTGATCTCGACAAGATAAATGTCAGATAAGGAAGGGATTTCAAAATTTGAATTTAAGGAATACTTAGTAGAGAAGGAAACTGCCCGTTACATGGAATTTACTAAAGATAAAAGGATATCTCGCGGGAATAAAGGAAGGAAATAAGTAAAGATGAGAGTTCAAAGAAATATTGGCTGAAAATAGATTTCGACATAAATGTCGAAGAAGATCTATTTAGAGGAAAAATAAATCTTCCCATGAATGGAAAGGATTTGGATAGATAAGGAAGATAGAATCAGGATATATATTAACAAAATCAAGGGATAAAATCGAGGAAATCCTAAAGGATAGATCAAGGAAATACTAAGGGCTAACATGACTAGTCACCTTTCCTATTTGAGCTCAATAATTCCTAATCGGTCGCGAATATCACAGAATCTACTCTCAATAAGGGGTTTCGTGAAGATATCAGCCAACTGATCATTAGTTCCTACGAAGTTCACACTGATATTCCCCTTCTGAATATGATCTCGAATAAAATGATGTTTCACCTCTATATGCTTAGTTCGAGAGTGGTGTACGGGATTCTTAGTGATACTAATGGCACTAGTACTATCTCAAAAAATAGGAATTTGGTCGTACCTTAAACCGTAATCACTCAAGGTCTGTTTCATCCAAAGAATTTACTGAGAACAACTTCATAAGGCCATATATTCTGCTTCGGTTGTGGATAGGGCCACGGTATTTTGTTTCCGACTGGACCAAGTTACAAGGGAATTCCCTAGTATTTGACAAGCACCACTAGTGCTTTTCCTATCTTCCCTAGAACCGCCATAATCCGCGTCCGAGTATCCCATTAATGGGAATTCCTTGGAATTTGGATACCACATACCAAAATTGATTGTCCTTTCAAATATCTAAGTATTCGCTTGACTGCTGTCAAATGAGATTCCCTAGGACTCGATTGATATCTAGAACATCGACCGTAGCAAAAACAATATCAGGTCTGCTTGCCGTAAGGTAGAGCAAACTTCCGATCACACCTCTATACTTAGTTTGGTCAAAGGGCGTACCTTGTTCATCACTATCAATTTTGGCGGTCTATACATAGGAGGGGGAAGTACCTTGGAATCAGCCATTCCAAAATTTTTCAAGTAGTTCCTTCGTGTACTTCGTTTGAGATATGAATGTTCCCATATCCAATTGCTTGATTTGCAATCCAAGGAAGTACGTGAGTTCTCCCATTACGCTCATATCAAATTCTTGTTGCATAGACTTAGAAAATTCTCGCAAAGAGTGATGTCAGTGCCACCAAAGATGATATCATCAACGTATATCTGCACAAGTAGTATGTGATTCCCTTCGCACTTTATAAACAGAGTGTTATCTATTGTTCCTGTTGTAAAGCCCATGTCTAGTAAAAACCTACTCAATCTTTCACAACATGCCCTAGGGGCCTGTTTTAAACCATATAAAACTTTGTTTAATTTGAAGACGTGATTTGAAATTTCTTTTTCAAAACCGGGAGGTTGTTCGACAAAGACTTCCTCATTTACAAAACCATTTAAAAATGCACTTTTCACATCCATTTGAAAAAGCTTAAATCTTTTAAAAGATGCATATGCAAGTAAAAATGCGTATAGACTCGAGCCTAGCTACGGGTGCAAAAGTTTCTTGAAAATCTATACATTCTTCTTGGGAATAACCATTGGCAACTAACCTGGCCTTATTTGTGTCGCTTTACCGTTCTCGTCCAGTTTGTTGCGAAACACCCACTTCGTGCCTATTATGGACTTATCGTTAGGTCTTTCCACAAGAGTCCACACCTGGCTCTTTTCGAATTGTGCCAGCTCCCACGATTCATCGTCAAGCGCTTCATTCATTGTCTTAGGTTCCATGGTTGACAACAGCACGTCATGTGATTCCTCAGCAATATCGTTTCGTGCTGTTGCTCTCGTTTTGATCCCTGAAGTGATATTCCCTATGACTTGTTCAGTGGGATGGCTGGAGGCATGTTTGAACTTTCTGCACTGTTGTTCGTCTGAAGCCTCACATAATTATCAGGAAAAGGTTTACGCATCGTAGATGAAAAATCACCTACCCGTCCTCCTGATGTTAGCAACTGGTAACTCCCTAATATTTTGGACCTCTAAGCACAAAATAATATTATTAGTATCTATAGTAATTCTTGAACTGTACTAGTTTAAAACAATTATATTTTAATACTAGTCTAAGGTAAGTCAACACTCGATTTTAACATTTATTCTATGATCGCTCGATTGCTATTCTCAAATTCGTTCAATTCTATCTAATAAATTAATATTTATATGGCTCGGCGAAAGCTTATTCATTAAGCCTATGAATTTCCCGATTTGTTAGTACATAGACAAGTTTCGCCGTTTCAAGAGTCGCCCGATTGGAGATATATCATCCAATGGCTTAACGCTTGAATCGGCCGATTCCATGTGCCAAGAATGCGTTTCGCCCGATTGAAGGAAGGTGTTCAAGTGCTGAAATCGTCCGATTGCATGGCATGGTCCTCAAATCGCCGAGTGTCCATCTAAGGTGCAAATCGCCCGATTGGACGTGGTTTCGCTGCTTCATCATTTCGCCCGATTCCATGCATGAATTTTCCAAGCATTTGGCCGATTTGTTATGCTCATAACTTTGTTTCGCCGGGTTCCATTAAATCACTAACTCGGCCGATTGGTTACACGTTAAAACCTAGTTTCAGCCGAAGCTTACACAAATCCAAATCGCCCGATTTCTTCTAAGGGATAAATTATCTAAATCGCCCAACGTTCCTTAAACCCAGAAATTCATACATGACCAAGATCAATTTCAAAAACTATGTTAAACCCCGAAAATCTTACACCCTAGAATAATATATTTCTAAAGAACACCAACTAATCTGTCATCGTAATCTCCTTAAACAATCTTCTTAATCCTTAAAAGTAGTACATCCTAAATCATCGAAATTCTCACGGACATGTTATAAATAATCACCTATACATATGAACTATTCGAAAAACCTAAGATTTCTTAACATCTAAATTTCGACAACTTCATAGAATTCTCATGAATCACGTAATAATATGGAAGTACTGAAAATGAATTAAATACTAAGTATAAGGGATTATACCTTACTTTGAATGTTTTATAATATTTGACTTAATATATCTTCAGTTTTCGTTGGAAACCCTTACTACTCTTCGTTCTTTCTTCTTCACTTGGGGTTTTCTTTTCTGATTTGTTGTTTATTATCTTATGGATGGTTTGAACGTTCTAGATATAGGGAGTTACTATTTACCGCCCCCTTTTTACTTGTTACCGCCCCCTAAAAGACTGAAAAAGACGATTTTGCCCCGATGTTATTTAAATTAATTTAAAAAGGTAAAATATAATAAAAAATAAGAATTTTTTATTTAAAATCATGTACTACGCAACACTTTTCAAATCACACAACCAAATCAGACAAAAAACAGAGAATTTTGCAAATCGCAATGGATCGACGACAAGAAAGGAAAGGGAAAGGGGGTGCTGTCACGATTGGTAAGAAAATTGTCGTAAAATTCATTCGTACGTAGATAGATTGTCGAAAAGGGGTCGAAATAGGCCGAAAAACGGTCGATCGGACGCGAAATCGGGCGAAAAAGGCACGGCCGAACGTCGATTTCGGCCGGCCAAGCTCCGACCGAAACATGAATCCGTCAGGACATGGCCGACCGAAATCAGATTTCGGTCACGGCAGATTACGACCGAAATCGATTTTCGGTCGTATCTTGCCGGACCGAAATCGGCGTTCGGTCGCCGCGGCTCCGACCGAAATCATGTCTCGGTCGGAGCGGTCATGACCGAAATCCGGTTTCGGTCGGATCCGCGGCGACCGATTTTAGATTTCGGCCGGCCGTTGTCCGACCGAAATCGGATTTCGGTCGGGTCATAGTACAGCCGAAATCCGATTTCGGTCGTAATTTTTTTTAATAAATATCTAATTGCAGGCGAAGGGGGGAAGTCCCTACTAGGAGGGAGCAGCAGATCCCCCCGTTGGAGGGATCTGGAGAGCGTCATACGAGGGCGCGCGGCGTTGATGCATCCGTTCGTAGGGAACGTGACGCGGAGAGGTGGCAGCGAGCGGGTGATTCTCATTCCGTATATGCGGATTACGATCCGCATGCGGATGAGGAGGCCCATGCGGATGAGGAGGTGCCCTACGATGCGGCATCGTTTGAGTCATCCGACGACGATGCGATACCGATCTCCTCAGGTAATTACCTTCTCCATTATAAACTGACGTGCTATGTCGTATCTTAATATACAAATAAATTTAGGAGTGGTTATTCGTAAAAAATAAAATAGGGAGTAAGCGCTCCAGGGTCGTAGATGACGATTCCTGGAGGGTGCAGGGGCCACAGCCAGGTGATCCACATGACGGCGAGGTGATCCCTAGTTACTTGGGGCACATCGCGCCCCGCATCTGGGCGGGTGAGGAGGAGAGGCCGCTGCTGAAGTGCGAGCAGCGTACTTTGTATCTTCGGTCGCTTAAAATGTGGTACAGCCAATTCCCGCCGGAGACGCAGAGCGATGTCGATGGCACGGGGCTTACGCACCTCGCCGATGCCATGCTGTACCAGCCTCTTCTGAGCGCTTTCGTGGAGCGCTGGCACCCCGACACGAACATTCCACATGCCATGGGGGGAGATGACGATCATGCTCCACTACGTCGAGCAGATCCTGCGTATCCCGATCGACGGGACGATGGCTTCGGGCACCCCGGACGCCGGCGACCAGCAGATCGCGGCAAGGGAGATTATGGGCGTCTCCGCAGACGTACTGAGGGGTTGTTGGAGAGGCGGTGCGGTCGCATCGAAAGACGTGATGCAGAGGATGCGGGAAGGTCGGCCGGCAGGGTTCCAGGCCATCGCTTGGCTGTGGATTCTATTGGGGTCGACGCTGTTCGTCGATAAGAACGGGAACCGGGTGAAGCCCGACATCATGCACGAGTTCTACCGCTCGCTGCCATCTGCTAGTCATTACTCGTGGGATTCGGCCGCTCTTGCTTACCTCTATCGCCAGCTTGGCCTCGCAAGCCGAGCGGGTTCAAGGGGTTTAGCTGGGTGCCTGTCGTTACTACAGGCGTGGATATACGAGTACTTCCCATGCTTCCGCCCACACCGTCTACCCCATCATGTGGAGCCTGGGGAGCCACGATCACGCATGTGGTCCGTATCTCAGTACGAGCGGACGGGCCACCGTTTGATTGAGATCCGCCGTCAGCTGGACATGATGACTGCGAGCTCGGTATGTTAACAAATTATAGTCTATATTCACGACTCGATGATATAAAATTTGCGAAATGTTATCAGGTTGCTTGGTTGCCGTACGGTCCCGATCCAGCGGCGCAGCACATGAGGACTCTTTTCGTGGGCTGGGTTAGATATCGCGACATCGTGGAGCCCTACGCACCCTCGAGGGTGTTGCGTCAGCTGGGGTACGTGCAGGTCATACCGCCGCCGATGAGTCTGCCACATAAGGCGGTCATGCAAGCAGACCCGTCTAGATATAGGGTGCATTATTCTGCGGATGCGGCAGAGCATGCTTGGCGTCAGTTCCCGTATGGGTACATCCTCAACCTCCAGTACGTCAGCCGGTCGGCCGCAGAGTACCTTGGTGAGGCCGTTGCAGGGTACATGGACTGGTATGAGCGACATTCTCATCCTCGTCTGTTTTCGTCGGAGTCGGGATCCTCAGCGGGCGGCATACCCCCTCGCAGCCACGCTGATTACGTACGTAATTTCGCCGATGATTTGGATTACAAATATTATTATGTTTACTCACTTTTTATAAGTATCAATTCTGTGTACAGTGGTACAACTCGATGTATACGTTGACCACCGATGTGCTAGCGACGCTGCAGCTCCACGACGTCGAGCATACGGAGAACTACAGAGACAGGCTGGACGACCTGAACGACCGATGGCGCAATGCCCCTTGAGTACTATTTTATTTTATCTTTCGTTTATGTACCGGACGAGTACTATTTTATTTATATTATTTCGTTTATGTTTGGATAACGCGAAATAACAATTAATAACGTCATATTAACAAATAAATAATGCAATTATATAATATTAATAATACATAATAATAACATATTAAAACACAAAATAAAAACACCAAAAAAAATAACATAATATTAACAAATAATATTAATAATATAAAATATATTAATAAAAAAATATTAACATATTAAAATAATATAAATAATATAATTTGATAACTCAAAATAAATATTAATATTATAAAATATTATTAGTAATACAAAATAATAACATTAATAATATAAAGTAATAACATAAAAATAATAACATGTTGAAATAATATTAATTACAAAATAATAAGATATTAAATAATATTAATAATATTATTTAATAACATCAAAATAAATATTTATATTATAAAATATTATTAGTAATACAATAACAATAATAATTTAAAATAATAACATAAAAAAATAATAACATATTAAATAATATTAATTACAAAATAATTACATATTAAAATAATATTAATAATATTATTTAATAACATCAAAATAAATATTTATATTATAAAATATTATTAGTAATACAAAATAATAACAATAATAATATAAAATAATAACATAAAAAAATAATAACATATTAAAACAATATTAATAATATGAAATAATAAAATAAAAAAATAATAACATTGCCAAATTATATTAATAATACAATTTAATAACATCAAAATAGATAATTATATTATAAAATAATATTAATATTTACAATAGATCATTCTCGCGCATGAGGGTCACCCAGTGTTCGAATCTGTTCTGATATCTAAGTTCCCAACCAACAAGTCGACGATCACGATACGTGAACCAATACGGATGCAAGGCGGGCATAGGAAAGTCTGGACATAAATTCAGTCTAATATAATGTTGGTACTCGTATCCAAGGTGCGCTATGACGATAGTTCGATTCGGTCGATCAGCAGTCCGAACGGCACGCAGTGGCAGTATCGTCGTAGAATGCATGTTGATGGTCGATCCATTGCCGTACCCGTAGAGGATAACTACAGCGTTCCAAATTGTCGTCACAGCCCACAAATCCCACGGTGTCAACATCCAGTGGTTTGCCAAGCAAGGCCCCCCGTCCCAGCGTATACGATCCAACTGCAGATCCAATGAATCGTCGTAGTACGATGCCGAGTAACGATCCCAATGGGCCTCGATTTCGTTCGCGACGTTATTTCTTACGGTGACCCATTCGTCCTCGTCATTGTAAATATGAGAGGCGATAGCGCGAAATCCGCAGTTGCCGTCAGCAACCACATCCTTATAACTAACTATATACGGTTGGATGACTGATGTTACGTGGTACTGCAAGCGGCTGTGGAAGAAGTTGGATTCACCTGTAGAAAGCATTTTACCGGATTAGAGGTGGATTAAAATTCGTATGAATTTTAGGAGCGAAAGATAGTAGTACCTGTCTCCGTAGTAGAAGTACGAGATCGCTTCACAGACGAAGATGACGTACGACCATGACTGCTACGACCCTGACTACTACGACTGGTACTGCTGCGCCCTCCGCTGCGTCCCCCTTGGGATTGCGTACTCCCAAGCGATCACGTTTCGTCGAGTCTCTTTTCTTTGGCCGACCTTTTACAGATGTCTTAACAACAGGCTCATTCCACTCTTGGGCCTCGGGATAGAGATGTTCGTGAACTACTCGATGGAGTCCACGCATAACAGCGGGATCACGACCTTCTACCTCTCGCACGAGATCGTATAAGCGATCTTGATCACACATATCGGGAATTACTCCCTCGCCGATTGTGAGTATCCTCCAGAAGTCGTGCAAGTATTTTACCGAAACTGGATAGTTGTTGTCCACGCATTGCTGAAGCTCGCAAGCACATGGTAGTTGGTGCGTTCGTAGTACATAACATCCGCACCTGGAGTAAACCTCATTCGACAACTCTTTGGCCCGTCGCAGCTCATTTCCTATAATTAATATTGCATGGTGTGAAACACTGTATAATAATGTTAGGAATGGAAATCCTGACAACCCAATAGGTCGTTTCGACCGGGACTCCTCCAGTGCCTGCACGTCAATACAACAAAATATTAGATAAGGATTTCGTTTTACACTTAATAATAATTAATTTACCTTTCTGATGCGATTCAACTGGTTCTGAATCTGCTCGTGCACCTTCACCCATACGGTGTCTAGAGACCCAGTGGCCGAATTCAGCCATCCTTTCAGCCCGCTGTGAGCACTCTCCACACGACATGTAGTGGTGTTCCCGAAATGAAGCACATGGTTCGTCCAAGCTCTGGCGAACTTCTCCTTATGCACCAACCACGTCTGCTCAACATACTTAACGAATTCTGAGTCGGGTAGCCAACGCAGACGCATGTCATTCACTGCCTTCTCGTATTCGTCGATCGTCGTAGCTTCCACGACTGCTTTCCAGGACTTGTGCGTGAAGTGAGCTGCGGTCTTTTTGCTCTTCCGCCCCAACCAATAAATCTTATTCTCCATATCTTTATAAATATGCCACGTGCACAGCAGATGATGAAAATGCGGAAATACCATATGTACCGGTCGAAGAAGGCCCAACTCATGATCAGTCACAATCGCCGAAGGGTGGACACCTGGACCCAGAATATTCCGAAGAGAATTCAACATCCACCAATAACTTCTCTCCGTCTCGTCCTCCATGACGGCAAACCCACACAGAAAGTTGTGATTACAGGGAGTCATCCCTATAATCTCAACTAGAGGCATCTTATATCTATTGATCTTGTACGTCGAGTCAATACCAATAAAATAAGGATACGTCCTCAGCAGTGCGAGTGACTCCGGGTGTGCGAGAAAGACATGTGTCAGCACATTAGTCTCCTCGTCTCTCAGCGCTTCAACAAAATATCCGGACTCTGTCGCCTGGTGCATCAACTGGCTCACCACGTCTCTCCCCTCAGAATTTTGCTTCTTCAAACGATCTCTATAATTATATATATGTCGGATCGTCGCATTATCTTCTGCGTGTCGAGCCCTCATCGCTGAGAGGATATGTGCTGGTTTCGCTTGCGCAGCAGTCATTTCCTCTACGACCTTCTTTGCCTGGCTACTTAACCCACTCGTCTGGCGGTGTCCCTCGGGATACTGTATCAGAGGGTGATTGTGTATGGAATTCTCAGGTGCACCCGTACGAATGTACCATTCCCTAGTAGCTGGATCCTGCTGGGCTATTACTACAAACGGACACCTGCACTTGTTAGACTTCGATAGCCTCTCCAATTCATCCTCCTTGCCTCTATAACGTTCTCCGCGAGAACATCTAATCAATTTTTTTGTACCGCATTTCTTATGCGACGAAATAATCACCTCGAGACCAAGAGCAATAGCGAAATCGTCCCCCTTCGCGAAATAATCACGTCGGTCGGAAATCGTCCCCCTTCGCGGAAATGCTCACTGTAATTTATCCCGTCGCCCGTGGAATCCTCCGGAACACTCTCCAAGTCTGAAAACAAAATTAGTTACAGCCGAAATTGGATTTCGGCCGCTGTAAGAGGCGACCGAAACGGGATTTCGGCCACCTCTGCAGTAGCCGAAATCCCGTCTCGGCCGTGACCGTCCCAGCCGAAAGTAAATTTCGGTTCGGACAGCCGCGGCCGAACAATTTTTTCGGTCGCCCTAAAGTGCGACCGAAATGCAAGGGCTGACCAAAATTATTGTTCGGTCAGCCTTTGTGTCGACCGAAATTACATTTCGGTCGTGCCAAAATTTTTCGATCGAATCCGATCGATGTTCGATATTTCACGTCCATACGAACGAAATTTACGAGAATTTGCTTACCATCCGTGCCAATAGACACTTTCTTTTGACCTTTCAATTTTCCAAAAAGACGATTCATTTCGATTTGAGTTATTTTTTGTTATGTTTGACTCTGATTTGGATGTGTGATTGCGATATGAAAAGTGTTGTACGGAAAAGGACTTTAAATAGAAATTTAAATTCAAAAGGGCAAAATCGTCTTTTTTCGGCCCTTTAGGGGGCGGTAACTAGGAAAAAGGGGGCGGTGAATAGCAATCCAGTAGATATATTCAAATGCCTAGAAATGCGTGTGATATGACTAAATGATGATCTTTATTTTACCCATGCCTTAAGTAACGTTTCATTAGTCTATTTTTAAACTTTGGGCTAACAATTGGAGGTTTAGTTCGGCCCACTTCAAAGCCTCCGACTATTATTATTTCAAATATTTTATTGATTAAGTTTTGAAACCTTTTTAGAATTACTGAAACTATATTTTGTTTGCAACTTATTTTCTCATCAAACATCCTATTTTATCGAGATATATATTTATTTATATTTAGATCCCGTATTGAAATTTACGGGTATTACAATCTCCCCCCTTAAAAGGAATTTCACCTCCGAAATTCGCCGACTGGTTCGGGGTAACGATTATTCTCTGACCTGTTCATATCCTATTTTTAGTGACACATTTAAATGTTTGACCAAATTTCTAAAATTAGCTAATTCTTCATGTTAAATTCTCCCGTATGTTTTCTATGTTCTAGACATTCTTATTTTTCTTTCTCGCCACGCTTCCGTTGCGCAATTCTGATATCGAGCATATCAGAGAAACCGCGGGACGTTTTTCCTAAATGGAGCTGAAATCTTCACTTACGTCACACATTTATTCGACACAAATAAACATGCGACTCTGGAATAAACTAATGTAGGAGTGGGTATACTTATAAATATTCAACATACCCGTCATCATTGCTGGATTCGGTTCTTCTTCTTCTTCGCTTGTTAAAGCGTATACCCGGGCTGGTACCACCGGAGGTTGTACTGGCACTTGGGTTGGGTTTTTGGGGCGATATTCTTGACAATTTCTGGCAATATGTCCCATTTTTCCACTGAAAGCATTTCGGATTGGGGTTAGGTCCGGCTCCGAAGCAAACGCCGGTGTGATATCGCCCGCATTGTTGGCATTGGGGATGGATAGTTGGGGTCGAAACGGAAAATTAGTCATCCCCAAATTTGGCCTCGGTCGCCAGTTTTGCTGCCCCTGGCCAAAATTCTGATTGTTGCTGGGACTATTTCGAAAATTTTGACGTTTCTTATTGCCGCCATTACCTTGCTGATTTTCATTTCTTCTCATTGCCTCTTGTGCTTTTAAAGCAAAATTTGTCGAATGCCGAGCAGTTTAATGGCAGAAAATGATGGCGGGATATGAATGTGCCGTGTTCATTTGTGGCGCCAAACATTGGGCCAACAAATTTGGCCCAATATGGTGTTATTGGGCCTTCTGCAACTAAGCTTGGCCCACGGCCCAATGCTTTAATGCATACATATATATGGGCAACTAAGCTTGGCCCAGTATGGCCCATACTGAATTGCAAATTTTTTATATGAATGAGTATTGTTTCGGTAGGTTCACGCATACATACATATTCATAAGTGTCCTCATCAATATTCTTTATTCATAAATGTATTAATCAATTTTATATTTTAAACGTTAACGATGCTATATAGGGTAGAAAACAATTTTTTATTTTTACCGTGGGCGGGCGGGATACGTTGAACTCATTATTCTAGATTTTTAGTAAGTTCAGAACAATTTATCATAGCCTCCATATACCAAGTTTATCTAGATCAGACTTAGTGGGCTATTGAATTAATTTCGAACTAAAATAGAGAAACCAAACACGCTATTATCGGTTACTCTTTATCTTATCTATATAGATTATCGGTTACTATTTATGTTGGGTGTACAAACCCAATGTCCCACAACGATTAGCAAAAAAGAAAATAAGTGAGTTTATAAGCTTGTGGGTTCACTCCCTCTATTGCCAATTGGTTTTAGAGAGGAACCCCACAAGCTTATACGGGCTTGAGTTCGGGCTGGAATTAGGCCTGAAAAATCCCTACATGGTGCGGTGAGCGTGGACGGGCACATGAGGGTGCCTTCAGATGGAGAAATTCTAGCCTGGATAAAGTGTGGGTGGTGTGTCCCCGGCCTTTGGAGAGACGATCGGTGAATCTGCGATGAAAAGCGCTTGATGCAGGGACTGCGGTAGAAGCGCTGGTGTAGATAATCATCGAATGGAAGGCCCGGTGTGTGGTCTTGAGTTTGAGGGGAGGATTGTTGGGTGTACAAACCCAATGTCCCACACCGATTTGCAAAAAAGAAAATAAATGAGTTTATACGCTTGTGGGTTCACTCCCTCTATTGCCAATTGGTTTTAGAGAGGAACCCAACAAGCTTATACGGGCTTGAGTTCGGGCTGGAATTGGGCCTGAAAAATCCCTACATGTTGGGAAATGTGAGCCAAGAACTCGCCGGAGTTGGCCGAAAAGTCGTCGGCAAGGTGGTCGTATCATCACAGCTGAAGAACTGAGGAAGAGCTGAAGTTCTGATGTTTCAAACTTCGAAAAAATGTGAGCCGTAGGAACTGTTGGCGCCACATCAAATGCATAGGATTCAAACTCATCACACTAAATGAGGGACGTTTGATGTGGCGGATTGGATGATCAACGGCTGAGATTTAACGCAGGAAAAGTGATTCAGCAACTCTATAAGTGAAATAGCACTTTCAGTGTAAGCTGCAGGTTAATGAGGGCCGTTGGATGCGAGGAGATCAGATCGAATGGCTGGTAGAGATCGCAACTTAATAAACACCTGAAGCTTTGTTTAAATACCAGATTTCAGTGTTTGATGACGCGACTTTGAGAGCTCGTAACTTTTGCTAGGGTTAGAATTAGCGAAAGTTGTTAACTAGAGATTTGTAGTAGACGTGGAGGTCTGTAAATCTCTAGTTGGTGATTAATACAATCGGTTGCTCTGTTGGTCCGTGGAAGTAGGCGAAGATCGCCGAACCACGTAAATCCTGTTTGCGTTTTTCTGTGTTTTAAGATGCTGTTTTTCGTTCGATCGAGCTGTGATTGCTCGATTGCGTTAGATAGAAGCATACACACGTAAATGCAGGTTTATTCCGAGTCGATCGGCGGTCGTAGATCAACAATTGGTGCGGTGAGCGTGGACGACGAGCTCGATCTTCGCTGTATGGCTGCGATGCGACTGGAATTGGATATCTTCTATGATCGAACGATTTCGATTCCTGGAAATTGAAGATGAAGGCTCGTCTGATTGAGTACGACCTTGAGGAGGAGTTGCTACCTGAGGATTCAAGTGCAAAGAAGGAAATCATACCAACAAGGCTCGAAGCATGTTGATTTTGAGTCTAGGCGACGATGTTCTGAAAAATGTGTTGGAGCAGTCCACGACGGACGAAATTTGGAGGCGATTGGATGAGCTGTACATGAAGAAGCCTAAGGAATCAAGGAATGTTCCTTGGAAGATCATCTCACAGCTGCTCGATGATAGAAGTCGATTTTTAGTTCGTCGGATGAGTTGAAGTGTGTGAGGAAGAATTGGTTGTGTAGGAACCGAAATGATTCAAAGAAGGCTGTAAAACTGAAGCTCATGAGGCCTCTGAGGTGTTACCATTGCCACGAGGAAGGCCACATTCGGAGGTTATGTCCACATCGAAGGCAAATGACGAAGTTCGGAGGTGATGTTCGAAAGACTGCTGTTTGCGGTGATGTTGAGGTGGCTACGGCTGTGGTTAGGTCGAACGGTGGAGCTGGAACCTTAAGTACATGTAGAGGATTGGTTGCAGATCGAGAACCTGCGAGAAACCTTCGTCTTGAGGTTGAGAACGCAGCAACGAAAGGTACGAACGTTGCTGAAATTTCAGAAATTTCAGAACAGAGTTTCGATGTTGTTTGTGTTGCATATTCCGTTGTAGGCTTCGGTTTTGCTGAGGTGTTGAATGTGTCTGAGCACAAGGTGAGCAAGGAATGGATCCTTGATTCGGGATGTAGCTTTCACGCAACTTGCAACAAAGAATGGTTGCAAAACCTTCAAGAGTCGAAAGGAGAAAGTGTGAAGCTCGGTGATGGCAGATGTTGTCATGTTCGGGGCAGTGGTTCCGTGTATTTGCAGCTCAAGTCAGGTGTTGTATGCATTCTTAGGGATGTTAGGTATGTCCCTGATTTAAGGAGGAACTTTATATCCATCGGAGCCATGGATTCGAAGGGTTACAACACAAGTACAGCTGCTGGAAAAATCACTGTCAGAAAACAGGGGAGGCTGATTATTTTTGGTTCTCGGAGGCATGGAATTTGTCTTGGAAGGGTGCTCAGTGATGAAAAGCACATGTATGGAAACTAGGAAGTGTAGAGCCTTGAATTTGGTGCAAGGGAGACCACAGAAGCCTCGTATTGGGGTAAAACGAGGCCGTGCAAAACCCTTGGTTGGAGCAGTTTTGACAGAAACTGCTGTGGTGAATGTGGCGAAAGTGAGCTCGAATTGTGATGATTCTGAGCTCGAGGTGGAGGCGATTCACCTGCTATGGAGACTCCTATCAGGCCACAAGAGAGGTCAAGCCTTGAGGTGGATGAAAGCTCGGATATGGAGGTCGAAACGGATGAAGAAAGCTCGATGAAAACTGAGTTTTCTGCTGAAAAATCAGAAACTGTTTATGCTATGGCTGATGCAATGCGGGCTGCTGTTGTGTCTGTGAAAGGGGCCAAGGAGCAGCGTGTGTAACGAAAGTGGGTCAGGAAACGGGCTCATGTGGCTAGGATCGAAGAATCTTCGAAGGAAACGAAGATTGGAAACTCGAAAAGCCGAGTTGGTTCCAAGTGGGAGATTTCAATCTCGCTTGGAATCGACAAGGTCTCTTTCGAGGCTCGAAGCTCCTAAGGGAGCTTGATGACCAACAGAACGGAGCTACGAATCGAGGTGGAGCTGCTATCGACAGCTGCAAAAGGAATCTGGGGCAGAAGCTGAAAAATTCCTGAAGCTGTGAGAGTTGAAAACTGGTTCTGGTATGGTAATTTTAGCTGAGAATAACTCCTGTGTATGAGCTGTTACTGTGGAGTTCGGGGCATGGATTGCGAGCTCTAGGCTCAAGGTGGAGTTTGTTGGGAAATGTGAGCCAATAACTCGCCGGAGTTGGCCGAAAAGTCGCCGGCAAGGTGGTCGCATCATCACAGCTGAAGAACTGAGGAAGAGCTGAAGTTCTGATGTTTCAAGCTGCAAAAAAATGTGAGCCGTCGGATCTGTGCCAGATCAAATGGATAGGATTCAAACTCATCAGATTAAATGAGGGGCGTTTGATGTGGCGGATTGGATGATCAACGGCTGAGATTTAACGCAGGAAAAGTGATTCAGCAACTCTATAAGTGAAATAGCACTTTCAGTGTAAGCTGCGGGTTGATGAGGGCCGTTGGATGCGAGTAGATCAGATCGAACGGCTCGTAGAGATCGCAGCGTAATAAACACCTGAAGCTTTGTTTAAATACCAGATTTCAGTGTTTGATGACGCGACTTTGAGAGCTCGTAACTTTTACTAGGTTAGAATTAGCGAAAGTTGTTAACTAGAGATTTGTAGTAGACGTGGAGGTCTGTAAATCTCTAGTTGGTGATTAATACAATCGGTGGCTCTGTTGGTCCGTGGACGTAGGCGAAGATCGCCGAACCACGTAAAATCCTGTTTGCAATTTTCTGTGTTTTAAGCTGCTGTTTTTCGTTCGATCGAGCTGCGATTGTTGGATTGAGTTAGATCGAAGCATACATACGTAAACGCAGGTTAATTCCGAGTCGATCGGCGGTTAGATCAACAACTTATCTTATATGGTCTATATAGGATATCAAACGGGCCCTAAAGAGTTTAGTGGTGGTGCCCTGGTGCCGCCTTTATGATGTTCATGCCTGTTGAGAATAACGAGCCTAAGACTCGCCGGAGCTTTGCCGGAGGAGGCTTTGAAGATAGCCGCACAGTCAAAGCAAGCAATTTTCGTTTCCAGCTAAAGATAAATCTGCTGCTAAGAGAGTTGATGTGGATCGTCAGATGGAACTTGCTACAGATCTGAGGGCTCTGATTTAAGCAAGGGAAAATGAATCTAGACCATCAGATGTAGCACGAAGGAAGATCGGACGGCTTAGGGAAGAAGTGCAAATTCACTTATAGAAGTGTTTAGCACTTTAAGTTTTGTCTGCGAGATTAAATCTGAGACGTTCGATCTGGAGATACCAATCCGACGGCCAGGAGAAGATCGACCTGAAGATGTGATGATTATCACATGACTGTTGTGTCAGAATTTCGTTATGATTTGGGAGCGTTCGATCGAGAAGATGCCGATCACAAGGGCTGCGATTGAAAGCTCATAAGGTCTGGTATCATGACGTGGAGGTTCGAAGGCACGAAGACGCGCATGAGGTCATGCATTTCCTTGAGGAAAAAGGCATCTTCAAGTCAGTATAAGTAGCAGCAGATTTCTGGTTTGAGTCGTCATCTTTGAGCGTCTGTATCGTTTCGTAGGTGAGAATCTTGGTGTGCGTTAAACATAAGAGTGTAGAGGGTACGGCGTAGTGTAACTCTTGTGTTGGGATTAATGCAAAGGAGGCTCGGTTGATCCGTGGACGTAGGCCAAACTTTGGGCCGAACCACGTAAATCTGTTTTTGGTGTGTGTGAGTTTGAGTTCTGTTTTTGTGTTCGATTGAGCTCCAAATTGCTCAGATCGATCCTCAACTCTAGCATACACTAAAAGAACATTGAAACCTCGTTTGAGAGGTGTCCATTTACTAACAAGTGGTGCGGTGAGCGTGGATCGAAGGAGCTCGATTCCCAGGAGGGCCACGATGACTAAGCTCGAAATGGAGGTCTTCAATGGTGCTAATGATTTTGGGCTGTGGAAGCTCAAAATGAAGGTCGTGCTCGTGGAGAAAGGCTTGGAGAAAGCCTTGAAATCGGATGCCGAAATGGAGCCATCGACCTTAACCATGGCTCAAAAGAAGAAGATAAAGGAGAAAGCGTTCTCAGCCATCATCCTCTACCTCTCGGACAGTGTGCTTCGTAAAGTAGCTTTGGAGACCTCGGCGGAGGAGCTATGGAAGAAGTTGGAAGCTCTTTACATGACCAAATCCCTATCACGGAGGCTCTACCTCAAACAAGCTCTTTATAGGTTCCAAATGGAGGAAGAATCTGCCATTGAGGAGCAGATTTATCATTTTCAAAAGCTCGTATTGGATTTACAAAATGTTGGAGAGGAGATCAAGGATGAGGATCAAGCGTTGTTGCTCTTGTGCTCATTACGTAAGAGCCATGATTACTTCAAGGAGGCTCTTCTTTATGGAAGAGAGAAGCTAAGCATGGAGGATGTGATGGCAGCCCTAAGCACTAAGCAACTCAACACAAGGATCATTCCAAAGGTTGAGCCAAATTCGGCCGAAATGCTCAATGTACAACATAAGTCAAATTCGAGGTGGAAGAAAAGCAAGGGGAAGGAGGTTGCTGAGCCTAAGAGGTGCTTCAATTGCAATGAGGTGGGTCATTTCAAGAGGAATTGCCCAAAGTTGCAGATTCGGGGAAGTTCCAATCAAACTAGCCATGTTGATGATGGCTTTGAGTATGCCGAGGTATTAGCCAATTCGGAGGAGGAAAGGAGGGAAGAATGGATCTTAGACTCAGGCTCTAGCTTCCATATAACATGCAAGAGAGAGTGGTTGCATGACTTCAAGGAGCTAAGAGGTAAAACGGTTAAGGTAGGTGATGGTAAAAGTTTCAAAGTATGTGGCTATGGTTCTATTAGAATGAGGCTTGCTAATGGGGTGTTGAGTGTCCTAAAAGATGTTAGGTATGTCCCTGAGTTGAGGAGGAACTTTATATCCATCGGAGCTTTGGATAGGAGAGGATTCAACACAAGTATCGCAGCCGGGAAAATTCTAGTAAAGAAACAGAATAGGCTGATTCTGCAAGGGTATACACAGCAGTGTATCTACGTGCTCGAGGGATGTTCTGTGGAGGCAAAGGCACATCATGAAACTAGGAAGTATGGTGGTTCGAATGGTGTGGGAGATCTGCCCGAGAAAGCTCGGGAAGAGGTAGAAACAAGCCGGCCAACAGTGGAGCCTGCGGCTGAAAATCTGAAAACTGCTACTGCTACAGGGCTGCGCGAGAAGGCGATTTTCGACGCAATTTCCGAGCCCGAGATGGAGTTGTTTGAGCCACGAGATGAGGGTACTTCAATTCCACATGGCACGGATGGATTTGAGGTGAAGAACAGCTCAAGCAATGGCAAGGAAGATGGAGAAAAATCTACCTCAAAACGGGCTCTAAGGTCAATTTGGTCAAAAACTGATGAATCTGATTTTACAGATTCTGCTGCAGATGCGGTTTTGGATGCGTGTAAGGGCAAGAAGAAGATGATTTCTAGCTGGGGAAGAGTCCATGAGGTGGCTCAAGAGGCTAGGATGGAAGGATCTTCGAGCCGAACGAAGGAAGTGAGCTCAAGTGTTCGAGTCGATTCCAAGTGGGAAATTTCAATCCTACTTGGGGTCGGCAAGTTCACTCTTGAGCCTCGCAGCTCCTAGGGGAGCTAGTTGATCAACCGAGCAAGAGCGTATTGATCGAGGTGGAGCTTTGGAGGGGTTTCGAAGCTTGGCAAGGTGATTCTCAGAAACAAAACTGATGCGAAGCTGATTTTTTGGTGAAGTTTGGGGCGAAATTCCGGGAGATTTTGGGCTGCTATGAAGATTCCAGGACTCGAGATTGCGAGTATGTAGGCTCGAGGTGGAGTTTGTTGAGAATAACGAGCCTAAGAGTCGCTAGAGCTTCCCCAGAGGAGGCTTTGAAGATAGCCGCACAGTCACAGCAAGCAGTTTTCGTTTCCAGCTAAAGATAAATCTGCTGCTAAGAGAGTTGATGTGGATCGTCAGATGGAACTTGCTACTGAGGGCTCTGATTTAAACAAGGAAAAATGAATCTCGACCATCAGATGTAGCGCGAAGGAAGATCGGACGGCTTAGGGAAGAAGTGCAAATTCACTTATAGAAGTGTTTAGCACTTTAAGTTTTGTCTGCGAGATTAAATCTGAGACGTTCGATCTGGAGATACCAATCCGACGGCCAGGAGAAGATCGACCTGAAGATGTGATGATTATCACATGACTGTTGTGTCAGAATTTCGTTATGATTTGGGAGCGTTCGATCGAGAAGATGCCGATCCCAAGGGCTGCGATTGAAAGCTCATAAGGTCTGCTATCATGACGTGGAGGTTCGAAGGCACGAAGACGCGCATGAGGTCATGCATTTCCTTGAGGAAAAAGGCATCTTCAACTCAGTATAAATAGCAGCAGATTTCTGGTTTGAGTCGTCATCTTTGAGCGTCTGTATCGTTTCGTAGGTGAGAATCTTGGTGTGCGTTAAACATAAGAGTGTAGAGGGTACGGCATAGTGTAACTCTTGTGTTGGGATTAATACAAAGGAGGCTCGGTTGATCCGTGGACGTAGGCCAAACTTTGGGCCGAACCACGTAAATCTGTTTTTGGTGTGTGTGAGTTTGAGTGCTGTTCTTGTGTTCGATTGAGCTCCAAATTGCTCAGATCGATCCTTAAGTATAGCATACACTAAAAGAACATTGAAACCTCGTTCGAGAGGTGTCCATTTACTAACAATGCCAAACAAAAGATCTCTAAGGAATTCTTCGAATCATCATGGGTTTCATCGTGGCTTGAATGGGCGGACAAACACATTCACGAAAGATGTACTAAACGAATAATCATGTTCTAGTGACTAATCTGCATCTAAAGTACATTGTTCTTGCAAGTCCAACTTCACATGTATTTGGATAAAGATTGATGATGAAATTGTTATGATGATTTAAAAAAAAAAGAAATTGCGAGAAAATGTATAATATTTTATTGAATACGCATAAGCTATAGAAACAATGGGGGGGAATATTCAATAGAGTTAAGCAAATTAATAATCTAATAATGCGATAATAATATAGTAAGTAGAGTAACTAAAACGCAAGCTTTAAAACTTTTTGCTTTGGTTCACCAGCTATAGATTTTTACTAGAGGAATATGGCCAACGTCGCCTGAGAAATATATTCCATCGGTCTCTGCAGCCCAATAGCACGTCTTTGAAGAACATTGCGAAGATAATCTTCTGTTGAAAACGTCGAAAATGACAGTCTTGGAATCGCCCAATTTAAAGCGACAGAAATATAGCTTTGAGTGTCTGAAATTTTGACAGAAGGTCCAACCTATCTCTTGATCGGGCAAAATCTGAACGAACCCATGATCGTTATTTCCCGACTGACAATGAACCCACAAAGGCAAATTTTCGGGGTTTGGCGCAATTTTATTGGCTAATCTGATTTTGTACTTGTCCGTGAAAATGCACACCTTCGCCGTTGCTTCCCCGTACAAACTTATTGTAAGAACAAAGAGGCACCAATAAGCGATTCCGGCCTTCATCTTCATTCTGAAGATAAATCTTATATGATTAATTATAGGAGATCATATTCTTATTCTTCTCGTTTTCTTCACAAGTCCTGTTTATATAGACGATTCGTATGTGGGTTATTTTGCCATGTACCTACCCATACAAGTTAACAAATCTTCGTTAATTCTTTTAAGATCATGCAACGTAGCATAACTCAAACATAATATGATCGTGTGTTTACAAGGATAATAGTAATAATAGTTACGGTCTATATATTTTATATCAAGGTCCATGGATAAATATATCACATATGGAAAACAAAATCGAGTAATTAATTAACCAGCATAAATATTGCATTATTTATTATTCGTATATTCTATACAACTCTTCTCAAGATGACAACATAAATTTGGAAAATATATTCATGATAAAAATAAACATACTAAAAAAAGTTAACGATTTTAGTGGAAAATCTTAATAATTGTGTAGCCGTAATTCTTAAGTTGTGCATTATGGAAGAAATATTTTAACCGGATATTATTAGGGTTGTCAAGCAAGGGAGGCGCTGCAGAAGGCCGATGATTAGATCAATGTACCCATTCCCACCCCATATTAAAAAAATTTATTATAATGTAAATTTGATATATTATTTAACTGATATCTATTATATATATTTTAATTACACAAATTCGATAAAAAAATATTAATTAGATATCACATTATTGTAATAATTTATAAAAGTATTGTTGACCTTTTTGGTCCATAAGCTATGAAATGATCAATTGTTGAATATTTGACTCACATATGGTTCTGTGATTAATTGATGAAACTATGTGATCACATGTTATAGATGTCTCACATGCTAGGATATGTCGGGTCATGGATACACTGTGTTATTTATGGTAATAACGTGTGAGATATCATACTCGGCTACATATGGAAAATATGTTGTATAAATATGGAATGTGATATACCCGTGAGAAATCTTTATTCCTGGCTGAAAATCACAACGATAATCTTTTCATGCATGCCACTGATTTGGCATGTACCTACCCATACAGTTAACAAATCTTCGTTAATTCTTTTAAGATCATGCAACGTAGCATAACTCAAACATAATATGATCGCGTGTTTACAAGGATAATAGTAATATAATTATGGTCTATATATTTTATATCAAGGTCCATGGATAAATATATCACACATGGAAAACAAAATCGAGTAATTAATGAACCAGCGTACATATTGCATTATTTGTTATTCGTATATTCTACTACAACCTCTTCTCAAGATGACAACATAGATTTGGAAAATATATTCATGATAAAAATAAACATACTAAAAAAATTTAATGATTTTAGTGGAAAATCTTAATAATTGTGTAGTCGTAATTCTTGAGGTTGTGCATTATGGAAGAAATATTTTAACCGGATATTATTAGGTCAAGCAAGGGGGCGAAGATTAGATTCGTGTACACGTTCCCACCTACGGGTGGTTCGGTACGGTATACCGTACCAAAACTGTGATACCGTATACCGTACCGAAATTTCGGTATCCAAAAAAATCATACCAATACCATACCAAAATTTCGGTATACCTTAAATTTCGATACGGTATCATACCAAAATTTCGGTATGATATCGGTATCATACCTTCTATATCGTTCATACGGAGGATTTTTTACCATGCATGTCTCGTGACTCGTTCGTTGTTTTGGAATTTTTAATCAATTCAAACTCCTTAGGCCCCAATAAGATTGATTATTAATACCAAATTTTTCAAAATAAAAAGATTTTTTAACCTTAAATAATTTACATATTTTAGCTAGTCTCCTTAGTACCACAAAATACAACTTTATATACAGATTAATTAGAACGAAGCGGATATATTTAAAAAAATTAGTGAAGATTAACAAAAAGTAATTGCATTGCATCTTCACGCTTTCAAAAATCATGAAAAAAACATTAAAGGCAAAAATTAAACGTTACTTGAGTTACATAAGTAAAGTATGGTGGGTCTAATAGTAGAAAGTTGTGTATAAGTTAATAATTATGGGCTAAATAAGTTTATGAAGATCCTTAATTTTTCATTTTATATTTTTTGAAATAATATAATATATATAGGTGTGTATATATATATAAAATATATTAAAAATTTTAGAATTTCGGTATTCGGTAATACTAATTTTAAAAACTTTCATACCATTACCCTACCGAAAATTTTCGGTACGGTATCATACCTTACCAAAAACTTCGGTATACCAAAATTTTCGATATTTCGATACGATTCGATACGATAAGGATGACATTTCGGTATTTCGGTATTTTTTTCCAGCCCTATTCCCACCCCATATTAAAAATATTATAATATAAATGGGATCTTGACTGATATATTAAATATTATTAATATTATAATTACACATAAATTATTTAACTGATATTATCACACATAAATTATTAATTAAATAATATTGTAATAATATAAAGTTTTTATAGAACTTATAATTTAAGTATTACTTTTAGGTTACAAAATATCATTTAAATATATTATCAGAGAACGTGGCCGAGACTATAATCCCCGTCTCAATCCCGTCCCCTCCTCGCGGAGATCACGGTGTTTCCTCACCCCGTTTGGGGCGGATCTCCGCCGGACAAGCGTAGATTACTATTATTGTTATTATTTTATTTATCATTATTATTGTTATTTCTAGAGGCTGCATATTGTATGCCTTAGCTTCTATTTAATCCTTGTTCCTCTATTTCGTTTAGCTAGCTAGTAGTTTTATGTTTAAGACTGAGCGAGATAATTTTCTAGTCTAACGCTCTCGTATAAATACAGTTTACAAGCAATAAATAAATTTAGCACTTTCATACATAAAAAAATACAGTGTAAAGCAATAAATGATTTAGCACTTTCATATATAAAAATACAACGCCTAAAATTCTCTTTTATTTCTAAGAGCATCTCCAACCAATAAACTTAATCGCAAACTCAAACTCATTCTCAAACATAAAATGCAGTAATTATTCCGACAAACTCATTTTCAAACTCAAATGACTATTTTTGAAATATTATTTCTATACAAACTTTTACAATTTTCAATATTGTCCACATATTTATAACTTAAAATAATATTTTAATAACATATTAAACTAAATGAAAAATATTGCCAGTAAATATTATAATTCTAAAAACTCTCTAATTAATTTTTTATATATTTTATTTCTTCTTATTTTTTATAAGGATACTTTATTTATTTAAACAAATAAAAAATATTAAATGAAATTGCTAATGTCGAGCGCATATTATGCAATCAATCGCATCTATGCTTTTAGTGGAGGAGAGAGAAAGTAGAAAATCCATTTTAGGATTTTTTTTATTCGGTTGGAGTAATATTATGATATTTTTTGGGTTTTGCAGTACCATCTCCAAATGCAAACGCAAATGCATTTTGCAGCAATTGTTCTCCAACAGTCAAGTGCAAACGCAAAAGAATATTTTTGTAATATTATCTTTCATATCAACTTTTATAACTTTTCATTATCAACCCAATATTTAATTACTCTACTAGTTAACCACAATATTCTTTTAATTGTGACTTAAAAAATATTTATGCAAATCATTATTTGTCAAAACAATATGTAGTTATATGTTTGTGGTCAAAACAATATATATTATATTACATATAAAAATAAATAATAAGATACAAAAAATTATTACTAAAATAAGTGAATGTTAAAATAAATATTTGTTATGTCAATTTATAATAACAGTGATTAGTATACAACTATCAAATTCTTTAATCAATTTTTATATATTTTTGATTTTATATTTTAATACAAGTAACTCGCGTATTTGCAATTTTTAAAATATCAAACACATTTTTGCGTTCGGCGTTCGAAATATGAGAGAAAAAGCAAAAAATGCACTTTGTGTTTGCAGAACTGTTGAAGCAGTTGTATTGCATTTCTGCGATTGCGTTTGCGTTTTGCAATACTATTGGAGATGCTCCAAGTCCTCGATTAATAGAACCGCTCAGATTGAACCGCTCAGATTGAGGGTAGAAAAAGAGTAATTCATCGGATTATTTATTTATTTATTTATTTTTTACAATCGAAGTTGCGATTTCTTGAAGCTATGGCAGAGGAACAAATATTTTGAGATCGACCGAGAAACAGACTAGAAAAAAAAAAACAGAAGCGATCAATTACAGAGCACCGCTGCCTTGAGATGGTTTAGGATTGGCAATTGTCTTGAAAAAATTGAACAAGTAATTGAAGTGAGGAGTTTACGTACATTTATACCGGGAGAAAATCCAAAATTGCCCTCGATGTTCATCACTTGAGCCAATTTAGTCCCCGATATTTCGTGGCGACCAATTTAGTCCCTGATTTTGTCGATTTTAACCCAAGTTGGTCATACCGTCAGATAGATCATTAATTTGAATGGAAGATTGACATGTGTCGACATACGATTGGATATACTTAAAAAATCTTAAATTAACATTATGAAGGAAAAATTACAAAAAAAGACAAAAAATTCAAAAAAAGTAATAATTAAACAAAAATAAAAGAGAATAAAAATATATTATAAATAATAAATTAAAAAAAAAATGAAAGAGACATAAATACAAGAATAAAATAAAGGAATTTGGTATAAATAGTGCATCCAATTGATTTTCTTCTAAAATTAAACCTAACTTTAAGTTATTTCTGAATAAACCCAACTATAAGATGTATCTTCTCAAATTAGACACATGTTACCTTTAACTTATTCAATAGGTTATATTCCTCGCTTTTTATTATTTATCATCTCTTTTTTCTATTTAATTAAATTGTTTTTCACACTTTAAAATAACTCGAATATGAAAATAAATATTTCGAGGAACATCCCAAGAAATTCTTACTAAAAAACTAAATTTAAACTATAAAAATAATGTATTCAAAAAGTCAAGTTACATTAATTATATTAATTAAACCTTAAAACATAACTCCAACATGAAAGGAATTTAGAAAATCAGAAGCGTAAATCCCACGAATTCTTAGTACATTACTTAAAATTTTAAAAATTTTCAAAAAAAAAAGGAAAAAGATATCAAATATTTGACTGAATCCTGAAATTGTAACTAAGTTAATTATCAATTAAAATTTAGCCATTCAAACAGACAAATTCTTACTAAATAATTTCGTCGACGTATTTTTAATTCATTTTTTTCTAGGATTCTGATTATGTTTTATTAATAACTAAGTACGACTAGATTTTTTCTTTTTTCAGTTTTTGAGGTACTTATCGTGGAAAATTTGTTTTGATTTTTCGTGTTTTATTCATGTTGGAGATATATTTAACTTTTAATTAATATACATGGTAAGGGGATTTTTTAACATATTGTTGCTTAGTATAAAGTATGCTATAACCCATTAGATTACGTTGAAATTTAAGATACTTTTTAATTGCATAAAACTTCCTTGTGCTCGTTAAAACTTACACCGTACCCTCAGTGTTATCAAAACTTGGCACCATGCCCATTAAGGGTTAAAAATACAAGCGGCACATGATTAAATAAACTACGAGGGTATATGCAATTAATAGATCACAACGGTTTTAAAACCACGTATGTGTTATTTGCAATTCAACATTATTTTTAATATTGATTTATTTTTATTTATAACTATTTTCTTAAGAATTCATCGACATATTTAACCTATTGAATAGGTCAAGGTAAGATGAGTCTAATTTGAGGAGATACATATTATAGTTGGGTTTATTCTTAAATAATTTAATGTTGGGTTATTTTTAGAAGAAACCAATAGCATGGATTATCTATAGCAAAATTTCCAAAATAAATTAAATAAAAAAATAAATGAAAAAAGAGAGTAAAGGTTACAATTTACCAAAAAAAATTATATTTTATCTATTAAAAAAAAAATAAGTTAAAAGAGTAAAAATGCCACTGAAAGTTACGAGAATCTCCGACCCCTGCCTCTATCAATTTAGCAAGGACGCAATCGTCCACTATTTTTGGTAAAACAAAAACGACATAAGAACACATATGAATGCATCATTGTTAACCTCCTAGGGATGTGGTCAGGGATTTCATAAACTTTTTGGAGGCATTTTGTTTTACCATTTTCTTCATTTTTTCAGTAGTACTATTTTTTAGTTTTTTAATTTCTATTGATTTTCTTAATCTCATTTCTCTCTTTTTTATTTATTTATTAAAGTTTTTTAATTTAGTATAATTTATTGTTTTTAGACATTTTTTATTTCCTCTTTATTTCCAATTTGATTTTAATTTATTATTTTCAAATTTAGTTTTTTATTTTCTCTTTATTTTTTGTTTGATTTTATTTTTTAATTTAAATTTTTATTCTCTCGCTATTTTTATTGTATCTAATTTCTCTTCTTTTTTAACGTTTTGTTCTTTTTTTCAATTTTTTACTTATGTTAATTTATAATTTTCAAAGTCTGGTCAATCGCATGTGGGTACGTGACAATTTTTTATCCAGATTAATGGTCATCAAATGGTAGGATCAATTTGGTTCAAACTTATACCGGGACCCACTTGTAACATCCGTCCCTACCGGGACCTGTGAAGTTGGGCACCGCACCTGACTGATAGTCTGTGTAATACCCGTAAATCTTCATACGGGATTTTGATGTAATTAGATATATAGTAAAATAAAAATTTATATAATATGTGTTTTAAGTATTAATTATGTAAGAATCATTGTCGAAAAATTAGGCCAAGAAGTGTATATATTATTAATACAAGGAAATTTAATAATAGCCCTAACGCTATTTTTACTCAGGGCTTTGCGCGTGTATATATTATTTATGTATCCAATACAAGGATTTTGCTCATATATTGTTCTTAAAGTGTTTCATATGTTTGTTTTGATATTTGGATAAAGATATGGGATAGCGTTTGATTGTGAAGAATTTAATACATATGATATTTTTTTGCCCTTTGAATAGAATAAAGTTGTGGTTACGGTCTTATATCCACTGGCTTCAACAGTTCCATTTGACAACAAAAAAATACAGAGCTAATGACGAGAGGAGCAAACCCTAGCCCCTTTTTTCCAGTAAATCATTGGTCCAATTGAAACGAGGCAACGATGGGAAAAAAGTAAGGGAGCAGTGGTAGTGAGGAGAATGACGAGAAAAAAGCGAAGCGCTTTGTTAGGCCGATTTATCCAACCTTGATTTGATTCATAAGATTAGTATTACCTTATACGATGAAATACGGAAGCAATAAATTAGTAATACCACGAGACGGATTGTAGAGTTGGAACGATGATACGCACGTGTTCTTCAGCAACGTATCAATGAATCAGCAACCTAAACGATGTATCGTTTAGGGTATTTATACATAAGCCGTAATGGGCTATTGGGCCCAAAGTTAACTAATATACCCACAAGTTAGGTATATTTACAATTAAGTCCTAGGGCAGAATAAAACTACAAGATTAAGATAACCTGATTTTAATTGAACAAAATAAAATAATTCCTAACAATCCCCCCCTTTGTGTTCAATTTGCAATTCAGCGCTGGTTATCTTCGTCTTGTAATCGTCCTGAGTCCTCAAAGAACAAGTATCGGAGTTGTGTACGCGAAAGCATGTGCTTGTGTGTTCTTCTTCAATCTCCCCCTCCTTTATCTTGTCTTGTGACATCTTATTTAGGAGAACAAAGCCCACCGTGTTCTGAACTTCTCTTCTTGAAGCTGCTTGCCGAATCGTCTCTTTGTTTTGGATCTCTCCCTTCATTGGTTACAACTCCCCCTACATTTGGTCAATCTTGAGTTGGGATTGAGGAGTTCTCTTTAAATTTGGAGAGACGTAACGGAGGCGGTTCTTCTCTTCTTGTGTTCCAGCTCTTCCTTCGATAGTCGCAAATCCCCCTACATTTGTTCAACCTTGTGTTGCGATTGGGAGTTTTCTTTAAACTTGAAGAGTTGTACACGAGTCGGCAGCTTTGATTCTTGAAGTCCATGCTGAAGTTGTTGGTCGTATCTTGTCATTTGAGTCCGATCTCTCCGTTCAATTGTAGCTCAACTCCCCCTACGTTTGTTCAACCTTGTGTTGTGATTGGGGTGTTTCTTTAAAATCGGAGAGTCGTACATGAGGTGACAACTTCAATCGTTGGACTCTGTGGTCTTCGCTTGATTCTTTGACGACGCTTGAGATTTGGCATTTTCTACTCTATATTGCACTTTCGTCGTGGTGTTGCTCCCATTTTGCGCTAGTACTCCTCCCCCTCATGAAGATCGAGCTGGGGAGATCGTCATGCGATGGGTCAAAATGAGGCATCGTCTTTGGCAAGAAGATCGCGTCGTCGGGACAAGATGATGGAGTTGCGTTTTCCAAAAAAATGCTTGGGCTCCTTCAGATTTTTCCATCTATTGCATGAGAGCCCGTTTTCAGAGTGGTACGCGCGGGGAAATGGTAGGTGCTCAGGTTGGGTAATAACCTGACAGAGCCACAACGGCAGTCCGTCGACACGACTTCAGAGTTACTGAGACGTGGCATGTGAGAACATGGCTAAGAATCCGGAGCCACATAGGCGTTCCGTTTACATCGCTAAGGAGACTAGCTCGACGACGATGGCCTGAAACCGTTGTTGTTTTGATGTTGCAACGGTAGGACTTCCTTCCGATCATCGAAGCATGTTGTAGTAGGACATGTCTACGAAAGTTCTGATCTGTTCACAAAGTCCAGATAAGAAAAAAGTGTATGTGTCCTAAAAAGATATAAAAATATTTGGATGGTGAGGACACACTAGACTCGATGTGTTCAACAAAATTCAGTGGTGGGGCTGACTACCACTTAGTTCAATATCCCCTGCTTCCAAGTGAAGCAGTGATAGATTACGCGGCTCCCGTGATTTAGTGAAACATCGGTCTGTTGGGAGATCGATGAGTGGGTAAGGCTCGATTGTGCATGCGCCTTTGGATCAGATGAAGCGACTTCTACCCGGGGGCTGATAGAAATCAGCTCCTGCACCTAATGGTCCGAATGTTGTATGAGCTAAGGGATTTGTGTATCATTCGCTCAGTAGTCTTGGAAATAATTTCCAAATAGGTGTGGCTTTTATGGCTCAAAATCTTTACTAACACTCGGCTGCGTTCCGGGGTTAGGTTCAGTTTGGTTGACTGAACCATAGGAACTGAAAATCCATGCGTCCGTCCATTTGAGTGCTGCTTGATCCGCAAGTCAGAGCATGTCGGTTGAGATCATCTTCGTGTTAGTGTAATGATAACACCTTCGCCTTTAGAATCTCTAGTTCTCGAGGGTTGAGATCATCTTCGTGTTAGTGCTTGATAGTGTTCTTCTTTCTTTTCCCCATTTTTTTGCTTTTCCTTTTTTTTTTGCTTTTTTTTTGCTTCCTTCTTTTTTTTTTGATATAGATATAGGTATATAATTTTTTTTTTGCAATTTTTTTTTGCGGATTTTTTTATAACTATATATAAGTATATATTATCGTAATAGTAATATATATAGTAATATATATAGATATATATATATATATGTATACATATATGCATATGGGTTAAAGTAAGTTTCTCCCCCTCAAATCGTGCACCTAAGACGTACTCCCCCTAAAAATGTACTCTCTCTTCTCGTAAATATGGAGTGATACTCCCCCTCAATGCATGCATGTTTAAACATGTAAATTATCTCCCAATTAAATGAGCGTGAACGTATTAATCTATTTTTCAGAGCAGATGCAAACTAAAGAACTATTGTTCTTAAAAAAATGCATTAGAATGTAAATTTTGCTTTTTATTGCTCTAAGCTGAAATAGGTATTTTGTGCTTCAGGTCATATGCATACAGAAAAATTTAAGCTCGAAAATTCTTTAAGATGAACGCATAATGAAAATGTACCTTTAACATGGTAGTTAATGCATTTCAGCTCATGTATGCAAGCGAAAATTTGGAATTAAAGTCTTTTTGAAGCATGCATAACTATAATGTACCTATGTTTTGGTTGCTAGCATCGCTAACCAGTCGTGTCTGTGTAGCAACCCGAGATGCCATTCACGCTGGGATGTTTAGCTGCCCTCGTCGCATACCAGTCATGAGTGTGGAACAGCTTTCTTAGTACCTACTCATGCTGGGATATCTGCAAAACATTAACGGGACTTTGGTACCCATTTTTGGATGGGTCCTCCCTTATTAGCAGAAAACGGGTTAAGCACATAAGGTGTCAAATCTTGTCCTAAATCATCCATTAATGTAGCTTTAGGTACCCATTTAGGACTAATTTGACACGGGTATGACATTTTAGCACAAGTGAACATGTCATTCGAAGAAGATTTAAAAAGTTTCTCCGAAGCTAGTCGCATAAGATGTTTCTCAGACTTAACATGGACTGAATATTTCAGGAAGGCATAAGAACTTATAGATTTATAGGCATTGTTAGTACATGAAACGTTCTTTCTACCTGAAGTGTTCACACGATTCACATCAAAATGATGACTTTTCTTATAACTCTGCTTACTAGAATGATTAACATTTTTGGATTGGTAAGCAATTCCACATATATCATTCTTTAAAGAATGAGATGTTTTTGGAGCTTGAGAAGTTTGCTTGCTTGAGCTTGGAACTTCTTCTTTGCACGCTTCTCTTTTGAGAAGTTTGCTTGCTTGAGTTTGCTCGCTTCGCTTGGAAAACTCTTGAACATTTTCGACTTTTATTTTCGCGGACAATTTTGCTTTTACTTTCTCCTTCCTAATTTTCATTTGTTCCTTAACTATCTTTAAAGCTCGACTTTTACTTAATGTTTCAGCTTCTGTCAATATTAACTTAGAATTATTAGTAAAAGTTTTCTCTGTTTTAACTTTAGGAACAAAATCGTCAATTTGAGTTCCCTTATCCTGCTTAGACAATGATATTTCTATAGAGGGATTATTTGAGGCAGGTAAGGGCGGGGAAATTTATAGTTTGATATATCCTCTAAAAGTTTTTGCTTTTCTGCTTGAAAACCTACTCTTTCTGATTCCAAAGTTGCGTTCAATTTGGAAATTTTATCAGCAACCTCTGGAATTTCCCAACAAGAAGTAGATTTGTTAGAATATAAATTATTTTCCCCGTTTGGCGCTTAGAGGAATTTTGATCAGCTTGCCCTCTTTTTGTTAGAATGTCCTCTAAACTCCTAATTTTAGAGTATAACTCGTTACGCTCGCTATACATTAAGTTATATTGGCAAGTCTTAGTGAGTATCTCGTCTTCGCTCTTTTTTAAACTAGTAGTTGACTCACTAATTTTCGCTTTCAGTCTTTCTATTTCTTTGTAACGATCATCGACTCTCATTTGCACTGCTTCAAGCTTGCAATTGAGAGATGCTTTTTCACTTAAGCTGACAAGGAGACAATTATAGTTATGCTCTAAGCGAGCTTCTAATTTCTTTATAGTACTTTCTTGATCGACAGAGAAACTTCGCTTTTGTACCGAGGTAGAAGACATTGCGTTTAAGTCCATGGAAATTTTTTTTAATTTTTTTATTTATTTATTTTTTGAAAGTTGGATATATGATCGTTGACGCGCTTTGTAGATTTGAGAATTTTTGGCTTTTCAAAAATCTGTACTGAAAGGCTTTAGTGTTTCGTAAAATACGGTGAAGTTTCGAAGACTTTAAGCGTTGAAAACTTTTTGGTGCACAACGAAAAGTTTTGAAGTGATGTCGAAAACATCGAAAAAGATACTAAAAACTTTTTCTATAACATGCCACTTGAATTTCGAAACTTTTTTTTTTTAACTCGCACGGATGAAATTCTCGATGGCACTTTTGTAATTAAGAATATCGAAAACTGAATTGCTATTCACCGCCCCCTTTTTCCTAGTCACCGCCCCCTAAAGGGCTGAAAAAAGACGTTTATGCCCTTATGTTATTTAAATTAATTTAAAAAGGTAAAATATAATAAAAAGTAAGAATTTTCTTTAAATTCCTACACGACGCAACACTTTTCAAATCACACAACCAAATTAAACAAAAAAACAGAGAACTTTGCCAATCGTAATGGAGCGAGGACACGGAAAGGGAAAGGGAAAGGGGGTCTTGTCACGATTGGTAAGAAAACTGTCGTAAGTTCATTCGTATTTAGATAGATTGTCGAAAACGGATCGAATTAGGCTGAAAACGGGCGATCGGATGCGAAATAGGGCGAAAACGGCACGACCAAACCGAAATTTCGGTCGGCCTAGTCGCGACCAAAACGTGATTTCGGTCGTTCAAGACACGACCGAAATCAGATTTCGGTCGCAACAGGCTCGACCGAAATATGATTTCGGTCGTGCATGATCGTCATCTCACCCCACGGCATGTGGAAGGTGTTCGTGTCAGGGTGCCAGCGCTCCACAAAAGCGCTCAGAAGAGGCTGGTCCAAGTGACCCAGCATGGCATCTGTGAGGTGGCTAAGCCCCGTGCCATCGATCTCGCTCTGCGTCTGCGGCGGGAACTGGCAGTACCACTGCTTAAGCGACCGAAGCACTGACGCACGCTGCTCGCACTTCAGCAGGGGTCGATCCTCCTCACCCATCCAGATGCGGGGCGCGATGTGCCCCAAGTAACTAGGGATCACCTCGCCGTCTTCTGGATCACCTGGTTGTGGCCCCTGCACCTTCCACGAATCGTCATCTACGACCCTGGAGCGCTTGCTCCCTATTTTATTTTTTAAGAATTTCCCAAAAATAAATATTATTTATTTTACGTATATTAAGACACTACATCGCAATACAGTTTATCAAGGAGAATGAAATTACCTGCGGAGACCGGTATCGCATCGTCGTCGGATGACTCAAACGACGCCGCATCGTAGGGCACCTCCTCATCCGCAGGCGCCTCCTCATCCGCATGCGGATCGTATTCCGCATATACGGAATGAGAATCAAGAGCTCGCTGCCGCCTCTCCTCCTCCCGTTGCCTACGAACGGATGCATCAACGCCGCGCGCTCTCGTATGGCGCTCTCCAGATCCCTCCTCCGCCTCCGGGGCCGGTCTGCTGCTCCCTCCAAGTAGGGACTTCCCACCCTTGGCCTGCAATTACATATTTATTAAAAAAAAAATTGACCGAAAAAAATTTTCGGCCAAACAGTGGAATGACCGAAATCAAGTTTCGGTCGGCGAGGAACCGACCGAAACTTGATTTCGGTCGAGCCAGATCCGACCGAAACCTGATTTCGGTCGGAACCCCGGCGACCGACGAGTGATTTCGGTCGTTCAATACACGACCGAAATCATATTTCGGTCGAGCCTGTTGCGACCGAAATCTGATTTCGGTCGTGTCTTGAACGACCGAAATCACGTTTTGGTCGCGACTAGGCCGACCGAAATTTCGGTTTGGTCGTGCCGTTTTCGCCCTATTTCGCATCCGATCGCCCGTTTTCAGCCTAATTCGATCCGTTTTCGACAATCTATCTAAATACGAATGAACTTACGACAGTTTTCTTACCAATCGTGACAGGACCCCCTTTCCCTTTCCCTTTCCGTGTCCTCGCTCCATTACGATTGGCAAAGTTCTCTGTTTTTTGTTTAATTTGGTTGTGTGATTTGAAAAGTGTTGCGTCGTGTAGGAATTTAAAGAAAATTCTTACTTTTTATTATATTTTACCTTTTTAAATTAATTTAAACAACATAAGGGCATAAACGTCTTTTTTCAGCCCTTTAGGGGGCGGTAACTAGGAAAAATGGGGCGGTAAATAGTAATTCCCTATCGAAAAACTATTTCGGATGACATTCTCGATGGCATGTTTGTAATAGTCTGTATCGAAATCTGATTTTAAATGGCAATTCAGTAATTAACTATCAAAGAAATTCAAATCAGATTGGCAATTCCGTAAATATGTTTTTCGAAATTTATTTATTATTATTATGTAGCAAAAAATTCGATGGCAAATTCGTAAATATAGGTTTCGAATTTATTTTTTATATAAAATAAAGGTTTTCGATGGCAAAATCGTATAAAATAGATGTTGATGGCAATTTCGTAAATAAGAGGTTCTCGAAATCAATTGAGGCAATTCCGTAAATATGAAGATCTCGAAACCAATGGCAATTTTGTAAATACGAGGCTTCTGTATTTTAGTGGCAATTTTGTAAATAACGGGATCTCGAGTTTTTTTTTCTTTAAAAATTTCGAGATTGCGACATTGATTTCGAGATTTCGAGCTAAGTGATTTCGAGATTGATACAGTGATCTCGAGATTGCTACAGTGATTTCGAGATTTCGAGCAACGGTGATTTCGAGAACTGCTACAGTTATTTCGCGAACTGCTACAGTGATCTCGAGAACTGCTACAGTGATTTCGAGATTTTTTTTGCGAATTGCTACCTTGACTGCGAGATCGCTACAGTGCCGCAAATTGCTACAGTACCTGGGAAGGGTTTTCACGCACGATCATAGAAAATATACCCCAAACCCAGAAAAATTCTACAAGGAACGTCCGTATAATGATCTTAACGCTTATATCTTCAACCCTAAGCACTCAAGCATCATCAAAAACACCGAAACAAATCAAAATTTTCGAAAGTTATGAAGAGCACGAAGAACACCAAAAATTTTAATTTTGAAAATTTTTCTCAAATATGAGCGTGTTTGGCTCTGGTACCACTTGTTAGGCCGATTTATCCAACCTTGATCTGATTCATAAGATTAGTATTACCTTATACGATGAAATACGGAAGCAATAAATTAGTAATACCACGAGACGGATTGTAGAGTTGGAACGATGATACGCACGTGTTCTTCAGCAGAATACGTCAACTCTATTAATGAATCAGCAACCCTAAACGATGTATCGTTTAGGGTATTTATACATAAGCCCTAATGGGCTATCGGACCCAAGTTAACTAATATACCCACAAGTTAGGTATATTTACAATTAAGTCCTAGGACAGAATAAAACTACAAGATTAAGATAACCTGATTTAATTGAACACAATAAAATAATTTTTAACACGCTTATGGAGGCCCGACGAGGAGAGAGTTCTTATTATGGCATTAAAGCAGATAGTCGCAGATGGATGGATAATCGAGAATGGATTCAGAGGAGGATACCACAATGCTATAGAGGCTATTTTCAAGAAGTCAAAGCCAGATTCTGTTATTCGAGCACAACCTCACATACACTCGAAGGTCCACCATTGGAAACGAGAGTATTATCAACTTTTGTCCAAATCTGGCGCAGGATTTAATAACCTTAACAACACGTTAGATGCATCTGATACATTTTGGGATGAATTGCATAAGGTAATGGTATCTCGTTTTCCTTTATTTATTTGTTCTAATTTAAAGTAATAGTATTCATTTGCTACTTGAAATTACAGAGTAAATCAAGGTTATATGCTTTGCGAAACAATGTATGGCCTTTTTATTATGATTGGCAAGAAATATTTGGAAAAGACAGAGCTACTGGAGCTGCTTCTATGAGTTTCACAGATGCATTACCTAAAAGGAGAAAAGGAGAGGATCCTTTGGTTGAGATAGAGGGGTCTGGGGGAACAGAGGGATCTACCAATGGGTCTGATAAAAAAAATTAATAGAGGAATCCACATTGTACTTAGAAGAAAATTGCCAATCATTTCCAAACCAATCTTACGATGACTTTACTTCCTTTGGCGGTGATAATTCCGAAGGCACAAACCTCAGCCCTGAAACAGAGTCCAACAAAGATCGATTAAAACGACCAGAAATGGATTCTACGGTGTTATGCCAGGAAAGAGGCCAAAGAAATTTGATGATTCCATTGAGATGGTACTGAATCACATGACAGAGCTTAATGCAAAGACATGTGCTCGTTAGAAGGTCTTACTTCGAAGGTTGGTGTGGCTCATGATATGGAGGAGAAACAGATTATGGCTGCTGAAATTATTCGAACCATGCCACTTGACTTGACGTCGTCGCAACGGTTTTCAATAGCTGAAGCGATTGCATTTAATCCTGTGAGGCTCAATTATTTTCTAAGGTCTAACGACATTGACCGGGAGTCTATAGTGATGTCTCTAGTTTGAGAGAAGAACATGTGAATGGTAATTGTATTTTGGCAAAGCTTTTGTTGGATTTGTCTGAATTATGTAATGTTTTGGCAAGTTTATGTTTGTTGGAATGGGTTTGTTTAAATGTAGTTTTTTTTGTAGTGGATTATGTCCAACTTATTTTGGAAAGTTGTACAATATTTGGTGGATTTGTGTATAACTGTTGTTTTTTTTTTTTGCAGTGGGTTATGTTGATTTTGTGAAGTTCACTGCTATTGGTTGTGTTATTGGTTTTCTGCAGTGGATATGTATTTTTATGTTGTGTTATTTTTTCCAGCTCTATTTCTTTCTTCAGTTCTATTTCTCTTCTGAAATTTTTGTATTTGTTGTTTAAGGTTTTGCAATTTTATGCAATTTTCTCTAAATTACCAAGAAACAAAACAAGTTTTAGCTTCTCAATTCAAGGTGAATCTTGCAACAACATTCAATGCAAACAACAAGTATTGTTTGCTAAGACATCCTAATTGAATGAAAATAAAATGTAATCAAACAACGAAGATTATACAGTTTCATAGATATCCTCTAGAGCTCCTCCACTCATCGTACATGGTTGTTGCACACTCATCACGCCATGCATTCCAAGCAGTAGTGCTCTCGATCGTCGAGATTTCATCTTCTGCATAAGCATCGACAGCATTCTCCTTAACATAATCTTCAGGAACTAGTTCTTCGAGGGGGGTCAACTGGAATCTCCTTTCGAAGGAAGTTATGAAGCAAAGCACATGCCAGAACTATACGATTTTGAGTCTTCACGGGATAAAAACAAACACTTCCAAAATATTCCACCTCATTTTCATGAGACCCCATGCTCGCGCAATTACATTTCTAGCTGAAGCATGCCTCATATTAAAGTACTCTTTCGCATTTTGAGGTGTTCGACTTCCAGTTCCCCATTCTGATAAGTGGTAACGTACACCTCGATATGGTGCTAAAAAACCTTCGGAGTTGGTGTAACCGTTGTCAAAGGTTCCTACAAGGATAAATATAATGGCACTCTAATGATACATAGTTGACGTATGATACATAGTTGACGTATGATTATGACATTGAGCTTTGGGAATACATACCTTTACGAACACGAAATCCATCTTGGCGTGACAAAGCATCTTGCAGTACTCTACTATCTGCCGCTGAGCCCTCCCATCCAGCCAATACATATATGAAATTCATATTTTCATCGCACACCCCTAGATTATTAGTAGATATTTGGGATTTGCGATTTCTGTATCTCGCCTTTTCATCCGCACGTACTCTTATTCCTATGTATGTACCATCCAATGCCCCTACACAATTCTGTAAGAGAAATAATTAAAAATAAGTTAAAGTACTCAATTAATTCTAAAAAGAGAAGTAGTACCTGAAAAAACCTGAATCTAGATGAAGATGTACCGCTGTTGCCTGAAATAGGCTTCACTAGAAGGATTTTGTGAAGGGTTAAAACTGCGTTAAGTACATTAATAAAATATCTAGACACCGTCTGTGTTGACCTTTAGAAAGAGTGTTTTTGGACTCGGGTCTTTTTATGGTAGGATAAGATCCCAAGGAACATGGCTACCATCTCATGTACGCCCACATATTTGGAAGGTTTCAAGCCCGAATACATCTGATGAATATTGCACAACCTCCCAAATGCGTTTTTGTTAAACCTCAAATTGTCTAGTGCAGCATCATTCACGCCAGAAACAAGACTATTCAAATAGTCTATTTGTCTCGGAATCTTTTCTTTCATAGACCACTTACTTCTTTTCATACGTCGCTCATGAGCATTCTTCCACAAAAGAAATACCAATAAATTCATCCAACACAACTGCTCTGCTATCACACAAGCAATTGCACAAAGTACACCTTCATCATCTTCCGCGGACATATCTCTGCTAAGACAATTAAAAATAAAAGAAACCTCGTAAGTTCATGAGTAACAAAACCTTTGTTAAGCATTCAGCGAGAATTATCGCCAGATCCTCTGTTCAATTTTCTCTTCGAGATGGAGGAAATTGTATGCATCGCAATAGCTCGGGTGGTTTCATTGGCGACAAAAAAATCAGAGCAAGAGGTGCATTTTATTATAGAACAGAGCATTACGAGCATTTCAATTGCCACCAAAGAAAAATAGCAGAGCATCCCCATAAGGCCACAACCAAATTGAGAAATATGAGAAACATTTCTATCGTTAAATTCATAAATTAAAACTACAGAAAAATGAGAATTCCATCGTTTAGCAACAAATCGACTTCATAGAACATATTGCCCAAAAATCTGAGTACAGAATCGAGTCTAACAAACCTCAGCCCTGATAGCAGCCAAAGCAGTGTTTTCCTGCTTACGAAATCAGATACTTCTCGAGATATTCCACCAAATTCACCGACGCCTGGGTTTCTATCTAAGCTGAATCGAACTTCAAGGACTGAAGCTCATCCTAATTCACTCAGAAACATCAATCCTTTGCTCATGGCCTCATTACACGAGACAGTTCACCACCTCGAGGAGAGAAATCCAAGGCTTCATCGCAGGTCAATGTCCAATGTTGTCTTCGGGCTCGATCTCGATGGGTTGCCAAGCAGTTTGGACGAGAAGAATAAGGATGAGTTTTGTAACAGTTGGTTAATGGACCTTCGAGATGGAGATGAAATTAGGGCAAACAGAATTTAAAAGAGGGGTAAAATTGGAATTAAGAACATGTGTAATGAGATATCCACCTCCATGATGGGTATGTATATACACGTGTTATAAAGGCTTTGCGTGTTTTAAATGCGTATAAGAGCAACTCCAATGGAGCTGCAAATCCCATAAAAGGTGGTAAAATTACTCCAATGGAACCCTAAAATCAAACAAAAAATGCGATTACCGTTTTTCTCTCCTAATTAAAACGCATAGTTGCGTCTGGAACCGGAAGATGCGTTTCAAGTTCTATATTTGCATAAAGGCCATTTATTTGTTTGGGTTTCACAACGTAGACGGCAGTACGCCCTTCTTCTTGGAAGTCAAGAGGTCAATCACTCACCGCCTCGACCTAACATTCTTCGAAAGGGGTTTGGACGGCGGCGCCGATTCTCCTTCGCCTTCGATTCCCGGGTCGGGTTTTTTAAATGTTGGAGAAAAGGAAAATAGCTCGACGAAGAAGACGATCGATGATTGGGGACCGATGGTGGGGAAGATGATGATGACACATACTGTTCAAATGGAGTTTAGCTCGACGAAGAAGACGATCGATGATTGGGGATGACTGGCAATAACCTTGATACCCATACACTTAATAAAAATTGCAAAACTGCCATGGACTAATAATGAATTAATTAAATTATACAAATAATTCGATTTTTACTTACTATTATTCCTCATTTGATTTATTTTAGGTTTTATTTCTTTAATATTTCAGTCCTTTTATAATATTATTATGATTTCAATATCAAGAATTTAATTAACTACATAAGTCAATATTATAAATTTTTGTGAACTTTAATGATGGTAGTTATTCTGATAATTAAGCGGATGAAGTATCATTTATATTTTTAAACCAGTAACTAAATATTAAATATAATAATAAAATAATGATTGTATTAGGTTCAGAGGAAAATATAGAGAAGATGGTTGGAGTTTTCAGTACTGTTTAAACTGTATGTATAGAGGAATTTAACTATTGCAACTTTATATATAGCAGGAATGATTGGAGATGGCCTTAGAATCGGCACTATGGCTCTGTCATGTAGTTGTTCAAAATGTAAGGTCGTACTTCCTCAGGCCCTGCTTTTATTATTAATTTTATTAATTTTTTTATGATTAAATTTAAAATAATATTTGTGGTCTAATTAGTAAAGTTATAAAACATGTGGATAGTATCGAAATTTGTAATAATTGGTGTGAAAGTGAATATTACAAAATAATCTTTTGAGTTTGAGAATGAGTTGAACGGTTGGAGAAGAATTACTGCATTTTGAATTTGCGTATGCGTTTGAGTTTGAGAATGAGTTTCTCGGTTGGAGATGGTCTAAGTTTACAAGCCATGTATAATTATACCCATATAACAAACACTGTACAGTTTTATCCTCCCATCTCATAACCACCCATTACCCATCTATACACGAGAATCAAAACGAGCCGTAGTTAAGGAAATTTCATCACCACCTTGTCTTATCACACGAGTTGCTAAGAGATTATTCATACCTAATAAGCAACGTTCAGTATAAAGAAGACCTTAACAAGATAGAATTACCAAGAGAGGAAGAAATAATTTTTATAGTCAAGAAAGAAAGGAGAAATTCGCCTAAGCTCATTGACAAGTCCAAAGGTTGTGAGAAAAGGTATATGAAAGTTTCTATGCTTAGTAGGTTTAGGCTATTGTTCGATATGAATATACTCCCACATGATAATACGATAGCCACAGAAGACCTTCGAAAATATTATGTTAGGATCCTAGGATTTTTGAATTCTAATCCATGTTTATAAGTATTTATATGGTAGAATATGAGTTTTGACAATTGTCGATACATGATCTTACCATAAGGGTTCGAAATCTATTAGGGGTCGAAAACCCTAATTTTAAAAGCTTAATAATGATCATATAAGTTTATTGAATGAAATAGAAGTATTGATAACTCTTGGTACATGGAACGTCAAAGAGGGTTAACTTAGACCGTACCGTAGTCTAGGTTAGTAATGATTTCAGGTCTTATAACATATGAATTTATAAGTTGGGATAAACTGTCGGGCGATTCACCTTGGTATGAGAATAGGGCGATTGAATGAAGCATAGACTTTCGATCGATGGCGAGAATCGCCGAATTAAGTTCGGTCGATAGTGGTTAAGTTGATAAGCAAATCGGGCGACTTGAGGACATAACAATCGGGGGACATAAGAGCATGATGAATCGGGCGACGCATAGGTGCTAGAATTGGGCGATTGGATGAACTCGGCGAAACTCGCCCATATGCATGAACAAATCGGGCGAAACTAGCTTATGTGCATAAACAAATCGGGCGATTCCAAGATCGAAACCATTTCCATACTTGATCGGGTGAAAGTAAGTTCAATTCATGTCAAATCGGGCAACTCAAGGCTTAATAGCTCGGCGAAAGTTGAACTCAACGCATGGAGTCGGGCGATTCCAATACATGAAAAGCAAATGACCTTGAGGCTTGGACAATCGGGCGATGTTGGAACTCAATCAATCAGGCGAAAGTAGAGTCCAAGGCATAACCAATCGGGCGATTTAATCAACTCGGCGAAACCAAGTTTCGATGCATGACAAAATCGGACGACGTGTAGATGCTAGGATCGGACGATTTAAAGTCCAAATGATCTTGATCGGGCGATTATGCTTGAATGAACTTGGCAAAATTAGGTTCTAAATGTGACCAATCGGGCGATACTACCTTTCACAGAAACTTTTAAGCATTAGGGTTGACCCGATTCTGACCAATATTTTAATTAAATTTCGGACGAATTATTTAGGGTTTTTTTCGAGTGGACTATTGACCTCTAGAATAGTATTAGAAATAGTACAATCCAAGAATAGATACTAGTACAATACAAGAATAGATACTGATAATCTTATATGTTCAACGATCCGAGGTTTAGGCATTCCACCAGATACCGTGACCGATTATCTCAGGCGGACAGGTAGGTGAATTATTCATATACAATGCGTAAACACTTATCTGATTTACGTGCTTTATGTGGTTCGATGATTTACATGTTTTACGTGCATTTCATGTGGGACGTTTTCGTATGTTATCACGTTTATATGCATGGCATATGCATATCATATCACATGGGTGAAATATTTACACCTTATGGAGACGGTGATGATATGAGATATTGACGAGCAGGTTGACTCGTTGAGGAGTCAATGTTGGTACTCATATGACACCTGACGGCAGACAGGCGTGATCGATTTGTCTACTCGGGCGTGAACGTCCCGAAGTGCAAAACCGTCGTGATTGTTATTTTCAACGGAAGAAGCGACTTGACATGGCAGTTGCGTGATCGTCAAAACGCTGTCAGCGTAGGCTACGACCTACGAAAGAGCGGCCTAGCAGGGCAGTTGCGTGATCGTCAAAACGCTGCTAGGGTAAGCTTTCGTAAATTGTTGTTATATTATGGGCGCGCAAGGTGTCGAGTCTGACCTAGGGCCCTGTGTTGTGTGATTTGAGATAGGATTGTGGGAAAAGAAAGAGTGTACATTGCACGCGAGGTTTTGGGACTGAGAGTGAGTGTACACGTGCATTCATGCATTTTTTATTCACCTACTGGGCAAATCGCTCCGTGTTTACGTGTTGTAGGTATCGAGTCTGACGCTGGTACGCATCAAGCCTGAGGTGACTGGTGGCGGTGCTCCACGGACTTTTGAGGGCGGGGCAGTACATGGATGAAGACCTTCGATGTTAGAGATTTTGTTCTTTTGACATTTTGGGGAAACGCCCTTTGCATAGGCTTGACTCTGAGTCTTTTGTTGTAATATATTATAGTTTAGGAAAAAGTTTTTGTTAGACGGGCCTTCCACGGCTTACGTTGCGGAAATCCGCCACTAATCATACTTAGAAAACGAGGGTCGTTACAGTCTGGCCACTGTATCATCACTTAGCCTTCCAGCGTGCTTTGTCCTCACTCACACGCACCACGTGCAAACTTCCCAGGGGGTCACACATCCCAAGATTGTCCAAAGTCAAGCACACTTAACTTTGAAGTTCTTATGGATGGACTCACGAAAAGGTAGGTCGACCTTGGTGATATGAGTAGTACTATCAAGTCTCTTATACGATTCTTAGCCTGACACGCCCATACATTGTCAGTCTTAGAATCCCTCTCATTCGGGTGTGGGTTCGGTTCATTCATGTACCCCTTTGCCTAGAAGCCTGCCAGGAGCCGCTCATTGTCCGTGCACCTCTCTGGCAACGGTGATCACTCCCCGTCCGGCAACGACGGGGAGTAAATCGGTCCATGCGGTAAATATCGATGACCATTTTTTGACTTCTCCCTTTTAGACCCATAAAACTTGCATTATTCGACCATTAGACTAGACATATAAATATGGTTGAATACCTCGAGTATATACTACTCATTATGGTTGCAAATGAATGGAATCCTTTTGGAATGGCAATGGAGGGTCCAAACCCGGACCAGTCAAAATCCGCCCCATTAGGGTCGGGTATTTTTTCAATTATAGGGTAACAGAGGACTCAACTCGGCCGGGTTCAGGGCGGGTCTTGGGTCCAGTCAAACCCGTCCTGGTATATATGTATATATAAATTTTAATTATTATTAACATGTGCATAAATATATAAAAATGTTACCATTGTTATTAAAAATTATTTGACCCAATGGTAGTACTATCAAACCGGGCCGGCGGGGCGAGCAAGTCTGTAGCCCGCCAAAGCCCGCCACTGGCGGGGCGGCGACGGGGGCGAGGGCGGGCAAGCCCGCCAAAAAAATAAAATAAGAAAAATTAAAAAATAGGAAAAAGTAAGAAAAAATAAAAAATAGGAACAAATAACATAAAAATAGGAAAAAAAATAAAAACAATTGAAGAATTCAAGTTGGAAAATATATCTAATTTAATAAACCTTTTTAATATTAACCTATCTATGTTATTAAGTATCAATTATTATTGTATATTTGTAATATTGTATTATAAATAATATATTTTTCTTAGTTATTCAGGCGGGAGGCCGCGGGTAAGTCCTCCCTGCCCTGCCAAAGCTCGTACCCGCCGCAGGCTTACTCGCTCAAGCCCGTCCGCTGGCGGGCCTAAACAATCGCAGTCTGCGGGCCCAGTTGATAGCTCTATCCCATTGATAAGAACTTGGTTTAACAAAGTATAGATTATGGATGCAATCTCTAGATACTGCGAATATGTGTTTAGAGCTGTCAAAACGGGCCTGCAGGGGGCGTGATTTTGAAAACCGGACCGGACCGATCGGTTCCGACCGGAAATTGGTGAACCGGTCGGAAATCCGGTCCGGTTCTTGCTTTATTTTAATAAAGAAAAGAAAAGAAATTCGGAAACGTAATTCAAAAGAAAGAGAAATGGACAGTATTCAAGTAAGCATCTGTAATCTAGTGGTAAATTGATTTGGGTTTGTTTACCTAGGTTGTGAGTTCAATTCTCCTCTATAACATATTAAATTTTATTTTAAATTGGTTTTCTACACCTTATTTTGTAACTAATTTTTAATCTCCAAATATATTTTACTTTATTTCATTTTTCACCCCTAAGTTATAAATTTAATATTGACATCCTATTTTACAATTAGTTTTTAATCCCTAACTATATATTTGACCAACTCGTTCATAAGATATAATTTTATTATATTTAGATGTACCGGTTTTACCCCGGTTTTATAACGGTTTTAAAACCGTTATAAAATTTCTGGTCCGGTTCGAAAACTCGATTTAAAAACCTTAGCAGGAGGGACGCGGGCAAGCTCGCTTACGGGCCAGAGAAATGAAGGCCCGCCCATATACAAAAAGTAAAAATAAGAAAAAAGAATAAAAATAGGATAAATAATAAATAGTGTTCGAAATCGTGAATCGAAGAATTCAGATTAAACAGTTTTGGTGATTGTCCAAACCTGACTGAGTGTACCAGTTAAAAGAAGACTCAAGACCGGATACCAGTCAGCAGTTCACAAGCGCGCCAGAAACCGGACGTAAACTGCCAAGACCGGAGTGCAGATACTGGACCTGCCACGTGTACGAAGATTCGAAATTATTCAAGACGTGATGTTGAAGACTTCTGCTGAAGCATTCAATGCAAGGCTGCCAGGAGGAGCCAAGTTGAAGTCAAGCTAAGCTTAAAAAAGAAAAAGCAATTGGCACAGCTCGAACTGCTATGAAGACGGACAGTACCCATTTTGGGTAAAGTGCATTTAATGCATTGTCCGGTACAAGGAGCTATCTCACAACGGCCTTCTTTAACAAATATCAGTTAGAAGAGGCACTGAAGAGTTACGACACTCTACTAAGAGAAATCAAAGACAATATACAAATCAAATCTCTCAAGTAAAGAAAGAAAACAGAAAGTGTTGTCCTCACTGTACGTAGACCAGTTCAGTTAGTAAGTGAGTGAGTGAATTGTTTCCGGTGGACTGTAAAAAGCTGTTGAAGTAGGTGGATTGTATTATACAACTGCCTAGGTGATTCACTAGATTAAAGCTGAGGGCAGCTGGGTAGGTTGTACAGTGAGTGTATAACTGAAGATCTAGTGAACCTTCCTTGCGGGGAAGAAGGGGAGACGTAGGAGAGTTAACTCCGAACTTTCAGAAACAAACCGGTGTCTCTTCACACACACGAACACATCACACTTATCATCGGTCTGGTTCAAAACCGACCAACTTGCTTCCGCACAAATCACACTTAAGAAAATATCAAGTACCGGTATTGACCCTAACCGGTTAACTACCGAAAAGAGACAAGCGTTTATTCACCCCTCTAAACGCATAAACCGATCCTAACAGGTGGTATCAGAGCCAGGTTACTTGATATTGTTCGTACTAACCATGAGTTTATCAGACCAGCTTCTTATGTTTAGCAGGGAAAAGTTCCTCGAATGGAAGATAAGGCTAATGACCCATCTCTACGCGATGATGAGATGGTCGATGTGTTAGAAACTGGACCATTCGTGTTCAATAAAGTAAATGTACGACATGCCGTGCATCCTAATGAACCGCGAGAAGTTCCTAAGGAAAGACACGAGTTGTCGATGCAAGAAAGACGAGAGACGGACCTCGACAACATTGCAAAGAACATTATGTTCAAAACACTGAAGGAGTATTCAGACAAGTCATGACTTGTAAAACTGCAAAGGAAGTATGGACCAAGTTATGTCAAATCGGCGAAAGTTCAGAAGTCCATGAGCCTGAGGCTCAGAAAAGACTGGAGGAAAATACGCCGGTTCAGGCAGTAAAAGCACTGGGAGCAGCAGGTCCCTCCAACATGACACAGGATAGGCAAGATGAACAAAATAAAAAACACTAACTTTACCTGTGAAAGGACTGGACAAAGTATTGTTGACTGCCTCAAAAATGAGACATATTGGTCCAAAGGCAGAAAGAAGTCACAAACTCTTGAAGATAAAAAGAGCTTCCACAGATGGGATGACACAGACTCTGAAGGGTCCAGCTCTGAAGACGAAGTGAGCAAGTATGAAAGTGAGAAAGAACTCGTCTGCCTGGTGGGAGATCAATCAGATCCAGAAGATACGTTCAGTTATGAAGAAATTATGGATGCTCTCCAGAACATGGCTGATGAGTACTAGAAATTAAACAAAAACCTGAAGGCTGCTGAAAAAGGGAAAGCTCCAGTACAAGAGAATACCGGACCCTGATTGAAAGAATCAAAACAGCTGGAAGAAGAAAACAACAGACTTAGAGAAATCACCGAGCTAAAGAACTTTTACAATTCAGATGCTGTCCACGATAGTTCAGTCCTGGACAAAATCTTCCAAGACGCTTCACCATCTTCAAGAGACAATAAAGGACACCAATGACCGGACAGGCCTTGGATACAACAAACAAGAAAGCATCATTGAGGCGACGACGTCTCGTCAACCGATCACGTGTAATCAACTTTGTCCGTCCCTCAAATTATAATCCAGTTCTCGTTTCTTCTATGAACAGGTAACCGAATTGGGATATAGCCTCAAACCCTCGACTCCCCACAAAAGTACATTACCTCAGACGGTGAGGGGGAATAATGTGGATAACAATCCACGAAAAGGAAAACCTCAACAACTAAGAGAAAATACTAGTGTGAACAACAACTCACGAAGGGGAAGATCTCAACGACCTAAGGGGAATGCTCACAACCCAAAACTGGAAACACAAGGTCACAGAAGACCTAGATACCGGTCTCAAAACTGGAACAATAAATACAGATATCTGATTGATCTTGTGACTGGTAGACATGTTAGGGTAATCCAAGTCTGGATACCTAAGGATCTAATTCCCAACCGGATCCAAAAAACAATTTGGGTACCAAAGAATTTGTCTGTTCTTGCAGGAACACTTGCAGGAACACAACCGGTCCCACCAACTTCTAGACAGCAGATGCTGTCGGCACATGACATGGGAGAAAAGACTTCTCACGGGCATCAAACCATGTGCCAAGATCATCATTACCTTTGAGGTTAGTGACCAGGGTAAAATCGTTGTTGTCTTGCTAAAACCTGAGGCATAGCAACAGTAACCGGACAAGGAACCGACAATACCAACACTATAACTGATATAAACAAGTGCTTATATTCCAAATGTGGTTGGTCACTGGTGAGTCCAAGAGATGGCTATGGCGCAAAAGAATTGAACCATCTAAAATTAAAATCAATCCCATAGTTGAGCAGGATTAATCTAGTTTATGACCTACCTACACCAACGTACCAGAAATAAATTATGTTCAGTACGCCAACTAGACTGAATGGTAAGCTTAAAGCGCTTAAGGGGAACTAGGTAGAAACTGAACTACTTAACTCTGCTTTTATATCATATTTTGAGGACCATGGTGTACACCATGAGTCATCTACTGGTAGACCAGTTCAGAAAATGGTGCAGCTGAGGAAAGAAATCGAGCGACTGAAAGAGCAAAACCGATGATCAAACTCTAAGCAACATCAGTCAGTTAAGGAACCAGCTGAAGAAGCTTCATTATGAGAAGCTCGAGCAATAAAGGAATCACCCGGTTTCAAAAGCACGTTGAAATACCCATGTCAAAGGAAACCGGGACGCTGAATCGCTAAGCAACTCACACCAGAGAAGTCGACTGAGGGGGAACGCTCCAATGGAATTATTCAAGGCAGAACTACCTTCAGGATGCGTAATCCAAAGGACTTGGTAGATGACTCTCCACAGTTAAGGAACTCTAGTGTGAGAACTGCGACCGGCTTAGCAACCAACTGGAATTCCAGATGAATAGTATAGGAAGATCCAGGTTAGCAAGATAAATAAATTCAATAAAAAGCATCAGGAAATCCAACTGAACTGGCTGACTATCAGATGGAGGTACAGTCTTTGAGGGGGAATTCATAAGATGAAACTAAACTAAGCCCAACCATCGTAGGGAATTCATCATAGATTCCAGTCCGAAATACGGATAAGGTGCCAGCCAACATGTGTGTTCATGCCTCTGTCTCAACCACGACCCTCAAAGACCAAGGCATTAGAGGATAACTGGATGAAAGCCACGCAAGACTGAACCGATTTGACCACAGCTGAGTTTGGAAGCCTATTCCAAAATCGGGCCAAATAATGAGTTGCACAGAATAGGTGCTTAAAGACAAGGTGAAATTGACCACTCAAGGATGCCGACAAATGGAAGGAATCAACTGAGAAACCTTCGCACCAGTCGCAAGACTTAAGGTCATCCAGTTCATACACAGCACACGGTAGATGTAGGCAAGGAACAATTTAGAGAAGAGATTAATGAACGGCCGATCAGAGGCACCAACGCCAATGAGTTCACTAAATTTGAAGACGAAGAAGGCGTAGCAAACGCAGTCAAGCACCGAAGGAATATAGGTCTATTATATCTAACAGCCAGCAGACCGGATACTATATGCAGTTTCGGTCTCTGAGGAGGGTTCCAGTCAGACCCCAAGGAGTGTAAGATTGGTGACTACACCAGTTGCAAAATAGACCAAAGCACCAGAACATACCAATGCTTTGATGACCGATCAGCTTTCGAAATCAAGCAAGCTTAAGTGGCCACAACAACTGAAGCAGAACCCAGTCTGGCGAGAAGTTGCTGCCTTTATAATGAGGAAACAGTGTTAGTCAAAGGACTATGGCGTTAAGGAAACCGATACATCTGTGTTCTGAGAGAATACAAGTGGAAACTGTCATCATCCAGAATCCGATATTCCAGTCAGACCAAACCGAAACCGGTTGACACACAGCTGACCGCGTTGACCAAAAGGAAGCCAATCCAGCCAGAGAACCAGCTAACATGGATCAGCAAGCAAATGCTTAGAAGACTACAATCTGGATGTGGGTGAACATTCAACATCACTTGGAGGAATCATGGAGTAGAAGAATTAGACACGACGAACTTGCCGCAAGTATAAGTACAAGACTGGTACTTCACTCAAGGACAACACTGATCAGACATCACCTGAGATCATGTGACCTAGGAAGTGAGACTGAAGCACACCTCGACAAACCGGCAAGCGACAGACATCCACACGAAATTGCTCCTCGAAGCTAAGTCTATTTTCTTTCTGAATGCTTTTAGGACTGATAGACTTACCTTAAAAGTCCTAGCATGAAGTCAGGGGGGAACGAAGTTATATCAAATAAATTGATATAATAAGTTGCCTAGACACTACAAAAATTAGTGAATATAGATGATTTCAGTGCAAAGCCATTCTGTTTAAAACGGTCACTTCTTTATTATCTAGGCCCATACACTTATCCCAGTCGGTTTCATCTAAAATCGGCACTAGTCAGTATACACTGAGAGACTCAAACATATGAGAACCATATTGTTTAAAACAGAGCTATACCAGTCTGATATCGGGTTCCTTCTGAAACCGGAATTATCTTTAAACCAGCGTATATACACATAACCCTCACTTGTCGGGTAAAGACCGAACTCTCTTGATTAGTGCACTTCATCAATGCACATTTTATATGTCTTGGTACAGCTGGCTTTGAGTTTGCAGGATTATCTGAGTGCGTGAATAGTCTTGTCATCAAAGAATCTCTGCCAACGGACAAGACCTAAAGTTCCGACGCACTGACTGGAAGTGATAAGGTGGTCTGGACTACTGTACGCTCGTGACACAACACGACAGAACTTTATCCAGTATTTAAGGACCTTGCATCCTCTTTCAAAATCCATCAACCTACAACCGACTGATTTCACTATGCCTAAACCCCGAAAATATCTATCACCCTTAGTCAGGATAAGCCTCACAACCAGAAAAAGCCTAATCAGTCCGAATCCGGTTTTCATCTCGGACCATCTCAGAGTCTCAATGACTCAACACTGGACACAAACCGACCCATTAGGGTATACAAAGACCTCGTGGTGGTCCAACAAAGACGTAAAGATATTGTTTCGGACCAGCAAGAATTCTAAAACAAGTCCGACGGCATAGAAGGCTAGCTCTAGGAAACTTCTCTATGGACTAGACGATATGGAAGTGATGTACCCAGTCCCCGGTTTTCCACACGGAGTAATAGGTGAAAAGAATATGACGCGGACCAAGCAAGCCATCCAGGCACTAAAAGGACCCAAAGACGAGGATGGCGCTCATACCAGTTTCTTGGTGGAGAAAAGGCTGAGAACCAACCAAGAAACGGAACTGGAGCTGGCGAGCGGATACCGGGGATTGAATGCCATGCCAGACGGTATACCTCAACTCCTATCAGATTCGTTGTGCTTTCTAAGGAGGAAACATGCGAAGAATCTCCTCACCGCAACATCTGATTTCCCGAAGTAACCCTCGACAAGGCTGTTGGGATACCCGGTGTCTCCCGGAGACGCCACGTCCCCAGGTACGGTGCGGAACAAAAATTTTTCGGGTTCTCTTATTGCCCTCGTTGCTCGAATCAGAGTAGTAACACATAGACATATAATAGGGCGGGTCAAACCCGTAGAGAATTACCAGTTGAAGCGAGTGGCAGCTCCTTGTCCTTTTCTTCAAGACTTCGTCTATGGTGGTGATTGGCACTAAATCGTCACGCCGACTTCGCAGTGTACCACGGAATCAGTTCTCTAAAGGTGGCTAGAGAGACAGAGCCGTCGCTTGAGAGAAGAGTGTGTGCGTTCGGTTTGTGTTTTGTGCCTTGTATTATGGACGAAAATTTCACTCTAAATTATGAAATAGGGCTGCCCTATTTATACTATGATATGGTTTTCGATTTTGCTCCTTAAGTGGAGAGATTTTGCCATATCTTTCTCTCCCTTATTTAATTCAAAATTCATATAAGGATGACCATAATTAGACAACTAAATACTAAGTCAAACTAAGTATATGTAAATATGGTATAAAATTCGAAACTTAATCCAAGATTAATTTCGAAATTTTCACCTTAAAATAAATAATATTCCAAATACATTATTTCTATATTTATATTTAATTTTCGAAATTATTTCCCAAGGCGTAATTCGAAAATTAGCTTAGGGTCAAATTCCAATTTTACCCTCAAGCCTTTTAAACACTTGCCCAAGCCCAAGTCTCAAAGTTAGTTTCATACGAAGTCCAACTTCGGTCCATTAAATGGCCCGAGGCCCACTAAGGCGTGGCCCAACGGCCCAACGGCCCGTTCAGGCCCAAAACACTTTCTTTCCTAATCAGTACACGTTGATGATCCTTTTTAAGCCCGGCTCTCTAGGTTCGACTCAATCGGCAAGGGAGGAATCCAAGAGTCCGGCAGTTACCTAGCCAATCCCGTAGTACCGGATCGTAACCCGATTCGATTGCGAATTTCAACCCAGTCTTTATTCGAGAACCTTACTATAGATATAGCACTACGTATAAACCCTTCAGTTGTGTCCCAATCGAGTGAGAGCCATGGTCCATGTCAAACTCACTATACTCGATTCTATGATAAAACGGGGACGAGGCAAATCACCAGAACTACCCTCCATGTCTAACATGAGTTAGTTCAATACCTTGGCCAAGGATTTCGTAATTTCCCGTCGCCGTCCTCATAGGACACTTATCTCGATTACTTGCGAGACTGTGAATCCGTACTCGGCGTTCTAAGCCCGGCAATCACAAATCGTCATCAAGACAGCATCTGGCCCGCTGACCCATGCAACAGCAAATCGGGTCGAGGGGAACTAGTAACAGTCGAGACTTCAAAGTCAACTCCGTCAAAGCCCCTTTCGGTCTAAGGTTCACGTAGACTATTATAGTGTTGTCGTCGGTCACTGACACTCATTGAGTAATAAGCCATGTTCGACCGTACGACCCCTGAGTCAGTGTCAATGAAACGATTCAATCCCTTGATTCGATTCGCCTAAGAGGGGGGGGGTGAATTAGGCCTATAGAAATTTTTGTTTCTTTTCGCAAATTCTAAGTGTAGTGACTTGGATATTCCTATTGATGCTTGTGACGTGTATGCCTTATATATCCCGGATGTGTTTCGGGTCTGTCTCACTTCGATAAAGAAATAACTGAAAAGTAAATGCGAGACAGGATTTTTATAGAGGTTATATCCCCAACTGGGGTTTACTCCTCTCCTTGGGGTTTGCTCCCCAAGAGTTTAACCAATCACTATAATGCACCGTAGCTGGATACAAAACTGATTGGTATGTTTCGTTCCTCGGAATCTCCTTGATCCCGATAGGCACAGCTAGCTACCGAAGGGCCCCCGGAACTCATCCTTCCCTTCACGTGTGCGTAAACGTCGACCTTGTCTCCTTGGTATTGCTCACGTCCGAAGACAGCACGTCCGAAGACAGAATATATGGAGGGGATGATGGAATGACCGGATAAATCACTCGCTCAGTGATGGATATGCAGGTTAACGCTCAGGCAGGCAGAAAGCTATCGCAAGTGGGAGGCTCAGGAATCTCTCACTATCTTTCTGCTCAAGTATCTTTCGTAGGCTTATGTTCGCAAATTCTTAGTTTCTTGAAATTATGAAGTGTAGCTCATATATAAACCTTTTCAATCAACACTTCACATGGAAAATCATATCATATAATAATCACCAAAGCACGTTAAAGCATGGTTATTTTCCATATAAGAGCTCATTTAAGCATGAATATATTCCACATAAAGATTCAAATTCGTTCGCATGCATGTTCAGTCAATTCGCATATACATACTATGTCAGAACTTTCCATATGTGATTCCCTGATATCTATTTCTGGTATAAGTCAATCAAGATTAACTTTCCAAACATAGCACATAAGATAGCATTACATAAGCACGTTTTCCATGTTCAGCTTATAGTATTAGATCAATATATTTACCATGTTTAGCACGCAAATCAGATCAGAGCATATTTCATTCGATTTATCATATCATGACAGACTTTCCTTATTTCAGAGATCACATCCGTTTATAGCACATCCCATATAATAGCATCTTATCCACAAGAACAATCAAATCAAATCTTCCCTAAATATAATATCCTATCAGCATAAGGAAAGATATCAATTTAATATCTCACATTAAATTCAGTGGAAAGCATGCAAGAATCGCACATGTGATTTTCGTCAGGAATAACAGATTTTGAGCAGATATAACACTTTCCATATATAAACAGCATATTTTCCTTTTATAACTCAGTAGGATATCTCATTCATTATTGCCATATATAGCACAGTACGATATATCCTATCATATGGGCTGTCTATAACATGCGATCACATAGTCTCATCAACAAATAACAAACTCATATGCGAATCAAATATTCAACACTTTAATCAATTTATAGCTCATTATTAATGCATGGTCGAATATTATCATGAACTTAGACGTTATATTAATCATAAATGTTGCTTAATTTATAGACCTAACGTCATTACAATTACATCGTTCATCAAAACTCTCTAACACTCATGGACCAAAAAGGTCAACACTAAGTAAAGGGCCTGGGAGAGTCCTAACATACGATTCGCTCGATCTCTATAAAGGCGAATCCCAAGATGTAGGTAGCTTCTCCCAAGTCTTTCATGGAGAATTCGATCGAAAGTCACACTTTCACCATCGAGAGCATTCCAATATCATTTCCTATCAAAAGGATGTCGTCCACGTACAATACGAGGAAAGATAATTTGCTCCCACTGCTTTTCTTGTAGACGCAAGGTTCGTCTTCGTTCTTTAAGATCATGGCCCTTGACCACTTCATCGAACCGAAGATTCCAGCTTCTGGAGGCTTGTTTCAGTCCATAAATGGACTTGTTCAGTTTGCACACTCTATGAGCATCTCCTTGCGATGTAAAACCCTTGGGCTGCTCCATATATATTTCCTCCTTGAGGTATCCGTTTAGGAACGCAGTTTTCACATCCATCTGTCAGATCTCATAGTCATAGTGCGTAGCTATCGCAAGCAATGTTCGAATGGACTTCATCATATTAACAGGCGAAAAGGTCTCCTCATAGTCAATGCCCTCTTTTTGACTGTACCCTTTCGCCACTAGCCTAGCTTTGTATGTAACAACCAATCCTTCAGATCCTATCTTTCTCTTGTAGATCCATTTACACCCAATTGGTCTAAAACCATATGGGAGGTCTACTAGAGTCCATACTTGGTTTTCGTGCATAGAATCCATTTCGGCTTGCATAGCTTTAAGCCATTTCTCCGAATCCTTATCCCTGATTGCCTGGTCATAGGTAGTGGGATCGTCTCCGACGTGCCCTTCCATCGCAGCAACCTCGTGCTCGATGTGGACCATCCCGTAACTCTCAGGCTGGCGAGATACTCTACCCGACCTGTGCAAGTCAGGTTGCGCCTCAGACTGCTCTACGGTGTCACCCGACACTGGAGTTTGTGAAAGCGCTTCTGAATACTGTCCAAGAGTTACTTCGCGACCCGCTCCACCTTCTCGAACGAAATCCTCTTCGAGAAAGTGAGCCTGAAGGGCTACAACGATTCTCTGATCGTCGTAGAAGTAAAACTGGTATCCCATGGAATCCTCAGGATACCCGACAAAACGTCCTTTCACAGCCTTCGATTCCAGTTTATCTGTCTTGAGCTTTTTCACAAACGCGGGGCAACCCCAAACTCTAATGTGATTCAAGCTCGAGTCCTGTCCATATCTGATACGGAATACGATCGACAGACTTTGTAGGACATCTATTCAGAATGTGTGCCGTTGTCAACAGGGCATGACCCCACAACGATATGGGCAGGTCTGTATAGCTTAGCATAGATCGAACCTTATCCAACGGTGTTCGATTTCTGCGTTCGGACACACCGTTCAACTGCGGTGTTCCGGGCGGTGTCATCTGTGAAATTATCCCGTTCTTTTTGAAGAACTCGTCAAACTCGAGGCTCATGTACTCACCGCCTCGATCTGATCGAACTGCTTTAATGCTCTTTCCAGTCTGATTTTCCACCAAAGCCTTGTACTCTTTGAACCATTCAAAAGTATCAGACTTATTCTTCATGAGATACACCTTGCCAAAGCGAGAGTGATCATCAGTGAAGGTAACGAAATAATGGAAGTTACCGCGAGCCGCTACCCCGAACGGTCCGCAAACATCCGTGTGGATCAAACCGAGAAGTTCTGCGGCTCTCATAAAAGTCCCTGTGAAGGGCTACTTGGTCATCTTTCCAAGGATACAAGATTCACAAGTTGGATAGGGATCAGACCCAAGCGGCTTTATAACGCCGGTTTTCTCTAACTTGAGAATCTTCTGTTCTCCAGCTTGACCGAGTCGAAGATGCCACAGCAGTCTCGAGTTCGACTCCAATTTTCGTTTGTTGGTGACTGTATTCACAGTTTTTATTTATCTTCGATATTTAGGTAATACAACCCATTCAGTACACTTGCACTTTCGACGCAATTATTTCCAAAATAAATATTGCATATATTAATACTAAAACGGAACTCATAACCGTTTCCGCTCAAAACGGGAATAGAAACAATATTCTTAAGCCCCTTACGCAAAACCAAACAATCGGAAAGCAGTAAACTATGTCTAGTAGATAACACGAGAGTTCTTGATCCAATGTGGGTCGCCGGTACACTATGTCCGCTTCCTACGTTGATCATGATCTCTTGATCAGCCAGCTTCCTATCGTTCCAGACCCTGGTTCGAAACACAGTTGTGAGCACTAGCTCCCGAGAATAAGATCCATGAAGCGGAATATACTGTCATAGAACAACTGGTTTGCAAAACGTAAAGTTCTTTACCTGAGGCGGCTAGCTTCGGGCAATCGCACTTCCAATGGCCAAGCTCATTGCAGTGAAGGCACTTGTCCGTCGGCTTGGCGCCTTTGAACACGTTCTTCTTGGCCTTGCTTTTTGAAATTTGTCATTTGGGCTTATTGGGCTTGTCCGACTTTTTCTTTGTACTCGACTCTCGAGTCTTAGCATTCGCAACAAGAACAACTTCCTTTCCTTTCACCTTCTTCATCTGAGTCTGCGCTGCCGACAACTGGTTCATTAACCCAGTCAATGTCATCTAGGCCTTGTTCAGATTAAAGTTCACGATGAATGAATTGAAGGAATGTGGGAGCGACTGAAGTATGAGATTGTTCTGGAGTTCGTTATCCATGATAAAGTCCAGTGCCTCGAGTCTTTCGATCCAATCGATCATCTTGAGCACATGCGCTCCGACGTCACTACCCTCAACCATTTGCAATGAAATAGTTGCTCCGTCAGGGAATAGCGAGCACTCCTGGAATGTTCGCCAAAAAGCTCCTTCAAATGAAGCAAAATTGCGCCCACTTCCATTTCCGAGTGAGTGCGCTGCAACTCATTGCTCATGGAAAGAAGTATATAGCCCTTGACCTTTGGCTCGTCTATCTGCCATTTGGCATACGCAGCCCGGTCTTCGTCACTCGCATCAGCCCCTGGGACTTGCGGTACGGGGGAATCGAGGACATAAGCCAGCGACTCCATACCTTGGACTATCCTCAGGTTACGGAGCCAGTCCACGTAGTTTGGTCCCACCAAACAGTTTCTCTCAAGCAGCATAGTAATTATGTTCGTCATCGCAGTAAAATAGAAAGAAATGTAAAGCTGTAGAAAATAAAGATCTAATTAGGTTTAACAAGGACTTTTCGTTTCGCTTGACTCCCACTATTTTTCTCGAAAAACTATCCTCCCTAGAAGAGTTTTGAAAACCTCGTTGAAAGTTTCATAGTGGAGTTGATGTCCCCGACTCGACTAGACTCGCCTCAGCCTTTAACGCAATATTTGGCTCATCTAATCTTATCGAAGTCACGTCGGACGCGAACTTATCCAATAAGAGTTTCAACTATCTTAGTCTCAGTCATTGACCCTCACGGCTAACCACCCTGCTTATTGGGTTTAACTGCCTAAGTGTTACCTATCAACTTATGCTCAAATCGCACAAAATGTACTGCCCCTTGCTGCCATACGCTTCGTGGGGGGCGGACTAGTATGACGAGCAGCGTCCAAGACGCACCCGAGACGCTAACACTGGGGCGGGATATACGACGCCAACTTACTCGGAACAAATTGCAAAACTCCCCAATGCTGGACATCTCAAGCATGATAGAAGACAGAAGTCCAATTCCTTTACCCACTTAGAATTTATCAAACGGGAGAATAAACCATCTCACATAAGAGCACATAAAACATGCATATCATTTCAAAAACCAACACGAACGTAGGTAGTAAATTGACCCTAGGAAAATAAACTACAAGACAACACAAGTGGGTTATTTCTAGTCTATCCCTATTACATGTGTCTTCAAAAGACCTCGGGTTGTCGTACGGGTCTTGAAGTCGTCAAACGTCCTTTGTCACTCGGACGGCCTCAAAGTCACCGGATGTCCACCACCTTGTCACCATTGGGGGGTTGCCTTCCATCAAATGGGACCTCGTCTTCGTATTTAAGTCTAATCAAATAAAACGAGAAATTACAACACAGGGGGATCATAAGTCCCGAACAAACCGTATGAAACAAATACAACCCGGGGAGACGTAACCCTTAACAAATGACCCGAAAACCAAATTTCTAAACCCGCAAGTGCGCCTTAAATCACATTCATAATGAGCACGTTGACAATTACATGATTTTAAAAAGAAACGAAAATTGTGCCTTAAACGGGCCAAGCCCATCAAAAGGCCCGTTAAGGCTTTGAGCATGAAGCCCTAACACAGCTGCCGCGACTCAAATCGCTCAGCCGTCACGTCACGCCGGAGAGCCATGGCGGAGAAGGCCGCCGGCGTGGAGTCCCGGATGGAGCCAGTGCCACCACCGCCGGCGACGCCACGCCGCGCAATGCGCGCGTGTTTAGCTCGCGACAGAATACTCCCGCGACTCCCTCGTCGCCTCAGCCCCTTCGTGCCGAGTCACTGCCTCGCCGGGAGAGATCACCGCCGCAGCGTTCCGGTCGAGCCGGAGTCGCTGCGGCCGTCTTGCGCAGCACGCACCATGCGCGCCATGGCCGCGGACGATCTCAGCCAGGCCGCCGCACCTTGCGGCGGCGCTGCCCGGGAATGGCGTCTAAGCCACCATGGCTGCGTCAGACCCAAGGTTCGAGGCTGATTGGGCCTGCTCAAAGCAGCCCGATCTGAGTGCGTGAATAGTTTGTCATCAAAGAATCTCTGCCAACGGACAAGACTTAAAGGTCAGACGCACTGACTGGAAGCGATAAGGATGGTCTGGACTACTGTACGCTAGTGACACAACACGACAGAACTTTATCCGGTATTTAAGGACCTTGCATCCTCTTTCAAAATCCACCTACAAACGACTGAGTTCACTATGCCTAAACCCCGAAAATATCTATCACCCTTAGTCAGGATAAGCCTCACAACGAGAAAAAGCCTAATCAGTCCGAATTCGGTTTTCATCTCGGTCTCAATGACTCGAAACTGGACACAAACCGACCCATTAGGGTATACAAAGACCTCGTTGTGGTCCAACAAAGACGTAAAGATATTGTTTCGGACTAGCAAGAATTCTAAAGCAAGTCCGACGGCATAGAAGGCTAGCTCTAGGAAACTTCTCTATGGACTGGACGAGATGGAAGTGATGTACCCAGTCCCCGGTTTTCCACACGGATTAATAGCTGAAAAGAAGATGCCGCGGACCGGGCAAGCCATCCGGGCACTAAAAGGACCCAAAGACGAGGATGGCGCTCATACCAGTTTCTTGGTGGAGAAAAGGCTGAGAACCAACCAAGAAACGGAACTGGAGCTGGCGAGCGGATACCGGGGATTGAATGCCATGCCAGACGGTATCCCTCAACTCCTATCAGATTCGTTGTGCTTTCTAAGGAGGAAACATGCGAAGAATCTCCTCACCGCAACATCTGATTTCCCGAAGTAACCCTCGACAAGGCTGTTGGGATACCCGGTGTCTCCCGGAGACGCCACGTCCCCAGGTACGGTGCGGAACAAAAATTTTTCGGGTTCTCTTATTGCCCTCGTTGCTCGGATCAGAGTAGTAACACATAGACATATAATAGGGCGGGTCAAACCCGTAGAGAATTACCAGTTGAAGCGAGTGGCAGCTCCTTGTCCTTTTCTTCAAGACTTCGTCGATGGTGGTGATTGGCACTAAATCGTCACGCCGACTTCGCAGTGTACCACGGAATCAGTTCTCTAAAGATGGCTAGAGAGAACAGAGCCGTCGCGTGAGATAAGAGTGTGTGCGTTCGGTTTAAGTTTTGTGCCTTGTATTATGGACGAAAATTTCACTCTAAATTATTAAATAGGGCTGCCCTATTTATACTATGATACGGTTTTCGATTTTGCTCCTTAAGTGGAGAGATTTTGCCATATCTTTCTCTCCCTTATTTAATTCAAAATTCATATAAGGATACTTACCATAATTAGACAACTAACTTAAATACTAAGTCAAACTAAGTATATGTATGGTATAAAATTCGAAACTTAATCCAAGATTAATTTCGAAATTTTCACCTTAAAATAAATAATATTCCAAATACATTTTTTCTATATTTATATTTAATTTTCGAAATTAATTCCCAAGGCGTAATTCGAAAATTAGCTTAGGGTTAAATTCCAATTTTACCCTCAAGCCTTTTAAACACTTGCCCAAGCCCAAGTCTCAAAGTTAGTTTCATACGAAGTCCAACTTCGGTCCATTAAACGGCCCGAGGCCCACTAAGACGTGGCCCAACGGCCCAAGGCCCGTTCAGGCCCAAAAAGCAATTGGCAGCGCGAACTGCTATGAAGATCGGACAGTACCCGTTTTGGGTAAAGTGCATTTAATGCATTGTCCGGTACAAGGAGCTATCTCACAACGGCCTTCTTCAACAAAGATCAGCTATATATATCAGAGAAGAGGCACTGAGGAGTTACGACACTCTACTACGAGAAATCAAAGACAAGATACAAATCATATCTCTCAAGTAGAGAAAGAAAACAGAAAGTGTTGTCCTCATTGTACGTAGATCGGTTCGGTTAGTAAGTGAGTGAGTGAGTTGTTTTCGACGGATTGTAAAAAGCTGTTGAAGTAGGTAGATTGTATTATACAACTGCCTAGGTGATTCACTAGATTAAAGATGGGGGCAGCTGGGTAGGTTGTACAGTGAGCGTATAACTGAAGTCCAGTGAACCTTCCTTACGGGGAAGAAGGGGAGACGTAGGAGAGTTAACTCCGAACTTCCAGAAACAAACTGGTGTCTCTTCACACACACGAACACATCACACTTATCATCAGTGTTGGTTCAAAACCGACCAACTTGCTTCCGCACAAATCACACTTAAGAAAATATCAAGTACCGGTATTGACCCTAACCGTTTAACTACCGAAAAGAGACAAGCTTTTATTCACCCCCCTCCCCCGAAATGCATAAACCGATCCTAACAAATAAGGAAAAAAATAAAAAAAAAACAAATGAAGAATTCAAGTTGGAAAATATATCAAATTTAATCCACTTACTTTATATTAATTTAATAAATTACAAATCATAGCTCAAAAAATATAAAATCAATATATTTTACAATTTTTCGACCGACCTTCCGGTGGACCACCGGGCCCGTTCCGCCAAAGCCCATGGTCCGCTCCTTGACGGGCCTAAATATTTACAGCGTGACCGCCACTTTGGCGGGGCGAGGCGCAGGGGCATGTGGACCGTGGGCCCATTTGACACTTCTATATGTTTTGCTTTTTTTACATTAAAAATTTGAATTCAAAAAAAATTAAATAAAAAGGAAATTAAAATGAATCGGGTCGAGCAGGTCATACTCGTTTAATGCGGGTCCAAGGTGGGGCTGGGCAGTGCGGACTTTAGGCAGGGCGGGCCGAGTTTCGGGTCGAACATAAGTTAATCGGGGCGGGACGGGTCTTGTCAAACCCACTTCAGACCCGCCCGTTGTCATCCCTAATCTTTTTGTTCGACGATATTTGATTCAAATTTATATAATGCTTCAATCAAAACCGATTTCAACTTGCATAGAATTGAAACGTTTTCAAAAAATGCCCAAAACTGAGTTTAAAAGGATTAAGTTGAGTACTTTTCGTGTGATTTAAAATCCAAACTCACACAATCTCTTGATGCTCAAATCTTTTCAAGAACACGGAGTTATTCCAACTCAAGTATTTTTAAAAGTTTTGTAAGTGTTTATCCACCCCTCCTCTAAACACGTCAACTGATCTTAACCAGTGGTGCCAAAGCAGTTTGTTCTTAGGAAAGCATTTTAAATGCAGTAAGTTCGAAAAAGAAAAAGTATTTTGGTCGAATCTATTTTATTTCGGGTCACCGGTCACTGTATTCCTTTTTAAATAGATGTGTCATAATCATCTTTTAAAATAGAAGTGAGCGGTTGAAATGAAAATCAGTTGCTAGAACTTTTGGGTAACCGTCAATTGTCATTATCCATGTTTTAAAATCTAAAAAGATAAAATAAAATTGTCACTATCCATGTTTTAAAATAAAAATTGTCATTATCCATCTAAAAAGATAAAATAAAATTGACCGGTCCAGAAGGCAGTTGTTAGGGGCAATACCGACTAAAATCGACTAATAACTGTAGTCGGTATAAGCCTTGTCGGAGGATTTTCTTAGTCGGAAATTAGCCGGCAAGTTCTTTGTAAACGTCCATGCATTTTTTCAGTTTTTTCTTCTTTAATTAATAATTTTTACAAATTTTAGAAATAATATGAAAACAAGTAAAACTAAAATAAACATTTGAATTTATTAGAGAGTATTCATGTCGAACACACAATAAAAAGTTTAGCAACTGAAAACAAATATAATCTACAGCGCGAGCAAACAACCGCATTCACTATACACCTCCGGTCGGATGAAATTAAGAAGATAGCTCAGATGTTGGAACAGAACAATTCTAGCGGGACCAAAATATTAAGCAAGGTCCAACTTTGTGAACACTCAGAACCTGCAACTTGCCTTGCTCTGCTTCTCTAAACTTTTTGAGTATAAGTTGTCACGCAGAGCAGTGAGAGTGCGGATGTGTCCATAGCTTTGAAAACACACCAAAAGCAATAAAGTACGAAACACACCAAAACCAATAAAATAGTCATACTTTCTACTAGCAATCAAAAACTTAAATTCAGCACATAAAAAGGATTACAGCAATGATATTGGCGACCTGTGGAAGCAAGAAATCAGAAGCAACAGAAACCAATTTCTTCAACCATTATATCAAACTCTGCCACATGTTGATTTTCCCCAAGACATCAGACAATTTCCCAGTCCACAACATGATCTCCGCAAATAAAATTCAGCAAAAAAAAATCGTCCAACAAAGATAGTTGGATAAATTATCTTTTTTCAAAGTAGTGGAAATTAAGTCCGCGAATATAAGTGCCGACTAATAATAATTTAGTATCGACTAGAATGTTGGTCGTACAATGCCACTATACATCTTTTGTCGGTAAATAATATATTAGTCGGTATATTAAGTATTGTAGTCCGTAAAAACAGTCGCTAGATAAGAGAATATATAAACAATCAACACATATTACTAATGAATTCTAAGACGACTACAGTGGCCGCCGCGATCCTTCCTCCTCCTGGTCGGAAGACGGCTAAATATAATTATAATAAGGGCGATGACGCCCATCGCCACCTTCCCGACGATCGCCAGGATATTCCCGAGTTGATCGTCGGCGGGAGCGTCGTCGAAGGCAAATGGTGGCGGCACTTCAGAGATAGGCACGGCCGGAACGCCATTTCCCGGGATTTGGGGAACAGCACCACAGTCGACCACATCCTTGGTCGTGCTGCTGCAGTATACCATAGTTAAGAAGACCAACAAAGTCATGAATCTTGATCTAAAAATCCACATTGTTATAAATTTGTCTTTCTTTTTGTTTGCTGTTATGAATCGATAATTGGTAAGTGTTATGGGCCCTATGGGGGCTGGGCCTATTTATAGTTGCATGGGTTTGGTAACGTTTTTTTTAACAGTGACGGATGAGCTGTGCTGTGGTATACGGGTTTTGATTTTTGAAGCAGCCGAAGAATTGTTTGGTACTTCACTTTATTGTAGACCTGGGCTTTGGGCCGGATTGGTTCCGGTTCAACCGGTTCCGCAGTGGGCCGGTTCCGGGACCATTTTCCCGAGACCGGCCCAGAACCACACTTAGAACCCCCGGGCCTGTATTGGGCCGATTTCGGTTTTTTTTTTTTACTTTGAAAAATTCTTTAGAAAATATCCAAAAATTTTATTCAAAAAAACAAAAAAAACATAAGAAAATTACAAAAAACTAAAAAAAAATACCTAAAAATACAAATAAAAACATAAAAGAAAGAAAAAAATACCTAAAAATTACAAAAAAGGAAAAAATATTTGAAATAAAAAATACAATTTATTCGACTTGACTATTAACTAAAATTATGTTAGAGGCCTCTTCGTCTTAGTCCGAACTGGAAGAACGGAAATCGTCGATGGCATTCTCCCGTCAGTTCTTCGATTCGGCCAAATACCAATCCTTCAATAATGTTAACATTGTGAGGGAAGTCGAGTTAAGGCTCGCGCGTCTGTCGTCAATAATTCGCCTGGAAGTAGAGAATGCGGACTCGGAGGCGACGCTAGACGCTTGCACGGCTAAAACGTCTCGAGCGACGGCAGAGAGGGTCGGATAAAGAGTCGCGTTCGACTTCCACCAGGCCAAAACGTCGAAGTCTTCAGGAGTCTGGAAGTTGTGGCTCAGGTAGAGCTGGATCTCATTCGTGTTCGACCCCGACGCACGCGTTTTGGTCGTCGTAGTTTGTGCCTTCAATCTTCGTAGTAGTCCCATAGCGCCGCCGCCTCCTTCCGACGAACCGGCTTCGCTCGCTGGTACGGGTTGCTCCACACTGTGTCCCTACTCAACTGCATAAACAGAAAAAAGTTATTGGAGAGAATCGTGAATTGACGTCTTTTGGTCGTCCACTTTCTTTCAAGAAATTGAGCATAATAATCGAAAAAATATCAAATGCATCAACACCGCAACTAGGGCGAGTAAGGCCGACAAACCATGCACTATTGGGATGGTTTCCCAATACCTCCTGAACTTCTGCTCCATGTTTTGGATGAAACCACCCAAGTATAGACTGTTGTGATACTCCACGAACTTGTAGCACATCGCGAAGAGATTCGGGACGAAAAATGGGGACGTCGGGTAGTGAACTCCGGAAAATTTCTCCATAGCCTCGGTGAACACTTCAAGAATGGACACGACCAAACCTACAATATCCCAATCAAGTTGTCGTAATTCATACCTGGAGGTGTTGCCGACTGCGACATCGTTCCAAAAAGACGTCAACAAGTCCTTGTAGCGCATGAAGGTGCTGAGGAGGTGGTACAACGAGTTCCACCTAGTCGGGAATGGCAACGGAAACTTCTTGTACGTGAGGCCGGCGGCAAGGACGGTTTGCTTCCACGACGTTCCGTAGCGACGTTCTCGAAGTAACTTACCTATTACCTTAAACTTTTCTACAATATCACCCAAAATTTCATCAAAAGCACATTGCACACACAAGTTAATAATATGACAAGCGCATCTAGCATGTAATAATTTACCGTCTAAGGGTAACCTAAGATGCCTACGAAGGATCCCTATCGCTACGTTGTTCGCGCTAGCATTATCTAAGGTGATAGACATAATTTTATCTTGAATACAATATTTATTAACGACATTCAACACATAGTTCGATATCGTAGTGCGTTATGTTGCGAATCTAGGGGATCTAGCGAAAGAATACGTTTTTGCATGGTTAATGTTTCATCTATCCAATGGGCGGTGACGACTAAATAAAATTGTGACGTAATGTTAGTCCAAATATCGGTAGTCAAACTAACCCTACACGAAATGTTGGCTAAATGACTAATTAAGCTAGACTGATATTCCTTAAAAGTTTCTAAGACATATTTCCTAAGGGTTTTACGAGTCACGTTATGGAATCCGGGTTGTATCGTACTCGTAAATTCGATAAACCCTTCACTTTCCGCAATGCAAAAGGGCTCTTCACACATTACTACGAATTTAACTAATGTTTTTTTAGAAATTTCCCTATTAATAACAAAATTCTTACCCATACTTACGTTTATTTGTTGTTGTCGGGGTTCGGTTCCTACCGGCTCTAGATCGTCCCGAAATTATGCGCCCTTTATAGGTATTTTTTCAGCGAGCCTGTCCCACCTTGATTCTGTTCGGTCTTAATCGAGTAGGGATGGCGGCACATTTTGCAATAAGTGGTACCTGCAGCGGGATTATTTTTATCCATTTCTAAGTCGAAAAAATTCCATACCTTAGACCGCCGACCACGCGGTTGTTGCTTCCTTCTTGTTGTCGTCGTAGAAGCTTGGGCTCGGTCCCTCGTCGGTCGCTCCCGTCGGTTCCGGTTCCGGTACATCGGTCTCCTCATCGGTGTCGGCATTTCCCCGAAATGTATCAGCGTGACCTAAAACCATAAAAACATCTTCGTCGCGAGGGTTAGGATTTCTCGATGACGACGCCATTATATAAAATAATAATTTGATTATTTGTAAATAATAAGTGAGTGTGTGTAGTAGTGTAAATAAAATAATTATTAAATTCCTGATCGGGTAATTCAGGTAGCATTTTGCTACCCAAAACCCGACCGAACTAAGTTATCGGGTATTGGGTTTCAATCCGATACCCGATTTAAACCCGAATTTCCAACCGGGGAAAATCCGATCGGGTCGGGTCGGGTCGGGTACCCGAAATCCGACCCCGAATGCCCACCCTACTGCAGGGCGGGCGCGGGCAAGCCCGCCTACTGGCAGACCTGAGAAATGAAGGCCTGCCCCGTCTGCAGGCGGGTAGCGGGCCTCCCGCCCATTTAAAAAAAATTAAAATAAGAAAAAAAGAATAAAAATAGGAAAAAGTAATAAAATATAGGAAAAAAAAAACAATGAAGAATTCAAGTTGGAAAATATATCTATTCTAATCTACTTCTTTTATATTAATTTAGTAAAGTACAAATCATAGCTCAAAAAACCTAAAAATCAATATAGTTTATTTGTAGATCTAATTATTTGATATAAATATATATTATTTTAATTTTCAATGGGCCTGCCCATGGCCCGCCAAAGCCCGCAGTCCGCTTGTGTGCCTAAATATTTACAGCCTGCCCGCCACTTTGGCAGGGCCGGGCGGGCCTGCGGGCACATTTGACACCTCTAGTTACTTTTTTACATTAAAAAATTAGAATTCAAAAAATTGTTAAGAAAAGAAATTTAAATGAATCGGGTCTGGTGGGTCAGACTCGGTCAATGCGGGTTCTAGGTGGGGCGGGGCGGTCCAGACTTTAGGCAGGGCGGATCGAGTTTTGGGTCCAACATAACTTAACTGGGGCGGGACTCAGGTCTTGTCGAACCCGCTTCAGACCCGTCCGTTGCCATCCCTAGTCTTTTTGTCGATTCGGTATTTGATTCGAAATTTTAAAGTGCTTCAATCAAAACCGATTTTCAGCTTGCATAGATTTGAAACGTTTTCAAAAGATGCACAAAATTGATTTAAGAGGATTAAGTCGAGTATTTTTCGTTTGATTTAAAATCCAAACTCACAAACTCTCGATGCTCAAATCTTTTCAAGAACACGTGTTATTCCAACTCAAGTATTCTTAATTTTGTAAGTGTTTATCCACCCCCTCCTCTAAACAGTGAACCGATCCTAACGAATGGTACCAGAGCGGGTCTTGAAAAGCGTTTTAAATAGCAGTATGTTCGAAAAAGAAAAAGTATATTAGTCGTAGCTATTTCCGGAGATTTTAGGAAAAAATACCTCATTAAACTTACAAATCAGTCCCATCAATTTTGTTTTGTGAATAACTACAGCCACTAGGCAAAAAATTTCAGCTCACTTCGTAGTTTAAAAATATCTAATGGTAGGCTCAGTGTTAACTTCATTGATCCCGAGATAAAGTCTATTTAATACATTATAATGTTGTTTTACTTGCTAAAAGGTGCATGTGTATAAAGAACAAAATAAAACTTGGGCCCGTTATTATAATCCATCAAACCTGAGATAATTTATCCATCAAACTTGGGCAAGATAAGTTATCCAACTAGTATTATTACGACATTACTTAAATACCCTCATTCCACCATATAATAAAATCATCGTTCTTTCATTTGATTTATATGATAAAATTAATAAACAACATCAATTTATTCTTTGTTTCATAACAATTAAATTGATATGCATATCTTATATTTTTCGATATCTATGAAAAAAAGTTGTAAACTATGTATTGTACAAATAAAGGTTAATTTTGTAATTGTACAAATAATACTGAAATTAACTCAACAAATATTCTGCAAAGTGAACACCTGATCCGGATAACCTTTACGACAAATAATTCAAAGACAATATGTTTTCTTTCGACTACATCATTTTTTCCTTTCAGAGACTCAGACCACAAAAAGACAGATGGCTAACAATAGCAGACCTCTTTTTATTCTTGGCTTGGTGTTAGTTGTAATGCGTTTTCCGATAGGAACGAAAAGAGAAAGGGACATCAAAGTTGATCGTTTGGATGTTCTTTTCCAAGTAAAAGGCCTTTTATGTTTTGAATATTCGATGAAGGTATGAACCTTGATGACTTTCTGAAATTGATTTGAGATCATCGCCTGCCCAACTAATTAACAAAGAGTTTGCACTCAACTCCACTTTCACGTTTTTTTAAATACTTGAATTTAGGGGATAAATAACTAAATTGATAATAAATTGCTTAATTTTTGATAAATAATACCAATTTTCAATTGAAAAAAAACATGTGAATTGGAGCGATTAATATAAGACTACAGTGGTTGCTTTCCAGCAATCTCACAAGTCAAATGTGGGCGGCTAACTACCTAACTGATAAGAAAGTACTTAGCTTTTGGCAAATGATAAAGAATTTTAAGCAAACGATACATGTGACTGATGGTGATTAATATACGCACAGTGGTTGCTTTTCAGAAATCTCACATGGCAATTGATTTGAAAGGCTCGCCATTAGTTGATTCATCACAACTTCACATTTATACTTGCTAAAGTATTATGTGCTAAAAATTAAGTAGTTCTTACCTCAATTGCCAAAAGAATTAGTTACCGTACAACTTGAGCACCTTATTATATAAGATGTGTGCTCAAAATAAAATCTATTTTAGTCTAAAATATTTTACCACAATTCACATGCATTTTTTTTGCATAAATATTGATATTTTGGATCTGAAATTAAGTACTTATCTCTTGATGTTAGGTATTCTGATAAATAAATCAAGTACTTTATTTTATATGAAGGTGAAGTTCGGAACACATTCAGTCATACCAACTTTGCATTTTCTCGGCCAATAAAAAGCTAGAACGAGTACTAGCATTACATACTAAAAAGCAAGACTAATAATAAAGATAAACAATATAAAGAAGACACAAACGCAACACATTTTTTGGATTTCTTCCTTCTTTTGACGGTTGCGTGCTTCTCGCTCTTCGTTTTCTTCATAGCCCTTGAAGCTGGAACCAGAAATTTATAGCAGTGATAATGTTTTACAGTTTTATTGCTATTATATAGATGTATGCCGCTTTAGTCGCGTTTGAGTAAATCGACAAAAGGGGGGATTCATACAATGTCGAACCAATAAAGGAAGAGAATTCAAAATATGGAAACCCGTCTCAAAACTCTATCAGTCACGCTCTCCATGAATTATATCGGCTAATTAGCAAAAACCTGAAAGAGTTTCAAGATATAAAGGGGGATTCAACAAAACCCTAACTGCACTATTTAAAATTACATACTCTTATATCTTGATGAACATAATCACTCGGCCAGACAAGAATTTGAATTCTGATGATGTGGTGATCGAGCGGCACTGGCAGGCACTGGCATTCTCGCAAATATAACCAATAGTGACGAAAGTTCTCCTTTTTTGGTTCTGTTCAATGTTCGATTGCCAGCCCTCTCTCTAATTGAGTAGCTTGCGACACATAAAGGAAGGACAAAATGGTAATTAGCACAAAAGGTAGTTAAATTTAAGTTTGGCCTAATGGCAATAGCTATTCATAAATCAAAATTGATGCGGGACTGAACATAAGTTCAACCATGCAGTAGGTGAGTAACTTTAATTCAGTGAATGGATTATATATTAATTATGATCTCTCGTAATCAGAAGTTCCAAGTCCAACTACATAAATTAATAATTAATAATACATATATATATATATATATATTTGAAGACGACGTAACTTTAATTCAGTGCATGGATTATATATTAATCGTAATCGGGCAATTCCACCTTCTTGGCCAAATCAGATATCATATCCATACTTGTTGTCTCAGTTTTCAATTGAATCCTTTCTCTTGTGATTCTAAAGAAAATCTATCGAATGCCGAGCAGTTTAATGGGCGGAAAGTAATGGGGAGGATATGAATGTGACGTGTTCATTTGTGGCGCCAAACATTGGGCCAACAATTTTGGCCCAATACGGCGTTATTGGGCCTTCTGCAACGAAGCTTGGCCCAATACGGCCCATATGCTTTAATGCACATATATATGGGGAATCTACGTAAAAATACCCATTGGTATAAAAAATTTGCAAGTCAGTACCCTGTCAGTGTTTTTTATATGTAGGTACCTATTAGAATAAATTTTTTGCACATTGGTACCTGTTCCGCCGCAAGGTACGTCATATAACACATTTAGGTACCATAGAAAACGTATTGTGGTACATAATACAGTGAGAAAATGGTACATCATATAACACATTAAGGTAGCATATAGAAACGTATGTAGGTACTATATATGGGTGCCATAAAAATGCGTGACGTGGGACGTAATACAAATATAAAAATGTACGTCTAGACTGGAAAAAATTTCAAAAATAGTAATAAATTAAATAAAAAATAAAGTGAGAATAAAAATTATTGTAAAAAAATGAAAGAGATATAAATACAAGAATATACGTTACATCCTTAAGATTTTGATGACATCTGTTATATTGTAAATAGATTTGTTCTACAAGTCTAAAAATGAGATTTTATTATGAAATTAACTAATTAATTATGTATGCGTATATTGTTTGTAAATGATCATTGATAATTATTACTATAAGCCAGCGTTTGGTTTACTAGATATAGTTAGAAAATGAGTTATAAAATAACCCATCTTTTCTTGTTTGGGTAGCCCATTAAAATTCAGAAAGCCCGCACTTATTAAATGACCATTCGACTATTATCCAAACGGAACCCATTACAAATTATCTTACATTTTCCTAATATCTTGTGAAAATTAAAATATTTTTCTATTTTTAAAATATTATATAATTTTTTTCAACTATATACTATTTTGTATAAATAAAATTACTTTTTTTAAAAAAAATATTTTTGATTTTCTGATTATTTTAAAATCCAGTTTTGGTAATAGGGGTGCCAAATTACATTTCATAAAACCTTAGGGGTACTGGCCGGAATCGAAAAAAACTTCGGGTACAAACTGGAAACGTCATAACCGCGGGGTACCAGACGGAATTACCAAAACACTATTAATTAGATATCACTTATAATTTAATGATATTATAAAGTGTGTATAGAATTATTATTTAAATATTACTTTTAGGTTAGAAGAATATTATTTAAACATATTCATATCAGATAACTGGGCGGGGACTATAATCCCGTCTGGTTCCCCTCCTAAAAAAGATTATTATTGTTATTACTAGAGGCTGAATATTGTATGCATTATGCCATCTCCCAATCCAATCATTCCTCTCTATATAGAGTTGCTACATTACAATTTCTCCATGTATACAATATGATAGCATCATCAACCTCCAATCACCTCTCTATATTTTTCTCTAAAGAACAATATTCTCAATATATTTCTTTTACATAATTTATATATAAACATAGTAATTGGAAAATTATTTTAAAATACAACTTGTATATATTTTTCCTTGGATGATATACATAAGAAAACATAGAAAACATTGCTTGTATTTGTTCCTTGTAGATATTTTCTGTTTAGCTAGTTAGTTGCATTTTCCACACCGAGCGAGATAATTTTCTACACTCACGCTTCGGTATAAATACAGGTACAAAGAAATAAATGATTTAGCACTTTCATACATAAGAACACAAGCCCTAAAATTCTCCTTTATCTTTAAGTGCTCGATTAACAAAAGCGCTCACGTTGAGCTAAAATTTCTGGATCCCAGTGGAGTAGCAACATACGCCATCTTTGCGTTTTACACAAAAATGGAAATGCTCTTATATGTTGTCGCTTGTTATTAATAACAGTTAGTCAGTTCAGTATTCATCTAACCATTAAAAAAAAGGAATTCAGCCATAAAAACTATAAAGAGCAAATTCAAATATGTGGAAGTAAGCAAGTTTCTGCTGGTAATGAAACAAAGAAACCATCTTACAGCAAAAAAGAGTTAGAGGTCGTCGGTGCGTCATGAAGAAATCGCTAACTGATAAAGAAGCTAATAACGTAGAGGACAGCGACGATTACTTCAGCTGGAGTATTAAATACGTTAATTAGTTGGAAAGCGTTGATGCGATTTCTTCACTGGTTAAAATAGAGCAGCGGCAGGAAAACTAATGTTCATCATCTCTTTCGTTTTGAGCTGTAACAGAAACACAGTTGATTGGTATAACTCTGTAATCCTCTTCGAAAGTAATCAAAAAGGCTCGTTCTTGGCCCCGTGGAGTAGATCGAACCACGTAAATCTCTCTTGTTCTATTTTCTTTTTGTTTCACTGTTTCTTGATACAGAAAAACAGCAAATCCTAGAATCCGATTCAATCACATAAATTCATTAGCGGTACATTTGGGTTATTTCGGTCTCATTACTCGACAACTGGTGCGGCGTGCTGTGGATCGACACACAGGATGAATTCGAAGTTCGACATAGATAAATTTACCGGAGCAAATGATTTCGGCTTGTGGGGGGTGAAGATGGAGGCGCTGTTGATCCATCAGGGATTAGAAGATGCGATCAAGGATGTCGTGGTAGTGACAGTGACGACGAATGGATCGGAGGTACCAGTGGGAATGGCGGCCGAGCCAGTGGATTCAAAGACATCTCAAAAGGCTCGAAGTATTATAATTTTGAGCCTCGGCGACAATGTTCTGAGGAAAGTTTCGAAGGAGAAGACGGCGAAGGAGCTGTGGAAGAAACTTGAGAGTCTATACTTGACAAAGACCTTGGTGAATCGTCTCTATTTGAAGCAGGCATTGTGCTCATTCAAGATGGTTGAGAAGAAACCGATTGAAGAACAAGTGGATATGTTCAATAAGCTGCTTCTCGATCTTGAGAATATTGGGTAAAACAGGAGGAAGAGGATAAAGCTCTACTGTTTCTGTGCTCGCTGCCCAAGAGTTATTCAACTTTCAAGGATTCGATGTTGTACGGGCGAGATGCGGTTACACTCGATGACGTCCAAACAGCTATAAGCTCGAAGGTGTTGAATAACAAGATTGATAGCAAGGTTGAGGTGGAGCCAATTGGCGCTGAGGGATTGTATGTCAAGGGCAAGTTTGATAAGAAACCAAGCAAGAAAGGCAAAGTGTTCAAGTGCTTTCATTGCCATGAAGAGGGGCATCTCAAAAGGCAATGTCCAAACCGGCATAAGGTCTACAAAGACACAGCAAATGCATCAGCCGAGGCTTCATTTCTGATGGATGGATATGAATCGGCTGAGGTTCTTTCTGTGGTTGAAAAATCTTCGGAGAAATCATGGATTCTTGACTCGGGGAGTTCCTTTCACATGAGTAATAACAAGGCATGGTTTCAGGATCTAGAGGTGAAGAATGGAGGCTCTGTGTTGCTGGGAAATGATGAAGCTCTTGCGGTTAGGGGCATTGGACATATTTCTCTGAAATCGCAAAATGGTGATGGGTTGATCTTGAAGAATGTAAGGTATATTCCTGGTTTGAGAACGAAGCTGATTTCTATAGGCATGCTTGATGAGGAGGGATATTCTATCAAGGTGGAGACAGGGCAACTTACAGTGATGAAGGGATAAAAAATTATCATGAAAGGAGCGAAGAAGAAAGGCATTTACTTTCTTCAGGCATCGACTGTGGAAGGGGTAATTTATGCTGTAAACAGTGATGATAGCGCATGGTTGTGGCATCAAAGGCTAGCCCATGTAAGTGAGAAAGGGCTCATGGAACTGTCTAAGCAAGGGCTACTTGGGAATGACAAGATAAATGGTCTGAGATTCTATGAAAATTGCATTTATGGTAAGAGCCATAGGCTGAAATTTGGCTCGGGAAGGCATATTACAGGTGGGATTCTAGACTATATTCATGTGGATTTATGGGGGCCTTCGAGGGTGGAGTCACTATCAGGTGGCAAATATTTTATGTCTATCATTGATGATCACTCAAGGAAGGTGTGGGTGATGATATTGAAATCGAAAGACCAAGCTTTGAGCAGATTTAAAATTTGGAAACAGCAGGTTGAAAATGTGACCGGTAAGAAGGTTAAGAAGCTTCGCACTGATAATGGTCTCGAGTTTTGCTCAAAGGACTTCGATGATTTCTGCAAGCGTGAAGGGATGGTTAGGCATCGAACAGTGCCATACATTCCACAGCAGAACGGCTTGGCAGAAAGGTACAACAGAACACTAATGGAGAGGACTAGATGCATGATGATAGGACAGGTTTGCCTAAGCGTTTTTGGGCTGAGATTGTGGTCACTACAGCTTATCTGGTAAATCGTAGTCCTTCCACTGCTATTGATATGAAGACACCTGAGGAGAAATGGTCAGGGTATCCGCCATGCTTGAAACACCTCAGAGTTGTTGGATGCACAGCCTATGCGCATACGAGGAAAGACAAGCTTGATGCGAGGGCTGTTCGATGCATGTTCATGGGCTATCCTGAGGGAGTTAAGGGATACAAGCTATGGTGCTTAGAAGCTGGTATGGGAAGGTGTATAATTAGCAGGGATGTGGTGTTCAACGAGGAAGAGATGGCTTACAAGACACAAGGGAAAAACAACTCAAAAACTGAAAAAAAAAAGGGGGGGAGGGAGCTGTTTCTGTGGAGTTTGAGGTGGAGCAACCTGCATCGGTTAATGATGAAAATGCTCAAGAATCTGAACAGAATGGAAGCTGGCTAGGTGGATCAGATGAGGATCTTGATATTTAAGGTGATCAGCGAGGTTACAACCTAGTTAGGGATAGGGAAAGAAGGGAGGTTCGAGCTCCAAGAAGATATGGCTATGCCGAAAATGTAGCCTATGCATTTGCAGCTATGGCAGGTTTAAAACTGGGGAAGACTCGCTCATATGATCAAGATATGAAAAGGAAAAGAAGCGGCAAATGGAGAAAAGCTGAGATGGAAAGGTTGAGTTCATGGGTGATCTCAGGTGATAAAACAGGCAAGCAAGTTTTAGGCATGAATACTAGACTGTGCCTGAACTTTGCTGACTGTGTAAAGCTTCCCTGAGTACAGGGGAAGGTGGACCAAGAATAAGGTGTTGTGATTTGAACTTGAGGTGGAGAATTGTGAAGAGCAAATTCAAATCTGTGGAAGTAAGCAAGTTTCTGCTGGTAATGAAACAGAGAAACCATCTTACAACAAAAAAGAGTTAGAGGTCGTCGGTGCGTCATGTAGAAATCGCTGACTGATAAAGAAGCTAATGAAAACGTAGAGGGCAGCGACGATTACTTCAGCTAGAGTTTTAAATACGTTAATTAGTTGGAAAGCGTTGATGCGATTTCTTCACTGGTTAAAATAGAGCAGCGGCGGGAAAACTACTGTTCATCATTTCTTTCGTTTTGAGCTGTAACAGAAACACAGTTGATTGGTATAGCTCTGTAATCCTCTTCGAAAGTAATCAAAAAGGCTCGTTCTTGGCCCCGTGGAGTAGATCGAACCACGTAAATCTCTCTTGTTCTATTTTCTCTGTTTCTTGATACGGAAAAACAACAAATCCTAGAATCCGGTTCAATCACATAAATTCATTAGCGGTACATATGGGTAATTTCGGTCTGATTACTCAACAAAAACGGTCGGAAAAAAAAAAAGGAAAAGCTGAAAAAAAAATCATCCCCACCTCGCCGGCCGCGAAAGCTCTTGCTCTTCGACAAGCATGTCATGCAACGGTTTGAACGACCCCTCCACAGAAGAAGCGCTAATAATACAAACACAAAATGCGCAAGGCAAAAACGACTTTCATACAGAACGACAACACAAATTCCCGCACGTAATAATAACTCGTCGAAAAAAAAAAGAAAAAACAACCTGTAATAGAGAAAATCCAAAGAGAGAATCCTATGTCGAACGGCGTAATCTCCGCCCACGTAAGTGGCGACCAACGCACCGGCGTCGGGATGAGGCCAACTCCTCGACGATGGAAATCTGAGCAAAAACGTCCCGGGATGGAAATTCCCGTCCCTTTCGAGCGTTTTTTCTGCTTCTTCGTTGGCGACGAATCCTCGTATCCAATTACGCCCTTGCAATGAATTCCAAGTAGAGTTTATGGAGCTATGAGACAGAGTACGAGCCACTGGGTATAGCCAAGACCATAGCCTTTCGAAGTTTTCTTGGTAGACAATTGCTTCAACGCCAGATATTCTCCTCAAAAATTCAATGTCCTGCCAATATTTTATGTTCTTGATATATATACACACAGATATATATACATATATATATATAGAGAGAGAGAGAGACAGAGGTATAAGGGACGAGAGGCCAGAACTCAGTTGGCCAAAATCCTCAAACCTCAAAGAGGCTAATTTAGTGATATGCGAAGTTGCCTCTTTGATATATTGATTGATTCGACCTAATCACAATTGGTTTTACGTCGAAGCCCTCAGTTTCTAATAACTCGATTCGCTCCATTTTAATTTTTACATAGGAATGTGTATCTATCTCGTGTTTTCTGCTGAATATAAAATCAAAACCTACAAGGGAATCTGAGAGAGAGAGATAGAGAGGGGAGAGAGAGAGAGAGAGAGAGAGAGAGAGAGAGAGAGAGAGAGAGAGAGAGAGAGAGACCTGAAGAGCCAAAGGGCGAGAGGAGAGGGCGATTTTCATGAAGTATTGATTTACTATGGGAATGAGATTTGCCCAAAGAATGCGGTTCGTCTCTTGGGAGAGAAAAGCCCAAGCTTGAATTCCTTCTTCCATCAATTTCTTTGTGATCTTTATTTGATGCCTGAATAAATAGATAGAAGATACCAAATTTAATCAGTTTTAAAAAAAATTATGTCGAAATCCAGAAATAGAAATAAAGGTTACCAGTGATGTGAGCATCCAGAAAACAGAGAAACTTGCTTTCCGAAATTCTCTAAATGTTCGTCCGAAGAAGAAGAGAGTTCCTTGAGAATATTGCGCCTTTCGTCTATACTTCCCAAACAGTACTTGAAGATAATCGAATCAGATATTGGATACGAAGCGCTGGGCATGTTCTCGGATGTAGAACGACCATTCTCTGCTTCACAGTCCATTCTATATCTGTTTTCCTAATGCCAAGAAATTTTTCTAATCTCAGGAAAATTCTAAGACATTATTCCCATGCTAATATAACATAATCTCCAAGAGATTATTACAGAGCAGCCCACATAAACTTAGATGGATTCATGAAATTCAAAGCGTTCGATTGTTTGTCCTGACAAAACCATCCAAGAACAGCAACAATGATCTAAACTTGACAGCAGTTTCATCGTTCCTATAGTTTAACAGAAGTTCGCAACTATGGAGTTTTTTTTTAATTTCGAAAGGGTACAGTATAATCAACTTCCATTTCCACAACACAATGATCTACAAGAAGATAGCAGGCACAAAATTGGGCGGGAAAAAACCAAGAAAACAAAGGCATTTTACATTCTAATTACATTGTGAAACGACACACAATTTGCAGATTGCTACTAAGTTTGCGATTTTTACAGTTATTTCACGCAGGGCTATCACACCATAAAGCCAAAAAAAACGATCTTTTTCTAGTGGCACAGAAATTAGATTAGGGTCTTGGTTGAATAATTACCTTTTTGTTGGAGAATCAAATGGAAATGAATTCACCCTCGCGAATCCAAGAAATAGGGTTTTATCAGAAGAGTTTCGAGGATTTTCTCCAGAAGACTAAAATCTGTCGGTCGCCAAACCAGAATTCTGAGAATTTAGGTTATTTTAACAAAAGGGAACGTTTCCTATTTCTATTAAACAAAAGGGAACGGATCGAAAGTTACCGAAATACCCCAACTTAAGTAGCATTTATTCGAATAATTAAAAAATTCGAATTAATTCGAATAACTTTTTTTTAATTCGTCGAATTAATCAATTCGAGTAACAAAAAACTCGAATTGAAAAATATTAATTCGAATTTTTAATTCGAATTTTTTTTTACTCGAATAAGTGCTATTTTTCTATTCAAATGCACTCGAATAGTTCGAATAAAATATTCGAATAAATCGTTTTTTACTCGAAAACGTCGATTTCAAGCTCAAAAACACGAAAATTCACCCAGATTTGGGGTTAATAGTTGTAAGAATCACGAACCCATCGATTAAAATCTCATTTCGACATGAAATTTCAGTCGAGCGGATCAAAATGATAATCAAACACTTCGATTTTTTTTTTCAAACACACAATCCCTTTTTTTAATTAGAAAACCTAGAATCCCTTTTTTTTAATTTCACACAAAAGTAATCCTATTTAACAAAAAAAGCCGAATTCTGAATTGCTATTCAACCACCCTTTTTTAGTAACCGTCCCCTAAAGAGCTGTAAAAGACAATTTTGCCCTTTTGAATATAAATTAATTTTAAAAGAAAAAACTATAATAAACAATAAAAATTTCTATTTAAAGCTGTTTTCCAAACAACACTTTTCAAATCACACATCCAAATCAGACTCAAACAAAAAAAAACCTTCAAATCGCAATGGATCGACGAAAGGGAAAAGGGACAGGGCAAAGGAAAGGGTCTATTTGCACGTGTGGTAAGCAAATTCTTGTAAAATTCGTTCGTACGTAGATGAATTATCGAACACGGGCAGGAACGGCTTGAAAAAATTCCCAGCCGAATTATAATTTCGGCCGTTACAGACTGGGCCGAAAATTTTTTTCGGCCCCCGCAAGGCACGACCGAAAGATAATTTCGGTAATTTCGGTCGTACCGTGCGGGCCGAAAACAGGACTGTAACAGCCTTTTTCGGCCAGGACTGTAACAGCCGAAAATACTGTTCGGCCGTGGCTGTGCCGGCCGAGATCGTAATTCGGCTGGAACAGCCGCGGCCGAAAATACATTTCGGCCTCCTCTACATCTGGCCGAAAAAACTGTTCGGCCGTGCTAATTTTTTTTCTTTTTTTTTGCAGACGAGGAGAGGGAAATCCACATCCCGGAGGATGTTATCGGCGACGGGATAAACCACAGTGAGCATTTTCGCACAGGAGGACGGTTTCCGACCGACGTGGAAGCCATTAACTGGACGAAAGGCGTTGCTATTGCTCTTGGTTTCGAAGTGATTATTTCGTCGCATAAGAAATGCGGTACGAAAAAACTGATTAGATGTTCTCGCGGAGAACGTTATAGAGGCAACTAGGATGAATTGGAGAGGGTTTCGAAGTCGAACAAGTGCAGGTGTCCGTTTGTAGTCCTAGCTCAGGAGGATCCAGACTAGGGAATGGTACATTCGTACGAGCCCACCTTAGAAATCCGTGCACTCACCCTATGATACAGTATCCCGAGGGACACCGCCAGACGAATGGGTTAAGTAGCCAGGCAAGGAAGGTCGTAGAGGAAATGACTGCTGCGCAAGCGAAACCAGCTCATATCCTCTCGGCGATGAGGGCTCGACACGCAGAAGATAACGCGACGATCTGACATATATATAATTACAGAGATCGTTTGAAGGACTATTCTGAGAGCCGATACGTGGTGAGCCAGTTGATGCACCAGGCGAGAGAGGCCGTATATTATGTTGAAGCCCTGGGAGACGACGGACTAATGCGCTGACGCATGTTTTTCTCGCACACCCCAACTCACTTGCACTGGTGAGGACGTATTCGTACTTTATTGGCATTGACTTTACGTACAAGACCAATAGGTACAAGATGCCTCTAGTTGAGATTACAGGGATGACTCCCTGTAATCAGAACTTCCTGTGTGGGTTTTGGAGGACGAGACGGAGAGAAGTTATGGGTGGGTGTTGCAGTTTCTTCGGAATATTCTGGGGCCAGGTGTCTACCCTTCGGCGGCTGTGACTGATCGTGAGTTGGGCCTTCTTCGACCCGCACATAAGGTATTTCCGCACTCTCACCATCTGTTGTGCACGTGGCATATTTATAAGGTTTACTCCGCGTGCGGATGTGTGGTACGACGTACGCACGACTCCCATGTGCATGCGAGCTTCAGCAATGTGTGGACAACAACTACCCAGTTGCTGCAGACTTCTTGCACGACTTCTAGAGGACACTCACGATCGGCTAGGGAGTAACTCCCGAGATTTCAGATCGGAGTTACTTATACGGACTCGTGCAAGAGGCAGAAGGCCGCGATCCCGCCGTTATGCGTGGCCTCCATCGAGTTGTTCATGAACATCTGTTTCCCGACGCCCGTCAGTGGAATGAGCCTGTTGTTAAGACATCTGTAAAAGGTCGCCCGAAGAAAAAAAACTCGACGAAACGGGATCGGAGTGCTTGGGAGTACGCAATCCCAAGGGGTGGATGCAGCGGAGGGCGCAGCAGTACCAGTCGTAGCAGCCAGGGTCGTACGTCATCTTCGTCTGTGAAGCGGTCTCGATCTACTACGGAGACAGGTACTACTATCATTTACTCGTAAATTTGTACAAACACGGGTGCACATCTAATCCTGAAAATTGCGTTATACAGGTGAATCAGACTTCCGCCGCACCTGGCCAACCACGTAACAACAGTCATCCATCCGTATATAGTTAGCTATAAGAATGTGGTGGCTGACGGCAACTGTGGATTTCGCATTTTTGCGTCCCATGTTTACAATGACGAGTACGAATGGATCACCTTAAGGAATAACGTCGCGAACGAACTCGCGGCCCCTTGGGAGCGTTACTCGGCATTGTACTATGGTGATTCATTGGAAATGCAGTTGGATCGTATACGCTGGGAATGGGGCTTTGTGGAGTGAACCACTGGATGTTGACACCGTGTGATCTGTGGGTTGTGGCGACAATTTGGAACGCTGTAATTATCCTCTACGGGTACGGAAATGGGTATAACATCAACACGATTTCGAACACAATATTGCCACTGCGTGCCGGTCGGACTGCTACTGGACTGAGCCGTACGATCGTCATGGCGCACCTTGGGGATGATTATCAGCATTACGTTAGACTTAATTTATGTCCAGATTTTCCTATACCCACTTACATCCGTATTGGTTCACGTATTGTGATCGTCGATTTGCCGGATGGGAAGCAAGATATCAGAGTCGATTCGCTCACTGGAATCACCTAATGCAGCAGAATAATTTGTGACTGTCTATTGTTTACTGGTATAATTATTTTGTATTATTAATTTTTTTGTTATAATTTGTGACTACCTATTGCATTAGTAATTCGAAACGGAATAAAGATGAAAAACAATATTCGAAGCATAAATAGTAGAGACATAGATATAATAAAAATAAAAAAGTACGCGTCCGATACATACACGAAGCATAAACAAAATAAATACACGTCATGGGCCTGGCGCCACCAGTCGTTGATGTCGTCGAGCCTGTCGCGGAACTCGTCCGTATGCGTCGAGCCATCAAGATGCATCCTGGCTAGCATATCGCTACTCAAGCTGTACATCGTGCTGTACCACTGTACATAGCAATAATACATATAAAAAGTGATTAAACATATAAATATAAAAAATCAACATAAGATTAAATTACGTACGTAGTCGGCGTGGCTGCGCGGGGGTATGCCTGCCGATGAGGATCCCGGTTCCGACGAAAGCAGGCGAGGATGAGAAATGCCGCTCATACTAGTCCATGTACCCTGCAATGGTTTCACCAAGGTACTTCACGGCGGTGCGGTTGATGTACGAGAGGTTGAGGATGTAGGCGTACGGGAACTGACGCCAAGCATGTTCTACTGCAGCGGCAGAATAATCCACCTTATACCTACTCGGATCTGCTGGCATGACCGCCTTCCTTGGCGGACACATCGGTGGCGGGATGACCTGCACGTACCCCAGCTGGCGCACTCTCGAGGGTGCGTAGGGCTCAACGATATCGTACCCAACCCACAAAAAACATCCTCAGGTGTTGCGATGCTGGATCGGGACCGTACGGCAGCCAAGCAACCTGATAACAGTTCACAATTTTTAAATAATTGTCGTCAATATAGATGTAAATTGTTAAGATACCTCGCTCGCAGTCATGACATCTCTCTGACGGCGATCTCAATCAAACGCTGGACCGTCCTCTCGTGCTGAGCGACAGACCAAATCGTGATCGTGCCTGGCCAGGCTCCACATGATAGGGGAGATGGTGTGGGCAGAAGCATGGAAAGTACTCGTAGATCCTCGCCCGCAGTAACGAGAGGCACCCAGCAACACCCCTCGAACCCTCCCGAATGCGAGGCCAAGCTGGCGATAAAGGTAAGTGAGAGCGGCGAACCCCACGACTACTGACCGGCAGAGGCCAACGAGCGGTAGAACTCGTGCATTATGTCGGGCTTCACACGTGTCTCGCTCTTGTCGACGAACAGCATCGATCCCAAGAGATCCACAACCAAGCGATGGCCTGGAATCCCGCCGGCCGACCCCCCGCATCCTCTGCATCACGTCTTTCGACGCAACCCCACCGCCTCTCCAAGAATCCCTGAGCGCGTCCGCGGAGATGCCTATAATCTCCCTCGCCGCGATCTGCCAATTGACGACGTCTGGGGTGCTGATAAACGTATTTTAATACGTTTATTGTTACGTTTATCTGGGTTATAATAGGAATTTTTGGTTATTCCATGCATTTCTTGGCTCTATTTACACCCATTTAGATATTGTAGGACCTTCGAACGGTTATCGAGCGAAAAGGAACGAAAACGAGGCGAAAACGACGTGAAAACGGCGAAAAATGAAGCTACCAGTAAAACGTCACGGTCGTGACTTGCCTCGCACGAGACCGTGAATGCGGGCAGCAAGCACAAGAACGAGATCACGGCCGTGAATTCCGTGCAAGTAGCCGTGAATCGCGACAGAATCGACATAATTAGGTCTGAGCTAAGTCACGGCCGTGAATCCCTTGCAAGAGGCCGTGAACTACGGCAGAGAGTTGGAGAATGATAATTCACGGCCGTGAGCCATGTGCGCGTGATCGTGAATCTAGGCAGAATCGACACAAATCAACATTGGGATAAGTCACGGCCGTGAGCTCCTTTGCAAAGGACCGTGAACGACGGCAGAGAGCTAAAGAGGGACAATTCACGGCCGTGACACCTCATGTCAGAAGCCGTGAATCAAGGCAGAAAAATCAACGAAGGAAAAGTCCGCCGATTCAAGGCCGTGAATGTCATTGTCAGTGGTCGTGACCTGTGACAGAAAGTCAATATTTAGGGTTTAAGCCGCCGTCACGGCCGTGACTCCTATTGCACAAGACCGTGAAGGGTTTAAAAAGGGCGAAAAGTCAGTAATTCACGGCCGTGAAGGCCCGTTAAGTGGCCGTGAACGTGCCTAATTTCGGGGTTTTGGCCCAAATTCGATGCATAAAAGGGGCGTTCTTCTCAGAACTCAGAAAAAAACCTCATAGAGACGAAAACCTAGAGAAAAGAAGTGGAAGAAGAACACTAGAAGCGGCTCTTCCATTCGGAGACACGTAAGGGACGATCCAACGACGCAGCCACGCTTAGTTGATCGAGGAACGAGAGCTCCACCTCAGAAACGCCATATTCACTTCTTAGGGAAGTTTTTATGAGTTCTCTATCCTCGTTTCCTTTGAATCTCGTTGTTGTTTTGCCTAATATGAGTAACTAATCCTCTTGTGTGTTTGGGAGTAGATGAACGTTGGGCTATGTCGTAGTTAAGGCGTAGGATAATCGTGAACACGTGTATTCGACTATTTATCGTTCTATGATATTGCTTCTTTACATCAATATGTCTATGTGTTGATGTGAATGTATGGTACCTCGTTTAGGGCGATAGCTAAATAACGATTAGGCCGTTCGTAGACGTTAGGATTCGAGTATAGGGTGACAGCAAATACTCGACCCTCGCCATCTAGTAATTGCTAAACTTAGATTCCCACAAGCGTTTAGGGCGACAGCAAATCCGTGCGTGGGTAGGAAATTACTGCGATTTAGTCGATAATCACGTAAGAGCGATATTTCGTAGCCTTAGCCGACAGTACCCAGCGGGATTCGAATCCCGAACACATATTTTTCATCTTAAGTCACTCGTATTATTTCTAGTTGTACTTCCTCTTCCAATCCTTTACGTTGCTCTGTTAAATTAGTTCGTAGTATAAACAAATCCTGCTATTTTATTTAGGCTAAATATCGAGTCGATAGGTTAATACTAGTATTCATTTTATTCCTCATGTTCGATACTCGGATATTCACTATTGATATATTACAAACGATAGGTACACTGCCTATCGTGCGTGGTTCTAGTTATAATATATTCGTTTTAATTATTACTTGACGTACTTGCACGAACATTTATTTAAATATACACGCACCCGATCAAGTTTTTGGCAGCCGTTGCCGGGGAATAGATTGATATTAGGAACGCCCTAGTTCGGTATAGCTATTTTATTTTACGTTTCTCAGTTTTTCGTTAATTGCGTTATTTGTTTCCTACATCATTATTAGCTCGTTACCTTTTTGACGTATTTATTTAGTTTTTCGCTAAATTTCAGTTTCGCTTATTGAAGGTATGATTCAGCGGTGAATGACCCGAAGCCACCCATCGGGTCCAATCGTTGAAGGAGATCCAGATTTCGAATGAAAGTTACGAAGACAGCTCAGATACAATTCCGAAGGCACGGCTAGTAACTATCAAGAAGCGGTAGTAAGCTACTCAGAGGACAACTCTCAGGAGTCGGCAGAGAATTCTCGAACAGAGGCATCTGTAGACGGTCGAGATACAGAAGTCGAGATGGCAGACCACAGAGTATCCGTCCACCATGACCAGGAAGAAGAACAATCTCTACAAGATCTACTCAAGAGTGCCTCTCTAGGCGGTACCGAATCGGCGATTGTGATTCCACCGATCGAGAACAACAATTTCGAGCTGAAGCATGCTTGGCTTCAAATGATCTTTCAGACGGCTCAATTTGAGGGGAACCCTGACGATGATCCATACTCCCACCTGAAGGCTTTTCTGACAGTAACAGACACCATCAAGATTAATGGGGTCCCGAACGATGCGATCAAGCTAATGTTGTTTCCATTCTCACTCAAGTACAGGGCAAAGGACTGATTGGAGATGCTACCGCCCAGATCAATAACTACGTGGGAAGAGCTCCGAGCAGCATTCATCGACCATTACTTCCCATTGTCAAAGGTATTAAGGTTGAAGACGGAGATCTCCCTTTTTCACCAGAAGGATTCAGAGAATCTCTACGAGGTGTGGGAGAGGTACAAGTCCCTGTTGAAGAAATGCCCACAACACGGGATGTCGAAGGCTGCCATGATCAATCGATTTCACAAGGGCCTCAATGATCAAACCGTTCATATGCTAGACGGAGCCGCGGGAGGAGGGCTCGTGAAGCTCAATGCCACAGACGCCTGGAATCTTATCGAAGATTACTCAAGGAACAGCTATATGAGAGGCAATACGAGGATAAAAACTCCAAGAGTGTTTGGGGTGGGCGAGGAGACCGCTACAAATGCCAAGTTCGAGGCGCTGCAACAACAAATTGCAACTACTAATTCCAAGCTCCAGACGGTGATCAACACACTACTTCCAAAGGCTGGGCAAACACAGCCCGTACATAATGACAAGCCCATCACCTCAGAAGCCGTACACACCACAGTGCGAGATTTGTGGCGCAGCTCATGAGACCTCAGAGTGGCAATTAGGGCAGTCATTAGAGCAAGTGGACTATATGGGGAATTACCAAGGCCAGCGGAGTTTTTAACCTCGAGCGCATCCAAATCTGGCGTATGGGAACCAAAACCACCATGGGCAAGGGCCACCAGGATTCCAACCTAGACCATCTGGTTTCCAAGGAGGAATATCACGTCCGTATCAGAACGCCTTTGCAGGGTCGGGATCCGATGATATGAGGGAGATGAAGGATGTGATGAAGACGCTCCTCACAAATTTCAGCAACACAACTCAAGCCCACAAGAGTCGAATGAATAAGATGGAGGAGTACATAGAAGTACGTGCCCATAACACCGACGCATCTATCAAGAAATTGGAGCAACAAGTGGGCCAGATGGCGAAGCAGTTGGCTGAGCGAATTCAGGGATCACTTCCAAGTTACACCGAGCCAAACCCTAAGGAATATTGCGAAGTAGTGACCCTGAGGAACGGAAGAGAGTTGCAAGAGGTACCTCCCAAAAAGAAGTCGACTGAGAAGGCTAATTTTGAGGGCAATGACGAGCCAGAAGTGGAGGTAAGCAAAGGCGACGATGTTGAGAAGGCCGAAGCTGAGACGCCGAAGCTGAAAAGGAAAAAGTCGAGCCTGAAAAAGAAAAGGCAAAGGAGATTGAGCGACCACCGGCGAAGCCGTACCAGCCGAAAATCCCCTACCCAGCTCGGTTGAAGAAAGATAATGACGAGGCGCAGTTCGGTAAATTTATGAATATGTGTGAAGAATTACATATTAACTTACCGTTTATTGAAGCTATCACGCAGATGCCTAGTTTTGCTAAGTTTCTCAAAGACTTGTTGACGAACCGAAGGAAGCTCGAGCACGTGTCTACAGTTTGCCTAGGAGGAGAATGCTCGGCGCTACTTTAGAACAAGATGCCGAAGAAGCTCAAAGACCCAGGAAGTTTTACTATTCTCTGCCTTATAGGCGATTTAGTCCTTGATCGTGCTTTAGCCGATTTAGGCGCTAGTATAAATTTAATGCCGTATTCCATGTTTAAGCGCTTAGGATTAGGTGAACCACGACCCACTAGGATGAGCCTGCAATTAGCTGATAGATCGTTAAAATACCCTCGAGGTGTTATAGAAGATGTCCTAGTTAAGGTAGGTAAATTCTTGATTCCTGCCAATTTTGTTATCTTAGATATGGAGAAAGATGATAACGACCCATTGATCCTACGTAGACCATTCTTAGCTACAGGCGAAACTATGATAGATGTTAGGAATGGACGTTGACTCTGACGGTAGATGGCGGGAAAGTTATGTTCAATATGGCTGAATCGATGAAGAAAAGTAATGAGCATGATGATAAATGTTATTACTTAGATGCCTTTCAGCACGATTCTCTCTTTTCTGTGCAAGGGCTAACACGGGTTTTGAGCGAGGAGGACACCAGAATGATTATGGCAATCGATGAGTGTGGGGAGGACGTAGACGAGCCTATCATAGCGGTCGACGAAAGCAGCGAAGAGGACAAGGAAAAGAGCTCGGTTAAGGAGCCACCAGTCCTAGAGTTGAAGCCGCTACCCGATCACCTCGTGTATTTATTTCTTGGCAGCAACGGAGGACTACCAGTCATCATCTCATCGAGCCTCGACGACAGACAGAACGGTCAGCTCTTGAACGTGTTGAGAGCCCATAAGAAGGCAATAGCATGGAAGATATCCGACATCAGGGGAATCAGTCCGAGCTACTGTACGCACAAGATTATGATGGAGGACGAGTTCAATCCGGTTGCCCAACGTCAAAGGCGACTTAATCCCAATATGAAGGACGTCGTTAAGAAGGAGGTGATTAAATTGCTAGACGCAAGGATGATTTACCCCATTTCAGATAGTGCGTGGGTAAGTCCGGTCCAAGTAGTCCCAAAGAAGGGAGGTATGATGGTCGTCACGAACGACAAGATTGATCCCAACAAGGACCGTAACTGGGTGGCGTGTTTGCATCGACTACAGAAAATTAAATGACGCCACAAGAAAGGACCATTTTCCCTTACCATTTATCGACCAAATGTTAGAAAAATTATCAGGTCACTCATTTTATTGTTTTCTTGATGGCTTATCAGGATACCTGCAGATTCTCATTGCACCTGAGGACCAGGATAAGACCACATTCACCTGCCCCTTCGGCACATTTGCGTACCGAAGGATGCCATTTGGTCTGTCCAATGCCCCAGCCACCTTCCAACGATGTATGATGGCAATATTAGACGAGTTGGTAGGTGAAGTAATGGAGGTATTTATGGATGAGTTTTCTGTATTTGGATCATCGTTTGATGTGTGTCTAGCTAATATGAAGCTCGTACTCGCACGTTGCGAGGGTACGAACTTGGCACTTAATTGGGAAAAGTGCCACTTTATGGTTCGAGAGGGTATAGTTCTGGGCCATAAGATTTCCTCTAAAGGAATCTAAGTGGACCGAGCTAAATTAGAGACAATTGAAAAATTACCTGTCCCTTCGAACGTGAGGTCCATTAGTAGTTTTCTAGGATATGCTGGGTTCTATCGTAGGTTCGTTAAGGATTTTTCTAAAATTGCTCGACCCATGTCTAGATTACTTGAGAAAGATGCTCCGTTTGAGTTTAACGATGAATGCTTGCATGCTTTTAACTTGCTTAAGGAGCGACTGATCGCAGGACCTATTATGGTTGCCCCCGATTGGCGGTTGCCCTTTGAACTATGTACGATGCGAGTGATTACGCAGTGGGAGCCGTGCTAGGGCAGCGCAAGGCAACCATTTCAGACCGATCTACTACGCGAGTAAGACGCTTGACGCAGCCCAAGCCAACTACACGACTACCGAAAAGGAGCTTTTAGCTATCGTGTTCGTCTTCGATAAATTCATGTCATACCTTATTTTATCGAAAGTTATTGTTTTCACTGACCACTATGCCCTTAAGTATTTATTAGCAAAGCCGGACGCCAAGCCTCGGCTAATCAGATATATCCTGCTCCTTCAAGAGTTCGATATAGAGCCGTGACAAGAAAGGCACAGAGAATCTCGCGGCGGATCACCTCTCTCGACTAGCGGAGTCCGAAATTTATAACAAGGACGGCAAGGAGATTCAGGATACATTCCCAGACGAGCACTTGTACGCAATACATGTGGTAAGTGATGATATTCCTTGGTTTGCAGGTTTCGCTAATTATCTTGTTGCTAGGGTTCTACCAAAGGAGTACACAAGTCAGCAAAAGAAGAAATTCTTTTCTGACTTGAAGTACTACATTTGGGAAGATCCGTATCTCTTCAGGCGATGTGCAGACCAGGTGATACGCCGATGTGTTGCTTCCCCTGAGACGACAAAGATTCTCAGTCACTGCCATAGCGGACCAACTGGAGGGCATTACACAGCCAATCGAATAGCTCAGAAGCGCGCAGGTATGGGACATGGCACTTTCAAGGTGAACGGACATCGTTTGAAGCATCATCAGGGAGGCAAGGAAGACTTGAGCGACAAGGAGGTTTTACACCTCGACTTCCAGCCAGCATAAGAGCATGTGAGGTACGTAAGGCTGAGAAGTTAAAAGAAGCGCTTCTTGGGAGGCAACCTAGGTATTTTCATTTATGTTTTAGGCATTATAAAAAAAGAATTTAATAATCTCAAACTATATATATATATATATATATATATATATTAAATTAAATAAAACAATAATAATAACATTAAAAATCTTACATGGTAATAAATTTATTGCGAATATTGAGGATGGTCACAACGCAGAGTTTAGAGACGAGATAGAAACGATAGTTTTACTTCATAAAAGATGATTACAATACCATTACAACGTGAGAAGGTCCAACACAAAAGAAATTAAAACTGCGAATAACACAAAAGACAGAACAATAGTTTATTTTGCTTCATAAGGACGGTTACACACAAGTGCACCTTGTGATAACCAACACACAAAAGCAAGTAAAACTCCAAACACACCCAAAAGAAGTGCAAGGTAGAGTGATATCATATCTAAATTATGACGAATCCTTGCATATTCTTCACTCTCGTTCTCACGGCCTTGCTGCTATCCCAATACATAGTGGCTAGCTAACCCAGAATTTCGAAAATAAGATTGTTGAAGACGTGGGATTTATGGTAGATGATGCTATTGTGTTGTTCTACCAATGTCTATTTATAGGCATGAATGGCACAAAAATATCATTATGATACCCGGCAAATCCATTAAATGATACAGACGAATTTTTGACTTGGAAGATTTGACACCGCGTGAGAAAGTGATATTTCCCTTGTCAATTATCAGATTTTTCCTCGTGCAAATCGTTCTCGAAAAAACATCGTCGATTGCGTGTCAATCATACTTAAAATATATATTAAATAATAATAATCATAATACATAAAAAAAATTTGGAAAATTCGCATTCACGGCCCTGCGCACACGGCCGTGAATGACATTAGTTCACCCACTGCCGTCCTTCACGGCCATTTGCTTAACCACTCACGGCCGTGAAGGATTGAGCAACAAACCAGAGGCGTACACCTCACGACCGTGACACGAGCGGGAAAATAAATAAAAAATAAAAAAATTAATCGGTCACGGCCCGTCGCTCATCAGTCACGGCCGCGTGAAAGACTTAACTCACTGCCCTCAGTCACGGCTCATGACCAAGGAGTCACGGCTGTGACTTGGGCGAATGAAACCCTCTGCTATGATTCACGGCCTATGAATTTGTACTCACGGCCGTGAACTATGCGATTTAAATCCTTCAAAAACCACATTCCGCCACTGTTCGTCTCTTTCACACCGAAACTCAAAACCCAAATCAAAAAATTTTCTTCTTCCGCCACTGTTCGTCTCTTTAACCATGAATTTGGAGATTTTGCTACGATGAACCCCAATTTCGGAATTGGGGATTTCCAAAATTGGATCAAATTTGGTGTTTGTATTGCTCTTTATGGTTAGATATATGCTATGAACGCCTTGGGTTTGATTAATTTCTTGATTCGTCCGATAATTTTGATTTGGGAATGATAAATCCTAATTTTACAATTTGGGGAATTTTGGAATTTGTAACGGAATTGGTTGCGTTTAATGGTTTATTTGCCGTTGATTCATCGAATAGAATCGCAGTATGTGCTTGGTTGGTCGGTTATTGCCATTTGAAGGAGTATTTTAGCATGTCTATTATGTGTTCGACAAAATGCCGCTTTGAATGTTCATATGTTCTTGATTTAGAATTGTGAATTTTGTCGCTACGTTGGTCGAGTCGAGCTGTGTTGATTATCTTTTTCTCGCCAACTAACATTTGGACTTCTAGGTACTATGGGTAAAAGTCGCTCATCTGCATCAACGAGTCGTCCACGTCGAGGCCAAGGCACGACGTCACTGCTACAGTCTATGGGGCAGTTTGACGATGAGACGCACCAGGCCCGTTACCACCGGCTAAAGGACATGCATTCATTCCAACCGACCAAATTGACCACTCCACGCTGGAAAAATATCACATAGACCAGCAAGTGGCCGGGTACCTGTCACTCGGTGGATGGCTCAAATTCTTCCACGTTGAAGAGCCGGCGTACAAGGAGCTGACCCTAGAGTTCCTCTCCACCTTCTCTCTCGAGGAATACGGGATGAACGGAGTCAAGTTTCGGGCATTTAATGAGGAGCACACGGTGGACGTAGACGACATCTGCAGAGCGATTGGGGCACTGGTACCATTTTTCGGGCACCAAGGACCTTTTCACGACATGCATTACAAGGATTATCTTGCGAGATCGCTGGTGCGCTAGGCCTGTTGGGCTGAACTCGCTAGGCCCGATGAACCCAACTTTAGTGTAAAGACCTCGAAGGCGTCTTCGCTCAGGAGCCTAGGCCTGTGCTATATCCACCGTCTCCTGACGACCTCACTAACACCAAGGGGAGACTCGCACGGCGCGATTGGCCTTCGCGACCTGTTCTACTTAGCCAAGATGCAGCGCGGCCAACGGTTGCACTTAGGAATGGCCATGGCCCACGCCTTTGCGGCCCAAGCAGATGTTCGTAGTCACGGGAAGCTCGCAGTTGGGCCTTTTGTTCGAAGGTTGTCAAGGGACTCAACATGTTGCCGGCCAATCCACCAGAGATGATGATCGTGGGTGGGCGAAATCTGGTGAACGAGGAGATGATGCTGAAGATGAAGATGTTGATCAAAGCTCCCACCTGGTCCCGCTCAAACAAGGTCTACGTCTGGCACGAGGTTTACCGTGGGCAGATGGACCCCGGCGATGCATTCCCCGAGCCACTAGAAATTGAGGGTGTGGGACCATTCTCCGTTCACTCAGACGCTGCCGGACCTTTCCATTCTTCCGGCTATCACGAGGGCGAGTCCTCGGGTGTCGCTCCTTTTGCGTCAGCTGCATATCTTGACACATTGCGCCAGGAAATGCTACGCTACAATGAGGAGGCTATACGACGCGATGAGGAGACACGGCGCTGACAGGACGAGTATGACCGTCGAAACGAGGAAGCCCACCGACGCTACCGCGAAGAGCAACAATGCTATGAGCAGGCCCTTAAAGCCATGGACGACGCGGTCAGGTGATCACAGGAGTCACTGGCGTTCCTTCGCCCTCGGCAGCCCTCACCACCACCACCTCAGTTCCGGTACCGTTTGGGATGTTTCTTTTGTAGAACACTTTGTGTGTTTGGTCTGAAAAATTACGTGAAAATTTTTTATGACGTGCTGTGGCTATTAAATCTATAGAAGTCTGGCATGATTGTTTGCGTTCATCTCGAAGTTGGAGTGCATACTAGGGAATCTAGTGAGCGATAAAGACATGCATCAGTGATTTAATCTTTTCAGCATGAATAGATATGGTGTTACTTTGAGAGATTCACACACATAACCCATGTTCCGTTGTGAGAGTTTGAGCTGACGAGCTTTTGCTCATTTTTCTTGGTTGTGTGAGTAGTGCATAATTTACGTCTCTCTAGAACTTGCTCTTTTGATACGCATTGAAATTGCTTTAGAGTGTGTTTTGTATGAATATGACGAAGGCATTAGGAAATAAGTCCATGGCCAAAGTTCCCGACTACGACTAATCACCGTAGTTAGCCACTTTGAGCCTAAGCCTTTTATTTCTTAAACCTCGTATATCATAACCCTCTGACCTAAATAAGCCTCCAGAGATCATCTGAACCCGAGTTAAGCGGAAGTGAAAGTTAAATGTCAAAGTCGAAAAGCGCAGAGACGACGGCCCGCCGGAATGCGAACAGTTTGTTGAAAAAAAGAAGAAGAAAAAAAAAGAAAGAATTTTTTTTTTGTTTATTTCTGGTGAAGCATGAGGAGAATAAGTTGCTGTGAAGAAAAGAAAAGAACCTTTCCTTCGATAATCTTCCAGTCTCGTGAATTCCACATCATCTCTCATTTGAGACGTGGGAGAAGAAAGGCTTAGTGGAACGCAGCAGAAATAAGAGGAAATGAAGACGGCGTAACCAGAAAGGCTAATTCTTGGCGCGCTTTAGACAATGACATGAAGACCGACACGACTGCTACTCATATGTGATTCCACTACAACCTCATTACTATCTGAACCCTTTAGCCCCAAAAAGACCTTCTGATTCATGCTAACTGCTTTAAGTAGTAGATGTGTGATTGACTTGCAAGCATATGATTTAGACTAGATTATTGCATGAATTGAGCGATTCACAGATTTATTAGCCTATACACTGTGTGATTTGAATCCCTGCGAGCTGTGGATCTCGATTAGTAGTGCTAAGAAAATTCGTGTCGATAAGTGCTGATTATTGTTGCAGTGTCCATAATTGCTGCTTGATTCCATTTGTGTGTTCCATCTGTGTTGGTGAATTGTGAATGGTCATACCACTATCTTGTTACCTTTTCTTGCTTCAAAATTGCTTGAGGACAAGCAAAAGCTTAAGTGTGGGGAGGTTTGATAAACATATTTTAATACGTTTATTGTTACGTTTATCTGGGTTATAATAGGATATTTTTGGTTATTCCATGCATTTCTTGGCTCTAGTTACACCCATTTAAATATTTTAGGACATTCGAACGGCTATCGAGCGAAAAGGAACGAAAACGAGGCGAAAAACGACGTGAAAACGGCGAAAAATGAAGCTACCAGTAAAACGTCGCGGCCGTGACTTGCCTCGCACGAGACCGTGAATGCGGGCAGCAAGCACAAGAACGAGATTCACGGCCGTGAATTCCGTGCAAGTAGCCGTGAACTACGGCAAAGAGTTGGAGAATGATAATTCACGGCCGTGAGCCATGTGCGCATGACCGTGAATCTAGGCAGAATCAAGACAAATCAACACTGGGATAAGTCACGGCCGTGAGCTCCTTTGCAACGGACCGTGAACGACGACAGAGAGCTAAAGAGGGTGTTGGTTCCGATTGCACCAAACAAGGAATCAAAGAGGCTTTGATGGAATGAAAAAGGGAGAAGTTCTCACCTTCAAGTGTGTGTTTTGTGTCAAAAATAGGATAAGCCTTTTGATCTTTGATTAACTTTAAAAATAGTGAGGGTAAAACCTTATATACCACATTAACCCTAGGTATATTAAGGCCCAAGCACTAAAATTAACTAATTACATTATTGTCCAAAGCCCAAACTAAAAGGATAATTACAATATTAAACCCAAGACTTAAACTATTGACACAATCTATAAATATCCTAACAATCTCCCCCTTTGTGTCAATTGTTGGGAGTTGTGATGGTGGATTAGCGAGTGAGTGTTCGCGAAGTCCTAGCTTGAACTCGAAGGCGCGGAGATTCCTTCGAAGGACCATTCGATCAGCTATAGCGTCGATGAACTTCGCGAACTTGGATCGACAGTGTGGATCTTCTTCCGAAAGGACGCGGCAAATTCTCATGAGTTTGTCTTGGATGATGGTGAGCGTCCCATCTGAGAACTTTGCCACTTCGGAGCAGCGCAGCAGCCTCATCTTTCCCTTGTAGTTCGAGTAGGCGACCGCTGGATCATCTCCGTCGATCACATCACCTTCTCGGTAGTCGTCCGTGTTCTTGAAAGATGGGCGAGTTAGGTTCACCTTCTTCAGGTTGTGCTCCACCGCCATCTGCAGATCGTGGGTGGCGAAGAATCTGACCTGTCGGAGCATGTGGCGCTTGAGAGCTACGTAGCCCATGGTGACCGGTTCAGCCCGTGCGAGATGTCCAGAACTTATGAGGACGAGTCTGAACTGCTTCATGGATTCCAGCATGCTGTACAGGTCACCCAGGCGCAGAAACTTGAAGTCCGCCTCACTGACTTCACTGTAGCTCTCATCCTGCCTCATTACCGTGAACACTGGCTCTCATCCTGCCTCATTCCAGAGCGATGTTTTCTTCATCGGACAGCGTCCTCTTTGTGCACTTGTGGCAAAGAAGGCTCCATCGATAGAGCTTCTTCTTTTCTTCGCTCCAGTTTTGGATGTTCATCAGCTCGTATTCATCGAAGGCCGTTATGATCTGCTCCTTGCGCTGCCAGATCCTCTTCCTGATCTCTTCTTGGAATGGTGCGGTGATCTTTTTGTTTTCCCACGGTGCTTCGGGTATATTCGCCGTGGGCACATCCGGTTGAGCAGCAGAAGCCTCAGCGTGCTGCGCTTGAAATTGAAGGATGTTTTCGAGTTCGGCGGGTTCAGCGCCGTATTCCTCTTCGTTCTCGTTGTCTGCAGTATTGATCAGCGTAAGTGAAGCTTCTTTTAGCAGACGTCGAGCATTTTCCACCAACTTCCTGGATGCTACTGCATCAGCGGGTGTGTACAGCCATTCATCGTTAAAGATGTAGGCCTCGATCTCGTTCTGTGCGCAGTAGACATCCTCGGAAGCCACGTTGGAATCGGTATTGAGAGGGGTATGGCTGTGTGGTGGCGAGGGTGTTGCGTCGGAGGAGTTTGTGGATTGCGGGGATGGTTGTGGTGGAGATTCTGGTGGCTCGGTTGTGGTGATGGTTTTGGCAAGGATGATTTGGGTGTCGGGTGGTGGAGATGTGGTGGTGGCCTCTAACGTCGATGTGACAGTTAGAGGTTCTGAGATGGTGGGTGGAGAAGGTGTGGTGGTGGTCTCTAACGCCGATCTGACAGTTAGAGGTTCGGAGACGGTAGTAGGTGATGGTGAGGGTGATTTGGTTAGTGACTCGGGGCTAATAGGGTGGGCTTTTTGGCTAGTGGAGTGTGAGGTTTCTGTTGCGGGCGTCGTTTCAGGTGCAGAGGAGGAAGGCGGCGTCGATTGTACGGGTCCTTGAGTTTGTGAGGCTTGCTGCCTATTCTCCCCCTCGCGGCGATCTTGATCATCGTCTTGATCATCGCGCCTGATCCCGCTAGACTCGCCTTGAGTGCGGCAAGTCATGGGTTGAGTCATTATTTTCTTCATTTGCTGTTCCTCCTCGTCGAGTTCCGTCATTGACTCGAATCTTGCTCGTAGGATGTAGAAGAGCTCCTTTGCGGAAATGGAGGAGAGAACAGCTTCTGCGTCCACATTTAGAGTTGGTGGTGGCGTCTCCGGGGCCACACCTTTGCCTTTGTCGATGGTGGACGCATCGAGACGCGCATAGACTTTGTCGAGGATGGACGTCTCAAGAGTCTTTGCAAACTCTTGAAGACGAGTCTCTAGTGCGGTCTCGGTGACGAACTGGGGTAAGTTTAACAAGTTTGAATCACGAAGAAATCCAACTGTCACCGAATCGGAGAAGATAGCCTATCGGCCGGCCGTTTGCACAGGACGGGAAAAGACGGGGTCACTAAGACTTCCCGTTGGCATCATCGATGAGACAGACTCGAACGATTGATGGCCTAGGCTCACGGTTGTTGTTATGTTGGCCGTGCTAGGTCTTCCGCTCTCAGTCACAGAGACATCACCGAGCGTTCTGACAGAATCACGAAGACTCTGTAGTGCTGCAAAAGGTGTATGTGTCCTAGTAACGTATGAAATTATGGGGAGTGAGGGCACTAGACTCGATGTGATTGAAGAGGATGCAGTCTGAGGCGAAGGACTGCTTGTTTCAACATCGACTATCTCCAAGTGGGATGTCGATGGCATACGTAGCTCCTGAAGATAAGTGGCTTGGTGGGGTTGTTTGCGTGGTTGAGCCAAATGCCACGTCTTCTACTCGGGAGGTGAACACATCACCTCCTGTACCTACGGGTTGGGCTCGGCTTGTATGTGACTGAGGAGGTCGATCGTATTTTTGTTTCGGTCGATGCTCCGTGTGGCGGCTTACGTCATCCTCACGCGATCGTTTTTTCGGTACGCGGGTGGAAGAAGATGCGGCGCGACTCGACGACTTTTTAGTAATGGGGGTGGGGTTTTGGCTAGTCCCGGGGTTAGGAGCAGCAGGGTTGGTCTGCTCCGTAGGGACAATGGATAGTGGACGGGGACTCTCGCGGAATGAGGCTGTGGAGGCGCGATAGTCTTGAACATGTGGGTTTGTTGGGTCGGCTTATGCGAGGACTTCGTCTGGGATGATCATGGCGTGTCGATCTTTTGCCGGAGTATTTTTCTTGGCGAACTTCTCGACAACGGGAATGATGAAGTGCTCGCTCGCCGGGCGGATGCGGATGCTAGTGGAGAAAATGCGGAAATGTTTGATGATTGCAGGGAGCCACCGCATGTAAGGACGAAGCGGTTTGTGACTCCCTTGGCGATTTCCCAGTCGCGACGTTGGACCATGGAGACGAGATCCATCCAAACGATCTCGGCATAGTTGTACTTGCGGTTGTGTGCGATGTCGGTTAGGATGGTGAGGATTTGGTGGTTCCCGCGGTCTTGACCAGCATGCTTTCCTGACATGCATTTGTTCAGCAGTAGGTACAATGTTCGCCAGGGTTGAGGTAGATTCCGTGTGGTGACTTCACTGAGGACAAGTGGGCCCTGCTTCTTCTTGGTTTCTAGTTGATAGCCCAATCTGTCTATGTCTTCAATAAGTTGTTCGTGTGTCGGTAGTGGATCGTAGGGTGAGTAGACAGGAAGTTGGAGGACTTCTTGAACAATCTTTCGGGTGAGGATTACTGTTTCTTGATCGATTTCTGCGGACATTGTTTTGGCAAGGTAGTGTGGTCCAGCGATCTGCCGTGTGTGCCAGAACTGTTGGAGATAGACTTGCGCTTCTGGTTCGCCATGAGTGAGGGCATGTCGGAGGGGATGCCCTTTGAGGATTTCTATGATGATGGGGGCGTCGCATCTGAAGTTGTCCAAGTCCACCATATGGTTGTTTCGTATCAAGGCAGCCCATCGACTTGTTGGGAGACCTGCTCGATTGGTGGTACAAACGTCAGTGTATTTAGCTCGATGCGAGTGACGTCCCTTTGAATTGCGGCAGCCTCAAGTGCTTCAAGTGCTTCTCGGTTTGTGTTAGTCATATATGTGCTCGCCAGAAATCGTAGCATGATTAGTGCAGACTAAATTGCGAGGAGATGGATTATAAGTAAGTCATGGGTAAAACAATAAACTGAAGCATAGAAGTGTCCAAAATCGTAAATATAGAAGTAAAATTAAAATTAAACTAAGAGTCCTTTTCAAATAAAGTGGTTAAGATTGAATGATGGTTATGTGATGGCGAGTTTCGACAATTTTAGGAAATTTAAACGAAATTTTTCCAACACTTAGAAAATTTTCAGGATTGAAAGTGTTCATAGAAAATCTTGGTACATGAGCAAGCCGACAAAAAAAAATTTTCGCATTTAGTGTAGAATTCGTATGTAGGGAAAATTTTCGCAAGTTAAGGAACTCGCAAGTTGTCCAAAATTTTCGCATGTAATGGGAAATTTCGCTGATTATCACACATAGACAAGAAAAAAATTTCGCATTTAGAATAAAATTTTGTATGTAGTGAGAAATTTTCGCATTCAAGTTAGCCAAGAATTTTCGCATGTAATGAAAATATTCGCACGTTAAGGAAATTTCGCATTCAGAATAAATTTTCGCATGTAATGGAAATTTCGCATTCGGAGTAAATTTTAGCATGTAGTGGGAAATTTCGCTAATTATCACACGTAGACAAGTCAAGAGAGATTTTCGCAGATAGAGGAAAATTTCGCATGTATTAAAATTTTCGCACGTTAAGGAAATTTCCCATTCAGAGTAAATTTTCGCATGTAGTGGGAAATTTCGCTAATTATCCAAAAATTTTCGTGGTTAACAGATTTTCTCTAAAGGTATTAAATTTCCGCAAAGTACATAAATTTTTAAGCTATCCAAAACTTTTCGTAAGTTTTGAATTTTTCTCAAGTGATATGAAGGTTTCGCGGAGTGATAAAGTTCTGAGGAAAATTTGCTCAAGTGATAAAATTTCTCGGGTTGAAATTTTTGGTTAACTGTAGTTGCGAAAAAGTGAAGATGCGAAAAGATGTAATATGAAGTGAGGTGTATGAAAATTTCGCGGGTCATGACTCACTGTAGCAGCAAAAGTTTTAACGTAAGAAAAAAGATTTTCTCGGATGAAAACTTTCGCGGGACCTTAGTCACTGTAGCAGCAAGAAATTTCTCGATTAAAAGTTTTCGCAGGACCTTAGTCACTGTAGCAGCGGGAAATTTCTCGGATAAAAGTTTTCGCAGGACCTTAGTCACTGTAGCAGCGAGAATTTTTAATGCAAGAAATTTCTCGGATAAAAAAAATTCGCGGGATCTCACTCACTGTAGCAGCGAAATTTAACGTTTTAAGAAATTTTTTCTGGAAATTTTCTCGGTGAAGAACACTGTGTGAAAACGTACAAAACGACGCTATGATTTTTGCTTTAAACCCAGTCAAATCTTAACCAAAATGCAATAAACTGGACTCAATCGACTTGAAATTGGACGGGCCATACAAATTTGGGGGTTTAAACACCAAAATCCTAACATGCGTCCGTATTAAAGCCGAGAAAAATTAATTTTAAACCTAAAAAGTAAAAAAAAAAAGGCAATCACAGAGTGAAACGAACGAGAATTGGTTTATTTGCGATGTATTCATACCGAAAAACCGATTTTGACGTCGAAGTATGCAGAAAAACGGATTTTGAGGACGTATTTGAAGAAGACGACGATTGCGGGAGGTTGAGAAATTTTGAAGAGGAGGGTGCAAAATTTTTGAATTTTTCTCGGGAATTTGGAAGATTGTGAAAAAGTTAAGTGTTTTGGGGTTTTGTGACTGTTCATGCGAGATTTTGAGTTAATGGGCCGAAATTCGTGGGCTTGGTCAAAATTGGGTCCTGAGCCGATTTTCGCGCGCTTGGTCAAAATTGGGTCCTATTGGTCCAATTTGACCCCGTTGACCAAAATTCCAAAAATTAAACTTTCAGCCCAAAAATTAATTGGTCTAATTTTGACTCCGTTTGACCAAAATTTAGAATTTCAACCCAAATCTCCAATTTGACCCCGTTTGACCAAAATTCCAAAAATTAAACTTTCAGCCCAAAAAATTAATTGGTCCAATTTTGTCTCCGTTTGACCAAAATTTAGAATTTCAACCCAATTTTTTTTTTTTGAATAAGCAAAATCAGAAACTCCCCCTTAATCGAAAACTCCCCTTAATCGTAAACTCCCCCTTAAGAGACATAATTCAGAAGACACACAGAAAATGAAGTAAAGTGAAAAGACACATGTACACTTTATCAAAGTTCATGTAGGGTCGATTGATCATAACTGAATATTCAACATGCCCAGCATAGTCACAAGGTGTTGGAATCGTTTGACATCCAACGGTTTTGTAAAAATGTCGGCTAGTTGATCTTCGGTAGTGACGTAGTGCAATTCAATCGTCACTTGTTCGACATGTTCTTTGATGAAGTGGTGATGAATATCTATGTGTTTCGTTCTCGAGTGATGTACCGGATTACTCGTCATCGCAATCGCACTCTTCGAGTCACAATAAATGGGAATTTTATTAACATGAAAATTAAAATCTCGAAGTTGGGTTCTCATCCACAAAAGCTGTGAACAACAGCTAGCGGCGGCGACATATTCTGCCTCCGTCGACGAAGTTGAGACACAGTTTTGTTTTCGAGAAGACCAACTCACGAGTTTACCGCCCAAGAAGTGTGCAGCTCCAGAGGTGCTTTTCGATCCATCTTGTGCGTAATTCGAGTCAGAGAATCCAACCAGTTTGAAGTCCGAACGAGTGGGGTACCACAAACCCAGATTGGGTGTTCCTTTGAGATAGCGGAGAATCCTTTTGACAGCAGTGAGGTGGGATTCCTTAGGTGTAGTGAAAACGAGCGCAGATTCCTGTCGAGAGAACGATATCCGATCGACTTGCAGTGAGGTACAGAAGAGAGCCTATTATCCCACGATAGACGGTTTGGTCAACGGGAGCACCAGATGGGTCCGCGTCGGGTCGGCCAGAGGGTGACATAGGTGTAGCAGCAGTCTTAGCATCCTTCATTCCATATTTCTCGAGGATGTCATGGATGTATTTGGACTGGTTGATGAAAATTCCGTCGGGGAGTTGCTTTACTTGAAGACCAAGAAAGAAATTCAGCTCGCCCATCATACTCATTTCGAATTTCTCTTTCATCAATTCTGCGTCTTCACACAGTTGTGGTTTAGTCGATCCAAAAATGATGTCATCAACATAAATCTGTACAATCATGATGTCCGGCTCACTCCGCTTGGTGAAGAGAGTTGTATCCAGAGATCCTTTCTTGAATCCAGACTGAACAAGGAAGTCTGAAAGGACGTCATACCAAGCTCGGGGAGCCTGTTTTAGTCCGTAGAGGGCCTTGTAGAGTCTATATACGTGATGAGGAAACTCTTCGCTCAAGAATCCTTCAGGTTGATCAACGTACACATCTTCTTTGAGAAATCCATTCAGAAATGCAGTCTTCACTCCATTTGGTAGACTTTAAAGTTCTTGTGAGCAGCAAAGGCAAGAAAAATTCGAATTGCTTCGATCCTGGCAACAGGGGCGAAAGTTTCATCGTAGTCGATGCCTTCTTGTTGGTTGTACCCCTTACCCACAAGTCTTGCTTTATTGCGAATGACAACACCGTCTTCATCCTTTTTGTTCTTGAAGATCCACTTCGTGCCGATAATGGATCTGTTGTGAGGGCGTGGTACGAGTTCCCAAACTTGTAAACGTTCAAACTGATTTATTTCCTCCAGCATTGCAATCAGCCAATCAGGATCGTTGAGAGCTTCAGCTACTCGTGATGGTTCGGCTTGACTGAGATAGCAAGCGAACATACTTTCATTCATTGTAGCTGAACGCGTCGAAACACCGGATGTGGGATCCCCAATAATCTGATCCGTAGGATGAGAGCGAGCCCAAAGTGGTACATTGGTCTGTGAGGAGCTAGCCGCATTTGTATCGATTGGAGGTTCATTAGATCGGGGTCCGGTGTCCGAAGAAGAGATCTCAATTGTAGTAGATTGAGAAGGTTCAGCATCAGCATCAGCAATGTTCCCAGGGTTGGGTAAGATGTCGTCTTCGTTCAGATTGAGCTCATCCAAGTTTGGCGGGACCACATCATCGCCGATAGCTGGTGATGTAGGTGGGGTGGGTGCAGCGGTAGTTTGAGTGGTGGCGACGGGAGTCTTGGGGACTGGATAGAAGTACTCGAACAGCGGATCGAGATCCAGGTCACCAGAATTGCCCTCAGATGAGGAGGTTCCCGTCGTTGAAAGTTGACCTTTAGTCAACGACTGTAGAAGACCTGGTTCTGGAATGATGTGAGCAGAAGCCATGAGGTCACCTTCGTTTTCGTCAAAGGTGACATTTGTGCTCTCTATCACTAATCGTTTCTCTCTAAGATAGACTCTGTATGCCTTTGAGTTCAGCGAATATCCAACAAAGATGCCTCAAGTGCTTTTGGATCTAGCTTTCCAAGATGTTGGCGATCATTGGCCACGAAACATCGGCAACCGAAGACCCTTAGATAAGATATATCTGGGATACGATGGTTATTCAGCATCTCGTATGGGGTGCAGTTGAATCTCTTGTGGATGGAAGCCCGGTTCTGCGTGTAACAAGCCATTTGAATAGCTTCTCCCCAAAGAGAGTGAGGAAGTCCGGATTGGATGAGGAGAGTCCTAGCTGCTTCAACTAGTGTCCTATTCTTACGCTTAACGACACCATTCTGTTCCGGTGTCTTCACAACTGAGAACTGTTGGGTGATGCCCTGAGTGGCATAGAAATTACTGAGCTTCTAGTTCTTAAACTCAGTTCCGTTGTCAGTTCTGATAATCCAAACCTTCTGTTGATGAAGAGTTTGTGACGTAACAACAAACGCGATGGTTAAATCAGGAACTTCATCCTTTGTGCGAACGAGTTTCGTCCACGTATAGCGTGAGAAGTCGTCGACAATCACAAGAATATACCGTCTTCCTCCGAGTGTAGCCGTAGGCATTGGGCCACATAGATCCATGTGTAAGAGCTCAAGGATGAGCTTAGAGGACGGTGTTTCCATGGTGATGTGAGACGATCGCTTCATCTTCCCCAATTCACAAGCAGAGCAGAGGTGTTTCTTATGATATGACAGTTGGGGTAGACCGTTGACGAGTTTATTCTGACGCAGTTTGTTGATAGTCTTGAAATTGAGGTGTGAAAGACGCCGGTGCCATAGATCGTTCAACTTGGGAGCAGCACGAGAGAGAAGGCAAATTGGTCGAGAGGTCGTAAGATTGAGTACATAGAGGTGAGACGTGCGTGTTCCAGAAAGAAGAGGTAGTCCCGAGGCATCGATAATGCTGCAGATGTCAGATTTGAAGAGAACCTTGTATCCTTTGTCGCAGAAACGGGCAATGCTGAAAAGATTGTAGCTCAAACCCTCGACGTAAGAGATGCCCTTAATCGTCAGTTTGTTATGGACGAGATCACCAGTTCCGAGAATTGGCGCCAGTTGACTGTTTCCGAAGGAGATCCTTCCGAGATAGCGCTCGGAGAAGTTGCTCAACAGCTCCTTGTTCCCCGTCATGTGTGTAGAGCAACCCGAGTCTAGATACCACACATGACAGACCTGCAATCATCAGCAAACATTGGGTCCCCGTTTAAGGACGGGACCTTCTTGTGATACAAGTAAAATTTTCATGCGCTTAACGGGAAATGTGAGGTCTAAATCAGGTTGTGTTGGATCTAATTTAGCTTTCCCTTTGTGATTTGTTTGATGAGGCGGGATTACGGTTTTTCTAACCCATATTTGCCTAATTTGCGCTTGCATATACGTTGTCTTATTCATGAATTGGCGTGAGGGTTTTGGTTGTTGTTGTCGTCCTTCGGTTTTAGCCGTCTTTTGCTTGCGAGCAGTAGGTGACTTTGTATTCAGCGTTGGATGGCGTTTTCGCTTGACCGTGGGCGCAGATGAACTGGAAGAATGCAAGGGCGTCGTAGAGGAGGTTTGCCTTTTTGGTCGGAGTGTTGCGTGTTCGTGTGCCTCATATTCATGAAAGCGTGGAAGAATAAAGTCATTGCAGCAACACATAGACATTAGTTTGGCAAAGGAAAGATAAGTTTTGGCCACATAATTGTCTACGTCCTTAAGATGTTGGGATTCAGGACACAGATTGGAAAGACGAATATAGGATGGTCTTTTCTTCTTGTCATCGAAGAGCGGGTTCTCCTCTATTTCAAATGAACTCCCTTCCAGAGACGTCGAACTCACATTCCCTGTATCCATAGGAATACGAGAGTTGGTGTTTGAACAAGTTTCAGCTTCAGGAGTCATCTTCGTCGTCCTCTTACATTTACATGTTTGAGAATCGGGTACTTGACTCGATGTAGAGGGATTGTTCGTATTGTGAAATTGTTCTAGTGTAAAGATTTTGCTAAGTAGTTCATCTCGCTCCTTTGCGAAGGCCTTCCGTTCTAATCCTAGTGTTCGTTCTAGTTCTGCTATGAGCAGAAGTTTCTTTGGGATGTAGGTGCAAGAGAGCGCTTCTTGGAAAGTAACTTCCTGTTCTTTGGTTGGGAGTAGAGTTTCGACATCCTCCGAGAGTGAAGTTATCTTAGTCTTATCACTACCATTCAATTCTGTGTAGTCATACGGGATTTCTGCCCAATGAATGTTCTATACTCTTTTTTCTTCCGAGATGACAGCGGAGGATGATCTCACAAATGGCCTAAGTTGCGAGGGAGCACCATTTCTTGTTTGCAGGAACGCAGTGTTGCACATGTTATACCTTTTAACTGTTAGAGGTGTAGGTTTGCAATTGTTAGCCAGGCCGATTCCCCCCCGGGCGTTGTAGAATTCTGTATCAACTGGTTGGTTCAATAGGCATAAGATGCGTGCGTTTTCGTTTCTAAGGTGAAGTTGCTCTTCAAGTTCTTTCACCTTTCGGTACAGCCTAACTCTTTCCTTTGTAAGCAGTTCATATTGGGATGTCGTCAGAAGACGGGATGTTTTGCATGAACTGATGGCCAATTTGGTTTCCTTAACCTTAGTCTCACTTTGTTTATTCTTGTTTTGCAGACGTTTGACTAACGCATCTGAGGCAATTAGTCGTTCGTTTGCGCAAGTGAGCTCTTCTACTTCTTAGTAAGGCATAGTTGTTTTCATATTTTAGTTTGAGTCATCATAATCCCTAGCGTCTACAGTGGGTTTCTTAATGGTGTGTCGGTGATTAAACACATCATCGAGTTGTGAAATTCGTACCTCAGCCTCGGCGTTAGTAGGCGTCTTAGCGGCATTCTCACCGGTGTTGACCATCTCCTCGTCCTCGTCATGTTCTACCAGCCTTGCCATGCAGCAATCTTCATCCTTAGGCTCCTCATCTTCTGAAGTGTCGTTCACCCATTCAGCTTATTCGGTGAGAAGAACTTTTCCACTTTCCATTTTGCGGGTCATTCTGGCCTTACGGTCGTAATAGCCAGAGTCCTTCACGCGTGGGGCGTGGCATTCCTTGGCAAAGTGGCCTAGCTTTCCACACCGAAAGCACTTCACAGACTTTTGAGGTGCAGATTCCTCCTCTTTCTTTATCGGCTTAGCTTCCTCCGTAGGGGTACGCTAAAGGTTCTTTGACGATTGGAGGAGGATGAGGACTTTTTCCCGATCTTCTTTGAGATCATCTTTGTGAGCATTGCCAGTTGCTTACGTAGATCACGAACATCTTCATCAGATTCTGTATCAACTTCGGATCCTGAAGAGGTGTCAGATACAACTGGTAGCTTCCCTTTGTTCTGTTTGGGCTTAGAGGTGGAGGATCGTTCGGTAGTCTTGTTCGAGAGGAGAGCCATCGGGTCGACTCGAGTGTTGGTGGACTGAGGTTGCACGTAAGGAGCATAGGCTGACAGGCTGTCGTAGAGGGCATGGATGGAAGTGTTGGAGAGGTCCTTACTCTGAATCATCATCACGGTTGCATTGCCCCAATGTGGTTTGAGGCTACCAAGGAAGCGGTTGTTGATATCGAACTTGTCCCTAGAGATCTTGGCTTTCTTGAGTTCATTGATGACCTTCAAGTATCGGAGGTACGTGTCACGCAGCTCCTCTCCTTCATAGGCCTGGAAATGTTCATACTGCGAGAGACATGCTGATTTCCTCCCCTGAGCACTCTCAGTTGTGCCTGCCATAATTTCTACGAGTTCATCCCATATTTCCTTGGCAGTTGTGCAACACTCGATGTGAGCATAGAATTCGTTGCCCATAGCCTGGAAGAGGTATCCTTTGGCAGTCTCATCGGCCTGTAGGCGAGCCTCTTCATCCTCATTAATGGGGCCTTTTGGAGTGCGACGCTCATCCATAGGAGGGTTTGCGTTTGGTTGAGCAGGAATGATTGTCCAGAACTGTGCTGGACCGTTGAAGATGGAGTCCAGTAGGTATTGAGAGAGTGGGGCGCCTTTGTTCCTGATGAACCTGTTTGTCCATATGCTGTAATCGCCTTGTCGCAGCATCGGGGGTCTGGTGTCGGAGCCCACTGTTGAGATGTCATTTGTGGCAGACATGGTTGGTGCAGTCGAATCGTCCGTGGTTTTGATCTTGTATAGATAAGAGGGTTAGTAACAAACGAGATGAGAAACATGAGTTTAACGAGTAGAGTTTGAGAAAAATCGTTCAAAGAATTTCTTAGAACTAAGTGAACGTGTGTGATAGTCGAAAACGTGTGAAGGGAAAGTATATCTTAGAGTTCGGAGAAGTTCGAGAAATTTAAAAACGATTTTTGAGGAGTAAAATTTTCAAAAAGTGGTCTAGGTGGATATGTCTAAAGTGGAAGGGAACAAGACTTGAATGAGTTTGAGGAAAAATTTCAACACGAGAAAGAATTTATCACGAGAAAGAAATGCGGTTTGAGAAGATGTTCATGATTTCAAGATAAATTACCCAAGAAATTTTTGGTTGAGAAATTTTTGTGTTTGTGTGAGTTTAATGAAAGATTATCGGACAGAAATAGGAAAAAAACAAATTCTCAGTTGAAAATGATTTTCTAGGATTTTAAAACTTGTCATGTAAGAAAGTTTCTCAGTTGAGGATTTTACGACTTCGCAAGAAATTTCGCATTGAGAAGTTTCTCGGATTTGAAAAAACGTGATTTTGAAAAATTTTCTCGGAGGAAATAAACTTTTTCGGCTGAAAATTTATTGGATTTGACAAACTTTCTCAGTTTCAAAGAATTTATGCGGATTTGCAAATTTTCTCGATTTTTAAGAAATTTCTCGACTTAGATAAGTTCTAGGAATAGTCTTTATCGGGTATAGAATTTCTCAGATTTTAAACGTGAGCAGTTGAGAAAAATGGACTTAAAGAGAATTTTTCTCGGTTTTAGATAGATTCTTGGAATGATTTTCTCGGATATAAAAGTTTCTCGGATTTTGACAAGCTAGGCAGTTGAGAAAAAGATGAAAGTGGAATTTTCGTGGTTTTGATAAAATTCTCGGAATCAAAGTTCGCGGATATACGATTTCTCGGATTTCTCGGATTTCGCGGTTTTGAAAGGATTCTCAGAATAAAATTTCTCGGATAAGAAATTTTCGCGGATTTGAACGACTCAGCATGAAATTTCGCGGCCAAGAACACAAGTTTACTGTTCCATTGCCTGTCGCGGGTTTTTCCGAGAAAATAGTCCGTTTTCACTCAAATCTCATCCAAAATCACTCAAACTTGATCCAAAACTTCAGAAATTCTTCCCTAAACACATAGTCGACCTATTTGTGAGCTAAAAACACCAAAAAAAACGGGTCAAATCGACCAAAACACAGAGAGAGGCCGATATGACTTTTTCTGAAGATTTTTTGCTTCGATCTTGCTCAAAACTCGTTAAAACTAATCCAAAAGTGTTCTAAAAACATTTTAGGCATAGAATCGGAAAGGTTTTAAACACAAAAACGAAGCATTAAAACCCCAAACCGAGCTCAAAATGCCGAAAGTGATTTTTTGCCCAAAACACCTTTGATCTTTCTCGGAATCGAACGAAACTGGATTCAAATCAATGCAGATCGATCCACGTCTGCTCTGATACCACTTGTTGGTCCCGATTGCACCAAACAAGGAATCAAAGAGGCTTTGATGGAATGAAAAAGGGAGAGGTTCTCACCTTCAAGTGTGTGTATTGTGTGAAAAATAGGATAAGCCTTTTGATCTTTGATTAACTTTAAAACTAGTGAGGGTAAAACCTTATATACCACATTAACCCTAGGTATATTAAGGCCCAAGCAGTAAAGATTAACTAATTGCATTCTTGTCCAAAGGCCAAGCTAAAAGGATAATTACAGTATTAAACCCAAGACTTAAACTATTGACACAATCTATAAATATCCTAACAGAGGGACAATTCACGGCCGTGACACCTCATGTCAGAAGCCATGAATCAAGGCAGAAAAATCAACGAAGGAAAAGTCCGCCGATTCACGGCCGTGAATGTCATTGTCAGTGGTCGTGACCTGTGACAGAAAGTCAATATTTAGGGTTTAAGCCGCCGTCACGGCCGTGACTCCTATTGCACGAGACCGTGAAAGGTTTAAAAAGGGCGAAAAGTCAGTAATTCATGGCCGTGAAGGCCCATTAAGTGGCCGTGAACGTGCCTAATTTCAGGGTTTTGGCCCAAATTCGATGCATAAAAGGGGAGTTCTTCTCAGAAATCAGAAAAAACCTCATAGAGACGAAAACCTAGAGAAAAGAAGTGGAGGAAGAACACTAGAAACGGCTCTTCCATTCGTAGACACGTAAGGGACGATCCAACTACGCAGCCACGCTTAGTTGATCGAGGAACGAGAGCTCCACCTCAGAAACGCCATATTCACTTCTTAGGGAAGTTTTTATGAGTTCTCTATCCTCGTTTCCTTTGAATCTCATTGTTGTTTTGCCTAATATGAGTAGCTAATCCTCTTGTGTGTTTGGGAGTAGATGAACGTTGGGTTATGTCGTAGTTAAGGCGTAGGATAATCGTGAACACATGTATTCGACTATTTATCGTTATATGATATTGCTCCTTTACATCAATATGTCTATGTGTTGATGTGAATGTATGGTACCTCGTCTTGGGTGACAACTAAATAACGATTAGGCCGTTCGTAGACGTTAGGATTCGAGTATAGGGCGACAGCAAATACTCGACCCTCGCCATCTAGTAATTGCTAAACTTAGATTCCCACAAACGTTTAGGGCGACAGCAAATCCGTGAGTGGGTAGGAAATTACTGCGATTTAGTCGATAATCACGTAGGAGCGATATTCCGTAGCCTTAGCCGACAGTACCCAGCGGGATTCGAATCCCGAACACATATTTTTCATCTTAAGTCACTCGTATTATTTCTAGTTGTACTTTCTTAATCTTCCAATCCTTTAAGTTGCTCTATTAAATTAGTTCGTAGTATAAACAAATCCTGTTATTTTATTTAGGCTAAATATCGAGTCGATAGGTTAATACTAGTATTCATTTTATTCCTCGTGTTCGATACTCTGATATTCACTATAGCTATATTACAAACGATAGGTACACTGGCTATCGCGCGTGGTTCTAGTTATAATATATTCGTTTTAATTATTACTTGGCGTACTTGCACGAACCTTTATTTAAATATACACGCACGCGGATCAGGTGCCCGATACCGTGGCTCCGTCGATCGGGATACCCAGGATGTGCTCGACGTCGTGGAGCATGATTGTCATCTCCCCGAATGGCATGTGGAAGGTGTTCGTATCGGGATGCCAGCGCTCCACAAAAGCGCACAGTAGAGGCTGGTCCAAGTGACCCACCATGGTATCTGTGAGGTGCCCAAGCCCCGTGCCATCGATCTGGCTCTGCGTCTTCGATGGGAATTGGGAGTACCAATTCTTAAGCTTTCCAAGCACTAACGCCCGCTGCTCGCACTTCAGCAGGGGCCTCTCCTCCTCACCCATCCAGATACGGGGCGTGATGTGCCCCAGATAACTAGGGATCACCTCGTCATCATATGGACCACCGGGCTGTGGCCCCTGCACCCTCCAGGAATCGTCATCTACGACCCTAGAGCACTTACTCCCTATTTCATTTTTCACGAATAACGCAAAAATAAATTTAATTTCTTTTACGTATAGTAGACACGACATCGCATGTCAGTTTATAGAGGAAAATGGAATTACCTGAGGAGGCCGGTGGCACATCGTTGTCGGATGACTGAAGCGATGCTCCATCACCCGCCATACTATCATCCGCATGCGGATCGTAATCCGCATATACGGACTGATACGCAGCCGCTCGCTACGGCCTCTCCTCCTCCCGTTCTCTACGAACGGATGCGTCAACGCCGCGCGTCCTCGTGTGATGCTCTCCAGATCCATCCAACGGGGGGGAGGGGGGATCTACTGCTCCCTCCGAGTAGGGACTTTCCACCCCTGGTCTGCAATTAAAAATTTATTTAAAAAAGAAAATTGGATGACCGATTAGTATTTTCGGCCGCTGGAGAGACGGCAGAAAGACAATTTTGGTCGGGACAGTGCCGACCGAAACACAATTTCGGTCGTAACTGTCACGGGCGAAATTATGTTTTGTCCGTGCCGAAATTCGACCCTAAAACTCGTTCGATCGGCCTTTTTTCAAACTATTGCGACTCGTGTTCGATAATCCATATACGTACGAATGATTTTTACGACAATTTGCTTACCAGTCGTGAGAACAGACCCTTTCCCTTTCCCTGTCGGCGATCCATTGCAATTTGAGTATTTTTTATTTTTTTTAGTCTGATTTGGATGTATGATTTGGAAAGTGTTGTGGGGAAAAGGGCTTTAAATAGAAATTTTGATTGTTTATTAGTTTTTTCTTTTTAAATTAATTTAAATACCATAAGGGCAAAATCGTCTTTTTCCAGCCCTTTAAGGGGCGATAATAAGTAAAAAGAGAGCGGTAAATAGTCCAAATGGATTAGTGCTGTATAAATAGGTACCGGTTAGCTTAATCCCTATTTTGATTTTTTCGTTATTTAAATTCAAAAAACAAAAATTTGCATCTTTCAATTCCAGCCACACGATTTTTTCTTCTTTCATCATTATCTTGTTTCATTCACTTCGCCCACCTCGTCAGAAAACAGAGAGAGAAGGTGAATGAAAAAAGGAGAAACATAAATAGATGAGTAGCTCCATATGTTCGCCGTCATCTCTAAGCTTGATGAGGATGGTACCTCAAAAATGGAGTCACTGTAATAACAACCTCCATACTTTGAGGATTTCACCTCTTAATTCAAAAACCAAACTCACCTTCCCAATCTTCTCTTCTTCTCCTTCGAGTGACGACAACTCACCACATTCCAAGCAACAAGTAAGTCTCTCTCTCTCTGTCGCTCTCAATCTCTGGTGAAATGTAAGTGAATGTGAATTGAGACGTGGAAAACGATTATGAAGAAACATACTGCAATGTTGTTTACATGCTATTTCACTTATGGGATTTCCTTGATTTCTCTCTTTTACAGTTGGGATATGATCCTTCCGAGGATCTTTTCGGGCTTTCCATCGATTCGAGTCCGAGGTTTGCTTTTCTTTATCAGTTGTGTGTGATAATATATGGACCGAATTATAGCAGTGACAGTAATGAATTGATCAAATGAATAGTCTCGACTTAGGAAGAAACCTCTGCCTATTTGCTTCGATATCCATTGTCTAATCCTTGGCATACATTGCGATTACATTTTTATTAATACTAATCTACTTTTTTCTATTTAATTATTATTTTCTCTATTGACCGGAATTTATTTAAAATTCTAAATCTTCACCATTATTATCTTACATTAGCATATAAAGTAGCAATCTATGACCCTAAAATTCACTTTAAAAAGTTTTAAGCCCTCAAAATATGTAACCTAGGTAAGTGTATTAAACATTTCCAGTTCCCAATATTAAATTGCCGTTTCTATTGAACCAAAACCTCGCGTCAATCGAGATGTGGTAACACTATTTCGATAATTATTTGAAATCGGTTGGAGCCGGTGTCGGTTTCGAACTCAGACCATTAATTTTGATGTTTTTTAAGAATATTTTTTATTTTTCCATTTCTAATTGAAAAATAAATTTGAATTCTTTAATAATATAAAGGGCGAACGACATTTTTAGTCCCCGATGTTTGTAGCACTAGTGTTTCTGGTCCCCCATGTTCTGAGATGTGTAGTCCCCGATGTTACCGATTTTGACGGTTTTGGTCCCTTAATTAGTTTAATCGCTAATTTAGACGAAATTTAACACGTGAGAGCCCGTGATCTCCTTTCACTCAACGTAAAACCTCAAAGCACATCTTCTTCTTCGACTTAAACGCACGCGCACGTGAGCATCACTAATTATCACATTTAACTCATTTTTAAGGTCAATGATGTTCATGTGCGTTTAAGTCGAAGATGAAGATGTTTTATGAGGTTTTACGGCTCTCACGTGTTAAATTTCGTCTAAATTAGCAATCAGATTAATCGAGGGACCAAAACTGTCCAAAATATAAAAATATATATTTCGAACTTAGAAAATTGAGAGAGATCGAATATAGATTTCAGAGGAAAAAGTGTGAATTAAGTCCCCAATATTTACAAGCAAAAAAAAAACAGTCATATGATCGTTGAGTCAAAAAGCAATAAATGAACAAATTCCCTATATATAATAAATTATATGTCAGAAATAGAAAAACAACCGTTATAAACAACGGTTCGATTTAGATTTGCACCGAAATCGTTGTCCGAGTTCGTTTCTGATATTTGAAATCGAATGAATAAGTCGACGCATATGCAGTAATTAGTCGAACGTAAAATAAAATTGAATTTGACATGTGAATATGGACGAAGAAGCTTGAAATGCTCAATTTCCTACATATAATAAAATTTCATGATTCTCAGAGTAATAAATCATATTAGATGTGCTATAGGGAAAAAACTTACTAAAAATGAATTGGGTTAAAAATAAAGTTATTAATAATTTATAGGTTCATGTGAGATAATAATAATAATTATTATTATTATAATTTTAGATAGTATTGTGGTGAAAAGAGAAAATGAAAATGATTTATTAAAAAAGTTGATTAGTTTTGCACTAGTTTTAAAAAGTTAACTAGTTTTGCAATTCTAATTTTAAAACTTCACTATTTTTGCAATTCTCTCGGGTGGATCAATTTACCTTCGTCTTCTTTCGTTCTAATCTAAACTTAGGAAAAATGCCTCGGGCGCGTCGAAACCCAGGTCGTGGTTTGGTCCGAACGGTCAATATATCCGAGAATTGCCTTGTCCGAGCTGTCGAGGAAGAGGCTACACGCCTTGTGCGGAGTGCGATATAGAAAGATCTCGCCCCAATTGTCCGTTGTGTGGCGGGAAGGTGATATTGTTGATCTACTTCGAATCTTTGCAAAGTGCCGATCTTGTTTTATCATTAGTATTAGAGTAAAGGCAAAAATGTTGCTTAAACTATATCAAATTCTCATTGTTGGTGTTCAAACTTTTAAATGTGTAATTTGGTGTCTGAACTTTGCAAACAATTTATTAAAAGGAATCAAAAGAGAATGGGTTTACAAAGTTTAGGGAACAAAACGACACATTTAAAAGTTTTATACCAACATTATGGAATATATATATATATATATATATATATATATATATATATAGTGTGTGAACTTGCAGCTCTCTTTGTTGTCAATTCGTTTTAGAGTGAAACCTCACTCAGACTTGTGAGTTTTGGCCGAACCGAAGGGATTTTATATCCCCACAGTTACCGTTAAATGTCGTTTGGTTTATTACAGGGAATGCTCACGTGCCATCAGTGCAGCGGAGATTGCGTTATATGGGAGGAATCGATCGATGAAAGGCCGTGGGAAAAAGCTCGCTCCATGTAAAATATTTTTCGTCTTATTTGCGCAAGTTCTTTTAGAGAAAATATTACGGAAGTTTCGAAATCTTGGATGTGTTTATGTAGTTCGCCGTTGAAAGTTAAAGAAGACGCCGACGTCGATGAACTAGACATAAAGTTGGATAATGTAAGGAGAAAGACGAGGCGAGTGTATCAGCGCTCGACCCGCGAAGTTAATCTGAAGATCAGCCGCTCCTTGAAAGTTGAGTCGTTCTTTTTTCTTTTCAATTTGTTTGTTTCGTGGGTTTCGACGGCTAATATCTTTTTCTTCGCTCATACGTTGATTTAACGCGATAAATTTAAAGGGATGAAAATGCGCAGAGTCTCAATGCGAAAACTGGAATTTTTACCAAGAGGATGAAGATAATACACAAAGATCCCGAGCTCCATGCTCAGAGAGTAGCCGCGATAAAGGTTTTTTTTCTTTTTGTGCTTCACCCGAAGAAACGTTAGAAATCTTTTTTTTCGTTCTCTAACTGCTTATCGATGTCCTAATAGAAAACAAAGGGGACTGAAGAAGCTCGAAGGCATGCTTCGGAGGCCATGAAACGGTACTTTTCCGATCCAGAAAATCGTCGGAAAAGAAGCGTCGCAATGGCTGGTCGAGTTTTAACTTCGAAATGTATAATCATATATGTATGAAATTATATTGTCGATGATTTTGTTTGAATTATGTTGTTCCTTAGGTGTGACATTCTACTGTCGAAATTGCGGGCTAGAGGGACACAGAAGGAACTATTGTCCAGAACTAAAGGGCGAATCCGTCGATAGAAGATTTAAGTGTCGGGCGTGTGGGGAGAAAGGACATAACTGTCGAACTTGCCCAATATCGAAGACAACAACAAACCATGTCACTCGAAGAATCCCTCGTTGCAAGATTTGTGATATGAGCGGACATAATAAGAGAACTTGTCCGAAGCTCATTCTAAGATCGGCCGATCGGAATGGTAAGTAATTCCGAGGAAAGCATAGTTTCTAGTTTACGACGAGCGAAATTTCGAGGATCATTTTGTGGGCCACTAAAAAAATCTCGACGAAGTTTGGCGTTGTCACAGTGATAAGTTAGGATTTTACGCTACTTTTATGCCCCGTAAAAATGTGATATTGTCGTTATGAATACAAATTTATTTAAATATCCTACTTCTACGTTTATGTTTATACTTAAAAGATGCTGGAAAAAAGGTGCTAGAAATAGAAAGATTTGGACGTGGAAATAACCCAAAGGAATCGATCTCGGATACCACACGAGCTTATGCGCAAACCAAATCGATTTACGTAAAACATGGCTGAAAGAAAAGCGCCAGCACATGCCCAAGCTAGAAATTGACGTGATGAGTAAAGGCCAGAAGAAAACTAATGATTGGCTTGGGATTTCAATATTTTATGCTAAAGATCATGACAAACATCACCACCCTCATTCATTGTTAAAACATAGTCTTGATAATGGATGATCTGTGTATACTAAGTTCTGTTTATTCTCTGCTGTTATTTTCTGTTTACATAGTTCTCTGTTATTTCCACTGCTATGTTTTGTTACTTCAGTGGCACAGGTTATTGGCTGTGTTTCAAGCGCGGGCTTCTTTTAACTACAACTATTGGCGTGTTCCACTTATAGAGTTGCTATGCCGTTTTATGCTGATGAGGGACCTAATGGTCTTTTAACATTTCTCTTCCCCCTTTATCTATGTTACGTGTTTACTCTCTAAGTCATTCCAGTGAACAGTGTGTGTGCTAGTCTTCTCTGTAAAAATCGAGTTATTGAATGATAGTGCAGTTTTCTTGTTCGTGGATGTAGGATATTGAAATCCGAACCACGTTACATCTTTGTTTACAAACCACTGCACACACACACAAACAATCGCAATTCCGTTCCAATCGCAATTTCCGTTTGATATGGTATCAGAGCGTTGATTCTAAGCTGTGCATTTCTCAATTTTTCAGCTCCATCTGAGTTCTGGTAAATTCTCTGTGCTATGTCTGAAGAATCTCAGTCGAATCCGTCGAACTCGGCGAATCCACCAAATCAGTCGATCGCCACCAGTCTGGGTGTGAACGATCCCTATTATCTTAGAACCAATGACAATTCAGGTCAGCTGTTGGTCCATGAGCCCCTTAACGGAGATAATTACGCCACGTGGAGTCGTGCAATGATGATTGCACTGATCGGTAGAAACAAGGAGGGCTTCGTCAATGGTGATCTAGCTCCGCCGGTGGCAAATCCACAGAACCTTGAAGCTACCAAGAATCTCGGTTACCAAGGATATATCGGCTAGTATATTGTACAACTCCAGCGCAAGGGAAGTGTGGCTGGATCTTGAAGAAAGATTTGGACAAAGCAATCGGCCTAGGATTTTTCAACTGAAGAGAGACCTCATGAATCTCACCCAAGGATCTTCCAACATTACAGCCTATTTTACCAAATTAAAAACCTTGTGGGATGATTTGGCTAGCTATAGACCAAGAATCACATGCGGCTGCCCTGGGATAGCAGATGTCAAGACCTTCCACGATGAGGAATATGTCATGACCTTCCTAATGGGTCTGAATGACAACTTTGCGCAGACAAGAGGACAAATTCTGTTGATGGAACCCCTCCCTGGCATAAATAAGGTGTTTGCTCTGTTGGTACAAGAAGAGAGACAAAGATCCATGCTCTCGGGTTATGCAAAAGGAATGGAGGAACTTAATGACAGCATGGCCATGATGGCAGTTAGAAGAGATGCTGAACAGATCAAGAAGGGTCCATATTCTCAGAAGAAAGATGGTCTGAAGCCTCTCTGTACCCATTGTAACAAGAGATGTCACACCATAGAAAGCTGTTACCAGCTTCATGGTTTTCCTCCCGGGTTCAGACAGACCTCGAAGTATAAGGGAGTGAGGGCCAATCTCTTAACAGTAGATCAAGCTAGGAAGTCAGGACAGCCAGCCAGTCAAGCACATTCCACCTCAGGACACAACTCGGACAGCATGGTCCAGATGCAGGTGACTCCACAACAGTTGCAGAGCCTACAAATGCTAATCAGCCAATCCATGGGCACCATGTCTCAAGAAGGTGCAGAACTGGTACAGCATTGTGAAAAGGGGCCAGGTATCTGCTTATCCTTTAAGGAGCCTAGGTTTATCCAATATAATCTCTGGATATTTGACTCTGGAGCCTCTAGACATGTTTCTGGAAATCATTACTTATTACATGACTTGCATGAAGTAGAAGAGTCAAGTGTTATTCTGCCAGATAAACCAGTGATTAGAGTTAATGAGGCTGGGACTGTTTTTCTGAATCAGCATATCACTTTGACTGAAGTCTTGCTAGTTCCTGAATTTCATTTTAATCTTGTTTCAGTCAGCTCTTTGGCCAAGTCTAACAATTGCAGGTTTATCTTTGAGGCTGACAGTTTTGTAATGCAGGATTATTCCCAAAGGATGATTGGCAAGGGTAGAGAGGTTGGAGGACTTTATGTGCTTGGAACCTCGTAGTGTAGCAGTAAAAAAGAATAAGGACTGTCATGATTATGTTTGCATGAATAAAGTGTCCCTTGATCTGTGGCACCGTAGTCTAGGTCACCCATCTGCGAGGGTTCTAGATGTACTAAAGCCCACTTTGAAACATAATCACAGCCTCAAACAACATTTCTGTAGGATTTGTCCTCTTGCAAAACGAAGAAGAAGTCCCTTTCCTAACAATGGCAGATTAGCTTGTTCACCGTTTGATTTGATCCACTGTGACGTCTGGGGTCCTTTCCATGTCCCTTCATATAAGGGACATCAATACTTTGTTACAATTGTGGATGATAGCACACGTTTTACTTGGCTTTTTATGATAAAGTACAAATCAGAAGTCCATTCTGTGCTTGTTTTCTTCTTAACCATGGTTGAAACTCAGTTCAAAAGTAAGGTCAAGACTATTAGAACTGATGATGCAAAGGAATTCAATCTAGGTGAGCTTTTTAGGAAGAATGGCATCATACATCATTTGTCGTGTGTGCAAACACCACAACAGAATTCAGTCGTAGAGAGAAAACATCAACATTTGTTGAATGTAGCTAGGTCTCTTCTGTTTGAATCTAGAGTACCAATTGAGTATTGGTCCGAGTGTGCCCTCACAGCTGCATATCTCATAAATAGAATACCATCAGCTTCACTAGGGAACTCCAGCCCATATCAACTGCTTTATCATAAACCAGTTGACTATAGTATGCTCAAGGTCTTTGGTTCACTTTGCTTCTCCTCTACATTGGCAGCCTATAGGAGAAAATTTGATCAAAGGAGCAGGGAATGTGTCTTTCTAGGATATCCCAATGGGATTAAGGGTTATAAGGTCCTTGATTTAGAAACTAGGGAGGTGTTTGTGTCTAAAGATGTTCAAATTCAAGGAAGATGATTTTCCTTTTAAGACGCATGGTATTACTGACTTGTCTGATGATCCCTTCTCTAGGCATGTTCTTCCAAGAACATGCACTGCTGAGGACCAGCCAGATCAAGATGAGGGCCTGATCCCTGTCTCGGAGGATGCTACTCCAGGGCACACTGCTCCAGGTAATACTGATCAGAACTTGTCTGCTAAAGGTTTGGGTGATAGCAGCCAGCAGAACCCAGGCAACTCACAGAATGATCAACCCAATGAAGGCAGACCCAAGAGACAGCCTAAGAGACCTCCCTATTTTGAAAGATTACCACCGCAATAGGTTGCTAGAAACAAAAGGTCATGTATCATATTTCCAAAGTTCCGTCTTATAGGAATCTAACAGATCATTATCAGAACTTTGTATGCAAACTGTCACTAATACATGAACCTAGGAACTTTGTCCAAGCCTCCAAGTCTGAGCAATGGGTAGAGGCTATGATGGAGGAATTTAGAGCCTTAGAATCCAATGACACTTGGACAGTCATGCCTCTGCCTGAAGGTAAGAAGGCTATAGGCTGCCCGTGGGTGTATATGGTAAAACTTAACTCACTTGGTGAGGTAGATAAGTACAAAGCACGTCTAGTTGCAAAAGGGTATTATCAACGGGAAGGGGTAGATTACATAGAAACCTTTGCTCCGGTTGCTAAACCTAACACTATTAAAATCCTCCTATCCCTATCAGCCAAACTAGGTTGGAACTTAGAGCAGTTAGATGTCAATAGTGCCTTCTTGAATGGAGACCTCGATGAAGAGGTATATATGGACTTGCCCCAAGGCTTTTATGGTAGTAATCAGTGTCCTAGCTCGAGCAGACTAGTATGTAAGCTGAACAAATCCCTCTATGGCCCAAAACAGGCATCTAGGCAATGGAATAGGAAGTTCTCCGAGTCGATTAAGGCCTTTGGATTCACCCAAGCCCAGTCTGATCATACACTTTTGTTAAAGGGGCAGGTGATACCTTGGTAGTATTGTTAGTTTATGTAGATGATATAATACTTGGAGGACCTTCTATGCAGGCAATAAGGGCTGTTAAAGACTTTTTGAGCAGCAACTTCAAGATCAAAGACTTGGGGGAGCTTAAATATTTTCTTGGGATAGAAGTTGCTCGAAGTAAAAGAGGGATCTATGTGTCTCAACGACAGTATGTGCTGCAGCTGTTAAATGATGCAGGTTATTTGGAAGCCAAGGGTCTCACCACACCTATAAATCCAGGCCAAAGGCTGACTGAGGGTGAAGGAGACCTATTACCTGATCCTTTCAAATATCGGAGGTTAGTAGGTAGGCTGCTCTATCTCACCTTTACTAGACCAGACATCACAACGCCATTCACAAACTAGTCAGTTCATTTCTGCACCTAGAACAAGTCATATGATGGCAGTCCATCACCTCCTTAGATACCTCAAAAGTGCACCTGGCCAGGGACTCCTTTTCAGTTCTGATAATAATTTAGACTTGAAGGGTTTTTCTGATGCAGATTGGGCTGCATGTGAAGACACTAGGAAATCGGTTACGGGGTATTGTACTTTCTTAGGTGACTCACTCATTACTTGGAAGGCTAAAAGACAAGCCACTGTGTCCCGATCATCCACAGAAGCTGAATACCGGGCCTTGGGGGCACTGGTTTCAGAAATACTGTGGATTAAGAACCTCTTAAGTGAACTTAGCATTCATTTAACTCATATCCCTGCTGTTTTTTGTGATAATCTGTCTACCTCAAGTTAGCCTCGAATCCCAAGTTTCACGAGCGCTCAAAACATATTGACATTGATTGTCATTTCATTAGGGATCATATAGCGAAAGGTGACATTAAGCTACTTCCTGTTAGATCAGAGGATCAATTAGCAGATGCATTTACAAAACCTCTCACTGGACCTGTTTTGCAACAGCTCTTGGTCAAGATGTCTGTTATGGATCTCTATCATCCATCTTGCGGGGGGGGTGTTAATAGTCTTGATAATGGATGATCTGTGTATACTAAGTTCTGTTTATTCTCTGCTGTTATTTTCTGTTTACATAGTTCTCTGTTATTTCCACTGCTCTGTTTTGTTACTTCAGTGGTACAGGTTATTGGCTGTGTTTCAAGCGCGGGCTTCGTTTAACTACAACTATTGGCGTGTTCCACTTATAGAGTTGCTATGCCGTATTATGCTGATGAGGGACCTAATGGTCTTTTAACATTTCTCTTCCCCCTTTATCTATGTTACGTGTTTACTCTCTAAGTCATTCCAGTGAACAGTGTGTGTGCTAGTCTTCTCTGTAAAAATCGAGTTCTTGAATGATAGTGCAGTTTTCTTGTTCATGGATGTAGGATATTGAAATCCGAACCACGTTACATCTTTGTTTACAAACCACTGCACACACACACACAAACAATCGCAATTCCGTTCCAATCGCAATTTCCGTTTGATATTCATTAAAAGAGTTCTTCTTTTCTTTATCTTTTGTAGCCTTGGACAAGCATAGGAGGTTGACCATTACAAATTGACGGCTGGAAAAAGAGAGGAGGCCACACATGCATATACTGCTCGAGGCAATCAAGGTTAAGCTGCATGACTTTGGGTTATTCAATGGTTGAAAATCAAAGAAGAGAGGCTGGTCGATCACGCGCATCATGATGACTGGCCTCACCTTGCTTGAATTAAGTTCTTTAAAAAGAAAGAGGGGGGAGCTGCTGAAAAAGGGACACTTAAATATAGATTTGGCAGAGCAAATAATATTGGAGCAAGCAGCTCACGAATTAAAGTCTCACCCACACACGCTGAACATCCATCAAAGGCAGCTCTCACCCACTCATATCATCGAACCCACAGCTTAGAACGGAGCAGAGAGCACGAGGCCACCATAGACGACTTTTGTGGCCAAGAGGACGGTAGATCGTTGTTACTCGCTCGCACGACGGGAGACACCGGAGCAACACGTAACTACTCGTGTATCGTAAGGGACGAATTTTATAATTTATTTAGTTCGCAACATTTCATTTGATTGCTCGTTGTTTTTACCTTTTAATATGCTAGCGTAAAATATTGTGTGATTGAGGCGGTGTTAGGCCGTATTATGACTACGTGATAATGTTATTTTTATTATATTTAATCGTATGACGAGTTATGTGTCCTATGTTTCGGTTTAATGCTTGCGTGTGTCTGATCAACATATGCACGGTATTTGATTGGTTTATGAGACGGACAAAGTGATTAGACCGGTTAGAACGATAAAATAGAACACCACGACGTAAAATCGACCAGAGATGGAATTCGGTTTCGTACCTGTGGTTTCCGAGATCTTAGGCACCGAAAGCGTTTAAACTCGGAGGATCTCACAAATAAATGCGTGCGTAGAAACTGCAGTCATGTAGACATGTAGGGATTGATTCTCTATCACATATAATCGTTATTGCGGGACAACGAGTAAGGATTATTTTAGAAAATTCTACCTTGACTGAGCTCGTATTGATTATTTATGATTAACTGCGTGAAGGCGTAGGAATAATGCGTGCCGAGCATGCGCCTCGATCAGCTTGTCGTCAATCGTCTATTTGCTTTAGCTGTTTATTTGCGTTTTTATCTAGTTTGATTATTTTTGATATCAAACATCATAAAAATACCTTATAATTCGCTTTAGTTTTCAAAATAATATCTTAAAATTAATCGAGCTGTCCTCGTGGATCGATACTTGGACTCACGTCCATTTTATACTACTTGCACGACCTAGTACACTTGCTAGTATTCGAGCGTGTCACAAAGAGTGAAGGCTTAATAACATTCACGTGAAGTTGGAATTTTTTTTAGATTACGTTCATTTGTTTTAGTATTGAATGATCGGTGAGGGTAATTAAGTTGGCACAATGCGAAATTGTAAATTCAAAAGCATTTTCGAAGCGCGAGTAAATGTTCGTTTCTCAATTTCTTTTCCCGGAGATCGACTTGCCCTAACAATATTGGCCCGGTTTGCACTTGAGAGCGCCGGCCCAGCGAGTGATCCTTCCAGCATAGGTGCCGGGCTTGTGTTTGATCATCGTGCTCTTTGTGAGTTGGCTCTTTTGATGTTCGGTCGGTGGGCCTGACTCAATAAAGTACGCCCCGTTGAGAAAAACATCGTTCTCGGATCTCCATTGCCATTTCATCCACTCCTCTTCGGTCGCTTCCCTCTTGGTCACCTATAAAACGAAACCATTATTATTAAAAATGAGGGAAAATCACAAAAATAATGTAGGCCTTCTGTTTCTTGGCTTACCTACTTTTTAAGGTATTACAATTTAAGGACATTAGCTTTCAAAATTGAAGCAATTAAACGACCCGGTCTTACCTGTTTCGTGTTGGGGTCGTCCGAAGCCTTGAAGCGATTTCCCTGGCTAAGAATCGTGGGATTTGCACTACCCCCGATGGCGTACATCTCCCACTTGGAGTAGTAGTTGTTGATGACGTGGAAGAATCCCCTTCTGCACCTCGGCATCCTCTGGATCAAACCTTTACCGAACCGATTGAACGCCACCGTGACTTGCATAATGGAGTCCTTTGTCGTAGTGTCATGGGCCCCAATAAAATAACCTAATGGAAAAGGTAGTCTTAACTCCAAAATCATACATCCGTTCTACATAATGGGGTAAGACCGAATTTTTCACCCTGGTTCTTGTTAAATAAAGCATGACCCTCATGTCTCTGCTAATTACTTTGAACATACACATGACCTCTAGGCCTGGCTATGATATACTGACGCCATGTCACCCAAAATCTAAACTCAACAGTCCTTACATCGTTGTGGTGGTTGAGCTTGCAGTTGGAGATGGTAATAGCAGTGGAGCCCTCGATTACGTCGATGAGACCGTCGGTGGCCTTGGACAACGACACGTGGTCGATCCACACGTCGCTCGAGCTATACACAGAGATGGCGTCCCCGTCGCTCCTCGTTCGGATCCCAATGTGGTTCACCGAGTCCCTTATCATCCCACCCATTTGGGGCACGATGTCGTGGATCCACACGTTGTGGATGATGACGTTTCGTACGAACTGGACTGTAAGTCCCGCCCCGTAGGCGATGTGCACCTGCTTTCCCCTCCCGTCGAGGGTCTTGTTGCTCGAGAACATGAGCTCCTGCTTGAGCCGTATGAGCATGTGGCTCTTGATGACGATCCACAGGGGCCGATCCTGGATCACAGCGTGGCGGAGGGTCCCGGGCTTGGGTTCCTCCACGTCGTCGTCCGAAGGGTCGGTCACGACGTAGTACTCCCCGTCCTTCCCGCCTGTCACGCGGTGGCCGAACCCTCGGGCGCAGTCAGCGAGCTTCTTGCGGTTTTTTGCCCAGTTTGGGTCGCACCGCCAGCAACGGTCGATGGGGTTCGTGGCCTTGCATTGGTCCGCCGCCAGGTTCCTCCTAGTACGGTTCCGACTCGCTAGGGCTCTGCGTGTGAGGGGAGAGAGAGAGGGGGGGAGTCGTTATGGGCTTGGCCTAATTATTTGGAAGGTGGTATTTCACCCCTTAAGTCATGGATTCAGACTCCACCATTATCATATTATGTTAATCAAGACATTCACATGATCCCTGGAGATTAATCTCATCCTGGGAATGTGTGGCGCAAGTACAAAGGCAATTTGATTTGGGATATTCGAGAATGAAATATATATATTTATATATGTGCTATATTACGGGAAGATGGACTGATAGTAACTACTTTCCAGCTAATTGGTAGGACATGTGCAATTACTATTTTGCCATTAGTTTATTATGCTTTAATTTTACCAATCAATATTATTTATATATATATAAATCATATATATAATGAAATTTAAATTTCATCTAGTGAAATATTTTTGAATCATAAATAATAACAATATAGTAATGTTATATATTATTGCATACTCAACGAGTGTGCGAAAATACGAGTATATATATATTAAACTAGTTTTATGCCCGTCCGTGCATTTCACGGGTGTAAATATGTGTAGTTAATATAATATTCTTGTATATAAATAATAATATAAGTTAAATAGTTTAACGTGAAAATAAATTGTTTTCCACTATGTTAGTGGGCTGTTATTGTATTATTTTTTTATTGTTTATTTGATTAATATAATGAAAAATGGACATGTGTCGCAAAAGCAAACTACATTTCATTGTATATATAAGATATATATATATATATATTATATATATATATATATATATATATATATATATATATGCAAGAGAGAGAGAGAAAAAGAGAGATTACTCTCCGACTAAATGGTTTAGATTCTCCGATAACTCCTCGGGATTGGGATCGAACGCCTGCAAAGAATCCTCGAAAGATTCTTCGGCCTTCTTTTTGAGGTATTCGTCGTACACCGCTATGTTGCCGTTCCCCAGCGACGTGGGCAGCGATTCGACGAGGAAGAGAACGCAGACGAGTATGAGGAACGAAATATTGCGATTGAAGAACGCCATCGAGGGCGCCTCGAATAAGTATATATTGAATTTACAAAATGTGCGTATATGTATATATATGTTATGCAATTAACATTTATCGTCTATACAGATTCCGTAAAAAAATAAATCGAATTACTGGAAAAAAAAGAAAAAGAAAGGTTAAACCAGTGATTCGATTGGTAATCTGTCTTAGAGCAGCATGCGAAGCAATATCATGGATTGGGATTAAGTTTATATAATGAGCAGTTGAGATAGAAAAGAAGACATGGCTTTGAGGAATATAAGGCGGTAACAATGCCTAACCAATTACTACAAAGAGAGGCTGTCATAGAATACTTTGAATGTCACAAAAAAATTTATAGGCATCGTCTCGTCCTAAATTAATCGGAGGGCTTCTTTTAGAAACTTCCATTTGATCTATTACCTTTCTACGAAGAATTGATCGATAGAAAAACAATACCAAAATGGATGCATCTAGGAAATGAAAAATGGAAGTCGTTATTCCATGGATGTGTTGAAATGAATTTATCCATTTAACTACTCCCTTCTCTATGTAATAGGATAGGATGCTAACTGTCACTGATAAACAAGTCTAACCTCGATTCTCCATGGATGGATTATTTCAGCTATAAGATGTAAAGGAATAGAAAATTTTCAAACTTGATCAGATTCTAACCTCATGCGTAAAATGAACCAAGTATGAAACTCATACGATTAGAGAGAGGTCTTAAAAAATCAAGTTTTGATGCTTCTATACTATACCTCGTATACAATATAAATCATAATTCCTAAAGAACCTAAAGAAACTCATTAAATTATACACAAATGATTACTATATTAATTAAAAGAGTTAATAATTAATATATAAATCCTCAATTTACAAACACGTTTCAAACTTATACGTTTCAAGTAGATTTCAAGAAATATAATAAGGTCCGAGATTGGAAGATGTCTGCAAATCTGGTCATTTTGATATACGTATGTAGGATAATGAAGTTTGGAATGTGTTTGTAAATTTCTTTAACAATTAATAAGTGTTACTTAAATAAATTAATACTTATTAATTTATGCATTAATTTATATCTCTTTTAATTGATATGTTCTAGAGGTTAATAGTTTAGAGTTTTAATTGGGCCTACGGACGTTGTAACCTGCAAAGCCTCTTTGGAATAGACCCGCTTCTCTTCCTATTGACTAGTACTTTATGTACACTTTATACACATGATTAAAATATAGTTATATTTAATGTGCTTACAATTTCGAGATTTATTATTTTCAATGTTAATATATTATAATACTTAGATATATAAATGAAAAAATTATGTGTAGGGTACAAGTACAATAAACAAATATAATTAAAATCCATGATTTATCAAAATTAATTGAATTATAAATAGAGAGGTTAAGTCACAAATAAGTTGATAAACAAATTGTGGGAGTTTATAACAATTCACTGCTTATATAATAGAATGGACTAAAGGCACTTTTCCGCGCACTCTACATGTGTAGAGGTATAATATTTGATAATTATGAAATTAATTATATTATAAATAGAGGGATTAAATTACAATAATTGACAGATCATATGCGACAACTTATAACCACCATTAACCCTTTAATTTATACTAGTATGTTTAGCACATCCAGGTGTAAGTGCAAATATATTTTATATCTTACATATTTTATATTATATTATTAATTAAGTTATTAAAAAATAAAATTTAAAGTAATGATAAAACTATACTAAACTAAAACTATAAAGATAACATGGTAAAAATACATGAGAGACCAATTGACACTTTTTAAAACTTGTAGACTCTATATAAAAGTGTACAGATATAGAATAGAATATATATAGAATAGATTATACAACTTATTGGGCCATACCCAAATTGGACGCCCACTAAAGTGTAAGGCCCAATATGCACTAGGCCCATCACTTGAATCTCACTTGAATTCTCACGAATAGTTTGTTCATAGTATAGTAGTAATTCTTTTTTACTCTTTCTTTTTTTTTCTTTTTTTTTTTTCCGCTTGCGCACTTTGGCGTTCGAAGATGAACTCTCGGTAGAGAGAGTCAATTCTCCACATGCGCAGCTGAGATAACGAAAAACTCCTAAAACCATCTCCGTAAAGAATTGTTCTTTTGCTACATTGATGATTACGGCGTTTTGGTGTTGAATATACACTATCAAACGTGTGAATAAATACTCTTGTTATAGCTAACTTGATCTCTGAATAAGAGACTCGAGAGTGGTTGTATGAGTACTTCGCTAATTTCCATGCCTTTTTTTGGATCAGAGTTCTTGCGTGTATGAACGACCATGGATCAGTGAAGAAAGCGCTAGCTAAAGGGTTCGCCTATTTTTAACAGTAAGTGTTGATGTTTTTGATTCATGCAGTGATTTTCCCCTTTTGAGATTCCAATTCTAATTTGAGTACTCGTTCTGTATGTTCTTGTGTTCCGTGATTTTTCTGTATCTTAGGACTTGTGAGAAATGGATTATTTCAAGATTTCCGTTTCTCTTCTTCCTCGATTATATGTTCGATTATATGAGATTCAATGATCAACCTATTGTAACTTGCAAGCTTGCATACTGTTTTTGCATGGGATTTTGGGATATAAAATCAGTCTCTTATGCTTCAATCAACTTCGTATATATACGTTTTTCGGTATAAAAATCGATGCGCTTCGACTACAGATCAGATGTCGAATGCGAAGAGTGGAACGGTGCACAATGCGAAAACATATCTCCGAAGCGTGAGAGGAGCTCTTCGGGACAAAAAGGAAATGCTCGATGAGTACCTTGCTGCTATGGAGGATTTCACCACTAAAAGGTACAAGCTCTATTTCGTCTTTTTCCCGACTAATTAAGAGCATCAGTTGTCTCATTTTCCTGGTTGTGTCATTTCTTTTGTCTGATTGCACTTCAGAGCTTCGACTACTGAGGTTGTAATGAGAATAAAGGAGCTCTTTAAGGGCCACCGAGACCTTATCTTAGGTTTCAATGCTTTTCTGCCCGAGGATTATGTCATCACTCTCCCTCCTGAGGATGAAACGTTAATGAAAAAGGAAGGTGCACTTGGTTTTGCTGAAAAATTTAAGGTGCAAGCTGCTAAACTAACATGCTAGTCTGTTGCTGTCACATATTATTATGTATATATATGTACATCTTTGCAAGAGATGCCCTGGCTTTGAACTCTCGGCAGGAGAGGTTTCAAGGTGATACTGATCGTGTATACCAAGCTTTTCATGGCATTTTGAAAATGTACTCGGAAGGTAATAAGTCAAAAGCAGAAGTTTACCAGGAGGTATGGCTTTGATTTCATATTACTGAATGTTTTCACAGCTTAGATATCATAGCTTCTCTTCCTTTGTAGGTTTCGATTCTATTACAGGACCATGATGACTTGCTTGTAGAGTTCAATCTTTTCTTATCTGATAATTCGGGTGCTGCTGAAGAGGTCTACAACTTCTAACTGGTTGTCTATTTTATTTCTGTTTGCGGGAGAATTCTGCTGTTTTTCTCATACGCTGTTTGTTATGATGGTAGTAACAGAATCATACTGACAAAGTGGAGAAAAGAGAACTCAGTGTCAGCAATCCGTCTAGGAAAAGAAAATCGATTCATGGAGATGATTTTCTGACAGTCAACGATCATTTGGCTAAGAAACAGAAAACTTCTCACGGAGATGATGCTCTGACCAACCAATTTCGTCGAGGTAGAAAACTCACAAAAAGGGCTTTCATCTTTTTCCCTTTTACGTGTTTCCATTTTGTACTTTTTGTGAAGGACTAATTCGTGTCCTAAAATTCAATCTCAGATTTGTTGCAGAGCAGTATGCAAATAGACAGACCATTAGAGGTGGATGATGATGGTAAAAGAAATAATGATAGCAGAGATAGGACAACGCATGAGATTGATCTCTCTAAATGCGACAGCTGTACACCGAGCTATCGACTTCTACCAGAAAATGTAACCTTACTTTTACAATAAACCTTCTTTACGAATCATTCTTAACTCTACTCATGCTTTTATAATCATAAGACAGCATCCAATCCCAGTTCCAAGCCACAGAACAAAGATTGGTGCCCAAGTGCTCAACGATCGATGTGTTTCTGTTTCTTTTGGAAGTGAAGATTACTCATCCAAACACATGACCAAGAATCGATACGAAAAGTGCTTGTTTCGCTGTGAAGATGATAAGTAAGAACCTTCTCAAGAGTCTTCTTCGATTATATCCGACAGAAATTGGATCCGTTGTGTAATAGTAATATGATTATGATTTGAAGGTTTGAACTCGACATGTTGTTGGAATCTGTAAGTGCAACAGCAAAGCGCATCGAAAAATTGTTGGGCCGCATGAATTCTCATATAAATACTGCAGACTGTAAATTTCCCATCGAAGATCATTTAACAGGTATGTGTAGGTAGGTAGACCCATTCTTTCTTTAATGATCGTATAAGTGTATCTCAACCTCTCCATTGAAAATATACTGCTTGTTTTTTTCTTCGTCGTAAGTCTTGAACCTTAGGTGTATTGAGCGCATATACGGTGACCATGGGCTCGAAGTAATTGATGCACTGAGGAAGAACGCCGAATTTTGCCTGCCGATCATACAAACACGGTTGAAGCAAAAACTCGAAGAAGGTGAGAAGTGTCGTACCCAAATGAGTGAAAAAGTTTGGGCTAAAACTTACGCCAAGAACTATAAAAAATCCCTCGACTATAGAAGCTTTTGCTTCAAGCAACAAGATATAAAGAACTTGAGTGCCAAAGGTAATATTAATAATCGGGTCATCTCTTCGCCTAATTACTCCAACCATTTCTTCTTGCCCATATGTAAAAGTTAAGTCCTTTTCTCCTATGATTGATTGATTCAGTGTTGTTAGCTGAGATCAAAGACATACGAAAGAAGAATGAGAAAGAGGGCAATGAGAGACCCATTAGACCTCATATGGATTTCAGATATAACGACATTGAAATCCACGAAGACCTCTATGAGCTCGTGAAGTATGCATCTAAAGAAGTATGTACACCTGAACAGAAAGTCAAAGTCATGAGCATATGGACAAACTTCATCGAGGCATTGCTTTGTCTTCCTCCTCGTCCTGAAAGCGCTGAAGAATCAAAGCTCGACAATAGCAATGGTGAAGAAAAGGCTGAAGATGAGAGTGCTCCGAGATCATTAGAGGGTGAAGATGCATCACAAAATGGCGATCCATCTCTAAGTGAAGATGAGGCTAGCAAAGTTGTCGAAGAGAAGAATTCTCAGATCTTTTACGCAAACGATTCGATCTATTTGCTCGTCAGGCTCCATCGGGTTAGAGATATCCATGTTTCCCTCTCTCTCTCTCTCTCTCTCTCTCTCTCTCTATATATATATATATATATATATATATATATATATATCTCATAAATCAAAGAATGTTGTCCTAATTTGTCAACCTTGATTGCAGATACTATATGAGAGGATGCAAACTGCGAAGATGCATTCTACTGAAGATAAATGGAGGGCTTCGAATGGTGCTATTACATCAGATGCCTCATACATTAGGTACCTAAACAAAATCTCGGTGAATGCTCATACAAAGAATGCTTAAAAACTTTGAATCGATGGTATGATGTAATAGATTCAAGGAAGCACTTCGCAGTTTGCTCGACGGCTCGTCTGATAATTCAAAGTTTGAGGACGATTGTCGAGATATCGTTGGTGCTCAGTCTTACGTACTTTTCACGTTAGACAATCTTATACATAAACTTCTCAAGCAGGTACGTCCCCATGCTCTATGTATGCTACTTGGTTTTTTTTTAAAAAATTTTCTTCCTATTTTTGTTTTATTGCGTGCATCTACAGTTAAACGCAGTTGCAAAAGATGAAGTAGTGAATAAACTACTACAGATATTCGCCCGTGAGAGACTGGGAAATTCAGGAAATTTCGCGGACGATGTGTACTGTGAGAAAGCTCGTGCTTATTTAAAAGATGATGATTTGTACCGCTTCGAAAGCGTACGTGTTTTTTTATTGCCTTCTCTTTTCTTTTCTCTACTGCGTTCAATGTTGCAAAAAAAGAAGGATCAAAGTGTGTGTTAGCAAATGTAAATAATATGAAATTCTATTGCAGTTCCCTTTTTTGCCGATTCGTTTGACCATAAAGCTCATGACGAAGAACATCAAGGGTGAATAAAAACGAGTAACGATCGAAAAACGGTAATTTGCGAAATGTGAAATCCACGAAAGGGCAGGTACTTTAGTCTTTTTTTTTTTCTTTTTTGCGTAGGAGAAGGTTTAGATTTTTTGCTGCCCAGAATCTGATGAAAATAGGGCTTAGTTTCATCTTCAGGAAAAGGATCTTAATTTCTCTTCAGTCGTAACGGTCATTAAATTGGCATTGTTTTGTAAATTGCCTCAACCAAACTCAATTTTAACATGGAAAATTTCGAACCCCAAATAACTAAGATACCACAAGGGACTTTTTCTTACTGGTGCTAATCTAAACACTTTATTTTTTTGCTCAATCATCGTCTTTCTTCTATTTGAAAGTTCTAAATGGACAAGACTGACCAAGCTTATCGTATTCCCGAGAAGATTCCATTGTAACAATTGGTATAATATTTCATGTAAAATTGTAGGCTAGTCGAGATTATATTAAATTTTTTTTCAGAGCTCATAATAATCCACATGCATACATTTAATTTATGTGTTGGTGTGGCAGCGGACCCGGTCGAATAACACTGCGGCTAATATTTGGTTAATTAAAGATAAAATGTGGACTTCGAGATTTAACGTTGAAAACTACCCTAAATCGGGATAAAAATTACGGACAATTAAGAGAAATCCACTATAGGAGTTGCAAAAATAATAAAAAGAGACACCTTTGAAAAGTAATGTTGCGCCGAGTTTTGTTTTTTCCTTCTTTGCATTGTTTTACTATTCAACCCATTATATTTTATTATGTGGACATTATGCTATTCATGCATCTTTCTAACACAATCTGTAGAACACAGATGAACACACCTTCCCAATTCCACATCGCCTGCAAACACACACAAGATCTCTCTATATGTAAGAAATATATTATTTCTAACCAAATATGAATATATATAATATATATATATATATATATACATATTACCATATTACCTTTGCATTTTGAATTCTTACAATTCTCTTTGCAGTGGGAAAGAATATATTTCGAGTCCACGTCGCAATTTTTCAAGCAATCAGCTATACATACTGGACTTCTTGTTAAGTACTCCCTCCGTCCCTATAAGATATGTACATTTGGGGTGATGCAGTAAACTAAATATTTTAATAATATAGTACAATTAAAAGATAAAAAAGTGTATATTTTGACACGTCTTTTAAGAATATTTGATATTATTATATTGATTGTGTGTGATAGTTTTTACTAAATATAGAAATGTACAAAAGATAGTGGGACGTCCGATTTAGTAATATGTACAAAAGTTACTGGGACGGAGGGAGTAACAATTAAAATTACATTTAATCGAACAACTTAGTGAAGAATATTGGGCCACCTCAGAGCACAACATAAGTAGTGCAAAATAAATATTATTCTTAAGTTGAGTCTAGGTTTTTCCATAGTGGTTGAATATTGGAAGAGAAATACAGACAGGTATTATGTCTTATTAAGTGGAAGGTTTATAGTATATTTTTTGATTTAACGTTTAATGTGCATTTGATGCAGATTGCTTAATATATGAAATTAGAAAATTTGATTAAATTTTTTGTTTGGAAGATTGTGCTATTGGGTTTTTGCTGAATATTATGTCGAGTAAGGTTTTGGAACTGTATTTTCGAACCGAAAAAGAAAATCGGTATGTTCAGAAATAATAAAAAATATAAATAATTAATATATACTCCCTCTGATTTTAAATAGAAACCGTTTAAGGTAATTGCACACATGTTAAGAAGTAAAAAATCGCTGTTATACCCTTATTTAATTATTGTATTCTATTTAATCTAATAATTTTATTTAATGAGGGGTGAAGCTGGAACTAATTAAATTATGTGTTCTTGAAAACAGTAAAACGACATGTATTTAAAAACCAAAAAGGAAAGAAGTGAACGACTTATAGTTTAAAATCAGAGGAAGTACTTGTAATTTGCACATTGTCTTCATTTGCTTCTATGTAGGGGTGTGCAATGGTTTTAGAAAACCGCCCGAACCGCCCGCACCGCACCACACCGCACCGTATAATACAATTAACTGCCAAAACCGCGGTTTAATTTTATTCACAAAACCGGACCGTAATAGTGGTGCGGTGTGAAATTTTGGTACAAACCGCACCGCACCGAACCGCACTTTAGTTTTCTAATTTTGTTACTAATTATATCTGATTTTTCTTTATGGTAATCGTACACTAATTATATGTGAAATTTATGGGCGCCGGTTGTTAAAAACAACTGACACTACTAATTATTCTTTACGAAATCCTTTTAATTATGTGCTAATTTTGTTGATCATATGAAAGTTATATATCATTACTTACATACTTAATTTTATTTTTTATGTTAAATATGTTCCTATAAGAACAAACGGCTGGACATGTAGGGTTAAAATAGATGGAATCGAACATTTAATAAAAAATTGACCTACTAGTTATATTTTGAGCTTCCAATCGGACCACAAAGCTAAACCAAGATATAAAAAATTGACCCCTAATATAAGTAAAGCCTAATATTAAATAAGATAACGATACTAATTTTTTTAACAATGGTGACGCTTCGATATATGAGGCAAATACCTCGACTTACGCCTTGTTTCTGAGCAAGACGATGTTTCATCACCTTTTCGTCCCTGACGCTTTTAAAAACTATTTTTTCATTCGATAAAATATAAGTATTTCTTTGTTCGGTTAAAAACCACAAAATCGCACCGCAACCGCACCAAACCGCTCAAACCGTACGTGTGGTTTTCTTTTCAAAACCGCGGTTTGAAAATTGATTTCCAAAAAAACCGCATAAAGTGTTTGATGCGGAATTGGCCGAAAACCGCCGAAAATCGCACCTCGCACACCCCTACTTCTATGTATAATATTATTGTAAATAATTATTAAACTTTTGAGTATTTACTCTAAAATAATTGATCGCTAATTATTTCTATATAATGGCAAAAGGTATCTAAGACACACCAATTCTATGTTGTTCTCTCCCTCGCTTAATGTTATGGAGTATTTTTGGCACACTCAGGTGTGTGGGCCAAAACATATTAACTTATATTTTAAGTTACTTTCAATAGCTGAAATTATAATATTAAATTTAATTTTAATTTAAGCACGTAAATAATTGACCTGCAATGATATACTTAGAATATATTTAAATTTAACGATTACTTAGTAATTATGTTTATTGATATACCAATCAATTTGAAAGCAATGTACTCCCATTAATAAAATAGATAGATATTCGAGGGGGTTGACTAGCATAATCATAATCTGATTCTAGCAACCATTGCACAAAAAATCATTATCTATTCTATATTGAGGTGAACCAATACATAATTTCAAAAGCCCTTCTTTAAAGCCACAGTCATACACACATATCAAAAGTAGCAAAACACAATTACTTGATTCCCTAGTAGACGTAATGTCATTAATCATATAACCCTTAAGCCTTATATATAATTATATATTCATTACAAAAGAACTACAAGCACAATTACGAATTGTAGAGACTAGAGAGATCGACACGTGGTGTGCTAATATAATTTGCAAGTGCGACAAGTGATAATATAAAACGAATACCTAATTACTATCACCAACGTGCGATAGGCAGTGGACCTATCGTTTGTAGTGCAGTAAAGTGAGTAAACGAGTATCGAACACAAGGAATAAATTATGTACTAGTAGTGACCTATCGACTCAATATTTAGCCTAAATAAAATAAGCAGATGGTTTACGAACTATCCTAACAGATTACTCCTAAATCCACTAGGGATTCAAAGAACACGCCTAAAACTGGTAAGAGAGCTTTCAGATAATAAAGATGTGCTCGGAATTCGAATCCCGCTAGGTATTATCGGCTAAGACAATAAAATCGTTCCTACGTGATTCTGACTAGATCGCAGTAATTTTCCTACCCGCTCGCGAATTTGCTGTCGCCCTAAACGCTCGCGGGGATCTAAAATTCAGTAATTACTAACGGCGAGGATCGAGTATTTGCTTTCGCCCTATACTCGAATCCTATCTTCTACGAACGGCCTAAACGTTGTTTAGCTGTCGCCCTAAACGTTTTTCCACACGATCACTTTAACATATAGACAAATTAAAGCAACGAAACAAATTCATAGAACGATAAATAGTCAAAATACATAGTCACGATAATTATATGTCTTAACTACGAAATATCCTAGCGTTCATCTAATCCCAAACACAAAAGGGATTTAGATACTCATGATTGAAGGAAAAACAAGGAAAGAATTAATAGATAAAGACGAAGAACTCATGATCTTTCCTACTGATGAATCTGAGGTGGTCTCGTGGAAGGATCTTCGCTCTTCGTTTAATTCGGCGTGAATTCTTCGTTGGTCCGTCTCTTACGCTCCGGGACGGGATTTTCTGTTCTTTTGGCTCTTTTTTCGTCTCTGGATAATTTAGGGTTGACTCTGGTAAGTGTCCCTTCTTTCTGAGTCAAATTCGGGCTTTTATATGAATTTTCGTGACGGTAACGGCCTGGGACATGGGCCGTCACGGCCGTGACCATCACCAACTTAACTCGCTATGTTCACTGCCAAGTGTCACGGCTAATTGCATAGGTTGTCACAGCTGTGACCATCTTCGACCAAACTCTCTGCCCGACGTCACGGCCAATCGCAATAGGTGTCGGCCGTGACGAACTTGTGTTATAACTCTTCGCTCTCTGGTCGATGTCACGGCCCACGTGCAATAGGTGTCACGGCCGTGACTGTCTCCTTGATTTGCTTCTGCCCCTTGTCACGGTCTCGTGCACTGACTGTCACGGCCGTGACGTTCACCAGTCTTCCTCGTTTTTGCGCCGTTTTTCCTCGTTTTTGCTCCTTTTCGTCCGTAACTCGTTCTAAAGCCTTATAATACCAAAATAAGTAGAAATAGGATGAAAACGTGCATAAGATGACCACGAAAACTATCTTACGAGCCAATTAAGTACTACGATAAACGTACTAAAATACGTTTATCAATATACAAGAAAATACTTGGGGAAATCGAAGGCAAAGCTTTTTCCAAAAATCACATTACTCTTTGCATTCTTCATGCTTGTTAGGTTATGCGGAAATCCCCGATAATTATTTGCCCGAAAAATGACGATAATAAATAAAAGAGACAAAAATAAATTTGGACAGTGAAACGAGATTTACGTGACCTACGTCCACGGGCCGGATGGTAGAACTTCTTTATTATGTGGAGTGATACAGACACGTACACTGGCGTGATATAAAAGCAGCTACAACAATATAAAGAGTAGGTTACAAAGAAATAATCGGAGAAGTGGTGGCCGAGGAATAAACCCTCGCTGAAGATATTTTGGTGGTGTCTGTGGCCTGTGGCTTGAGGCGATTTTTCTCTTCATCGAATGAAGCATATTTTATAGGCTAAGCTCGCCTCGATTGCTTGTGTGTAAACACACATACTCAAGTCAGAAATGTGTAGCACACATTTGATAAATAAAGCTGCCGCACACCATTCTTCTTTTCATTTATGTCGGTTGGACTTTTCAAACCCACATGTGGGATTTCTATTCATTTGATGGCATCGAGCTCACCTAACAAATCTCCACCTTGAGCTTGATTCCGAAATATTACTCCACCTTAATTAGTAATACCTTTAGTCACTATCTCTGTCTCCCTCCGTCCATAGCCCCCACGGGCTAGTTCACCATTTCTGATGATGGTGACTGAGCAGCGCATAGCCTAAAATGCCTAGCTAGAGGAGTGCTGACTAGTTTGGCATCATTCATGCCAAATCTCTCCAAAACCTTTCTGAGGTAACTTTCCTAGGTCAGGTGTAACTTACCAGCTCCTCTATCACGTCTAATCTCCCTATCAAGAATCTTATTAGCTGCTCCCAAATCTTTCATCTCAAATTCACCATTCAATAAGGCCTTCAACTGGTAACTCTTTTGAAGGATGTAACATAGAAACTCGTCAAAAGTAACATCTCTGCTAATTATAAATTTGGGTGACTTGGGAGCAGGATTATATAGTCTATATCCTTTCACCCCTGAAGCGTAACCGAGAAAAATACATTTCTTAGCTCTAGGCTCTAACTTTCCCTCGTTTACGTGCATATAAGCTGGGCACCCAAATATTCTTAAGTTGCAATAAACAGTAGGAGTACCTGACCATACTTCCTCAGGAGTCTTGAAATTGATCGGTGAGTACTTTAGCGTGATGTCCATGGCTTGCAGGGCCTGGTTGTAGCGGTCTAGCTCTTCCTGGTACCGACGGTGGGCTTCCTCATTCTGTCGTTCGTACTCTTCCTGCCGGCGCCGAGTCTCTTCGTTATATTGCCGGGCTTCTTCGTCCCGCTGCAGCGCGTCGGCGTTCATGCGCATCATGTCCTGGCGCAGCGCTTCGAGGTCCGCTGTAGACGCGTAGTGGGCGACGTCGGATGACTCAGCAATGGTGGTAACCGAAGGAGTAGCAGGGCCCTGCAGTCGTTTCTGTCTCCACCGGGTAAGGGCCCTCGAGGTAAAGCTGGTCGACAGGGACGACTACGTGGTCCGTCTGGCCACGATACATCTCGTGCCAGATGTACACCTTGTTGGCGCGAGTCCAGGTGGGTGCCTTCACCAACATCTTCATTTTGATGTGCATCTCCTCGTTCAAGGGGTGGCGCCCGCCGACTATCTCCATCTCGGGTGCATTCGCTGGCCAAAGGCGTAGTCCCCGGACGACCTTGGTGATGAGTGCTCCTACGGCAATCTTGCCATGGCTTCTTGCTTCCGCCTGAGCACTGAAGGCGTGGGCCACTGACATTCCCAAATGGACCTGTTCGCCTCGCTGCGTCTTAGCCAGGTAGAAAAGGTCGTGGAGCGTGATTGCTCCGTGCGAGTCGCCCCTCGGTGTGAGTGGTCGTCAAGAGGCGATGGATGTAGCGCAGACCTGGGCTTCGGAGCGATGACGCCTTCGAGGTATTCGGGCTGTATTCTGGTTCGCCTGGTCGAGCGATGTCAGCCCAGCAACCCTGTCGACCTCCCGGTTGATCAAAGTAGGTCGCATAGGGCCGGTGCGGGAATGGCACTGGTACTCCAAGTGCGGCATAGGTTGTCGACCCTCACTATGTGCTCTTCGTTGAATGCCCGGAATTTAATTTTGTCGTCGCCGTATTCATCGTAGGAGAACGTGGACAAGAATTCCAGGGTGAGTTCCTGTACGCCGGTTCGTCGATGTTGAAGAATGTGGACCATCCACTCAGTGAGAGGTACTCGGCGACTTGCTGGTCGATGTTGTGGTTTGCCAGCGTATCAGGGTCGATTTGGTCCATGGGGATGAACTCCATGGCCTTCAGCTTATTATAGCGGGCCGTCTGAGTGTCCTCGGTGAACTGGCCCATGGCTTCGAGCAATGTAGGCGGCGGTCCGCGTTCCTTTGGCGAACGGGCGAACGCGATGCGGGGTCACGCTGAGCTGATGAGCGACTTTTACCCATAGTACCTAGAAAAGAGATGTGAGCTCAACGAGTATAGCAATTAAATTCAAAGCAGCGTGACTAGACCAAAATAGCGACAAAGTAGTAACTTGCATATGCAATAACTCATGAAAAACTCAAAGTGACATTTTATCGAACAGATAACGTGCAGGTGAAGGTATGCATAGCAAACCCAAAACTTCGTAAGATAGTTTCAAAATCAAGCATGCAAAAGTGCTCACAGAAGTCATAATAGAACTCAAAAAACCCACATAATCAGAGTAACACCGATAATACTGTCCAAAAAGCCCCAATTTAGAGTTGGGGTTCGTCTTTCCCCAAATTCGAAATTAATAAATCAAATAAGCAAATTAAGCATTCGCAAGGTCTTATTAGCATGTATATCATCATAAAAGAGCAAGAATAACACCAAATTATACCGAATTTCGAAAATCCCCAAATTCGGAAATTAGGGTTCATCGTAGAAGTTCGAAATTCAACCGCAAATTCACGTAATTAAGCATACCCAAAGTGTTCCTAGCATGTATCTATCCATAAAAGAGCAAGAGGAACACCAATTTAAACAAATTTCGGAAATCCCCAATTTCGAAATTTAGGGTTCGTCAAATCAATTTCGAAAATCCTTTTAAATACTGCAAAGTTTACAGCAGATAGGAAAACCAAGAAGCAAAGACATATACGGAAAACAAAGAATGAGCAAATTTAAATAGGTAGACCCCAAAGAAAGCCATCAAACTAATCCTTCTCGGCTTGACCACCCCATCGAGAAGCATCGCTACTCTCACCCAAATTAAACTCATCCAAAAGGCTTTTCCCCTTCACTGGCTTCGGCGGGGAGAGCCGCGGGGCCAAGGCCATGAAAGCCGCCTTGGGATTCAAGAAACTGAAGGGATGCGCACTCTCCGGAAAACCATTCGCCCTAATTTGAGACAAACACCCCTGGAACCCGAAGTTGAAGTACATGTTAGCTGCCTCGGACACTTTCTCCTCGGGGACCAGCTTAGGATTGGGTTGATGTTCCCAACTGTGACGGATCTCCCTCTCCGAATGAAGCTCTTGGCAAAGCTTGCCGACCTCAAAATGAGCCCTTGCTAACTGATCCTTTAAGCGACCCTCCTCTTGGGCTTTTTCACTGACTCGCATTGTCATCTCCACATTACAAGATCGCACCAAATCATTTATTTTTTGCTGAAGGCGATATCGTCGAGCCCCCCCCCCCCCCCCCCCCCCATGATAAAGAGTAAGCCTGAAGATGTAAAGAAGCAGTTTAGACGAATATTAAGCCAAGAAACAGGGAAGGAGAGTTTACCTAGCTCAAGGCCAAGGCCCATTCTTTCCAGAAACGGCCACCAGACAGCTCCTTGGCGAAATCCTTCTCCTCGGGGGTGAGGAAGTTCATCATGTAAGACAAAGAAGATTCTCCATCTTTCTCCCACAGGAAATGGGGGTGAAGAGCGGGACGAGATGAGGAAGGACCTTTGCGCAAAGAAACAGAAGGCGTAGGTGGCGGTCCCACCTCTTGACGTGGAGTCGACGCCTCATCTTCGGGAATATCAGCCGAAGGTTCGCCACATTCCCCACAGCCACGTATCGAGGCACCTCGGGTACGGACAGTCATGACGGGTAAAACACCCGAGCCGTCGCTCACTGAAGAAAAAAGACAGTCAAGGAAAAGAGAGCTAGCGAGTGAAAATTAAGGAAGAGCATACTTAGAACGCGGGGAGGGACAGCCGCTTCAAGAGGAACATCGGACACCAACTCTCTCACCGAAAAACTATGACCGCTGACCTGATCCATGAGCGCCAGCAAGAGGTCGGGTTCATTACCCGAAGCCTGTCTCGCCACTGAAGCAAGGAGAACCGGCGGTCCTGATGTTGGGGCGAAGGTCGCACATAGAAGAACTTATTTATCCATCCCTTGGTGGCAGTGAAATTATCGTGGAAGACGTCAGTGGAAGGCACGAAAATGAACTTGCCAACATCCCGCTCACACACTCGGAAGAAACTAAAGATTAGTTTGGTGGTAAGAGGGAAACTAAGCCTGCGGGTGACGACAGCTAGGGCCAGAAGCAAACTACAAGAATTAGGAAATATTTGGCCAGGGCAGATGCCTAAGGTTTCACAGAGGTCAAGAAGGAAAAAAGGTACGGGGAACCTTAGACCCATATCTATCTGATCGACGAAAAACGTCAAGAAGCCGGGAGGAGGAGAAAAGGCCACTTGCAGAGGACCAGGTAGTTGCACCTCATAATCCGAATGAACCTTGGGCTTCTCAAGATATTCCCAAAGCAAATGGGGACTGAGGGTTGACACCTTTGTTCGGTACCACGGAAGATTCGCCTTCGAACGAGCCTCTTCAGCCTCGGCAGACCACCTGACCAAGCCCTTAGGATAACTCTTATCCTCGCCATCGCCTTGAGGGATCGGCGACTTCATACCGAAAGCTGGGTCAGGTGGGAGGCCGGAGTCAAAGCAAAAGCTTGAAGAACTACCAAAGTTAAAGGGAACACGCTCTATTTTCGGGAAACAGGTAGCAACACGCTTACCTTTGGAGGAAGAAGACGAAGCCATGAAAATATTTAGGAACGGGAGGATGCAAAAACAAAACGCTGCAAAAAATAAAGGACTAAGAATCGACATACTGAGAAGATAGAAAGGAGCCCCATATTTATAGGTAGCCCTAGGATTGCGCGAAAAGCTAGGAAAATTAAGATTCAAGGGAATAACGGCTAGGCGGCCTCACGAGAACTTGACTTGGCCCCGATATTATCGGAAGCAGGAGGGCAAACGGCGAAACCTTCGGGAAGACCCAGCCCTGGATTAGCCGTTGCTAAATTCTTGGTTACGCTATTTTCGGGGTCGTTTGGACTTTATCCATTATTCTGAAGGAAGTATGGGAGACCAAGGCCCCGGGAAAGGATTCTGCAACCGAGGGGAATAACGGCGCTTGATTCAGATAGAGGGCTCGAGGGATTCAAGGGAAGACGAAAATAAAATGATAAAACACGCAAGTGAAAAAGGAAGCAAGCACAGAAAGAAATTGCCCGAAGGCGATACATTCATGCATAATACGCCCCGAGGGGCTATGTTCATATAGACAAAAGGAAATATATATATATATAGATCCGCTATAGTCATCCCAAGGACAGGAAAGAGAAAAAGAAAAAGAAAACATCTAAACGGCCGAACCGGCCTGATCTTCACCCCCGGGAACGTCCCTGGGCCTCTCCCCCTCGATCTCATCGACTCAATCTTCCTGCTCAGCATGCTCTTGGCGAGCTTCCTCTCCAGTGGGCTCCCCACGCACCTCGACCTCCTCGGCGGTTACCTCGGCTTCATCATCTGAAGCAGCTCGCATTCGCTCGGGCTCCGGTTCGACCACCCTTACCGCCCTCGGTAGCGGAATTGGCATCCTCAAAGCACCGCTCTCGCTTCGTGGCTCGGGAAGGTAACCCTCGTCGGGTGTCTCCTTCAGGGCCTGGGTAGCATCCAGTAACTCGAAGGTAACCCCACTTGAAGTAGCTCTTCATCTCCTTGGGGTGGTTGCGCCTGGGAATGTAGCCTTTCTCCAGCTCTTTCTCCCACTCCTTCCGCTCCACGACGCGGGCCACCTCCGATTTAGAAAGATGGCGTTGGAGATCCACGGCCTCCTCCCGAAGCCTTTTTCCAGATCTTTGGTGTCCTCCACCTCTCGTCCCAAGTCCTCGATTCTTACGAAGATCGGCCTCTGCCTCAGTGAGCGCCCTGTTACGCTCGGAAAGACGGGAGACGCGCTTCATGGCCCCAGTCCCAAGGGAAAGTGACTGCATAAAGTATTTTGGGTAATTTTGATAAGTCTCAAAGAAACGAAAGCGATGGCGAAATATTTACCTGCCCGAGGGTAACGGCAAGAGTGCTCCTGAGGTCGGGGTATGAAAGCTCACGTGTATACTGGCGATTGGCTTCATTGGGGAATTCCCGAAGGAGCTCCCACTTTCATCCCTCGAAGGATCATCAAAAAAGGCGAGCTGCTTGGCTTCATTGGGGAATTCCCGAAGGAGCTCCCACTTTCATCCCTCGAAGGATCATCAAAAAAGGCGAGCTGCTTGGCTCGAAGAAGCCCGGGTTCTTTTCGCCGAGGCCTCTCCCTGAGCAGAAGCAGCTCTCTTGGGCGCAGATGTTTTCACCCCCGAGGAGGAGGCAGGAGCTTTGCCTTTACCCTTGGATCGGGTGTGGGGAGCGGCTCGAGGTTGGTTGGTGATGGGAAGATCCTCATCTTCCTCATCAGCAAGAGCAATTACTTCTGCCAGCGTCATGAGTCGTTCTGCAAGAAAGACAGAAGAAGAAATTAGACTCTTGAAGACAGAGAAAGGTTCATAAAACACCCGTGGACATCTTATTTGTACCTAGGGAGTTGGAGAGGAGAACGGCTTTGGAGGAGAACCCGTAAGCATAGAGGAGCTCGTCGGTTCAAAGCTTCTTAGCAAAATAACGACGCCCACCCACCTTAGTCAAAAATGCCTCTACCCGTATAGTTGGTTCAGGGGGTATGGGATGAGAGATAGTGGCATTATCATTCCAAGAAAAAGGAAGAAGCTCCCTCTCGGCACTATCTGCCGAGGGCTTGACATAAAAGAATTTGCTCATCCAGCCTTTGTGGGAGGAGGGGTTACCTCGGATGAGTACAGGAGCGCGAGAAGGAGTAAAAAGAACTTTCCCTCTTCCTTCTTATTCAACTTCAAGAAAGCTGAGAGCATGGGGATCGAGGGGTCGTAGCGGAAGTGAGAAAGAATGACAGCCAAAGAAAGGAGACTGAAGGAGTTAGGAGCTAGTTGAGCGGGGGAATTTATTCGATTGCCTTCTTCTCTGCTACGCAAATTGTTGCAAACCGAATTGCCTGAGTAGCGTCGAAAAGTCGAATAAATTGCACAATCGACTGCTCGATGACCAAGTGCTCCGGGATCAAAGGTAAGGAGCACTTGGAGAGCTGTGTCGGCAAGTGCTTCGACGTCGACTGCAGGATTTGAGTAGAAAGAGAATTAATCTCCTTTTTAGAAAAACTTATGGTCGATGATCAATGAATAATACCTTAATTTCGATGGCTAAGCTTATTTAGTTTTGAATTTTATAAAAGAGAGTTATTTGTAGAGGTGTAATCAGAGTAAAAACATGAATGGTGAAGTTATAATTATCTAATTGGATCAAAATTGAGGGACCGCTCACACTATTATGCCCTGATCATTTATATAATAGTACAAAATTTATCATTACAATGATAAAAAAACGTTATATATAGGTAACGTATTGGCGTTCCCAATGGATATATCAATTGGTCGAGTTGGTGGATTCTTCCAGACATTCTGAATTTGGGACATGACACACATTCCAGATGAACTAGTTCCCTGAAACTTAGTTTCGAATGAGATTCAGAGTAAATTTTACTGAAATAAGTCGGCGTATGAAATTTGGGCCAAGGGCCAATTTTTGGCATAGTTGAACTCATATTGGGCCAAGGCTCAATTTGGGCTAGTTGAATACACATTGGGCCAAGGCCCACTTTACAGAATCGAGATTATTCCGTCAGGTTTTGCACTGAATAAATTTCCTCATTGAATATTGACCGACTCCGAGTCAAATAATCAAGGAAGTATCTTCCTCCAATCGCGTAAAATCTAGGGTTTTTGGTTCAATTTTCTCTGCAAATCTGTGAGTGAATTAACCGCTTTGTTGCGTGCTTCGATGGCGGAGAACAGCGACGAAAACGGCGAGGGAAGAATCGAGTACGAGAGCGATCCCGAGGAGGCGAAGCTGTGCCTCAAGGCTCGTCGCAGAGAAGCGAGCGACGACGAAGATGAAGAGGGAAGGCAGCAGCGCGTAGATATAGAGGGAAGCAATCAACGGTCGCCGCGACGTGTTGACGTCTCCGACGACGAATCTCAGGGTGCTGTAGGGGAGTACGAGGATGCGTTGGGCGAAGGTGAAGATTACGCGGAAGAGGGACTAGAAGAAGAAGCAGATGAATATTGTGGGGATGAATATGATGATGTATATTCTGAAGAAGATGGGGTTGGGCGCGACGGTGGAATGTCGGTGGAGGAGGAGGGTAGAAATAAGTTGGTAGCTGAGAGTAAAGATGAAAATTTGCGCGATGGTGCAGGTGGTGAGGAGAGGAAGGATGCTGCAGTGGAGCCATTTTCCGTGCCTAAAGCAGGAGCTTTTTACATGCATGATGATAGGTTCTTGGATGATGCACGTGGTGGCAGGCATAGGTGGGGTTTTAGGATACTTACTTTCTATTTACTTGTTTTAAATTTTCATGAATTAATGCTTAAATACGGGTTGGTGGATTCTGATTGTTCGATTGATTTTCTTGCGCTTGTTGCATGTGTTATGATTATTTGAAGTGAAAAAGAGAACGATTGTGTATGTGTGAAAACTTTATCTGTTTGTGTTATTGGCCCTATTGTTGCATGTTACGGATTGCGATTTGCGATCCATGGATTGTTATTACACGATTCTTAAATGTGGTTGGTTTTTCTGTTTTACTCACTTGAGTTGCAGCTCATTGTGTTGGATTGTTTCCACGTATCCATGGTTTTGTATTACATTACATGACATGTGAGTTAACCAAACATTGTTGTTGTTTCCATATGTTTCCATTGTTCCTGGTTTTGTTATTAATGAGTTCATAAATCTGGTCGGTTTATTTCGATCCTATCCTTAACAGATGAGTTGTAACCCAACACTGTTTAACAGATGAGTTGTAACTCCCAAAACCTTTGACACGTATGACATGTTTTTGTTAGTGCACGAAGTCTTAAATGAGATCTGTTTGGCGTTTATTCTGTCCCTAAGCATGTGTGATGATAACCGTAATCCTTGTATTGTTGGGTGCCAACATCCAATGGAGATCGGTTATGATCATAGTATCATACATGTTGAGGATAGAATGTATTAATGACGTCGTCTAAAAATTAGTGCCTCAGTCTCGAACTTGGGCAAGATATGCGCATATGCATGTACATCTACTCAGATTTTATCTTATCATGTTTGGACTAGGGCTACTATGTATTTGATGGTCCCATCGGAGAACACACCAATCCATATGTAGTTTTATCCTATATTTGGCGAGTGTTTTCTGCCTCATTTGTTACTGTCGCCATTAATCTTTTGAACTTACCTTTTACTAATCATGATGTACTTTCTAGACAATAATTGTGTTCACTCCTTACAATGTGCATTTGATATGCATAATTCCGTGCGGAAAAGAAAAGAATAAGTGTGATTGTGTGACACACGATGTGCAACGCACAATGATTCGATGCATATGTCACACTTTTCCTTTTCTTCTCCACATCTAGTTGGCATACCAAAAGCACTCTTAAGGCAACAAACTGTTATGGAATTGTATAAAGTTTCTTTTAGGTTTCTTTCTTTGTTTAACAGCTTTTGAATTTGATGTACAAGAAGTGATAGGACATAGAGAACGCCTCTTTATATTGTTTTAGTTATAAGCGGTGAACTGTGACTGTTGTAGACATGCTTCTTTGCATACTGTTACTATACGAGGCATTTGAAGTTTCTATAGAACTATAATACTTTTGTATTTGTTTTACCTTTAGGCGAACAATTAGAGGAAGAAGATTATGGCAGTCTAAAGACAACAGCAAATGGGGGCATGACAAGTTCGAGGAACTTACCACACGTGAAAGGCATGGTGAGGAGGTAAGTATTGTTACATCTGCTTCTAATATCTGTTTGTCTGTTGATGATGAGGTAATATATGTAGATACATCTTACATTAGTTAAAATTCCAGTATAGGAGAGGCTCTCGTGGTCGTTCAAGGGGCCGGGGTAGAGCTGGTGGTGCAGAACGCCGGTTCGCTCAAGGAATTAGGAACCAACCAAAGAACATCACTCATGAGATACCGAATGATGCTCCCAAGAGTGTTAGGGGACGAGGACCTCGAAGGTATCAGCCATCTTTTAAGAACAAATATGAGCAACCAACCACTCAAAACAAACAGTGAGCAATTAGTTTTTTTCTATAATTCTTTATCAGGGCTCGGTTTGGTCTAACTGTGGTGTTGCTTTTGTAGATCTGGGGAATCTTTTGATGAGGCATCTCGTCTTGGTCCAGTGAATAGCAATAAGCCCTTATATGCAGCTCCCAGCACTGGTCCACAACGAAAACAAGTTGCCTCTAATCTGAACATAGCTTCTCCTCCATTTTATCCCACTGGCTCCAGCACTGATTCCTCAACAAAAGGTAACAACATTGGCTTGCGGCAAAAAGATGTTCAAGTTGGTGCAGTAAATCAAAATGGTCAGTCAACATCAAGATTGCGAGGGAAGAATGTAGCTGATTCTGCTGACATGGAGAAGCTTTCGATCAATGACTCTAATCCCAGTATGACTGGAAGGGCTTCTAATATGCATATACCACTATCCAACTCATCAGTCCACAACTCTGTTCGACCTCAATTAAGGGGTCAAGGTAGAGGGGTGACGTCCGCCAGTCACATGGTTTACCAACCTGTTGCCTCTGTTAACCAAGTCAACAGGGTTCCTCCTGCTTGTCAAATTCAAAATTTCCCGAAGAATTCTGGTCAAACTTCTCTCCGTGGTTCTGGTCAGCCATTTGTTCAACGTATGGCAGGTCAATCTCCTTCGCCTTCAAAGTCTGCTGGGGCTGTGAAAGAATTTGAATCTGAGGTCGAGCCTTCTTCAGAATCAGGCAACTATAAGACTTTGTTAGCCATTGAAGGAAGGGGAACTGCCCAACAAAGCGGAAAAAGCTCCTTTGTGTATGGCGGGTCTCAGGTTATGGGTGGCCCTGGTAATATAAAACAGTGCGCATGGTGATCAAAACTTTCCGACTTTCTTGCCAAGTAATGCACCTATCATACTCCTGTCTCCAGTCTACATACTTTTATAGCCGTTTCCTAGTTGAGTGATGATTAAAGTGCGTATTATGGAATGAAATGAAACAACTTGGTGTTGTGATTTATTCAAATTTTTTCACTAGATTATTGTGGCTTAATGTGATATTTTCTGAGTACTTTCTTTCCGTCCATGTCCATATAAAAGTCATGCAATTAGGAGCTCAACATCCAGGTGGCATTCCTGCTGTTGGGATGGCCTTCCCTGGATATGTTGGCGGGCCGCAACAGGGCAGAGGAAACTCTGAAATGACCTGGTAACTAACACTCGACTTTTATTTTTTTCCGCTAATGCATATTTTGCAGCTGTTTTAGAAGTTTAGCATCTCTCCGTGATTCATCAAGTACTGTTAATTTGTTTTCCTAATGACTATTTGTTATTCATCTTGCTTGTGTGTCGCCATATGTATTTTAATATTATGAGAGTGCTAAACTGTAATGTTCATTTTTTAATGAAAACCCCCAGGCTGCCTGTTCTTGCTAGTGCTGCTGGAGCACTTGGCTCGCCGTATTGTCCTCCTTACATCACTGTTGATGGCTCCTATAATGCTCGACCGTTGGGACAGACTCCAATGACAATGTCTAAATCAATTTCGAGGTATATAAATTCATAGTGTGCTTGATTTGGTTGACGCAAAGTGCCGCAACATCTTTGGGGTTATTAGATTTTTATTTTCATCATTTGATGTTCTAGTGTTTCTTGGTGTTTTTTCCTTAACGTCTCCTTAACGTCTTTTAAAGGCATGCGATTCATCTTGTTTTGCAGTAACGACAATAATGCAGCAAAAGGTAGTGGTGACATGGGGCAAGCACAAAGACCTGGTAATTCACAAATATATAGTCTGCACTGTGCTAATGGAAGTCAATATTATTGTCATATTCTGACCCCTCTTTTTGTATCTTTTTTTTGCCAGATCTTGGTACTGAAGACTTGGGCCAGAGGCAAAAAAAACACCCGAAGGTAAGTTTGAAATGTTAAATCCCGATGGCATATATATGGTGGATAATGAACTGCTGTTTTGTTTTATTGTTTCTCAAATTGTTTGCAGATATACAGAGATGAAATTTAATCAATGAACGAGAGTTATGTAGCTCGCTGGAATAATTAAACACACTTCATACTCGTCCTCCTGGCGCTGGCTCTTTGCTTCAGGCCTTATCTATCTTTGTGTTCTCTAGATCTTATGATTCGGAGACCATTGGGCGACTGCTTTTTATGAAACATTTTAGGTATATTGTATAAGTTAGGTATTGCCCCATGCGTTAGCATTTTGTATTTTACTTGCTAAACTGCCAAATTATTGACTTTCGACAAAGATGGTTACTGTTAATGATATCTTAAGCATTTATCTTTCTGCCGTAGCTCTTGTTAGTTGTTACTGTTCTCGACTTGTTATTTGTTTCCTTAGACATTGAAAGTGAGTTGACCCTTACCTGTCATTCTGTAGTGTATTTATTCTGTTTCAAAGAGTAATTTTCCTCTATTCCTTTTATTCATTATGGAAATCTCTCTTGTGTTGATAGTAGGTATGCATGCTTGGAAAACACTGCAGCTGTGATCAACTGGCAGTTCCTTGTTTCTTTTTATCCCGTACGTATGTATAGTTTATGGCTATCTTGTATTTAATTTCGACAAGCTAAAGAAGGTACATGGGGCTACGTACAAATTTTTTGTGCAGGTTTTCACTTTCAAGTTTTTCTCGTGAAGATTGTAAAGTCTAAATCCCTCTCAGTCTGCTGCTCTGATCAACCGTTTTCCTCTGATCAACCGTTTTCTTTTTCAGAGTTCATAGAGGTTTCTTTGAGGTTCTTCTGTTGTGTTCAAGTTGGGGTCTTCCTTCTGTATTTAACGCTTTCGTTTGAGTGAAAAAACAGAAGATTTGGTTTGTTTGAATGCTTCTTCTTGTTAAACCTTTGCCATAAATGGGTTTTTGTTATCCTAATTATTATTCCCCTAAGCTTGCTTGAGTATTGTTTCTATCTTCGGGGTATTGACTCGGTTTGAGAAATATATATGGAAAATAATATCTGCACTGAGCGAGGATTCAGCAGATATTAAAGAAAATGATAGTCAACTACGATCAGTTTGTAATAGCAGATGAGATCTTCCAGATATCAATCGATATATACGTAGAACTTAATAGCAGCTTGCAATGCTGGTTGTTTCTCCCTTGTCGTGTCTTAAATATTCTTTCTGTTCCATGTCATGCATTAGCATTACCTTCTTAGCAAAGTAACAAATACCACAAACTCGTCAGAATTACAAAAGAGGAAGACGCGAAATAAGCACGACAACAAAAGTAGGACTTATCTCGGAATATAAACAAGGCAGTAGTAATAATAAACTGTAATAATAAGACCCCCTCAATGGGTAGCAGCTGCCATTTCAAGAACCTTTTTGAACGCAGAAGTTTCAGGAGAGAGATACGACTTGACTTTCAGATCTTTGCTGTCCTTTCCTGGAGATATATACTTCACTCCAATCAGCTTCAGTTCTACAAATCCAAAGACAAAATCAGATTCATGGAATGTTGTCCCGAAAATAACTGCTGGGAAATCACTTGTCATTGCAGAAACACAAAACGTGAACTGATACAGTGATGATATTCTGTGACAAAGAGGAGATGAATGCTGACCATCGTTTACACGGCCGTACAAGAATCTCTCGCCATTCCAATACTCCAAAGGTCTACTCCTAGTTCTTCTGCTTCTTCTCAATCCATCCACGTATGTTGTGCCTGACTCTGATAGAACCGTAGAAGCATATTATAGATAAGGATCATTTTCATAGTGATGAGAGTTGTATGCTTATGGATAAACCCCTACGTACCTGCAAGACTCTTCCTCATGGGGTGTGACTTGCTGATGCGTGATTCCCTGGGTTTTCTCTTTCCTCTTTGTGGGTTGGCTTGACATGCCTGCAATGTTAAAGTAATGTATGTTTTTCAGGGCATGGTGGAAGTTACATATATATAACTGACAGAAACATATGCATCCATATCATAACTGAAGAAGGCCATAATTTTATTAATCGATCTAATAGACTTAAGAGGACATATATAAATCATGCATCTAGTATACATTTCATAGATCCTGGGAGACTAACTAGTGGGGCCCTATTTGGCGATTTCTACGAAATGGCTTCAGGAGATGTCAGGAAACTGTGAAGTGACAAGTATCTGATTCATCGTCACAATGATCACAAGTCATGCAAAACTATATGCAGTGGCACTTGTTTGTGAGATCCAGCTGACAGAAACATATTATGTTAATGCAACATAATATAAAGCAAATGACCTCTTGCTGTTGCTCTAGAACATCATGTTGCTTGGTTGCTTCATTATCCACTGTCCCTTCAACTTGCGAAGGGTTTGCTAGCCCTGACAAAGTAGAACAAAAAATTAAAGTATGCGTACATGGTAACAGATAAGCACTTGTAACTAAAACCAGGCTTAAACTAAACAGCAAAATTATTATTATTAATTTGTTGCATCAGCCTGATGCAGAGTGCAACGTTAACTCAAATTATCAATAATTAAATGCACAATGACCTATAAATAAGATCAATTTACGATGCAGATTGGTATAATCTTAAATAAGATAAACAAAATCTTTCATACTTGTTTTCCTCGAGGGTTGTGCCTTTTTAATTGGTGCAGTTTCACTTGCTTTTCTTTTGCCTCTCCGTGCCTTGGGCTGGCAAGCCTGTAATTTAAAAAACATGGAAGATAATGTGTCAGGCCACCAAAAACAATCTATATGAAGTTTAGACAAGACGCATTAAAGTTCTATGATGTAATACGACTGATAGATTTCTGAACATATTTTTTCATGACTCATGATCATATTATTTTTTGCATTTTTACCACAAATGAACCAGATACATATGCGAAGCCAGACTGATAATAAGATGAATAATCACCACGATTGCTTGTATAGCAAACCATATGCAGCTTTATTTGTTGGCAGCAAGATGAAACAATATAAGAAGCTTCACTGTTCTATGATTACGAACAATATGTAAGGAGAAAAGAGAAGGTACTGACCTCCTGGTTTTGTCCTTCTTCATGCTGCTGGGTTGGAGCATTATCCAATGTCTCTTCAGGTCCAGAAGGATGTGGCTCTGCTAAAGGAGAAAAGTTTAACCATGGTGAACATGGTATAGACAAGTAATGGCAATTAAACAGACCATTATTCAGCTAAACTCAGTTTTGGCAGACCATAATTAAAAGTTTTAAAAGTTTAATTACCTTATTACATATACGACAAAGACAATTTTGTAATCTGTACTAACGGTTGAAAATGACTTGTATAGGCTAAACTATCTGAATAAGAAGGGTACCTCCATGCACTTTGGTGGTTTTCTCATTTTTCTCATTAGATGCATCACCCGACCCCAAATCGACAATCATGTTTTGTGCACTTTGATCATGATCAACATATTCAAGATCATCAGCATGCTGCATCACCTTCTCTGCTTCCCTATTTGAAACTGTAGATTTTTTCTCATCAAGATTGCCGACAAGTGAACCCAACTCCTTTGACATGGCCAAATCTTCAGGCTCATCAACCTGTTCATGAAACTCAAACATGGGCCGGACAGGAGATGAATTACGTCGTGCAGATGATGTGCTGACATGAAGACCCAAAAATGGATCTGTAAGAGGATTAGTTTGCAGAATTTTCTTATTCAACAGTTGTAAAGAAGCAAACGGGCTTCTTGGAGGAGTTGGCGAGGATTTAATATTAAATGTTGACACATTTTCATGTTCAGAATGCTGTCTCCAGTTTTCGATTCTCAATGCACCATCAAACAGACTCCTCTGACTATTTTGCAAACTTTTTCCTCCAATTGATTTAGCAGTTATTCCCACATCAGTAATATCAGGCATTAGTTTATCCAGATCAAGTGGTTTGATCTTCAAACGTTCCTGCAAGATATTCAAAGCACCATCCCCTTCTAAATCATCGTTAGAACAAGACAACAAATCCTCCAGCATTTCACTGAACTCGCCAGCTGCCTTCTTTGTTGGTACTGCCACATAGAAATTTTAACATGATACATGAGAGCAAAGCAATATTTTACAAACAAAATATCATATGAACTAATAATTTCTGAAGCTTCTAAACGAAATCAATGATAAAATTCAACAAATTATATGATTTCTTATTACAAAAGCATCAACTGACCGTTCAGTTCGTCACCAGCTTCCGCAATAACAACATCGGGATTAGGATCTATAGAGGCCGACTGATCTTCCAGGTCTTCTTTTGGTAATCCTGGAACGTCCTGCTTCCTTGTTTCTTGGAAAGAAATCAACGAGTCATCATTTCTAAACAGGGTTGACGAAAACCGGTGCTTATTCTTATACGATTTCCTGAATGAAATAGCATCTCTGAGTATCACAGCATAACAGATGAAAATTCGTCCAATGACTTGGAAAGAAACACATGCACACACAAACAGACATACCCTAACATTCCTGGTCGGCGTTCTCGTGCCTGAATTGATGGTTTGTAGTTTTCAGAATCAAAATTATCGGGATTGATACCCATTTGTATTTGTATTTCCCTTTTGGCATCTGAGGAATATGTAAATTCAACATAAGTTCATGGGAGAACAGTGGAAGATGTCAAACAAGTTAGTTATAGGTAGTAAGTGATTACTTTCCATCTTCTCATATTCATCGAAAAATTCATCTGGATCCTGTAGCTGATAGATATTGACAGTTGGTTCCACGGGCAATGAAGTCAGACTGCAAAAGAAAGCCCATGATATCGATACAATCATCACATAGAAATTGAATTTAAGAGTTAGGCAGTCATCAAACTTCAAAAAATGCAACCATCCACCTGACTTTGCTCTTCAATGAAAAGGGTGCCCTCTTACGAGCAAGGCCAAGACCTTGTCTTTTTTCGTGGGGGTCCTTACGCTTTGGAGCAACGGCATCGTTAATGCCAACATTTTCAGCAAAGCTGGTAAGATCAGATTGCAGAAGCTCTAATCCACCATCCACAATTTTCTTTGCCTCGTTCACGATTCTCTCTGGACTTTTTAACTCCTGACAGACATTTCAAGGAAAAGAAGAAAACAATGAATAGTTACTCGAACCAAACACAGTGTACCAAAAAACAAAAGAAGCCTAAGCAATCGGTAGCAAACTCCATTCTGAAACACGGAAAGCAAAATCAGCACCTGAACTTAACATGACATTTTCCCTTAAATTTCCAACACGTAAGAAATTTGTCCTTTGGAAACGAAAAATCTGCGAACGATAAACCAATCATACCAAAGATTTCATGATATTGTGGACCGATTCGAGGTTTTTTAGCATCGGATGGCAACTGAGCTCCCCCGAAATAAGATCCGGGCCTAATCGTGCGTGGGAACAGCGATGGTCCGTTGAGTTCACTCGCCATTAACGACACTGTGTGAAGCCTAAGAGACGGTGAAATGAAATGAATTGCGCGTGGGCGGAGAGAGAGAAACCCCTAATAAATGTTGGGGGAAATGAGTTTATCGTTCAAATGACATTAATTATGTATTTACTAATACATGAGTAAGGGCTGTTGATAAATGGGCTGGCTTATTGTTAGTTATTTTAATTTTTAAAATTTTGAATTTACTAATAAATATTTATTGATTAATAAAAAATTGAGTATACAATGCCATTAATTATGTATTAATTAATATATATGACTTTAATTAGATATAATTGATGAGTCATTAATTAAATTATCTAATTAATTTTAACATTTATTTTGGATATAATATATACCATACGTAGAGGTGTTTATATAAAATTCAAAAACTGTACAAAAAATATGATGATACGTAGTGTTGTTAAACATATCGAATCAGTTATCACTGTAAACTGTTTGATGCCATAACGCGCAAGGTAGTCCAGCAGATATACCATAGATCGTCGAATATAAGGATTTTTACATAATAAAAATTTTCATTTAATTCAAACGCCTTCCTTTCAGCAACACAGGCAACGCCAAGAGCTGACACAGAATTAATCAAAATTAAATTTTTATTGTAACGAAGTCATTCCTTCAATACACTCTTTTTTATGTTCCGCTTCTATAAGATTTAGAGAAACTTTAACCCATTCTTGATATAAGCCAAAGAAGGGTTCTTTAAGAGTTTCAATTGAAGCTCCATATGAAAGCCATCATTAATAAACCAATTAGGAATGTCGAACTTATAAACATCCGCACAATTTTAATCCACCAAGAATGTTTCTTATTTTCATTCTGGTATAAAAATACTTTATAAAAGGCGTCAATATAGTCATAATAATTAAATTATCAAAATTTTTACTCGGGATGGAAATATTCTCTATCCTTTAATGGGTGAATAGCCAATTTCAGGCGAAATAAGTTGTTTGAAAATAATTTTGCTAAAGGTATAACATCTTTCAAAGCGGTTTGAGAATTACCCGCAGTAAAATGTTCAAAATCACACGTTCCAGTGGATTTGAAATATTTTCTTAATTATCACCATTTTTATAAAACGTGGCAGCATATGATGCTTTTTCTAAATACGTCGACATTAAAGTCCAAGGTTCATCAAACAATTTTAGTTCTTTAAATTCAAGTAATATTTTTACCTCTGTATGAGAAATTTTCTCGTAGTCAATATAATCCTTTTCTGCAATAACTTTAGCATAAGAAGGTCCTTCATTTGAATCTTGAATTCGAGAAACTCTTTGGTATATTTGTATCTTCGTTGCTCAAAGTATTACTTGAGGACACTGAGAAATTTTCTTTAACGAGCATTTTATTGCCCATTTGAGCAATAACGTTCTTGTCACTTCTTCCACTTCTATTAGAGGGAAAATTTCTCCCATATTGGGATATCTGCAAAATTCATGAAAGATATTTACGAGTTAGATAATCAGGAAGACTATCATCACTCTTTCTTATCAAAATCAAATGAGGCTAAATGAGTCTGCCATCTTGCAAACATTTGTTTAAAGACATCATGTTTAAAATCTTTTTGAAATATAAATTTTGCAGCTTGACAATCAGTTTTTATCAAGGACCTCTGATTATATAAATCATCTTGAAATTTAATAACACACTAACAATAGCAAGTACTTCTCTAGCTATTGCAGCATAACTCTTTTGAGCATTATTCCATTTCCCCGATGGAATCTAACTAAATATTCTTTCTTATCTTCTGTAGAAACTTGTTTTAAGATTCCTCCAAAACCTAAATCAGACGCATCGGTCTCTATAATTTTCTGCCAATTAGGGTTTGCAAGCAGAAGACATGGCAAATGCATAACTTTATTCTTATTTTTCTAATTGCTTCGGTGTGACTATTTGTCCACTGGCAATGAATCTTTTTTAATATATCGTATAAAATAGATGTATTGATCGCAAGTTGTTATAATAAGGAGAAAAATAATTAAGACTCCCTAAAAATCTTAGAGTGTGTTTGGTTGGGGGTATTAGGGAGGATTAGATGGGTTACGATTAAGTGAAGTAGTGTTTGGTAGGAGGGTTTATTTAAAGGTGGGGTTGAGTTAATACCTCCTTAATACCCCTATTAAGGTATTAACTAAAGCTACCCTCACCCTACCTTTAGCTAATCCCGCGTACTTATGACAAAATTACAATTTATTTATTATATATTCGGGGTAAATTTGTAATCGAATTTAATTAAACTTAAAAACCTCTAAAACTATCTACCAAATCCATCCGAGATCATTATTTAAATTCACAAACCGAACGCGGTAAAAATTCATACACTCCATTATTTAACCCAACTAATGCTAATACCATCTAAACCTATCCTCCTACCAAACAGACCATTAGTAGCTGAGTTTTATCAAGGATTTGATCCGGAAATTTAGACGCAAACCCAATGCTTCTATTAATAGGATTAACATTGCCTTTTTCAATGGTATGACCCAAAAATCTAACTTCAGTTTGAAATAAGACCATTTTTGGACTAGATATAACCAATCCATCTTGAATAATAATTTTCTTAAAAATATCAAGATGTTTAAAATGCTTTAGAAAAGATTAAATATCATCAATATAAACGATAATAAAATTACTATAAGGAATAAATATATCGTTCACAATATTTTGAAATTCGGAATGAGCATTTTTGAAACCAAAAGGCATAACGTTCTACTAAAATTGTCCAGCAATTTTATATCTATTCTTTTCAGCAATTCGAAAATATAATGGAATTAAATAATCGATCTAAAAGATCTTTTTTATTTGGAATAGGATACCTAATCCATTTCCAAACTTTATTTAAAGGTTTATAATAAATAACTAACCTGTGTGCTCCCCTTTCTTTTTCGGCATGATTATTAACATAAAATGCAGTGCACGATCAATGTGATATTGAAGGTTTTATTAAACTTTATGTAAAATAGAAGCTATTTCTTTTTAACATAATTCTAATAATTCAGAATTCATTTGATAGGGACGAGCTTTAGTGGGAATATTTTTTTCAGTAAAAATCTTTTTCATAAGGTAAGGAAACAATATGATTTTCCTATTCCAAAAAGCATTTGGAAGATCGTTACATATTTGGACGCACGAGGTGTCGAGTCTAACCTAGGGCCCTGTGTTGTGTGATTTAAGATAGGATTGTGGAAAAAAAAAGAAAGAGTGAACATTTCATGTGAGATATTGGGACCGGGAATGAGCATTCAGTGCATACATGCATTTTTATTCACCTACTGGGCAAATCGCTCAGTGTTTACGTGTTGTAGGTACTGAGTCTGACGCCGACGCGTGCCAAGACTGAGGTGGCTGGTGGCGGTGCTCCACGTACTTTTGTGGGCAGGGCGGTACATGGATGAAGACCTGTGGAGCGATAATAGAGTTTTGTTCTTTTGACAATTTTGGGGCTACGCCCGTTGTACAGATACTACTATGTAAAACAATATTTTATTATATTATATTATCTTTTAGGAAAAGTTTTTTTAGACGGGTCTTCCGCGGCTTACGTTGCGAAAATCCGCCACTAATCCTAGTTAGAAAAGTAGGGTCTACAGGTGGTATCAGTGCTTAGGCTTTAGGTTCTGAAGACTGTTCATGTACCGCCGCTCAAAAGCCTGGAGAACCAGCCTGGCATGTGAGTTTAAACTTCATTATGTGATTATGTGTTATGAATCTCAGTCTTCAGGTCATGTACCTACGATTAACAACCTCTGCTCGATAGTTTTCGTGACGACCTTGAGCGTCCCATCGCAAAACTTATGAATCTCAGTCTTCAGCATCAACATATTCTTCTTTGCTATTGGATTGTGGTAGGTGATGCCTAGGACTGAGCTGATGTGCACGTGATTGTTGGGAAGCCCTTCGATCTCAGGTCCTTTGTTGAGTGGAGCGGTCATGTTGACCTTCTTCATATTGCTCTCCAGAGCCATCTGAAGGTCGTGTGCGGCATAGTACTTGACCTGGCGCATCATGAACCGATAGAGCCATTCGAGGCCTTCTTTCTTGATGAAGTCCTGAGGACCTTTGTACTTCTCCACGTATAGCTGATAAAGACGGTACACTTCATCGGCGGGGAGGTACGGCAGGTCGCTCTCGCTCGGTTCCTCTCGGGTCCTGTCCACTCGTTCGATGATGTAATGAGGTGTTGGAAGTCCTCCTTTGGCACAGTATACGCTGAGTAGTTGGCTTATTGGGGAGAGACTCTTATAATGGCTCTTGGCTTGTGTCTTAGTCATCCCCAGCCTAACATCAGGTCCTAGTTTGGTCAGCATCCAGAGGTAGGTCATCCTCTTCTGCTGATCCCAATAAGAGATCCCTCTAAGCTCGAACGCGTTTGGCTTCTTCACTCTGTCTGGAGACCTCCAAATATTCTCACGAACTTCTTCGAGGAAGGGAATTTCTATTTGAATGTTTTCCCATTGCGTGTCGATCCGGACGGTCCCTGGCGTTAGCCTTGGAGAGGGAACCGCCTGTTGAGCGATTAACTCTGGTAGCCTTGGGATAACTCGCTTGTAGTCTTCACCTTCCTGAAGCTCGTCGTCTTCTATGATTACGAGATCTATAGACGCTTGTTGTAGAAAGCGCCGAATGTCGTGAAGCCGTTGTCTTTGATGCTCCTCGGGCATGGAGTGGGTCATCCACTATCCTTCGAAGATGTACTTGTCTAGGGCCTCGTGTGGAATGACGCCATGTCCAGAGGGTCCCGATTGGTCTGGACCGACTGAGGGAGTGGCTTGGGTAGCTGCTAGAGCTACAAGCATCGCAGCACTTGCTTCTTCTTCCGGAAGCAAGGGGCTTGAGTAGATCGGTGGGGTGGACGGAGGCGTCCTCAGGTGAAAGGTTGGTGGGTCGATGTGGGCGGTGCGGTGCGTGGTGTGGGTAGTTTGTGTTTGGGTTCGGCGGGTTTGTGTTTGGGTTGTTTGGATTTCACCAGCTCCAGCGCTTGTCTGCGTAGCGCCCGAGCCTTGTCCTTGACCACTTGTTGATGTCCTTGGCCTCTTCTCCCCCTCATGAGGGTCCTGATCGTCAGGATCGTCATGTCTGCGTCGTGAGTTGGAGCTTTGGCCTCGGCAGGTGTCAGTCGGTGGCTCAGGATGGTCCACCAATCGCCTATAGAGGGATTCTTCTTGCGGCGATCGGATGGAAAGGCCTATCAGACGGGCGAAGAGAATGTCATGGAGCTCGGTGATAGGGATTGTGTATGGGTTGATGAGGATGGAGGAAGTGGCTAGAGGGTCGGTGGGTGTGGGTTGTGGAGGTGTGGGGTTGATTCGTGACGAAGGGCCTTCAGAGGCAGGTGCTTTCTCGGTATCTCTTCGGGATGCCTCGAGTGCTTGGAGTACTCTCTCTGTGATCTTTTCTTCCATTGATTGTACAGTGACAGAGAGAGCGGCCTGGAACTGTTCGGTCGTCACGAAGGGTGCGGACGCCTCCTGAGATGGACCAGGACGACTGATGTCGCCTGTTATCAACCCTTGAGTAGACACCGACTCTGTGGGTTGGCTCTCAGTCACTTGAGGTTGTGACTGTATGAGACTTCCACCCAATCCTCGAGTCGAATCTTGAGGATTCGTCTCTATGGGTGTTAAGGCAGGCTCAGGTTGCGCCTGCGAACCAGACACCACGTGAGTTGGTTGCGCTCAAGATTGAGCGAAGAAGTGCCGGCAACACTTGTCGTTGTGGTCAGCGTGATATCTGGTGCGTCGGTGACGGCCGGGAAGAGGGAGTCCAGTTGAATACTAAGTCGTCTGGGAGTCCGTCTTATCAGGCTAATCTCCTCATCTGACTCCGTGTCGGATGGTGTAGCTGTGTGAGGAGTGGGATCACGTTCAACGTCCCCTGGAGCCTGATCCATCACCAGTGGAAGCGAGCTCTGCCCAATTTCTGTCTCAGGCTGTGCTTCTTGTAGAAGAACCTCCTCAATGGTTTCTTCAAGCACGCCTACATGTAAGGGCTCTTCCACTTGTAATTCGAGGTCAGGAGCCTCGAGTTCCATCTCCGTAGCCACGACGTCTATCAGCGTATCATCGACGTCGGGCATTGGCTCTTCGACCAATGGTGGCTCCTGAGCTAGCTCCTGAGCGACATCATTAATCATCGCGTCCTCAGGGCTTAGATGTTGTTGTGGTTGGGAAGGGCTCATGTGTACATCTGCCGGGGGCCCTCTAATCATTTCCTCGGTGAGGTGATGTTCCCGACAGTATCTCTGATATTCAGTTCCTGCGGGGTCAGCGAGCCGAAGAAGGTTGAGAGGTATGGCCATTGAAGGCTGCGTAAGGTCCACCAGCCTTGGGTTGTGGAAGAATTTGAGCCGGGGCGGCTGATAGCTTCCACCCGGTGGTAGGCGAGGAATGTTCTTCGCGTACAACTCCATGTGTTGGCGGATGATGATGGAGAACCATCTCGCGTACGGCACGTTCTTGGACCGTTGTTCTCCTTTTGTCTGATTCTGCAAGGTCGTTCCAGATCAGCTGGGCGAAATCATAATTTCGCGAGAATACGACTCCGTGAAAAATTCGGAGGATGTGGCCGTTGCCCTTGTCGAAGCCGGCGTGCTTCGGCGATAGACACTTGTTCACGATCCCGAACAGTGTCTTCCATGGGTGAGGGATACCGTTGCTCTGAACCTGAGCGAGCTTGGTGAGCGGCGGACGGTAACCCATTTGAAGGAAATCAGCCACCAGTTCTTCATCTGATGGGAGGGGGTCGTAGTTTGGCTGTGAGGGAGGTCGAGTAGAGCTCTGAACTCGTTCTTGCCCATGCAAATGTGCCTCGTTCGTACAACCGTCGTGAAATGATATCCCCGTCCAAGATGATGCTCTTGATCATCCCCCAAAACTGCTGGAGGTAGACCATCGGCACTGATGCAGTCACGGTAAGTCCGTGCCATAGGGGATGGCCTTGAAGGATTGACACGATGATGTCGGACACCGGAAGGTGGCCAGGTCCAGTTGGAAGTTCCTGTCGTGGACATTGAGATATAGGGATTTCTCGTATATGTGATTATATGTTGGATAGCGATCCATCTGAAAAATAAGATATATATAAGTTTATTAGTTCAATTTATTTTCAGTCGAAGTATGAATAAATTTCATCAAACTATAGTAATATCGCAAGTAACAGCATGTTCGATGAATTTGGAATTCAAATCATATCGAATGCATAGTATATGCTCAATTTTGAAAAATCGTAATGGCATGAATGTAATTTCGAATGAAGTATAAATCGCGTGAAAAATAGTTCGAAACTTTTCTAAGTGTTGAATCGTGAAAAATGACACTGTTCATGCCGAGAAAATTTTAGCTCGATAAAATTGATTTTGAAAATGATTTCCTATGCATTAATTTCAATTGTAATGACTCAGTTCGATTTTTCGATCGAGAAAATTTTATTCGCAAAGGTCCGCTACAGAGTAAAAGACTTAGTAAAATTTTCTAAGTATTGAAGTTGAAATCGAGACTGTAGTCGGTCTACGATCGAGAAAAATTCCGTGTAATACGATTGAGAACTTATTTCTCAGGTAAATTTACTATCGAGAAATTTTCTTCGATTGAATAAAATTCTCGATTTGAAATTTGTCGAGCGGTATGTGATTTTCGATTGTAAGTAACTTTTGCTGCGATATAATTTTATCGAGAAATTAGTCAACGAAAGACTAAGTCAATCGTCGAGAAATTTTCCAATCAATTAGATCCCAAGCGGCGAATTTTGCGATCAAATTGAAATTGAATCGAAAATTTCTATTTTGCGATAGTAAGTTTTACGCTTGACAAAATTTGCATCTAAATTGTCTAATCAGTGCGTAAGTTTTTCGCTCACAAAAATTCTAATTAGATTTCTCGATGTTAAAAAATTTCCGGTCAAAATCTTCTATCTTAGCTACTAAATCAGAATTTTACCGATCGAGAAACTAATTCGACATAAACAGTATCTCAATTAAATCGGAATTCAATTAAGACTGTTTGCGATCGACAAAGTTCTTTGATGGCTTTAAACATTCAAATACCCAGTTTCATCAAAAACTCAGATTACAGTCGAAGATGCAGATTTTCCGATGATCCATTCTACCAGATTCATAGAGAATATCGAAACTATCTTAAGTGCAGGCATTAAACTTAGATAAAGTTCGAACTCAAGCCTAAAACACTATGAAATAGTATACGATTTTCTCAGTTTTGAAGAACAATCGAGAAACTAATATAAATCATGCGAAAAACAACAAAATGCAGATTCTAACGAAGTTAAATCACACGCAAATAGCAACAGATTCTCATTTCTACCTTACATAGACAATTTCGTGTTGAAAATCGAAAGATTTTTGAGCAGTTTTGAACTGTCTGTGAAAGTTTTTCGCTAGAGAGAGTTTTGCGATTAGGGTTGCGTGAGAAAAAGTTTTTCGACTGACTAAAGTTAAACTTTTATTAACTATCATTAAGTCAATGTTGTGTTTGCGATTGGACGTTTTGCGATTAAATGGATCAGGCCCATTACTACTTGCGCTCGAGAAATTTTTGATTTGAAAATTTCCTCTCAATTCAAATTTTCCAATCGCAAATTATCACGGCCAATCAAAATTGTTTCCAACACTGTTTACGATCGAGAAACTTATGATCGTGAATTAAGTCTTCTATCTAGTTTCTCGATAGTAAGTACTTCTACAATTTTCAGATTGACCCCTATTTCAAAATAAAACCTTTTGTTAGTCTCCCCCTTAGTAATTAAAATAAATTCAATTAACTCCCTGAATTTTCTGTGTAATAACGTCTAGCTCCCCTGGCAGAAATTTAAAAATATGTACCACTTAGAGATAAGCGTTAGTAATAATGGAGTTAATCAACAATTAATTTTGGCAATTTTATCTTTGAAATATTTGGTCTTGTGTCTAGCTCCTCTCTTTGTAGTGTCGACGTTTCGCTCCTTAATTTTGAAAGATCTGAAATTCTCAGAGAAAAAACGTCAAAAATATTTGGAGCTAATCTACAAGTCTTACATTTGCTCCCCCTCAAATGATGCACAAGAATTGACTAATTATGCAAGCATATGAAATCAATTCAAGTCACGAGCACACAAATTTACCAAGTAAGCATGTATACATGGTCCCCGAAAACATGTACTTTAAAATATTGTGTGAGGGTAGAAGCAATGAAAAATTTATCGCATTTAAACAATTCAGTACCAATGCAATCTGAAATTGCATTTAGAATGTGCGATACACTAAAGAAATTCGCATTTATTCAATTCAACGCATATGAAACATAATATTTCATGTCAAACTGTGCGAAATTTTTATTTATTATTTATTTCTTAGTATATATATATATGGAATATATATATTTTTATTATAGTATGGGGTCAGATTATTTTGCTTCGATCAATCGTTACGCCTAAAATTTTGCAAGACATTTGAAAGAAGAAAATGCCGTCAAGTCATGTCGTCAACTAAAGTCTTAAGTTCATAGACTGGTCCATGTCGACAACTCTCACCAGGATCGCTCTTGCTCTCAATTAGCTATCTTGGGATTTTTATATCTTTACCACTCAAGTCAACACAAGCAATTTTATGTCAATTTACCTGTGATCGAGGCATTTTTAATCATTTCACCTAAGCGAGAGACCGTCTATGTGGAATCAAAGGGTTGTAAGGGTTATAATTTGGCTAGGAATTAGAACGGAAGGAATTTAAAGGAAAATGAGCTTATCTCTTCACCGTCTTCCAATCCTACGCCCGTCTCCTCTTTTTTTCGGCGTCTTTATTCTTTTCAATCTTTTCTCCCTCTTTTTCTTTTAAGAACTATCCCTTTTTATGTTATGCTCAAGCTGAAGCTCCGCTTCTCCATGAGGCTCTAGGAGATTATCGTAGGCGAAGTTCTTCTTGTTGGTTCTCGGGCCGATACCATACTCCTCTTCTCCTAATCCCTAGAGAGGTTTCAGAGATTATCTATTTGGAAAAGTTCACGGTTATGGAATTCGTACCCGAGGCTGCACTCCTCTTCTCGTTTCCCGATATAAGACCGGATTATCGTTGGAGAAGTTCACTTCGTGGTGCTCCTCTTCCAGCCGTTCTGACTAGCGTACGAGATTATCGTTGGAGAAGTTCACAGCAGGATCCATGCCACTTTCTACAAGGTAGTCAGACGGCCGGTTCCTTTGGTCTGTTTGTTGCGCGTTGAGCAATGCCTTCTTTTGTCATCATCTTACTTTTTCTTTCGTTATCTCCCCCTCCGTTTCTCGTTTGACCAACCATTCGAAGAGTATAGAGTTCGGTTGAAGGCTGAGAATGGGTTTCAAATGAAGAAAAGGACATTGGAGAAGGCTCAAAGTGGATGACTAAGGGCTAACGTGGGGAAATTAATATAAGGCCGAATGAGGAATATCCCAAACTCCCTTATCATTTTCCTAACGATCTAACGCAAGATGAGTATGAAGCCAAGTGTCACTGGTTAAGACAAGCAAATGATGTGTGACTCACTCGAGAAGAAGATCCGAAGAGAGAAAAATAGAACAAGGCTTGAATCCTCACATTTATAGTGGCTTTGTGTCTAGTGGAGCAACCTAGTAACCTTTAGACACAAGAATGCGACTTAGACTGACAAAATTAAGCAATTAAATCAATCGCACGTCGAGGTAAAATTCTAAGTGACTTTAGATCAAAGCATCCTAAAGGGATTTCGTCATACCCCTTTATATTATATATAGAAATATATATATTATTATTATTATATTTATATTTATTTTTATCACGCGAGATAAGAACAAATAAGCATAGAAAACACATAGAATAGAGCATGTGATAGCACAGAAGACCAAAGTAATGCACATATTACGGAAGATTCAACATGCCTAATTTTCCGACAAGGAATTGAAATCGTTTCTCATCCAATTGGTGAAAATGTCGGCTAGTTGAAACTCCGTGTTTACGAAGTACATCTCTATCGTGCCTTTTTCTACGTGATCTTTGATAAAATGATATCTAATCTCTATGTGTTTTGTGCGTGAATGATTAGTAGGATTGCAAGTAATATTAAGATTGTACCCATAGTCGCGAAGCTGTGTCCGCATCCACAGCATCTGTGAGCAACAGCTGGCGGCAGCTACGTATTCTGCTTCGGCCGTCGAAGTTGACACACAGTTCTGCTTTTTAGATGACCAGCAAACCAGCTTTTCGCCAAAAAATTGAGCGCCACCGGACGTGCTTTTCCTGTCCATTCGGCAACCTGCATAGTCAGCGTCAGTGTAGCCGATGAGTTTAAAATTCGTACCCTTTGGATACCATAGGCCAAGGGTAGAGGTGCCCTTAAGGTAGCGTAAAATTCTTTTGACCGCGAGCATATGGGATTCTTTGGGATCGGCTTGAAAACGGGCACACAAGCACGTGGCGAACATGATGTCCGGCCGGCTCGAAGTAAGGTAGAGAAGAGATCCAATGATACTGCGATACAGTGTGATGTCGACCGACTTGCCAGAGGGATCGGCATCCAACTTGCAGCTTGGTGACATAGGAGTGTTGAGAGTCTTGCTCTGGTCTTGATGAAATTTCTTCAGAATATCCTTGATGTATTTTGTCTGACTGATGAAAATTCCATCATTGAGCTGCCTGACTTGGAGTCCTAAGAAAAATTGCATCTCTCCCATGTGACTCATCTTGAATTTGCTCTTCATGAGATCTCCAAACTTCTTGCAGAGCCGAGGATTTGTTGATCCGAAGATGATGTCGTCGACGTATACTTGGACGACCATCAGATCTTTGTCATGCCATTTAATGAAGAGGGTTGTGTCTATCGTTCCTCGTATGAATCCAGACTTCACGAGGAAATCACTCAGGACATCGTACCAAGCACGTGGGGCTTGCTTTAGTCCATAGAGAGCTTTGTCCAAGCGATAGACAAGATCGGGATGTTCTTGATCAACAAAACCTTCCGGCTGAGCGACGTAGACTTCTTCTTTTAACACGCCGTTGAGAAAGATGGGTTTAACATCCATCTGATAGACTTTGAAGTCTTTGTGAGCCGCATAAGCCAGCAGGAGGCGGATAGCTTCGATACGAGCAACAGGAGCATAAGTCTCGTCGTAGTCGATGCCTTCCTGTTGATTGTATCCCTTAGCAACTAGCCTTGCTTTGTTCCGGATCACTCACCATCTTCATTTTTCTTATTCTTGAAAATCCATTTAGTTCCGACCACTGTTTTCCCATGTGGACGGGGTACTAAGGTCCACACTTGAAGACGTTCGAATTGATTGATCTCCTCTTGCATTGCAATTGTCCAATCCGGGTCTCGAAGTGCGTCTGCTACTTTGGTAGGCTCGTTTTAGCTCAGGAAGCAACTGAAAAGATTGTGTTGACGACGTGTCCTCACAACAACCGAGGGATCGCCAATTATCTGATCAACCGAGTGGCCTCTCGTCCACTTGCGCTCATGAGGCAAGGCTGAAGTCGATGCGTCAGCCATCTGTGGATCTAGATTGCCTATAGTCTCAGATTGATCATTTGTCTGAGGAAGTTCCAATAGTGCACTTGGATTGATCGTCTCAGATGACACTTCCTCGATGACCACTGTAGGTTCTTCGGTGTTCTGTGGCAATTCTGAATCGGGTGGGGTAGAGATGCGAGATTAACTTGGTACGTCGGTCTCGTTTGGTAGATAATTCATTATTGGTGTAGGCGTGTATGACCGATATACCGGTTCGAAGAGAGAATCAAGTCATCTATTGCAAGTCTCATTGCGTCGTCTGACACTGATCGTGAAGTTGTTGCCATCTTCTGTTGATTTTGTGCCAACAAACAGTGATTACGGGTTCTGAAATGTTGTCTTCAGAAGCCAACGGGTTAGGCACGGGTCCTGGACTGAATTGACCAGAAGCCATCTCTGTCACTTCGTGGAAAGTGACATTATAGCTTTCCTTAATAGTTCGGTTGGACTTGATGTATACTCGGTATGCTTTTGATGTTGAAGAATACCCGACAAATGTAGCTTCGAATGCTTTAGGGTCGAACTTTGCACGTTGCTCTCGGTCGTTCGCCACAAAGCACTTGCACCCGAAGACTTTAAGGAAACAGATGTTGGGCACTCTATTGTTCACAATCTCATACGGAGTCTTGTTGAACCGTTTGTGAACCACCGTCCTGTTTTGAGTAAAACAAGCGGTATTGACTGCTTCAGCCCATAGAAAGTGTGGAAGTCCCGATTGGATCAGCATTGTACGAGCGGCTTCCACTAGTGTTCGATTTTTCCTTTCAACGACCCCGTTTTGTTGAGGTGTTTTGGCGGCTGAAAATTGTTGACTTATTCCAAGTTTCTGATAAAACTCACTGAGGTGATTGTTCTTGAACTCAGTGCCGTTGTCTGTTCGAGCAACTTGAATAGTCTGTTGCAGCAGATTTTGAGTTGTGTTCACAAACTTGATGATCAAGTCACCAGTCTCATCTTTCGTTCGGAGGAACTTAGTCCACGTATAGCGAGAATAGTCATCCACAATCACTAGGACATACTTTCTTCCATTGATACTCTGAGTCTGCATCCGACTACAGAGATCCATGTGAATTAGTTCCAATGGTCGAGAAGTAGACGCAATTTGCTTGACGTGATGAGATGCTCGCTTCATTTTTCCTAATTGACATGCCGAACAATGATGCTCCCTTTGTAGTTGTATAGTTGGAAGACCGTGAACCAACTTTTTCGTAGAAAGACATTGTAGAGCTTTCATATTCAGATGAGACAGTCGTTGATGCCATAAGCTGTTCCTCTGTCAATCAGTCTGAGAAATGAGGCATACAGCTGTCGAGGGCCGCACAGATGTCAGGTTGATCGTATAAAGATTGGATCTCCGAAGTCCTTGAAGGAGTTCTGTGTCCTGACTGTCCAAAATTCTGCACCGGTCAGCATGGAAGACCACCTGGAAGCCTTTGTCACAGAATTGGCCTATGTTGAACAAGTTATGGCGGAGGCCTTCGACGTACGAGACATCTTTGATGGTCAGATTTTTCAGAGTGATATCCCCAAGTCCTAGAATCGGGGCTGAATCGTTGTTCCCAAATCTGACTTTGCCGTTTGGTCGGTCTTTGTAGTTGCTCAGCAGCTCTTGACTACCAGTCATGTGTGTGGAGAAACCAGAGTCGAGGTACCACACGTGATGGATCTGCAAAAACAATTTAGAGAGCTTTAGGTACCCACTTAAACATGGGTCCTCTCGGATTAGCAGATTTAGTTTTTGGTTCAGATATGGCTCCTAAATCTATTTCTGGAAGAGTCTTAATAACCCATTGCACTTTTGAAAAAGTGGGTTTGGGTTTTGCCTCTATAGGAGACTTGACTCTTTTGGCTTTTGTCGTCCTAGGCGGAGATTTAGGAACCCATTTGGGTTGAACCTTACAGGGAAGGTTAATTTCAGCACGTACAAATACTTTGGAGGGTTTGACTGAGGAAAAGATCTTTTCTTGTGATAGTCCCCTAAGGTGCTTGGGGGATTTAATTTCTACGGGATACCTTAGGTGAGTACATTCATGTACGGCGCCATAAGCTTTCTTTATGGATGGATCTTGTTTCCTACGTGTCTTCCTAGTGGCATTTGTTTCAGAATGACTAATTTTTGACGTAGAGCCTATTTCGAAGTTGGTGCTTGTAAAAGTGATCGGCTGAAGTGAATAAGTAGAAGCAGCTATCTTAAAAGTGGAAATAGCTCTTTTATTTCTACGAATGTCTTTTATTGTAACAGAAGGAATAGCATGCTCAGAAACATTTAAATCTAATGGCTCCTTCTTTATCTTAGTGCTAGACACTCTCGCCTTTGTTTTTAGTGCTGACGCTACGCTCCATGTAGACGTAGGTAAAGTGAAATTACTCATAGCGCTTTAACAAAATTATTTTTACAATATTTATCTTTCAAAGGCGATTTTTCATTTTTCACGCTTTTTGTAATAGCGTGAGAGGTAGCTTGGGAAGACGAGGAAGCCTTGAGGTTTTCCATCTCCTTAAAGAATTTTTTCTTTTCAACTTCGAAATTCTCTCGTTCTTTTTCTAACTTTGCCTGTGACTCCTCTATCTGTTTTATGATAGGGGGTTTGTAGAGAGAATTTTTATAATTAATGGTTTTAACTTCCTCGTGGTGTTCGAGAATCAGGAGGTAGAATTTGAACTAAATTGCAGACAGGTGTTAGAATTTCTTTCCTATTTTTGTCCCTTTCATTTAGTTCTTTGTAGTCAAAGAGGATTTCTGGACCATGTGGACCTTGTCTAATTGATGAGTCGAAAGTATTTTCATAAGACGATTCAGTAAAATTTCTAAGAGATGTTATTCCTAAGCGCATGTGTTTAACGTCATATATTTCTTTCTTTTGTAAAACACACGGGTTAGTGAAACATATGCCTTCTATAGGATTATAGAACTCTATATCCTTGGGCTTGTTCAAAAATATTGTCTGTTCGGATTGTCCCCTACGCGTAACTATATCATCTAATTTCTTTACTTTGGCATATAGTTTCTTGCGTTCCTCATTATTTTCCACAGTTAGTTTCACGGCTTGACAGGCATCGAAATCCTTACTAAGCTCACTAATCTTAGCATTCGATATTTCTAATTGAGCTTCTAAGTTAGTGATCTTAGAGGTAGCTTCGGTTATCCTACAATTTAAAATTGCTTTCTCGTTGAGATTTCTAACCAAGCAATTGTAGTTATTTGCTAGCCTATCTTCTAATTCCTTAATCTTTTCGCTCTGTTGTCCTGGTTGAGGTTGACTAGTCTATCTAGACTGTAGGCTCTTAGTAAGTTCATCTATTTTTGCACTAAAGCTCCTAAGTTCTTGTTCGAGACTATTTATCTTCTCCTGAGCTCTCTCAAGTTCGTTCTCTACTTCCTTTATACTTTTCTACTCACGTTTCATGTTAGCATATTGCTTTTGATATGATTCTAACATGGTCAATAATGTGGAAGGAGTGTCTACCTCATTTGAAGACGTGGATGCGTTGTCGTCGTCCGTACGATTGGATGTTTCGGCATCCAATTCGTTGTCGAGACGGGCCATAAGGGCTAAGTTCTCTTCTTCGGAGCTCGACGTGTCCTCGAGCCATTGGTCCTGTTCGGCCATGAGAGCTACTCCAGCTTCTTTCTGTTTTGTCAATTGAAGCTTCCTGGAGTAGTAGTTTGCATCTCTTTTCTTCGGGAGAGTGCACTCTCTGGCGAAGTGACCTGCTTTGCCACAGTTAGAACATTTATTAGTCTCTTTGGGATTCTTGACCTCGGAACTCTCCGGAGCACGTTCTTTGTTCTTGGAGCTTGTAGTCCGAAGTCTATTGGCTGAGGTTGAAGACTTCTTCTTGAAGTACTTCTTGATCATCATTTGTCCAATGAGAGCTAGCTGTTTTCCAAGGGCTTTCATGTTCGGCTCGATGTCGGAGTCCGATTCCTCTTCCGACTCTGATGATGAAGGTGGCCTAACGATCTTATCCTTTCTTGATCTTGTGCTCCTCTTCTCCGAGACTAAGGCAACCGTGTCATCGTTTTGTTTGCCTTTCTGCTCTTTGGTGATCTCGCGGATATCCTCCTCATGCTGGGCGATATTGTCGAACACGGCATGGACATCCAACTCCTCTAGATCTTTGTTTTGTCGTATTTGAGTGGATATTTTCTTCCATTCCGTGGGCAGAGAAGATAGAAATCTTATGTTTGTCTCCATGTTTGTCTTCGTTATTTCTATCTTCCTCATCTCATTGAGAAGAGTGAGGTATCGTTGGTAGATCTCGTTTAGACTCTCCTCCGGCTTTGCTTTGAATGAGTCGTAAGTGATGAGAATGTTCGCCTTCTTGGCCTTTATACCAACTTTCGTCCTTTGCATCATCCTATGCAGCTCATCCCACATCCCTTTGGCCGATGTAAGGCTGTCGATTTGTCTGTATATATCGTTTGGGATGCCCTGCATAAGGGTATTTGTGGCTACTAGATCAGCCTTAGCTCGAGCTCTTTCCTCCAGAGAGTATTCTCTAGGCTCCTTTAGTCGCCTAGAAGCTAGAATTGCTGGAGTAGCTGTTTCGTCCCCGGGTACATGAACCCAGAACTGTGCCGGTCCCTCTTCAAGGGACTTCAGTAGATTTTCGGCTTGATCCTTTAGAGCGATGAAATTCAGAAAGCGGCTTCTCCACACTGTGTATTCGCCTCTTTGCAAGATCGGCGGACGGTTGTCATTTCCGAGTGAGTATGCATCCATGTTTGTATTGTAGTCGAGTTGTTGAAGGATCTTCGTTAATTGTTTTGAAGGTTGAAGATGATGTAATGTGCTTCACAAGTGAAGAAATTCGTTAGTAGCGTTTGATTCGAAAATTACATCGAGAATTATTTTCGATTCAATCTTTAAAGTTTGATCGAAATTAATTCCGTTGAAATAGAATGTACTGGGTACTGTTCTCGTGCGAGAAATTTTGTCAGCGGAAAATTTTACGAGCGAGATAAATTGCTCAAAATCATTCGGTCGAGAAAAATTTCTTGATTGTGAATTTATTTCGATCGTAAAGAAACAGTACGTTAGTAAGTTTCTCGCGTGTAAATGATTTTCGCCTGGTCAAACGTTAAAAGGTTTGACTGAAAAAGTTTTCGAGTGAAAGTTTTTACGCATGCAAAGTCAAAATAAGTCTCTCTCGAAAATGTTTTTCGCTGTATAATGCTCGAGAAATATTTCTAGTAAAATCGTTTCTGCTGATGACGATTCTAGCGCTGACTTCGTATTCTGACCTAGAAAAATTCTCGCGCTAAGTTTATCGATCGAGAAACTAATCCAATCGCAAAACTTAGCGAGAAAAATTTGAGCAATCGAGAAAAATTCACAGAATACGATTAACACAAATTCGAGCAAAAACAAAGAATCAGATAGTGAAATTTGAGGTAATTGCTCGCAATCAAGTAATAATCACGCACAAACAAGCAATTAAACACGTTATGAAGCAAAAATATATCGTATTTGATCAAAATCAAAACGTGTTCTTCATGTTCTTCGCAAACAGTAACACGCAGAAGCAATTCAATCCTAAAAATCGAAGTTCAAACCGCTACAGAACTGATCGCAATGATGATCTAACACTTAAACAAGCACAGAAACACCAAATTCAAGTCAATTAAGCACAAAATTAAGCTATTGGATCGAAAAAGGTTTTCGCGCCAAACTGTTCTTCGATGAACAGTATCCAGAAAATGATTTTCGATCCAATTCTAACAATTTACGATTCAAAACAGAACGAATCTGCTCTGATACCAATTGTTAGGTCCTACGATTAACAACTCTACGATCCTAGGCTAGAATTCATAGTAATTCGATCGTTATGATAAGCAATTGAATTCGATCGAAAAACTCAAATGACAAGAGAGAGAATTCGAGTAGAGTGAGAAAGTTACTGTTGTTTCTCTCTCTAGAAATCGAATTGCAAGCCTTTCGGATCAATTCTAAAAACTTTCTCTTTTTCACCTCAATTGATTTACATGTATTTATACCAAACAAACTTGGTATAAATATCAAACTAGTCCTAATCTAAGGACTACTATACAAAACGCCCCTAATTACAAGGACAACTAATGAAATCAAGCACAATTACAAATAGTATTCTACAGCATCCAATATACTAACATCGGTAAATGATAATTGAAGATTCGGATAAACATTAAAATAAACTGGACCATGAGCAAGACTAGACTGAATTATTCCCATAAGGGATTGTTTCCAGTCGAGATTTCTACCGTATCTAAGAGCTGCTATAAAGCTCTCTGGTAAACCTTCTAAAGTCAAAGGCTACCTGAACGAACCCTATATGAATAAACTTATGATTTATTCTATATTGTTCTAAGTCTCTATTGCTTAGAAGTCTAATAACCATTTTTTCATTATTTAAAAGAAATGTTTCTTCAATAGTACCGGTTTCAAACCTAATTTTCAAAGGTTCTTAATTCTTAGATAAATCTATCTTAGGAATTGTCCAACGATTTAATTTGTCTAAATCTTAAGGGATTTCATACTCATCTTCAATAATGTTTTTAACAGTATCTTTTCGTCTCATCAAATTCATTTGATAAAGACCGTTAAACTACACCTCAACTTCTTAATACCCCCCACCATGGCTCTGATACCATACGTAGAGAGGTGTTTACATAAAATTCAAAAGCTGTACAAAAAACATGAGAAATGGTACGTGGTGCTGTTAAACCTATCGAACCAGTTATCAAACTGTAAACAGCTTGATCCCGTAATGGCGACGCAAGATAGTCCAGCCGATACACCATAAATCAAAGATACAAATAAAGTAAAAAAAATTTGTGACTGTTAGAACTAAATCGTCGAATACAAGGATTTTTACATAATAAAAAGTTTCATTTAATTAATTCAATCGGTAACAGCAAACGCCCTCAAACGCCTTCCTTTCAGCAACACGGGCAACGCCAAGAGTCGACACAGAATTAATCAAAATCAAATATAATTAATGAGTCATTAATTAAATTATGTAATTACTTTTAACATTTATTTTCGATATCACATATATTATATACTTAGTTGGCGGGCCGGCCAGCGGGCTAGCCCGGGCCTAAAAAAGAGCAGCCCGCGGCCCTTTTGGTGCGTCGGACCGCGGGCTGCGGATGTATTGACACCTTTACTATGATCAATCATATTCTTTCTTCGTCATTTCTCTCTCTTCCTCAGTGACATGTAGGGTTGCAAACGAATCGAATTGAATCGAATAGCGTGATATTCTATCTATATTCGGTTAATCTGTCTAATATTATTATTCGTATTCGATTAGTATTCGAATCTTTATTTCGATCGAATTCGATTCGAATTCGATTCGATGATATTCAAATATATTCGAATATTCGGATTCGAATATAAATTTTTCTCTTTACAAATTCAGATATCATAATAAAAATTGCCAAGCATATAATTGATTCATTATCAATATATCTTCAAAATGTATTCAATACAAAATGATTGATAAACGAGACAAAGACATGAAACGGTTATTGTCTCCTTGCTTCCAGAAATCAAGCTTGCAGAATGACATCAACCGATCTTCTTCCACCTATAAGAAAATTAAGAGATTAATACCAAATTAACCGAACTTTTCAATCCACCTAGCCCTTTTCGTAATCAAATACTAATACATGTAATGCATTAATTCACAAATCATCAAACCAAAATTCAATCAGCACAACTGATAAACGTATATTAGTACGTTTATTGTAGCAATTATTTAGGATATAATATAGTAATCATCATCGTTTCGGGCATTTATATACCATATTTACACTTATTTGCACATTGTAGGGCCTTAGGATGGCTATCGGGCGAAAGGAGCGAAAACGAGGCAAAACGAGCAAGTAAAGAAGCTATATCGAATGAGTCACGGCAGTGACACATCATGTCACAGGCCGTGACCACTGCCAGAACACGAAAAGGATGGACACTGGTGACAGTCACGGTCGTGACACTACGCACCAGGCCATGACAACGGGCAAAAACAGGGGCCAAGCATTGAAGACAACACTCACAGTCGTGAGGTTATTTGCTCTACGCTGTGACATAGGGCAGAGAGTACACGATGCAACGTCATGACCGTGACACATTGGGCACTTGCCCGTGACGCGCGGCAATGAATGATAGGAAACAAAACGAAGACTGTCACGGCCGTGAAGGCCATGTCCCAGACCGTGACACTAGCGAATTTCAGTACTTAGGCGCGATTTCGATTAAAAAATAGACACCCAGATATTAACGCTAATCCATCAAGAGATGAAAAAGAGCTTTGAAGAACGGGGAATTGCATCGGAGCGCAAGAGACAGAAACGAAGAATCCATACCGAATTGAACAAGGAACGAAGATTCATCCACAATTCCAACCCCGATCCATCAGTATTCAAGATTATGAGTCTTCCTTCCCTGTTTCTATTTCCTTTAATGTTTTCCCGTTAATTATGAGTAGCTAAATCCCCTCTATGTTTGGCATTAGATGAACGCTAGGTTATTTCATAGTTAAGTCATATATTATCGTGACTTGTGTGTTTTGACTATTATCGATCTATGAAAGTGTTTCTTCGCTTTAATATGTCTATGTGTTAAAGTGATTGTGTGGAAAATCGTTTATGGCGACTGCTAAACAACGAGTAGGCCGTTCATAGAGGATAGGATTCGAGTGTAGGTCGAAAGCAAATACTTGATCCTAGCCGTTAGTAACTATTGAATTGTAGATCCCCCGCGAGCGTTTAGGGCGACAGCAAATTCGTGAGTGGGTAAGAATTACTCCGATGTAGTCTTAATCACGTCGGAGCAATTTTATTGTCTTAGCCGATAATACCTAGCGGGATTCGAATGCCGAACACATCTTTAATATCTGAAAGCTCTCTTACCAGTTTTAGCCGCGTTCTTTGAATCTCTCGTTGCTTTAAGATTGGTCTGTTAGGTTAGTTCGTAACATAAACAACTTGCGTACTTTATTTAGGCTAGATATCGAGTCAATAGGTTATTACTAGTAATCAGTCCATTCCTCGTGTTCGATACTTACTCACTTTACTGCACTACAAACGATAGGTCCACTACCTATCGCAGGTTGGTGACAGTAATTAAGTATTCGTTTTATTTTATCACTTGTCGCACTTGCAATTTATATTAGCACACCACGTGTCGATCAAATTTTTTGGCGCCCTTGTCGGGAATAGATTGATATTAGGAACACCGTAGTTCGGTACTTTAGCCACTTTATTTGACGTTTTTCATAGTTTTCTGTTATTTGCATTATTTGTGTTTTTTATAACATTACTATTTTCGTTATTTCTTCGACGAGTTTATCTGTTCTTCGCTGAGTTTTGTTTTCGTTTATTGAAGGTACGATTCAGCAGTGAATGACCCGAAGCCATCCATCGGGTCCCATTATTGAAGCAGACCTAGATTTTGAGCGAAAGTTACGAAGGCAACTCAAGTACGATACCGAAGGAGCGACCACCAATTCTCAAGAACCGTTAGTCAACTACTCAGAGGACAACTCTCAGGAATCGACCCAAAATTCTCGGGTAAAGGCATCCGTAGATAGCCCAGAGCCAGAAGTCAGCAGCACCACCGCGGCCCACAAGAGTCGAATGACGAAGATGGAGGAGTATATGGAGCGAAGGATGTACGTGCCCAAAACACAGACGCATCGCTCAAGAAGCTGGAACAACAGGTGGGCCAGATGGCAAAACAATTGGCGGGGCGTACTCAGGGATCGCTTCCGAGCTATACCGAGCCAAATCCAAAGGAATATTGCAAGTCGGTGACCTTGAGAACGGACGAGAATTATAGGAGGTGCCCGCCAAAAATAAGGCGAAGGAGAACGCTAACTTCGAGAGCCATGACGAGCCCGAAGTGGAGGAAATCGGAGGCGACGATGTCGAGAAGGCCGAAGCTGAGAAGGAGAAGGTCGAGCCCGAAAAGGAAAAAAGCGAAGGAGATCCAGCGGCCACCAGTGAAGCCATACTAGCCGAAGGTTCCTTACCCAGTTCGATTGAAGAAAGACAAGGACGTGGCGCAGTCTGGTAAATTTATGAGTATGTGTAAGGAATTGCATATCAACTTACCATTTGTTGAAGCTATTACGCAGATGCCTAGCTTCGCCAAGTTCTTGAAGGACTTGCTAACGAACCGAGAGAAGCTCGAACACGTTTCCACAGTATGCCTGCGAGGAGAGTGTTCGACAATACTTCAAAGCAAGATCCCAAAGAAGCTTTAGGACCCAGGAAGTTTTACTATTCCCTGTCTTATTATAGAATATATATTAATGCGTGCTTTAGCTGATCTAGGTGCTAGCATTAACTTAATGCCATATTCCATGTTTAAGCGCCTAGGATTAGGTGAACCATGACCCACTAGAATGAGCTTGCAGTTAGCTGATAGATCGTTCAAGTACCCTCGAGGTGTTATCGATGACGTTTTAGTTAAAGTGGATAAGTTCGTGATTCCTGCTGATTTCGTTATCTTAGACATGGAGGAGGATGATAATATTCTGTTAATTCTAGGTAGACCGTTCTTAGAAATAGGAGAGACCATGATAGACGTTAGGAATGGAACGTTAACTTTGACAGTAGATGGAGAATAAGTTACGTTTAGAATGACAGATTCGATGAAAAAGAGTAACGAGCAGGATGATAAATGTTATTTCTTAGACGTCTTGAGCACGATTTCCTCTTTTCTGTGTAAGGTCTATCACAGGTCGGCAAGCAGGATATGCACGCGATTATGGCGATCGGTGAGAGTGGGGAGGAGATCGACGAGCCCATCATAGCCATCGACGAACAGCGAAGAGGACAAGGAAAAAAGCTCGGTCGAGGAGCCACCGGTCCTAGAATTGAAGCCGCTGCCCGACCACCTCGAGTACGCATTCCTCAGCAGCTACGGAGGGCTACCGGTCATCATCTCATCAAGCATTGACGACGGACAGGAGGGCCGGCTCTTGGACGTGTTGAAAGCGCACAAGAAAGTCTTGGCGTAGAAGATGTCCGACATAAGGGTATCAACCCGGCTCAACGTCAAAGGCGTGTCAATCCCAATATGAAGGACGTCATCAAGAAGGAGGTGATCAAGTTGCTAGACGCAGGGATGATCTATCCCATTTCAAACAGCGCATGGGTCAGCCCGGTCCACGTGGTCCCAAAGAAATGAGGCATGACGATCGTCACCAACGACAAGAACGATTTAATTCGGACGAGGACCGTAACTGGATGGCGCGTCTGTATCGATTACAGCAAGTTGAACGACGCCACGAGAAAAGATCATTTCCCTTTACCTTTTATTGATCAGTGTTAGAAAAATTATCCGGTCACTCATTTTATTGCTTTCTTGATGGCTTGTCAGGATATCTGCAGATCCCTACAGCGCCAGAGGACCAGGAGTAGACCACCTTCACTTGTCTGTTCGGGACGTTCACGTACTGAATGATACGATTCGGTTTTTGCAATGCCCTAGCCACCTTCCAGCGATGCATGATGGCCATATTCCACGAACTGATAGGTGAGGTAATGGAGGTATTTATGGATGATTTTTCTATTTTTGGATCGTCGTTCGATGTGTGTTTGTCTAATTTGAAGCTTGTCTCCCACGCTGCGAGGAAACGAACTTGGCACTTAATTGGGAAAAGTGTCACTTCACGGTTGAGGGCATAGTTCTGGGCCATAAGATTTCCTCTAAATGAATCGAAGTGAACAGAGCTAAGTTCGAGACTATAGAAAAATTACTTGTCCCATCGAACGTGAGATCGATTAGGAGTTTTCTAGGACATGCTGGGTTTTATCGTATGTTTATAAAGATTTTTCCAGGATTGAACGACCTATGTCTAGACTTCTAGAAAAAGATGCTCAATTTGAGTTTAATGATGAGTGCTTGCATGCTTTCAATTTACAAGGACCGACCTATCGCAGCACCTTTTATGGTCGCCCCCCGACTGGGGGCTGCCCTTTGAACTAATGTGTGATGCTAGTGATTATGCAGTTGGGGCCGTGTTAGGGCAGCACAAGGACAACCATTTCAGGCCAATTTACTACACCAGTAAGACGTTGGACGTAACCCAGGTCAATTACACGACCACAGAAAATGAGTTGTTGGCCGTCGTGTTCGCTTTTGATAAATTCAGGTCATACCTTATCCTATCGAAAGTTATTGTTTTCACTGACCACTCCGCCCTTAAGTATTTGTTAGCAAATCTGGATGCCAAGCCCCGGCAAGTCAGATGGATCCTTCTCCTTCACGAATTCGATATAGAGATCAGGGACAAGAAGGGTGCAGAGAATCTAGCGGCGGATCACCTCTCTCGACTAGAGGAGTTCGAAATATACCACAAGGACGGAAGGCCGATACAAGATAGATTCCGAGACGAGCACCTGTACTCGATACAAGTGGTAAGTGACGATATTCCTTGATTTGCAGATTATGCTAATTATCTTGTTGGGAGGGTCTTACTAGAGGAGTACACAAGTCAGCAAAAGAAGAAATTCTTTTCCGACCTGAAGTACTACTTTTGGGAGGATCCGTATCTTTTCAGGTGATGTGCGGACCAGGTGATACGGTGATGCGTTTCCTTCCTCGAGACGACACAGATCCTTAGGCATTGCCACAACGGACCGATCGGAGGGCATTATGCAGCCAATCGAACCGCTCAGAAGGTGCTGGAGAGCGAATTCTACTGGCCCACGATTTTCAAAGACGCCCAAGGTACGTTGATACTTGTGATCAATGTCAACGCGCAGGTAATCTCTCAAAACGCGACGAAATGCCTCAGAATTTCATTTTGGTATGCGAGATTTTTGACGTATGGGGTATAGATTTTATTGGTCCATTTCCGAGCTCTTATAATAATAAGTATATTATGGTTGCTGTAGATTATGTGTCCAAGTGGGCTGAGGCGCGAGCTTTGCCCACAAACGATGCTAGAGTTGTCGTTAGATTTTACGAGCATTATTTTCACGTTTTGGGGCGCCTAGGTGCATTATTTGTGGTAGGGGTACACATTTCTATAACACCCAGTTTGCACGCACGTTAGATCATTACGGTGTTAGACACAGCATATCCACCCCTTACCACCCCAAGCTAGCGGTCATGTCAAAGTAGTAAACCGTGAGTTGAAACGCATATTAGAAAAGACCATAGAAGGGAACCGTAGGGAGTGGGCAAATAAGTTGAACGATGCACTTTGGGCATATAGGACTGCATAGAAGACACCTATAGGCACTACACCGTACAGACTAGTCTATGGGAAGGCATGTCACCTACCCGTAGAAATAGAGCATAAGGTCTATTGGGCAATTAAGTCCTTGAATTTTGATTTGGGGGACGCCGGCGAAAAGCGGCAACTCCAAATTAATGAGTTAGACGAGTGGCGTTTATCCACTTACGATAACACCCGAATGTATAAAGAGCGCTCGAAAGCCTTCCATGACAAGAAAATTAGGCAAATGAGAGAGTTTCAGGAAGGAGACCAAGTCCTCCTATTTAACTCTCGACTTAGGCTTTTTCCTGGCAAACTTAGGTCACGTTGGTCGGGACCGTTCACCATTACCCGTGTTTTCCCTTACCGTACTGTTGAGATTTCAGGAATGGAGCAGGGTACTTTCAAGGTGAACGGCCACATGTTGAAGCACTATCATGGAGGGCAGGGGGATATGAACGAAAAAAGGTGCTCTACTTGGACTTCCAGCCATCCTGAGCGAAGCAAATGTACGTCCAGCTAAAGACGGTAAAGGAAGCGCTTCTTGGGAGGCAACCCAGGTATCTTCGTTTATGTTTAAAAAAAATTAGGAGGTTCACAGTCAGAGGGTTAACCTTCACGGCCGTGACTCCTTAGCTACGTCGAGAGGTGCTCACTGCCGCGTCTCACGGCCAGAAGCTTAAGCTTCACGACCGTGACTGTTACGGCTTTCAAAAAAAAGAAAGAAAGAAAAATTGTCACGGCTAGAAGCTTAGGCTTCACGGCTGTGACATCATCCAGCGGCACCCTAAGCTCCACGGCCGTGACACTTACGAATTAGGAAAAAAATTACCTAATAGAATGCGACCCCTCCCTTCCCCAAAATCCTTTCTTTTTCTTTTAACTCGCCCTCTCTCGCATTCATCCCTCTCTCACGGCACACACACACGTCATCCAAACCATCTCCGACCACCACAAACCGTCGCGCCGCGCCACCACTGCCACACCTCCGGGGAGACCTGTTTAATTAACCTATATTAACCTCACAAGGTATGACTCTCTTCTCTACCCCACTTAATTTCGAAAATTGGGGGTTTCATCAATTGTTGCTAAATTGGGGTATGATTATGTTTCTCGTTGTCTAAAACTCGTTAGGATTGTTATGGGTATGCATAATTCGTTGAGTTTGGCCATGAAATTCGATTTTTATGATGAACCCTAATTTCCAATTTGGGATTTTCGAAAATTGGGTGTAATTTGGTGCTCCTTTTGCTCTTGTATGACTTGATATATGCTATGAATGTGTTGGGTTGCTCGATTTGTTGATTTCGACCATGAATTTTACGATTTATATGATGATTAATTTTGAAAATTTAGGGATGCTCGTGATTTTATGGTAAATTTGTTGCTCCCAATTGAGTTATTTCACCGAACTTGATCTTATGAATTATGTTAGTCGATTTACTTGGTTGATTTTGGACTTTAATTGAATAATTTCGTTGGATGTCACATGTTCAACAAAATGCCACCTTGAGCTTTTCGCGTGCTTGAATAATACATGTCTTTTGTCGTTATGTTGGTCGAGTCGAGCTGCTTTGAATTTAATTGTTATATTTCCTTTGAGCTCACATCCATCTTCTAGGTACTATGGGTCGAAGCCGCTCCACCGCTCAGCGTGACCCCGACTCGCGCTCGCCGGTTCGTCAACGACAACGCCCGACCACGCCGACACTGCTAGCCGCCATGAGGAAATTTATGAACGATAAGCAGACGGCACGTTATAAGAGACTGAGGGCGATGGACTTCATCCTCACGGACCCGACCAGGAGACGCTGGCAAAATACCACATCGATCAGCAAGTCGCGCAATACCTGTCACTAAGTGGATGGACCTTCTTCTTCAACATTGATGAACCCGCGTACAAAGAGCTAACGCTAGAGTTCTTGTCCACCTTTTCCCACGAGGAGTACGGCGTGAAATTGGTCAAGTTTAGGGCGTTTAATGAGGAGCACACGGTGGACATTGATGACTTTTGCCGTGCACTTGGAGTTCAAGTGCCATTTTTCTGGCATGACTGGCCATTCCCTGACATGCACTATAAGGACTACCTTCAGCAACATCGACAGGCTTGCTGGGCTGACATCGCGCGACCAGGCGAGCCAGAATTCAGCGTGAAGACTTTGAAGGCGTCTGCGCTCAGGGGCCCAGGAACGCGTTACATCCACCGCCTCCTGACGACCTCGCTCACACCGAGGGGCGACTCACATGGAGCAATCACCCTCCGTGACCTCTTCTACCTAGCCAAGATGCAGCGCATCGAACGGGTCCACTTGGGGATGGCGCTGGCCCACGCCTACGGTGCTCAGGCGGAAGCAAGGAGCCATGGAACGATCGCCGTGGGGGCATTCATTACAAAGGTCGTCCAGGGTCTACACTATTGGCCAGAGAACCCACCCGATATGGAGGTCGATGGGGGGAGGGCAACACCCTAAACGAGGAGAGGCTGGTAAAAATGAAGATGCTCGGGAAAGCGCCCACCTAGACTCGCGCAAGCAAGGTGTACGTCTCGCACGAAATGTATCGCAGCTAGACGGACCACGTCGACGTCCCCGCCGACCAGCTCTACATCGAGGGCCCTTACCCGGTGGAGACAGACACGGCCGCCGGGCCTTCATATTCCTCCGACTATCACCAGGGCAAGACGAAGAAGCCCCGCGTTTTAACGAAGAGACTTGGCGCCGACATGAAGAGTACGAGCGCCGAAATGAGGAAGCCCACCGCCGGTACCGTGAGGAGCAAGAGCGCTATGACCAGGCCCTCCAAGCAATGTACGCCACAATTAAACTTACACAATAGTCGTTGTCCTACCTTCGACCGAGGCCACCCTCGCCGCCACCACCCTCTTAGTGACGCTTTTTTTCTTTTCTTTTTTCTTTAGACATTGCATTTGCTTGAGTAGTCGTTTGTGTCTATTTTCATTATGTTTATGCCTACGATGTTAACTATGTTTATAAGCTTAATATATGATTACTCTCTTTTTACGTCTATTTTTCCCTTAGTTAGGGCAGCCAGTATACGCATGACGAGTTACGACACAACGACCGTCACGCGTTCAGTCACGACCACGTCAATTTTTTTCGTCATGAGAGTTTCGTTCTCTTAAACCTTCGTTTCCCTTTCGCTTGTTCAATTTCTACGTTGAGGACAAAGTACGTCTTAAGTGTGCGGAGGGGAAAGTAGGTTGAGAATTTACATGAAATTTTTTTTATGACGTGTCCGTGAGCTATCAATTTCATTAGAAAGGCATGAATTATTGAAATCAGGCATGACTGTTCGCGTCTATTTCAAGTTGGTCTGCATTTTTATGAAATCTTGTGAGCAATTAGGATATGCATGACTGATTGAATCGTGTCTAGGTGTGAAAGATGAGCCGAGCCGGCTCAGCAAAAGCTCGGCTCGAGCTCGATATAATGAGCTCGAGCTCATTTAAGTTGAGCTCGAGCTCGAGCTCGTTTATGTCGAGCTCGAGCTTGAGCCCGGATATAGTGGCTTGAAAGCTCGCGAACAGGCTCGTGAGCTTTTCCTTTTTTATTTATTTTATATTTTTACATTAGTTTATATTTTAATATTAATTTATATTTTTTTCTAATTTTCTAATTTTTTATTAAAAGCTCGAGTTTTTTAAATTTTTTTATATAACTTTTGATTTTTTTTTTATTTTTTATTAATTTGTATTACTTTTATTAATTTATTAAATTTTTTTATTAAAAGCTCGAGCTCGATGAGCTTCGTGAGCTCGAGCTCGAGTTCGAGCTCATCTGGATCTAAATGAGCTCGAGCTCGAGCCGTGAGCTGAAAAGCTCGACGAGCTCGAGCTCGAGCCTAGTAAATGAGCCGAGCTCGGCTCATTTATAGGCCTAATCGTGTCTACCTTAATAGATATAGCGCTGCTTTGAAAGATTCGTACACATAACCCATTTACGTGGTGAGAGTTTGAGCCTGACGAGCTTATGCTCATTTTTCTTGGTTGTGTGACGTGCCTAGTCTATATCTCTCTAGAACTTGCCTGTCTGATACGCGCTGAAACTATTTATGGTGCGTTGTGTGGAGATGAGGGCATTAGGAAATAAGTCCGCGGCCAAATTTCCCTACCATGACTAATCCCCATTAGGGCTGGGGAAATATACCGAAATACCGATATATCGTCCTTATCGTATCGTAACGTATCGAAAATATCGAAAATTTTGGTATAGCGAAGTTTTTGGTAAGGTATGATACCGTACCGAAAATTTTCGGTACGGTAATGGTATGAAAATTTTAAAAATTAGGTATACCGATTATACCGAAATACCGAAATACAAAATTTTAAATATTATATATATATACACACACACATACATATATTATATTATTTCTAAAAAATATCAAATGGGTAAAAATATTATAAGGATCTTCATAAATTTATGTATCCCATAAATTATTAACTATACCCAACCTTTAAGATTATTGACGCCCACCATATTTTACTTATTATACCTAAGTCAAGTTACGTTTAAATTTGGCCTTTTTAATGTTTTTTTCTTCAGGATTTTGAAAGCGTGAAGATGCAATGCAATTACTTTTTCACCAATTTTTTTAAATAACAATTTCATTTTAATTAATCTCTATATAAATTTGTATTTTGTAGTTATGTAAAGTTCTTTGTCTTAGTAATGAGACTGACTAAAACATGTAAATTATTTCATGTTATTTTATGAATTAAAAATCTTTTTTATTTTGAAAAATTTGGTATTAATAATCCATCTTATTGGGCCTAAGGAGTTTGAATTGATTAAAAATTGGAAACAAACGAATTAACGAGTTATGGGACACGCATGGTTAAAAACACTCCGTGTTAGTGGTATAGAAGGTATGATACCGATACCGTATCGAAATTTCGGTATGATACCGTATCGAAATTTAAGGTATACCGAAATTTTGGTATGGTATTTGTATGATTTTTTTTCAATACCGAAATGTCGGTACGGTAAACGGTATCACGGTTTTGGTACGGTATACCGTACCGAACCACCCCTAATCCCCATAGTTAGCCACTTGAGCGTGAGCCTATTCGTTTCTTACCTCTATGTTACAAAATGACGCTAACCCGAATAAGCCTCCAGAGATCATCTGAACCTGAGCCAATTCGAATAGAGCAGAAGTCGAACTTGAGGGTTACTGTTTTAATGTCTGATTTAATGTTCTTCTCTGTTATTCATGAAACGACTCGATGCTACTTGACCGTTTTCTGAATGACCCGATCCCTTGCATTTGCCTGCCCATAAACCTTTTGCAAGATATAGGTTTTGGTAATAAGTCTCCCTAGGTACACAGCAACGCTGTGACGATGTATTCTTTGCGACCAAAGCCAAACCTTGATGTTTAGGAATAAGGGCAGTGCACAAATTAGAGCGTAACTAAGGTGAAAGGGCAGAAAATAAAAGGGAATTGAGTTGAGAGGGTCGGGCAGAAAGTCTAGGATTTCAGAGCGAGAATGTTGAGACTTATGTTGGGACATGTGACTGTCAGTTTGATCATACTATATTCTTTGATTTGTCGCTTACGTGTCATAGCTTTAAGATTACGTGTGTCAATACCTATGCTTGTCACTTCATTATTATTTAACCCGTTTCAACCCGAAAACACCCTCAGATTTATGCTTGCCACCTTAAGTAGTAAATGCTATTAGCTTGCAAGCCTATGGTAGGGGTTGGACTAGCGCACGATTTGAGTGATTCACTGATATACTAGCTTATACACTGAGTGATTTGAGCAATTCCTCGTGAGGTATGGGGCTCGATTAGCAGTGCTAAGGAAGTTCAGGTTGATAGGTGCCGATCATTAGTGTATTGTTCATAATTGTTTGCTTGATTCCATTTCGTGCTTTCTAGCTATGATGATAAGTTGCAAACAATTGTGCCTTTGTCTTGTTTTGACGTCTTTTCTGACTTCTAATTTACTTGAGGACAAGCAAATGCTTAAGTGTGGGAGGTTTGGTAAACATATATTAATACGTTTATTGTAGCAATTATTTAGGATATAACATAGTAATCATCATCGTTTCTGGCATTTATATATCCTATATACACTACGCACCAGGCCGTGACAACGGGCGAAAACAGGGGCCAAGCATTGAAGACAACAGTCCCGGCCATGAGGTTATTTGCTCTAGGCCGTGACATAAGGCAAGAGTACACGATGCAACGCCACGGCCGTGACACATTGGGCACTTGCTCGTGACGCGCGGCAATGAACGACAGGAAACAAAATGAAGACTGTCACGGCCATGAAGGCCTATGTCCCAGACCGTGAAACTAGCGAATTTCAGTACTTAAGCGCGATTTCGATTCAAAAAGACAGACACCCAGATATTAACGCTAATCCATCAAGAGACGAAAAAGAGCTTTGAAGAACAGGGAATTGCATCCCAGAGCGCAAGAGACGGGAAGAATCCATATCGAATTGAACGAGGAACGAAGATCCTTCCGCAGTTCCATCCCTGATCCATCAGTACTCAAGATCATGAGTCTTCCTTCCCCGTTTTCTATTTCCTTCGTTGTTTTCTCGTTAATTATGAGTAGCTAAATCCCCTATGTGTTTAGGATTAGATGAACGCTAGGTTATTTCGTAGTTAAGACATATATTATCGTGACTCGTGTGTTTGACTATTTATCGATCTATGAAAGTGTTTCTTCGCTTTAATATGTCTATGTGTTAAAGTGATCGTGTGAAAAATCGTTTAGGGCGACAACTAAACAACGATTAGGCGGTTCATAAATGATAGGATTCGAGTGTAGGGCGAAAGCAAATACTTGATCCTCGCCGTTAGTAACTATTGAATTTTATATCCCCGCGAGCGTTTAGGGCGACAGCAAATTCGTGAGTGGGTAGGAAATTTCTGCGATTTAGTCTTAATCACGTAGGAGCGATTTTATTGTCTTAGCCGATAGTACCTAGCGGGATTCGAATCCCGAACACATCTAATATCTGAAAGCTCTCTTATCAGTTTTAGCCGCGTTCTTTGAATCTCTCGTTGCTTTAGGATTGGTCTGTTAGGTTAGTTATAAACAACTTGCGTACTTTATTTAGACTAGATATCGAGTCGATAGGTTATTACTAGTAACCAGTCCATTCCTCGTGTTCGATACTCGTTTACTCACTTTACTACACTACAAACGATATTCGGATAAGTACTCTAAATATTCGTTCGAATCTTAAAATTTCGAATCGAATCGCGAATCGAACCAAAAAAGTTCCATTTGTTTGCAACCCTAGTGACATGCCACAATCTTATTTACAATTATAATAACTTAAAATTAATTGTGTATTATTTAAGGATATAAAAGGAAAAATTGCTTTGTCACTATACAATTTCAACAAATCAAAAGTTCAAGGGCAAAATCGTAATTAAAATTATCAAAATAGAGTAATGAAATTAGCATAATGGAAATAAAATAGAATTCGATTGGCATCGGGAACTATTATTTTCCTTCCGTGAAAAATTAGTTATACTATTACTTTTCCGCACATTTTATGTGGCTGCTTAAAAATAAATTGTGTTATATTTAATTTTGAGTTATAATTTTTAATGTTTAGCAGATGAAAATAATATATTAAGTACAATAATTAAAATTAAGGGGTTAATTATGATAATTACTTAGTTAATGTAACTATAAATGAAGGCTTTACATTGCAAATATTTTGAGAGACCCAAGTAGTAGTTCATATGCACCGTCATCCTTAATATGATAGAATAGACTAGTATTTTTGCACAATTAAATGCATGTGCTGTATAACATACATGTATATTAGTTGTAAAATGATTAACTAAATTAGAAGGGGAAAAGAGACTATAAAATGCCATATAGTGAGTAGTTCTTTCTATTTAAAATTATTTTTAAAATACGATTTATCTCTTGAGGCTTAATAAATTAGATCTCGACGGAATAATATACATACTTGATAACATAAAAAGTGTATTAACCTAAGATTGGGATTAGCATCCATGTACGAGTTAAAAGGTCGTCGCTGATGACGAAAAGACAAAAGTACCCTCATCAAAATTACAATGGGGTATAACTAATTAAACCTTTGTCGTTATTTTACTATATTCTAAAATTAAGATTTAAGACGAAATCCTTCTCTCAATAACGAGTAGGGTTGCACTGCAGTAGATAAACGCCACCACTCAACTCATCTCTCCCCCCAAACCCTTGACTCTCTTTCATCTCCATCAACTTCTCGCGAACGTTGATTGATTCACTTCGTCGCTATCTCTCCTTCTGCGTGGTTCGACTTCGGTGCGGTTCGCTACAATGGGCGCTTCTCTTCCTCCCAAAGAGGCAAACCTCTTTAAGCTCATCGTTGTAAGTTATTTTTTCCTTTCTTGTCTTGTTTTCCTAATTTTTTCCCTCGTGCTTGATTTCTCATTGAAATTAGGATCGATTATGGGGCTGATGTGTCAGTGGAACGTTTATTGCTGCTTATATTGATAGGTTGAATTTTGTTTGCTCTAAACCCTAGGATTTATGACGCTATTGCTGGATGCTCTTTCTTTGTTCAATTGTGAATTTAATTGCATGCTGTTTGGTATTGTATGATTGGGATTGTTGAGTTTCTGCGCTTTGATTGCCGATGTTATTTCAAGAGTAATATATTGTGAGGTCGGGTCAGAGTTCCTTATTAATGGGAAAAATGGAAGTAGAGAAGGTAAAGTTTCTTAATTGCAGTGGAGTTTATGTTGAAACTTAGGTTCCGTTTGAGTTGGGAATTTTTCTTAGGAATGATTCCAATTCTTAGAATAATACTTCGACCAGTTTAACATTAGGTTTCAGATAAACAGAATATAAACTCGGCTGATTCTATCCTTTCTGCAACGATGATTTTTCAATCGATACCTGCATTCTGCTGCTGATATTCGGTTTATTGTTCTGTGTATGCAGAAATCTTATGAAACGAAACAATACAAAAAAGGGTTAAAGGCGGCTGATCAAATTCTGAAAAAGTTTCCCGATCATGGAGGTATGTGATTTCTCTCTTATGTCACGCAACTTTAGTGAATAGCCAAGTCCTCGCTGTCTCTTAAGGAGAAGGACATAAACCATCAAGAGACCTTTGATCTCTTGATGATATTCTTTTGATGCTGCGATCCCATATTCCTAACGTGTTAGTTTTTTTCTTTCAGAAACTCTTTCAATGAAGGGATTGACGCTGAACTGCATGGACCGAAAATCTGAAGCATATGAACTTGTCAAACTTGGGTTGAAGGTTTATTTTTCTGCCTGGATGAACTGTTGATGTTGACTTAGTTTTGCACTTCAGATGGTATACAATAATGCTTTTCTCTTTTCAGAATGACTTGAAGAGCCATATATGCTGGCATGTTTATGGCCTTTTATATCGTTCAGACAGAGAATATAGGGAGGCAATTAAATGCTACCGGAATGCCCTTCGAATTGATCCTGATAATATTGAAATACTTCGAGACCTGTCTCTTTTACAGGTATGTTATTTGTTGTTTGATTGGCTGTTCACGAGATTTGAGATTGTAACCTCTTCTTTCCATTGTTTAGGTAGCGTGTTAATAAATATCTTTTTCAAAAGCTGAAGTTATTAGAGTGTTGTATAGTTTTTTGTGACACCTTACAGTTTGCTTAGGTTGTGATAATGTAACATGCTTTCTCCTCAATCATTTTACAGGCACAAATGCGAGATCTGGCAGGTTTTGTTGAGACAAGACAACAGCTGCTTACCTTGAAGCCAAATCATCGAATGAATTGGATTGGTTTTGCTGTTTCACATCACCTGAATGGCAAGTAAGCTGTGAAATCGAAATTAGCATATGGTTGTTGTTTCCTCATTGTTGGTTGTTACTGTTGGAAGATATTTGTCCTCCGAAGTTTTTAACTATCTGTTTCCTCTGTCCATAATATACATTCCATCATTTGTAAACTTCTTATTAGGATTGCACTTTCTCAAGGTTTTCGTTAATTTTTGTAAGCGTTTATTTTGGTTCGTTAATCTTCACAAAATGTTCCATTTGTATGTTTGTTGACTTGTAGTGGATCAAAGGCCGTTGACATTCTTGAAGCCTATGAAGGGACTCTTGAAGATGATTATCCTCCTGATAATGAACGTTGTGAACATGGAGAGATGCTCTTATACAAGGTGCCAAACCATGTTAGCTGAGTGTTCAGTGTAGAGTCTGTTATGGTATAGGAATCTTTAGAAAAACTTCCATTTGCTCCATTCCAACATTGCTTAAACATCAAAGTAATTTCTTATGTCATATTTTCCTGGAATATATGTTATCACTTGTTTTCTATTACTGATGTTTATTTGCTGCTTTATGTTGTTCGAAGTTCAGTTATCCCTTAACTGTTGCTGACAAAATAAGCTATGGTCACTGATCCCTTTTTGATACCTTAAGGGGACATCATACTTCTGTACTGTATATATTAGTTTCTCTGTTGATCTCTTTTTTTTCATCACATAAGTTTGCTTATGATATATTCTATTTATAACCTTTTTACACTATCCTAAATGATTATCTTTTTTTTTTTAATTATAAAGAAGTTTTTTTTGGTTACAGGTCTCTTTGTTAGAAGAATGTGGGTTGATTGAAAGGGCTCTTGAGGAACTGCGCAATAAAGGACTCAAAATTGTGAGTGGTGGATAAGCCATTTTTGTGCAAATGTGTGTGATTTTGATTTTTTTGGTGCACCCTTGGTTGTAGTTGGATAAATTAGCAATCAAGGAGCAAGAAGTAACTCTGCTTGAGAAGCTTGGTAACTTTACTGAAGGAGAGGCACTATACAGGAACCTTCTGTCAATGAATCCTGATAATTACAGGTAAGCATTATAGAATTGCCATTTTCTCAATCCATAATATCTATGTAAATGCTAAATCATGGTTTTAAATAAATTTGAACTTCAAATAAAGTTTTCCTACCATGCATTACATCTCAGTTCCATTCGTTAACTACATTATGACGTGTGGCAAGGTTTTACTTCAAATTACTTAAGATATATCCCTTGTATGGCACTAATCTGTATTTATGCTTCGTAGTTTCCATTTAAATGTAGATTAATGTTTTTCGTGAAACAAAAGTTGCAGAAATGTTTCCTGTATTTGTGATTCTTTGGTTAGAAAGTTAAAATTATGCATGTGTATATGTCTTATGTAACTCGATTGTTATGTTCTTGGAATGATCTAGGTATTATGAAGGCTTACAAAGGTGCATGAGTCTTTATAAAGAAGATGGACTATATTCTATTGATGAAATTGATCAACTGGAATCCTTGTATGGATCCATTGGCAAGCAATATAGTAAATCATCTGCAGTCAAGGTGCCACTCTTTTTCCATTCTCTTGATTTTCGTTTATCCTAGACTTCATGTAAGAAAGTCCATAAACATTGTTAAAATATTTTAGATATGAATTTTCAAGTTTCTGATTTGACTAATTCAATTTTTTAAACTTGTTAGAGAATCCCGCTTGATTTTCTTAGTGGTGAAAAGTTCTACAAAGCAGCAGACAACTACGTTCGGCCGTTTCTGACAAAGGTGAGGCTTTTCAGAGTATTTTTTAATAGACTGACTAACGAAACACGAATTTGGCTCTTGATAATTTTTTATTATGATCTAGGGTGTTCCTTCGCTATTCTCTGATCTCTCTCCCCTTTATAATCATCCTGAGAAGGTCTGTTTATTTTTCATAAAACTGTGATATTTTCTATGTTCGATCATATTTTGGTTTCAAAGAAAATTGCATCATACAACTCTTATGCAGGCGGATATATTGGAACAGTTAATTCTCGAGCTGGAGCAGTCCATAAAGACAACTGGTGGATATCCTGGGAGGTAATCTTAACTTATCTCTGAACAACGAAGTAGCTAGCATGTCAAATATATTTCCTAATGTTTTACCTCATTGTAAATCTTACTGGAAGCATCATCACTGTTGTGTTTCTTAGAAGGAGATCCTTGTACTCTTGTTTCTAGTATGTGTTCAGGGCTTTAGATTCTCTTATTGTGCACTACATATATAATTTTCTCAGCCCTCTTTGTTAAAAGATGGGGCATCATCCCTCTAATCATCAAGTCCCCTAAACCGCCTTGGCTTTGGACAATAATTTCGGTGATTGAGTCCATATTATAGGATTGTAGATGCATACTTTACGTAAGATTTCTCATCGTTTGCCCTTCTTTTCTTTTCCTTGTTGATATAATTTCATTATTCTTCTTTCTCTACCTCACTCCTTTTCGGTTGTTGCTTTTTGATGGTGCTGGTCAATAATGTCTCATTTTCCTGATTGTCTTTATTGCTTGTCATATTTACTGGAATACCCATCATTTGTGAACTATACAATTAGGTAAGCTCAAGTAAATCAATATATAACGGAATGTGATATTCAGGAGTATATGAAATTCCTTTCTTTTAATTTTTGTTTTTAATTTCGTTCAGATCGGACAAGGAGCCTCCTTCAACACTTATGTGGACTTTGTTTTATTTGGCTCAGGTTTGAATTTGTCAGATTATATGAGATTCATTACCATTTGTCACCCAAATATTTTACAAAGCTTCAGAGTTTGTTATGTTTCCCCCTTTCACAGCATTACGATAGACGACACCGGTATGATGTTGCCCTTAAGAAAATCGATGAGGCCATAGAACACACTCCAACTGTTATTGACTTGTACTCTGTGAAGGTAACCGTCTTTATTTCTTCTAGTGTAGTGTTGACAAACAAGTATTATTGTGTCATGCTCAGTCCCGTGTCTAAGATCCTTTCTCCTAAGTTTTCAGTTCACCCAAAAGATTAAATGCCATTTAGGAAATGTATTCACCTTGAAAGGACTTCTCTTTCTTGGCAGTTGATGTTTACACTCAATGGCAGATTTCAATTCTGCACACGCTTTCAACTAAAGCTATGTCTATACGAACGCAGTGCAGACGTCTGTGTGTTTTATTTACCTCTGTGTTACTTTTTGGCCCATAACAGAGTCGGATACTCAAGCATGCGGGTGACCCTGTGGCAGCAGCTGCTTTGGCTGATGAAGCTAGATGCATGGATCTTGCTGACCGCTACATTAATAGTGAATGCGTCAAACGTATGCTACAAGCTGATCAAGTACGGTTAATGATGCAAAACGATTTTCAATAAATTAATACTTTTTTTATTCTCTTTCTGACCTCTGACATGTTCAACTTAGGTTACTTTGGCTGAGAAGACAGCTGTTTTATTTACAAAAGATGGAGAACAGCACAATAACCTTCACGATATGCAGTGCATGTGGTATGTATTTGCTTTCAATTTATTGAATAAGTTCTATGCACAGTCACCAAATCAATAATGAAAACTTCTAATTATATGTAAGGTATGAACTGGCGTCTGGGGAGAGTTATCTACGCCAAGGGGACCTTGGACGTGCTCTTAAGAAGTTTTTGGCTGTGGAGAAACATTATGCAGATATTACAGAAGATCAATTTGATTTCCACTCCTACTGCCTAAGAAAAATGACACTTCGAACTTATGTTGAAATGCTGAAGTTTCAAGACCGGCTTCATTCGTATCCTTATTTCCACAAAGCAGCAGCTGGTGCCATCAGGTACTTTTCTTCTGTTGTCTTCCTCTACTGAGAATTTGTCTCTGTCAGTTTTAATGCCACTATAGTATGATTAATGCTAGTGCACCATAAGCATAATGTTACTATTGTTATCGTAAGACCCCTTTCTTGCTGTTGGACTAATGGGCCGATATGCAGATGCTACTTGAAATTGCACGATGCTCCTTCAAAGTCTTCCACCGAAGAAGATGACGAGTCAAAGATGCCTGCTTCACAGAAAAAGAAATTGAGGCAGAAACAGAGGAAAGCTGAAGCGAGAGCTAAGAAAGTAACTGAATTTGTTGCATTTGTTCCTTACAATAAGTGAATTAGTTCAGTCAGTCATGTGGATTCATGCAGGAAGCCGAAGTGAAGGAAGAAGCTAATGCTACTGCTGTTTCGAAATCTGGAAAACGCAATGTGAAACCAGTCGATACAGATCCAAACGGAGAGAAGTTATTGCAGGTATTTTAGCGTACTTGGTCAATCAGTTCAATGGTGCTCATTATTCCTAGTACCATGCGTGAATGATCGAAGTGTTCTATTTATTTTCGATATTGTTCTGTAGGTTGAAGATCCCATGCTAGAAGCTACAAAGTTGTTAAAGCTGCTACAAAAACACTCCCCTGATCGGTTGGAAACTCATTTGCTTTCTTTTGAAGTTAATACGAGAAAGGAGAAGATGTTGCTAGCGTTGCAGGTGGTTACTGAGTTCTGTACTGAATCTTATTTTTGTTCTGTCGTATTTTGTTATATTCATCAATTTGGCTGGTCCATTCTCATTTAACGTATCCCTACCCTTATTTATGATTTTATACATGTTGTTACATTCCACTTCACTTCAAATTTGAATATCTTGGTCCTTAAATTGCCACACACGGAATATGCTATAGTTGAAAACCATATTTCTTTATATGCAGGCAGTTAAGAACCTTAACAGATTGGATGCCAATGACCCAGACACTCACCGTTGCTTGGTATGTTTCTTTAGGAAGGAGGCATAGCCTTTTTTCCGTTTATCAATACAACACTAAGTTGCTGCTGAGTGCTAATATTCTTTTTTCACCATATGCCTTTACTATTCTGCATTCTGATGTGTGACACACCCGCTGTCATTTTGGCAGATAAAATTCTTCCACAAGATGGGTTCAATGCCTGCTCCAGTTACAGATTCTGAGAATCTCATTTGGAGTGTTCTAGAAGCAGAGCGTTCCACTTTTAGGTATTGAGCATTAAAAGTTTCTTGTTGTTTCTATTGATATCATACTTGTGATTTGAACTCTCTTTGTGGCAATCATTATTTTGTGCTTATTTATCTCCTGTTTCTATAGTGAGTTGAGCGAGAAATCTCTAATCGAAGCCAACATTCATTTTCTGGAGAAACATAAAGGTTTACTTTAGTTTTCTTTTTTCTCATCATATAAAATATAAATCAATCTTATCCATTTTCTTACAAGATCCTGGCGTATCTCCAATTTGACAGGTTCATTGAGGCACAGAACTGCTGTAGCAGAAGTGATGTCCATTTTGGAACCGAGCAAGAAAAAAGATGCTGTCAAATTGGTAGAAGAATCATCAATCAACCTAATATCACCGTAAGTTCTTCAGCAGATTTTTATGTGCCACCAATTCTCTCGAACTTTCTCGTCATTTTACGTTTTCTTAAAGTACCAGAAACGGAGTGCCAGGGTCATCGACAAAATCGATTCTTAAGGACTGCATTGAAGCACACAGGCTGCTAAATAAAACTTTAGATGACCGTGATGCTGCAGCAAGTAAGTTTTCCTTTCAAACAAACCCGACGTTTTTTCATTACAACCAAGTGATAGTAGAACAATAAACTAAATTTTACTATCATGTAATAATCGACAACCACAATATTCATGGATCCTGTCCAGGATGGAAAGTTCAATGCGCAGCGTACTTCCCTCACTCGACATACTTCTCGGGCAAATTCAGTTCTGCAGTCTCAGATTCTTACAGACAAGTCCATAAAACCCCTCAAAATGGTGGAACAAACTCACCAAACTCGCACCAAAACTCATCGCCCAATGGAAACATCGAAAACTTAGATGCTCTCAAGGATCTTTCCATTCAATAGTTTGAGCCATTTCCCCCCTCTTCTTGCTTACTTTACGCTTTACTGTTCTTGGACGGTCAGTTACATTCAACATCATCTCCAATACTGCTACGATTCAAAAGAGAAGGCCAAATTCAGGCGCCAGGTGTGAAATCTCCATCTAAAATCGGTATGCACGAACTATATTTATTACAAGTGTGTAATGTGCGTTTTATCTTTTTCATTGATTATTCACATCTAAGCTTATGTATTGATTGTATCGCCTTCGTTGCCTATGACTGTTCTCGGGTTGTCTGGGTTTTAGAGAACGCTTCGCATGATTGTTTTTCGAGTATGTTGTATTTCGTTTTCGGGTTTTTGCTTAGCTGTCGCCGTGTATAAAAGTCTGTTTCAACTTTTTTTTTTTCCTTCTGAAATTTTGCATGGAGATTAGCACAAATAAGTTAACTCTCATGTGATGCACATGGAGTGTTATTTATTATTGACGAACTTCAACTATATTGATCTTATGACTGCACAATGGTATGAATTTCGTAAAAGTCGATAAGATTGGTACTATTACGATATAGGCTTTTAAGTGAGGTGATAGTTTTTAAGGTTTTGCAATTTTGAGACGCAGACTTTAGACAATAAACGCCAAATGGACGGTGCATTGCCAATATGGGAATTCGGTTGGTTGTCATATAGCCTCTTCTGCATGGCAAATCCAACTGGGCACTAGTCATAAGAAGAGGTGATATGAAGTTTCGTTGATGCTTCTTGTCCTAAAATTGCTTTAATATTAAAAATTATTGTCCTAAAAATTTCAATTCGTTAAGTTGGATGTCCTAAAAGCGTTATGTCTCTTAATTTACTGGATGGAGAAAATATTTAAGCCTAGAATTAAGGGTTTGGCTCAAAAAATTTAGCGAGGAAAGGAAAAGAAATGAAAAAGAAAAACTATATTTGTTGATTAGAGAATTAGACAGGAAAAGAAAAGACTACTTAAGTTAAGTTTGAAGCAAAAATCATGGAAAATCATTTTTCTCACCAAAGCTAGTGGAAATCGTTTTCTTTCTAGTTTCTTTTTCTTACCGTTTTCCTCGACCAAATACACCCTAAGCATCGGGGCTTGGGATAAACCGTCCAATCTTAGTATGTCAATTTAGATGAATTAAAAAATAATATTAAAATAATAAACCACCCACTACATTTTTTGCTGTATTTGCAATTTTACCTTTCTATTTTTAGTATCTATTTATATTATATAGCATACGCATTTGAGTATGCAAAATACTAGTTTCGATTATAGTTGTGGTGATAGGTAAGACAACTTATATTATAACTGAACGAAACTACTTGTCTCGGACAATCCAAGTTTTCAACTACGTAAAAATCAGTCCCTATTTTAATATAGGTTGTCTTTCCTACCCAATTAAATCCAACTTCACTCAAAAATGGCACGTGGCACATTAAACCTTTCACAACTATGTTAAAACACACTTCACTATTCACACGTAAAACATGTCATATTTTTATTGTAATTTTGGGTTATACCCAATTGGTTAGTTAAGCCTAGCTTTTAATATGAAAATAAGAAACGACTAGGGGAAATTCAATCGACCTACGTATGATTTTCTAAGAAATTAAACCTCTACAATAGCTATTAGTTTGTAATTGTTTCAAATTCCATTGTAAGAACTGAATTTGAACCTCAATATAGGCTACGGTTGGTGCCCGACTTTTGGCTTCTTTCCGGGAGTTTTGAGTCTATGATGTCATTGTGGTCATATAATTCGACTATATGTTCAGTCTAAATTGTGGTCTTTCGACTTTTAGTTACGTATCTATACTTCTACACTCTTATATTAATGCTCACCAGGAGTTAAGAACTGCTCAATTTGGTGTATCAATCGGCCAAACAAAATTTTTCTAAATTAACATTAAATAAAAAATAAGAACCACCCACTATCTTGAATTTATATATTGTCACATTGACCCTTCTGTTTTTGGTATGTTATTTAATATTTAATAAATAATTTATTTAGCACATGCATATGAATGTGCAATTAAGATTAATATTTTATTAAACGTCAGGACTTGCTATAAACCGTCCAATTATTCTCTCAATTAGTCTTATTAGAAAAAAATTTATTAAAATAAAATAAAAATAACACCACCCACTACATTTATTTACTATGTTTAGTTAATTATTAACTCACTATTTTAGTTAATTATAATTCTATCAATAATAAATCAAATTTTTAAAAAAATAATCTATGATATTATAGCGGGATAAAACCTAAAATGGTCCCGATGTTTACCCTATGAACCAATTTAGTCCCCGATGTTTCGCGTGAACAACTTTAGTCCCCGATGTTATCGAAAATGAATCATTTTCGATAACATCGGGGACTAAATTGGTTCATAGGGTAAACATCGGGGACTAAATTGGTTCATAGGGTAGACATCGGGGACCATTTTAGGTTTTATCGCTATTATAGCACACATTTTAGTTTGCAAGAATACTAATTTATCTTACCCATGTGTTACAAAGTAAATGGTCAAGATAAATTCAAACTAATGACGACAAATATAATAATATCACGTGCTCCCCCCGACAATAATTGACGTAAATTCAGCAAATAATTAAATTACTCAATCATTCAATATCATGAAATACCATTAAAGCCCTCATATATCAGCACCGACAAGCGACTATTGAATTGAAACGAGGCGTTAGCAGAAAAAACTCGTGATCCATATAAGCGTACAATATTATTAGATCAAAAAACGAAAAAAAAAAAGAATTATCAAAATAATAATAACAAAATCATCTCCAATTATTTATTTCACATCAATCTGTTTCTGCCTCTTATTCTTCTACATCACACTTCACACTAAGCGATTGATTCTTCCTCATTTGTTTTCCCATTTTTCCCTAACAGATCTACGAAAGGTGATTGATTGACTGATTGATTACCCACACATTATCATTATATAAATGATTGATTGAATTTATTCATTCTTCATTATATTTCAAAATTAACTTCCTGGGTTGTGTTTCTCTTCAACCAGGCTACGCTTTCTCCCCATAAAAATGTCATCTTTGCAGCAATCGAACGGCGCAAATCCTTCTCAAAACAGTAATGTTCCTAAAAAACCCATCAAAATATTCATAGGGTACGATCCAAGAGAGGATATTGCCTACGAAGTATGTCGTTATTCTCTGCTGAAAAGATCTTCGATTCCCATTGAGATTCACCCCATCAAGCAATCTGAATTGCGCGAAAGGGGCATTTACTGGCGCGAAAGGGGAAAATTAGAGAGCACTGAGTTTTCGTTTTCGCGTTTCTTGACGCCTTACTTGGCAAATTTCGATGGCTGGGCAATGTTCGTAGATTGCGATTTCTTGTACTTAGACGACGTAAAGAACCTCTTCGATTTAGTCGACGATAAGTACGCTGTAATGTGCGTTCACCACGATTATACACCTATGGAAACCACCAAAATGGATGGAGCTGTTCAGACAGTTTATCCTAGAAAGAATTGGTCATCTATGGTTCTTTACAACTGTGGACATTCCAAGAATAGGGTTTTAACGCCCGAGGTGGTCAATTCTGAGACGGGGGCTTTCTTACATAGGTTTCAATGGCTCGAAGACGATGAGATAGGCGAAGTTCCATTCGCATGGAACTTTCTTGTTGGGCATAATAAGGTTGATGATGATTGTTATCCTAAGGCGATACATTATACGCTCGGTGGGCCGTGGTTTGATCAGTGGAAAGATTGTGAGTTTGGTGATCTTTGGTTGAATGAGTTGGATGAGTATTGTAAGAACAAGGTTGAGGTGAAGGAGAAGGTATAAGTGGATTATTAGGGTTTTCTTTGTTTGTGTTTGTGGGCTGTTTCTTGTGCTTGTAAAAGTGGTAATGATGTGCTATTTTTTCTTTCTTGCATTTGATGATGGCTTTATTGTTTGTTAAGATTTGTTGAGGTGTTCTTTTGTCGTAGCATAGCAGCTCTTTTGGTGTTTCTATACCTACGGTATATTTTTTTTTTGTAATTGGTTGATGATGTATGTTGTAATGATTATTGTTACTTTGAGGAAGAATTATGTAATAGTATGTTTGTTTCTTCGAAATAAAATACATAAAATAAAAAATAATGTTATATTTTCTACTAATTAGGTGAAGTAATTCATATCAAAGTTAGTCATGGGTATGCATTCCGGGGACCACATTGAAGAGAAAAAAATTATATCCAAACACTTACAAGAAAAGAAAGACATCAGTCGGATTGAGATACTCAATAATTTCAAGGATATTCATCTTTATCACATTGATTGAAAAAAGAATTGAGGTACGTAATTGAATACAAACATACATAACACCCCAATCTGATCAATATTTTAATCATCTTTACTAAATGCTGGAGGTCGTTCTTGTTTGTATATATAGAGACTCTCGATCTATTTGACCCCATTTAATTATCACACAATTAAATGCAGTTTTAAATTATGTTTGACCAATGTAAATTAACTAATTTTTTTTGAGGATTTGAACGTCCTTGAATTGATTAATCAAGTTCCTAGCTCTAACTTATGCTGAATGACTATTAACTAAATAGACACATTATAATTCTATTACTTTGTATACAAGTTCTTGTATAATTGAAGAAAACCTAATGTTTAACAAATCCAACTCTCCATAAAATTTATTTTATATTTTTACCTTTAATGTGAGAGGAATATATTATGTTACTTAGAAATAATTTTTATATTGGACTAAATGCTAATTCTTTTTTCAAATATTTATTTCTTACCTTCACTAAACAAACTAATCATTTCAATATAAAATTATGAAGATTTCCGGTATTTGAAGTTAGCAATTATTTATAGTCTTTTTCTTCATATACCTATTTATTTTCCGTGTAATTTGTTGTGTATATTCTAGGAAAATGACTTACAGATATATTTATATTTTTTAAATAATTTACAATATTGATATTGATATTTTTGTGTCAAGGCTTATTTGGTATAAATTAATATTGATAAATTTAGAATATTGAAAGGATTCTATAAATTGATGTAAAATTAAAATATATATAAAAAAAATTAATGATCACATTCACATCACGTGCTAATAAAAAATCTTATTAAATAGTTATTCTTGATTCCAATGGTGTAAGAAAATGAATAAATAGTATCTGCTCATCCCAAGGTTCTTTTTACCCCTAAGGAATGCCAATAGTAACACCCTTTATGTGATGGGCCATTGCTTGTCCTAAAGTCAATTAACTACCAACTAATACAAGACTAGGTGCATTAAATACAAATATATTGTCATGTGATAATGAGAATATTTAAAAAAATGGCCTTTGACATAGTCAACGTTAAAAAAATAGCCCCCTCGATTTTTTATGTTTTTTACAAAAATTCGAATTAAGGGTATTTACGTCATTTGACAGGGCATCTTTTTAAAAATTGCAGGGGGACCCCTGCCATATAGCAAGGGTCCCCTGCTCAGTGGACCTGTGCTATATAGCAGGGGTCCCGTCCATCTTGTGCGCAGTATGGGCGGGACCCCTGCGCTGTGTGCGGGGACCCTGCGCTGTGTGCAGGGGGACCCCTGTGCTGTGTGCGGCTGTAGGGACCCGTGCGGGGGGGGGGGGGGGGGGACCCTGCGCTGTGTGCAGGGGGACCCCTGCGCTGTGTGCGGGGGACCCTGCGCTGTGTGCGGGGGACCCTGCGCTGTGTGCGGGGGACCCTGTGCTGTGTGCGGCTGCAGGGACCCTGTGCTGTGCGCGGGTCTCCTGCACTGTGTGCGGGGACCCATGCGTTGTGTGCGGGGACCCCTGCGCTGCTGCCCACACACAGCGCTAGGATCCCTGCACAAAGCGCAGGGGTCCCCCACACACACGGCTGGGGTTCCGCCCATACTGCAGGGGCCCCGCCCATGTTGCAAAAAAATAAAAAAATTACTTATTGGGGATTTGAACCCATGATCTACTACTTGAACGCCTGACTACACAACCACTGGACTACGACCCGCCCCCCCCCCCTTTTGTGACCCCGATAACAGATATCGATTTCAAAAGTGGGACCCATTTAGTAAGGGTATAACTGTCATTATACACTTGGAGGCTATTTTTTTAATATTGACCATGTCAAAGGCCAATTTTTTAAACGACCCTGTGATAATGCATAAAATACACAGACACATCATAGATCACGAATCAAGAAGTTATTTTATGCTCCGATTGTTACATGAAAACAAACTGAAAATTTTGCATTCGAAGTGTAAGAAAAGAAATGCAAGCACCACCAGCAGATCAGAAGATGTATTCCAAACGGCTTGATAATTGAGGAATTATGAATGGTTAGAAATAATTTTGCAATATTTTCTCCGTAATAATTTTTTGATTATATATTAAACAAAATAATATGAGGTGATTTAATTTATTTGAATATTTTTTTTCAATTGATATATAGTATAAATAATAAGATAAATTAATGTATAATGACAAATATTGAGAATATTATGTTTAGAGTAAAATATAGAGGAGGTGGTTGGAGATTAATTTATATATAGAAATGGTTGAGATGGCCTAACTAAAGTTCTACCTTGCCACATGGCCGTTTTTTTTAATTTCTGTGCCCCGTTCTTATTAAATATGGAGGCCCAACGCTGATATAAATAGATACAATTTTAATATTTACGGTATATTTTTTGCCAAAACTTTTATTAATGATGGGATTAAGCCATCATAACATAGTCTTAATTCCACATAGAAGACATTAGACCATAAAAGTGGGGCCCTAAAAATTTTGTAGCCGTTCCCAAATCCAACCCTGCATTTGGTTGGAGATTTCGATAAGTAAAAATATTTAAAATTCTAGTTGTCAATAAAAATCTCTAACCATAGCCGAATTGCGGTAACCATGGTTTCAGTTGCGGTTTGTAATCGGAGGAGCCGATTACCATTACGGTTTGAACGGTTTACGATTTTTAATATTTTTTTAAATTTTTTAAGAAAATTAAATTTTAATTAATGTAAAAGAAAAGGAATGTTATGTTGCTCACATTAAGAGCACCTTATATGGACACCTGCTGATTTGGCACCGCTTCGTGCCAAATCAACATGCCGCTTCAACATCAAATGTGATGTGGCATTAATCAACACATTTTAGAGGTCATAGATCAATGCATATGATGCTGATGCGCCATATTCACGTGGTATATATCAATGCCACACAACAAGTGCCGCATAAGACGTGAATATGGCACATCAGCATCATATGCGTCGATCTATGACACCTAAAATGTGTTGGTTAATGCCACGTCACATTTGATGTTGAAGCGGCATGCTGATTTTGGCACGAATCGGTGCTAAATCAGCAGGTATCCGTATAAGGTGCTCACATTAGGTGAGCATCATATCATTCCTCTATAAAAGAAATTCATTCCAACTTAGAGATTTATAAAAAAAAATTACGATTAGAAAAAACAATTATAACTTGAATTATAAAAAGCAAAAAAAAAAAACAATAATAGCTAAAATTTAGCAGCTATCGGGATTGCTACAAAATATTTCAAGAACTTCTTTTTTCATTCGTATCGCCCAAAATTATATATGAACAACATCTTTGAAAAGGCGGAATTTTAACACAATGATCTAAGACCAAAATCGACGTAGGACTGTGAACACTGAATAAATTTTCGTTGTTTCTTTAAAAGTACGCAAAGTTTGTAACAATAGTACCATGAATACCAAGAAGTCATAAATAAAGTAATATCATGCCATGCTCGAGAAACATACTTAAAAAGCACATAATGCTTCTTTTTATTTTTACGATTTTTTTAAATTTTTTTATTCATATGAACCATTCGACAATTTTTATAAGTAGCATTCCAACCTTTATTTAATTTAATAAACAAAACTAAAACATAAAACCCAAACTCAAGGTTTAATTCTTGTGAACCACCAGTTATAACCGGCCGTTTATGGTTAGAAAATTTGATAGCCATAATCGAATCGAATTAAATAACGCTTCAGTAACAATTTGAACCGTAACTGTTGATCGCCAGTTCAGTTACTGTTTTTCAAACCGTTTGAACAAGTCTAGCTATGGATGCCTATAGAGGTGTTAAACGGGCCCGTGGCCCTTTGGCGGGATGGGCTGTAAATATTTAGGCCCGCCAGGAAGCGGACCTGAGCGGGCAAGCCCGTGCGGGCTGCGTAGGCCCGCCAAAAAATAAACAGTATAAATTTATATTAAATAATAAGATTTATAAATACACTATATTGATTTTTACGATTTTGAGCTATGATTTGTACTTTAACAACATAAATATATTAATATTGAAGAAGTTGATTAAATTACATATATTTTTAACCTGAATTCTTCATTTTTTTATTATTTCCTATTTGTTATTTTTTCTATTTTTTTCTTACTTTTATATTTTTAAAAAGTAGCCCGCCAGGCCCGCTACCCGCCTGCATGGGCCTTCATTTCCCAGGTCCGCCAGTGGCGGGCTTTGGCGGTCTACGGTTTGCCCGCCCCACCGTCCCGTTTTGACAGTTCTAGCGGCCTATGTCAAATTTTGTTGAAATAATTTTAATTTTTATTCAAATTTAAATAGTTGAAAATCTTAAATTCAAATTTTTACTTGATAATGCAATTTAAAAGTTGTAGACTTATTAAAATTTCTTGTGTAACTGTTGATTTGAATATAATCGAACTAAATTCAAGAAGTAGCCGTAATTTCTTGTTCGAATAGCCTTAATTAATGAACTAATAGTTTTCACAATCTATGCGCGTGCTTAAAATGTAAACATATTTAATATTTAGTTTAAATTTTACGATGTATAGTTTTTATTGTTTAAAATGAAATACAATTTTTAAATATAAAAGAGAAGATAATATGTAGGGACATAAGTGTACATAATAAAAAAATAGAAGTGTTATGAAAATTATTCAATTAATAAATTACAAATAAATGGTAGTTTATAGCCACCATAAACCAATTATAATATACTATTATGTGTAGCACACATGTGTGTGCAAATATGTTAAATTTTTTTATACCTTGAACATTTCATATCATTAATAAGTAATTTAAACAATAAAATTTTACCCTAGGGATAAATTTGTAATGAATGAAAATATCAATAAAATTTGTAACTTAACAATTAAGGGTAAAATTGTAAATAATCATTGTTAAATTACAGACCAGATTGTGCACTTTATAGCACACCCATGTGAGTGCATTAAAATAAAAATAATTGTTAGTAGATGATTTTAATAAGTAATATACTAAAAATAGTATGATGTTATGAGGGTAAGGCATGTAATTTAATTATTTTTTTGTTTTTAATAATAAAATCGAAAAAATCTGATTGAGACCAACCTACAGTTTTTATCCACTCTACGCTCTTATAAAAGAGTATAGATAATAATAATAATAATAATAATATAAGATAATAATTATAACTGATGAATAATTCTGAACATAAAAGAATTATGCGCATTTTTAAATTGATAATAGTAATCATTAGTTTGTCCATTTATATTAAGCAATCGGAAGTTTCACAGTGATATTCCACCTTTAAACTTTCACACTTGGGTGAATGCCGTATTTTTATTTTTATTTTTTGTGTGTGTTTGTAGTATGTTCGAAGCCTTTGTTTTAACTAGTTTAAGTAAATTTCAGAACCATATTCTATGATAGACGCCTTCATGAAATTCTTACTGCATTAATTAAATTTTTAAAAAATAAAAAAAAAGAATATCACATATTTAGACCGAAAATTCCTGAAATTATAAATAAGTTAATTAACAATTAACATTCGAAGACTAAATTCTTATGATATTTTCATCGAGATATTTTTAATGTCATTTTTTATTTTCTAAAATTTTGATTGTGTTAAGAAAGAAATCTAACATATTGAATAGGTTAAAGGTTAAATAGGTCTATGTGAGGCCTGATGCTGATGGGGGAGGGAGTGATCGCCGGTGCCAGAGAGGTGCACGGAGACAAGGAGTGGCTCCTGACATGCTTCTAGGCGGAGGGGTACATGAATGAACCGATCCCACACCCGAATGAGAGAGATTCCGAGACTGGAAATTGTATGGGCGGTGTAAAGTCAATGAATAATATAAGAAACTTGATAGTGCCACTCATACCACTAAATGTGCACCTTCCTTTTCGGGAGTCCATCCATATGAACTTCAAAGTTAAGTGTGCTTGATTTGGAGTATCACTTGGATGGGTGACTCCCTGGGAAATAGCTCATGGTGCATGCAGTGCAAAGCACGCTGGAAATCTAATGGTGGTACAATGAGGGTAGAGTATCAGTTGGAATGTGATGGACCCAACCCCACAGGTCCCTGTATGGGACGGGATGTTAGAGTCTAATTTTAGAAACTAGTTGAGTTTTATTCAGAAATAATTTAATGTTGAGTTTACTTTTAGACGAATATTAATAGGATGAATTATTTATACAAAATTTTCCTTTTGAATATTCGTATTTTACTATAATAAACACATAATCATAAATATAATAATCTCCCATAATAATATCCACTTGTGATAAAAAGGATGGCTTTTGCTTTCAACTGAACTAATCAATCTAAAGATGCAGAAGATTACAATCAATCAGCAACTTGCATGAATCTTGAGTTATTGTGCAGAGAATTTCCTAACATACCACCACAGATAATATGAGATAAAGGGACAATTAAAAACGTGCGTCATCAGTAATAGGCTTTTTAATTAAAATAAAGGGAATTAAATCAAAAATCAATAAAATAGGGTCGATCCGCTCAAAATTAATAAAATCGAGTGAAATTCGCTTAATGGCCGCGGCGTCGCGCCCATTAGACGCGACGACAGTTGAGTCGGGCTCAATCGGGCTTAACGCGGGCCGTTTTTTTGAAAAGGTCAATTGGGCCGAAGGACGGCCCAATTCACCGGGCCTCGCGGCTAATGGACGTGTCGTCGCGCTTAATGACCGCGACGACGCGTTGCTTAAAGCCGAGCGGCTCTTTTTCCTTCCCCATTTTCCTCCTCTCCTACCCTCGATTCCTCCGGCTCTCGGGCGATTGTTGCGCGATTTCAAAGAGTGATAGATCCGTTATTCCTCGTCATTGTCGATTAAGCTTCGTTTGGTATGAAACTCCTAATTCGTTTAAATCTTGTTTTTGATGTTTCGTTAGATTTCGTCGAATTCTTGCGTTTATGTTTGTGTTTTGGTATAATTTGTGCTCTAATATTATAGGTTGCTTATTATGTTGATATAACACGTTAAGTTTAGATAATTGATTCAATTTAGAAATTTTTCCTAATTTAGAAACCTAATTTTGAAATTAGGGTTTCTAGGTTATTTGATTCGATTGTTAGTACATGAGTCAATTTATGTGTTTGTTTACATTTGTTGCGATATTGACTTTGAAACGCTAATTTAGGACGGATACGTACGAATATTACGGTCCGATCGACAGATCACTTCTGATATTCCAGGATAGTCATCGTTGTAACGATGTACTATTCAATGCTGATGGTGCCTTCGACACACCTTTGACCGTTAGGGGTTTGGAGAGTGTTGTCTGGGGTAAGCTTTCACGACCGGTGCGGTTGCACGGTCGTATTCTGGAGGGGTTGGATACCATGTTCTTCTACGGCGTGTAAAGTTGTGGATCTCAGAAGTTAGATCCACACTTAATCACGGCCCTCGTAGAGAGGTGGATGAAGGAGACGCACACGTTCCACTTGCCTGTGGGTGAGGCCACCGTCACTCTTGAGGACGTCAGTGTGCTGTGGGGACTCCCGGTCGATGGTCATTCAGTCAGTGGTGTGATCCATAGCAGGACACAGGATCAATGGTTCGATTACCTAGAGGAGCTGACTGGTTACAGACCTGCTGTGGGGGCGTACACGGGACGAAGGTGTCGTTGAGGAAGTTTGCAGACTGGCTAAAAGCCAACGAGATCGATGATGACAGCCCAGATTATGAGGTCGATCAGCGCGCACGTGCATATGCGATGTTGCTCATGGGATCGGTTTTGTTCCCGACTTCAGCAGCAGCTCGGCGTCCATGACCTTACTCCCGTTGCTCGAAGACATAGATGACGTGCACACTTACAGTTGGGGCAGTGCCGTGCTGGTTTTCTTGTACAGAGAGCTATGTACTTCGTCTCAGCGTCAGAAGATGAACATCTGTGGAGCTCTACGGTTGCTTCAGGTGCTTTTTTTGTGTAATTGAATTTTCTTGATGTGTATACATAATTTAAATTTTGTGTAGGCATGGGCATGGATTCGTATATTACCTGTGCAACCCGTTATTATCCGTCATCGAGTGCGGATGATGCCCACCGAGGAAGATGGAATTCAGTTGCCATGCCGCCACATGCTGCGAGGTCGTAAGACGATGTCTGTTAATTATTGTGTACTGCTAGAATATTTTTATTAAAATATTTAATATTTAATATATTTTTCTGTATTTTTTTAATATATTTACTTAAAATATTTAATATTTTTTCCTAAAATATTATATATATTTAATAGATTTTCTTGAAATTAAAATATTTTTCTTTATTTAATATATTTTTTATTAAAATATTTATATTTTTTTTCATTTCAGGTGGAATGCGCTTTTCGATCATACCATCGACGCACTCGAATTTGCGTGCGATTCGTGAGTCGATCGATAGCATGTCGATGGAGCAGTTCGTCAGGGCACCCTACGACGATCAGGCACCAGAGATTATGGCGTTGACAGCTGACTCTCGACCAGCATGCGTTCGGTCGTCCTATCCACTCATCTTCTACAACATCATTGAGTGGCACTATCCCGATCGCATGCTACGACAGTTCGGGATGGTTCGTCGTCATTGAACCACACCTAAGCCCACCATCATAAGCAAATGTCCACTTTTCTCGATCAATAGCGCGCAACCAATCGTACGCTTCTTCGCGAAGACTCTTAAGATGCTCCATGATTCGTTCGAATTTTTCAACCGTATGCGCCATCCCTGCTCTGTGGCACAATTTCTTTAGGTCACTGTCTTTGAACTCGTTAAAATTTGATACGACGTGACGTAAACAGTAACGATGCACGCCGTTTGGAGACCTATAAGCGTCGAGCTATTCTATTGCAGACAGTAAACCTGCATTACAGTTTGTAGGTAATATGAACTAATTTTAGAAAAAAGAACCAACAACTTGATCTATTTTTAATTGCAAATACCTGTTTGACGATCTGAAATTAGGCACACCGCTTGTCCCTCAAGTACATGAACATTAAGCAAGTTCAAGAACCATCTCCAAGAATGGAAGCTTTCGATTGTAACGATGGCAACGCAAGTGGACAAACTTTCTGATTTGCATCGAGTCCACATGCAATCAACATTTTATGCTTGTACTTCGAATATAAGTGTGTACCGTCGACACAGACCACTCTACGACATTGCTTGAAGCCGTCAATGCAAGGTTTGAATGCCCAAAATACATACCCGAATTTTTTCACTCCAGACATATCTTGAAGATGCTACCACTTCACCACCGTTCCGAGATTGTAACGTCGCAACGCTTTCATGAATATAGGAAGCTGTTGGATTGACGTTTCCCAAGTACCATAGACATCTCTTTTGCTCGCTTGAGTCCATGCCATGTTTGAATGTACGGGATGTCGTGTTGGCCAACTGCGTGAAGCATGTGTGCGGTCCTCCGTATCTCGTCACCTTCCAAAAAAAACTTTTCGATTTGAAGATTGCTCGCAGTTTCCAGTTACAGTCGTCGCTGTGATTGCATCTCACGCTCCATGCGGTTCTGTTACTTTCGGTCACGTGGTACTCACGTCTAACAACCCTCAGATGGTAATCGTTAACAGCACATTTTAAATGTTCTTTGCTATTAAACGTCATACCTACGTAAAATGCGGGGTCGTCCTTGTCGTGAAAATCACCACCAGTTTCGTCAACTTCTAGGGGAGCCATTTGATAAGTGGTATTAAACGGCACCGGCTGGTATAATGCTCTATTCTCTTCTGGTTCACTCGGCATTGGTTCGTCGTTATTATCATCATCATCATCATCATCTGCGGGATCTGGCAAATCGTCTAGTGCCCCACCCTCATCGTCAGCTTCGGAGTCACTGACGTCACTATCTTGGACGGCGTTATGAACGATCTCAGGCTGCGCCACCGTCGAACTAATAGGAACACAACGGCTACTCGAAGGGATATCTTCGTGAGGGGCAAACGAAATATTCGTCAATCCTTCAGTAACTGACGTAATGTCAGGAAATGAATCCATCGGAGCAGGATTTGTGTATTCGTCAGGAGGATCTACGTTGTGCTGAACGATCTCGGTTGCCTCGACAAAGACCTCAATGTAATCGAGCTCGTTGTCGGGATCCAAGAAGTATGCGAGGCCGGCATCATTAGACATTAGTAGGAGATTATGATATAGTCGTGAGTGTTGATAGTATTCGTTCTTCACACGAACGATTAAAAAGAAAGCATTGCTGTCGACGGAAGTCATGTCGTACAGCATACTAAGAAATTGATCGAAATTGGTATCGCGATGAATTCGTCGATAACCGATGGGTTGAAGACTATATTGTATGGTGTTTGATCCGTGTATGATTTCACTGCCATAATAAACAACTATTTGAATTTTTCTAGACACCATATTGGATATGTATGAGATTTCATGAATTAATAATCGAAAATCGAGCGGCTTAAATAGGGAAAATCGCCGTTAGTATTAACAACGACGTCGCTTGCAATGGATGCGACGTCGCGTCCATTAAGCGCGATGGCAAGTGGCCCACACTGTAGTGGGTTTGGTGGCCGTCGTTAGTGAGTCTTTAGTGGGTTAGTGGGCTTAGTGGGTCGGAGTCAATGTGTCGTGGGCATTAAACACGACGTCCCGTCTATTAAATGCGACGCGGGCCACATGCGGGCCCAGCCGCGCCCCGCTTTGCTTTTCGCGAGGTGTTTCTATGCCACGTCATCCGTCGCGTCTAATAGGCGCGACGTCGCCGTTAATAGACATGTTTTGCCCTATTTTAATAATTTCTGTCACATTTGCCCTATTTTATTGAATAGGGGTTCAAATGGCCCGATTTTATTTAAAAAGCCTCAGTAATATTGCATCCACAGTGCGGTTGATGTGTTTTATTACATGAAGATGTTATATCTTAGGCAACCGCACACATAACATCACATTGATCCCATAATCGAGTTCTTACCATACTGCAGATATTATCAAACTTCAAATATGAACAAATTATGTCAGTATAATTATGTGTTGATCGCCTGACATAATTGACACATGGTTTCTCTGGGGTTTTTGTAAAGAGTGATTTTGTGAGTTCAGCCCAAATAATAATCATTAGTGCATCCGTACATAATTAATGAAAACTAAATAAAACTTGTAAATTCATTAGTACATCCATCATGACTTAGTAATTTATTAAGTGTAAGGACTGTACCATAAAAAGACTAAATCAAACAGTTCACAAATCCTGAGAAATTGAAAGCCTACTAGCGTTTTCTCGCAACAAGTTAGGGTTTAGTCCAACTATTTGAGTCCAATTCGAAGTTAGTGTTGGGGTTGAGCGGTACTTTTTCGGGCCCAGCGAAAGGTTGATTCTGGACCCGCGGCAATTTTATCTGGATAATAAAAAACGGAAATGACGCCGACAGAGAACGAGATTTTTAGGTGGTTCGGCCAAAACCGCCTACCTCCACGGAGAGCACCGACTTTACTATATTCAGAATATTACACCGTACACATTAACGCTTGAGTCTAATCTGAAAACCTGAGACCCCTCCAGGTAATGTATTTGTACCTATTACCAACTATCCAGTAAAATTACACTCGCTCTCACCCTTATCCACCTGGATAAATTTTCTTTTATTTCTCTCGCTCTCTACACTCAGTGAGCTCTCTTTGCTTGTGATGCTTTTTACAATTGAACAAAGAGGCATATTTAAAGATGTCTTCAGCTCTTCTGGACAGCTCGTAACCGGTGGCCAGGAATCCATCGCGTCGCCTTTTAATACGAAACGTTCATTAATTTATTATATATATAAAATAATATTATAATGTAATATTAATAATATTTTTTTATTAATGAATGGCTGTGTTTGTTTCGTCGGTGGGCAGGACTCATCAGTTAGCTCATATATCTAAGTAGGGTTTTCTCGCAGGACTCATCAGTTAGCTCATATATCTAAGTAGGGTTTTCTCGCAACAAGTTAGGGTTTAGTCCAACTATTTTAAGTCCAGTTCGAGGTTAGCTCGCATATACTATGTAAGAAACGCTAGTGGAAGGACTTGGCACATATATCCATTGTCCCTCCGTTTTCATGGCAGCAAAACCACAAATGTGTCGAGATTCCAGCCCTCTAGTCCAAAAAAATATGATGTTCTTTTTCTTAACTTACATATTTCTAAGTATACAAAGAGATAATCAAACTGAGATTTTTTCATTCTAGAAATTGGAATTTATTGATTAAAGAAAAAAACTCTAATTTTCAACTGGTAGTTTTTAATTTCCAAAAGAAAAACAATATCAGTTATACAACAAACGCACGAGAACGACATTACGCAAAATACGCTTACATAACATAACTGTTATGCTTATTTTACCATACATATGGAGATATCACATTCGATTGAGTTTGACCTAAACACACAAGCCACAACACATAATTAACCATAAAATTACACTCCACAATAATCCTTCAAACAATAAAAGCTCTCCCATTTCTTCGGGCCTTCTCGTAAGTGTCGATGTAATCACAATAAACATATGGTTTGTACATCGACCATCTCAGGTGGAACCTTAATCGTGTCTTTAAATTTTGCAGAGACAAATAGCACTAACGTGTATCGGACCCTATCGCTCACAAAGGCCGAATGAATAGGCATACGAAACCTTTCGTTCGATAATGCCTAACATATTGTTGCAAAGTCGTTAATCACCAATTGTATGGGGTTTAGTTAGATTTTACTTCTGTAACATTTTTAAAACACCAAAATATATATGGTTCAGTACTAAAGCAACTTGACGATACCTAAATTAAACGTTGCAAATGCTAATTTCAAACTTGAAGCAATTTGAGGACATCATGTTTCAAAATTCTGGCATCAATTGTCCTCAAATTGCTTCAATACTGAAGCAACTTGAAGATACCTAAATTAAATGTTGCAAAGGCTAATTTCAAACTCGAAGCAATTTGAGGACATTATGTTTCAAAATTCTGCAGTCAATTGTCCTCAAATTGCTTCAATTTTGAAACATATCTTGAAGATAGCTAAATTAAACTTTGCAAATGCTTATGTTAGAAAATTTATAATATAGTCGATTTTATAAATTATTTATGTGAATGAGGAATTGGGCTTCGAAATTAAATATTATTGGGCTTCGCACTGGCCCAATAACGGCCCGACTTCTAGAAGGCCCAACTTCTAGAAGGTCATCTAATTAAAATAAAAAAATAAAAATAATAATATTTATGTAGCAAAATTTTGGCTATAAATAGGGTCATTGGGCCTAAGGAAAAAACACAACAAAAATAGAAGGAAAATAAAAGAAAAAAAACACTACTTCATAAAAATTGTTTCTGCCATATTTCTTGTTCCGTTCGTAGTCGGTGTCGCTTTGTGCTAAACGAACGCCGAATTTTCGAAGTATCCTAGGAAATAGACGCTCGTTAAAACCTCTAGCACATAAGTGAGGGAGAGAATCTATTTTAAGGAAATTGTGTGCTACACAATCTTCGAATATTTTTATTTCCCAGGCGACAATCTTAAAATAGATTCACGATCCCGCAAAGATGTCAGACTACGTGGACTTCCTCAACAACCAAGAATCTACGGGAAAGGAGGAAAACATTGACGTTCTCCCTAATACTTTTATCCCCACTGCCATACCTGTGGTTACGAAGCCAAACGTACCGGTCAACCACCTGGAGAAGCCAGAGAAATTTACGGGACAGCCTCGACGTTCGAAAGATAGCAACAGAAGATGCTCTTCACCTCACCACGCTGAACCTAGCAACATACCTGAAAGAGGTCGAGCCTAAGGTGAACGACGGGGAGACAAACGCTGAGGTCGTGATCGCCGTTGATGCATGGAAACACTCCGATTTCCTGTGTCGTAATTATATTCTGAATGCCCTAAGCGATACTCTGTACAACGTGTATGGTACAGTCGCTACGGCTAAGGAATTGTGGGAATCGTTAGACCGGAAATATAAAACTGAGGATGCCGGCACAAAGAAATTTGTTGTCGGACGGTTCCTTGATTATAAGATGGTTGATTCCAAGACTTTGATTAGTCAAGTGCAAGAGATCCAATTGATTTTGCACGAGATCCATGCAGAACGAATGGTTCTGAGCGAATCTTTCCAAGTTGCGGCTATCATTGAGAAGCTGCCCCCGAGCTGGAAAGACTTCAAAAACTATCTCAAGCATAAGGCAAGGAGATGTCTTTGGAGGACTTGATTGTCAGACTTCGAATCGAAGAAGACAACAAGCAGTCGGAGAAGAGAGTGTTGAACTCATCCGAACCAAAGGTAAACGTGGTGGAACATGGCTCTAAAAAGGGCAAAGGTCCGGTTAAACCCAAGGAGAAACTTGGAGCGACCGGAGGCGTGTCAAAGCCGAACTATAAGTTCAAGGGAAATGCTTCAATTGCGGGAAATTGGGCCATAAGTCGTCGGACTGCCGTTTCCCTGAACAACGAGGCGAACATGGTAAAAGACATCACTAAGGGTTTCGATGATTTAGATCTTGTTGCTGTCGTTTCAGAGGTAAACATGATTGGGTCGAATCCACAAGAATGGTGGATCGATACCGGTGCTACACGTCATGTGTGCACGAACCGTAGATTCTTCTCCACCTGTGAGCCGATTGAAGGAGAAAAGATCTACATGGGCAACTCGGCTGCTGCTACCGTCGAGGGAAAAGGAAGCGTGCTGCTCAAAATGACTTCCGGGAAATTATTAACGCTGAAAGATGTGTTGTATGTTCCGGAGATACGGAAAAACTTAATTTCGGGATTCTTGTTGAACAAGCACAATTTTCGTATTGTTATTGAGTCCGACAAAGTGATATTGTCTAAGTCGGGTGTGTTTGTTGGTAAAGGCTATGCCTGTGATGGTCTGTTCAAGCTGAATGTAATGACAATTGTAAATGAGAATGAAAAACGTTCTTCCGTTTACTTGCTTGAATCTTCCAATTTGTGGCACGGTAGATTAGGTCACGTTAATTTTGAATCGATACGTCGATTAATTAACATGGACCATATTCCAACATTTGAAATTAATTCGAAACATAAATGCAAAATTTGCGTTGAAGCAAAAATGACGAGATCGTCTTTCCCCTCGGTAGCAAGAATTACCGAACCGCTTGAATTGATTCATAGCAATTTATGTGATTTGAAATACGTTCAAACACGTGGTGGCAATAAATATTTTATCACATTTATTGACGACTGCACCAAATATTGCTATGTTTATTTGCTTAAGAGCAAAGATGAAGCATTAGAGAAATTCGTTCTCTACAAAACCGAAGTTGAAACTCCACTCGGCAAGAAAATTAAAAGATTGAGAAGTGATCGAGGCAGGGAATACGAAGCGCCAATTGGGAGTTTTTGTGGAACATGGTATCGTCCATGAAGTGACTGCCCCCATATTCCCCTCAATCAAACGGAGTGGTCGAAAGAATCGCACATTAAAAGAAATGATGAATGCGATGTTATTAAGTTCAGGTCTACCGCCAAATATGTGGGGCGAAGCTATCTTGACGAGTAATTACCTATTAAATAGGATACCTCGAAAGAAAATGAATAGAACTCCATATGAGTTATGTAAAGAAAAGACGCCTTCGTACCAACATTTGCGAATGTGGGGGTGTTTGGCGAAGGTAGTCGTACCTGCGCCTAAAGCGGTGAAAATTGGTCCTAAAACGGTGGACTGTATTTTCATAGGATATGCACACAATAGTACGGCATATCGGTTTCTTGTATATGATTCGAAAATTTCGGATATACACAAGAAAACGGTCATGGAATCGAGGAATGCGTATTTCTTTGAAAATGTATTTCCTTGTCGTACATCTAAACGAGATGATATAGAAACCGAGATTCCTAGTACGGTTCATGAGATTGAACCGAGACAAAGCAAGCGTGCCAGAATAGAGAGATCTTTTGATGACGACTTTGTTACATATTTGATTGAAAATGAACCGTGACTTATGACGAAGCAGTGAGCTCCGTGGATGGGCCTTTATGGAAAGAAGCCATAAAAGCGAGATTGGTTCTATTTTGCAGAATCATACTTGGGAGTTAGTTGATCTCCCAAAGGGATGTAAACCTTTAGGATCAAAATGGATTTCTAAAAGAAAAATGAGACCAGACGGGTCTGTGGAAAAGTATAAAGCCACATTTGTTATCAAATGATACAAGCAACGCGAAGGCTTAGATTACTTTGACACATATTCTCTTGTGACGATAATAAATTCGATAAGGATGATACTTGCTATCACGTCCTTAAGAAATTTGGAAGTAAATCAAATGGATGTCAAAATAGCTTTCTTAAACGGTGAATTAGACGAGGAAATATATATGGAGCAACCCGAGGGTTTTCGTGCTCCCGGAACCGAAAAGAAAGTTTGTAGATTGATTAAATCTTTGTATGGTTTGAAACAAGCCCCGAAGAAGTGACACGAAAAGTTTGATCACGCGATGATCAACAAAGGCTTTAAAATAAATGAGAGCGATAAATGCATTCTCAAAAGTAACAGCGATGACTACGTCATTTTATGTCTGTATGTAGACGACATACTCATTGTTGGTAGTAACGACAAAATGGTCAAGTCTACCAAAGATATGTTAAATTCGAAATTTGACATGAAAGATATGGGACTTGCGGACGTGATTTTAGGAATTAAAATCATATGACGAGTAACGGTCTTGTTTTGAGCCAAGCTCATTACGTAGACAAAATTCTCGACAAATTCCTCAAGGGTGATTATGGTGTTGCTAGAGCGCCACTAGATCAAAACGTTCATTTGTCGAAAAATCGCGGAGAGGCTATTTCTCAAGTAGAATACTCCCGGATTATCGGAAGCTTGATGTATCTAATGAGCTGTACTAGGCCAGATATTGCTTATGCTATAAGCAAATTAAGTTCGTACACGAGCAATTCGAGTGCGGATCATTGGACCGCCATAATACGGGTTTTGAGATACTTACGATATACTCGAGACTATGGATTACACTATGGTCGATATCCAGCTGTGTTAGAAGGCTACACAGATGCGAACTGGATATCTGACATGAAGGACTCTAAGAGCACAAGTGGCTATGTGTTTACACTTGCTGGAGCTGCTGTGTCGTGGAAATCCTCGAAACAAACGGTTATAGCGAGATCCACTATGGAATCTGAGTTCTTTGCCTTGGATAAATGTGGAGAAGAAGCTGAATGGCTACGCCATTTCTTGGAGGATATTCCTAAGTAGGAAAAACCTGTGCCGCCTATATGCATACTCTATAGCCAATCGGCTATTGAACGAGCACAGAGTACTATGTATAATGGTAAGTCGAGACACATACGTCGTCGACATAATACCGTTAGACAACTGCTCTCAACTGGAGTTATCTCGATTGATTATGTGAAATCGACGGATAATATTGCGGATCCGCTAACCAAAGGGTTAAATAGAGATGCGGTTGAAAGGTTGACGAAAGGGATGGGCTTAAAGCCTTAGTATAGAAGTGCTAAGAAGGAAAACCCTACCTATGTGACTGGAGATCCCAAGATCTAGGTTCAAAGGGACAACCTAATTTTAGGACTTGGTATCATTGTGGGGGATAACCCTGCTCATTCCTGTCAAGAAACAGTGATGACGGAAAAGGCTAGCATTATGATGCTTTAATGACTATCATAGAGTATTGATAGAAAATACTCGCGACGTGAAAAGTCACCTATGTTAGGGAGAAGTAGGGCCGCTTCAAAGGAGAACTGAAAGGCTTAGTTCTTTAGAAACTCTCGCAAAATCAGGACGTGTCCATGGCCATAATGGACAAAACCATGAGAACGGAACAAGAGAAAAATGGTCTCTGTGTATTGTGCGTGGGTTCGTTTACACGGAAAGCGGGACAGTTCAAAGACATCGCGTTCTACTGGACTGCAGTAAACCAACTGTGCATACAAGGAGGAAGTTCAAATGGTAAAACATATTATCCTCTATGCAGAGTATCATTAGATTAGCAGAAATTTTAACCAGACAATTCTCATTCATGTGGGGGATTGTTAGAAAATTTATAATATAGTTGATTTATAAATTATTTATGTGAATGAGGAATTGGGCTTCGAAATTAAATATTATTGGGCTTCGCACTGGCCCAATAACGGCCCGACTTCTAGAAGGCCCGACTTCTAGAAGGTCATCTAATTAAAATAAAAAAATAAAAATAATAATATTAATATAGCAAAATTTTGGCTATAAATAGGGTCAAATACAACAAAAATAGAAGAAAAATAAAAGAAAAAAACACTACATAAAAATTATTTCTGCTATATTTCTTGTTCCGTTCGTAGTCGGTGTCGTTTTTGTGCTAAACGAACGCCGAATTTTCGAAGTATCCTGGGAAATGGACGGTCATTAAAACCTCTAGCACATAAGTGAGGGAGCGAATCTATTTTAAGGATTGTGTGCTACACAATCTTCGAATATTTTTATTTCCCAGGCGACAGCTTATTTCAAACTTTAAGCAATTTGAGGACATTTTCAAAATTCTGGCATCAATTGTCCTCAAATTGCTTCAATTTTGAAACATATTTTGAAGAAACCTAAATTGAAACGTTGCAAATGCTAATTTCAAACTTGAAGTAATTTGAGGATATTATGTTTCAAAATCCTGGCATCAATTGTCCTCAAATTGCTTCGATTCTGAAACATATCGTGTAAAATTGCAACCATTTAATTCAGGCATCCTTATAATGAAGTGATCCCCTGAAAAAATAATTCAGCATATTTGCATGTAAATTAAAATGGTTGTGTACGTACATGAAAGGCTTCTCCCATGATAACGATGAAAGATTTCTCAGTCGTTGGGTGGTAGGTTATACGTTGGCCATCTCTCGTCATTATATCCAGACCGTCCACCTCATTTTGACACAATATGGTTATGTAATTCTTGTCAGTATGTTCTGGAACCACAGTGATGCTTCCATCACCTTCGAGAAGTTGGTACTTGTGAAGGATAGCTACGTAGCGAGTCGAGTCTATGTGCCGTCTACGTACTTTCGAGCCCCAAGCTCTCCAATGCCATCCTCCTAATGATCTTCTCCAACTTGGCCAACGACTCACCGTAAAGTCTCATGGGCTCGCTAATTCAACACCGACACATGATTTGGAGATTACATTAATATTATCAGGGTTGGAGAGTTGAATTATTCTGATTATTATCAATCTTACTATTATTATTACTATTCAAAACTTATTAGAAATCGAGGGGTCATTCCTAAAACCAATTGGTGATAGGAGGAGAAAGCCTCTTATCTATTCTATTATACTAAGGGTGATGTGCTAGGATAAACCGTCAATTGTTCTGTATCAATTGACCAAACAGATTTTTTCTACATTTATTAAAACAGAAAAAAGAAACTTATAAAACCACATATCTTCTATAACATCATTATAACTACCAAATTCTATTTTTAGTATATTCCTTATTGAAACTATTTAATAATAATTAATTTTATTTTATTGCACACACATAGAACGTGCCAGAAATACTAGTATATATAGTGGCCCAAAGAGCTTGAATTATTCGATGTGGGACGAAATCCACTTAGAATCTCAACACGCCTCTTCACGTGTGGCATGACTGGCCTTGTGGGCCAAAGCGTATTCTCCACATTTTCGAGGCGTTTGGGGGAAAGAGCATCTGGCATCGCAAACCCTCATAGGGGCCGGGTCGCATTGGATTCCCAAGATAACCAATGTTGTTGGGGTCATCCTAAAAAATACAACTCTTTTTCGTATCGATAGGGAGATCGTGAAGCTGTTTTATGGCATTCATTGTCTCCTTTAAGACACTAAGAGGAACATCAACGTACTTGGCCTCAAAGCTACTGTAGTGTTCGATTGCCTCTTTGACTTGGAGAAGTCTATTACGGGGAGACTCAGTTTCATTGTTGGAAAATGTTGGTATAAGATCGAAGATGAGGAAAAAGTTGGGGAAACGTATCACACTTTCCCACTTGTTCTTGCATTACCTTAAGGTTGTTAGGGAGGCATGACTTCATGTGTGTAATATTTGTAATGGTAATAATAGTAACTATAATTATTAATACGGTCGTTCGTCCGACGTTCATCTTTTAATTTTGCGAAAATACGGTCGACCCCAATAATTTGGGTATATTTTTACTGTGTTAAAACTGTTAACCGGAGTATCAAATCTGTTACTTGGTGTATCAAAACCGTTACTGTGTATCAAAACAGTTATTACACTGCAATTAATTGTTACCATGTGTAGGGTTCTAATTTGCGAAAATAAGATGAAATCAAAGCCTTTTTGGCAACGATTACATCTAATGTGTATAAATTCGAAGTACCTATAGTATGGGCAGCTCGTTGCAGCACCTTGTTTGGTCGTTCGTTCGATGTTCATCATTTAATTTCGCGAAAATACGATCGACCCTATAATTTGGGTATTTTTTTGCTACGCAATTATACTCGAAATTGTGTCAATTGTTAACTCCCAAACCGTAAGTCGTGTAATGCATATAGTATGAAAGGCATCGACATTAAGCAGAAATCCAGATGTTAGTGAATTGATTCGGACGTTCGTCAATTGAGGTGATGAACAACTGTTACTAAATTAAAATTATCAGGATCTGTTACTAGTATATACGTTTCTGTTACTATGTTGCCTAAATTAGTTACTAAATTTTCTGTGAAATTTCGGGCGGGAAACCAGAATGAGATGAATTTTGGGCGGGAGAGTAAATAAAATCAAGCATAGATTATCTGTTACCGGATATGTGTAACTGTTACTAATTATATGTTTATATGTTACCAGAACTATTATAGCTGTGAATTAGGGTATGTGAATAAAATCATAACCTAAACTAATATATTTTTATCTAAAACTTCGTAAATTCAAATATTTTAGTGAATATAGCGGTTTGCAATATAAAATTTGAAAATTATAAAGTAAACTAATTACATATTAAATTGTTATTTTGACTATGTATTCTGTTACTCGGGTTGTGTTTCCTTGTTACCTACGTATCGGTTTCTATTTTTTTCTCCTCTTCATTGTTTCTAATCAGTGTTAAACTGTTACTGCAGGAAATCAGTAAACAACATAGGGTTTACGTTTAAGAATAATTGAAGATTTCATTAAATTTTGTTGAATCATTTATGTTAGGTCAACCATCTGGATTGTATTAAACATCTATTAGTTCATTTTCACAACGTTTTGTGTAAGTAGAATCAACTTGGTAGAAGCATGATCATCCTCTCAAGAAGAGTGCTACTTGTTTCCCATACTATAAACTTCAACTTCTTCAATTCCAACATAATCTTCACGAAAATCACAACCTAAACTAATTTATTTTTATCTAAAACTTCGTAAGTTGATATATTTTAGTGAATGTAGCGTGTTTGAAGTATAAAATTCGAAAATCATAAAGTAAACTAATTACATATTAAATTATTATTGTGACTATGTATTCAGTTACTCATGTTGTATTCCCTTGCTACGTACGTATCAATTTCTGTTATCTTCTCCTCTTCAATTGTTGCTGATCATTCTTAAACTGTTACTGCATGAAATCAGAAACAACATAGGGTTTGTGATTAAGATTAATTGAAGATGTCATTAATTTTGTTGAATCATTTATGTTAAGTCGACCATCTGGATTGTAATAAACATCTAATAGTTCATTTCCACAACGTTTTGTGTAAGTAGAATCAATTTGGTAGAAGCATGATCATCCTCTCAAGAAGAGTGCTACTTGTTTTCCGTACTATAAACTTTAACTTCTTCAATTCCAACATAATCTCCACGAAAATCACAACCTAAACTAATATATTTTTATCTAAAACTTCGTAAATTGATATATTTTAGTGAATGTAGCGTGTTTGAAATATAAAATTTGAAAATCATAAAGTAAACTAGTTACATATTAAATTGTTATTGTGATTATGTATTCTGTTACTCGTGTTGTGTTTCCGTGTTACTACATATCAATTTCTATTATTTTCTCCTCTTCAATTGTTGTTGATCATTCTTAAACTGTTACTGCAAAAAATCAGTAAACAACAGCTGAATTTTATCAGAATCATGCATGCATTTTCAGCAACAGAAGCGAAATTTGTTCAAAAGAAACATCCTACACATAAGTCTCAGATACACATAGCACCAAATTGTAACAAACCAGCTAAGATCTGCGCTCGATATGATCGGATGTCGCCGGCTAAGATCTGCGCTCGACTCCACCAAATTCATTGGTCGTCGCTAGTTGTCGCTGGCCATCGCTGCTCGTCTGTGATTTCTTCATTAATTTGAGAGTTATCGATTTGGGGCTTTTTGACACTGATAGAGCCCTATATGTTAATTTGAATGTGCAGTGTAAAAATGTTTCAATAAAACGCGATTTAGTTGTTAAAATATCATTTTTCAAATCTGTTAATTTTAATGACAAATTTGTTATCTGAATTAACTGTATGTAAATGATTTGGTATTAGAGAAATGTATAATTGTTATTTATTTTTAATATTTTTGTTAGTCAGATACTGTTTTATAACATGAGATTAGGGTCGATTATTTCAGGGGCAAAGGTCGACATTTTCACGGATTTTAGCTGGTTTTCTCTGTCGAAATTTAATCTGTTTTTACACAAAATTTTTGAAGGGTTTTAAGCATAATTTTATTGGATACATCAATAATTATCTTCATTAGTAATACCGTCTAAGATTGAGGCCGGAAAAACAATCTCCACTCAAAACAATCAAAATATATCTGGATTTGAGATTCAATTTTTAGCTTCCGTCGTTTGGAGAAAGATGATGGCAAAATGAAGTAATTCTTTCATCTATCATGGGTAAATTGGTCTTTCGCAACAATAAGGTGATATTCTCTAAATTTAACCAAACTTGGGTCCTTCTCTCTCCATAAAACATGTATGGGGCTGAAACATGTTGAAAATATGATAATAGGGATTGACACCTAATTTACCCTTTAAATAAACTAAATAGAAATAATTGATATGCCATGATTTGGATGCAGCTATTTGATATGACCATTTCCTCCAATCCCTGCACATTGAACATCCTCCGGAATCCCACGAGGGCTATTATTTTATTCTAAATCAAACCATGTGTGGGCTGAATATTGTGTGGTTAGTACGTTTCTCTGTAGGAAAGTGAAATTATTGCCTTTTCGCCACAAAAATAAAAAATCTTTGAACAAAATGACTGTCTGTTACATTATTATAAGGCAAGTTGATATTTGTGGCCTAAATTGTATTTGGGACTTAGCTGGGACCTAATTCGTTTTCTGTGGTTGAAGTACATTAAATCTCACCCACGCGTGAATGTGGTATAACCAATGTTTTTAAAAAGCTTATTGCGCAATGTGTGTTCCGATGTTGTGTAGCACAAATACCGTAGCTTATTGCGTATGTATTCGGGCAAGCCACTTATAATACGATAAAAACTTAATATACAACTATACATAACTAATAAACAAATTTTAAATGGTCTTCAAACACGAAACTAGGTATTATCTCTAAGAAATAACATTCGGATTACAGCATTATAGGAAATAAAAACCTTTATATAGATTTCAAATAATTATATTTATATCAATAAATTATTATTTGAAAGAAGTTTGAAGAAAAAGACATGTATAGAGGAGACCCCTTACATAAGACTTTTTCTTATGCATATTTAGTGAAAATGCTATCATATAAGAGATATATGCAATAATATGTGGTTAAAAGTGTTAAAATATATTTTAGTAAAATAATTCAGGTTGGTGCACGTATATGACTTAAAATACGCAAATTGTTCTAAATTATGCTAAATTACGCTAAATTGCTTTAAATCACGCGAGCTTAGGCTAAATCACGCGAAATTACGCTTAAATTGCACAAATTATAACGCTTTTGAGGAAAACGCTATATTCGATGCGCTTTAACGCATTTTTGAGTAAATTTACGCTATTTCGCGCTACGTAGCGTGCTATATTACGCTATTTAAAAACACTGGGTATAAGTATCTATTTAAATATATTCTTGAATTTAAAAATAACAAATGAGTAAATGAAATGTATCCTTCTGAATTATTTACGACCCCATGTCCTGATCCTATATATATATATATATATATATATATATATATATATATATATATATTGTTATTTTCGGGGCACAAAGCTTATGTATGTTATCAACAAATTAGCAACAGAGATTTTGTATGGGAAATATTAGTTCAATGCCAGCCGAGATCCGTATGTTGCCCAATTATGATGCAAAAACCCTTTACCTAATTTTGATGCAAACACTTTATCTAATATTAGTGAAATGGTCATCGTTTGGGATGGAATCTCAAGCTTAGAGGGTTTCTTTTATTAAATAAACCAAAAAACAATAGCCATTGACAAAATAAACGCTACCGTAGTGGAATTAATAAAATAGGCAAGTTCGTATCCTCAGATTACGAGTTACGTAACTCGTAATCTGGGATTACGAGTTACTATTGGCCGTTGACTCGCTGACATGACCTGGCCGTAACTCGTAATCCCGGATTACGAGTTACGTAACTCGTAATCTGAGGGTACGAGTTACTCGCTGACCCCACTGACCATATCCTGGCAGCTGACTTGGCAACATAACTCGTACCCCTAGATTACGAGTTATGTAACTCGTAATCTGGGATTACGAGTTACGTTGTGGCCGACCAACCTGCATGGCCATGCAAGTTGTCGTCAATAATTCCAGTAACTCGTAATCCTGGGATACGAGTTACTCGAATTATTGAAATAATTCAGGTAACTCGTAATCCTGGGATACGAGTTACGCGAATTATTTCAATAATTCGAGTAACTCGTATCCCAGGATTACGAGTTAATTAACTCGTATGCCTATCTTACGAGTTAAGTTTCTATATAAGCCGACCCATCCCACCTCATATCACCATAACCCTTATCGATTTCCTTTAATAACTCAAACAATGGTGTCGAGTCGCGTACAAGTCATAGTATATTTCGGCGGCGAAATAATTCAATCATCTGATTCTACCATCAAATATAGTATCAGTCCTGTTGGGTACAGACGAATTCGTCGCGACACGAGTTTTTTTCCGAGTTTACTTCGTTATTGTTCGAAATTACGGGTGCAGACCGCAGTCGTTGTTCGTTGATTATCCATGCAAAAATGAATACTTTCAACATTCTCGCCACTTTCATCAGCTTTTTCAAATCTCCAACGACAACGATTTACTATTTTTCATACATCCCGATTCGGAGAACAATTGCGTTGAGGTTTTTGTTGAAATACTTGAAAATTCAAACTTCGATTTGAACGAAGAGCCTCATCGGAATTTTGAAGTTGGTTCTTCGAGTTACACCTGTCCGGATTTTCCCGACATTGTCTCAGTTACAGCAGGGTTCAGTAATGTTTCTCTGGAGAGGCCGACCATTGGTGTTCCATTCAGTATGCCGGAATCCGTGTCAAATCCGGAGCCAGATTTCGTGCCAGAACCAGAAGAAGACCTTGATGTTAGTGATTCGGAAGCGGACGATGAGGATCCACTGTCCGAGTTACCCGATCCCAACGAGGATGACGAGAACGACGACGCGCCAGATGATACCCCTCCGCTGGACTCTGCTGCTCCAGTGCTTTTTCAGCCCGTCCCATTTTTCCAAACGTACCAAATGCCACCTCCTAGTGGTGATGACTATGGTGGTTACGGGGAGTTTTACGACAGAGATAATCCTATGTTTTGTCGAGGTATGATTTTTCAAACTAAGAAACATTTACAACGTGCCGTCGACGATTTTTCGATCAGGGTTGCTAGACGCGAGTATCACGTCAACGATAGCAGCAACACACGTTGGAGTGCCCAATGTAATCATACGACTGATTGCCCATGGAAACTGAGGGCAACCTTCAAGCCCAAAAAAGGTTACTGGTCTGTTACAAAATTTGAAGGACCGCACACTTGTTATATGACTGAGCTGGCGAGCACACACCGGAGACACAACTACCATCCACAGGCAAACCCCACAAAATACCTACGTCCTGTAAAGTGACAGTCGCCTCCCCAACAAAAAAATGAAAAGTATGGGTCTCTTTTCTCCAACGCTCTACCAACGCTGTAATCAAATGAGGGTCAACCCTCTGCGACATACAGCTGTAGACGCTGTACAGACCCATATCGTTCAACTTTCCTAATAAGCGACCGTGTAAGATATTCGGTGCTTCTCTCGTACCCCACACTACATTCTCTAAGGACCTAATCTTAATAGTTCTATCTAAGGCTGTCTCATCTACCAACAAATCACGACTACGGTGATTTGACTGCATCGTCAACACCGAACTATCACGAGGCCCGTAACAAGAATCGAAATCCATTCTACATTTAAAAAAACCAAACAAATCAGCAATCAATAAAGCATTTGATAATGAGTAAATTAGCACAAAAATTCTTATTTCGGATCGTAACGTTACCCAAACTAATCGCGCGTAGTACGTCGGACGCGACGGGGCAACGTATCGGGGTGGCGGGGCAGTGGGGCTCGTCGGGGCAGCGGCCAGTCGGGCAGCGGGCTCGTCGGGCAGCGGGCAGTGGGCTCGTCGGGCAGCGGGCAGTCGGGCGTCGGGCTCGTCGGGCAGCGGGACGGCGCCGGGGGCGAGGCGGTGGGTCGCGGCGGGCGACGGGATCGACGGGGTGGCGGGGCAGCTTCGGGGTGGCCGGGCAATGGGGCAGGGCGGGCGGGCGGGGCAGTGGGGCAGGGAAGTGGGGCAGGGGAGGGCCGGCGGCGGCGGGGCTGTGGGTCGCGGCGGGTGGTGGGTCGCGACGGGTTGGCCGGGGCAGTGGGGGAGGGCTGGCCGCAGGCAGGGCGGGCCGACGGGGCAGTGGGAGAGGGCGGGACGGCGGCGCAGTTCTGCTCGGCGGGCGGCGGGGCAGCGGTGGCGGCGGGACGTGGTGGGTCGCGACGGGCAATGGGGCAGTCGCGGCGGGGCGGCGTCGAGGCACGGGGTGAGCGGCGGCGTGGAGGTCGGCGTGGGCTTCGTCGTGTGGTTCGTCGTCGTCGTCGTCGCTTCCTCGTCGCCGTCGTGAATATCGTCGTCGTATCGTCTTCTTCGTTCGCGACGTAGGGTTTTAAAAAAACCAGATCTAATTCGTAATCCCAGATTACGAGTTACTCTAACTCGTATTCTGGGATTACGAGTTACTCCACGTGTGCGAATCCGCCAGCTGGATTGTAACTCGTAACTCCAGATTACGAGTTAGAGTAACTCGTAATCTGGGATTACGAAAACGTCTATTTTATTAATGTTTTCGGTTGTATGTTTATTTTGTCAATGCCAGTTTTTTTTTTTTGTTTATTTAATAAAAAAACCAGCTTAGAGTCTTCGTCAATCAATTGAGGGCACACATACTTATGCAGTCGAACCATCCTTCTCACGATCTTGTCCAATTCATATTAAATAGGTTTTTCATCATAAAACCAAATGATAGGAGAAGAGATGTTTTTTTTTTTTTAAATGCTATATTCTTGTGAAATTAGTTTTTTGGTGTGGGACATCTCAACAAGCTGGCGAAAAGGTCGATGCTCTCTCTAATTTGTGGAACATATCATGACGTATATGGAGCTCCAACATTTATGGTGTACTGTACATTAGTTAGAGTACTGTTACTTGTTTATCATGTTTTTCAACTCATTAGAAAAAGGAAAAAGAAAATTAGTTTTTATGATTTGTTAACTGAGAAGTAGCTTAGAAAAGAAAAAAAAAAGGCAAAAAATCTAGTTTAAAGTTTGTACTTCAATAAAGGAAAACAACTTTCTTTACCAAATGGTGCGGAAAACCAAATAACTAGTTCAAACAATTTCCTTTATCGCACTACTTTCTTAAATCAAACACGATGTTAATAAGGTATCTCTTGCATATTTCTAGTGCGTTAATTGATTTCTATTTCTACAAAAGTTTGAAAAGAAAAAAAAAAAGCAAGAAACACTAAGACCATTTTATGAATGCTAAGACTCGAATTATTTGATAGGATCCTGGCTGTTTGGTGTTTCTTATTATTACAAGGCTATTATCAGTATCGCACATCTCTGTTGGGGTTGAGCGTAGGGGTGTTCAACCGAACCGAACCGAACTTTCGGTTAACCGAAAATTCGGTTCGATAATTTCATAAACCGAAAACCGAACCGAAACAATTCGGTTCGGTTTCGGTTTTTACCGATTTTTTTCGGTTCGGTACGGTTAACCGACCAAAAAACCGAATTTTTAATAAAAAAATAGAAACAATAATATTAATATGATTTTAATTATATATTTTTATTATCATATTTTTATTTGTATAAAATCTTCATTATATTTTATTAACTTTATTTATTTTATAAATATATATTATCATATATATATTTGAATAAATTTATGATTTACCTAATATTTTCCATATTTATTAAATATGGTGGGTATATTATTAATTTATTAAATAAGACATATAAAGATATATCATTATATTTTTTTATATAATATATATATGTATTAAAATTAAAAAAATTCGGTTATTCGGTTCGGTTCGGTTTACCGAGGTAAAAAACCGAAACCGAACCGAATTTTTTTCGGTAAATCGAAAACCGAACCGAAACTCTTCGGTTCGGTATTCGGTACGAACCGAAACTTCGGTTTCGGTTCGGTTCGGTCGGTTAACTGACATTTGAACACCCCTAGTTGAACGGTAATTCTTTCGGGCCCAGCGGAAGATTTTGGATCCTCGACAATTTTACATGGACAATATAAAACCGAAATGACACCGATAGAGAACATGAGATTTTTACGTGGTTCGGCCAATATCGCCTACCTCCACGGAGAGCACCAGCTTTACTATATTGAGAATATTACACCGTACAAATTTATCGGTTGTGTTTAAACCCAAACTCGAGACCCCTTACCCACTCGGGTAATGTATTTGTACCTACTTCCAACTAGCCCAGTAAAACTACACCCGCTCTCACCCTTATTGACCCTGATAAGATTCCCTCTCACTATTTCTCTCTCACTGAATATTTCTCACTTGATTTGAGATGATAATAACTGAAGAATCCCCAGCCTATTTATAGATGTCTTCAGCTCTTCTGGACCGCTCGAAACCGGTGGCCAAGAATCTGCCGCGTCGCTCAGTTCTGGACCGCCCGAAATCGTGGTCAGGAATCCACCGCGTCGCCCTTTAATACGAACCATTCATTTATTATATATATAAAATAATATTATAATAAAATATTATAATATTATTTATATCTATTTTTTGGGTACGGTACGGTACGGTAATTACTGTTTGAACACCCCTATGCATACGTCGTTTATAACGCTGATTTTATGTCCCAATAAAAAGCAACAAAAACGATACATCGAACAAACGACGACATTTCCCAAAGTACATCGAAATTATTCCATTTAATCTGATACCAAACACACACAACCATAGCAAGCAAGATTAAAATATCACATATTTCGTTGCAAAATACTTCAAAATTAAGCTCCACAATAATCCTTCAAACAATAAAAGCTCTGCCCATTTCTTCGGGCATTCCCGCAAGTGTAGATGTAATCACTAAATACATACGGTTTGTACGGCAACGGATGCTCCTCGTCGACCATCTCAGGCGGACACTTTATATTTCCATTTAGCAGACACAAACAACACTAAATTGTATCGAAGTCGATTGCACGCGAAAGCGGAATGCACGGGCGCATGAAACCGCCCATTCGATAATGCCTAAAAAGTTTAATGCAAATTGGTCACATATGTAATAAAATATTATTTGTATGGTAACGAAACTTTGATTGAAGGTTTGATATTGACACAATGGTGTAACGTGGTTCAGATTCATGAGCTGAATCTTACGTCCACGGTGAAGGAGAAACCTTTATTGATTGTTTGTGAAAATTACAGAATGAGAAAAATACACATAGCTTTCTTATTTATATGTATATCACGCCAACGCTTCCTCTTAACAGCTTGCGTTATAAAACGTAATCCTCTGAATATCAACTCTTTAAGTGGATTGGCGATTTATCACTTATATAAGTGCCATGTTCCCGCCAAGTCCAAAACACGACTATGTTGCTGTTGAAGTGAGAACAACTCGTGTATGTTTCTGAGCTAAGTCTTCAGCTGAGCTCCCTTCCATTGTGCCTTGATCAGTCGTCTGTTTTGTTACCCCCCCCCCCCCCCGCAAGATGGAAGATATAGGTTTATTACTGACATCTTGGCTAGGAATCGCTGTTACAGGTCCTGAAAGAGGCTTGGTAAACATATCGGCTAGTTGATGTTCGGACCGCACGGGAATGAGTTTAACTGATCCTTTTGACACATAGTGTCTGATAAAATGGCAGTCCACTTCTATATGCTTGGAGCGTTCATGGAACTTGGGGTTGGATGCTAGCTGTAATGCTGATTGGTTGTCACAATAGATCACGGGAATCTGTTCTAAACGCACCCCCAATTCTGCCAACAAATAACTGAGCCATAACATTTCTGCCATAAGTGAACCGAGGGCCCGATACTCCGCTTCTGTGGAGGATCGTGAAACGGTTGCTTGCTTCTTCGATTTCCAAGTTACCATTGAATCTCCTAGAAACGTGCAATAGCCGGTGACGGACTTACGTGTGTCCTTACATGATCCCCAATCGGCATCGGAAAATCCTTTGAGGCTGATTTCTGCCTGGGAATCGAAAAGGATCCCCTGCCCAGGTGATGCCTTGAGGTATCTTAGGAGATGGTGCGCTGCCATCATGTGTCCAGTTCGGGGCGCGGATATATACTGACTAAGCTTATGGACCGCAAAAGCGATGTCCGGTCGAGTAAATGTTAAGTAGAGTAAGCGCCCTATCAGTCTTCTATATCTGAACGGTTCAGCTAACAAGTCTCCGTCTGATGCTGTCAGCTTGTCACTCGAGTTCATGGGAGTAGATAATGGCTTCGAATCCAAATAACCCGTGTCCTCTAGTAGCTGAAGAGCGTACTGTCTTTGTGAAATGTATATGCCTGCTCTGCTCCTAGTGACCTCGATCCCTAGGAAATATCTGAGGTCTCCCAATTCCTTCACTTTAAAACATGACCCAAGGAACTCTTGTACTTGCTGTATCAGTTTCATTGATGGACCGGCCAACACTATGTCATCTACATATACCAAAAGGATGACAAGATCTGCTCCTTTTCCTTTCGTGAATAAGGTATGATCTGATTCGGTCTGAGAAAAGCCAAAGTCCATGACTGCCTCAGTAAATCGTTTGTTCCACTGTCTCGATGCTTGTTTTAATCCGTATATGGACTTCTGCAATTTGCATACCATTCTACTTGGTCCTGATCTTACACAGCTCTCATAAAATCCCTGAGGTAACTCCATATATACCTCCTCCAACAGGTCTCCGTGCAGAAAAGCGTTGCTCACATCGAGCTGTATGAGATGCCATTCCAGCTTAGCTGCCAGACTGAGTATGACCTTAATGGTGTTCGGCTTGGCCACGGGGGCAAAAGTGTCGATGTAATCAACGCCTTCCAATTGGTCGTACCCTTTTGCGACCAATCGCGCTTTGTGTTTGACTACTTGGCCTTCTGAATTCAGTTTGAGTCGGTATACCCACTTACTTCCAATGGCTTTCTTTCCTTCTGGGAGCTGTGTCAACTTCCATGTTTGGTTTTCCTCTAGCGCTGCGAACTCCTCCTGCATCGCCTCTCTCCACTTCTCATGCTTTACAGCTTGAGCATAGCCCCTAGGTTCATGAGCCCCAGAAATGCCATTGACAAAACACTGATGCTGTGTCGTGAGATGCTGGTATGATATGACCTGTGAAATGGGATATAGAGTCTTCTCATCAGTGACTTCATTGCAGTAGAAATCCTTCAGGTAATTTGGCCTCCTCAATTCCCTAGTTGATCTCCTATGTCCTAGCTGGGACTGTCCCTGATCAGAGGTGAAATCTGGTCCGGTTGTGGCATGACCAGCTATGTCAGTATCATTTTCTGGTTGTGATGTGAGCACTTCACTGTCTTGAAAGTCCTCTGGTGGCGTAGTGAGTGCTTCATTGACCTGAAACTCCTCTGAAAGGCACGGCCTTGGTAACACATGAGCAGGAAAGGGATCCTTTGTGCCTTGTGACAGCAGTTGCGTCTTGAAGGGAAATTCATCTTCCTTGAATTGCACATCCCTCGAAACAAACACTTCCATTGTCTTCAAATCTAGCACCTTGTATCCTTTTATCCCATGAGGGTATCCTAGAAATACACACTCTCTTGCTCTTGGGTCGAATTTTCTTCTACCTGCTGCGAGAGTCGAACAAAAACATAAACAGCCAAATGCTCTTAGCATACTATAGCCCATTGGCTTTTGGTACAAAAGCTCATATGGACTCTGATTGTTAAGCTTCACTGACGGCACCCTATTTATGAGGAATGTAGCAGTCATAACACATTCAGACCAATACCTAGCAGGCAAACCAGATTGGAATAAAAGTGATCTAGACACATTCAACAAATGTTGATGTTTACGCTCAACTACGAAGTTCTGTTGCGGCGTTTGCACACAGTTAAATGAGAGGGGTACGGGAGTATGTCTTTCTTTTAACTTGCCCAGAATTAAACAGCATAAATTGTGGATACTCGACACAGGTGCCACAAGGCGAATAAACCGAGGATCTTTCAGCTGAAAAAGGAACTAATCAATTTCACACAAGCGAGTGATAGCATAGCTGTATACTTCACTAAACTCAAAACACTGTGGGAGGAATTGGCGAATTATAGGCCTGCTCATAGCTGTATTTGCGCAGGGATGAAGGAGCTGAAAGCTTACCTCGATGAGGAATATGTGCTAGCCTTTTTGATGGGCCTTAATGACTCGTTCTCACAGGTACGAGGACAAATACTGCTCATGGACCCGCTGCCCTCCATCAATAAGGTTTTCTCCCTATTGATGCAAGAAGAAAAACAGAGATCTATAATGACAACCATAGCTCTGAAGGCTGATGAGCAGATGTCCACCATGGCCATGATGGCTGCCAAAGGGGACCAAGAAACGATCAAGAAAGGGAACTATGTGCAGAAGAGGGATCAGGGAAAGCCACTTTGCACTCACTGTCATAGGAGGGGCCACACAATAGATACGTGTTACCAGGTGCACGGTTATCCTCCGGGGTTTAAGCAGGGCCAGAGGTTTAAGGCAGCTAGGGTGAATCAATGCGCCACAGATCCACATGGAAAAAGAGGATTACAGAATCCCATACATACCTCTTGCAAGGAAGGATGGTGCAATTACAGATGACACCCTATCAGCTACAAAGCCTGAAGAACCTGCTCAATCAACCACTGGGAAAACAGCCGACAGATGGTGAGGATGACTTGCAGCAGTTAGAGAAGGGTGAAGGTACATGCATCTCTCTCTGCACACAGTTAAATGAGAGGGGTACGGGAGTATGTCTTTCTTTTAACTTGCCCAGAATTAAACAGCATAAATTGTGGATACTCGACACAGGTGCCACAAGGCATGTGTGTGGTGATGGCAGCCTTTTATCAGGAGTCCATGAAATACCTGAATCAAATATTGTCTTGCCTGATAACTCTGTGATAAGGGTGAACAGGGCAGGCAACTGTTTTATTAATGAGTGCATTGCGCTGACAGACGTGTTATATGTTCCCCAATTCCATTTTAACTTGGTATCTGTCAGCTATCTGTCTGAGGTCTTAGGCTGCAAATTTGTTTTTGGCACTAATAGCTTTATGATACAGGATCATTTCCAACGAGTGATTGGCAAGGGTAGGACCAAGGAGGGACTCTATATTCTCGAAGCTAACACAGCTCATCCTGTTACAGCAGCTAGTCCAAACACTCACATTTATGTTTTTGATAAAAATGTTATTCTCAATAAGGTGTCGATAGACCTTTGGCATGCTAGACTAGGACACCCTTCGGGTAGAGTTCTTGACATGTTGAAAGGTAGCTTAGCCCATGATAAAAGTACAAAGGGAACGTATTGTAAAATTTGCCCGATAGCGAAGCAAAAGAGAATGTCATTCTCTGATACCATAACGAAACTTTGATTGAAGGTTTGATATTGACACAATGGTGTAACGTGGTTCAGATTCATGAGCTGAATCTTACGTCCACGGTGAAGGAGAAACCTTTATTGATTGTTTGTGAAAATTACAGAATGAGAAAAATACACATAGCTTTCTTATTTATATGTATATCACGCCAACGCTTCCTCTTAACAGCTTGCGTTATAAAACGTAATCCTCTGAATATCAACTCTTTAAGTGGATTGGCGATTTATCACTTATATAAGCGCCATGTTCCCGCCAAGTCCAAAACACGACTATGTTGTTGTTGAAGTGAGAACAACTCGTGTATGTTTCTGAGCTAAGTCTTCAGCTGAGCTCCCTTCCATTGTGCCTTGATCAGTCGTCTGTTTTGTTATATGGTGTAATAATAAATTGCCTAGACATACATGAAAGGATTCTCCCACGAGGACGATGAACGATTTCTTGGAAGATGGGCGGTAGGTCAATATTTCAAGGCCTCGACCTCGTTTTGATGCAATATGATTATGTAATGCTTGTCAATATGTGGAGAAATGACGGGCTTAGGGCCGCTGACATCAACTTCGGGGAGTTGGTACTTGTGAGTTATGGCTATGTAGCGAGTCGAGTCTACGTGCTCGTCGACGTACTTGTCGAGCCCTAAGCTGTCAAAGGCCATACTCCTAATGATCTTTTCAAGTTCGCTCATCGACTCTCCGTAAAGTCAAATGGTCTCGCTAATTTGAAACACGCACACAGAAAAGACATGGATTGCATGTTACATTAATGTTATTAGGGTTGGCGACTCGAATTATCAGGTTTATTTATTTCCGGTCATGCATATTGGAGGTAGTGGTTATATAAGGACATCTGAGTTAAAGCGTTGCAATTTTATGACAATAAGTTAAAAGACGAAGCAATTTTAGGACAGTAAGTTCAAAAGTCAAGCAACATGAGGACAATTAGTGCCTTTTTTTTTCAGACTTAATGTCCTCAACTTGCTTAAAATATTGAAATTTATTGTTCTAGAGCTGCAACATTTACATGGGGCGACATCAGAATTGCTCCAATTTCAAAGCTTATTGTCCCAAAGCTGTTAATTTATATGTCCTTAAAATGTTGCTCCCCCAAAATATTGTTACGTGATTTGGGCGACATCAGAATTGCTACAATTTCAAAACTTATTGTCCTCAAATCGTTTCATAATTTACATGTCCTTAAAATGTACCTGAAAGAGGAATTCCCCTGTGCTAAAGGATATTCGTCAACTTTTCGAGGCTTTCGTGGGTAAAAACATCTGGGATTCCCAAGCCCTCGTGGGTACCAGGTAACATTGTGTTCGTAATATAGCCAACGAAAGGTTCGTCGTCAAAGACGTAGTGCTCTTTCATGTCCTTAGGAACGTCGTGAAGCTGTTCTATGGCATTCATTCATTGTAGCCTTTAAGGAACATCATCATACTTCGCCTCAAAGCTACCGTAGTGTTCGAAGTCCTCTTTGACTTGGTTTCTCGCATTTTCCCACTGAGGCATTTTTTTTTGATGTTGGAGAAGTCTACTACGGGGAGACAGTTTCATTTTTTGGAAAATGTTGGTAAGATCGAAGATGAAAAAGAATTGGGAAATATTTCGGGTAGAAAGGAGCTTCTCGCTTTTGTATCAGTTGGTGCAATTTCCTTAGAATGCGATTAGATTCGCGTATTTGAACGAAGTCGGTTGATTTTAACATATGAATTCAAAATCGTAATTTCAAATCCAAATTCGCTATTTGGCAAAATTCGGATTTCGAAATTCGGATTTCAAAACAGAGCTCCACTCGAGCTCGTGAAGCTCGTCGAACTCGATTTTTAACTTTTTCTAAAATAATTTAAAAAAGTACATAATAAAATAAAATAAAAAAAAACTCGTGAGTCGGATTGCGAGGTTTCGAGTGATCACGAGTGAGCTCGAGCTCGAACCGGCTCATTCGTGAACCCGCGACGAGCTCGACCTCGACAAGAGCTCGTCGAGCTTGAGCCGGCTCATTCGTGAATCCATGACGAGCTCGAGTCGGCACATCGAGCTTGCGAATAGGCTCAACTCATCGTCCACCCCTAATTATTATTGTTATTATTATTATTATTATTATTATATTTTTCATTATTATTATTTATTATTTTTATTATTATAGTATTATTGTTATACTATTACTATTATTATTATTATTATCAGCAGCTTTGGATTTTGAAAACGGGTCATTTGACACGAATTTCAAATCCGACGAATTATAAGAGTTTGGATTTCCCATCCAATTTGGGCGAAATCGAAATCCAAATCAGTGCGACTGCCAAACGGAATATTTGAGCGAAATCCGGATTTCAAATCGAAATCCGGAATCCAAACGGGGCATTTAAGGTTCTTAGGGTTTTTATAAGCATGACTTAACGAGTGTGATGTGTAATAGTATAGTAATAGAACAACAGTAGTAAAATTAAGAGTAAATGACAAAATGCTGCTTGAAATATTGTTGGTGCTCAAACTTTTAAATGTGCCGTTTTGATTCCTGAACTTGCAAAACCTCTTTCGGTTCATCACCTAAAGAACATATAAAAGAACCAAAAGAGAACAGTTTTCCAAAGTTCAAGAACCAAAACAATACATTTAAAAGTTTGAGCACCTAACAATTAGAACTTAATTTACATACATGCTATAGTAAAAATTAAATATAAAAATCATTTTTGATCACCGCAATAATTTCGTTCGATTGTTTTCCACGAGGCATACCCACACAATCACAACAATTGCTAAAACTTTTTTTACATATTTTTTTAACTTCTTTGTTTTTTCAAGAGGCATGCATAATTAAGGTGTAATTGTGTTGAGACCTTTTTAATAAAAAAAATTAAAAAATCTCGTAGTAATCGAATGTATTCCATTTCGATCACCACAATAATTTTGTTTCGATTTTTTTTCACGAGGCATACTAGCACAATCACACCGACAACAATTAAAATTTTTGTACAAATTTTTTTAAATTCTTTGTTTTCTGAAGAGGCATATATTATTACTGTGTAATTGTGTTGAGATACTTTTTCAATAAAAAAACTCGTAGTAATCGAATATGAATTTTATATTACTTTTAGAATATGAATTTTATAGTACTTTTACACAGTATCGGTATATATAAAAAAAATTTCTATACGTTGGTACTTAAACTTTTAATGTGCCTTTTTGGTTCCTGAACTTTGCAAAAATGTTCTCTTTTGGTTCTTTTACCTGTCCTTTAGGTCAAAGGAACAAAAAATAGCAGGTTTCACAAAGTTTAAGAACCAAAACGACATATTTAAAAGTTTGAGCACCAACAGTGAAACTTTAGTATAGTTTAAGCACCATTTTTTTGCCGTTTACTCTAAAATTAATAACAATAATAATAATAATAATAATAAATAATAATAATAATAATAATAATAATAATAATAATAATAATAATAGGCTGACTGTTCTGTGGTTCTTATATTATTTTGTCTTGCAGTGTTTGACTCTGGAGATTGGCAAAAGAAGTGCCAAACTTTGGTATCCACGACCTTATATGATAAGTTGATAACTCATATTTTGTGTGGTTGAAATTTATCTAACCCCATTTCAACGTGGTTGAAAATATGTAATAAACAACGAGATCATCATCATCATCATCATCATTATCCTCATCCTCGAGCTCCTCGAGGTTTCATAATTTATTGCGAAATTTATCAGAATTCAGATCCATGACTACAGTTTATTTTGTAAGGACGACTCGAGACTGAATTTATTTTCTGGTTGGAAGTACCCCAAACCATTTTGGACATTTTACTAAATCGGGCGTCCCACATCTTTTGGATATTTACTTATTTAGCAAAAAACCTATCACAACAATAAATATAATTAAATATTCTTAAAAGACGTGCCAAATATAAACTTTTTTACATTTTCATCACACTATATTTTTAAAATATTCAGTTTCTTAATTCCCGTGTCAACTCCCAAATGTCCAAAACCCTTTGGGACAGAGGGAGTATATCTTAGCCCATCTCCCCACAAGAGTAAAGATTACAAAACATTTTAAATCAATGCTACATGTCCCTATTTTTTATATTCACGAAAAAATTTAATACGACAAGCAAAATGTAGCTTTTGAATTATTTATGATCCCATACTCGATATAATTCATGCCTCTGAAACGGGTTTTGGATTCGTGTTTCTACTGATACAAACTCAATCATATAAACTATTCAAGTTCGGTTTAAGAAACTCAGTTTTGTTTCTGTTGTTATTACAACAATAACTTTCAAAATTAAGCAAACTATGATTATAATTTTATTACAAAATTACTTAACTTTAAAAGTTATTGTTTGCATAATGTCGCTCCCTGAATTTGCCAAAACCCTATGGGGTCGTTTCGTACCATATTAATGGATTACATGCGTATAAATTATTTGTGTATGGGTATATACGGATTTCATTGATATTGTATTTTAACGTGTTTGATATGTGTGTATTAATTATTTGTGTAATGATATAAACTGGGTTTGATAGATGTGTTTGAGGTGTGTATAGGTGTGGATGAATTAGTAATACACATCTCGTAATCACCTTAGAGGCGGGTATGCAAGCCCTATAACCAAAATCCTTATAATAGACGTGTATAACCATACAAGGCATGTACAACTATACACAGATAACAAACACGAGGTAACTTATTCATACGAGCCCGCGATCAAGAGTTCCGACATACATTGTTCCTAAATTGCTTAATTTTGAAATTTATTCTTCATATATCCCCACCCCCCTCTCTAAATTCGCAGTCCTTGTAACGTCAACCCCTAAATTACAGGACTAAAAAAATAATTAGCCCGAAAAAGTTTCAAATATCATTTGAGGGCGATCTTCTCTCATTCTGCAACGCCGATAGGAAATCGGTGGATTCGTTCAGATGAGGACTAAACAATCCACCTTCGGTCATCTACGCATAACTACTAAAAATATCGTTCAGGCATCATTTCGACTAGGGCTGGGGAGAAATACCGAAATACCGTCCTTATCGTATCGAATCGTATCAAAAATATCGAAAATTTTGGTATACCGAAGTTTTTGGTAAGGTATGATACCGTACCGAAAATTTTCGGTACGGTAATGGTATGAAAGTTTTTAAAATTAGGTATACCGATTATACCGAATACCGAAAATCTAAAATTTTTAATATATATTTTGTATATATATACACACACCTATATATATTATATTATTTCAAAAAATATAAAATGAAAAATTAAGGATCTTCATAAACTTATTTAGCCCATAAATTATTAACTTATACACAACTTTCTAATATTAGTCCCATCATATTTTACTTATGTAACTCAAGTAACGTTTAATTTTTGCCTCTTTTAATGTTTTTTTCATGATTTTTGAAAGCGTTAAGATGCAATGCAATTACCTTTTGTTAATCTTCACTAACTTTTAAAAATAACTGCTTCGTTCTAATTAATCTGTATATAAAGTTGTATTTTGTGGTTATGCAAATTTTTTTGTCTTACTAAGGAGACTAGCTAAATATTTAAATTGTTTAATGTTAACAAATCTTTTTATTTTGAAAAATTTGGATTAATAATCTATCTTATTGGGGCCTAAGGAGTTTGAATTGATTAAAAATTCCAAAACAACGAATTAACGAGTCACGAGACATGCATGGTAAAAACCCTCCGTATGAATGGTATAGAAGCTATGATACCGATACCATACCGAAATTTCGGTATGATGCCGTATCGAAATTTAAGGTATACCGAAATTTTGATATGGTATTGGTATGATTTTTTTGGATACCAAAATTTCGATACGGTATACGGTATCACAGTTTTGGTACGGTATACCGTATCGAACCACCCCTAGTTTCGACCTCCTAAGAAAAACAAATAAAGAACGGGCGCAATAAAAAACGCTCCAAGACTAAAAAGCATAGTAAACAGCCAAGCAAAAGAGCCACACATCACAAAGAATGTTAACTTAAAAAAAAACTGATAAAAATGCCCCGAGAAACATGGCAACAACATACGTCGAAAACCCTGAAATTATTCGTCCAATGGAGCGATTTCAAGTATATTGAGCTCTAACAGCCATCGCTCTAAGAACAGCGAGATAATAGAAAATGACAAATTTATTTCGTCGAAATACGCATAAAGAGTGGCTCACATAGCGATATGATTTTTCAGTTGACGACGTCGACGACGATCTTCCTCGACTTTAAGACCGACCATCTCAGACGCCTCTGAAAACCAGCGACGAGAAGCGCAACTGATAGTACAAAGAGCCATTTGAAGCCCATCTATTATTCAAAGGCAAAATATAAGTCAGTTTTTACAAGGAACAAACATATCAACGGAGGGAAATTTTCAATAATTCTCCCTCTGATTTTAAACACATGTCGTTTTTTACACTTCTTTTTTGTTTTATAAATACAAAGCGTTTTACTGTTTCCAAGAAAATAATTAGATTAAATAGGATAAAACAATTAATTAATGGCATAATAGAGATTTTACTTTATTTATTAATACGTGTGCAGTTCCCTTAAACGGATTCTATTTAAAATCAGGAGTATTATTTAATCGACAAATAGAGATAGAGAAAGATGGAACTGAAGGGATTTACCAGCTTTCGCTCTTCCATTTCGGGTTCAGCAGCCCATGACAAGAAGGTTACGACATCTTTTCCCATCTACCCGATGTAAGAAATACATGACAAACGCTTTCCTCAACCGCACGATGTAAGAAAAAAACAAAAATAACAAAGTATGTATGTGTAATAACCTGAGCTTCAGTTGCAGGGGTACCGTCCTCATACTCAACAGCGCCATCGTTAAGCATCTTAGGCATAGCAATTGCTCCGCCAGGGAAGTAAGGGTTGTATTGAAGCCCTTCTCGGATCTGTTTTCAATAATTTAACACGACTATTAGCCTTCACCATCAAAATGAAATGAAAAATGGTTTCATATTTATTTGCTACACAAGTGAGGACATATCACGTAAGTCTGAAATTAAATCCATCGAATGTGTCCCAAAAATGGAACATTTTTCTTCTTTGGCATGTAACTGTATAAAAGCTTCATGACACAAAGCCATGTTCACAAGCCAAGTTCGAACTAAAAGATAAAAGTGCCAAACATAGCCTAAAAAGAATAGAAGAGACTTGGGTTGTGTTTGGATCGAGGAAAGCGGTGAGGAAAAGAAAACTATAGAGAAAATGATATTCATTAGTTTTCTTTTCCTTTTCCTCACCAAGAAATTAATTTTCCATGGTTTTAACTTTAGACTTAGTTTAAGTTTTCTTTTATTTCATTTTCCTCATCGATTTCTCTAACCAACCAAACACAAAAACTTGCTTTCTTTTCCTCATCAAATTCTTTAAACCAAAACACATCCTTAAGGACTTTGCAGAATATTCAAAGAAATTAAGCTTAGTGATAGAGAGCGGGTCATAGGCAGAGGCCCATATTGGCTTACCGAAGGCGGGGACGGGATCCGGCAGGTCGGACCACTTGGTAAGAACGAAAATTGAAAATCAACGGTGAAGCACCGTTGCCCAAATCAACGATAAACGTTGCCCAAAATCAACGATAAAATATCGTTGCCCAAAGCCTTTAGGCTAATAACCTTCTTTATTATCAGATAAGATGAATATTACAGAAGGGTTGAGTGCCTATATATAGACTCTATTACGATACTAATTAAGGACGTAATTCTAGAGAATCAATAATAATAAATGCTAAAAGATCCTAATAATTAATAGGAGATCTCCGTTTATTTATAGAAATATAATCTTAATAATTAATGCTAAGATACTCTTCCTCCCGCTCACGAAAAGTGGGCTCAAGCCCGTCCCCGCCTTCGGTAAGCCAATATGGGCCTCGGCCTATGACCCGCTCTCTATCACTTAGTCATATTGCACATTAATTCTTCCAGTGATAAATTACTTTGGAGACTTTATGGCTTTAACGACATTCAGACAGAAAAATTACCGTGACACCAGCAGGTGGATCGCGGTACCCAGTAAGAAGAGCAAAAACATAGTTCTGACCATTATGGCGGGCCTAATACAAATTACAATAAAGCAAGTAATCGATTAATATGTAAGTCAGAATCTTAAGACACGTGAAAAGCCATGAAAGTACCTTTGTAATAAGGCTAAGGTCAGGGGGATAAGCTCCACCATTGGCGAACCTAGCAGCTTCTTCGTTGGCGTAAGGCTGTGGAAAACGATCGCTGAGCTTTCCCGGGCGAGTATACATTTCACCCTCATCGTTTGGACCATCGGCAACTTCGATTTCTGCTGCCATGGCTTTCGTTTCTTCCTCGGTGAAAGCCACGCCAACGAGATCACGGTAAGAAATGAGGGACATTGAGTGGCACGAAGCACAGACTTGCTGATAAACTTGGTAGCCACGGCGTATCCTATGCTCATACGAGTCGGAAAAAAAAAGATATCTTACTACGATGGGAACGTCAAGAAACGTAAAGATACTTGCTTCTCTACCATAAACGACTGTTAAACGATTTTTGGTTTCAATCCGCCGTGCAATTGCACAATTCTTTGCGGACGTCATTTTTAGTCCCTAATGTTTTGAGTGTGGGCATTTCTGATCCCTCAGTCGAGATGTCACTTTTAGTCCACGTGTTATTGATTTTAGGCCTTTGTGGTCCCCAATTAATTTAATCTTTAACATAGACAGAATTTAACACGTGATGGCACATGATCTCATTTTCGAGTTGAACCCTTATATCCTTTGACTTAAACGCAAATAACTACACAACATGCTTAACTCGGCTTTAATGCCGTCAGTCCTTCCCTAAATGCGATGCGTACTGACGCCCGCGTACGTTTCAGAAGAAGAAGAAGAAGGTGAGTTGTGAAGTTTTAAGTCAACTTAAGGGAGATGATGTGCCCTCACTATTAAGTTCCATCTAAACTTACAATCAAATTAACTGGACAACCAAAAACGGCCCAAAGAAATAAAAGTGGCATCTTGGAATATAAGGGACCATAAACGTCCATGCCCCAAGCAATTTGGACAAAAAATATCGCCGTCCCTCACAATTTTCAAATTTATCCTCAAAAATACTACCGAGTTCCAATCATCAAGTAGCACGAACAGATCATCAAAGAAAAACCATCTCAATTAATCCTAAACGCGACAAAATTCGTAGCTTACGAAGCATGATCGTATGAACTCAGTATCCCTTTGTGAGGCCACGGATAGCTTGGGCAATCCAATCCATGCTCAGCCTCGTCGGAAGCATACGCAATTGTGGCAAAGCTTAAAAGCCCAGAAGCTCCAGCGCCGAACAAGGCCAACGTTTTGAAGATAAAATCAGAACTGCTTCGCCCGTCGTTCGAAGTGACAGCTGGCGCCAATCGGACAGCCTTGGAATAACCCAATCATGTTAGAAAAGGAACAAGACAGCACATTCACATGGACTGAAAGACAATGATTTCACAACACAGCTGATACAATATTGAGGAATTTTTTGTAGGAAAAAAAAAGGAGATAAAAATCCAATTCACCTTCAAATCGGGCGATGGCTCACTCACAGTGCTCCGGCGAGTCAACCTCGGAATAAATCTGCTCACTACCTTCCCAAATCCTGCGTCAAATCGAAGAGAAATAAAAAAAAGTAGAGCACGTCTGAGCAAAACGCCGATGCGATTCCAATTAGCCCTAAATCAAACTCCGACAAAGTTAGTGATCGGGCGAGAAAGCTCACTCATTGTGTCTCGACTCTCTTGCGCCTGAATCTGGTCTTGCGTGGTCTGCTTGCGGCGAAAAAAGACAGTGGTGAACGGTTTAACCCGGTAAGAATGAATCGGGTTTTTTTTTTAATGTTCTGTTTTTTTATTATTTAATGTTGGTGAAAATTAAATCATTGATTGGATTGGCATTTTTAGCGGACCCAATGGAAAGGAACCACAGTTTAGAGGCCCAATTAAGCAATAATTGAGGTGCATGTTAGCAATTATATCGAACTAGTACGCTATGCGTGTGTCGTAATTAGATCTGTCAAAACGGGCCGGCGAGGCGGGCCCGTCCGTACCTAAAAACTTCAGCATCTTCCTCCTCCCCTTCCTTCATTATGGACGTTGGGGACCTTCATTCCTTTGTTTTTTCTTCCTTTTTCTTTGTTTTTTTTGTTCTCGTTTTTTTGTTTTCACGGGGTTTTGGCACTTGAGTCTTCCATTGTTGCGCAAAATAACAAAAAAAAAGATCAGCTTGCTCTCCCGCCGCCGCCAGCGCCGCCTCGCCTCGCTGCCCCTACCTCGCCTCCCGGCGTCTCGCTACATCTGCAGCTGCAGCCGCTGACTCCGCCTCCCCATCGTCTTGACGCAGCCGCCCGCCGACCGTCACCCACCACCACTTCCGCCACTTCTCGCCGCCGACCACTCATGAGTCTCCCATGTGGAGCTCATTTTTTTTCCGGCTATTTGGTCAGGAGTCTTTTCTCCTGTTGTGGCTGTGGGCCTTTTCTCCCTCTGTGGAGCCCCTCACGAGGAAGACGATGGACACGAGTCATTTGACAAAGAAAGTGTAGAGTACTGTGTATTTGGTTTAATAGCATTTTGTGGTATGTTCTATAGTTATTTGGTCCAAGTTCGGGGTTTATTTCGTTTTATGTAGGCTTTTGTCATTTTGTTGTGTTGTGCTCCTGTGTGAACCTTTGTTCTCTACCGGATTCTGATGTCACTGGAGATACGCATTGGGCTATTTAGCCCATGTGTTTTTGTTGATTTATACAACCTATCGTTTCGAAAAAAAATTGTTTATTTATACATATTATTAGTTGATATAAATACATATTACTTTATTTTTTGGTGAGCCTGTCCGTGGCCCGCTGGGCTGCCCCGCCAAAGCCCGCGGCCCGCGCGGGCATGCTTGCTCAGGCCGACTCCGTGGCAGACCTAAATATTTACAGCCCGCCCGCCTGGTTTGTCACCTCTAGCCATAATATATAAACAAGTATATTTAGCACACTAAAATGCGTGTGCTTTAGTAACTAAATATCTCATATTAATTTTAACTAAAAATAGAGGACTAAATAGTAAATAATTAAAGGTAGTGGATGGTTTTATTTTAATTTTTAATTCTTTTAAAAGCTTAATTGACATGCCTTTTATACTCGTCCCTCACCATTACTATAATAGAATAAATAGAATAGATATACAATATTAAATTTATTTTACTTTAAAATAACTAATTGAAATTATGATTTGGAATTTAATTTAATGTATATAGAAATTATAAAGTAAAGGTATAGTTAACTAAATAGTAATTAAAAGATAATTGGTGATTATTTAAATTATTAATTTTTTCTGAAATTGACAGAACGGGGAATTTATAGACATCCTTCATGCCTAATAGAATAGATAGATGTTTTCAATAGTTTCGTTAAGGGGCATTAGTAATGCAGAATTCGGTGTGAAAAGAAGTGTTAGGATCAATGTTTTAAAAGCGCATAGCGCATTGTGTCGCGTATTAGTGTCGGTAGCGCGTAGCGTAAATAGCGTAGCGCATTGCATGAGTATTTCAGATAATCTAAATATAATACAGTAAATTATATATAATATATAATAAATATGGTCACTTTTTATGTCGTTATTGTATTATGGGACTAAATAATCTATATTATCTTTAGAAATTCAATGAATTAAAAATAAGGTACAAATATTTGACTAAAATCTAAAATATAAATATATAATATATATATATATATATATATATATGAATTATATATTAAAAAAGTTTGTACAATCCCAACAATAAAATATGACTCATATCAATTAAATAATCATTCTTGTTACAGTTTACTAATAGTACTACTAAAATAAGGCTATTAAAATGATTCATAATATTATATTGGTATCGAAAAATATATGATATGCATGTCATTATGATCGTCATGAAACAAGGAATAAATTGGATATGCGTATGTATTTTTATCATTTAAATTACTCAAAACAAATACGCTTTAATTATTCGGTAGAAGTCTAAATAAAAACAACTAAAAATAAATATTATTGTCGCTTTTTGAGCTTAAATTAGGTCAGAGCAAGCCCATCTCCAACGCATTTAGGTCTGTCAGGGGACTGTCTGACTGTTTCTTTTGGACGGAAATTGCCATGGAATTGTCTGACTGTTTCGCGATTCATCCGTAGCTAAATAAGAAATAAAGAAATTTGGATGGAATATCCGTCGAAACAAGAAAAAAATAAATAAATAAAACGCGAAATAAAAAACGCGTTGGAGCGTTTTGATGGAGAAACACACGCGATCCAACGCATTTTAAAACACTGGTTAGGATACACATAGAGCCCTTGTACGAGACGTTTCGTATGTCATATCGATGCGTTTTTTCTTTTCTTTTCTAATCGAAATATGCATAGTTTTTCTTTTCTTTCTAAATCGAATTACGCAGAATAAAGACACCATAAACGTAATCCCTCCTTCATACATCGGAATTTGGATGGAGTAAATAGTAATTTGGTTCTAGAACTTACAAGAATTACTTTTAGTCCTCTAACTTTTTTCTGTACGAAATTAGTCTAGTATTTAAATTCGTTTACCATAATGTTCTTTCCGACCATTTTTTGTCCTAATCAACCACCATTCGCTCTGAAGTTGCAATGTCATAACATAAGTTTTGCTCTACCGAATAAAAATCTCATTTTGCCAGTGCGGAGCTAGAATGTAATCCAGTTTGTCCAAGTTGAAATATTAAAATTTATGCAGTGTTGTTCTGATCTAAATATAATATTTGAGGGGTCATTTTACAAATATTTCAGTGGAACCTACCTAAAGGCTGCGAAAAGACATAATTATCCCTGACATACGCGAAATTTATCACATGATACCTAAATGATACGATTACAGTTGTCGAAATAATAATAGCAGTTTTGGGCTGAAAAAACACTTTTTTGGATAACAAATTGTCTGTATTAAGTACAATATCGCATATATTTAGTAACAACATTATCAATTATAATGTCAATACTAAGACAATGAATAAATCAGAGAAAATACTTAAATGATGCGATAAGACATATTTAACCCTAACATATGCCAAATCGACGAAAAATACCTGAATGATGCGATAAGAAGTTTCAAAATAATAATAACAGTTTCCCGCTGAAAAAAAACACTTCTTTTCATTTGAATAACAAATAGTCTTTATTGAGTACTACACGCTGTAGACGAGAATACCAATACTAATACAACGAATAACAAATTTGCCAGTTTTACAACGAACAATTCAGAGAAAAATACCCAAACCCTGTAATAAGACATATTTGTCCTTCACTGTTGCAAAAATTTACAAGTATATGCCATCATCTCTCCAAACAAGCGACGTCGACTGAGATTTCACACTTAGACCCGAACAGATCTCCACAATTGTGATAATATAAGTTGAAATTATCGTTAATTTGATCATAAGTGTTGATAAGTTTCGGATATTAGTGACGTTAATTGTGAGAAAATAAATATTGCCCGTATAGCAGAAAATACCACGTTTCTTTTAGTAAATAACAAATCATGTCGCAGAACTAACACATTATTCAAGCTGTCAAAAGAAAAAATTCACGTTCCAAATCCGACCCAATCTCGACGTTACTAACAGCACAAAATTATCGGCTTCAATTTTTCATGGGTCATCATAATCAAAGAGAATTTTTGAAGTTCATAAAGCACGAATGTTTCAAAAACAATTCGGAAATTTTGTCTAATACGATAAAATCTCGACTTATACCGAATAATTTAAATTTGACACAGTTCATCATGCGTCTTAGTTATCGACGATAATTATTGATGTTAATCATGGAATAACGAAGAATTTTGATGAGATTTAAGCGGTAAATGTTTGCTAATTAAAATGGTTACTGGATAACAGTTCATGCTTTCTGGGTAACAGTTAATGGAACAATAATACCATATGTCTTGATGTATATAACAAATGTTTCCGCAAAATGAACATATAATGAGAAAATAATAACGACTCGTCACACATCATTAAGAACATTCTAGAAGGTTCTGGATTGTGAGAGATATTAACAGTACGAACTTAATATTACCTCATTGCCTGCAAATAATACCACATGTCTGATAAAAAATAACAATATAAAAAATCTTATAACACATTTGTACTACAAGTACCACAGAATAGCTAATCAATACCACATTATTATTTCGATTAATTTCGTTCATAAATTCATTTCGTTCGGATGTATAAGATTGACATTCATGGAAATAGATGACATGATGAAGCTAAATCACAAAATTTCTCTAAAAGACACGTTTTCCGAATGTTGATATCAATATGTGAAAGTTGAGATAAAAAATCATGCACATAGCTATTCTTCACAACATATACTAGTTTCCCTTTTAATGATACATAGCGTTATGAATTTCATCACAAACGAATTCAAAATTCAAAACTAAACCACAAATATCATTTTATATGTCGTAAATCTGTATTTGATTCATTCTCGAAGTTATTTGTTAAGGAATATTAACAGGATGGTTCGTTAACGTCACCAGTACCAGATTGCCCGCACGAAATGCTACATGTTTGCTATAAAATAACAATGCGAACCTAGAGAATAACGTGTTTACAGATAATGATACCACATAAAAGGTTCAGTGCCACATTACTAATTCGATTATTTCGTTCATAATTGTTCGAGATTTACAAGATTAACATCTTGTAAATGTATGATTTGATGCATTTATCACACCAAATTCCTTTAAAAGCCACATTGTTCGATTGAGGTGGATGATAGTGAATGTCCGAGGTCAATAGTTATTCAAAACATAGACTATTACTTTGTTCATTGAAACATCACATATGAATTTCAGCAAGAAGGCCATCAAAATTCAAAACTAAACCACAAATATATATATCGTAAATACTGAAACCATAAGAGTTACCTTGAAACCTTAAACCTTAATCTTCATAAAGACATAACCCTAAACCTTGGATGTGACAACTACAACAATTTGTAACACATAAACAACTTTTAGTAACATATTTAACTAATGGAAACAGTATATAGTTATTAGTAACACATTTGCACTGATTTAGCAATCCCGCCGAAAATCCCAATCGTGGCATAAATCCCGCCCATTTAACCCAATCAATCCACAAATCCCGCCCAAAATTTAGCAAATATAGTAAATCCATCCAAAACCATTATCCCGCCCAAAATTTATCGAAACAGTTCTGCTAAAAAGAATACCATATCAATACTCATGAAAAACAAAAGCAGATCATAATATACCACTTCAGATATTCCAAGTAACGCCACGATTTCATGTAGTAACAGTTCTATGCCTAATTACCGAAACAGGTCCGCTAAAAAAATACCATATCAGGACTTATGAAAAACAGTAGAAATACATCATATACTTCTTCAGATATACCAAGTAACGCTTTAATTTCATGTAGTAACAGTTTAATGCCAAAAATTAACGAAACAGGTCTGTTAATAAAATACCACATCAATACTTATGAACAACAAACGTAGGTCATAATATACCATTTTAGACAATCCAAGTAACGCTTCTATTTCATGTAGTAACAGTTCGATGCCAAAAATTTTATTGAAACAGGTCTGTTAAACAAAATCCCCCATCAATACTTATGAAAAACAAAATTAGGTACCAATTAATCGACGAAGTAGTCTTATGAGTTACCCATTGTATCATGACCCACTTTGTTCTTAGTACCATATGTTGGACAAAAAATACCACATCTATACTTATTATAAAGAAAACGAAGTCAGAACGTACCACTTTGTCGGACAAAAATATCGTTTATGAGTAACTAAGTAACGTTACTTGATACCTTTATAACGTTAAGGGGAAACGTAGTAACAATAATGCATGAAATACTCAATGTCTGCCATACGACCTGCTTCACACAACGTATGTTTTAGAAGTGATGAGGTGGCAATTGTTTCAAATTTCACAAATCCTATTAAACGCCCAAACTATGGGTACCTCGAAGACACACAGGTTAGCTGCAATTGCTGCGAAAATCTACTTCGATTTGGCCAGATTTTTCTCGAATTTGAACCGATATAAAAATTCATTACAATTCTACATCGTACTTCATCAATACTAGAATAAACCCTACGTGACACATCGAAATTAATTGGTTGATGGGGCAGACGATTGTGCTCGATTCATTGTGAAAAATAGATTTTGATTATCCGAAGAAGTAAATATAAATCTGTTAAAAACATTTTACTATTGATAAGTAACATATTATCAGTTTAAAGTAACACTTATGATTTTTACGGTAACAAGTCGTCATATTTCTGTAACATAAAACTGGCATCGAATACCACTTCGGAGAACAGTTTATTAAGGGTGTTTTAGTCAAAACATAGTTTGGGTCTTTACCTTTAAATTTTTTTGAAAAAAGGTCCTTAAAACTAAATAAAATTCTGACAGGACCTGATCACTGATTTTAAAAATGACTAGGGCCTGAATGGAAACCGTCCCTTTTTTTACCTCGACAATCGTGGCTTTTTTACCTCGACAATCGTGCCTCATTGAGATATAGACAAAAGGTAAAATTTTGCTCTCTCTTTTGCGTTATCCACAGTCCACATCGTACAGAACAGATCGACGATATCATCTTCACAGTGTAAGAGGTAGAATAAGTGATTTTCGTAATCTTTGTTCTGGTTTAATATGCGTGTTTTCTTATGTTAACATAAGCCCTCGTGGTGTTGTATGAGATTAGCAACTAGATAATTGGGGCATTTGGAATTCTTATTTGGAATGAACATAAAATCCGTCGCTGCAAGGTGAACATATGCGTTGTCTGTATTGTTGAGAGGCGATGATTTGGACTCCCATTTACAAATGAGATTTTTCCTTGTATAGTTATAATAATAATATTTTTTCTTTTTTTTCCTACACCCACCAAGGTTCTGAAACCGGGTTTTCAAACCGGACCGAAAAGTTTAGTCGTTTAAGGTTTAGTGGTTTAACCGGTATCAAACCGGAATCAACCCGGAGCAAAACCGGTATCTTAATATAATAAATATTTAATTTTACAAATGAATCAATCAAATAACATAGAAAATATACATATGTTTTGTCAACTTTTCCAAATTATAATTTATAAAATTAAAGGATAAAAATTGAATAAAGTAAATTGTGTTGGTCCTTAAAAATTATTGTGCATAGGTTGTAAAATATTAAAACTGTCAATTCAGGGTCAAATTGAATAGAAATAAGAAGTTGGGGAAAGAGTTAATAATAAAATCGGATATAATAGGTTATCTGAGATTCAAACCCAGGCCCATAAGGATGATATTTGATGCCTAGACCAACAGACCAACCCATGTTTTCATAAATTTTGTTCTTTTTGACAATTTTATTTATAATCTAATTGTTTTTCTATTTTTTTTTTAAAATGAAAACCAGACCGGGTCCGGACCGGATTTTCGGCCGGTTCGCGGTTTTCCGGTCCGAACCGGCGGGTCCGGTCTTCAAAACCTAGACACCCACATGCTCATATTTCTTCGCAGCCTTAATGATGTTTGCTTCTTATTTTTTGTTCTTCATTTTCTTCCATTTGGCCCACATTGACATTTTATCCAACATTATATGACTAGAAATAGGGTTTTTTCCTTTCCAATGAAAGATGTAAAACAAAGAAGGAAAGATGATGATGCTTTCATAAGATTGAATGTTCTTGACATGAATGATCTTGAATGATCGTGTGATAGATTTTGTGATATGAGGAAAACTTGTTTGAAGAAAAGTCTGAGAGAATGGAATAAGTGCTTGAGGAAAATTCCTTCATAAAAACTGAACTTAACAATTTACATTAACACAGACTTATATATACATATCGATCAAAGAGATGAATAAAAATAATTCTAACTAACAGCAACCAACTGAATTATATTCTACTGATTAATAGCCCCCCACAAGATGGACTATATATATTATATATAGACATCTTGGATAGTTACTGAACAATCAAAGCAGCTCCTAAAGGTTAGTGAAAATGTCAGCAACTTGATCACTCGTTCGAACCGGCAAAATCTAATCTTTCCTTCTCGTATATGATGGCGTATGAAGTGACAATCCAACTCTATATGCTTGCTCTTCTCGTGGAATTTCGGATTTAATGCGAGTTGTAGGGCTGATTGGTTATCACAATAGATAACCGGGGTCTGCTCTTGTCTGAAACCAATCTCCCTCAGTAATTGTTGGAACTATAATATTTCTGTTGTTGCCGATCCTAAAGCTCTGTATTCCGCTTCTGTTGAAATCTTGAAACCGTGTTTTGTTTCTTTGCCTTCCAAGCGATCAGTTGTCCCTTAGGAAGACACCAAAACCAGACACTGACCTTCTAGTGTCTTGACAAGCTCCCCAATTGGAGTCTGAAAATGCCTTCAAGTGTATGCTTGATTTTGATGCCATGAAAATTCCTTGTCCTGGTGCTGATTTGATGTACCTCAGAAGGTGATGTACTGCCTTAATATGAGGGGTTCTTGGGGCAGAGATGTATTGGATGAGTTTGTGCACCGCAAAAGTAATGTCAGGCCTCGTATACGTTAAGTATAACAGCCTCCTTATCAGCCTTCTGTATTGTGTGGCATCAACTACCCTTTCTCTTTCTGAAGCAGACAACTTGAGATTTTGATCCATTGGTGTTGTGATTGGCCTTGATCCTAAGTAACCTAAATCTTCAAGCAACCTTAGAGCATACTGACGTTGTGAGATATATAAACCACAATTATTCCTAGCTATTTCCAAACTCAAGAAATACTTTAATCGGCCAAGATCTTTAAGCTTAAAATTCTGATGCAAGCCATGTTTAAATATTTTCAATTTCAGTAATAGACGGACTAGCAAGTATAATATCATCTACATAGACCAATAACATAAGTAAATGCAAACCTGAACCCTTAACAAATAGAGAATAATCCGATTCAGTTTGCTTGAATTCCATTTTTAGCGGTACTTGAGAAAATTTTGAATTCCATTGCCTTGACGTTTGCTTTAATCCATATATCGACTTGCTTAGTTTGCAGACTTGTTTTCTTCCATTTTCTGACATAATTCTTGTCTTGTAACCGAGCGGAATCTCCATATAGACCTCCTCCACAAGATCCCCATTCAAGAATGCATTATTTATGTCAAGATGTTCAAGCAGCCAGCCATGTGATGCTGCCAAACTTAGCAACACCTTGACTGTGTTAGACTTAGCTACCCGGCGAAAAGGTGTCGATATAATCAACGCCTTCTTGTTAATTGTATCCCTTTGCTACCAATCGAGCTTTGTGTCTTTTCATCGATCCATCTAATTATGTTTTAATTTGTAGACCCATGGACATCCTATAACATTCTTATCAGGAGGAAGCGTGACGATCTGCCAAGTTTGATTCGCCTCCATTGCCTCTAATTCTTCTTGCATTGCTTCCCTCCATTCCTTACACATCACTGCTTGGTTATAACTCTGTGGTTCTGTAGAAACTGAAGTGTGTAGAACAAATTTTGTGTTATCATCAGAAAGGTTAGCATATGATACATGGTTAGATATTGGACAATACTTAGATGAATTCATTGCATTGCAATGATAGTCCTTCAAGTACGATGGGGCTCTTGTTTGTCGAGATGACTTCCTATTCCTCTGAGTCTGTCTGGTAGGGAGGATGGGTTTAGCTGGTATTAGTTTTAGTTGGGTTTAAATAATTGAGGGTATGAATTTTTATGGTGTTTGGTTGATGAATTTAAATAATGATCTCGGATGGATTTGGTAGATAATTTTAGAGGTTTTTAAGTTTAATTAAATTCAATTACAAATTTACCCATAAGTTGAAATGAATATATAATAAATAAATTGTAATTTTGTCATAAATGTCCGGGATTAGCTAAAGGTAGGGTGGGAGATATCTTTAGTTAATACCTTAAGAGTGTGTTTGGTTGGGAGTATATGGGGGGATTAGAAGGGATATCATTAGTTAAAGTAATGTTTGGTTGAAACCTTTATTTAAAGGGAAGATTTAGATAATACCCTATTAATACCTTCCCTAAGGTATTAAAATAAATCAGCCCCCACCCCTACCTTTATTTAATACCAAGTTCCTTGGACAGCTTTACCCTTTATTTTAATATTTATTCACTAATTTACCCTTTTTATTAATCGTATCTTCTAAACGAAATTTCTTTTTCCTTTTATCTTCATCATCGACCTCACTCACCCTCACCCACCATAATCAATTAACCAGAGATCGTCACCCGGCAAGTATCAAATCGCCGGCGACGCGTCTCCATCAACATCGACCACTGGCAACCGTCCTAGCAACGAGAAAAGCCCACACACCCAATTGAAGCTTGAAAGGTATGCTTATTTCTTAAACCAAAAATTCTTATCATACCAAGATATGTTTTTGTTGTGCGTTTCCATTTTTAAATTCTCAGTACTGGGTGGTTTCAATTGCGTGAAAAATAACTTGAGCAGTTTATGTACCAATTAGCGAATGATAGTCCCAGGCTTTGCTCTTGACAAAGTTGAGTCTGTTGTGAAGCTTCCATTTCTTCTGTGAATTATATCTATTTGTGTCTTGATAATTATGTATAGTGTGAAACTACCTCGACCTCAGAGGAATAGTTCTATACCCATATTACCTATATGAGCTTTATTTCAGAGCTAATCGTTGCTTTACCAATTAGTGAATGATAGCCGATGGAAAATATTGTTTGAATATAACTTTCTTCTTCATGGAACTATGTTGTCATCATCAAAGGTCATCAGATCAGTAGTTCAGATTTGGAATGAAACCTATTTGACGCCTTTGTACACTGATGCATTTGATGTAGGTGTTGATTCCAAATGGGCTCCAAAGATGATGAAGTTGCTGCAATAATGATTCTTGGATTGTTAGCCAATCATTTATTTATGCTCCAGTTTGCTATATATGTTTATCGGAGGCGAATGAATTGCAAAAAGCGAAAAGAGCCGTGTACTTATTCTATGTATGAAAGGATGCAAAAGCAAGTTGATTACTTGAAAAATTTAATATCAGATGTTCGTAATACTTCACAAGAAAACTTGAGGATTGGTGTTATTCTTACCCTTTCCATGCTGTCATAATTTTTTGGAAGAAAGACGAAGCATGTCATCATTATTATGCTTGTAAATATGAAAAACAAAAATCAATAAACAATTGAAAACAAACAAGGAGGTGAGGACAGCAATTGAATACAATTGAATACAAACAATTATGCGTGTCATGTCCATCGTTATTATGCGTGTCATCGTTACAATTGAATACAAACAACGAACACCAAATTGAAAACGAACAAACAATGGTGAAGAAATATAATTAAAATATGCTGCATCAAAGGTGAATAAAAAACCGAGAACCTGCGCAGATGAGTACTGCGTGCAGACGATAAAAAACCCTAACGACTAGGTGAGGTTTATATTATAAATTTGAAGGTAAAATTGTAATTGAATTTAACTAAACCTAATACAATCTAATTTTATCTACCAAACACATCCAAATTATTATTTAAATCCATCAACCAAACACATCAAATAACTCATACCCTCCATTATATAAACCTAACGAAAACTAATACTGCCTAAACCCATCCTCCCTTAGGCAGCATATTAAGGAGGTATTAACTGAATCCCACCTTTAAATAAACCCCCTACCAAACACTACTTCACTTAATCCTACATCTAATCCTCCCTAATACCCCCAACCAAACACACTCGAATATTTGTAACTAGTTCAACACCCGAATGAGCAGAATTTGAATTTTATTCCTGGTTATTTGGCTGATGCTGCTCGGAATTAGCTCGCAGATTGTCTATATTCTCTTGATCATTCTGTGTTATATCATTAAGTAATCTAGGAAGTACGAGATTAGAAAAAGGATCATCAAAAGAATGAAATGAATCGGACGAAGTATCACGAAATGGAAACACTTCTTCATGAAAAATCACATCTCTAGATACAAAGATTGTTCTATACTTTAGATCCAACAGCTTATATGCCTTCATACGTTAGGATAGCCAATAAAAACACATTCTTTTGCTCTTGGATCGAATTTCGACCGATTAGCAGACAAGGTGGAAGCAAAACATAAACAACCAAAACACCTAAGGATTGAATAGTCTACTGGTTTATGAAAAAGCGACTCATAAGGTGATTGATCATGCAATACAGGTGATGGCAATCTATTTATGATGTAGCAGCTAAAACACACTCACTCCAGTACTCTATATAGGTATTTGCGACTGAAAAATAAGTGATCTAGCTACATTCAACAAATGCTGGTGCTTTCTTTCCACAACTGAATTTTTGTTGTGGAGTTTGCACACAAGTAAATTCATGTAATGTCCCCTTTTGGCGTAAAATATCTGTTAATTTCAGTTCTTGTATATTATCAGATCTCAAGGTCTTTACACTGGTTTTAAACTGATTTTCTACCATGCTGAAAAAGAAAGAAATAACTTCAGGAACCTCATATTTTTGTTTAAAAATGAATGTCTATGTGGATCGTGTATGATCATCCACTATGGTCAAGAAAAATCTATGTGATGTATGTGACAAAACATGAAAAGGACCCCATACATCGCAATGAATTAGATCGAAAGCCGAACAAGCAAAGCGATTATTTGACTGAAAAGGTAACCTTTTTTGCTTAGACATAGGATATATTCGGCACAAAGGTTTTTCAACACTACTTCTATTCAATGTCAATATTGACTTCAGAGATTCTAACACCTTAATAGAGGGATGGCCAAGTGTTTTATGCCAAGTCCAAAAGCAATTCTATCTAATACTACACTAGATATACTCGGCCGACAAAGCATACTTGCTACCAGACACTATTCATTTCTCATGCAATTTTAACTTGTCATTTGTCAGCACGTATATTCCATTAATCTTGTCACCCGTGCCAGTCATCAATTTCCCTAGTGAATCCTGTATAAGAAATTCATCATCAAAGAAAGTTAATTGTACCTTATTGTAGCAGTTAAGAATCCCACTTATATCAGATTAAAATTGAATTGATGCACATATAGGACATCATTCAATATTAACCGATTCCCTAATTTTACTGTCCCGGCCATATTGACTTTAATTGAATCGTTGTTTGGGCAAAGCAACATAAGAAGATACTATGTAATGTAAATTGGAAAATCAAATCTGAATGGCAACATACATGCCTTGAAGCACCTGAATCTACCACCCAATCATTTCTGGAATGAAACTTCGGAATATCAAAAGATAATACCTGGTTGTTGACCGATTGACTTATCTGTTGATCCACAACGCCGATTGTGGATCTGATTGATGGAAGCTCAAATGGGAAAAGGTAAATACAAATCGAATATGAGAACTTAGGATGAGAAACAGTTCTGATAATCGATTCAATGACTCGGATCGTTACAAAGAGAATAGGGGAAAGAGGATAGAATCCTAATACACGCATTCAATATTCTGAATAATCCCAATAACAGGAATAACATCATTATATATAAAGAAGAAACGTGACTATGACTCTTAATTGATTAGCGCCTTATCTACTCAGTTAAACTCGTCACTGAGCCCCTCAATTTATTTTTGTGTGGTAACACTCCTCCCTTCTTAGAACAACTCTTGACCTCAAGAGTTGGTGAAGCTGAAAATTGCTGCAGCAGAACGAACCTGAGGTGCTATCTTTTGGGGGAGGCGTTAAACCACTTAATCAACACCTGAGACACCCGCCTGTCGTGGCTTTTCCACCCTCGCCTTTCAAAGTCAGCATTGGTTCCATCTTGCACAGAACTTGATAGGTGATGTACTTGCAAGCCACTTGACATGACATTCCTTCATACAAAATTCAAGCTCAAGAGAATAACCACGTGCTTCATTCCATTGGCAGCTGCAAAATCAGCGAGGTTCCTGGCATATTCAATCATCATACCCCATTTAAATCTCAAATAATAACCACAGAGTCTTAGAATCCTAACAATTGCCTTGGCGTTTTTAGTGTTGACCCGTCTACCATAGCTTGAACCTTGGTAGAATCTGCTGAAACAACCCCTTCGATTATAATATGTCCTAAATGTTCCACCCACTGAACCCCAAAATAATATTTAATCTTCTTCACAAACAGCGGATTCTCTCTGAGCATCCCAAAAGCTATCTTCAAGTGCATTTGGTGATTGTTCCCCTGGGTCGCAGTTCGATCCCACCTTCCTCGATCGAAGGGCAGGTGCTTCCTAGCTAACGCTGTGTATTGCAGCCGGCCTTTGCCAACACGACATCGATCTCTACCACACGGTGGGCTAGGGTCCTTTCTACCGTGTAGTTGCTCGTCATCACGGCGTCCTCGATCGAAAACTTGGTATGTTCCTTCAAGTTCCCAGTCGACGGGTAAGCACGCCTTCATCCTTTTGACAACTCCTCGACGTCCTCGATCGAATGGAACGCCGTGGTATTCTCCAACACTCAACTGCTCGATACATCTCTTTCCTCGACCGAACAACATATTACTATCAACGAACACTGCTGAAATAACATTAGGCCAACCAGATGATTGTTGCCCACATAATGCAACTCCCACCATAGCAGCATGATGATCAATAGTAATTTGAACATCAGGAACGTTCACGGTTGCCCTGGGAAAGTAAAATAGAGGCTGACCAAAGGGGTGGGGAAATGATCTGCGTGTCGTGTGAGCACCTAAGGAATCTGAAGATGTGGTTTTGTCACCAAACTCGACACGAACAGTAGTTTCCTGAGGTCTCTTTACCAGTCTTGCTTCCATAATAGCCTTCGGATACTTCATCTCTTCTTCATCTGTTTCCTTCGAACCAGCAACATACTCAACCATTTTCCCGTCATCATCTTTCGGATCTTTCATCTCTTCTTCATCAGTTTCCTTCAAATCAACAGGCTCGTCCATCTTCCTGTCCACTGACACAACCACGCCGGTTGGTTTGCTCACCATCGCCGCAATCATCTGCTGTAAGGTTTTCAGTTGTTCTATGATGGACGCGCTATTCTCCTCCATCTCGCCACGGAGCAATCGCACTTCCTTGCATAGCTCAACACCATCAATTCCTTCTGCCATCTTTGAGCCTTTCAAAGATCAGAATCGTCGCTCTGATACCAACTGATGGAAGCTCAAATGGGAAAAGGTAAATACAAATCGAATATGAGAACTTAGGATGAGAAACAGTTCTGATAATCGATTCAATGACTCTGATCGTTACAAAGAGAATAGGGGAAAGAGGATAGAATCCTAATACACGCATTCAATATTCTGAATAATCCCAATAACAGAAATAACATCATTATATATAAAGAAGAAACGTGACTATGACTCTTAATTGATTAGCGCCTTATCTCCTCAGTTAAACTCGTCACTGATCCCCTCAATTTATTTTTGTGTGGTAACACTGATTTCAGGTTGATTGAGCAGATTCTTGAACTGTTGGAATTGTTGAGGATTAAGATTCTGAATAAAGATCAGTCTCTGCCAAGAAAGATCCTGCGGGCTATTTCCAATGGCTGAAAGTGGTCTGTGCTAATCTGATTTACTCTATTATTTCTGTAGCGCGAATTCTGCTTAAAACCAGAAGGAAAGCCGTGCAGCTTATAGCATGTCTCCAACGTGTGTCCAGGCTTGTTGCAATGAGTACAAAAAGGTCTGTTCCCTTCCCTTTTTCCATTAAGGCTTCCTAAACTGATTTGTAGATGCAGAATCTTTGGCCAAAAGTGCAGCATGTTGTAGAGGTGTTTCTTGCACATTGGCTGAAGAAATGGATCGCTGCCTTTCTTCCTGGGAAATCAAGGAGAATACCTTGTTGATTGGAGGAAGAGGATCCATCAACAAGATTTCTCCTCTAATCTGTGAGTATGTTTCATTTAATCCCATCGAAAAAGACATGATATGATCTCTCTCAAGATCCGATTTCAATTCTGTAATCCCTCCACATTTACACCGTCTACATGAGCAAGAGGGTTTGAAGTTGGATAGCTCATCCCATAATGACTTGAATCGTGTGAAATATACTCCTACACTTGACTGGTCTTGATGAAGTCCAATCAATTCTTTTCTTAGTTGATAGATCCGAGGCCCGTTCGTCTCTTGAAATCTCTCCTGCAAATCGATCCAAACATCCCTAGCTATCTCTGAGTAGAGGATGCTCGCTGATATTTCCTTAGAAACTGAATTAAGAATCCATGCTATTACGATATCATTGTTTCGTTTCCATGCTAAATAGAGTTTTCAATCTTTCTGATCAGGGGCAGAAATAGTGCCATCGATAAACCCCTTTTTATTTTTGACAGAGAGTGCAATCGTCATAGACCTTTTCCATGAAGAATATTTATCCCCTGTCAGTGATTGATGCACCAAAACTAATCCTGGATTGTCGGTGTGATGCAAGAAAAATGGATGAAGATGATCATCCAAAGGTGAAATTGAAGAAGAATTAGAGAAATTTGGTGAGACGATGGAATCTTGAGTGTTCTCCGCCATGTTATGAATCCAATTTGTGACAGGCTTGACTGATAATCTGATCTTCACAGATGATGAGCAGCGAAATTCTCAATAAAAGCTCTCTGATACCATAATAAGATTGAATGTTCTTGACATGAATGATCTTGAATGATCGTGAGATAGATTTTGTGATATGAGGAAAACTTGTTTGAAGAAAGTCTGAGAGAATGGAATAAGTGCTCGAGGAAGATTCCTTCATAAAAACTGAACTTAACAATTTTACATCAACACAGACTTATATATACATATCGATCAATAGATGAATAAAAATAATTCTAACTAACTAGCAACCAGCTGAATTATATTCTACTGATGCTTGGTTCAACCATTTTTAATAGGTTTTATCACAAATGTTCCATTTTTTGAAGTTATTGCTTGAAACAGGTTAAGTTTTCTATGTTTGGTTATTTCTGTGATTTCTATTATTTTTCCCATAGCTTCACTTAATTATGTAACTATAAGTTTAACATAAACATTCATGAAATCAATTTTCAATTCGTAGTTAGTGAGGAAAAATGATTGGCTAGACTGTTGGAATCAATGTGATGGGTAACTAAAATCTGTTGTTAACTCATATAAATTGCTGATTATTTGTTTTAGAATTTGTTTTACATTTCTGCTTATAAGGCTTGCTTCAGATTTCGTGTTATTGACTCATGTTATTAAAAAGTATTTAGATTAGTCACTTATCACTCATATTTGCTAAATTTCGACTTATACGCTATGCTCTGACTTATGGCGACATTGTTCGCTTCGATTTACATTACTTCTAACTGTATTTATTGGGATTATTTTCCATTGTTTTAGGTATCGACAACTAATGCAGCCGAAGTTCCGTTAGGATTAAATATGGTATGTGATTTACATAGCATTTTATGTTATTTATTTAGTTTAAATATTGCCAATTTAGTATAGATAATGGATAATATTTCATATTCTCGGAAAAGAAAGCATATAAGTGTTGAAGAAAGGCTATGGGAAAATATCATTAACGCGTTCAGAGAAGAAAATTAGGAATTAATGCAAGTGCTCAAAATCAATATTCAATTCGAAATATTGAACCCGATTTGCTACCTCCTACCACTGCATGCTTATACTGTAGTGAAATTCGAGTATATTTGGAACCACCATCTTTTTGCTGTTCGTTAGGACATGTGAGGTTGCTTGAAACTGAAATGCCGTCCAAATTAATGAGCTTATACTTAAGAGATACAGAATTATGCAGACATATACGTAATTTCATATGCTGCTATAATCACATGTTTCACCTCAATGGGAGTATACTACGATAAAACATTAGCAAAACGAAATCACGGTATATACACATTCCGGGTACAAGGACAATTATATCATTTCATAAATCACTTATTGCCAACTGGAATCGACAGTTTAAGACACCTCCAGTTATATTTTTTTTACACCAACAATGAAATATCAAATCGCTTATCCACTAACTCGAGCTTTAAAAAGGAAGCTATTGAAGCATTTATAGATGTTATGAGAAGGAATCCATATGCAAATTTCTTCTGGAACTTAATTAACATAGAGAATCTAGATTTGTATAAAATCGCTTTACATATGGATCCCTTAATCGATCAGCGTCTTTATAACAAACCAACTTCATCGCAAGTTGCAGTATGGTTAGAATCAATCAAAATAGGGATGTCACTCCACGCATTCAAGTTTATCCTATGAATAACCAGCCTCAAGTTATCAAATATTATTACGGTTGTTATGATCCTTTACAATATCCTCTAATGTTTCCTAATAGAGAGCCCAGTTGGCATCGTAATATTTCAAGAATAAATAGGAACAACAATGATCATCCACTAGACAACGAAAACGTTAAGTTTAATATAACAGATTACTCCAACAATATGTTGTTAATATGTACATAAAGAATAAAATATCAAGATTGGATTTCTATAAAAATGAGGAAGTACAAAGTCGTTTACGAAGAGAGGTTTACCAAGGTTTAGTAGATAGTATTTCTCAAGGATACAAGAGAGGCATAGAAATTGGTAAGCGTGTAATATTGCCAATCTCATTTATTGGTGGTCCAAGAGATATGCGAAAACGATATTTAGATGCCTTAACTCTGGTGCAAAGGTTTGTAAACCAGATATTTTTCTAACTATGACGGCGAATCCTAATTGGCCAGAGATAAAACCTTTATGCTTACCATCCGATGAAGTCCAAAATAGGCCAGATATTGTGGCCGGAATATTTCGGGCACAACTTGAAGTTCTAAAAAATGAATTACTAAAAGAAAATATATTTGGCCATGTGATCGCATACACGTATGTAGTAGAATTCCAAAAGAGAGGTTTACCACACGCTCACTTTTTAATCATATTAGCCCGGTCATCAAACTATTTTCTCCTGCTTTGATGAAATAGTGTGCGCAAATACCTGATCCAAATGATAGTCCGCATTTATTTCATCTCGTAAAAAAAAACACATGGTACATGGTCCATGCAGTATTCTTAATCCATCGTGCAGTTGCATAAAAAAAATAACCAATGCAAATTTAAGTATCCAGAAGAGTTCTCCAAAATAACGACGTGTACTGAAAATGCATATCCAATGTATCGCGGTCAAAATAATGGTCGTTTGATTAATATTAGAGGTTCAAATCTCGACAATCGATGGATTGTTCCATATAACCCATATCTATTATCAAAATTTAATCATCATTTTAATGTTGAAATATATTCAACCATTCAGGCAATTAAATATATCTACAAATATACTACAAAGGTCATGACTAAATTTTATATTCCTTAGATTTGAACAACCTGAAATATCAGTAGATGAAATAAAAAATTTCCAGAGCGCGAGATGGATTTCTCCACCCGAAGCTGTTTGGAGAATTTTTAGCTTCGACGTTAACCATATACAACCGCCTGTAATATCTTTACCCATTCACCTTGAAAATGAACAAGTAATATCATTTGCGCCAAATGAATCGCTACAAACATTGGTTTCCAACCCTAAAGTTAATCGAACAATGTTAGCTGAATTTTTTCATATGAAATACCCACGATGATTATGCAATATCCAAAAATTGTTTGTATGTTGAGTTCCTGGAATACTTTACTTGGACACGAAATGTAGGCAAATGGAAGCAACGACAAAAACGTGAAGTAGTTGGTCGTCTTGTAACATGTCATCCGTCCGAAGGAGAAAGATTTTAGTTAAGGCTTTTACTATTGCATACACGAAGACCAACATCCTTCCAAAATTTAAAAACTGTAAAGGGGAAATTATTCCAAACATTTAGAGAAGCAAGTGGTGCAATGGGTTTGTTAGAAAACGACGATACGATTGAACAATGTTTACATGAAAGTACGCATTATCTAATGCCAGCTGCACTAAGACAATTGTTCGTTACAATCCTTGTATATTGTTCTCCAAATGATCCGACTAACTTATGGACTACATTCCAAGACAACTTGTCTGAAGATATTGCAACTACTAACATGTTAAGTAAAACAGAAATACAATGCAAAGTTATAGATTTCATCATTTGCCATCTTCACTCAATGGGGAAAAAATCGAAGATTTTCCTTTTATAGCTAAGATAGACATGATGAATCAAAGTAATCTTAGTCGAGAATTACAAGCTGAGCAAGATATTATAACGCCAAATGAAGATATTTTATCATTCACTAACTTAATGAGCAAAAAAAGCCTATGATCAAATATTGTTTTGCGTCGACCATAGAATATAAAAAATTTTCTTCATCGCTGAACTAGAAAAACATTTTTATACAGATCTTTACTAGCAACAGTCAGATCAAAAAAGCATATTGCCCTTGCAACAGCAACTTCAGGTGCCGCGGCCTTACTTCTTCCAGGAGGCCGCACGTCGCATTCAGGATGCAAAATTCCATTATATGAAAACGACGAAAAATCCTGCAATATTAGTAAACAAAGCGCCCTAGCTTACCTATTACAGGTAGCAAAGCTAATCATCTGGGACGAAGCTACTATGGCAAAGCGTTATGCAATTGAGAATTTGATAAAATCTTAAGAGATGTCATGGATAATAATAACCATTTTGGAGGCAAAATAATTGTATGAGTCGGAACCGGCAAAGGCTGACGCAATCCCCCAGGCTTCCGTCTCTCAACTTTGTCTTTGTAGTGATTTTCGCCAAACACCACTAGTTGTATCTGGAGGTTCTAAAGATTATATTATCGACGCATCAATTGTATCATCTCCATTATGTAATTACTTTCAAAAAATTAGACTTAATGAAAATATGAGAGTAGCTCTAGATATGGAATTTACAAATAATCTTTTAAGAGTTGGAAATGGTATTGAAGATGTAGATGAAGATAGCAACATATGAATTCCAATGTCTGCTAATATTGCTTTTGAAAATGATGAATCTTCCTTGAATATGTTGACACTGTGTTCCCACAGCATGATAACATATAAACGAAGAGATTCTTACAAAAAGAGCAATATTAACCTCAAGAAATGAATTTGTGCATGAAATAAATGATATTACGATAAAAGATTTTTGGCAAATTAACACTAAAAAGGAACGTTCCAATTATGTTACTTCGAAATATTATCCTTATTTGCAAAGGTTTCGAAAATAATGTTATATATGCTCAAATTTCAGAAGGCGCTTTTGCTGGAAAAGTAGTATTCATTCCAAGAATAACATTGGAAAGTCCAAGAAATAGTATATCTTCAATTCATTTCAAACGCAAACAATTTCCGATACGTTTATGTTTTCGCAATGACCATTAACAAATCTCAAGGACAAACGTTAGCTTATGTTGCGATATACTTAAAGGAACCCGTGTTTTCACATGGACAATTATATGTAGCACTATCAAGAGCTAGAACCATTCAAAAGTTGAAGATTTTAATCCGCCCAATATTACCAAGAGACCCTCCAACTAATCGAACAAACAATATCGTGTACCATGAGGTGTTGCAACTTGCATCACAAATCTAATAAACTTATGCTCATAAAATATTTCAAAACATGGGAAGCATCTATAGGGTAAATAGAAGATTCAGTTTGCTTATAGTATCCATCTTTCTTTTCGCATATATACTTCATAAATAATTTTTTTTACCTTTCTTATTTTTACTTTCAGGAAGATGCAGAGGCACTGTGTTCCACCGCTGCATTACCAGTGAAAGACCCATTGTGGAACGTGAAAGTAGCAGTTACTGAAAGACCGCGATACGTCGTACATCGAGACGAAACACTAGATATGTCAAGCTTGTCATTGCCGATGAAGAAGTAAAAATCTTTGGACATAATCTTTTCCCATATTTCCGATTATGTGCTGTGACATTAATAGTTTTTTGCAGCACACACAAATGCAATGTATCATCTACGAACAAGAGATTGACCGAATGAATGATCTATTGCAGCTTTACCACACGTACTACATTGGTCATAGCCAAATTCGTTAGCTCAACCAATCTTGGTCACCACTTGTAGATTCGCTTTATGAACTACTAACAGATCTTCTTATGTCAAAAAGCTCCAGAGGAAAGCCATCTATCACTAGAAAATATGTATGAAATGGCTTTCAGAACGTGCTATCAAGTCACAATTGTTGTCGCTAATCTAATCAATGTTATCATTATCTAGATATAATTTAAGTTCTTGTACTATTGATATATGATCATCTTATCAATTATGTTATTATTCATCGAATGCATAAATATAAATTTTCATGCATATATATTGAGTTCAGTGATTGATGTTCTGGAAACTCACACAACATCCGAAGGCCGAAGATTGCAAAAATTCGTAATTGTCAATCAAGACAAAGCAACACTTTGCAAGTTTCTATCAATACAAATTTATATCTAATACATCATAATGCAATACCTTGACGTAGACGAAGGCCTATCGACTAACTTTATGGGAAGAACATTTGGAGTCTGAAGCACCTTACCTCATCGAGCACGTTCATCAACTACCAATAATCTTGGCTATGAGACTTCCGGTTAATACCTTCAAAGGTGTAGACACTTTTAAATTCCAACATCAACTCCGTGATAAAATATAATCATTATCTTTATCACTTCATGTAGGAATTTCAGTTGGCACCACAGCTAGCACTACCATACTATATAATCCTCTAATATTGGAAACTACTGAATTGCAACAATGGTGAGTTCTCTACGTAACCCGTAAAGTAATACGATTTTATCTCTCAATTTTTACCGATAAATCGTTATCTTACACGCAATATGACTATTTAAATTCTTTTGAAGGTTGGACAATAACAAAGGTTATGTAAAGGAAGCTATGCTGCGATTACACGAAAGAAAAGCAAATTATTCAGCATCCAATATCAACACACGTTAAAAAGTTGAGCCACATAACTGGCCCACAACACCTGGTAACGATTCATTGCATCGTAATAGTAAGATATATGACCTTTGTAACCATTCTTATTATTGCAAATTGAATTCTTCTCATATCTTTTGCATGTTAAATCTTTCTGGACAACAGCTACAGCACATATTACAGATTTAGAGCAACCACTATATCTCATGATCTGCCCAGAATGTCGAAGCACTTGTGGAGCGTTCTACAAATGTGATTTCTCATGTTTATACTGCAACAAAGAATTCCAATCACCATTGCCAAAGTGAGATTACTAAATACAATCATGCGTGGCGAGTACCTTTACAACACACTATTTTTCTATGCAGGCTACGCTTTCAGATTACTTTATCAGATGAAACAGATAGCATATTGGCGATGATTGAGGAAAATGAAGCTGAAACATTGTTAGGTTTAAAGTTGAAGAGATAATCGAATACGAAGAAAAGGTACATGTAGCATATGCATCATTTACTAACTAAATCTTCTATTTTGTTCATTATTGACGGTGGCGCGTAATCCGAGGAAACGATCGAGGCCCTCACGACGCGGGCTGACCACCGTCTGACCACAGACACCTCTAATGGTCCAAATTTGTGCTTCAATATTCGAATGCTGCCTTTTGTAGCTCATTTTTTATTGACCAGAAAAAGTAATTCTGAGTTATAGATTGAGCTCATTTTCTGTATGTTTTTTTTTATGCATGATCTGCATTATGGATTGAGCTGGGATCTTGTAAGGTTTGCTCCCCTTCCAACGGGCCAATGACTCACTGTCACAGGCGGTGGCGCACAGTAGATGCCCACACTCACGTGACTCCTCTACAGCTCACTAGGTACAGTACAATACCACCGTTCCACCACGGCACACTCCGTGAAATGATGTGTAATGCATATGCAGGTATTTAACAGGATAATATAAGGTAACCGGATGCCATATGAACCGCATATAAAACACGTAAAACACATAATTCATTGAAGCACATAATTTTCAGCTAGGTGTTTACGCATTGTAGATGAAAAGTTCACCTACTTGTCCTCCTGCTACTGTCGACTAAAAAGTCCGGTAGAATCCCTAAAGGTCGAACCTCTGAGCAAATAAATATTATAAGTATGTTTACTAATTCTGTACTTGTATTAAAATAATTATATTTTAATATTAGTCTAAGTTAAGTCAATACCCCACTTGATATTTAAAATAAGTTTCGCCCGAAGATTTATTAAAATGTGGGTCAAAATCGGGTCAACCCTTATTTACATGAAACCTCGGCGAAAGTTAGTTATGCATATATTATCAGATTCGCCTGATTTGTTTGGACTCTCAAATCGGCCCGATTGTCATATCCTCAAGGCGCCCGATTCCTAGAGTTTGAAGTCGCCCGATTCATCATGCGTGGAATCACATTCGCCAGAGTGTTGCTTGGATTCCAAATCGTCCGATTCTTGGTTGATTAAGCCTCACATTCGCCTGATTGTATCAAGCATGGACATGATTTCGCCGAGTTTTTTCCGTCTCATAGAATCGCCCAATTTGAGGCACATACAACCCAAGAATCGCCCGATCATACACTTGGCTTTTGAATCAAACCTTCATTCGGCCGAATCCATAACATGGCAAAAGTTCATCAGCTTCAATTGCCCGATTCTGATCTTCCAATTGCACTTTTCATCACCCGACATCTAGATCGCCAAGAGTTTATTAGTTCTTAAGGCAAACCCTAGTTTCGGTCGAAACTCACACTCATATCGCCCTATTCCTTTAAAATGGATAATTTATCTACATCGCCCGATGTTTCCTCCTTAACCCAGAAATTCATATAGGATTAAGATCAGCTCCAGAAACTTTGCTAAATCCCGAAAATCTTACACCCTAAAATACTAAGTTTCTAAAGAATACAATAATCTCTTAAGAACATCGCATGCTTCAAAGAAAAGGGTCGTTTTTCTCTCTCTTCGGCTATGGCGAAAAAGAGAAAACCGACTACTCAGCGGGGCAGCGCCGGCCACGATGGCGACACCGCCTACGTCTATTGCGTCTTCATCGGACAAACTGGAGATGAGTAAGAGTACGAGGACAGAGTGGAGGTTCTTCGGTGACTCTGAAATCACCAGCTACTGTTCCGTTGCCAAAACCTACTGTTCCATTGCTAAAATCACCAATGCGTAGGGATGCGATTCAGGAGCCTTGGCCAACACTGGAGCAGCCGATTGGGCAGCCAAACACTCCAATTTTTGGAGCCGGCTAACCCTTGAATGAAGTTCAATGTGGACCTTCTGAAAGAACAGGACAATCGATTGGACTATATTGCCCCGTTGAAGGATAGTGGTCAAGCTGTTGGAATGATTCCTGCTGATGAGATTCAGGAAGAGATTAACCACTGGAAATCTACTTTGTTATGCTGTCCTTGGAGCCAATCCTCCGTATGGAGTTATGGCTGGTTTTCTCAAGAGAAAATGGGAGAAATCAGGTCTGATAAATGTGTGGCAAGTGAGACAGGGTCTATTCCTAGAGAGCAGAGATAAAGTACTGCAACCCGAAATCCTCCATTTTGATCGCAAACCAGTGGTTCTGACCCCCTGGACCGAGCAGACTCAACTCAACAAAGTGGGAGCAGAAAGTGTAGCGCCCCATTTCCTATTACCTTTTTATGCCGCTATAAAATATTCATATAAAATTTTTCGCGATTCCCATAACCATTTCCTTTGACAAAAACGGGCGCGTACATCCAATCTAGTTCCTTTCACAATAATGTACATATATGTACCTATCATATGAGTCACAAAAAGGAATAGTCTAAATCCATTTCTATTCTATATGCTAACGATGAACCAGAGGGGAGCAGGAGGAGACCGTAGCGGGCTTGAATCCATGCTTTATGATGATGCTTTCTACGCAGTCTGCTAATTATCTACACAACTGTGAAGACACCGATTCAGAGTATGATCGCAACATGTTGACTAATAACGTACAGGTAACAACATAAGCAGTTATCCATCCATTTCTGTAAATACTATAGCCATTTTAAATCACATAATCATCGTTCACATAACCGTCATTCATAAGATCCCTAGATCACATGCCATTCTATATATCCAATTATTTTTGATACTCCCGTTATAGACTAGCTAGACTGTACTGTACGCCCAGTCGGCGCCCATGCATGGGACTCTATAACTATGTCGTAATCCCCCGATTGGTAGGGATACGTATTGCCTGTACAGGACTCTATAAAATCCCCCGATTTGTAGGGATGTATGCCGTTGCATCCGTATCATACCATCTGTAGTCGTAGCAGTCATAACGGTTTCTCCCTTATTTTATATGTATGCAGTGCTATATAAACATTATCTTATGTAACATATAAATCATGTAAGAACACATTACGGTCACATAGTTCACGTCGATTCATAAATAGCACATATATCACGTACTAATTAATTAATTCATATAAAACATGTAAGCATAAAAGGCACATAAGGTACAAGTTGCAAATCATACTCACAAGTTTCGCCTATTTTCTCCGCTCGCTTAAGCGACCTTGTCCTTGCCCTTGTCGGACTCCTGACCTATACAATTTGTTTATCCATAAATACGAAATTCCCCTATAATGACATGCGTGCGTGATATGCATGCTTTATTATGCATGATCGTTCCTTATCCGTAGCCTTTACCATAACCCTAACTTATTTTATATTGAAACCCTATATATTGAACACTTTATGTGATATTAAAATTCCTTTATATATATATATAACACTTCTCTTCATTTCTCAATTCTAATTGCATTTATAAATATCGAGGTATATCTCGAAATCTATAATTATCAAAACTTGGTGTCTATATATATATATCGAGATTTTTAAGTTATCACATGTCGAGATCTTTAATATATAACATGTCGAATCTATGTGTCTCGAGATCTCTAATTGGGAAAATGTCGAAGTCTTTAATGAGTAATCTCGAGATTATATCTCTCTCTTATCTGATTGGATTTTCAACATCTCGAATTATCACTCGAAATTCTATTTAAGTTACTTTCGAAATCTCGACATCATAACTCCTCTCGACATCCTCTCGACATCCTATCTAATTAGATTTCAAAAAAATCTCGACAACACCCGAGATCGTACTCGACATCCTAAGTTTCAACTACCTATATGCTTAAGTTTCTCGAAACATACTCAAAATAAAACCCTAAAACACTTATAACACTTAAAGACCTTAAACGATCAAATGTCACGGTTTTTGCGAACCTAAAAAATTTTATATATTTTCAAACACCTTCGTAACTTTCAAAGATCATATAAAACACTTCGTTTTCAAATATCTAAAAGCTTCGATCAAATAATCCATTCTTAAGAACACTTTGATTGTCGTAAGAATTCTACAACATACTCAAGTCTCTCCAAAAAAGAAATCGATATACAACATGATTATGCAACTTCTCATGCTTGCAACTACCCCAAAACATAATAAACATGATTGGAAACGAAACATAAAGTATTTTATCCCCTTTTCCAAAGCTAATTTTCGATCCCTATTTGCATTCTCTGATTTCTCTCCTCCCTTTATCTTCGAAGGTGGTCAAATAATGAATAACGTCTCTCTTTTGTTCCTATCGTTATCCTAAGCAAATTATATTTATGTTTCAATATCTATTCTATTCTATCAATCATTCACGTATGTTAGAGTTTCCACAATTTTGATACTCATCTATGCTCTTTTATTCTTATCCTATAGTTGAGTGTAACAATAGTTACATGACATCGACACTCATCCTAACGTTAGCAATCATTATCTTATCTAATATGTGTGTTATTTTATTATTAAGGTTATTTCCCTTCATGACTAACACCTAGCTTTAAGAATTATTTAAATTATCACATGTTATATATCGAGAACTCAAGTTCTCGTGATTTCAATGTTAAGGAAATCTCGAAGTCTTCAATTTTGAAGTCCTTATTCAATAAATTTCGACAGTCTACTTTAAGAAGGTAATTCTTATCTCGAGATCAAAGTTTTTGATATTCTATGAATTATTTAAGTTGTCACATTAAGTTCTCGAAATCACTTTATTTAGAAATCTCGAAACCTTTGATTATGGGGTTTTCGAAGTCTCTATTAAACAAATTTCGAAACCCTTGAAGAGTTTCGACATTTTACTTACTGAAGGGTTTCGAATTTCTTCATTAGTGATACTTTAACATTATTTAAATATTTCCTTTTACTTTAAAGAATCTCAAAAATATCATTAAACTTCCTAATTTATTTAATTGCTTTAATTACTACACATTAAAGTTCCCCAAAACCTGAGAAAACCATAGAAATTTCATAATTAGAAAATTCTAACTTCTATAACATTCATTCCCTTACCACTGTTTTTCTTTAAGAACCTAGGACTATAATACTTTAAATTCCTTATCCTACATATACTTCTTGTTTTAAAATGACTTATATGAATGCATAAATTTATATAAATGCATGAAATTACTATATGAAGTTTCGGTTCCTGACAATTCTCCCCCATTTAAAAATTTCGACCTCGAAATTTCGTACCTGTATCAGCCAATACCATGGGTACTAGGTCTTTATACTTTCTATTGTTTCCCACGTAGTTTCACGAGCTGAATGATTCTCCCATCTCACCTTTACCATCGGAATCGTTTTATTCCGTAACTGCTTATCAGCATATTCTAGGACTACTGTCAGTTCTTCTACGTAACTAAGATCCTCAGAAACATTTATTGGCTCGTCACGCAGAACATGAGTGGGGTCGGATCTATATCGCCGTAACATACTGACAAGGAAGACATTGTGTATCTGTGATAATTCAGGTGGTAATGCCAATCGGTATGCTAACGGTCCGATTATTTCAAGTACTTCATATGGCCCAATATAACGTGGGCTCAACTTTCCTTTCTTTCCAAATCGTAAAACTCCCTTCCAAGGAGATACTCGTAAGAATACTTTATCTCCAATTTCGTATTCCATTTCTCGTCGATGTTGGTCTATATAACTCTTCTGTCTATCCAGGGCTGCTTTAAGTCGACTTTTGACTACTTTAATCTTTTCCATCGTATCCTGAATTAAGTCTGGTCCTTTCAATACTTGTTCTCCTTCCATATCCCAACAGATTGGGTTACGACATTTCCGACCGTATAAAGCTTCATACGGGGCCATTCCAATACTTGAATGGAACTGATTATTATAGGCAAATTCCAGCGCTATATAATCATCCCATGATCCTTTGAATTCAATTACGCATGCTCGAAGCATGTCGTCTAGGGTCTGTATCGTCCTTTCTGACATCTGTGGATGAAACGCTGTACTAAAATGCAGTTTACTACCAAGCGCTTCCTGTAAACTTCCCCAAAATCTAGAAGTAAATCGGGGATCACGATCAGACACAATAGAAACGGGTACCCCATGTAGTCGAACTATTTCATTAACATATCTTTTCGCCAAATATTCCAACGTAGAATCCCATCTAAATGGTAGAAAATGAGCTGATTTTGTAAATCTGTTGACAATTACCCAAATGGCGTCATTTTTCTTAGCGTAGGAGGAAGACCGTATAGAAAGTCCATCGTTATACGCTCCCATTTCCAAACAGGTATGGGTAATGGATGTAATTTACCCACTGGTGCTTGATGTTCAGCTTTGATTTGCTGACATGTTAAACATTTTAGCACATATTCAGCCACGTCCTTCTTCGTTCTTGACCACCAATAGTGGGATTTAAGGGTTCGATGCATCTTCGTACTGCCCGGATGCATGGCATAAGGAGCACCGTGTGCCTCTTCCATTATTTATTGTCGAAGATTATCAATATCAGGAATACATATGCGGCCATTTATCGTCAAAGTTCCATTATCGCCTATTACAAAAGACTTCCCTAACCCTCCTCTCACTTTATCAGCAATCTTAGCTAGCTTTTCGTCTTTAAACTGTACTTGTCTAATCCGATCTATCATAATAGGTCGAACTACTATCGAGGCACAGATAGCACCAGTATCGTCTACTTTTATCTCCGTATTCGTCTTCCTAAGATCAATCAAACTTGATAAAGAACATTTTGATAAACAAGAGACGAAACTATACGATTTTCGACTTAAGGCATAGCAACGACGTTAGCCTTTCCAGGATGATACTCTATAGTACAGTCATAATCCTTCAGTAATTCAATCCACCGCCTTTGTCTCATATTTAATTCCTTATGGCTTAATAGATACTTTAAACTTTTATGGTCAGTAAATATCTGAAATGTTGTACCGTATAAGTAGTGTCGCCATATCTTCAGTGCGAACACCACGGCTGCTAACTCTAAATCGAGAGTTGGGTAAGATGTTTCGTATGGCTTTAGCTGTTGGGATGCGTACGCCACTACCCTTTCCATGTTGCATTAGCACGCATCCTAGTCCTTGACATGACGCATCACTATAGATCACAAAACCATCTGCTCCTGATGGGATAGTTAACACAGGAGCTGTCGTTAGCCGTTCTTTTAGTTCCTCGAAACTTCTTTGGCATTCATCAGTCCACTTAAATACAACTCCTTTACGTAATAACTTCGTCATCGGGGCTGCTATTAGTGAGAAATTTTCGACGAACCGTCGATAACATCCGGCCAATCCCAGAAAACTACGAACTTCTGCTACATTTTTAGGACTTTCCCACTTGATTACCGCTATAATTTTACCGAGATCGACTTGAATACCTTTACCAGAGACTACGTGCCCCAGAAATACTACTTGATCTAACCAAAATTCACATTTCGAGAGCTTCGCATATAACTTCTTTTCCCGTAAAGTCTGAAGTACAACCCTTAAATGTTGTTCGTGCTCCTCTTTTGACTTGGAATATATTAGAATATCATCAATAAAGACGATCACAAACTGGTCTAAATAGGGTCGGAAAACGTCATTCATTAATGCCATAAAGACTGCAGGGGCATTCGTCAATCCAAAGGGCATAACTAGAAATTCGTAGTGTCCATATCTTGTTCTAAAGGCAGTCTTTGGAATATCACCATCCGCAATCTTCAATTGATGATATCCTGATCTCGGATCGATTTTCGAAAAGATCCTAGAACCTTGCAATTGGTCGAATAAATCATCGATCCGAGGTAATGGTTATTTATTTTTCACTGTTACTTTATTCAATTGCCGATAGTCTATGCATAATCTGAGTGTCCCATCTTTCTTTTTAACGAAAAAAACGGGTGCTCCCCAAGGCGATACACTTGGCCGTATATAACCTTTATCGAGTAATTCCTTCAACTGTACCATCAACTCATTCAATTCGATCGGAGCCATTCGATATGGTGGAATCGATATTGGCGCCGTGTCCGGTTGAAGTTCAAAGGTAAATTCTGTATCTTGATTAGGCGGTAGTCCCGGTAATACCTCGGGAAAAATATCAGGATATTCATCGACTACAGGAATATCTTCTATTTTCAATCCACTTAACCGCGCATCTATAATATATGCTATATATCCTTCGCATCTTTTACTAATCATCTTAGAAGCTTCTAGGCTTGATATCCTATGTGCCGTCTGTACGATCTTTTCTCCCTTAAGTATTATATGGGTTTGATCTTTAGGGGTCAGTTCAATTTCCTTTTTGAAACAATCAAGCTTCGCTCGTTATCTTGACAATCAGTCCATGCCTAATATTACGTCGAAATCTATTAAAGGAATAACGAATAGGGTTGCGAGCATCTCTATCCCTTTACTGACCATTCTGCATTTTAAGTATACTGTATTCACTGTAACTGTTTCGCCTGTTGGAAGTCGAACATACAATTCCTCTTCTAGGGGTTCGGGTTTATCAGGTAATAAAGATGCAAATGTTCGTGATATGAATGAATGTGTGGCGCCTGGATCGAATAAAACATATGCATCAATATCACATATAGATAATTTACCCGTAATCACGTGTGATCCCTCTTTGGCCTCCTCACGAATCATGGTGAAAATCATGGCTTGTGCTGGCGACCTATAGGCTTGGCCTCCTGAGCCTCCTCTTCCTGAACTTGTACTAAACTATCCCTGACCCCCTCCTCTTCCACGATTTGCATAAGTACCACTGACTCTTGATTGATCTACTGTGGGTTCTGTTTGTAATGTTGGGCAATTCCTTGCTTAATGTCCCCGTTGCCCACATTGAAAACATTCGCCTGTGAGCCATCTACAGACGCCCAGATGATTCTTCCCGCAATGTTCACTTGCTGGTATGGTCTGTGAAATTCCTCGTCCGACCGGTCTCATTCCGCCCGTACTGCCCCTTGCGGAACTACTTTGGGTGCTCATTGATCTAGGTGCACTAAATGTCTTTTTCATCTTCCCACTTGACGATTCTTCTCATGTCCTTCTTTTATTACTCTGGAAATTTCTTGATTCGGTTTCTAATCTTTCGGCGCGAATAGCCGCCGCCCTCAATTTCCCATAGGACTCCATATCTGATGGTGTGATACGATTTCTAATAGTATAACGGAGTCCAGCTTCAAACCTTCGGCACTTATTTCTTTCAATTGCAACCATATGTGAAGCGTATCGAGATAACTGATTAAATAGCACTTCATACTCGCTTACGGACCGGTTTCCATGTTGAGTCTAAGAATTCCTTCTCCTTCTGATCCTTGTAAACCTCAGGCATGTAAGCATCGTTAAACTCTCTCAGAAAGTCTTCCCCAAGTCAATACTGGGGGTTGTACCATACTATCTGGGACTGTTTCCCACCATTCATATGCATGTCCCTGTAAGAGTGAGACAGCATAGTCGAATCTCTCTTCTGGGGTGCATTGCATCATATTAAACACTATTTCCGTTCTTTTCAACCATGATTCCGCTTCAGCGGGATTGGTCGTACCCATAAAATCCACAGCACCCATCTTTCTTAACTTATCATATCGTCGTTCTCGGGGAGTTGTCAGGGGGTGTTCAGATTCATACTGTCTAAGAGTATGCGATGAATGGGATTCAGGTACGGCCGTTCTTCCTCCTCCGCCCTCTATAGTAGGTTCTTCCCGTTCTATAGGTATAGGATCACCTATTGCATTTTGCCTATATATGCAAGAAAAGTTTAAGGGCAATTCATAACATGTACCTACTATGCAATGTCTACAGAACCTAAAACCTAGGCTCTGATACCACTACGTGTAGCGCCCCGTTTCCTATTACCCTTTTATGCCGCTATAAAATATTCATATAAAATTTTTCGCGATTCCCATAACCATTTCCTTCGACAAAAACGGGCGCGTACATCCAATCTAGTTCCTTTCACAATAATGTACATATATGTACCTATCATACGAGTCACAAAAAGGAATAGTCTAAATTCATTTCTATTCTATATGCTAAGATGAACAAGAGGGGAGCAGGAGGAGAGCATAGCTGGCCAACCTTGAATCCATGCTTTATGATGATGCTTTCTACGCAGTCTGCTAATTATCTACACAACTGTGAAGACACCGATTCAGAGTATGATCGCAACATGTTGACTAATAACGTACAGGTAACAACATAAGCAGTTATCCATCCATTTCTGTAAATACTATAGCCATTTTAAATCACATAATCATCGTTCACATAACCGTCACTCATAAGATCCATAGATCACATGCCATTCTATATGTCCAATTATTTTGATACTCCCGTTATAGACTAGCTAGACTGTACTATACGCCCAGTCGGCGCCCATGCATGGGACTCTATAACCATGTCGTAATCCCCCGATTTGTAGGGATACGTATTGCCTGTACAGGACTCTATAAAATCCCCCAATTTATAGGCATGTATGCCGTAGCATCCGTATCATACCATCTGTAGTCGTAGCAGTCATAAAGGTTTCTCCCTTATTTTATATGTATGCAGTGCTACATAAAAATTATCTTATGTAACATATAAATCATATCAGAGCACATTACAGTCACATAGTTCACGTCGATTCATAAATAGCACATATATCACGTATTAATTAATTAATTCATATAAAACATGTAAGCATATAAGGCACATAAGGTACATGTTGCAAATCATACTCACAAGTTTCGCCTATTTTCTCCGCTCGCTTAAGCGACCTTGTCCTTGCCCTTGTCGGACTCCTGACCTATACAATTTCTTTATCCATAAGTACGAAATTCCTATAATGACATGCGTGCGTGATATGCATGCTTTATTATGCATGATCGTTCCTTATCCGTAGCCTTTACCAGAAACCCTAACTTATTTTATATTGAAACCCTATATATTGAACACATTATGTGATATTAAAATTCCTTTTATATATATATATATCACACTTCTCTTCATTTCTCAATTCTAATTGCATTTATAAATAGAACACTTCAACAGATTAAACCTTCGTAATATGTGAATAGTGTGCTTTTGAGGTTTAGTGTTGAATACGTGAGAGTTTTGCAAATGAAAAACTACATTAATGATTGTTAGGGTTTAAGCTTAAATACCTTGAGAGGTATTTAAGCTTATTGGGCCTCTAACAAGCCCATTACAAACACAACCCAATTACATAAAATACTACGTGGTAAATAAATTACAAGACTTAGAACAATATTTTGGACACTTATAAAATATTCCTAACATTCTCCCCCTAAGTGTCCAAATTACAGATAAACATATCTAAGTCTTCAGGTCTTCTTCTTCTTCGAGCGGGGAGGAGGCCGAGGTTCCAGAAGTTCGTAGGCTGATCTTCTGAGTCCAAGTTTTAATTCATATGATCTCAATCTTCTACGAAACGAGATTTTGTCGGAGATGATTTCGATCATCTTATGATACTTCTCTTGTACTTCAGATTCCACTTCTCTCATTTCATCTATGATCCTCTTGAGCTTAGCAAGAATAATACGGAGAGTTCCATCACAGAACTTGTGAATTTCTGATTTTCTCATTAGTCTCTTCTCTCCCTTGTAATTGATGTAGATTACCGAAGGGTCTTCTCCATGAAAGATATGGCCTTCTCCGTAGCTCTCTGACTCAGGTGCTTCAAAGGAAGGCTTCGTGAGATTCACTCTTTTTATGTTGCTTTCAATTGCCATTTGGAGATCATGTGTAGAGTTGAACTTTACTTGACGCAGCATAAACCTTTTTAGTGAAGCATAGCCCATCCTTAATTCTGGAGTGCTGAGTACACCAAGCCTCCTATAATCTCCTACTAATTGATCAATGTCTTCACCTCTGAGATAGGAGAGATCCCCTTCATTCAGTTCTTCAGCTGAATTATCTTCACGTCGTACAATGTAAATAGGGAAATCAATTTCTGCAAATCGCTCCTTTCGAACGGTCAGAATCTGTTTGATTCTAGGTCGTTTTGCCTCAAGTCTTCGGAGTTCATCGACGTTTGTTTCTTTTCCTCTAAACATCAGTGATCGACGGATAGACAGCAGGTACTGAATGGCTTTTGGTCGTGGGAAATGGGTTAAACCTCTGAGGTCAAGTTCATCCACCTTCAAGATCCTGTCTTCCCTCCTCCAGATTTTTCTTCGTATCTCTTCTTGATAAGGAGCATTAACCTTCACATTTTTCCATGGAAGTTGCAACTCGTCAATTCCTTTGTGTGTATCTGGAGGGCAATCCTCGTCTATGACCGTGTGTTTTAGAAGTTCTGGAAGTTCTGGTATCTCTGCTTCGTAGTCTTCTCCTTCCTCGAGCTCCTCATCTTCAAGACGAATTAGACTAATGTTAGCTTTCGAGAGAAAATATCTAGCATTGTCCATAAGGTTTCTGGCCATAGTCGGATTAACAGGATGAGTTCTCCATTCCTCGCCAAAGATGTACCTCTCCACAACATCATGTGGATTGTAAAGTTCTTCGACTGAGGTGTCTGGATTGTCGATCTGAAGGGATGGGATGGAAGTTTGGGGACTTATCTGGCTTGTGAGATGTGGGGTTGTGGTTGTTTGGACTGATTGGGTGGAAATCCTCAAGGAGCCAGATTCGACTTCGTCAAGGGAAATTGTCTGGTTTGGCCCTGGCGTAGCTTGTCTGCCCCTAGAGGACTTTGGTGGTGGGTTGGGTTGTCGAGAAGAACCGCCTCCACGAGTTAGGACCCCGCGCCCTCGTCCGCCGCGAGTGACCGGATGCATGACTCTTGGTCTCTTCTCCCCCTCAGGGCGATCTTGGTCATCAGGATCGTCATGACGACGCTTCTGATTTGAGCCTGCTTGACGACAGGTGGTGGGGTTAGGTACGATTCCACCTTTAATCAGCTTTTTGTAGAAATCTTCTTCTTCCGGAGTTCGCTGAATGTCGAGGGAGATAATGCGAGAAATGCCTACATCGAAGAGCTCAAGTAGAGGCATGCTGTATGGGCTGGGATCAGTCGGTGCTCGTGGTGGTGGTAGTGAGATGAGGCGAGGCTGTGACTATTGGGCTACCAAGGGTGCCTTGCCTTTGTCTGAGGAGGCTGATTGCATGGCATCCTTAATGAGTCCTCGAACCCGTGGTAAGGTCACGGATTCGAAGAACTCAAAAAGGCGACTTTCCAGATAGGCCGTCGTCACGGTTAGGGGAGTTGGTGTTGGTGCACCGGCATCACTAGGAGTTGCCGTTATCACACGTTCAGAACTAGGTTATGTACGGTGGCCCTTGTCAACCGAAGTCGGTTGGACTTCAGTTTCCACGGGTCTTCCGACCTCTCCTTGCGACACATCTTTTGGAGATGGTGCTCGGGTCGTTGTGGCCATGTCAGTGTGACGGGCTTGGGTGGAGCTGTCACCGAGATCGCCAAGGCGTCTCGTTAGCACACGTCCAGAACTGGGTTCTGTACGGTGGCTCGCAGATGGTGAGCTGCTGAAATCATCAACATCCGAGAGACTTCCGTCCAATCCTTGAAGAGCCTCTATTTGGGGCTCTTCTATGAACGTTGAGGCTTGAAGATTAGGCTGAGGCTTGGCCTGTGTCACGAAAATGGGTATTTCTTGAGTTGGTTCAGACACAGCAACCGAGCTGCTGGAGGCTTGGGGTGGTTCGTGTTGCGTTGAGACACTTGTCTGTTGGGAGACAAGTGAATGGTCATGTGGGGTTCGCTCATGCGTCGTTAGGTCAAGTACGACGTCTTCTATCCTAGGGGTTGACCCGATTTTTTCTGACTGAGCTGGTGCAGTCGTAGTTGTCTCGGGAATATCTATTAGTGGTTGTTCGAGTCGTTCGGCATGTGATTGTTCCTCGAGAGATTGTTCAGGTATGGTTTGTTGAGGGGACGGTGATGGTTGGTCAGGGATTGCTTGTTGAGATGTAGTCTGTTGTGTGTGTGGGATAATTTCAGTTTTTGTGGTGTCTCTCAGCATCTCACTCTCTCTTTCTCTCTCGCTCGTGTCAGCTCTCTCAGTCTCACTAACCCCTAGGTTAGACTCAGGTGGGCTATCATGTGTCGTGGGGTAGGGAATTTTGTAATCTTTGCAGTAGGCATCGATATGGTCAGGGTTTGCAAGAATGAGTAACTCGTGAGGGATTGGCATTGCGGTGCGCGAGTATTTCTCATCAGACTTTCCTTTATGAAGGTAGCGCAGTTTGGGTGGAGTGAAGTTTTCTTCCACAGGTCGTGATGGTATTCCTGTTGTTGTGGTCAGAAAATGGTGGATGATAAGTGAGAACCACCGGAGATATGGCAAATTCTGTGGCTTTTTGGACTTAGTTCGTTGGTAAAGTTGGTCGTCGAGATCTCTGGTGATAAGCTTGGCAAAGTCGTAATTTCTTCGAAACACGATCCCATGGAAGATCCGAAGAATTGTGATATTGCATCTGTCCCATCCTGAGTGCTTGGGTGAGAAACACTTATTGACAAATGCAAAGAGGGTTCGCCATGGATGCGGGATCATGGAGTTCTGAAAATGGGAGACAAACTTGATCGGCGTGTAGTATCCCATCCTCATCATGTCCTCCAGGAGCTCATTTTCGGAAGCCTCAGGTTCGTATTGAGGTTGACTTGGCATTCTTAGAATACTTCGAATGAGTTCCTTTGTGATGGTGACAGTCTCAGTTGCTATTTGGGCCTCGTAGTAGATGCTATTATCATGAGCAATTTTGGTCTTCATTGTCCCCCAGAATTGTTGAAGGTAAACTGTAGGGACTTGGACCGAGGCCGAAAAAGCATACCCAAGGTGGTGATTTCTCAGAATGGATAATATAATTTCTTCCTTGCACTTGAATGTATGAAGGTCAAGCTGGAAATTATTGTCCTTGGTCGTTATCCATTTTGAGGTTGGGTAGACAAGATCCGTGGGTGTCGTCATTTTTTTTTTGCAACGGGAGTTCCTGCTGAAACTGCAACAGAGGATAAATATGATTAGATATGCCATGATATGAGGACTTGGTTGTTATGAATAGTGATGGGTTGGAGTAAAATTTCGTTTTATAAAAAAATAATCGTGGCCCAACACTTTTGGCCCATTTGAGAAAATTTTGTCGAAAATTTTCTAAGTATGGTTTGCGGGTTCACTTCAAAGTACTTAGCTTCATCTTGACGAATCGTAGTTTGCGAACTCAAAGGTTTGCGGGTGAAGTGAAAAGGACTTTGTGAAGTTATCTTGCGAATTGAGAGGTTTGCGGGTAAATTGAAACGAACTTTGCGTATTCTATATCGCGGCCTCAGGATTCGCAAATTGACCAGGTCAATCAGGGAATCGCAAAGCATCAATTCGCAAAATGAAATTTGCGAATCCCAAGATTCGCAATCCTCGAATTCGCAAAGTAAGCAGTCAGACGGTCAAAGCCGCAAAGTGAGTGATTCGCGAGTTAAAGAAAAGAAACACTTTTGGACCCGCAAAGCTTAATTCTGAAGAATCAAAAAGGTACCTTAAACGATTTCGAATCAAGAAAAAATATCCATCGATTTGAAAAACACCAGTTTTGAGAAGATGAATTCGATTTAGTACAAAAATTAAACAAATAAGCTCGTATTATCACTGAAAAGCAACGAAATTTCTACAGGAATCAACTGCAAAACACCTGTTCTTCGAGAAATCACTCCTGCAAAAAAATCAATCGTTAAAAAAAATACAGTAAAAGTTAACGCAACTTTCCATTCATACCACAGAGATGTTCGCGAGGGAGTGACGGTAACGATTTGAGCAAGCAAACCACAGATTATGCAAGCGACGATGGAAGGTTTAATGAACGGGATTCGCAGAGTAGGTTTATGATTTGGGATTTTTGTTTTGCGGGTTCAGTTTGCGAATCGTTTTCTTAATAACAGTTGTCTAAATTAATTTTAGTTTTGCTAATCTAAATTCTAAAAATTGATTTGTAATGGAATTTTTTGAAATTGACCTAGGAAAAGAGAAAAAATGAATGTACGAGATTTTTAACTAACCAACGTTATAAAGTAATCTAATAATGACTCAAATACTACCAATTTGACGCGATCGATCACAAGGATAACATCAAATCTATGGGTTTTCAAGATCGATTTTCATGATACGATATCCTTTTTGGAGAAGAAAAACCGTCGCCTTAGTCAAAAATTCGTCTTAATGTCGGGACAAAAACTGACGTAAGTTTCCTTCATGTTTATAAATAGATATGTCTCAAATCTCATTGACGTACCTTACATCTAAGAACTAACTCATCTCTTATTTTTCTCGTTTACAGATGAATTGGCAGAAGAAGGAAGAAGAGAAGAAGCTCGAGGAACATGAAGAGTTAAGACGTAACTTTGAGCATAATTTGGATATGCTGGTTATTGAGATTTTCCTTCTTTTGAGCTTATTCGCTGTTTTACTTGCTATTCTGCTTTGGGTCTTAATCGGGCATACGAGTTTTTAAGAGTTATCTGCGTATTATGTGTTTGAGAGAGTTGTTCGTGTTTTGAAGAATTTTATGTATTTGTTGAAAAACTCCCCCTTGTTCGTGTTTTGAAGAGTTTTATGTATTTGTTGAAAAACTCCCCCTAGATGCAATGCCCATCAATTATCGTAAAAATTAAATGATTTATGATGCCTATCGAGTATCTTAAAAATAAAATGATTGATGAATTCACTTACCCCCCCTCGATGCATGGATATAGCATTTCTCCCCCTCGATGTAACGCCATCAGCATTGGCGCTACATCGACTTATTGGAAACAAGAAACAATTTATTGAAAAGGAAAAGGTAAAACTTAAAAACTAGAGTCCTAATTAAATGAGTAATATAATAAACGCACACAGAATGAGAGAAAAGTGAACCATAACAAATGGATAAATATTGAACTGTGAGAGGCATAATCGAAATTAAAAATTGAGATTCAACATTCCCAACTTTGCAACTAAGAATTGGAAGCGTTTTTCATCCAATGCTTTTGTAAGCAAATCGGCTAGTTGAATCTCTGTATTGACAAAGTACATTTCTATTATGCCTCTTTCTACATGGTCCTTTATGAAGTGATATCGATCTATGTGCTTAGTGCGTGAGTGATGAACAGGGTTACATGTAATTGCTATAGCACTCTTGGAATCACAGTAAATAGGAATTTTATTTAGATCAAACCCGTAGTCCCGTAGCTGAGTTCTGATCCACAAAATTTGTGAGCAACAACTTGCTGCAGCAACATATTCTGCTTCCGCAGTGGAGGTTGACACACAATTTTGTTTCTTAGAGGCCCAACAGACAAGTTTATCGCCTAGGAATTGGTTGTGTCCAGAAGTGCTTTTCCTATCCAGTCTGCAGCCTGCAAAATCTGCGTCAGAATACCCTATTAGTTTCATACTTGAGTTCTTAGGATACCACAGTCCAAGGTCTGGTGTTCCTTTCAAATACTTCAAGATTCTTTTGACAGCATGAAGATGCGACTCCTTGGGGTTAGCTTGAAATCGAGCACAAAGGCATGTAGAGAATAATATATCTGGTCGACTGGCAGTGAGGTAGAGCAGTGATCCAATGATCCCTCTGTAATGAGTAACATCTACAGGTTCACCTAGGTGATCCGCATCTAGCGAGCATGAGGTGGACATAGGTGTGCTCGATGATTTGCTCTTGTCGATCCCATATTTTCTGAGTATATCGTGAATGTACTTTGACTGATTGATAAAAATCCCATCCTGAAGTTGTTTGATTTGTAATCCGAGGAAGAATGACATTTCTCCCATCATACTCATTTCAAATTGCGATTGCATCAGAATGCTAAATTCTTCACAAAGTTTAGGATTAGTGGAGCCAAAAATGATATCATCCACGTAGATTTGCACAAGCATGATATCAGAACCATCTTTCTTTACGAACAACGTAGTGTCAATTTTCCCTTTCGTGAAACCTGAAGAGATAAGAAAGTCGGAGAGCACATCATACCAGGCCCTTGGAGCTTGTTTAAGTCCATACAGTGATTTGTCCAGTTTGTAAACAAAGTCGGGATGATCAGCATTGAGAAATCCGTCTGGCTGTGACACATACACTTCTTCTTTCAGAATTCCGTTCAAGAATGCTGTTTTTACGTCCATTTGATAGACTGTAAAGTCTTTGTGTGCGGCATATGCAAGGAATAACCTAATAGCTTCGATTCTGGCAACAGGGGCAAACGTTTCATCGTAATCAATTCCTTCCTGTTGATTATATCCCTTAGCAACGAGCCTGGCTTTGTTTCGAATTACAACACCATCTTCATCCTTTTTGTTTTTAAAAACCCACTTTGTTCCTATCACAGTCTTCCCTTTTGGACGAGGAACTAAGTTCCATACTCTGAGACGTTCGAATTGATTAATCTCCTCTTGCATAGCCACTATCCAGTTGGGATCCCGTAGTGCATCAACTACTCGTTTAGGTTCCGTTTGGCTCAAGAAACAGGTGAAATTACATTCATTTGAATGTGGTCTTCTAGTCACTACTCCTGTATTGGGATCTCCTATTATTTGATCTGCAGGATGATGTCGGACCCATTTGTTTTCATGGGGTAATGTTGTTTCGTCTGTTTGGGATTCCTCACTTAGTGGATAGTCGATTGCAGATGCGGTAGTGTTGCCTGGTGAAGTTGAAGAAGAGGCATCTGTCTGCGTTGTTGTCAAGGTTGTTGGGATTGAGGCTTCTGCATCTGAGGGAGGAATTGTCTGGTCAGGAGTAGGTTCTGAATCATGAGTTGACGAACTAGGGCTTGATTCAGTATTTGGAAAGGAATCGGTGGATGGTCTTGTCTGATTTTGAGAGATATAAATATGTTCAAAAAGTAGATCCAGATCTAGTTCCTCTTGAGTTTGGTGAGTGAAGCATGTGGGATTGTTTTGTCTAGAATAGTCAGTTGCTTGTTGATCTGGCTTCAAACTTCCTTTGTCTGAACCCTGTTCTGAAGAGTTCCGTTCAGAGGCATCTCTCGAACACTGTCCTTCTTCTGTATGAGAGTGAATAAGGTGTGGTGTTCTAGATATTCGTCCCAAACTGCTATGTCCAGTAGAAAGTTCGAGTCCTTCATCAAAGGTGACATTTATACTTTCAATGATCATCCTTCTGTCTCTGAGAAATATCCTGTACGCCTTAGATTGTGCAGAGTAGCCAACGAAGATTCCTTCAGTTGCTTTTGGATCAAGCTTGGACTTGTCTTCGCGGTCGTTGGCGACGAAGCACTTGCATCCAAAAATTCGAAAATGGGCAATATTGGGCAGTCTCCCATTTATAAGTTCATAGGGCGTCTTACCAAATCTTAGATGAATGTTTGTGCGATTCTGTGTATAGCAAGCAGTATTCATTGCTTCAGCCCAAAGGAAATGAGGTAGTGATGATTGGATGATCATTGTTCGGGCAGCCTCTACGAGTGTTCGATTTCGCCTTTCAACAACTCCATTTTGTTGAGGTGTGTAGATGGCAGAAAACTGTTGAGTAATCCCTATGGATTCGTAGAAGTCACTGAGCTGTTGATTCTTGAATTCTGTTCCATTGTCTGATCTAACTATTTTAACACTCCTCTGGAGTAAGTTCTGTCTTGTTCTGATTAGATTTGGAATATGTTCGACTGTCTCTGATTTAGTTCGTAAGAAGCGTATCCAAGTATATTCGGAAAAGTCATCGACGACAACCAGCATATACCGCTTTCCACTTATGCTTTCAGTTCGCATCGGGCCACACAGATCCATGTGTAAGAGCTCTAGAGGATGTTGAGTGGATGCTGTGTGCTTTGTAGGATGTGAAGCTCTCTTCATTTTTCCTTTCTCACAAGCAGAGCACATATGCTCTTTTTGGTACTTCAGTGGTGGTAGTCCAATAGCTAGTTTGTTGGTTGATAGCTTGTTGAGGGTCTTGAAGTTAAGATGAGATAATCGCTGGTGCCATAAGTCATTTTGAGTTGGAGTTGCTTTGGAGATTAGGCAGATATCAGTCTTTGGTTTGACAGTTCTAATATCAATGGTGTAAAGATTTGTCTTGCGAGTTCCAGTGAGAAGTTCTTCACCATTGGCATTGAGAATTTTGCAAGTTTTCTTTAGAAACACAACTTGGAGTCCAAAATCACTGAACTGTCCTATTGATAAGAGGTTGTGTGTCAGTCCTTCAACATGCGAGACTTGTTTAATTGTGAGTCGATTGCATATGAGATCGCCCTAACCAAGGATTCTGGCTCCATTGCTATTTCCAAAGCGTACCAGTCCTCCTGGTCTATCAACGTAGTTGCTCAACAGTTCCTTTATCCCAGTCATGTGTGTGGAGCAACCAGAATCTAAGTACCACACATGAAAGGCCTGCAAAATAAGACTAGAGGGTTTTAGGTACCCATTGAAATATGGGTCCACCTCTATTATATTTATTAGTCCGTTTAGATTCCCTAGATTTTCCTTTGTTGGTGGATGACACAGAGTCACTAGTTATTTCTAGGGTTGGGATTTGTGTTCCTGCAGTCTGAAGTTTTGGAACCCATTTGTGCACAGGTTTTGGATAGCTTTTGGTTTTGATTTGTGTCTTAACTTTGTATTTTTATGTTTAGGAATTGTTTTGTGCGTTGTTTGGTGACATGATCATGCATGGAAAGCTTTGTTTTTGACTTAGAAGACAATTTTTTCGATACATTGCGACATAAAGAAGGTACAAAAGTTTTGGGAGGAAAAAACTCAATGACAAAAGGTGTATTGAGATCACAAGACTCCTTCAATATATCTTCCTTTTTAACCCATACTTGCCCCTTCAATGGCTCTTCTGTGGATCCTGAAAATTTCAATGTATTAGTGCAGGAAATTTTGTCATGCGAAACTAAGGTGTATGAAATTGTGTGTAATTTAATTTCCTTTAAGTGAAGATATTTCCTGAAGAAGTTTCTGCCTTTCTTCACCAAATGACTTTCTCTCGCTTTCGATAGTGGAGTGAAGATAACTGATTTTCTTTATGCAATCAGGCATATATCCTGTTGCATATGTAACTATTGGTGCCGTATTTTCCGAACCACCTGAGGTTTCTCCTTCATTTGGACGTGGGATATCTGACTCAAATTCTGTTATTGCTGGACAACTTCTTACTTTATAACTATCATTTAATTCTGTGTAGTTAAATGATGTTTGAGTTTTACTGTGTGTTGATGTCTCATTTTCACTAACAAAAGGCATGAGATTTGCCAGGCAACCTGTCTGCATGAATTTGAGATCATATAGATAAGGTGAACTTGATATACCTAGCTTTAACTTACATGGGTTTTCAAAACCTAGTCCTTTATGGGGATTATAAAAATCAACGTTAGCTGGTTTGTTTAAGAAGATGGTTTGTTCTGACTGATCTCGTCGGGTTAAAACGTCCTCCAATTTTTTTATTTTGGAGTACAGTCTTTCCCGTTCTTTACTTAGTAAGTCATATTTAATTGTAGCATCCATTGCCTGCTCTCTATGAGATTTCATTTCCTTTTCTAAATCCTTGGCTTTAGCTTCGGATTTTTGCACTAGTATTTCTAGCTTAGCAATTTTTTCATTTGCTACAATTACACGATTCTTCTCACATGCATAATCATATGTAAACTTATCTAGTACTACTAAATTCTTCTCTAAGTTAGCTTCAAGTTCTTTGATTTTCCTTTTCCCCAATTTGTTAGATTTATATAAGGATAAAAATTCATTCTTCATCTTAAGTAAGGAATCATAATCTGCTTCACTTACCTCCACATGTCGGAACTGTTAGAGGTTTCCCTGTCTGACTCGCTACCTTCAGCTCCAGCTCCATCTTCTTCGTCATCTAGTTTGGCCATCAGTGCCACGTTCTCATTCTCGCTTTCTGAGGTATCTTCAAGCCAATGATCCTCTTCTGCCATTAAGACCAGTCCCTTTTCTTTTTGTTCAGCTAATTGAACTTTTCGGCGATAATAGTTAACGTCCTTTTTCTTGGGCATTCTGCACTCTCTGGCAAAATGTCCATTCTTACCGCAGTTGAAGCATTTGCTGCCTTGAAGAGGAGTTTCAGAGTTGTTGTCCTCATCCTGAGTCTTTCCTTTAGAGTTGGAGGAAGTTCTTTGACGATTGGAGGAGGAACCAGTCTTCTTATAATATTTCCTCTGCACGAAATTCGAGACCAGAGCGAGTTGCTTAGCAAGATCTTTGAGAGTGATTTCCTGGTCTCCATGTTTTGTAAGATCCTTGGATTCGTCATTAGAATCAGAGTCTTCTCCCTCCTTAACTTGTGATGACTGAATAATTTCTTTGTCCTTGAATTGTTTTCTTGATGATCGTTCAGTCATAAGGGCAAGTGAGTCGCTTCCTATTGGTTTGATTTCCTCCCTTCGTTTCTCCACATGATTGGAATGTTGATTGAGGTAGTCGAATAATGTATGAATGCTAACTTTGGTTAGGTCGTTCATTTGCCTTATCATAATTGCAGTAGCCTCCCATTCTGGATGAAGTGATCCTAAGAATTTGATATTGATCTCCATTACACTTTTTGTGACTCCATTCATCTTTAGTTCATTTAGAAGAACAAGAAATCGATGGAAGGTTTCTTGGAGTGTTTCCCCTTTGTTAGCATGAAAGCGGTCATAAGATATGAGTGTGTTTGCCATTCTTGCCATTGTATTGACTTCTGTCCCCTGCATCATAATTCGAAGAGCATCCCACATTTCTTTTGCGCTATCACCACATTCGAGTTGCATCAAAATGTCATTGGGAATAGCTTGCATCATGTATGATTTCGCCACTTTGTCTGCCTTTAGTCGCAGTTTTTCTTCATCACTGCATTGGTCAGTAGTTTTCAAGATCCTCTGTTCCTCTCTTGCAGGGGTGGTGTCAGTAGTGGCGGGAATTATGGTCCAATACTGTGTAGGTCCATTGTAAATAGATTCTAGTAAATTCTCAGAATTGTCCTTGCTTTCTATGAAGTTGATGAATCTTTTCTTCCAGACTGCGTACTCTCCATGTCGGATGATGGGAGGTCTAACATCATTTCCCATGCTAAAAGAGTCCATTGCTTGTGTTTTGGATATGATCGTTGACGTGTAATGTGAGGAAAGTTGGAATTGAATTGCGAATTGAAAAAGTGATCTAGTTCGCGAATTGAAAAAGTGACGTGTTACTTTGCGAATAGATATGTGAGTTCGTAAAATTATTGCTTCATGGTTTTATGATAGAATTCGAAAAGTGTTTTGATTCGCAAAGTGACCAAAGTTCGCAACGAGGATAAATGAGTTCGCAAATTGTCCTGGATTTGCAAAGCAGTTGTGAGTTCGCAAAGAGTCAAGAGGTCGCAAAGTGTCTCGAATTCGCGAAGTAAACTGGAGTTCGCAAAGTGAGCAAAGTGAGCAAAGTAGTCTGAGTTCGCGAAGTGATCTAGTTCGAATGAGTTCGCAAAGTGGTCCAAGTTCGCAATGTAGTCAAGAGTTCGCAAAGTTCTGATTTTGCGAATTGATAACTGGATTCGTGAAGTGAAAAAAGAACCTGAGGCGTTGATCTTCGAAAATCTAACGGTTCGGGAACTTAGAACCCGCAAAGTGGAACTTTGCGAAGTGTGTCGATGCGTGAACTTAGAATTGCAAAGAAGCCTTGTGAAATGACTGAGCCGCGAAACGAAAGAAATCCTTGAGTTCGCAAACCTAGTTCCAAAAAAATTCCGTGCGCAAACTTAAGAACAGACTGAGGAACAGGGCTGTTCTTCAAATGTTTTAGACAGAAATCCAACAAATCTGACACAGCCTCCACGGAAACCAATTTGATAGCTCAGAACTGATAGCTACACAATCTTGCCTTAACAAAAAACAGAATATCTCCGAGAATAGTTGATATACATGAGTCTGAGCTTTGCGACAGAGGATGAACTACCACACAAGAACTCAACCTGCTAAATTCTTTAAGGTTTGAAATGAAGTTTCCTCACCTACACGCTTGCTCTGATACCACTTGTAATTCCAGATTATCCAAGAATACTTCAACAGATTAAACCTTCGTAATATGTGAATAGTGTGCTTTTGAGGTTTAGTGTTGAATACGTGAGAGTTTTGCAAATGAAAAACTACATTAATGATTGTTAGGGTTTAAGCTTAAATACCTTGAGAGGTATTTAAGCTTATTGGGCCTCTAACAAGCCCATTACAAACACAACCCAATTACATAAAATACTACGCGGTAAATAAATTACAAGACTTAGAACAATATTTTGGACACTTTTAAAATATTCCTAAAAGAGGTATATCTCGAAATCTATAATTATCAAAACTTGGTGTGTGTATATATATATATATATATATATATATATATATATATATATTTATCGAGATTTTTAAGTTATCACATGTCGAGATCTTTAATATATAACATGTCGAAATCTATGTGTCTCGAGATCTCTAATTGGGAAAATGTCGAAGTCTTTAATGAAGTAATCTCGAGATTATATCTCTCTTATCTGATTGGATTTTCAACATCTCGAATTATCACTCGAACTTCTATTTAAGTTACTTTCGAAATCTCAACATCATAACTCCTCTCGACATCCTCTCGACATCCTATCTAATTAGATTTCAAAAAAATCTCGACAACACCCGACATCATACTCGACTATATGAATGAATTTCCAAATCTCGAGGCCTTCTCTTCTCATTGTCGAAATACTCCATCCATCATAAGTTTCAACTACCTATATGCTTAAGTTTCTCGAAACATACTCAAAATAAAACCCTAAAACACTTATAACACTTAAAGACCTTAAACCATCAAATGTCACTGTTTTCACGAACCTAAAGAATTTTATATATTTTCAAACACCTTCGTAACTTTCAAAGATCATATAAAACACTTCGTTTTCAAATATCTAAAAGCTTCGATCAAATAATCCATTTTTAAGAACACTTTGATTGTCGTAAGAATTCTACAACATACTCAAGTCTCTCAAAAAAAAAATCGATATACAACATGATTATGCAACTTTTCATGCTTGCAACTACCCCAAAACATAATAAACATGATTGGAAACGAAACTTAAAGTATTTTACCCCCTTTTCCAAAGCTAATTTTCGATCCCTATTTGGATTCTCTGATTTCTCTCGTCCCTTTATCTTAGAAGGTGGTCAAATAATGAATAATCTCTCTTTTGTTCCTATCGTTATCCTAAGCAAATTATATTTATGTTTTAATATCTATTCTATTCTATCAATCATTCACGTATGTTAGAGTTTCCACATAATTTTGATACTCATCTATGCTCTTTTATTCTTATCCTATAGTTGAGTGTAACAATAGTTAAATAACATCGACACTCATCCTAACGTTAGCAATCATTATCTTATCTAATATGTGTGTTATTTTATTATTAAGGTTATTTCCCATCATGACTAACACGTAGCTTTAAGAATTATTTAAATTATCACATGTTATATATCGAGAACTCAAGTTCTCGTGATTTCAATGTTAAGGAAATCTCGAAGTCTTCGATTTTGAAGTCCTTATTCAATAAATTTCGACAGTCTACTTTAAGAAGTTAATTCTTATCTCGAGATCAAAGTTTTGATATTCTATGAATTATTTAAGTTGTCACAATTAAGTTCTCGAAATCTCTTTATTTAGAAATCTCGAAACCTTTTATTAAAGGGTTTTCGAAGTCTCTATTAAACAAATTTCGAAACCCTTGAATTCGACATTTTACTTACTGAAGGGTTTCGAATTTCTTCATTAGTGATACTTTAACATTATTTAAATATTTCCTTTTACTTTAAAGAATCTAAAAAATATCACTAAACTTCCTAATTTATTTAATTACTTTAATTAGTACATATAAAGTTCCCCAAAACCTGAGAAAACCCTAGAAATTTCATAATTAGAAAATTCTAACTTCGATAACATCATTCCCTTACCACTGTCTTTCTTTAAGAACCTAGGACTATATTACTTTAAATTCCTTATCCTACATGTACTTCTTGTTTTAAAATGACTTATATGAATGCATGAATGAATGCATGAATTTATATAAATGCATGAATTTATAATATGAAGTTTCGGTTCCTGACAAGAAAGTGTGCCTATTTGGGTGCAAATGCCACAGCTGGAGCTGAAATACTGGGGCCTAAAGACTCTCAGTAGACGTGCTAGCTTGATCGGTAAACCAATCTTGACTGATGACTACATGAGGAAGAAGGAGAGAATCCATTTTGCACGAGTCTTAGTGGAAATCAATCTCAAAGAGCATTTACAGGATAGTATACAGTTCTTAAATGAACATGGACAGCTGATGGAGCAGAAACTCACCTATGAATGGAAACCTGTGATGTGTACTAAATGCAAGAAATATGGTCATGAGGCATTAAACTATAGGCAAGAGTCCAGCCTGCTCCAGCACAACCTGAGAACACTGTGTCATTACCTAGGCGCCCAGAAGAGCACAACTCACAGACTGGATCTGAGTTAAAGGGGCATAATCCTAAAGAGGTTGAACTGGAATCGGCGATAGGGGAAAGGAAGCAAGATACCAGCCAACAGAATGGGACAAAAACATGGGTTGATCTGGTCCAGGCAGAGGAGACTAGTCTTACCTACCATTCCAAACAGAGGGTCCATGACTTAGGTCATGGATAGCTGGCTCTCTTGGAATGTTAGGGGCCTAAATGGCCCTACTATGTTGAAAGCTATTCATATTCAAGAGGTCATGAATAAAACTTTTAGGAGTGCGATATGTGTCACAACCTCATTGAGCACTATAATGGTAGAATTGTGATTGCTTGGAGAGGAGGGCTGCAGTTAGAGCTAATCTCAAAAGCTGACCAGTTTACGCATTTTTAGGTTACTCGGGCTGGGCAATTCCTCACTTACCTAACCTGTGTCTATGGACATAACGAACTGTCTGCTAGGAATAGCCTTTGGGAAGTTGTCATGCGATTGGGAGATAACATGAGGGACCATGGCTGGTATGGGGGGACCTTAACAATATCAGAGGATTTGACAACATGATAGGAGGGTCTGCCATTCATGCCAATGAATTCCAGGATTTCAACATCTGCCTTACCCACTGTCAGGTTGAGGAAGTTAAAAGGAATGGATGTAATTTCACTTGGTCAAACAAACAAGAGGTAGGGAATAGAATCTAGAGCAAAATCGACTGGGCCTTTGCAAATCCAGCCTGGATGCTGCAATTCCACACATGTGGCTACATTCCTCCCTGAGAACATTTCAGACCATTTTCCCATCCTACTCAGAGCTGTGGGACAAGGACAGACTGGTAGAACAGCTTTCAAATTCTTTAATATGTGGAGCTTGGCTTTCTCATTCTTGGATATTGTTGTAGCCACATGGAATAATCAGGAAGGTCCAGCTATGAGCAGGTTGCACCAATCTGGAGAGACTGAAAGCTCCACTCAAATGCCTCAACAGGGCTAGATTTGCTAATATTGTTTCCAGAACAGAACTAATCAAGGCTAAACTGGAGGCTTGCCAAGCTGAGTTACCTGCTGACCCTTTGAACTCAGTTCTGTTAGCCCAAGAAAATACTGTCCGGGAAGAATACCAAACCTAGTATGTAGCAAATGCAAGTTCCTGAGGCAGAAAGCTAACGCTCGATGGCTTGAGAAGGGAGACCAAAACTCAACCTACTTTCATGCCATCATCAAACATAGAAACTATTCTAATAGGATTCTATCTATCATTTCATCTGAGGGGGATACCATCACTGATTGTGACAGTATAAAGCAGCACTTCAAGGACCATTTCAAGCACTAATGGGGGAGGATAGCCTTGTATATCAATGGCCAGATCAGCAAGTGGAAACCAAGGGCTATGTCATAACATTGGATGACCAACTCAAGCTAATACAACCATTCACTAACCAGGAAGTCTACTCTGCCATGAAGTCCATTCATGAGGATAGTGCCCCCGGTCCAGATGGCTATGGGAGTGGTTTTTCCAAGAAGGCTTGGAATGTTGTGGGGGGAACTGTTACAGAGGCAGTACTGGATTTCTTTAATTCTGGGAGTTTGCACCCAAAATTGAATAGAACTGTCCTCTGTCTCATCCCTAAGGTTCCCAATCCTGCTAGTGCTGTGGATTACAGACCAATCTCTTGCTGTAACACTGTATAAATGCATCTCTAAACTGTTATGCTCCAGACTAAAGACCTTGCTGCCCAAGCTCATCAACCCCAACCAAAATGCATTCGTGGAAGGGAGATCAATTGTCCATAACATTCTCCTATGCCAAGATCTGCTACGGCTATATAATAGGAAAAACACATCAGTTCGAGTCCTAATGAAGGTGGATATTAGGAAGGCATATGACTCGGTATTCTGGGAATTCCTTAGGAGATGGCTGTGTTTACTCAGGTTTCCTATGAGATTCATCAATTGGGTCATGGAATGTGTGACAAATGTGGCATATACTATATCAATCAATGGAACACAATCTGAATTCTTTAAGGGGACCAAGGGTCTAAGAGCATCTCCAACGGTCCCTCAAATATGGAGTTGGACACCATAGATGAGGGTGGAGGAGGTCCAATGACCCCTCAAACCCTACTTCAAAATTGGGGATTTGAACAGTGTCCCGCGATCTGTAGCGGGGCACTGTTCACCCTCTATCCCTATAATTTTTTTTTAATTTCCTTTATTTGATTTTCGTGTTGATTATTTGCGTAACAATGGTGGTGATGGAATGAAGAAGACGATGTAGAAGAGAGAGATGATGGTGACGTGGAGGTGAAATTAATAAATAAATAATTTATTTTAAAAGTGAGAGAGGACGTGTTGCACAGTGAGAAGAGGAGAAATTAATATCTACAATTTATTTTCTTGATAGTGTTTTGAAAAATTATACTTATGATTATTTCATTTGGTACAAAATAAAATAATGAATAGCTAAGATCTTTTAATTATATTAAAATAGTATTTCAGTAAATTATTTTAAAATCCAAATTATGACGAAAATGCATACTATAAATTAAAATAATAGATTATAGTGTGATTAATTCGTATAGAGGAAAATATAGAGGAGATTGTTGGAGTTCACTGGTACTGTTCAAACTCTATAGTTAGGGGAAATGTACTGTTGCAACTTTATACATATAGGAACTGTTGGAGATGCTCTAAGACAAGGAGATCCTATCTCCTCCAACTGTTTGTAATTTCCATGGAATACCTTTCTAGGAAATTGTAGCTTGCAGCTAAAGACACGCATTCAGGTTTCATCCTCAGTGTAAGCAACTCAACCTAGTCAACCTTTGCTTTGCAGATGACCTCATGATATTTTGCAAAGGGAAAACTGCCACAGTGTCAATAATCAAAGAGGCCTTGGAGCAGTGTAAGCATGCTTCTGGGCTGGAAGCAAATTAGCAGAAGTCTAGTGTCTTTGTGGCTGGGACATCAAATCTGGTAGCTGATCAGATCAAGCAAATTATAGGCTTTCAGGCTGGGGAGTTCCCTATGAGATACCTGGGAGTCCCCATTACTCCCACAAAGTGGAACAGCAGCACATGCCAGGCATTAGAGAAGGTCACAGCAAGAATTAGTTGTTTGGCCACAGGAAATTTATCCTATGCAGGGAGACTTTGCCTTATTAACTCTGTTCTCTTGGCAACGCATGGCTATTGGGGGTCCACATTTATGCTGCCTAAAACAGTATCTACGGAGGTCGACAAAATATGTAGAGAATTTCTGTGGGGAAAGAGATTACAAGGGAAATATGTCCCACTCTACAGTTGGAATAACACCTGTTGCGCCAAGCAATGGGGAGGCCTAAATATTAGGGACAGTGGACTATGGAACCAAGCTTTAGTAGGGAACAGATTGGGACATCACTATAGAAGTGAATTCTTTGTGGATCAATTGGATAAATGTAGTCTACTTAAAAGGAGCTGATTTCTAGGAATATTGACCTGCTTTGGATTCATGTTGGTATTGGAATAGAGTGAAACATAAATTCAGGGAAGGCTACATTGATAACAGATGGACCGTGTCTGGGGATGGATGTTATTCTGCTTCATCATGATACATTTGGCTAAAAGGTAATAGAACCTATTTTCCTTTTGCCCGAGCAGTGTGGAATAGATATAATCTTCCCAAACACTCTTCGTGCTATGGCATTTAGTGCACAAACGGTTGCTAACTATGGACATACTAATGAGTTGGGTTATAGTCATCACTAGTACGGGTTGCCGCTTGTGTAATGTAGCAAATGAATCTATTACCCACATTTTCCTGGAATGCCGTTTCAGCCAACAATTAGCCCAAAATGGAAGTATGGTTGAATATAAGGCTCCCAATCCATTCTTTCTCTGGCCTCTGTGAATGGTTAGTGCTAACGGGTAAGAAAAGGAGTGCAAATTATGGGATCAGTATTGCTTTCATTGCATCACTGATTTATCATATCTGGAGCGAGAGGAACCGGCGTGTACATGGTAGAGGACAAAGGACTACGGACCAGCTCTTTCATTTCATCACAAAGGAATTGGAATGGCGTAAAAAGGCTGTTTGCAAAGTGAAGCATGCGCATAACTATGACATTTATAGGAGAATTTGCTTATCCCGTTCATTGTAGCTAATTACTTGTAGTTGCTGTGGGGTTGTATTGACACACTTTTGAGTTGTGGTAAATAAAAATCATTCTACCAAAAAAAAAAACATCGCATGCTTCTACTTCATTTACTTATCTTACATAAACACTTATCAATAACCCAAAATTTAAGGAATTAGTGTTTTCTAACAAAACAAACTTCGAAACCTTCTATGATAAAAACAAGGTTACGTAGAGATTTCTCTATGTTGAAAACCTATTAATCATACTAAGCATGAAAGTGACCTCACGTATGATTTTTGCACTGTTGAAGTTGCTTATGTTGCTAGCTTCCTTATTTCTTCCCTTGATACCTCCTACTCGAAATTCTTTTTTGCTAATGCCAATCGTTCGTTTCTATCACTTGTGGATATGTATTAATACCTCGATAATGTGGTTTCACATGACTAGCAAGCAGGTGACGAGTTTTTACCTCTTAGGTTAACTAAAATCCTCATTAATATTAGTTATTTCCTTGGCTACTTATCCTTATAAATATATTTAATGCGGGTACGACCCCGATCAACAAGATTTAGGTCCGGGAAATAAAGGTGAGGGCCGGTTCGGATGAAATCGCGGTTGAATGTATGAAGAATGAGACGGAAAAGGTAAAGAGACGATGATTTACGTGGTTCGGATTCGAGTGAATCCTACGTCCACGGGCCGCCGGAGAATATTTACTATTAACATGATAAGATTACACGCTCAAACTCACCTTCACTCATGTTTACAAGTGATTCCAAGCTCTAAACAGTGAGAAGAAGATAAAGAGAGGGAGAGAGAATATGTGTGTGTGTTCTTGGTGTGTTAGTGTGTGTGGGGCGTGTGGAAGATGATGTAAAATGGATAAGAGCCACTTATTTATACTATTCACGCGTCTGGGGTTTCATACTGCCCTCCTTCGTCAGATCTCCCGGACGCTTCCTTAGCTCTTCCGAGTTCTTCTTCTGGCCCTTCCATATAGTTCCGTAGCTTCCTGGGATATCTCCCTAGCTCCTCCAAATATAAGCTTCGTGCATTGCCTTTGGTCGAACCTCGTACCTGGTCCTTGCCTCCTTCAGACCAAACCTCCTACTCTGTTCTTTGTGGGTTGTTAGGTCAGGAGGAATGCTGGATAAGTCACCCCTATCATCCAGTCCCCCTACTCTGAGTTGCAATATGCTAAGTATTGCAGCTCGGAGTATTACTAAGAAAGCATTCCTTTTTTTGGCGTGCTCGATATTATACCCCTATCAACCAGTCCCCCACTCTGAATTGTGTTTAACGTAGTAACACATTTCAGAGTAGTTTTAGAGCACGCTGTCTCTCCCTCCTTGCTTCAGCTCACAATTAGGTCCAAACTTTGACCGCTCCTGATCCCGACATACCATACTCGCCATTTTTTCCCGTTGCCCAAGAAGTCCCAGACAGCTTAGGACTTCACGTGTCTGCACGGAGATATACTCGGCAGTCTCGACGAGATGACTTGGATACTCGCCAGCCAATGCCTTGTCGGATACCCTGCTAACAGAAAGCTGATCCTTGAAATCCTAACTAGATAGGTCAGGTCCTCTTCGTTAGTGGAGAGCTGGATTGAAAATCCTGATCATATAGATCAGGTCTCTCTGAGTCGGCGGGGAGCTGGAATCCAAAGAGCTGACCCAGATCCTGGGAACCGGAATCCTGATGAGATAGACCAGGTCTTCGTTCATCAACTCGAAGCTGGACTCCTGATCGAATAGATCAGGTCCGCCGGAGAGCTGCCATAGAACTTCTGCTCCCAAAACTAGGTCTCCGTATGTTAGCATGGGAGGTGTGTCGCCATGCTGTGGACTTTGTCCATCTCCCTTGATAAGTTGGATATCCGCTCTGCTGGCCAATTCCCTGGCCGTGGCTCGTTTCAGGGGAGCTAACCGAGCTGCTGAAGCGTAGGGATGCCACGATCAGGTGGTTGAAGGATGGGCTAGCAAGCCTGTGGCAGAACATAGGCAGCTCATCGAGCGCAAGACTGCAAATCTGCTAGCGAATGGGCAAAAAGCCAGGCTAGAGCATTCGAACTAGTAGTCAGAGAAGAGGCACAGAGACTTTACTGCTCGGATGGAGCTGGTTTTCATCCTGAATGAAGTCAACGCGGTGTAACTGTCCGCCTTCGTTTGCGGGGAATCCTGTCCAACTTGTAGCTCTCCATTGTCCCTTCATATTTACCTGGGCTAGCCTTGAGGCTTTCTCGGGCCAGCTTTCCTGTACCCAAGCTTCAGCGAGCAGGTCAGGACGATGCTTCAAGAACGCTGGGTCGAAAGTTGCCTGCTAGATTGGAGCTGGACTTAGGTGTCCCGATGAAGTAGGTCGGATCTTAAACGCCAGAGTAGAATTAGACTTAGATACCCAAGCAGATAATCAGGCCTTCGTGCGCCAGTACGGAGCTGGACTTAGATATCCCAACAGACAGGTTGGGTCTTTATGTGTCAGCACGGAGCTGGACTTAGATATCCCAATCCAGATAGATTGGGTCTTTGAGCGCCAGCGCAGAGCTGGACTTGGACATCCCAACAGTTAGGTTAGGCATTCACATGTCAGGCCGAAACTGGACTTAGATAGATATCCCAACAGTTAGGTTGGGTTTCCTATGCCAGCACGGAGCTGGACTTAGATATCCCAACAGTTAGGTTGGGCCTTTACGTGCCAGCCCGGAGCTGGACTTAGATAGATATCCCAACAGTTAGGTTGGATCTTCTGGTGCCAGCGCAGAGCTGGACTTAGATGTCCCAATCCAGATAGATTGGGTTTCCTGTACCAGCGCGAAGCTGGACTTAGATATCCCAACAGTTAGGTTGGGTCTTCTGTGCCAGCACGGAGCTGGGCTTAGATATCCCAACAGTTAGGTTGGGCCTTTACGTGCCAGCCCGGAGCTGGACTTAGATAGATATCCCAACAATTAGGTTGGGTCTTCTGGTGCCAGCGCAGAGCTGGACTTAGATGTCCCAATCCAGTAGATTGGGTTTCCTGTGCCAGCGCAAAGCTGGACTTAGATATCCCAACAGTTAGGTTGGGTCTTCTGTGCCAGCACGGAGCTGGGCTTTTATAGATAGCCCAATGGGCTTTTGGGTGCCAGCGCAAAGCTGGACTTAGATATCCCAACAGTTAGGTTGGGTCTTCTGGTGCCAGCACAGAGCTGAGAGTTCTGCGCTGGCTTCTAGCAACCTGTCATTGGTCGTCGGGAGGTCCACGCCCGACAGCTGATCCGGAAACCTGCACCAGAAAGCTGGTCGAAGTGTCAATACTAGGCAGTTAGCATTACCTGAATAGGCTAGGGCTTACTGCCTTCCGTTTATAATTTTGAAAGGGGTTATCAGCAGATCCGTTGATCCACAGTAAACACCGAAAGGTTTCCAGCCTGGGCGACATCCACTCCTCACGCACTGGAAGATGTCCGCCAAGGCTAGACTTAGCGCTCATCGCTTTCGTTTTCGCGATTTGGGGGCACGTCTTTGCCAGGTCCATAGATCAACCACAGAGGTACCCTACTGGAGCTAGGCTGGGTTCTACGGTCCATGTTTCCAGCTTGGGGTTGAACCCGAACTTAGAAGAGCCAAGTGCAGCCGATCTTGCTGCCAAGGAGAATGAGCTCGTGGAGGAACGACAAGCCTTGATTGAACGCAGGCTAAGGACTTGTTGGCGGAGAGGGAGAAGGATATGAGGCTGTTCTGGAGTGAGCCTTCGATGATGAGATATCGAAGGAAGTGCAGAGTAACTCAATGCGCCAGGACGGGCGTTCTGCAGGCAAGCTAGAGGGAATACAACTCTGCCAAAGATATCTCTCCACCTCTCAAACGGTACTACTTCTTGAAAGGTTTCGCTGTTGGACGAGAGCCAGCTTCCACCCTGGCTGTAGCGCGGCTATGAGCGCTCCTCGGGCCTTTGAAGGGGATCCTAAGGCGACTCTTAATCCCACCTTCTGGCTCACTAAAGTGCCTCACTGCTGTGCTCGCATCCGAACACACATTTGAAGAGTTAGTGACGGATTTAAACATGTACCTGAACGATATCCGCCTAAGTCGGACATGACTCATTTCGTCCTCGTGGGTTGGATTCGAAGTAGGTGAGGACTATGCCTCCTTATTCGCAGACCTCAATCCTTTCTTGCTTGCACTTTGAGTCCCCCCGCTGGTCCGTCTCGGCAGGTTGCACTTTCCTCCAAACATCCTACTACATTCGCATCCAAGAATTTTATCTGGCAGGTTAAGGGCATATTTAAACATGTACCTGGGAGATATTTTTATAGGCTGAACGCAGTGCCTATTGATTTCATTTTGATAGGTTGGGGGCTCGTCATCGCCAGGTCCGTAGGCTACCAGCTAAGCTTTCCAACTGGAGCCTAGCTTCATCCTAGGAACGTTTTCCCTTGAGTATTTGTGTTCTGCCTCTCTGTCACCGGGTTGTGTTCTGCCTCTCTGTCACCACGGGGACTACTACCACTCTCCACTCCCCCTACTTCGGATTGTGCTGATGTTTATCAGCACATTCGAAGTACGTGAAGAGTGCACCCCCTAATTTACCAACCTCAGTTTTTCCCCTTGTTACTATTGGGTAGTCTGCGCCCGACCTCCTTCGTAAACTGCAGTACACTGGATGTTTGCTTACGGGAGATGTCTGCTCCCTAAGCACTCTCTTCTCAACATCCCATTGCAATTTACCTTCGACAAATGCATTCAAGAATTTGTTGGTAAATGAAAATGTGTACCTGGGGAGCTCCGGGTGAGCTACGTCCGACACCCCTCGTTTTCGCTTTTGGCCAGGTTCGTAGAGTACCGGTGAACCCTTCAGTCTTTCCAGCGTTGGCTGGTTTGATCTTCTGTTTGGTGGTTGAGTCGGAGCCTAGGAGCTTTCTTTTGTACCTGGAATGATCCAGGTCAGCAAGGTTGCTGGATAGCTGGGGCTAAGAGGTACTTTTTCATGAAGCCTGCAAATATTCATCCCCGGGCGATCTGGGGCTGGGGCGCGCTTTCTGTCCCAGGTGCCAACATGTATCCTAGTCCGGAGTAATCCGAAACCTGGGCATATCTTTCATTTCGAGTGCCAACAGGTGTCCTAGTCCGGAGTAATCCGAAACCTGGGCATTTTTTGTACCCCGCACCATCAGGTGTCCTAGTCCAGAGTAATTCGAAACCTGGGCGACTTTTTCGCGAGGGGTGCCAACAGGTGTCCTAGTCCGGAGTAATCCGAAACCTGGGCATTTTGGTTCGGCACGCCTACAGGTGTCCTAGTCCGGAGTAATCCGAAACTTGGGCGGCTTATTCGCGAGGGATGCCAACAGGTATCCTAGTCAGGAGTAATCCGAAACCTGGGCATTTTGGTTCAGCACGCAACAGGTGTCCTAGTCCGGAGTAATCCAAAACCTGGGCGGCTTATTCGCGAGGGGTGCCAACAAGTATCCTAGTCCGGAGTAATCCGAAACCTGGACGGCTTATTCGCGAGGGGTGCCAACAGGTATCCTAGTCTGGAGTAATCCGAAACCTGGGCATTTTGGTTCAGCACGCCAACAGGTGTCCTAGTCCGCAGTAATCCGAAACCTGGGCGGCTTTTTTCCAGCCTGGATCGAAGCCAGGGCTTAGAGGCTTCTTTTCCATCTGGAGCTATGTCGGGGCTCAGGGGCTTCGTGTCCAGCCTGGACCTGAGCCAGGGCTTACGGGGTTTTGCTTCCAGCCTGGATCTGAGCCAGGGCTTGCGGAGTTTTGCTTCCAGTCTGGATTTTGGCCAGGGCTTACGGTCTCTTGTTTCTAGCCTGGGTCTAAGCCAGGGCTTACAGGCTTCTTTTCCAGCTTAGGATTGAAGCTAGGGCTTATGGCCTCCTTTTCTATCTGGAACCAAGTCGAGCTTAGAGGCTTCGTGTCCGTCCTGAGGCAGAGCTTACGGGGTTTTGCTTCCAGCCTGGATCTGAGCCAGGGCTTGCGGAGTTTTGCTTCCAGCCTGAGTTAAAACCTGGGCCTCTGGACTTCGTTTCCAACCTGGATTGAATCCAGGGCTTACGGTCTCCTGTTTTCAGCCTGGGTCTAAGCCAGGGCTTACGGTGTTCTGTTTCCATAGTCCAGAGGCTTACCATCGATGGATCCGCAGATCCTACGCCGGAAGGTTTCCGCCTGAGCTAGGTCAAGGCTTATCGTTTTCTGTATCCATCTGAGAGCTGGATCGGCATACCTGCCAAATCTGCGAAGCCACAACCATAAGAAACTCCAACACACAAGACACCACAAGTGTCATGAGATAAAACAATAATAAAATAATATTTAGCAATTGCATAGTGAAATAATGCATTACGGCGGGTCGGAAATAAGCCTATACACATAAATTCTCGCGCATGGCCCAGTATTATTCTTAGTCCAATGATCTAGAAATGTTAGATTTCGAGATATGGGTGGCCAAACTGTAGGTCGGTAGTTAAGTAGGAAATCTGAAGTTCAGTATTAGGTCCGTAGCTAAGTAGGTAAGCTGGAGGTCAAAGGTAGCGTACGGAGGAGGTACATAATCCCAGCTAATCCTGACCCGGGGTGTTGAAAAGGACGAGACCGTTCATAGCCGACCAGGGGACACTCATAGGGTGTTGTTCGGGAACATTATAGTCAGACAGAGGGTATGTCAGTCTGACAGTAGTACGCCTGTAACTGTCTGTCCTAGGCTGTACCTTTTGAGAGTCCTGATGGGGACCTACTGGGCTAGCAGTCCGATGACAATAATTCCAGTAGTCCAAATATTCTAATCCCCAATAATTATTGAGAGCCCAATAAAATAATTCAAGTCCAATTCGTTTAAATCTCCCGACTCTAAAAGTCCCCCATCTACTGTTTTAGTAATCCAAAACAATTAATTCCAGGAGCTATGATAATTGATCACAATAACTCCAAAATAATTATTTTCCGAAATTAATTAAAATAATCCCGGTAATAGAAAATAATTAATTCAGCTTCTGGCCAATTAAATAATATCATAAACCTCAACATTTAAAGTCCACTAGGCCCAATCTCTTAATTAATTAAAGCAATCAAATTAATCCCATAGGTCCAAACCCATTAGAAAATCCTAGGCGAAATAATTAAAGTACCCCTAACAATACCAAAATTCTATTTTGGCCCCCGAATTTCAGATTTCACAGCATTTATCCCCAAGGGAAATAACAGAATTGACCCTATCATTTTTATACTTTCGTTTACCCCAAAGAGTTAGAAAACTTACAACCGGACACGGGGCGTGACTTCCGACGAGGACGACGCCGGCGGCCGGCGTGGCGGTGGCCATGGTGGTCGTCCTCCAAGCGTGACAGCCATGGGCACGGCGGTTCGGCCTCATCGGAGCTTGATAGTAGAACGGTTTGGGACTCTGCTCGAAGCTACGACGACGCGACGACGGAGTTTTGTCGGCGATGTGCGCGGCAACCGCGGTGGATGCCCCCTTGGGGCGCATAACAATCGACTCAGGCCGTGGGTGTCCTCGATTCTGAGAAATCGGTGCTGATTTTTCCAGTTCTTGGATCTAGCATTGTTAGGGTTGTTGTTCGTCGTTGGACTTCGTTCCCAGATTTTGGTTTCGATGGGCCGTTGTTGTTCGACTTCGTCCGGATGACTGGTGGCGTGATGCAACCTCTTAGTCGACGAAGCCGTGGACGAAGGTGGGCTCAGACACATAAGGCGAACGCAGCGGCATCATTCAGAGAGCCAGCTACGACGACGGCTGTACGGTTCCGCCTCGATGATAGCTGGATAGTCCGGGTGATGTACTGGCCGTTGATGGTGAGGCCAAGGTGGCCGGCGGCCATGCTTAAGGTATAATACAGTTTCGCCCGACAAGTGTTCGATGAAATGCCATAGAAGAAACTCCAAGAACACAGCCCATAAATCATCCAAAAAACAGTCGTTGAATCCAAGCCACGACTCCATATCTCACGTTCCAACCCTCGTTTCCCACAGACGGCCCCATTTGATGCGGGTACGACCCCGATCAACAAGATTTAGGTCCGGGAAATAAAGGTGAGGGCCGGTTCGGATGAAATTGCGGTTGAATGTATGAAGAATGAGACGGAAAAGGTAAAGAGACGATGATTATACGTGGTTCAGATTCGAGTGAATCCTACGTCAACGGGCCGCCGAAGAATATTTACTATTAACAGGATAAGATTACACGCTCAATCTCACCTTCACTCATTTTTACAAGTGATTCCAAGCTCTAAACAGTGAGAAGAATATAAAGAGAGGGAGAGAGAATATGTGTGTGTGTTCTTGGTGTGTTAGTGTGTGTGGGGCGTGTGGAAGATGATGTAAAATGGATAAGAGCCACTTATTTATACTATTCACGCGTCTGGGGTTTCACTGCCCTCCTTCGTCAGATCTCCCGGACGCTTCCTTAGCTCTTCCGAGTTCTTCTTCTAGCCCTTCCATATAGTTCCGTAGCTTCCTGGGATATCTCCCTAGCTCCTCCAAATATCAGCTTCGTGCATTGCCTATGGTCGAACCTCGTACCTGGTCCTTGCCTCCTTCAGACCCAACCTCCTACTCTGTTCTTTGTGGGTTGTCAGGTTAGGAGGAATGCTGGATAAGTCACCCCTATCATCCAGTCCCCCTACTCTGAGTTGCAATATGCTAAGTATTGCAGCTCGGAGTATTACTAAGAAAGCATTCCTCCTTTCTGGCGTTCTTGATATTATACCCCTATCAACATTCATCTTTATTATTCCAGGAATTGCTATTCACCGCCCCCTTTTTCCTAGTTACCGCCAGTTTCGGCCGATTCCACTCGGACAGCAACCCTAAGTTAGAATCGGGCGAATTTTTGAGGTCAATGGACTTCGAATCAGGACGACATTAAAACACAAAAGTTATATATAATTAAGTTGGCTTTTCATAGGAACTTGAATCAGAGTCGTCCGATTTGTGAATCGAAAGTTATGCTCAAAATCGTGCAATCTGCCAGTGGAATCGACCGAAACTGGCGGTCTGTACGATTTTGAAAATAACTTCCAATTTACAAATCGGATGACCCTGATTCAAATTTCTGTGGAAAGCTAATTTGATTATCTATAACTTTTATGTTTTATGTTTGGCCTGATTCGGAGCGTATCGACCCCAAAATTGTACCCGAAACTGAACTTCGGGTGCTGTGTATGGGCCGAAATCAGATTTCGGCCATGCAGTGTACGGGCCGAAATCATATTTCGGCCGGGCCTGTGCGGGCCAAACTCAGATTTCGGCCGGGCCTGTGCGGGCCGAACTGAAATTTCGGCCAAGCAGTGTCAGGGCAGAAAATACTGTTCGGCCCGCGCACAGTCCGGCCGAAAATATCGTTCGGCCCGTGCACTACAGTGCCGAAAATATCGATCTATCGGTACTAAAATGTTAAATCGAAATTTTTTTTTTCGGTATCAATCGATCGTTTGAATTTATTTGTGTATGTAGTTTTCAGTATTTCGTACCAGAATTATATATTTAGTTAGTTTTTTCTTTCTAAATTAATTTAAATATCATAAGGGCAAAAAGGTCGTTTTCAAGCCCTTTAGGGGGCGGTAAGTAGGAAAAAGGGGGCGCTGAATAGCAATCCAGTATTATTCCAGAGGTTAGTTCTTATGGTACTAACCTTAAATTATTTTCCAGCTAACTATTCTTATTCGAACTAAATTTGAATCCATTTTCCGTATTCATCCGTAACTCAATACTATTGCGAAACGTCTAACTTAACATTAATATTTGTTAATTATATCAAAATCCCGTATTTAAATTTTACGGGTATTGCAAGCCTTGCACGTGTTCTGTTCGACAAAATGCCTCAATGAGAGCAGATTCAGGCGGATGCGTTTGAGCAGAGTTGTAGTCCATTTAACGTTTAGTTTCTCTATATTTGATTTGATTAATACCTAGGTGTTTCTGTCATACACACACAAATATATAGTAGTTGTATTGTTTTCAATAAACACTTTCGATGCTTTTTATATGTATAAATATATTTTCGTTTACTTTTTTTCGCGGTTAACTCAAAAGTATTTGTAATCTAGTTTGTAAAGTTGTAAAATATTGTATAATATTGAATTTTTTTAAAAATCGGTGTTAAAGTGAATATTACAAAATAGTCTTTTGAGTTTGAGAATGAATTGAACTGTTGGAGAAGAATTACTGCATTAGTTATAATTTGATTTGAGCATGCGTTTCTCGGCCATAGTCTTAGTAAATAAAATCGACAAGCAAGGGCAGAATGGGAAAACCATAACCGCCACGTGCTACTCGCGCCCTTCTAAGCCAACCGGCTTGTCCGGTTCTGAAATAGCACACTTTCCTCCGCCTCCATCGGCTCGCCCAATCTCATTAATCAAACGTAAAAATATAAGAAAATCTAAAGAAAAAAGGCAAAGAAATTGTTGGCGGCGACCTGAGATCACATCGGAAGAACCCTAACTCTTCGGATCGAACCATGTGGAGAAGGCTCGCTATCCATATTCGAACCCTTGACCACGCCCGGCCGTCTCTCGTCGGAGCATCGGCTGGCGTCCGCCGTCCCCTGCCTGCGGTCTATCGCCGCTTTTCGTCTGACTCTGGTTTGTGCGTAAACCCTATTAGTTTTGTTGTTTCAGAGATCCGCGAGGCTGTTGATGACGATTTCGTCAATGTTGTCGTGTCACTGATACTGATTCATTTGTTTTTTTTTTGTAGGGAGTGTCTCCAAGAAAGTGGAGGATGTAATGCCGATTGCTACTGGTCATGAGCGTGAAGAGCTTGAAGCTGAGCTCCAAGTGAGTTTTTTGTTCCTTTTTTACTTTCATTCATCTGTTTCGTTCGACTACAGTCAGTATCGTAGTATTGTTTATTGGTTCATTTCTTGTTGTTGTTGTTTTGGCTGTTGTTGATTCTGATTAGGGGAAGAACATTCTGGAAATTAACTATCCTGTCGGACCATTTGGAACAAAGGTTTGTACAATTTTTTCCTTCGATAACTATGTGAATATTTGTATGGACTGCAGTAAGGTCGATTGTGTTGTGATTGCAGTCCCATTTAGAACTATTTCTCATGTTTGATTAATAGGTATATTCTGACGTTGCTTGGAGTAGGCTGGAACTTAACTTGTGTGACATACCATAAATTGAGGTCTGGTTCCATATTATGACTTTAATTGTCAAAATGGAGATGCTTACTACTGTCAATTTGATGTTTGGTGGCATCTTCTTTTTTTTTATGTTTAATGCTCTCTCTCCAGCTCTTTGCGACCCTTCTTTTACTTTTGAGGGAAGCAATGGTTTAGCTGGTCTATCTCTTATGTGATCGTGAGTTAGTTGTACGCCTAGGATCATGAGTGGAAGCCTTCTAAGGAGCCTCTCATTTCAATGAGTTTGTGTTGGAATATCTACGATGATCATATTCAATGTTTTGCTTCTTCCCGTCTCTTGAGCTAAGAGGATTTGAATTGTACTCCTATTATATATATCAACCTCATATGTTTTTTGTGTACATTAAGTTGCAAAATTTTTCATTTTGGTTGGATATGTGCCACAGCTATATATTATAAGTAAGCGGAGCAGTGAGCACTGTTTTAACAAGTTGCAGCTCCGTTGACAAGTTTGTTTTTCTTATGTCCATATGATTTTTAACATGCAGACTTTTTCATCTTTCTTCTACTTCAAATGCAGGGGAAGACTTATATATCCAATACTTATCTAATAGGCTATGTGTCTTTTTGTTTCAACTGAACTGACTACTGCCTTTGATTCATTCACTTTGTTTACGGTAGTCACATGTCATTGCATTACCTTAAACTTTCTTTGTTGCCTTCCTCAAAACACGGATGTCCATCAACAGTTCAACACCACAATGAGTAATCACAGTATACTGTTCTTATTTCTTAATGACCTCAAGAATACTGTGACCACTGTCCTATATGTTTGATTTGATGTATAATTACCTACCTTCTTTCCCCGTGTAGGAATCACCTGCGCTGATTCAGTCTTATTATGACAAAAGAATCGTCGGATGCCCGGGAGGTGAAGGAGGTAGGAAAATTGGCTCGTTAAAAATTTCCATTACAATATTCTTTAGTCAGAAATGCCCGGCTTCATCAATAGTTTCTGCTAATTTTAAATCAACAGAGGACGAGCATGATGTGGTGTGGTTCTGGCTGGAGAAGGGAAAGCCACACGAATGCCCAGTTTGCTCTCAATACTTTGAGGTAATGTAGAGTTTTCTAACTTTCTCGGACCATAGGAGATTTCCTAATCCTACTTAAAGTTATTTTCGTTGCGATTTTCTGTCTAATGAAATATTGAACAATATGTGATGGAAGTCCCAAATAATTGGAGACGAACTGTTGCAGATTCAGTGGGATATAATTGCTGGGGAACACGGGGGAATACGTCATTGTTTTTTTTAGTTCGAAACAAAGACTTAGCTGAGGTTAATTTGAGATTATTGATCGCAATCTCGACGTTCCCATTTGATTCTTGCATTTTTTTATTCAGTTGGAGGTTGTGGGCCCGGGCGGGCCGCCCGATGGGCACGGAGACGACGAGGAAGGCGACCATCATCATCACTGAATGTTGTGTAAGAGAAAATCTTTCTTGCCAGAAAACAACATAGGTCACGTTGATGTCAAGTAGTAATATTCTTTCTTTATTCTTCTTTGAAATGTTTTTTTTTTTTTCTTTATATTAGCTGCTGAACTTGGTTTCTCCTTCGCTGGTTTATGGGTGATTTGTGTCTGAGCTTTGGAACGGTGAAAAAGTATTGCTCCTTCACTTATCCACAAAATAAATGAAACACACTAATCATCTTTTGCCTTTATCATCTCAAATTAGATTTGATCATTTATATATGGTTCTTGCCTAATGCTGGATGGGTCTCCTTTATTAGTTATATTTATAAATTCTCATATACAATCTTATAATGTATATTTTGAGAAACAAATACTAGAAATGAAAGTCTGGTTTCGAATGACTAAAAATTTTAATCATGTAACTTTAGGAAATTCGCTTTTATCCTTCAACTTATTCTTCTTGTACATTTTGCCAACTGTGTATATATATATATGTATATATATATACTAGATAATTTTTAGCCGCGCACAACGCGTTGCAATAATGCCCATATTTTTTCTATCTAAATACTATTTTAGGCAATTTGTTGTTTAACAAGTTATAATCATGAACATAATTTAGACATCTAAATTTATATATTAGATAGAAGGTAAATTAAAGTTTAAGTTGCGAAAATCTTGGATTTGTGACGCAACCTACCTTTTGAAATGATACTAATAATGAAGATCACACAAAAGCTAACACGATGGTATATAATTCTTCAATATTTTGGGCATTTTTTTATAGACAGCCTTAAAGAATATACGTTATTGGGATAAAACCTAAAATGGTCCCCGATGCTTACCATGTGAACCAATTTAGTCCCCAATGTTTCGCGTGAACTAATTTAGTCCCCGATGTTATCGAAAATGAACCAAATTAGTCCCTCCGTCAATCCGACCGTCAATTAAGACGGAGATGGCATTTGCAACGGCTTTATTATGTCGCCAAATGAAAAAGTTAAAAAAATATAATAAATTAAATATTAAAAATATGAGGAAAAAATGCAAAAAAAAGGAGAGAAAAATTCAAAAAATAGACTAAAAATTCAAAAAAAAAGAACATCACTAATAAACTATATAAAAATAAATAATAATAGAAAATAATAAATAATAAAAGTAAATAAAACTAAAATTAAAATAAAAACTGATAAAATAAACATTAAAATGAGGAAAAACAAATAAATTTATTATTAAAAATTAAATAAAAAGGAAGAACAAAATTGTTACTCTTAAATTTATTTTCCATTTTCTTTAATTTTTAATAGATAAATATATTTTATTTTTTTGTCTTCTAAAATCTTAAATTTTTATTTTTCATTTTGTTATATAATTTTAGTTTTTTATTATTTTATTATAATTTATTTTTTAATTTATTAGTAATATTCTCTTTTTTGAATTTTTACTCTATTTTTTTAATTTTTTTCCTTTTTGGTTTTTTTCCTCATTTTTAATGTTTAATTTATCATTTTTATTTTAATTTTTAGTTTTTATTTTACTATTATTATTATTTTTATTTAGTTTATTAGTAATATTCTCTTTTTTAATTGTTTACTCTATTTTTTGAATTTTTTCCCTTTTGGCATTTTTTCCTCAGTTTTAATATTTAATTTATTATTTTTTAACTTTTTCATTTAGCGACGAAATAAAGCCGTCGAAAATGCCATCTCCGTCTAATTGACGGTCGGATTGACGGAGGGACTACTTTGGTTCATTTTCGATAACATCGGGGACTAAATTGATTCACGCAAAACATCGGGGACTAAATTGGTTCACAGGGTAAACATCGGGGACCATTTTAGGTTTTATCCCATAAGTTATCACCTTTTGGTTCTTCATTATACGATTATAGGAAATAGTAAAGTTATTAGCCACCTCATAAGTTACATTATGCATCTCGAGAGGAGGTCAACATGTAGGTTGTTTCTCAGCGGAATGGTCAAATACCTAAGAATGACTAATTTGCTTGTCTAATACTTGGGGGAAAAGGTGACCAAGGAACTAATAATGTAACAGTTAATAACGTGACGGAGATATTCCCGCCTGAAATGAATGCTTGAGGAGGAAGATATTAGTTTTCTTCAAACACATAATAATCAAATAAAAATATAAATGTAAGTTCTTGTTGCTGATGGCGACGACAATCAACCTGGCATTCTTGAAGAGGACGACCAACCACAATATACATGTCCAAGTAACGAATGAAAGAAATATAGTATATATTATTAAAAACCAATGAAGGATACCATACAAATGGAAAAACAAGGAAAAAATATATTATCATAAGGTGACTCACCATATGCAATAGCAATAACATAAAGAGAAAATGAGGGGAAAAAAGACGCATACAAATGTCAAATCGTACACTGCTATAAGTAGGAAATGTAAGGAATCGGTGCACATAATCACGTATTACACGCAGCGGAAAATTAAAATTTTATATCAACATATCAACCGATTCCGACAGGATCCATGCAAACTAAAGCCTAACTAGTTTATAGAGATAAACCTGTTCTTTCTTCGAGATAAGCGATGTTTGATAATACCAAAAGTATGGTACCTCTACCGATATCCACCAAGAATTCGATCAAAGACTCGCCCTTTATTTAGCTAGAAATACCCGAATGATCGAACTTGATTCACGAAAACATAAAACTCATTTTATGCCTTTTTCTTTTGTAAGATACACACGAGAACTCACAATATGGATAATCAGATTATGTTATTCTTTGAGGTTACGGCCCTTTATATATCCATGCATTGGATAATATATCATTCATTAAATAGAATCAATCATTGCCTGGTATTATCCCATAATTTAAGCAATAAGATATCATTCATTAAATAGAATGGATCATTGCCTTGTATTATCCCATAATTTAAGCAATGACGTATTATTCTATATCAATGATGCCTCTTTCCATGTATAATCGATTCCTTTAAATACAACCTTTTATCAATGAATAGATGTTAAAATATATCACATATATATTTCTGTATATATATATATATATATATATATATATCATTATCCATTTGAATCTTGTCTAATTTTGTATTATATGATGAACAAATAAATAATCTAACATTTAATTTATCATCATATTTACATCTCCATGTAGCACACAAAATTAGTTTCTTTGATCTTTTTTTTTTTCGGTGTGACCCAGTAGGATCCATGTCACTTTGGCAATAGAACTAGATCTCATTCTAATTCTATAAATCATAAGTGGTGCCTAGCAAATACATTAAGATTACCCAAGTGACACAAATAATAAGTATCTCATATACGTATCACCATCCTAAAGCAGTAATGGCCCGTGTCAATTCCTTGTCGCATAATATCCTAGATAAGTTCAAGGTAGGAATGTGTCATCCTAGCAACTTATTTATTTCTTGATTCCAAAAGTTTATCGTAAATATGATTCCTCTTAATCACATTGCATGCATTACGGTATCACTTTTATCAAGGGGCATGTGGATATTATCACTCATAAGATATGAGGGACAAAATATTCTTGATGAACATAATCCACTGCACTAGTCACGCATGCCGTAACACCACCCGTATAGTTACCTTTTACGGCTAACGTTGAGCGATACTAACAGACACACATTTCTAGTGTTGAAAAATGAATATATCATATTATAGAATTCAAGACACGTATGAAACATTAATGACACAAAAACAATCCATAATATGTTTCATTTGGGGCCTATCCGATATCATAATCTCCATTATATATTTGTGATTAAATTTATATCTCTTTATCAAATAGTTTGCAGAATTTAACTATCATTTAATCCACACATTAATCTTAAACACGATAGTTAGTGTTCCATGCTAAAAATCAAGATAAAGAATCATTTAGAGTAAATATTATTTATTGCAATATGGAATTCTACAATCTAAGATCACCGACTTAAATGACCCATAAATAATTAATTACTCAAGGAACAAAATGATATAAATCAATCAATTTGTGAAATAAAAGGCGCAATAATATAAATATTGGCTTCTTGATCACAATACTAACAATCTTCCACTTGATCTAAACCCAAAACCAAGCATCTCTATGCACGTAGCTCTAAACAAGGGTCCTCAGAATAATCATATATTTCAAAAACAATTTCCATCGTATCTAATACCCATAGATTCACTAAGAGAAGTGTGTTTGGCTTGAGGTAAAGGTTTTGTCAGTGGGTCGGCTGTGTTTCTGGCGGAATCAACTCTGCAAACCTTCACATCACCTCTATGAACGATTTCTCGTATTAAGTGATAACGACGTAGAACATGTTTGGATCTTTGATGTGACCTAGGCTTTTTTGCTTGAGCAATGGCTCCATTGTTGTCACATACAACTCAATTGGGCCGTCAATACTTGGTCAACACCAAGTTCAGTTACGAACTTTCTTATCCAACATCCCTCTTTAGCCGCTTCAGAAGCAACTATGTATTCTGCCTCAGTAGTGGAATCTCCTGTTGTTTCCTGTTTGGAACTCTTCCAACTAACAGCAGCTCCATTGAGCATAATACATATCCTGATTGCGATCTCATATCATCATGGTCGGTTTGAAAACTAGCATCAGTGTAACCTTTTACAACGAGCCCAGGTTCACCACCTAAACAAAGAACATATCCTTAGTCCTTTTCAGGTACTCGAGGATATTTTTCTTAACTGCATGCCAATGTGCTATGCCTGGAGTTGCCTCTGCTTGTCACACTGATCGCGTATGATACATCAGGACGAGTGCATATCATGGCATACATGATAGATCCAATTGTCGAAGCATATGGAACCCTACTCATCCCATTCAGCTCATCAGGTGTTTTAGGACACTAATTCTTGCTTAAATGTATACCATGTGACATAGGTATGAAACATTTCTTGCAATCTTGCATAGAAAAACGCTTCAACACCTTTTCAATATATGCACTTTGACTCAGTCCTATGAGTCTCTTCGATCTATCTCTATAGATCTTGATGCCCAAAATATAAGTAGCATCGCGCAAATCCTTCATCGAGAACCCTTTCATTAATGAGGACTTGACAAACTCCAGTGTTGGAATATCATTGCTGATAAGAAGTATGTCATCTACATACAGTACTAGAAAAACTATTGCACTCCCACTAGTTCTCTTGTATACACAAGGTTCCTCTTCGCACTTGATAAAATCAAATATTTTGATCTCTTTATCGAAGCGTTTATTCCAACTTCGTGATGCTTGCTTCAACCCATAAATGGATTTCTGAAGCTTTCATACCTTCCTAGCATTCAGTGGATCTACAAAACCTTCTGGTTGTGTCATGTACACATCTTCCTCTAAATCACTATTTAGAAATGCAGTTTTAACATCCATTTGCCATATTTCATAGTCGTGAAATGCGGCAATTGCTAGAAGGATCCGAATCGACTTAACATAACTACTGGTGAGAAAGTTTCGTCATAATCAACTCCTTGAACTTGTATGAAACCTTTTCGCTACCAGTGGTGCATTTTATGTAGTCAGATTACCGTCCATGTCTGTCTTCCTTTTGAAAACCCATTTGTTTTCAATGGCTTTTACACCATCAGGAAGGTCGACTAAGTTCCAAACTTGATTGTCGTACATGGACTTCATCTCAGATTTCATGGCTCCTAGCCACTCATCAAAGTCAGGTCTGTCTAATGCTTCTTTATAAGTCATTGGGTCCTCGGCACTAATACCAGTATCTCATGTAGTCCCACGAACCTCGCAGGCATTCAGACTATCCGTGTTGACCTACGTAAAGGTTGTTCCTCCGGTTGAACCTCCCCGCAACAATTTGTGGTTGTTCAATTTCGACTGATGTCGAATCAACTTGAGGCAATACTTGAGCCTCTTTCGCAACTTGTTGCGAAATTGGTTCTTCTTGACTCGTGCTGGTGGAGACTATTATGGGTTGGGAGACATGATAACCCATAATCATATCATCTTGTAGTGTTTCTCGAATTTCTTCAAGTCTGACACTGTTATCTCTACCTTTTCGTGTGAGAAACTCTTTCTCCAAGAAAATGCCATGCCGAGCAACAAACACTTTGTTCTCCGACTTATGATAGAAATAGTATCCTTTGGTTTCTTTAGGATATCCTACGAAGAAGCACTTATCTGATCTAGGCCAAGTTTATCAACCACCAACCTTTTGACGAAAACCTCGCAACCCCAAATTTTCATAAAAGTCATATTTGGTACCTTACAAAACCACATCTCATATGGTGTCTTTTCTACAGACTTAGAAGGAACTCGGTTTAGTGTGAATGCAGCAGTTTCAAGCGCATAACCCCAAAAGGAAAGAGAAAGTTCAGTTTGACTCATCATAGATCGAACCATGTCCAACAAGGTTCTGTTCCGCCTTTCAGAAACACCATTCCATTGTGGCGTTCCAGGAGGAGTCAACTGTGAAATAATTCCACATTCTTTAAGATAAGCACCAAACTCCATGCTCAAATATTCACCTCCACGGTCTGACCCTAAGGCTTTTATTTTCTTGTTGTGATGGTTTTCAACTTCATTCTTGAATTCTTTGAACTTTTCTAATGATTCAGATTTGTGTCTCATCAGGTTGACATAACCGTATCTTCATCAGTAAATGTAATGAAGTATTGACAACCTCCCCGAGCATTAGTCGTCATCAGACCACATACATCACTATGTATTAGTCCTAGTGGGTCATTTACCCTTTCACCTCTTTTGGTGAAAGGCGCTTTAATCATCTTCCCGAGCAAACAAGATTCGCATGTCTCAATTGATTCTAAATCAAGTTGACCAAGAAGTCCCACTTCTTGTAATTTCTTAATGCATCTCTCATTTATATGACCTAGGCGACAATGACACATGAGAGTCATACTCTCATGAGAAATCTTGGATCTTTCGTTATTGATATTCAAAACTTGTTTTATCATCTCAGGCAAATATAGACCATTCTTCTCATAAGAACATCCATAAAATAAATTATTTTTATAAAATGAGAAGCAGCCATTCTTAATGGTAAAATAAAAATCATCCATGTCTAAACACGAAATAGAAATAAAATTTCTTGAGATAGATGGAACATAATGAACATTTTTCAGTTCTAAAATAATTCCACTCGACAAAGAGACATCTATGCATCCAATAGCAACAGCTGCAACACTTGCACCCGACACGTAGTTGTACTTCGCCTTTTCTTAGCATCCTCTTATTCTTTAGCGCCTGCATATTTTTGAACAAATATGAGCGCACGATCCAGTGTCAAATACCCATTCAGAATCAGAAGTAGCAATGTTAACTTCAATAACAAATATACCTGAAACGGTTGGAACCTTTCCATTTTCAAGTCATCAAGATACTTGGGACAATTTATCTTCTAGTGCCCAATGCCTTTACCGTAAAAGCAGTTAGCAGTAGCAGCAACCTTGACCTTGGGAGCGCTCGAAGCGACAACCTTAGCCTTATTTTACCAATATTTGGTTTGCCTGTTATTTGGCGCTTGAATTTGTCTTTCTTAATCGTTTTCCCACCTGCATGAATTGCGAGCACATGAGAAACTCCTTTCTTCATGTCAAGTTTAGCAGTTTTCAACATCCCATGGATCTCATCCAAGCTCTTGTCCATTCCATGCATATGATAGTTCATGATGAACGATGAATAGCTGGGAGGAAGAGAGTTGAAAATAATGTCTGTGGCTAACTCTTTGCCCGCAGGAGATTCAAGTTTCCCCAATTGTTCCACATAACTCAACATCTTGAGCATGTGATCACCAACAGAGTTACCCTCAGACATCTTACATGCAGCAAAGCTCTAGTCACATTATACATCTCAGCACGTGCATGCTCTTGAAACATTTTCTTGAGCTGCTCCATGATATTGTATGACGTGCTATCGTCGCCACAATCAGACATTGTACATCGATCTCATCGGAACAATGTCGGTCGTACTCATCAACTTCTGCAACACTTGAAATTGGGATCTTTGGGAATGGGCGTATTAATTACATATTCCTTGCGCTCTTGCCTAAGAACGATTCTTAGGTTACGGTACCGATCAATAAACTTTCTCCCATTAGAGCTCAATTTGTTCTTGTCCAAAAGCGAAGGCAACGACATTGCTTGTGCTGCCATTATCTCCGTCACAGAGGAAAAATGTTTCAGTTATTTTCACGTAAGTGTTTTATTTACAGAATAAAACTACCACTACAATTTAATGCCATAGTAGTAGGTCCAAGATCCATATTTTCACTAAGAATAAGCCAACGGCGGCATGAAACTTTACCTTAGCTATTTTAGGTAAGCAACACCTTGCTAATCAAATCATATTTGACTCTTGGTTTTGTCAACATCATATATTAACAAAACTTCTCCCCAAGACCCAAAACGGTTTTGATCTCTTGATAAGCAAACTCATTCTATTTGCTACGGCATGTCGGACATACCCCACGACTCTTAAAATTAAATACGGTGCCTACTGAGTAGGTCCCACCAATATTCTTTCTAAATTCGTCGCGGATAGAATAGCAAGGGAGTAGACTTAATTTTAAAAGGGACTCAAAACCGTCAATCATATTAACAAATATTTAAATCATTTCCTAATTTAAATATAATGCGATATTATTCAAATAATAATACTCTAACACATTAGAGATGCAGATTATCTAATAATCTCGACTGACAATTATTATACTTCAATGCTCGGTCAATCGTATTAACCAGATCGGAAATCATATGGTATATACAACGACTCATCTAATGAATATATACGATGCAAGTGTTATGCTCATATGTTATTTGAATCATCGTCACAATTTCCAATTTGACATATGAACGTATTATAGATAGGAAAATTCTTATTGGAAACATCACATCATGTACACTCATAGCATATACAAGTTGGTCATGTGATTGCAATTTATATGCATATGCATTTTTGTCACTGAGCACACATCGACACAAATAATTGCATAAGGTTATACTGCATCGAAACAGCATCATGATTTCTAGGGATATCTGAATATTATGTAAATCCACATTGTCCATCATATGAATACGATATTACACTGGTGCCATATGATTGCATCTACACATATATACAACGCCTTGAACATGCAGTCAGATTAATCATGTGAATAAGATAATGAATCAAAATATTCATATTCCATAGCAACGCAAGAAGGCTATGACACCACTGTAAGGAATCGGTGCACATAATCACGTATTACACGCAACTGAAAATTAAAATTTTATATCAACATATCAACCGATTCCGACAGGATCCATGCGAATTAAAGTCTAACTAGTTTATAGAGATATACCAAATGTATGGTATCTCTACCGATATCCACCAAGAATTCGATCAAAGAATCTCCCTTTATTTAGCTAGAAATACTCGAACGATCGAACTTGATTCACAAAAACATAAAACTCATTTTATGCCTTTTTCTTTTGTAAGATACACATGAGAACTCACAATATGGATAATCAGATTATGTTATTCTTTGAGGTTACGGCCCTTTATATATCCATGCATCTTATGATTGGATAATATATCATTCATTAAATAGAATCAATCATTGCCTTGTAATATCCCATAATTTAAGCAATAAGATATCATTCATTAAATAGAATGGATCATTGCCTTATATTATCCCATAATTTAAGCAATGACGTATTATTCTATATCAATGATGCCCCTTTCCATGTATAATCGATTCCTTTGAATACAACCTTTTATCAATGAATAGATGCTAAAATATATCACATATATATTTCTGTATATCACGTATATATATATATATATATATATATATATATATATATGTATATATCTATCATTATCCATTTGAACCTTGTCTAATTTTGTATTATATGATGAACAAATAAATTATCTCACATTTAATTTATCATCATATTTACATCTCCATGTAGCGCAAAATTAGTTTCTTTGATCTTTTCTTTTCGGTGTGACCCAGTAGGATCCATGTCACTTTGGCAATAGAATTAGATCTCATTCTAATTCTATAAATCATAAGTGGTACCTAGCAAATACATTAAGATTACTCAAGTGACACGGATAATAAGTATCTCATATATGTATCACCATCCTAAAGCAGTAATTGCCCGTTTCAATTCCTTGTCGCATAATATCCTAAACAAGTTCAAGGTAGGAATGTGTCATCCTCGCAACTTATTTATTTCTTGATTCCAAAAGTTTATCGTAAATATGATTCCTTTTAATCCCATTGCATGCATTACGATATCACTTTTATCAAGGGGCCCGTGGATATTATCACTCATAAGATATGAGGGACAAAATATTCTTGATGAACATAATCCACTGCACTAGTCACGCCTGCTGTAACACCACCCGTATAGTTATCTTTTACAGCTAACGTTGAGCGATACTAACAGACACGCATTTCTAGTGTTAAAAAATGAATATATCATATAATAGAATTCAAGACACGTATGAAACATTAATGACACAAACACAATCTATAATATGTTTCATTTGGGGCCTATCAGATATCATAATCTCCATTACATATCTGTGTGATTAAATTGATAACTCTTTATCAAATAGTTTGCAGAATATAACTATCATTTAATCCACACATTAATCTTAAACACGATAATTAGTGTTTCATGCTAAAAATCAAGATTAAGGATAATTTAGAGTAAATATTATTTATTGCAATATGGAATTCTACAATCTAAGTCATCGACTTAAATGGCCCATAAATAATTAATTTACTCAAGGAACAAAATGACATAAATCAATCAATTCGTGAAAATAAAAAGCGCAATAATATAAATATTGACTTCTTATCACGATTCTAACAGAAAAGGGGATTCAACACTTAAATACCTAGATGGATAAAAAAATGAATCAGTCCCTTGTCAGACATTTTTATAACCTAGGTACCCACTTGAATTTTATTTTACTGATAGATATCTAACTGACCGATTTACCCCTGCTAAAACTGGTTTATTACAACCTTACCTGGGGTTTCATTTCAGCGATGGTTCGTTCATAAAATAAAAAAACTCATACACCATCCCAAACCAAATCGCGCGACCTTCTTCCCGAAATCGACCCGTGGTTGTTTTGCTTCAGATTCATCGTCGTGGGTTCTAGCTTCCTCGTGGTATTCCTCTTCTGAAATCGATAGGTAAGTCATTCGCATCATTACAGTACGTCGTGGCATTTCGTGCGGTATTACCATTATCAATAGGCTTGTATCTAGTTTGATTTTGCCGTTATCCGTTGGGTTTAGGCATTTTTGGTCAATGTTCGTAACATAGCTGCGTGTTTTTCGAATGACATCGATTTGTTGTTAGATTAGGGTTGTTTTGGAATGGTTCAATTTACTGTGGTAGCTTTGTGCGTGTATTTTGGAATGGGTGGATTGATTGCTGTCGATTTGGGGGTTTTGGAATGGGTCGATTTGGGTTTTTCGAATGGGGTCAATTTGTTTTTGGTACTACATTATCACTGTATTTGGTACCATTTGTTTGGGCAAATTGGTATCCCGTGTGTGAAAAAAATGGTACTGCTTCTTAGCAGTGGATTTTTTGCAGAAATGACTCCGCGGAACAGATTGAGCTGTCTTCCAGGTGTGCGCTCTTTCGATCTACCATAAGCAATTTGTAGGGTAGCAAGACCCCTGATAAAAAAGAAGCTATAAGAAGGTCCCGTCTCATTGGTAGAATTTGCTTTGTTTCTAACTGTTGCATGAATTATGTGTGGGTAAGGTTGATGGACGAGTTGGCAGATCTCATTTAGTGGAGTGTTCGTGTGGAGAGGTTGGAAGCTGAGTTGAGATTGAAGGACGATGTTATAAGAGATCTAAGGTCAAATGTTCCGACGTGGAAGGATGATGTGTCCAAGGAGGATGCGATGGAAGAGGAAGAGGTTGAGGCTAATGAAGTCAACATGGGGTTGAGACTGTTCGGAAACTTTGTTATTTATGTTCATGAAGTTGTTCTTTGACTCGGGGATGGGACTATTTGGAGACTCAGTGATGTCGTTTGTTGTGTAGTTCTATGAGACTGTCCGTATTTTTTATCTGTTTGGTTAAGTTAATTGAATATGCTGTGAGACTGTTTGGAGACTTCGTTTATTTAGGCTAACTTCTTTTGAGTTGGAGATGATACAGTTTTGAGACTGTTTGGAGTTTGTTCATGACTCAGAGATGTTCGTTTGTTGTGTAGTTCTGTAAATCTGTCCGTATATTATGCAGTACCATATGTTTTTATATTGCCGAACCTTTTCTTTTACATACAGAGTACCATCATATGCAGCTTAACCGTACCATTATGTACAAATATACCGTACAAAACAGAAGATATGAAGAACCTTGTCTTGTATATTACCGTACCACATCTTTTACATACGGAGTACCAAAATGTGCAGCTTAATATTACCATTATGTAAATATATGGCGTACCATACACAGAAGATATGAAGTACCTTGTCTTTGATATTACCGTATCATAGCTTGTACATACAGAGTACCTTAATATGCAGGTTAACTGTACCACTGGGTATATATATCGTACCATAAACATGATATATGAAGTACCTTGTCTGTGGTACAGCAAGGTACCTTATCTTGTACTTTAAGGTACCTTATTATTTACATATACCGTACCATAATCGGCAGCTTCACCGTATCACTATGTATACATATAAAGTACCCTAATATGCATGTGTACCGTACCATGTGTTGCACAATCGAAAATAAATCGATTCCTAAGCAAGTCATGTTGTTCTGCGTGATTTTAACAATACCTAACCATAATAAAATGACTAAAAAAATAAAATTTTGCACATGTAGGACTCACCTAAACCGTATCTTATGTTTTTATATGATCGTATCTTATCTTTTACCTGCAGAGTACCATAATATACAGGTTAACCGTACCATTATTAAGCATAGCAAAACAGGACTTGAAGGACCTAAACCCTAAACGATATTACAATGCCATATCTTTTACATACAGAGTACCATAATATGCAGGTTAACCGTACCATTTCATAAATATATGGCGTACCATAAACAGAAGATATGAAGTACATTGTCTTTCGCATTACCGTACCATATTGTTTACATACAAAGTACCGTAATATGCAGGTTAACCGTACCATTATGTAAATATATACCGTACCTTATATATCGCACATGAAGTACCTTATCTGTTGTACAATAATATACATGGTCTTGTACGGTAAGGTACCTTATCATTTACATATATAGTACCATAACCTGCAGTTTTACCGTATCCATACGTATACATATACAGTACCCAGTTATGCAAGTATATCGTACTATTTGTTAACGATCGAAAAATGAATACATTCCTAATCGAATCGTGTTGTCCTGCGTGATTTTGACAATACCTAACAATAACGAAATGAAAAAAATATGAAAGCCTAGTGCACCGAATTCGCAGATGTAGCACTCACCAAATTATTCAAATTATGTTGTAGATGTTCTTGCTTCTATCCTTATACTATAATGAATCTTGGTATTCTAAGATCTAATTCATGCGTGCGAGGCCTAATGCATCGAATTTGTTCTGAAACGTATTTAATACTATATTTTACTGTTCTACGGTGGTTCGAGATGAAAAAGTAATTCGTACGACCTCGAAAAATACTAACCCTAGTATGACGTACCATATATTTAAGGGACGCCGTACCAAAAATAGCTTTGTAGGGGTCCTAATGTTTTGTTTGAAGCGTACCAACTCAGACACGGTTGCAGTACCATAAATTACATATGACATGAAACATCTTATGAAAGACACCGATGTGTCAGATAATGCTGTCTTTTATGATTTAATACCTTGTATGTCAGAATCTGTCCAGTCATGACAGAGAAAAATTCAGAAATCTGCCCACTCATGACAGAAAAACGTCATAAAAGTGTTCAATCATTACAGAAAAATGTCAGAAATTGTCTCTTCCTTTCTCCACATCAACATGTGCTAAAATGCTTCGTTTGTGATGAAAAATAGCCGAGTCTTAAATTCGAACTCTTACTTTAATTTATACGGTACCTACTTCTGAAACGATACAGTACCCTATGTTGTACACTTAGGGTACCTAAATGACTTAAATTACAGTACCAAACTTGCGTATATAAACGTACCAAATTGGCATATGTTACAGTACCAAGTTCGCTTATATTACTACTATGTTGGCATATCTTACGGTATCAATGATATATTACAGTACCAAATATGCATATTACAGTACCAACATGGCATATATTACAGTACCATAGTTGCGTATATTAACGTACCAAATCAGCATATATTACAGTACCAAAGTTACATATCTTATGGTACCAAAGCGACATATATTACAATACCAAGTTCGCTTATATTAGTACTATGTTGGCATATCTTACGGTATCACTGGTATATTACAGTACCAAAGTTACATATCTTAGGGTACCAACGTGGCATATATTACAGTACCATAGTTGCGTATACTAACGTACCATCGGCATATATTACAGTACCAAGTTCGCTTATGAAAGACTATGTTAGCATATCTTACGGTATCACTGGTATATTACACTACCAAACATATATTACAGTACCAGATCAGCATATAATTCGGTACCTAATTTGCATATCTTAGGGTACCAAACTGGCATATATTACAGTACCAAATGTGCATGTATTACGGTGCCAAATGTGCATACATTACCAAACTGGCATAGGTTACGGTACCAAATATGCATATCTTAGGGTACCAAACTGGCAGTCATTACAGTACCAAATATAGACAAAAACAATGAGCCATATCCTATTGACACATTTGGAACGGAACTTTGGAACGGAACTTGATACTTTATTGAGTCATGCCGGGAATCGATATCCAACCACCTTCTTTGGAGGGATACGTATATATCAATAAGCGTCGTTGCTTCATTGATTAATAGTAAGGAAGACTACCTTTTATACTCACACATTACAAATAACGTCCCGCCACCAGCAGAATTTGCAGACGCCATATTTTCAGATAATATGGCAACCTGTATAAATGGCACGGTGTATAGTTTAGATTGGTACAGCATAACTGGACATTTTGATACCGTATAGACAGGTTACTTGGTACGTAATATAAATACACAAAGATACTACATAACATACATGTCCAATCGGACTGTTTCGCATAATATATTTAGGTACTGTAAAACAACATAAAATGGTACGTAATATTCATAAGAAATGGTACGTCGTAACAGTTATAAATAAAAAAATGTGAAATCTCGATGGATTAGCCTCAATAACTATCAAATCCTAGCATTCCACTCTTATATAGAGCTCTTGGATCGCATTGAACTCCCGGATTTTGGGCTAAACCTTGAACAAATGCGTGAAATCGATTAACAAAACCCAAACCAAAAGAAAAGCTTACCTGACAAAATCAACGTCCAAAATCGAGAACCCAACGTTCAAGGGGCTCTTCGATCCTTGTCCGGCGCCGGCACGAGCAGAAGGAGGTGGTCGGAAAGAAGAAATTCGTCGACGGCAGCCTGGAGCTCGATTTTTGCAGAGAAAAATGAAATGAAATTCTAAATCATCTAATAAGGGTATTTTGGTAATCTTAGGTGATTAGATACCTAGTGTAAATTTTTTATTCCATTGGGTACCTAGCTATAAAATATGTCGGACAAGGTACCTAAGTGGCTTTTTTGTTTTGTATTGGGTATTTATGTGTAGATTGCCGAACAGAAAATAGGAGAGGAATACAATAGATAATTGTTTATTGACGCCATAAAGTCCAGTCAAATCAAGGAAAGGTTAAAGATCGAAACAAACGTTTTTACCATTTTAAACAAGGGAAGATTTCTGTTCAGGCCCCCCTAAAGTTTTCACTTACCTGTCGGACCCTGTCAGAAAATGAATAAGTTTAAGAGACCCACTGTTTTGTAAAAATCGAGTAAAGGACCAAAAAATAGAATTTGACGAAAATACCCTTTTCTTTTTTTTTCCAGCGAAAGTCACGACGTGCTTTTCTGGTCTTATATGAAGCGTTACTTTTACTTCATTATATGTTATACAGTTACAGCATAGTGTTACTATACAAAACAGATACGTTATTTTTCAACAACATTGTGTTACTTTGCTACTGCAAAACGTTATCAACAGAATTTTTTTCGAACTCATTTTTCTTACACTAAATCGAGCACAAAAAAATCCGATTGACCAATCCAACCGATTCGACATGTCATGTTGGATTCATTATGATATTGACGATGCACGAGGTAGAATTTGCTTGTCTAATTAAGGTGCAAATTCGAACAAATAATGGTAAATCGAATCTAGATGTCGACATAAATTGCAAGTAATCGGTATAAATTCGAGGAACCCATGAGAAATCGAGGTCTATTTTACTTTATTGAGTCAATAACGTCGAGACTTATGTAGTTTTCATCCGTTTTTAGTGTTGTTTGTGACTTTCGTTATATTTCCCCCGATCCATTGGTTGAATACAGAATGTGTTAGTTACGACAAACATAGCGTTATTACCTTTCAGCGACGTGTTACTTCTAAGTTAACATTAGTTATTAACCATAAGATATTTGTTATTTTTTGCTATGTTATAAGTATTTCTTTTTACACGATTTAGGAAAAATATAATATAAGTTTCTTGCAACTAATCGGTATAAATTCGAGGTACCCATGAGAAATTGAGGTCTATTTTACCTTATTGAGTCAATAACGACGTGATTTATGCAGTTTTCATCTGTTTTTAGTGTCGTTTGTGATTTTCGTTCTTTCTTTCCCGGTCCATTATTTGTATACAGAATGTGTTATTTACGACAAATGAGGCGTTATTACCATTCAGCGACGTGTTACTTCTAAGTCTACATTTGTTATTAACCATAAGATATTTGTTTCTATGTTATAGGTATTTCTTTTTTACACGATTTAGGGAAAATATAATATCCATTTCTTGCAACAAATCGGTATCGAGGTACCCATGAGAAATTGAGGTCTATGTTACCTTATTGAGTCAATAACTATGATTTATGCAGTTTTCATTTGTTTTTTTAGTGTCGTTTGTGATTTTCGTTCTTTTTATCCCGATCCATTATTTGTATACAGAATGTGTTATTTACGACAAACAAGACGTTATTAACTTTCAGCGATGTATTATTTTTGAGTCAACATTTGTCATTACTCTGAAGACATTTGTTATTTTGTAAAACTTACCAACATTCATATGAAATTGACGATAATTTCAACATATACGGTCATAGCATCTGCAATCTTAGCAATTTCTATGATTTGAGTTTATCACATATAATAATATCGATAGTTGCCTTGGTTAAATCCAGTTACAAATTAATATTGCTTTCTCTGTTGCGGATCTCACGAGCGCGACGGTGTCGGGACGGAATCTTAAAATTTTGTTGACCCAAACAATAAAAATATCTGTAGATGGAAGCATGTTTCTAGTTGAAATTGAAGGTAATACACGTCGATTCGAGAGACCCATAGCCTTAAAGTTTCTCGCGCCACCGTAGAATTTCTGAACTGTTCGGCGGGATATTAAAAAAGAAATTCTGAACAGTTTAATGTGGTACACGTAATGGTTTAATTGTTACCAATACAGTGTTATTTGTTATAAAATTTCCGTCTATGCACTAGGGTTTCTGTATAATTTGTTGCGCTAGGGTTTTTGGGTAGTTTTTGGGGTTTAGGACTTACGGGTTCGAGGTTAAGATTAAGGGTTCACGACACGAAATTTTGGGAGAACGATCACGACTTGTGCAGGTATTTCTACAACCTTAAAAAAATTTTGGGGTTCGGGTTTAGGTTTAGGGTTTAGGGTTTCGGGCCTCGAATTTAGAGTTTTGAGCTTCGTATTTTGTGTTTGTGGTCTATCAATGTTATTAGTACTTTAATGTTGATGTTCGAATTAATCGAATTATTGACGTGGTACTGAACAGCATTTATGAGGTATCAGTATTGAACAATGTGTTATTAGTTGAGTTCGTGTTGTTTTTCTTTACCTAACATGTGTTATTATTTCCAATTAATGTAGTACAATTTTAAGAAACTCCTGTAAATATTCTCTGACAATTCTGTTAAATTCTCTGACGATCCAGAACCTTCTAGAATATTCTCAATGAAGTGTTTTTTTACATGTATATGTGTTATATTTATTGGTACTGTTACTTACTTAAAAAACGTTTTAGTCTTAGAGAAAGCTAAATTTTCTCAATTTCATGGTTATCGACTTACTTTTTTCTTTTAATATTAAGACTCGTTTGATTCGATTTTATCTTATTCAATCATTTTTACCTTGTTCGGCCGTTGAAGTCGATATTGAATTGATTCCTGAACGAAATCTTTTATTTGGGGGTGGAAGCACGAATTCATTCGATACATAAAAAAATCGTCTTTATTAGTAATACCCATCTGAAATTGAGGACGGAAAAACTTTACTCAGTCACAAACGCTGAGATTTATACAGCTTTCATCTGTTTTTACTCAGTCACAAACGCTGAAATTGAGGTCTATTTTACCTTATTGAGTCAGTAACGCGGAGATTTATGCAGTTTTCATCTGTTTTTTAGTGTCGTTTGTGATTTTTGTTTTATCCCTTTCGATCCATTACCTGTATACAGAATGTGTTATTTACGACAAAAGAAAGCGTTATTACCTTTCAGTGACGTGTTACTTCAAAGCCAACATTTGTTGTTAACCATAAGACATTTGTTATTTTTGGTTATGCTATAAGTATTTCTTTTTACACGATTTAGGGAAAATATAATATCCGTTTCGGTATAAATTCGAGGTACCTATGAGAAATTGAGGTCTATTTTACCTTATTGGGTCAATAACGCGGAGATTTATGCAGTTTTCATCTGTTTTTTAGTGTCGTTTGTGATTTTTGTTTTATCCCTTTCGATCCATTACTTGTATACAGAATGTGTTATTTACGACAACGAAGGCGTTATTACCTTTCAGCGACGTGTTACTTCTAAGTCAACATTTGTTATTAACCTTAAGACATTTGTTAGTTTTGGTTATGTTATAGGTATTTCTTTTTACACGATTTAGGGAAAATATAATATCCGTTTCTTGCAACTAATCGGTATAAATTCGAGGTACCCATGAGAAATTGATGTCTATTTAACCTTATTGAGTTAATAACGACGTGATTTATGCAGTTTTCATCTGTTTTTTAGCGTCGTTTGTGATTTTCGTTTTATTCCTTTCGATCCATTACTTGTATACACAATGTGTTATTTACGACACGCAAGGCGTTATTACCTTTCAGCGATGTGTTACTTCTAAGTCAACATTTGTTATTTCAGCTGCAAATTAGTTATACAAATCATACTCACGATCAAATTAACAATAATTTCAACATATTAGGTCATAAACTTTGATATTTTCAGCTACAGTCTCAACGATTTCTATTATTTGTATATATCAGTTTTTTCTAGCTTCCATAAATCTTTTGATGATTTTTTTCAATCTCAACGATTTATGTTTATCATTTTCAGCTGCAATATCAACGATTTCTGACGATTAAAGCTGCAAATTAGCAATACAAATCGAGCTTGAAGTTTTTTTAAGAGGATTCGAGCTTGCAGCGAAAATCGCTCGTTGGAGAAGACGATGGCAAAGGTTTGTAAATATTGCATCTGTTAGAGGGTATATATGTCATATCGCATAGTTTGGGTCTTTTTCTCTAAGAGTTTTGAAAAGTAGGTCCTTCATACTAAATGGAATTTGATTGGGGCCTTAACACTAGTTAAAAATATTACTAGGGCCTGACTCGTAATTAACCCTTTAAACAATAGGAAAGAATGTTGTATAGATTTTATCATGCGGTTAATAATTGATTAGTTTTCCATTTTAAATGATTAATGGGTGAAAATTTTCATTATTTCTTTGATAGTAAAAAATGGAAGTTTATTTTTGTTTTCGATATTCCATGTTTCTCTTTGTTCTTCACTGCTGATTGTTAAAGTTAATTATTGTGCCAATTTTTTTTTTTGTTTTGGTCATTATTACTTTGAAGATTTAATCCACGGTACAAATGAAAATAAGTTTACATTGTAGTTAAAAGGCGTTTAACGATATCAAGAGTTCATATAAGATGAAATTAGTTATTACATTTTTCTTTATATACTAGTTATAAGTTTCCCGTTTGGTTGGGGATGAGTTTAGACGGTATTAGTTTTAATTGGGTTTAATAATTGAGGACATGAGTTATATGAGGTGTTTCGTTGATGGGTTGAAATAATAATTTCGAATGTGTTTTTGGTAGATTAATTTAGTTGTACTACCTCCGTCCCAAACGATTTTGGACATTTGGGATGTGACACGGTTTTTAAGAAATTGAATATTTTAATAATATAGTACCATTAAAAGGTGAAAAACTGTATATTTGACACGTCTTTTAAGAATATTTAATAGTATTATATTGATTGTTTGTGGTAGTTTTTTGCTATAAAAGGAATGTCCAAAACGGTTTGGGACGTCCGATATAGTAAAATGTCCAAAGCGATTTGGGGGACAGAGTATTAGGTTCAATTTATTTCAATTACAATTTTACCCTTAGTTTGAATTTAAAATATAAACATTGATTAGGGATTTTTTTCGGCTGCACAATTCATTCTCTGTATGCGCAAGTTTGTCATCATCTCATATCATTTTTATTCGTTTGACATACCATGTTTTTATTATCTTTCTACCTTTATTTGCTTTTATTCTCCTTTGTTTGCTTTTGGTTATTTGTTGTAGTCGTTCCATACAAGATACCATGAATATATGTGTGCTTCCATTGAACAAGTGTTTAATTTGTATATTCAATCGATCTTTCACTGATATCAGTCATATGTCATATGTTTGTCTTTCAATTGTTTATTGGTTTTTGTTAATCGTATTTAAACGTTAATTAACGGTTATTGGATGTCGCCGGATAACCTTGGAAATTGATAGTGAAATAAAGGATAAAATAGCCCAAAGTGCTTGGGATATAAAGGTAGGGTGGAGGCTGATTTATTTAATACATTACGAAAGATATTAATATGGTATTAGTTAAATCTCCCCTTTTAATACACCTTTCAACCAAACACTTCATTAACTAATGTCAACCCCTCTAATCCTCATAATACCCCCAACCAAACACACCACACTACCAACTATAGATAAAGAGTCCAAACAAGGACCAAGTTCAAAATATTTTTTTTCTACTTATTTTATTTTTTGTATATTTTATTTTATTGGTTTATAGTGAAAGTTTAATTCTCTCGCCTATGGATGGAAATTGGGCAGGTCCTCGGATCCGCCCTTAATGGGGCGGGTATGTTGTCACTTATTGGGTACCAGGGTGGGTTATGGGTCCCAAATGACTCAACCCGGCCGGGTCCGGGGCGGGTCTCAGGTCTAGCACCCCCTAACCCCAACCTGAAACCCACCCCGGTATCTATTTATATTTAATACTTACATTTATATAAATATATAAAATGTTATAATTGTTATTAGAAAATGTACGTGGCCCAATGTATAAGAATTTGAGTTAACAAAGTAGATATTATGGGTTCAATATCTAGATTTGAAAATACATGTTGCTTTTTTACATTAAAAAAATAGAATTAAAAAAAAAAGCAAATTAAAATTGAATCGGGTCTGGCGGGTCGAGGGCTGTAAACGAGCCGAGCCGAGCCCGAACATGGCTCAGCTCGAGCTCGGCTCGATAAGATATAAGGCAGGCTCGAGCTAGATCGAATAGTAAAGTTCAAGGCTCGAGCTGGGCTCGACATTTATCGAGCTGCTCGAGCTTGGCTCGATAAGGCTCGAATTAGTCAAATTAAATAATTCGAAATGCTCGAGCCCAACTCAAATCAATCATCTGCTTCAGGAGCAAGCAGATCGTGAATAAATAAACGAGATTATGAAGCATATATCTAAAGATAAATTAGCCAGGACGAACGACGAACACCGTAGGATCGAAGCTGCTGTAAATTCCATGCGTGAGGAGCTTGGGAATGAGAGGAAATTAAGGAAAAGATCTGAAGGTCTGCACAGAAAGCTAGCCCATGAGTTGCAAGACCTTAAGGCGAATCTTGATAGCGTTTCTAATGATTTGGAAACGAAAGGAAGTCCCATCACTTATTGGAAGACCTCTGCGACGAATTCGCTCTTGGGAAATAGATATGGGAAAGAAGCTCTGAATACGATAAGTTGGTCCTTTATATTTCTGAATCTTGGCTCGATGAACGTAAGCAGCAGATGAAGTTGGACTCTCGGGGCGAGGAGGTAATGACTTAGCTGTTTGAGAGGTGTGTGTGCTCTGGCGGCTACGAGGACATTGGTTCATTTTTAGGGTTAGTTAGGGTTTGTTTAATGGGTTAATTTAGACTTTTAATTGTTATATTTTATAATAATATCAAGCCCATATAAAAAAATATATTATAATAAAAAACTAATGTGGCTCGATAAGCTCGATGAGCTATCGAGCCCACATGTAATAAGCTCGAACTCGGCTCGAGCTCGATTTTGACCGAGCTTGAGCCGAGCTTTGACCATTCGCGAGCAGCTCGGTCGTTTACACCCCCAGGTGGGTCAGACCGCTTCATGCAGGTTCGGGGCAGAACGGGGCTGGTCCATACTTAGGTGGTGGGGTCGGGTTTTTGGTCCAATATAAGTTTATCGGGTGGGCCTCGGGTCCCGTCAAATCCTCTTCAGACCCGCCTCGTTGCCATCCCTACTCTCGCATTGACAACTCTTCAATGGGTATTAATTTCCGCGCCTCGGTGTGGCTTCTAATTCTAGTATCTATATATATATATATATATATATATATATATATATATATATATATATATATATTAGCGCTGCTATCGTGCCCACCAAACTAGCGTGAGCAATGAGGTTTTCTTCGATACATATTTCTTGAGAAATGAATGTGTACTTTCACATCTCTGGCTGCTGGACATCCCGGCCGAACATATATGCTTAAAGTATGCAGGAATCCACCTAGCTCGCAATTCATACATCATCGACAACCACTCGCTTTTCTCCAAGTTAGTAGATTTCATAGCATCGATCTTTCCAACATCTTTCAAACTCATCTGGCATCGTCATGTTTGCAATGGCATTCTTGATCCCTGGGTAGTGATCACAAAAATTCAATGGACCAAGTTTATCAGAGAACTTGTTCAATATGTGCCACAGACAGTATAGATGTATTGTGTCGGAAAAAAATGATCAATAGCTTTAGACATAGCTGGGTCTTGGTTCGTAGTGATAATGTTTGAAGCCCGCCCTTTTCGCCATGGATTTGACGAAGCTATTGAACAACCAAATGAAAGACTCGGTTTTCTCGTCGCTAAGAAAGCCGCAACAAAAAATAGTCTGATGATGATGATTAACCCCTACGAAAGGGGCAAACTGATGAGTATATTGTTTGTATTTTGGTAGTATCGATAGGTGGAGGCTTAAGACTGTTACTTCAATAGATATTTTATTACACCTCACTTAACTCGTTTACATCAAGCATCAATATATAAGTCTACTAAGAACTTTGAAAGACATGTTATATTAAACTTCACAACAGAAAACCATGTTGTCTCCTTGGGTTCAAGCCATTCCTAATGTGTCTCCTCGTGTTTCTCTTCAGCCTCATTATTACGAGCTTATTGTCCCAACATCCTCCCCTAAGCTCGAACGTCCTATCATGCCATGTTTTTCTTTGGAATTTCTCAAATATTTCGCGCCCCAATGGTTTAGTAAATATATCCGCAATTTGTTCGCGACTCATTACGTGATCAATCTTGACTTCCTTATTCTTCACATGTTCTCTTATTGATTGGAAGCGCACATCGATATGTTTGTTGCGCTCGTGATGTACGGGGTTCCTTGACAAGTCGATTGTGGATTTATTATCCACCAATTGCGGCAGCTTGATCTCTTTCAGCAATTTTCTTAGCCATATCGCATGACATACACAAGAGGAGGCGGCTACGTACTCGCTTCACAAGTCGACAAGGTCACAATGGCTTTCTTCTTCGATACCCAAGCGAAAACAGCATTCCCAACGTATAAAATAAACCAAGTGGTGCTTTTTCGATCACCTATGTCACCACCCCAGTCGCTATCCGAGTATCCTTTGAGAGTGAGATCTCCACCGAGTGGATAAAACAAACCTTCTGTCATTGTTCCTTTCAAATATCGGAAAATTCGTTTCACGGCTTACCAGTGTGTCGAAGTTGGCGCTTCCATGTATCTACTCACAAGTCCAACACCGAATGTAATATTCGGGCGTGTGTGAGTTAGGTACCTCAAGCATCCGACAGCGCTTCTGTATATCGTAGCATCTACCTTCTTAGCATCGTCATATCTTGACAGCTTGAGTCCGCACAAAAACGGGCCTTTTCACCGGGTTGCTATCGATCATTCCAAAACGTTCGAGAATACCCTTGGTATATTTCTGCTGCGTAAGATATATTCCAGCGCCCTCTTGCTTAACCTCCAGGCCCAAAAAATAAGTCATTTCTCCTAGATCGGTCATTTCGAACTCGTCTGCATATCACTTTTGAACTTGGCGATCATCTCTTTATTGTTCCCTGCGAAAATAAAGTCATCCACGAAGCAACATAAAGTATATCACTTCCATCACACTTTATGTACAGTGAAGGTTCGTGTGGGCACTGAACGAAACCACACTTCTTGAAGTATGCGTCGATTCGTTGGATCCACGCTCTTGGGGCTTGTTTTAGCCCGTATAGAGCTTTTTTCAACTTTAACACTTCTCTGTTTCTCTATTCTCGTATCCAGGCGGAGCTCGACATGCACATCTTCTTCTAGATTTCCGTTCAAGAATGTGGACTTTTACGTCCATTTGATGGATTTTCCAGCGATGATGTGCAACTACTCCAAGCAATAGCCGTATAGTTTCGATTCTAGAGACAGGTAAAGACTTTTTCGTAATCGACACCATACCTCTGTTTGTAACCTTTCACGACAAGTCTTGCTTTAAATCTCTCGACCTCGCCTTGCTCATTCAGCTTCTTCTTATAGACCCACTTCAAATCGATTGCTTTCTGTCCTTTGGGTAGAGTAGTGAGCATCCACATTTTTGTTTTTCTCGATGGCCTTCAGTTTTTCTTCCATAGCCATTTTCCACCTATTATCCCTCTTGGCTTGTTCGTAGCTGATATTTTGAGCGTCGGCAAGTAGGCACAATAGATGCATGTCGTTTGTTGCTTGACATGTATCATGCATGCTCCGTGTTCTAACTGGGCCATCTTCTTCATCTGGTTCGTCAACTACTGCGTTTTCTCCAGATGGGCTCGATTTTTCCCGAGGAGAGCAGATTTTTTGGTTCTTGCTGTTCCTCTTCCTCCTTTTCCAAGTTCCAACTTTTTTCTTCATCTATACGGTCCCTGCTTATAGTAATTTTGTTAGTAACTAGATTGAATAAGGTATATGCTTTTGACCTTTCGTCGTAGCCTACGAAGATGAGTTTTGTGCTTCGGTTGTCTAGCTTAGATCTTCGTTCGTCTGGCACATGCGCATACGCAATGCTCCCAAACACTTTCAAGTGTCCTACGCTCGCCACACCACCTCTCCTGTGGTGTAATATTGTTCTTCAGGGCTGTCGTTCGACTACGATTTTGCAGGTACGTCGCACACCTCACTGCCTCTGCCCAGAATTTTTTCGGCATTCCTTTATGTTGCAGCATGCTTCGCACCATATCAAGGATCGATCGATTTTTTCGTTCCGCGACACCATTCTGTTGCGGCGTGTACGGAGCGGTCAGGAAGCGTCGTATCCCATTCTCATCACAAAAGTTCACGAACTCTCTTGATAGGTATTCTCCTCCTCTGTCGGTACGCAACCCTTTGATTTTCTTCCCGCTCACGTTTTCGACAAGTGCCTTAAATCTTTTAAAGGTTCCAAAGGCTTCGGACTTCTCTATCAGAAAGTACACCCACGTTCGTCCGGAAAAATTATCGATGAACGTTATAAAGTATCTGTGTTTACCTAAAGACTCGGGTGAAATCGGGCCGCAGATATACGAGTGCACAAGTTCTAGAATTTATTTCGCCCCATAACCTGATTCTTTCAAAAAAAGGCAGCCTCGTCGATTTTCCCAGTACGCAGCGTTCACACAACTCATGGTCTGAGAGTAGGCGTGGCAGCCCATTTACGCCTTCGCTGCTTGCAAGCTGCTTCAAGCTTTCATGGTTGAGATGCCTTAATCTGAAATGCCATAAACTCGTCCTCCTTTGTCAGCTTGAGACAGGAATCTCGAACTCTTTAGTTTAAACATTCGATTGATCGTCATCTCAACTTGTGCTATTATATGATCTCCTCGATTTCCAGTCTTCGATTCCTCATAATGATGGTGTAGCCTCGTTCGACGAGTTGTTCCAAACTAAGAATATTAGCTTTCATATCCGGCACGTAGAACACATTTGAAATGTATTTTTGCTGTCCATTTTTACAGCGAATCATAATATTTCCCAGCCCTTTGACTTTAATCTTTGAGGCGTCACCGAATGTTACCTGACCTCCCTCTGTTTCTTTCATTTGCGTGAAGATGTTTCTGTTCCCGCTCATATGGTTGCTCGCACCCGTATCGAGGTACCATTCTTGTGATTCGTCTTTATGATTGTCTTTGCAGGCTCAGCAATATATCATTCTCTCTCTCATTCTCCTTCGGTTTTCGTATCGGTGCTTTGGTCGTTGAAGTAGCATTCTGCTACGATGCGGCCGTATTTTTTATAACATTGCACCTCGTTTTGCGTGCTGTTCTTTGAAGTGGCATTCTGCTGCGATGTGGCCGTATTTTTTGCAAGTGTAACACTGCACTCCGCTTCCCCTAGATCTTCCTCCTCCTCGTCCTCGGTTTGACTCCCATGGTTGGTTTTTTTTCAGTTCTGTTTTCATAGCCCGATCGACCACGTCCTCTTCCGCGATTCGTCCTCGTCCTCTGTAGTTTCCACGAAACGCTGTGTGATGTTTTGATGATCCTTCGCCCCCTTTGCAGATTCGTCGCCCTTAAGTTTCAGTTTCACCTGAAGTGCTTCTTCGAGGATTTCTTGTCGCATGCCTCTTCTTCGTTGTTCATGCGCTTCAAGCGAGCTCGTCAACTCATTTACTCTCATCTTTTCAAGGTCCTGCGACTCCTTTATAGCACACACTATGCTGTCGAACTCATTAGTTAGTGATCGTAGGATATTTTCGACGACACGACCCTCGCCTATATCCTCTCCATTTCGCTTCAGCTGGCTGGCAACTGTTTCAACTTTGGTGATGAATTCAGATACACTATCCGATTCCTTCATCCACAGCAACTCAAACTTCCTTCTTAACGTTTGGAGTCGTATCTGCTTCACTCTATTGGCTCCTTCATATGCCGTCTTGAGGATCTCCCAAGCATCGTTAGAGTTCTTTGCATCGGCGATCTTTTCGAATCCCGGTTCGTCCACTTCTTGGTAGATCATGTAAAGCGCCATCTTGTCTTTCTTGCGACACTCTTTTAATTCTTTCGTCTGCTTCGCTGTTAAGCCCGCAAGAGTTTCGTGTTCGGTATACCCGAACTCGACGACTTCCCAAACGTCTTGTGATCCCAACAATGCTTTCATGTGAATGGACCATTTGTCATAGTTGGTCTTCGAGAGACGCGGACATGCCGTAAAGCCGATACCCCCAAGAGTCATTTGCCATGGAGCTCTGATACCAATTTGATGAGTATATTGTTAGTATTTTGGTAGTATCGATAGGTGGAGGCTTAAGACTGTTACTTCAATAGATATTTTATTACACCTCACTTAACTCGTTTACATCAAGCATCAATATATAAATCTACTAAGAACTTTGAAAGATATGTTATATTATTAAACTTCACAACAGAAAACCATGTTGTCTCCTCGGGTTCAAGCCATTCCTGATGCGTCTCCTCGTGTTTCTCTTCGGCCTCATTACGAGCTAATTGTTCCAACACAAACATCATCCCCTACTTGTTAGTATTGCAGGTCGTGTCGAACACAACTACGTCACGAAATACGTTATATGCCATCCTTGAAATGGGATATGCCCAAAAAACCTAGTGAATCTTTTTTTCTGAATCTGCCTCATACTCGAACGAGAAGGCTGTATTTTTTCCTTTCTCGGATTCAAAAAACTCAATTAATGTTTCTGCATCGATGTCTTTCTCCCCATCCTTTCGCCCTTGCTCGAAATTTCTAATATCTTTTTCTGTACATCCTATATACTGAGGTTCTTCATGCTCTATCTCTAATAACCGTATTTGTTGACAAGTTGACACATTTGCTTCTGATAATTGTTGATTCAACTGGTTTCTTCGCTGTTGAAACACCTCGATGTGAACATAACAAATGCACTTTTGAAGGAGTCGAGAGAGGGTGGTTAAGTCGCTATTAAATCACTGACGTTCCAAGATGGGCTTGTATGTGCCTTAACAATTGACATCCTTGCCATACAACCAGTTCTAACGATACCATGAGATTTTTGTTTTATCAACTCGTCCCCTTGTTTATTTGCTCGATTTTCATCTCGATGGCCTTCTTTTGAGCAAACAAATCGTTTTCCATACACCCCATCTGTCACTTTATCTTTTTGTTGTTGTCTATTCTTGCACTGAACCAGCTGCTCGTGCATATTGGTTGTAGAAAAAAGCGTCATCTATTCCATTAAATAACATCCCCCAATTTTGGCTTCTTTTCATCAGAATTTGAGGAGAGTGAAGATGATCATCCATGCTGCAATACAATTTCCGACGTTTATAAGATAATCAAATATGATCGATACTTAATAAATCGCAATCGTACAATACCCTCTATAATTTACAATTATTCATTAGAGAAGAAAGCAATGTACCTGCTCGCAGTTTGGACAAAGCAGAAAACAACCTTGTTGTCTTCGTAGATTAATCAAAAAGAAAACCAAATTTGTCATGAAGGAGAGTCTCAAAGCACGGATCATGATGCCGAAAACAACAGCGCTGTACAAAAAAATAATAAAAGGAGCTGAGCGTTGAATAAACTCCTATATCTCTAAACCTGTTCATATCGATAATGAAATTTACAAAAAAATGAATCAAAAGGGATGATAAACCAATTTTGATCATTATATCTTATCACTTTTTGAAGACAATGATTACCTTGATAGCCCTATTGATAGATCAACGTAGATGTGAAGGGTATAAACCCTTTCTTTCTCATGAGGGAATCGACGTGAGCGCCACTTGCAGAGAGATAATTGCTTTTCTGATTTTGATCATTATTCTTTTTCCTTTTCGGTTTTCGTTCTAATTAAGGTATAATTAGGAATTTAGATTAAATTGCATTTTTTTAATTTAAACTATGTGGCGCTCCGTCGGCGTATACGTGGCGTTGCCACCGGTGGGCACGACAACACCGCTTATATATATATATATATATATATATATATATATATATATATCATACATATATATATATCGAAATTTTATGGTTCCTACCTTATGTGAGCACCTTACGTGGACACCTAGTGATGTCGCACCGATTCGTGCCAATTCAACATCACACATCGACTTCTAATGTTATGTCGTCTTAAACACATTCTAGGTGCCGTTAATCGACATTTCGGATGCTGATGTGGTATATTGACGTCTTACGTAACATTTTACGTCAACCATGAATATGGCTTTCTTTTCGCTTACCATTTCAATAAATATTACTTATGATCTTAGTGGAAACATAAATATTGATTTATGATATGATTTCTCTAACCAAGTGTTTTATGATATGATCAATAAATATTACTTATGATATGCTATAAATAGACCTGTCAAAACGGCCGGCCCGCAGCCCGCCAGAATTAAAAATTCAAAAATTCGAAAAAAAAGAACAAATTAAAAAATATAAAGAAAAAACAATAAATATTAAACATTTAAGCTCAAATTCAATTGTAATTCAAATCTAGTTCGTAATAATAATTTATTTATATTATTAAACTTGAGTAACTTAAAAATCGGAGCTCAAAATGCTAACATACATATATAGATTATTTATATTATATTTAATAAAAAATATCATATTATAATTCATGTTGGGCCTATCAGCGGCCCACCCCGCCAAAGCCCGCGGCCCGCACGGGCTTGTCGGCCTAGGCTCGTCCCATGGCGGGCCTGAGAAATGGCAGCCCGCCGGCCGCGGGCCCAATTGTTGGTACTAGCTATAAACTATCACATTTAGTATTGTGTCATTTATTTGCAATTTAATCCCTTTATTTGTGAATTGATTACGTTATAACTTTCATATTACTTTTAATTTTTTATTTATTATACTTATACTGCTAGACGTTATTTATCATGTTATAGTTAAAAGTATATTTATGTTTGGTTTCAGTGATAAGCCCATATAAGCCCAGTTAGTATAAATAAGATGGTGTTATTTAATGTTTGGTTAGTTATTGTTTGGCCCGATATAATTTAAAAGCCCGCGTGTCAGACTAAAGGCCCGATATAAATAAACTTGGGGATGGGTCTTAGATAATTTATCTTGGGCCCTTATATAAATAATTTATAATTTTTTATCCTGGGCTTTATCCTAATATTGTAACCAAACGTAGCCGGGCACGTTCACTTTCATGGATAAGTAAAGATAAAACCCATTCTATGTGATATAATCCTGTTCACTTTTTAAAATGATCAAATGTATAAAGCCCGAGATAAATCTAGCCCCGCTAGTATAAACTAACAAATCCAAGATAAATAATCCAACGGCTTTGGGCAAGATAACTTATCCGACCCATGTTATCAATTGGAAAAGACAAAAAAAAAACCCTTGAACATTAAAATCCTCGCTAAACACAAATAACGTATTGCCCAATTCCTCATTGCATCAACATCGTCCAAGTTATCTCCGGCAAATCTCCGATGAATTCCTTGTCAGATCTCCTGTGAAGTCAGTTCAACAGCTCCAAATCGGTTTCCTTCGCAGTCTTCTAAGTCGATGAGGAGATTCCGGTCGCCTTCACCGAATTTCAATAGCCTTGATTATTTGAGGAGTGCGTTAATTGATAAGGTGTTGAGGTGTAAGGATATCACGAGATGTTCTCTTGGAGCTAACTCGAAGACACCCGAGGCGATGTTCTCGCAGTGGGCAATTCAGCTTGTTTGCAGATTCTGTTGGGGTTGGCGGTAATTTTTCGGGCCGAGACCCCTTACCCACCCGGGTAATGTATTTGTACATATTCCCAACTACCCCAGTAAACTATACCCGCTCTCACCCTTATCGACCCTGATAAGTTTTTCTCTCATTGGATATTTTCTCACTTGATTTGGGATGATAATAACTGAAGAATCCTCAGCCTATTTATAGATGTCTTCAGCTCCTCTGGACCGCTCGAAACAGGTGGTCAGGAATCCGCCGTGTCGCCAGTTAATATGGGCAGCTCATTCTTTACTTTTAAGATTTTTCTTTTTCCTTTATATAAGTAAAATAATATTATAATATTATATATTATTATTTTTTCATCGTGGGCGGCTGGGTCCCATCAGATTCCTGCTGAAGAAGAAGCTGGGAATCTTATATCGGGAGATATTGATCTTCATCAGATGGATGCTCAGCTCGGTACTACGAGAAGGTACGCAGTCTTAGTTTTCCGTTAAGTTGCTGATTTTATTTCGTTTTCTTGTGTGACAGAGACTGGTTCTTAGCTCTATTGTTTAGCCAGGCAGACAGCGTTTGATGCAGGCGAGTTAGATTATGTTCTACCGTTTGATTCGGGCTTATTTCGTAGTATTGTTTTATTCAGATATGGTCGGTCTTTGAGTAATTGAGATGATCAGTATATAAATTATCATTGTAATTCTTCTTTATCAAATGAGCATACCTTCACAAACATCCCCTTTGTTTCTGCCATCAGTGACGAATAGTGAATCAGCTGCGATGGAAAGAAGGCAACGTACGAGAGGGAGAAGATGTATTTTGTTCTTAATTTTCTGTAAATTACAAGTCTGATACGCAATAAATTTTTGTGTAATTAAGTTTCAGGACCCAAAAGATGTTATAATTTAGGTTTCAGGACACTATCAGAAAATTTTTAGCGTTAAGGACCCAATTTCTGTAAAATTTAGGGATAAGGACTTAAAATTTACGCAAGTGTTATAAAGTATTTATGAACTGGTGTCGGATATCGTTTTGTGTTATTACAGAACAATGAAGTGGTATTGCAGAACAATGAAGTGGTACTGCAGAACGATGAATTGGTACATAGAACCATAAAGTGGTACTACAGGTCCATGAAGTGGTAGTACAAGTGCATGAAGTGGTACTGAAAAATACTTAAGTATATCGAGTCCGTATAATTAAAAAATTTCTAACAGGGTCTTTAACACTAAATGAAACTTGTGGGGTCCTTAACTTTAACTGCCGTTAATATTTTTTCTTATCATAACAAAAGATAATTATCCAAAGCAAAGGTATAAAAGTAGAAACTTAACACTCATGTTAGATAAGTGACAAGATTATTATCACTGGTTATAACTTGTACTACCTCTGTCCCATTTAATTCTACCCAAAGATTAGTGGGCACGATATTAAGAAACTACATTATTTTAATATTATAGTACACTTTAAGGTACGGAGAGAGAAAATTTATTAGTGGGCACGCAAATTAAGAAGTCTTTTGTTTCATATAAATGGTTAGTTTAATTATTGGAATAATTTTTTACCAAAAATGGAAATGGGAAGAATTATGTGGGACGCCGGAATTAGAAAGATGGAAAGAAATAAGTGGGACAGGGGAAGTATATCGTTTTCTTTAACTTGGAAACTAAACGCACCCTTAATATATTAGACAGGATACACGAAATCTCGAGAGTGGGCCCGCTACATAATTTATTGGGAAGATTTCTGTTCAGGCCCCCTAAAGTTTTCATTTACCTGTCAGACCCTGTCAGAAAATGAATAAGTTTAAGAGACCCACTGTTTTGTAAAAATCGAGTAAAGGACCAAAAAATAGAATTCGACGAAAGTAACCTTTGTTCTTTTTCTTTCCAGCGATAGTCTCGACGTGCTTTTTTGGTCTTATATGAAGCGTTACTTTTACTTCGTTATATGTTATACAATTACAGCATAGTGTTACTATACAAAACAGATACGTTATTTTTCAACAACATTGTGTTACTTTGCTACTGCAAAACGTTATCAACAGAATTTTTTTCGAACTCATTTTTCTTACACTAAATCGAGCACAAAAAAATCCGATTGACCAATCCAACCGATTCGACATGTCATGTTGGATTCATTATGATATTGACGATGCACGAGGTAGAATTTGCTTGTCTAATTAGGGTGCAAATTCGAACAAATAATGGTATATCGAATCTAGATGTCGAGAAAAATTGCAAGCAATCGGTATAAATTCGAGGTATCAATGAGAAATCGAGGTCTATTTTACCTTATTGAGTCAATAACGCCGAGATTTATGTAGTTTTCATCCGTTTTTAGTGTTGTTTGTGACTTTCGTTATATTTCCCCCGATCCATTGGTTGAATACAGAATGTGTTATATACGACAAACATAGCGTTATTACCTTTCAGCGACGTGTTACTTCTAAGTTGACATTTGTTATTAACCATAAGATATTTATTATTTTTTGCTATGTTATAAGTATTTCCCGGTCCATTATTTGTATACAGAATGTGTTATTTACGACAAATGAGACGTTATTACCATTCACTGACGTGTTACTTCTAAGTCTACATTTGTTATTAACCATAAGATATTTGTTTCTATGTTATAGGTATTTCTTTTTTACACGATTTAGCTTGCAACAAATCGGTATAAATTCGAGGTGCCCATGAGAAATTGAGGTCTATTTTACCTTATTGAGTCAATAACGACGTGATTTATGCAGTTTTCATTTGTTTTTTTAGTGTCGTTTGTGAATTTCGTTCTTTTTATCCCGATCCATTATTTGTATACAGAATGTGTTATTTACGACAAACAAGACGTTATTAACTTTCAGCGATGTATTATTTTTAGTCAACATTTGTTATTGCTCTGAAGACATTTGTTATTTTGTGAAACTTACCAACATTCATATGAAATTGACGATAATTTCAACATATACGGTCATAGCATCTGCAATCTTATCAATTTCTATGATTTGGGTTTATCATATATAATAATATCGATAGTTGCCTTGGTTAAATCCAGTTACAAATTAATATTGCTTTCTCTGTTGCGGATCTCACGAGCGTGACGGTGTCTGGACGAATCTTAAAATTTTGTTGACGCAAACAATAAAAATACTGTAGATGGAAGCATGTTTCTAGTTGAAATTGAAGGTAATACACGTCGATTCGAGAGACTCATAGCCTTAAAGTTTCTCGCGCCACCGTAGAATTTCTGAACTGTTCGGCGGGATATTACAAAAAAATTCTGGACAGTTTAATGTGGTACACGTAATGGTTTAATTGTTACCAATACAGTGTTATTTGTTATAAAATTTCCGTCTATGCACTAGGGTTTCTGGATAATTTGTTATCGTCTATGCGCTAGGGTTTTTGGGTAGTTTTTGGGGTTTAGGACTTACGGGTTCGAGGTTAAGATTAAGGGTTTGCGACACGAAATTTTGGGAGAACGATCCACGACTTGTGCAGGTATTTCTACAACCTTAAAAAAATTTTGGGGTTCGGGGTTTAGGTTTAGGGTTAGGGTTTCGGGCCTCGAATTTAGGGTTTTGAGCTTCGTATTTTGTGTTTGTGGTCTATAATTGTTATTAGTACTTTATTGTTGATGTTTGAACATGTTCATGGTGCAATTCATATTGTTATGTTCCATTGAAAGATGTGATAGTCTATGTTTTGCAATGGAGGACTATATATTTATATATCTATTGAGATCAATATTCGTCTGATGACATCAAATTTCGATTAATATGTCTTTCAAACGAATGCGGTGGTTAAACTTCATCAAATTATATATTTACATGAACATCCATATTAAACATCCAAAATAAAAGGGTATTTTGTACGAATTAATCGAATTATTGACGTGGTACTGAACAACATTTATGAGGTATCAGTATTGAACAATGTGTTATTAGTTGAGTTCGTGTTGTTTTTCTTTACCTAACATGTGTTATTATTTCCAATTAATGTAGTACAATTTTAAGAAAGTCCTGTAAATATTCTCTGACAATTCTGTTAATTCTCTGACGATCCAGAACTTTCTAGAATATTCTCAATGAAGTGTTTTTTTTACATGTATATGTGTTATATTTGTTGGGTAAACTGTTACTTAATTAAAAAACGTTTTAGTCTTAGAGAAAGCTAAATTTTCTCAATTTCATGGTTATCGACTTACTTTTTTCTTTTAATATTAAGACTTGTTTGATTCGATTTTATCTTATTCAATCACTTTACCTTGTTCGGCCGTTGAAGTCGATATTGAATTGGTTCCTGAACGAAATATTTTATTTGGGGGTGGAAGCACGAATTCATTCGATACATAAAAAATTCGTCTTTATTAGTAACACCCATCTGAAATTGAGGACGGAAAAACTTTACTCAGTCACAAACCCTGAGATTTATGCAGCTTTCATCTGTTTTTTAGTGTCGTTTGTGATTTTTGTTTTATCCCTTTCGATCCATTACATGTATACAGAATGTGTTATTTACGACAAAGAAAGCGTTATTACCTTTTAGCGACGTGTTACTTCTATGTCAACATTTGTTGTTAACCATAAGACATTTGTTATTTTTGGTTATGCTATAAGTATTTCTTTTTACACGATTTAGGGAAAATATAATATCTGTTTCTTGCAACTAATCGGTATAAATTCGAGGTACCCATGAGAAATTGAGGTCTATTTTACCTTATTGAGTCAGTAACGCGGAGATTTATGCAGTTTTCATCTGTTTTTTAGTGTCGTTTGTGATTTTTGTTTTATCCCTTTCGATCCATTACTTGTATACAGAATGTGTTATTTACGACAACGAAAGCGTTATTACCTTTCAGCGACGTGTTACTTCTAAGTCAACATTTGTTATTAACCTTAAGACATTTGTTAGTTTTGGTTATGTTATAAGTATTTCTTTTTACACGATTTAGGGAAAATATAATATCCGTTTCTTGCAACTAATCGGTATAAATTCGAGTTACCCATGAGAAATTGATGTCTATTTAACCTTATTGAGTTAATAACGACGTGATTTATGCAGTTTTCATCTTTTTTTATCGTCGTTTGTGATTTTCATTTTATTTCTTTCGATCCATTACTTGTATACACAATGTGTTATTTACGACCCGCAAGGCGTTATTACCTTTCAGCGATGCGTTACTTCTAAGTCAACATTTGTTATTATCTATCATGCATTTGTTATTTTTTGCTATATTCGTTATTCTGACGATTAAAGCTGCAAATTAGTTATACAAATCATACTCACGATCAGATTAACAATAATTTCAACGGTCATAAACTTTGATATTTCAACTACAGTCTCAACGATTTCTGTTATTTGTATATATCAGTTTTTTTCTAGCTTCCATAAATCTTTTGAAGATTTTTTCAATCTCAACGATTTATGTTTATCATTTTCAGCTTCAATCGCAACGATTTCTGACGATTAAAGCTGCAAATTAGCAATACAAATCGAGCTTGAAGTTTTTTTAAGAGGATTCGAGCTTGCAGCGAAAATCGCTCGTTGGAGAAGACGATGGCAAAGGTTTGTAAATATTGCATCTGTTAGAGGGTATATATGTCATATCGCATAGTTTGGGTCTTTTTCTCTAAGAGTTTTGAAAAGTAGGTCCTTCATACTAAATGGAATTTGATTGAGGCCTGAACACTAGTTAAAAATATTACTAGGGCATGAATCGTAATTAATCCTAATTTATTACAAGGGCATCGTCAGTTTTATTCTGGGTCTGGACTATCATCGTTCGTCAGTCACGACCCAAAAAGGCGAAAGCTTTGTGGAATAATTCGAGTTCTGCTCTGTTTACCATTCCGAACCTCTCAATTCTCTGCCTCTTCTAACCACATGGCTGCATGTAAGTTTCGAAAATGCTGTAAAAATCTCATTTTTCGCTGTTATTTTGTTCGTATATCTCGATCCACTGTTAATTGGAGCTTTCTAGGCTGATTTACTATGTTGGGAAAATATTTGAGAGGCGAGTTTCTGTTTCCGATGAGTTACTGAGGTTTAGAGCTCCTTTCAAGTCAACGATTCTTTCTTAAGACTTATTTCAATTAGCTATTCTGTAATAATTGGGATTTTATGCTGCTTAATATATTGCCACATAAGTACACATAATTCCCACTTCCATTCCCTTCTTGAGGTTGCTGAAGTAATTGAATATGATTTGAATTCCTTGTTTCTATAATGCATATATGTAATGGGATTCTTTTTCTTGATTTATCTCTTGAAGTCTAATTGATGTTCCTTTTTTCTGTGAATAGCCTTGTCTTTGTTAACGAATAACGTTTTTGCGATTTAATTGTATTTACGTATGTATGAAGGTGGCTTTGGGGCATCGGGTCTCAAGATCAAGACCTTGAATTTCGGCTATTCGATCCCCAAAGTGAGAGCATTGCAACCTTTGAATGGCGTAAGAATGTCGGGAAAAAGCCTCTTATCCAATGATTTGGCATTGTACCATAAATTAAGAAAATTCGTGTTTGCTTGCCAAAGCTCAGATTCTAATTGTGAGTTCTGTTTCGAATCTCCGCCTGATAATTTTCCATTCTAATTGTGTGCGTCTTGGTTTTAGATTACAACTCCGATATTTTTTCTAACAATAAGCAGTAGCCCCAACTTATTCGGACAAGAAAAGCGAAGGCATTAAGCCATCTGATGCAGTAAGCACACTCATTCCCAATGCAGTCGAGGTACTTAATATCCTGATTTATTCACTTCTCTTTTCCTCTGCATAAAACAAAAAGACGCAGCGAATTAATTAGTGCAAAAAAAAAAACGTATTGAACTTTTCAGACGATCTCTATCTAAAAAAACAGGTAGAATCTCTCGTCACCACACTATGCGATACGTCGATCGCAGAGTTCGAACTTAAAGTGAGTTCTCACCCTTTTTTTATTACATTGGTGGCCATCTTCATTGCAACCTTAGTACATTGCTCAATAGATAATACTCTTTATCTCATTGTTAGCTTGGAGGATTTCATTTATATGTTATGAGAGACTTCGGCGGGCATAGTGATAACACGCCTCGACCCCAAGCGATAAATGTAATAACACCCACAGTTTTTGAAGCGTCAAATTCGAGTAATGGTTCGCCTTCTTCGCCATCGTTAGCGCTCGCCAAAGCAATTCCCAGCTCGGGCGTTCCGAAAGTTATCGATAACTCAACTGATGAAGGCTTAACCATACTACGATCTCCAAAGAGTACGACCAAGAATCTATATTAAATATCACACATTTTCCCTCTTATTTGATATGTATGTATATATGATAAATGCATGTAATTTGCTTCAATGTTCTAGGTTGGATATTTTAGGAGATCTCGGACTATTAAAGGGAAGAGGGCTCCTCCGTCTTGCAACGAGGTATCGTTATGCTTAGTACAGTGAAACCTACATAAATTAATACTTATCAATTAATGAACTCTCTAAAATTATATAATTTTCTGATCCCGACTTGGGCCATTGTAGAAAATCATCAAATTCGATAAGATAATTTATCGAAAATTCCTTCTACAAATATTAGGTCCCCAAAAATCAACATTTATAATTCTTAAATATTATTACAATTATAAATATCGTTGTGATTTGTTAAATATGAATCTAGAGGTTTGCTATGGTGCCCACCTACCGTGAGCAACCACCTCAATATCAAAAGAACCGAAGAAAGTTTCATCCTGAGCACCATAAGCAATCTCTCAATTGTTTGCTTTTTTTCGATTCTCAACGACGCCAGTACCTCCGTAAACCCTCTTATATCCATTGCTAACCTAAATCGTCATCTCCAACACGTTAATTTTTAAGAAAATCATCACCTCGGTACTTCGTCAACAGTGAATACGAAATAATGAATTTTCTTAAAAATTAACGTGTTGGAGATCGTGATTTAGGTTAGCAATGGATATGAGAGGGTTTTACGGAGGTATTGGCGTCGTTGAGAATCGAAAAAAAGCAAACAATTGAGAGATTGCTTATGGTGCTCACGGTGGTTGCTCACGGTACGTGAGCACCATAGCAAACCTCTATGAATCTAATGTTACTTGCTTTTTCTTAAAAAATTAAATCTAGTTGGATTTCATCCTAACTTTTTTTAATCGAAGCCAAGAGTTTCAAAAAAATATATATGAATACTGAATTTACTAAATTTAAAAATGCTCTCTTTAAAATATCAATTCTTCGATATATTAACATGTCTCTAAAATTTAAAAGATTTAATAGTCCAGATATGATTAATTTATAGAGCTTTTACTGTTTGCCTTTTTTCTGCTATTCAAAAATTTCTTCTTTTTTTTAAAAAACTATTGTAGTTATTATTTTTTCGTTTTGCATTGCAGAAATCGGTAGTGAAGGAAGGCCAAGTTCTATGCTACATCGAACAGCTCGGCGGCGAATTACCTGTCGAGGTTATTAGGCTTTATATTTATAGTTTAACTCTCTTTATTACATCCTCGTATTCAATGTCTCTCTCGACAGTCTGACATGTCGGGCGAAGTCGTTAAGATACTGAAAGAAGATGGAGGTTAGAATTATTTCTTTCGCCTTTTTTTAATGTTCTCTTTTTGTCCCCTCTCTTGTTTTTTGGCTTTTCCGTTTGACGACATTACGTAGCGTTTTTATTAACGATTATCGCGCAAAACGCTTTTAACGTCCGAACAGATGCCGTTGAGTATGGAGATGCTCTTATTGCAGTTCTACCGTCGTTCCCAGGTATCAACGTTTCCTAACTCAATCGGAAATTCGTGAAAACTATTGAGTTCTATCGAGTTTCTTGGTTTCGTTTTTTTTTTAGTTCTTTTTTTCGCTGTCTCTCTCTCTTTTTTTTGTCGTGTTATGCGTGTTTTATATTGATTTATGCGAGAAATTGATGGAAATGTTAAGATGTAAGAGATCGATAATTTGAGAATGAGATCGAGTCGAATCGTGCTATTTGTAATTGCGTTTACTTGTATTTGTCATGGCATAATATTATGTGTTATGAGCTTGTCATCCCCAATCAGTTGTATAATGAAATTTTAATTTGTTAATATTTGGCTTGATTTTTATTTTTTTTTATGATCTATAATTGGGGGAGAGAAATTTAAATGACACCTAAGTTAGGGGTGACAATATAAGCACAATAAATTGAAAAAAAAAGATGAAAATTTTGAAAGACTTAGATTAAATGTTGCATTTTGAAGATTGTAGCAATATGAGAAGTTTCAATTCGGATTTATCTTCAAATTGCTTTAATTATGGTGGGAACATTTTGATATTATAAAGGCTAAAATGCTTTTAACCTCCTCGTGGTTAAGCCGAAATGTACATAAACCCTCGTGGTTTTTTATTGTACGGTACTCCCTCATGGTTTAACTAATGTTGTACCGTACCCCAGACAGCAGTTTTGTCCGAAATTAGATTACATGCGCTCTTATTGCAGGTGAGTTAAGCTTGAATCATATTATTTACTGTTAAATAACTAGAATAACCCCAACTATTCACCTTCTTTTCAAGTGAAAACAGTTTTGCCTGAAATTGAATTACACGCGCTCTTACACGCGCGCAAATGATCATACTATTTACTGTTAAATGACCAGAATAACCCCAACCATTCACCTTCTTTCAAATAATAACCCCGGGGCAGCAGTTTTTATTCTAGAGAGGGCTAGAGGTTATCATTTGAAAAGAAGGTGAATAGTTGGGGTTATTCTGGTCATTTAACAGTAAATAATATGGTTCAAGCTTAACTCACATGCAATAAGAGCGCGTGTAATCCAATTTCAGGCAAAAACTGCTGCATGGGGGGTACGATGCAACATTAGTTAAACCATAGGGAGTACCGTACAATAAAAAAACCACGAGTGTTTCTGTGCATTTCCGTGGGGGTGTATGCATTTTAACCTATTGTAAATCATGTTTAACTCAAGAATCCCACTACTTCATATATAATATATCCGTTATAGAATATATCGAAATGAATGAGAAACATAATTTGTTGCTGACGATTTTTATAAATGATTGATAAGCAAATAAATACCATGCAAGATGATATCTTTTATTTATTTGTAAATTAGGGTAAGGGTAGGCACCTGCTAGAAATCGTGAATTTAAGTATTCAGACTAATAGTTTTGGTGATTGAACTGAACTTAATAAGGCATACCGGTTAGACTTAGGAGAGATCAGTAATAAACAAACAGCTCGTCAACACTGTCAGGAACTGAATCAAGACAGCAACCGGAAGGACACTTAAGCCGAATAGCTGATACCGGAAGTGCCACACTGGACAAGGACTCAAATATCTCCAAGACACGATAAGTTGAAGACTTCTGACAAGCAATCAATTCAAGGCTGCCGGCCAAAGACAAGTCAAAGTCCAGCCAAGCTTAATAAGGAAAAAGCAAATGGCACAGCGCAAGCTGCAGTAAAAACCGGACAGACCCATTTTGGGTAAAGTCATTAAATGCACTGGTACAGAACCATCTCACGGCTACAATCTCAAACCTCTAGTATAAATAGAGGAAATCAAGCTGAAGATGGTCACGGCACTTATTCACGAGAGATCAAACGACTGTTCAAGCTCAAAGTTAAAACAAGAAGAAATATCCTTGGTGTTGTCCTCACTGTACTATTTAGTAAGCAAGTTTTCCAAGGGACTGTAAAATGCTCTTAAAAGAGGTGGATTGTAAAAAGCTATCTAGTGGTGTCTAGATAGTTGAGTATAAACAGGGGGGTTATACTGTGTGAGTCTAGCTAAGAAGGTTATACGACGAGGGTTGTATCGAAACCAAATCTTCTAGAAATAGTCTTTCTTGCGGGAAAAGGGAAGACGTAGGAGACTTTGCTCCGAACTTCCATAACAAATCGGTGTGTCTTTTGTAAACATACACACGCATCACGTCAAATCACATATCTGGTCTATAATTGACCGGTCCGCTTCCTCACAAAGTCACATAAGCGAGTATTAAGCACCCAGTATCCAACCCTAACCAGTTGAGAACCGAAAACTACCAAGTATTTAATCACCCCCTCTAAACATGTTCTCCAATCCTAACAAGCGGTATCATATCGGGTTGCTTGATGTTCACAGCATACTAATGATGGCATCATCAAATAAACTCCTTATGTTTAGCAGAGAAACTTTCCTGGAATGGAAAATCAGATGATGACACATCTGTGCGCGCAAGATGATGAAATGGAGGATGTGATCATCACGGGACCGCTTGTGATCATGAATCAATTCACGTCACGCAGCGCATCCCAAAGAACCGCAAGAGGTCCCTAAGGAAATAGGCGAGATGACTCCAGTAGAAAGGAGGAAGGAAAATCTCGACAATATTGCGAGAGACACTCTGTTCAAAACGTTGGACATAGGGATATTCAGGCAGGTCATGACGTGCAAACCCGCAAAGGAAGTGTTGGCCAAGCTCTGCCAAATATGCGAAGGCAATGACCAAGCGAGAGAGAACAAGCTCATTGTCGCCATCCAAAAGTACGATACAATCAGGATGAAGCCAGGTGAGACAACGGCCAACTTCGAAGAATGGTTTTGCACAATCGTCAATAATCTCACGGCTCTAGGCAGAAAGCTTGAAAACCGGAACGTAGCGATCAAAGTCATGAAGAGCACTTCCCAGAGAATGGAATGTAAAAACGATGGCCATGCGAGAGTCTAATGACTTAAGCAAAATAATGTTGCATGACATATTCGCAGCTCTAAAGGCGTACGAGTTCGAACTCCAAACAAGACTGGGATGATACCGGTTCAGCCAACCAAGGCCCTGGCAATAGCAGAGACGGCAACCTCAAAAATTTGCTAAGGAGATGAGTGGAGAAGCAATGTCATTCTTCATCAAGAAGTTCAGAAAGCTCATGAAATAAGCTTCGAACAGGACGTCACGAGGGAAGCATGATACCAAAAATGAATAATCTAATACATGTTTTACTGTGGCAGGACTGGCCCACTACGTTGCTGACTGCCCTAACAAGAAGAAAGGCGTGGTCAATGAGGATAAAAGAGGAAAGACCAGAAGCAAGAGAAAACCTCGCACCCTTATAGCTGGGAAGAGCCAGGTCAAATGGGACGATACCGACCCTGAGGAGTCAAGCTCAGATGAAGAGGAGGAGCGTGAGAAAGAAGAACTAGCATGCCTAATGGCCGATCACTCAATCCAGGAGGATGACCAGTCCACCCCTGAGTTTAGCTATGAAGAGCTAATGGACGCTCTTAAGGATATGGCTGACGAATAACGGAAGCTTTGAGAAGGGCAAGAAATCGGTACAGGAAGATATCGAACCTCTAGTTGAGAGAATCACTCGGCTAGAATAGAAAAACAACAGGCTAAAGGAGGCTGCTGAGCAGAAGGCCTCAGAGAACCAGAAGCTAACGAATAGTCCAGTCTTGGACAAAATCGTCTAAGATGCTCAACTACCTTCAAGGAATAATGAAAGACACCAATGACTGCACCGGTCTTGATTGTATAGAGCAGGCTAATGTTGAGGAGGCATCAAATCAACCGCCTGCCTCAACAAAGGTAATAAACTTTGTTCGCCCTTCTGATTATAACCCTAGTCCAGTTCAACTGGAAAACAGATCTAGAAGGGTTGGGCTGGGATATGTAATCAATAATAATAAACCCCCAGTTTCTCACAGAAAGAAAATACCGCAACTGGCAAGGGGGAATGTTACTCAAACATATAATGACGTCCCGCAGAGAAGGGAAAGACCCCAACAACTCAGGGGGGGATCCCTGTAGATCTAGCACTATACCGAGATCAGAACATCTGAAAAATCAGAGGCAGAAAAACCAGCCACGTAACTCCAGACTGGAGCCCCATAGATACAGAATTCTAACATACCGATTACAAAATAAATACAATAATAAGAAATATAAATATTTAATTGATCGAGATACCGGTAGAGACATTAGGTTCATCCAAGTTTGGATTCCTAAAATTCTAATCCCTGACCAGACCCAATATAAACTGGGTACCAAGGAACCAACTTGTGTTTAAAGAGATATATGCAGAAATCCAACCAGCCAAGGCATTTTCTAGACAGCAGCTGTTGTCAGCACATGACCGGAGATTAAAAGTCATGGTGCCAATATCCTTTATGAAGTTACCAATGAAGCTCATACTGGACATATAGCAAAAGAAACCGGATGATCGAACTAAGGGGGAAACACATATGGCATCACTGGGAAGGATAACAGACTGGAACATATGGATAAGCAAATGACGGGCAGTCTCACCAAACCACTACCTGAAGCTAAGTTTACCTTTTTCCTAAATGCCTTAGGACTATTAGATTTATCTTACAGTCCTAGCATGAAGTCATGCGAACAATGTTATATCAAATTAATTGATATAATGAGTTACCTAGACTTCACAAAATGTTGCATTTTGATGATTTCAGTGCAAACCTCTTTTAAATCTGTCATTTCTTCATCATACCGGCCTATACACGTACCCAAGTTGGTTTCAGCCAAAAACCAGAATCAGCCAGTATATACTGGAGAAACTTAACCCATACAATTTAATATAATCTTAAGTTGAGTTCTCAAAGTAAGGTACCGAATTCCTTCTAAAACCGGAATTTATCTTAAAATAGCGCATAGACATACAGTAGAAACTCTATAAATTAATACTCGATAATTTAATAAACTCTGTAATATAATATTTTTGACCGGTCTCGACTCGGGTATAACGTACTAAATTAATATTTCTCTAAATTATAAGATAATATATTTTTTTATCATTTCTATAGGTCCCGTACAAATTATAAATTAATAATTCCAAACATTCTCGTATTACATGAGCGCGGATTACTTGAAAAATGACTCAATTGTCATTTATTTTTGTTTGAAATCAATTTCTCCTGGCATATTGTCTCTAATTGAAGGTTTGATACTTAATTTGACATTCATTAAGGACAGAAGAGATTGAAGTTTATTTGATGTTTGGGAAGTTTGAAAAGTAATATACATTATAAATTAATAAAAAATTAATTTATCGATAAATTAATAACTATTAATTTATCGATTAATTTATAACTCTTTTAATTAATAAAGTCGGCCGGTCCCAACTATATTAATTTATAGAGTTTCTACTGTGCATACACAATACCGGCACAGAGAATCGTTTTTAATAAATGCACTTCATCAATGCAACCATTGCATGTTTTTCTTAAACATGTTTTAGGTAAAATGGCGAAGGATCTGCACGCTTATCCGCAGAAAATGAGTGTTGAAAGCGGTACCGCATTAAATGCTCTGACAGTATATGTGATATAAAGCAATACTGCACAGATGAAGCCCGCCTAGGTCCAATAGGCCCATTTTCAAAACCGATTACTCTAAAGAGAATTCGAAAGGGTTTTAAGACTTTGTCTCCTTCAATCAAACCCTATTACTTCCAAAATCTTCCAAGCTCAAAAATTCCCAAATCTACAGTCAGAGAGAGCCTCGCAACCAGCAGCCAAAATCCGGTCATTCTTTTCACAAAACCAAGACAATGGCTGCTCACAAGCAAGAGATGACCTGCACTATCCTACAAATCAACTTCAATGACGCTATGAATGATCAAGACTCATACTTCTATTCTATTCTCCAAAGTCTGAAGAAATCTGGGCTCCAGAAGTTCCTCGAGTGCTCGTATGATATTTACCCAGAAGCACTGCGAGACTTCTTTGACTCCGCCATCATCAGCGACAACAAGCTTCGATGCGTCATAAAAGGCGCTGACGTGGTGATTGTACCCAGATGGTATACCGACACCCTGGGACTATCATACAAAGGCATGACAGATTTCTCCTCCATCAGCGACAATGACAAGGAGAACATGAAGGCGATACTGTCCATTTCTGAGACTTCATTCAAATGCGCTGAGAAAAGGCTAATCCTCAAACCAGCCTACCGACTGCTGCACGATATTCTGCAACAGCCGTATTGGGCAAGGCAGGTTCATTTGATATGCTGACCATTGAGAAAGTCCAGGCGATGGTGGCAGTGCTAACAAACCAAAAGATAAATTGGGCAGACATCGTATAAAGGAACATGACTGCCATGATACCAATTCGTAACCGGCAGTTCAAGAACTACACCGCAGATCTACTTCCTACTTCAACAGAAGGTACAAGACTCGGGAGAAGCAAAGCCTCTCACCTTCGGTCAACTAGTCACGACTGCCTATCTAGGCCGGTTTGCCGTGACCTCTTCTTCTAAGGAAACCACCACAACAAAGGTACCGACCAAGGAACCAGCAAAAAGAAAAGCCCTGAGCAACCGTCAACAACGAAAGCCAGCAAGAAAATGGCTGTGAAAGAGCCCCAAAAGGCCAAACCTGCCCAAAAGAAGAATCTGGTCCTGACACCCTCCAGCTCAGAATCAAACCTACCCATCAGCCAGGTGGTGACGAAAGACAGGACCGATCGCACCTTCTGAGCAGCCCACAATGGCGATAATGATTGAAACAGCAAACTCTAATGTAATCGAGACCGAAGCCGGTAGGGGTGAGCAAAACCGGATATCCGGTTTTCGAATATCGAAAAATGATATCCGTATCCGGTCCGGTTTTAAACGGATATCCGAAATCGGATATCCGCTTTATTCGGTTATTTAAACCAGATATCCGCATCCGGTTTTCAAATTTATTTTTCTTATATTTTTTTATCTGTGAAATCATTTCTATTTCTTATCAACATAAAAAAAATATATTTTTCATATAAGAATTTCTACACATAGTAATTCACACAATATGTGAATTTATGATTCAAAATGCATAATAAATAATAAACACCGTACAACAAATTGACATTAAGTTTTTAACTTGCATCTCGATGTGTTTATCTTTTTTTTTAGTTTCAATCTCTAACAAAGTTTTTTGCAATAATAAAATAATATAAATTTAAATATTCTACTTTGAGGATATTACTTTCCTCTTTGGACCTTCATTTTTCTTTTTCCGCATTTTTTTATTTTTTATTATCATTTTTAAATATAAAACCGGATACCGGATATTCGAATTTTAGAAAATCACTATCCGTAACCGATCCGGTTTAGTTTAAAATAAATCGGATCGGGTTTAAAATAAATCCGATCGGATTTTTAAAATTGGATATCCGTTTTTCGGGTTTTGAAATCGGATACCGGATCCGAATCCGTTTTCGGATATTTTTACTCAGCCCTAGAAGCCAGTGTCACATTCATCAGACCAGAGACTATTCAGATCGATGAATCCAATGAAATTCCAGTCACATCACCGACTGCACCAAGGATTGAAGTTGTCTCCAAGGGTAAGAGCAGCGTGGTGATAAATGAACCGTTAGCAGTCCAGTCAGCACCTGCTGACAAAGGCAAAAGGAAAGTTCGGTTGAACAACCGATTCAGAGCGTCGAAGAAACAGCCTGGTGCCTCATCAGCGAGGAAATTGTAGAAAATATCGCTGGCCAAATGAAGGACTTTGACGATTGGGTCACTATCCGGTACATGCCCTACAGCTGTCAACCCATCAGTAGAAAGAAAAGCATGGCCTGAAACTGAAATCCTGGCAATGAAGCAACTTGGAATTGACTATCTCAAAGATTTGCTCGAGTCCAGAGAACTCTACTACCTTTATCTCAAAATAAAAGGCGCTACAACCATACATCAATCAGAGGAGGCAAAACTTTCAGCCAGACTCAAGGAGTGCTCGGTAGGATCTAGACGTGATCGGAAGGCTGGAAAGAGAAAACCTGAGCATGGGGGACCGGTTTTCAACTGTGTTCAACAAAATCACAAAAGCTTGACCGATCACGTCATTCGCTGCACCTATCAGCTCAATACCCATCCAGTGACTCAGCTATCAATACCGGTTGCAAAACGAGCATCAGCCTCTCAGGTCATGGCAGTTGACGCTCCGACATGCCCAACACTTGGAGACCTTTTTGCAGCCCTGGCAACAATGCTGGTTGTGACAGGAATAATAAGGCTGAGACAGAGACTCCAATCCCTGAAGACGAAACTGACAAGTGCAGATCAGTTGAGGCACCTGCACAAGAGGTGGAGATATCAGTTGAGACTGTGCAAGTTGAGGAGGAAATACCAGTACCAGACATGGAAACTCTAATCACCGATGAAATCCCGGTTAGAAGCTTCCCAGGAGCAGCCACATGATAAGCTCCTGACTTCGGCAGCAGCTAGAATCACAGTGGAGCTCGAAACAGTGGAAGCTCTGGAAACCATACCGCCACAACAGGAATGGATCCTCGCTGAACCTAAGTAGTGCTCATCTCCGGTACACACTGAGAAACATCAACCGGAGATTCCATTAGCGGCAGACCCTGCTCCAGAAGCGGTCTATCATGAAGTCCTGTCGATGCCATCACCACAGGAGGGTCTCCCAACAATCCTTTGCAGCTCTCTGTCTGGTACAACCTCGGGAACGGCAATTGGAAATTGCGTCAAGATCTGAATCTACTTGTGCTACGGTACTCGGAGTACAATCTGCCACGACACCTCCTCTACCTCACTCTGTACATGTCTCCTCATCTCCACCTCAGACTCCTGTCCCTACTAACATTGTGGCAAATGTCAAGGAACTGTCGCTTATCAAGAAGCTCCATAGCGAAATGTACATCTTGACAAAAACTAGGGCTGCTAAAAACCAACCCAACTTGCTAACACGACACGAACTGCACCCGAAAATAGTAGGTTTGAGTTAGCATTTTCGACCTGTTTAAGTAAATGGGTAAACCCGAGCCCAACCCGATTATTAAGTGGGTAAGGTTAGGGTTCGGATTTTCAACACGAAATCAACCCAAAACAACCTGTTTTCAACCTATTTAACCCGAATAAAATAAATTATTAAAATATCCTTAATATAAATAAAATAAACTGCTTTTAGTTAATTATATGACTTGTATTATTTGGAATTATAATGTTGTTGGTTTTTAGAAAAACAACTGTTTTGCTACTATATTATTTTTTATTTAATTTGGGTTTATAATAATGATAATTTAGTTACTTTTTTTTTCTAAATTTTAACGGGTTGGCGGGTTAATGGGTTAGATTTGGGTTAAAGCAGGTTAGGTTAGGGTTCGATATTTCAACCCGTTTAAGTAAACAAGTCAAGTTAGGGTTGAAGTTTTTAACCCGTTTATTAAACGGGTTGAATCCGAATGTGACCAAACCCGACATGCTTACCACCCATAACAAAAACAGTGCACGCCTACCGGGATAGGGCCAACGAGAAATTCCTAACCCTCGAGTCCTCACGTAAGACACTGGCGGAAAGTACTAAAAGCATCCGCGACGACATCAAAGGCAGTGGAGGATACACTCAAGGGAGAACTTGCCGCAATCAAGACACAACTAGCTGAACTAGTTCAGCTAATGATGAATCAAGTTAAGACCGGATCTGGTGTTTCCAAAAAGGGGGAAAAGCGGTACTGGAGGGGCAGGAAGTAGCAAGAGGTGATGACAACCGTCAGAAACTAGATAGGCCTAGTCTGTCTGGTAGCCTATGTGGTAGTATTCAGAGTGGTTGTCACGTATCAAAATTCTTTTAGACATAATAAAACGCTCTTCTACTTCTTAAGTTTTGGCAATCACCAAAAAGGGGAAATTTGCTAGAATTTGTGAATTCAAGTATTCAGATTAATAGTTTTGGTGATTGAACTGAACTTGCCATACTAGTTAGACTTAGGAGAAATCGGTAATAAACGAGCAGCTCGTCAACACTATCAGGAACTGAATCAAGACAGCAACCGGAAGGACACTTAAGACCTGAAGAGCTGATATCGGAAGTGCCACGCTGGACAAGAATCCAAATATCTTCAACACACGGCAAGTTAAAGACTTCTGACAAGCAATCAATTCAAGGCTACCAGCCAAAGACAAGTCAAAGTCAAGCTAAGCTTAATAAGGAAAAAAAGCAAAAGGTACAGCGCAAGCTGCAGTGAAGATCAGACAGACCCATTTTGGTTAAACTCACTAAATGCATTGTCTGGTGTACAGAACCATCTCACAACGGCTACACTCTCAGACCTCGAGTATAAATAGAGGGAATCAAGCTAGAGATGGTCACGGCACTTATTCACGAGAGATCAAAACGAGAGTTCAAGCTCAAAGCTCAAAACAAGAAGAAATATCCTAGGTGTTGTCCTCACCGCACTATTTAGTAAGCGGGTTTTCTCAAGTGACTGTAAAAAGCTCTTGAAAGAGACGGACTGTAAAAAGCTGGAGTTTAGTTAGCTGAGTATAACCGGGGGGTTATACTGTGCGAGTCTAGCTAAGAAGATTATACGACGAGGGTTGTATCGAAACGAAATCTTCTAGAAATAGCCTTTCTTGCGGGAATGGGGGCGACGTAGGAGACTTTGCTCCGAACTTCTATCACAAATCGGTTTGTCTTTTGGAAACATACACACACATCACATCACATATCCGGTCTCAGTTCGATAACTGACCGGTCTCGCTTCCGCATAGAGTCAAATACGCGAGTATCAAGCACCGGTATCCAACCCTAACCGGCTGAGAACCTAAAAAACTACCAAGTGTTTATTCACCCCTCCCCCCTCTAAACATGTTCACTGATCCTAACAGCACCGTTAGCCTTTTATGTTTAAATTTAAGTGTTTAAATGTAAGAGTATCATAGCCTAACTCCATTGTACATCGAGTAAAGTCTCTTCCCTACTTGAAAATAATGTGTTATTACATTATATTACATTATTCCATAATATCTTTCCCAGCTTTGTTGGTCCTTGACCTGCCTCACATGGCATAGGCATTGTAATTAAAACCATGAAAGCTCCGATTACCAATTTTCGCAGCAATAGTACTGAAAATTGATTATCGTATGAGCTAATGTATGCCTTTGATAAAGATATTTGGAATATATATATATATATATATATATATATATATATAGAGAGAGAGAGAGAGAGAGAGAGAGAGAGAGAGAGAGAGAGAGAGAGAGAGAGATTTGGATAGGGAGAGAGAGATTATTTTTTATTGTTGTCAATAATATTGAGGACGGAATTCGTTTTCAAGGGTGTTTATAATTAAAGTTATTTGAAAATTTTGAGGGTTCATCCCCACTGGTGATAGATGAAACTTGCTCTTTAATACATGAATGTCTGATAAGTTGATGCAATGTGAGATAAATAGAAATCTCAACAAAAATTTGAAAATATTTAGAAAATAGATTGGTTTTTGCCGCTTATAGTAATGAAGAGTTGCACATCAATAAGCCAATAACTACGAGTCAATTTTGTAAATACACCTATATAAAGAACGTATGGTGGATAAAGAGTGTCAAATTGGTCTGTATATTCGATATGTTTAATTAAAATTTTACCCATTAACTATAATATTACCTTTAATATTTTAATTTATTACACGTTTATTCTTAAATTAAAATTTCATTTTTTAAATAACTTAATTAATAATATGAAATGTTCAAAATATAAACATTTATATATTTGCCCGCCCATTGATGTCCTAAACATAATAGTGTGAAGATCTACACATAATATAATTTAAATTCAATTTTTAAATTATTATTGATCATTTGGGAATGTTTCATAAATGTGTCAATCTTGGTATCGTTCTCAACTAAGCTTTCGATGGTGATTAACATTATTAGAATGAAACATTACAATCACCAGTGAATCAATGTTTGATGTTCGTCACAAAAACAATTTGGCAGTTTATAGTCTGGTTGATGCGTAGTTCATTACTTAAAAATAGACTATTTAGGCCACGAGCTAATAAATAATAAAACATCAAAATTTTGAAAATGTTTGCATGTTATTATTTTTAATTAGATGACAATGAGAATAAAGTGCAGCACACATGTTTATTAAACAACAATATATAAAACTATAATTTGGATCGAGTATACTAGTTTTCGATTTTGTTTCACTATCTGATAATTACTAAAATGGGTCACCAACTAAGAATAAATTTGGTTCTCACATCAACACGCCAATCAGCATACAATGGGATTTTTTATGATCTATAACCTACATATGAGATTAGTGAACCCGTCGGGGGTTGATTTGGCATGTTGACGTGGCACAAAAAAATGCCACACAACAGGTGCCCACGGATGGTGCTCACGCTCACGCAAGGTGAGCACCATTTCTGTATATATAATATGTTGCATTTAGAATATTTAATGACTGGCCATACAAGGACTATTTCATTCACCGACAATTATGTTCTGTTTTTCTTCTATCGGTATTGAATTAACCTCTCAACATATATATTAATTTCATATGATAGGCGTTTGCATTTGAAGTACTTAACAAAACCTAATGCTATCAAAGCTTACCATACCTCTTGTGAACAATAGTCGGCCCGGCCCCTCTATGAGTTATTCGCATAAACTCAAAACTTTATATATGCCGATTGAACAACCAAGAAGCAATTGACATCTTAATTAAGTTATATAAAATATAATGGCCAGTAGTACAATAAGAAAACCACTACGAAGATTTTATTAAATAATTTAGTTTTATTAGATTCTTCATTTTCCTTAATATATGTGCTGGAGATGGATAATTTCAAACTATGAACAAATGGTCCACTTCTATCGTTTAGGAGCATTAAGTACTAAATTTTATTTAAAACATAAAAACATAAGTAATTAATACTGCACTAAATCCCATTACCCTACAATCAAAGTACATCACATTATGTGTCTCACTCTCACACAACAAACTATATGAACCTTTCCCAAATCCATCCTCCCCGTGTTTAAGGAATCAAAATACACCTTACCTATACCATATTATCACATTTCTAACATGTAAAATTTTATTTAATTATACTAAATAAAGAAAATTCAATTCTTATTGAGAAGCTCCTCGATCATTTGCAAAGCAATCCTTTCCTCGTCATTGATCCCATCTCTCCCATTACAACTCCCTTCTTCATCACATTGTGTGCTCACTGAAGAAGAATGCATCGATTCCTGGTCATTTTTATTACGACCCATTTTCTTACCGAGCTCAACAGTCATGACCCAATTGGATTCGGATCTTGACCCGGCCTGTTTCTGCCACACACCAATGTGTGAGCTTTCGATGTCTAGCATAAGACAAGTGAGTGAAGGAGATGGATTTCTGCAGCATTTCCTTAGCTTAGCGCTTAGAGTCGAAGAGAGGTTCGAAACATTATTCGAAGCCTTTGATGGAGATGATAGAGATTTTTCTGGGACATTATTATATTTACTATCTACATTTTCTTGATCTTCTTCGCTAGGCTTGACGGGGAAATTAGTCTTTGCATTTCTTCCGCTCATTAAGATAGCTGCCTCGTCGTAAGCTCTTGCAGCTTCTTCGGCGCTTTCGAACGTACTAACCAAACCCTTCTCTTCCTACATCGAAAGGAAAGAAAAAAGAAAGAAAAATGTAATGAAGAACGGTTAATGAAATGTGCAATGAAAACCCTTCTTTTCGAATACATTGAGAATCTCTAGAAACCCTAGCTAGGGTTTCTTCTGACACATTTTGGAATCTGAGTCTCTCTCTCTCTCTCTCTCTCTCTCCCTCAATCAACATATATATATATATATATATATATAATTCGTATGATTCAGAGGAGAAATTACAGCAATGGATGGCGAATCTCTGACACCCAAGAACCCCAGTGCCTCTGTCTGACCCCTCTATATTTTCTTCTTTGTACCATAATTCCTTTTTTCTTTTGGGGTTTTATGCTATGTTTTGCTCTCAAGATTGTCTTGTTATTACAAATGACCGAAGATGTTTATTTATATATGAGAGGGAGAGAGAGAAAATGAGGTGTTTCTATTTTCTTTTTAATTAATATAAAATCCATAAGTTACGCATCATTCGTAGAGTTAAAAAAAATATGGTGATGGTGTCGGCTAGCTTTGCAGTGGTCCACGGTACAATTTTATTAGTGTGCCTAAGATGATATTAGATAAACCTTGACCTTTTCTTTGTAACCTACCTTTAATATGTTTATTACTTATTGTCAAGTTATTACATTATTGTGACCTTTCGGAAGAGATAGTTCTTGACATAGCCATGAAACGAGTTGGGATCTTGGACCGTGAAAACAAGGAAAATCCACTTTGCACTGAGGCTTTGTACTGTTAGCTAAAGCTTGGATATTTAATTTTATGCCGGGGAACTGAAATAAATTATGAAAGTGGTCCAGCTTTTGCAGAAGATATAAATATAATGTAAGGAAATGAAAATAATAATGAGATACTTATGTAGCTAGATTAATAATGAGGCGAAGTCTTTCTGTCAAATACAAACGCTTACTCTATTATTGACTCCATAATTGCAAGTCATTAGTTTGATTATTTAGATATAGGTATTGCTGGGCTACGCTAAGCTAAGGTAAGCTATTGCTTGATTGTTCCAAAACGCTGTTGATGACTTAGTTGTGTTTGTTGTAATAATTTCATTAGTAACACTTTTTCTTTTTTTCATGAGGTATCACAATTCAATCTGTAGTCCTAACACTTACAACTAAAATTTCTAAAGCGAATATGAACCTCAACTGTTGGGATCGGTCAGTAGTGTAGAGACGATTTTTTCAATAGCTGAAACTATTTTTAGTCGGAATTAATATAAATGCATTGAACCTTACGCATATGTTAGGATTTGCGGAAAACGCATATGTGAGGATTTGCGGAAATCCCCGATAATTATTTGCCCGAGAAATGACGATAAAAATATAAGAGACGAAAATAAATTTGGACAGTGAACACGAGATTTATGTGGTTCGGTCAAAATGACTTACGTCCACGGGCCGGAGTGTAGAACTTCTTTATTATGTGGAGATATTACAGACACGTACACCGACGTGATACAAAGCAGCTAAAACAATATTAGGAGTATGATACAAAGAAAATAATCAGAGGAAAACATCTGTGTTGTGGTGGTTTTTTCCTTCGTCTGAGTGTTATAGGAGAGGTTAAGCAATGCTTTGCCATGTGAACAAAAAGAAAAAGTGTCAGCTTATTTCTTTGACGTCGGCTGCCAAAAGGAGAAAAACAGTTCTCCTCATTTACATGCATTTTTCCTTTTTGTAGTAGGCGCCAACTTTGTTTCTCCTAATTTTTCTTTGTCCACGTTTTCTTCACAACTGTATTAGTTGAATACTTTTGCCAAAGGTCACACCAAATCTCCACCTTGACATTTGGTTCCGTAAATAACTCCACCTTGACTTAATAATACATCTGTCTCCCTCCGACCTCAGCCCTGATGGGCTAATTCACCAACTTTAAAACACCAATCAAGTTCAAGCAATGGAAACTGGAAGAACCTTCGTAAACATATTTGCAGGATTATCCTTCGTGTTGATCTTATTGATAAACATCTTTTCTGCAATGATCTCACAAATAAAATGATACTTAACATCAGTATGCTTAGTCCTTTCGTGATACATCTGATCCTTAGTCAACCGAATCGCACTTTGACTATCACAGAAAATCGTAATAACTCCATGATTTCGAATTAATTAGTTGAATAACCATTTCAACCACAAAGCTTCTTTGATTGAGTCAGAAACGGCCATGTATTCTGCTTCAGTAGTAGACAACGCCACAACGTGATGTAGAGTAGCTTTCCAGCTAATTGCACAACCTCCAATACAAAATATATAACCAGTAAGAGATCGTTGTTTATCGAGATCACCTACGTAGTCTGAATGGACGAAGCCAACGAGAGTATCACTATTTCTTCCAAACTCCAAACAAAAGCTTAGAGTACCCTTCAAAATGCTTGCCATGTTCTTTTCCTGGTGTAGCCATATACCTGCTAACAACACTAACGCCTGTGAAATATCAGGAGTATACATACCATTGCATACATAATACTGTCGACTGCACTTGAGTAGGGAACCCGTGTCATGTACGCTTCTTCCGGTGATTGGGCATCGTTTAGCCTAATGGCTAGCAAGAGGAGTGCTGTCTGGTTTGGCATCGTTCATGCCAAATCTCTCAAAAACCTTTCTGAGGTAACTTTCTTGGGTCGGGTGCAACTTACCAGCTCCTCTATCACGTCTAATCTCCATACCAAGAATCTTCTTAGCTGCTCCTAAATCCTTCATTTCAAATTCACCATTTAATAATGCCTTCAACTGGTGAATTTCTGCAAGATTCTTTGCCGCTACTAGCATGTCATCAACATATAACAATACATAAATGAACGAACTGTCATTTAACTTCCGGAAGTAAACACATCTATCATACTTGCTCCTGGAGAAACCATGACCCATGAAAGAATCAAACCATTTATACCACTGTCTTGGAGAATGCTTTAATCCATATAAGGATTTCTTCAGTAAACAAACTTGGTCTTCTTTTCCTTCAACTATGAAGCCTTCAGGTTGCTTCATATATATCTGTTCATCTAAATCGCCATGTAAGAATGCCGTCTTGACGTCAAGCTGTTATATAACTCCAAATCATACATGACAACGAATGCAAGTAATACACGAATAGAGCTATATCTATGACATGTGAGAATACATCGTTAATATCAACACCATGTACCTGACTATAGCCTTTCGCGACTAATCGTGCCTTATACCTTGCATCTCAGAACTTGATAAATCTTTTTTCTTCTTGAAGACCCACTTACATCCGACTATTTTCTTTTTCTTCAGCGGAGGCACAAGAATCCAAGTACCATTCTTGTGCAGAGACTTCATTTCTCCATTCATCGCTACCAACCACTTATCAGAATTTACATCGCTTATTGCCTTCGAATAGGTAAAAGGTTCACCGCCTCCACTGTTTCTTCTGCCACTGATAAAGCGTAAGAAACTAAATTCACGTACCGCTGTGGTAGTCGAATCTCCCGTTCAAGTTCTGGCTCATCCTCTTGATCTGTTGAACTCGTAGCAGGATCATCTGAAAATTCTTTGTTGATCTCGAGCTCCACCTCATTCGCGACACTATCCTTCTTTTCTTGATTAGAATGATTAGTAGACTCTTTGAAGGATGTAACATAGAAGACTCGTCAAATGTAACATCTCTGCTAATTAAAAATTTGGGTGACTTGGGATGAGGATTATATATTCTATATCCTTTCACCCCTGAAGCGTGACCGAGAAAAATACACTTTTTAACTCTAGGCTCTAACATTCCCTCGTTTACGTGCATATAAGCTGGGTACCAAATATTCTTCAGTTGGAGTAATCAGCAGGAGTACTGACCATACTTCCTCAAGACTTTTGAATTGATCGGTGAACACGGTGAACGGTTGACAATATAACATGCTGCGGCGATGTTCGTAAAAATCCAGACCTGTTCTGCGGTGAACGGTGAACCCTCGTTTCTGCTTTCCAAAAATACAATGTTCGTAAAAATCCATCTTACCAGTACTTTGACCGCAAAGTAGACCCCGCTTGCTTAATATCGTCAATCCTTTTTCTCTCATATGTCCAAGTCGCATATGTCATAATCTCGTGGTATCAACCTCCGGGGATGTCGAAACTGCAGCGGAACCTGTAACAGTAGTTCCCTACAAAATTATAAATTTCCAGACCTGCAAGCTTTCATCACGACAAGGGCACCTCTGGCAATTTTCAGAACTCCACCTTCACCAGAGAACGTGCACCCTTGAGATCCAAGGGTGCCTAAAGAGTCAAGATTTCTCTTCATATCTGGAATATGTCTGACTTCTGTGAGCGTTCAGATGATTCCATCGAACATCTTGATCCTACCCGTGCATTTACCAACAACTTTACACGGAGCATCATTTCCCATTAAGACGTATCCACCATCAAAATTTTCATATGTAGAAAAACAATCCCGACTCCGACTTATGTGGTAAGAACAACCCGAATCTAAGATCTACTCATTATCAGACCTAACAATATTTGCAGTTGCTACAAAAATAGTTGCATCGCTCTCATCAGCAGCCAAACTAGCTTCGGCGGGTTTATTAAATTACTGATTATTTTTCTCCTTATATTTTAATTTATAACAATCAGCTTTGATGTGACCCTTTTTCTTGCAAATATTACAGATTTTATTTCTGCACCTGGATTTCGACCTTTCTTTAGATCTGTTATTTTCAGCTTCTCTACGTTCTGGTCTTCCCCGTGCAAACAGTCCTTACGCTGACTACCATTTGTTTCTATCTGCTCTTTTGATTGTAATGCGGATTTGACACTATAATATGATACTTTGTCTTTTTCGTATATAATCGTATCACGAAAATATTTCAGAGACGAGGGAAAGGAACACTACAATATTATGGCCTGATTTTCGTCCGTCACTTTGACTTCTACATTCGCCAAATCAATAATGATAGAATCGAATTTATCGAGATGCGGATGAATAGAAGTACCTTCTGTCATTTTTCATTGTATAGCTTATGCTTTAAATAAAACCGCTCCTTAGTCTTCTTCATGTAGATAGGTTTTAGTGCATCCCACATATTCATGGCCGTCGTCTCCGTAGCAACTTCTTGTAAAACCTCGTAAGAGAGATTTAAGATAATAGTCGATCTGGCTTTCTTGTCCAATTCCTTAAATTGATCGTCCTTCATTTCGGTTGGTTTCTTCATTGCGCCTTCACAACCGTCTTGAATGAGTATGACCTCCATCTTGAGACTCCACATTGCAAAGTTGACATTTCTGTCGAATTTTTCAATTGACTTGTTATCGTCATGGTGGGTAAAAAATACATCGGGGTTGGCTCTGATACCAATTTGTTAGGATATGCAGAAATCCCCGATAATTATTTGCCGAAAAATGACGATAAAAAATATAAGAGACGAAAATAAATTTTGACAGTGAATACGAGATTTACGTGGTTCGGTCAGAATGCTACGTCCACGGACCGAGGGTAGAACTTCTTTATTATGTGGAGATATTATAGATACGTACACCGACGTGATACAAAGCAACTACAACAATATTATATTAGGAGTAGGCTACAAAGAAAATAATCAGAGGAAAAGATCTGTGTTGTGGTGGTTTTTTCCTTCGTCTGAGTGGCTCTATTTATAGGAAAAGTTATGCGATGCTTTGCCATGTGAACAAAGAGAAAAAAAAAATGTCAGCTTATTTCTTTGACTTCGGCTGCCAAAAGGAGAAAAACAGTTTCTCCTCGTTCACATGCATTTTTTCTTTTTTGTAGTAGGCGCCTACTTTGCTTTTTTCATTTTTCTTTGTCCCACATGTCCTTCACAAGTGTATTAAATGGTCAAAGACCACTTTTGCCAAAGGTCACAGCAGCATCGAATGTCGTAATATTACACATTTTTATCCATGGAGTCCTAATACAGTTTTTGAAACAACTGTAAATACTATTCTCTTGTCTAGTATGAACTTTAGATATTTTCATAATTTTCTAATTAGGGTTTGATAAGCAATTTATTTTATGGTACATATTTTGTTTATTGAAAGTTAAGAACTATAGAGCGAACTAAGTTCCATATATATCAATAAACTCCAAGTACTGCATGTATTCATTATTTAACGTACCATATATGAGTCGGTTACCTTTAAAAATTATATAAATAAGTAACATCTCAACCTTGGATCTAGTTTGCACATATCACTACTATCGTAATATTCACACGAAATAATATTTAATGATGGGCCACATGGCTCGAATTGTACATTTAGCTTTTTTTGGAGGGTCAAGATGGTAACTCATATCATCCATCATATTTCGACTTAGTTCAGTCTGAACCAATGTTTTAAAACGCGCAAAGCGCAACGCGTCGCGTTTCAGTTCACATAGCGCGTAGCGTAAATAGCGTAGCGTATTGCGTGAGTATTTCGGACAAGCCACTTATTACACTAAGAAACATAATTTATAACAAATTATTAATATAAGCACATTATTTAGTAAGTTTTATATAAAATTTGGGTTCAGTAATATGTGTAAAAACAAATAGTATATATTGGAAATAATAAAAATATATTAAACAATTTATGTAAATAATATTTAATAGAATTTTTAAATTTAATTTCACATCCAATGGATTGAACCACTAAAAATATTGAAAAAGATAACTGATAAAATTTAGAAATCTAAACTAAAAAAATATAGTATTTGATATCGAAAAATGTAAGATATGCATGTCATTTTGATCGTTGTTAAACAAAGAATAAATTAGATGAATTTATTTATTTTTATCATGTATATTACATTAAAATTATCGCTTTTCATGTTGTAAATTTAAAAGTTAGAAAATAACTGGAAAACTAAAATAAAAATACATTGCCAAAACATTAATGGCCACGTCACAATCAATCACATCTGCATTTGGAATTAATTATGTCCTCTTAAAAAGAAAAGAATTAGTCACACTGTCGCACCTCTGACACAGTAACACTAACTCTCTGTCGCATTAATTGTCCACTTAGCGACGGAAGGAAACGATTTGTTTTTCCTATTTAGCGACGGATAGTCCGTCGCAAATATCCTTCGTACAGAACGCTTTTTTTTTACGCGTTGTCGCGTTTTGACGTTGAACCACGCGAAAGCGCGCGTTGACGCGCGCGAAATTTCGCTTTTTAAAACACTGGTCTGAACTAACCTAAATCTCAATATTATATTCCTCCGAAAAAAAAATCTCAATATTATATTATGAAATGAATCTAAACCCCATTATAGGATGTCGTACGATTAACTATTAAAGAAGCAATTGATTATATTCACTTCATTTTTTTTGTTGCTTGGCTACGTTCGGGATTATTTTCTTCAAATATTAGCATGAAATCACTTAAATAGTTCTTGCCATATCTCATGCTATACAATATCATACAACTCTAGCTGGTATATTTCCTTTTCTTGCATTCGAGGCTTCACTTCACAAAGAGATTCGAATAAATATTGATCATTGAGTTAATTTAAATTCAAATTTATTTTGGTTGTGTGTATATCATCTTCCACTATTGATATTGGAGTAAGTTAGCATCTTATTAGTTATTACTTCACCTAAAAACTTAAGTTCATAATCACAATTTAGTTTTATATATTTATTTCCAACGATCGCTTATGCATTGGCTGATTTATTTCTTGACGTTGTAGCAAAAAGAGGTATTACATATAGACTAATGAAATGTAAATATATATGTGAAGTTAGCGTTAATTAACTAAATAAAACATCGGTGCGTCATGTCACGTTTTGAACCAGACATTAGACTTAAAGTAGCAGTGGAACTAATATCATATGCTTCTGTCTTAACTCTTAGTCAAGTTATTAGTTGGCTATAGAACAAAGAGAAGGACCCACGCTTTTATTACAAGTTTCTATTGTTTATTGGAAGCTTAAATATATTATAAAGATATATATTTTGCATTCGTTACCGTGATTTTTAAAATTAAAATGGCTGGGTTTACCGTTTTATACCATCGCTTTACGGTTTACGATTAGTATTTTATGTTGAAATATGACCTAAAAGGGTTTTATAAGCATTATTGATATGGACTCAACTAAGACGGGCTGGAAAAAAGCAAATAAAGAAAGGCCAAACAAGGCCCATGAAGAATAAGGCCCATAGTGAAGTATCTGCCTGGGAGGAAGGACCTGCAAGGACCTGACGGGCACAAGTCTTGACCGGACAAAAGAGGAAGAACCGTTGTGTATAAAGGCGCAGGAACAGTGAAATGGAAGGAAGGCAGTTGCAAGGACGCGTGTCGCTTTATAACAGGGAAATATCACTGAGCACCTCACTGTTACTGTCGCAGAGGTCATTCCATCAAGCAATCAGTCATCTTTCCTAAGCACCCTAGGTGGTACGTCCCCCGGAAATACTGGGACATTACTTGGGAAGACCGTTGGGAGCTGCTATAAAAGGAATGACTTGGCCATTTGTCACAATAACGATCATCTCTCTACAAAAGCACTCACACATCATTCTCTCTTTAGATATCTTAAACGTGTTTTCATATTGTAGGAGTGAAGAAGAGGATTATATGAGTGTGTAACGTGTTGCCACTTAGTGAAAGACAGTTCCCAGCGCCCCGTGGATGTAGAATCCGATAGGATTCGAACCACGTAAATCCCTGTTGTTCTTTCTGTCTACGTCCCAGCATCCCCAACACCTTGCTTACCCAGAAAACTACATAACTGTTAATCTACCGCAAATTATCCAGAGCCCCCACACTTAAAAATATCGTTGATTGGGTTTGCCCCATATCAAATGGCGCCGTCTGTGAGAAATCTGAGTTGAAGACGTGAGTAACTTTTTCGTTGCTAGAGTGCGAAGTTGTGCTGAGGATATACTGCTTTTTTCCCCTCTTCTGTTCTGCTGGGACAAAATGAAGCGCGCGAGACGTCAATGGAGGAAGATTTGTCCATATCAAAGAACCTAGACCCACAATATGGGAAGGAGGACCTCCAGAAACTGCCAATCATGTTGAGGAGCGGCCAGAACGGGAAACACAGGCCCAAAATGGTGAAAGACGAGCAAGATGATATAGATGAATCTTAAAAGGATCTCAGAACACCCATGCGGACCTCCACGAGTTCCACTAGTGAGCCACCCGAAAAAGCAAAGGGAGCTTGGAGCTCCAATGCCACAGCCTCACCACCACGAACCCTGGGAGTCTCCGCCAAGAATTTCATGGAGATTCATACCACTATACAGATCCAGAAGACATACTAACACCCGCCTGGGGACCTCCCCTGACGAGGGAACTCTTTGCCGTAACTCCAGGACCCTTTAAATTTCATTTTCATTTATATTCCATGTGATAATATGACCTCCATACTAACATTTGTTGTCCCTTGAAGGATAAAGTTGAATGACTCGTTCTGGCGGCAAATCTGAGGGAGGTCACTAATCATGGCCAAGAGCAAGATCCGAAGGTGGGTAAGGAGGAGCCTGTAGGAACTGGGCAAACTAAAGGCAGATGACATCCACCTCTTCCATGTAGGGGTCAGTTCCAGTCAGGACTCATTTCCCTGTCATAGTAGGAGCGCGAGGCACTGGGAACTTCAATGGCCAACATAGCCTGAATCATACACCTGAGCATCTCAAGGACTTAGAGGTCCAGCTCCATAATGGTGTACAAAGGTTAGAGGGACCTCAAATCCCAGCTCCGCGCTGGCCAGAAGACCTGAAGCTCCCCCTTCAGGACCTAAAAGCCCAGCTCCGCGCTGGCACGAAGACCCGAAGCTCCGAATTTAGGACCTTCCAGCTCCGCGCTGGCCAGAAGACCTGAAGCTCCCCTTTCAGGACCTAAAAGCCCAGCTCCACGTTGGCACGAAAACCCGAAGCTCCGAATTCGGGACCTTCCAGCTCCGCGCTGGCCAGAAGACCTGAAGCTCCCCCTTCAGGACCTAAAGCCCAGCTCCGCGCTGGCACGAAGACCCGAAGCTCCGATTTCGGGACCTTCCAGCTCTGCGCTGGCTAGAAGACCTGAAGCTCCCCCTTCAGGACCTAAAAGCCCAGCTCCACGCTGGCACGAAGACCCGAAGCTCCGAATTCGGGACCTTCCAGCTCCGCGCCTTCAGGACCTAAAGCCCAGCTCCGCGCTGGCACGAAGACCTGAAGCTCCGAATTCGGGACTGTTGGTCCCGAATGCACCAAACAAGGAATCAATGAAGCTTTGATGGAATGAAAAAGGGAGGATTTCTCACCTTCAAGTGTGTGTAGTGTGTGAAAACTAGGGTTAGCCTTTTGATCTTTGATTACCTTTCAAGATTGTGTTGGTAAAACCTTATATACCACATTAACTCTAAGTATATTAAGGCCCAAACACTAAATATTAACTAATTACATTCTAGTCCAAATCTCAAACTAAAGGGTAATTACTAAATTAGACCCAAGACTAAAACTATTGACACAATCTATTAAATATCCTAACAATCTCCCCCTTTGTGTCAATTGTTGGGAGTCTTGGATCTTGAGCGTAGCGGTGGTGGATCAGCGAGTGTGTGTTTCGCGAAGTCCTAACTTGAACTCGAAGGCACGGAGATTCCTTCGAAGCACGATTCGATCAGCTATGGCATCAATAAACTTCGCGAACTTGGAGCGGCAGTGTGGGTCTTCTTCCGAAAGTATGCGGCAAATTCTCATGAGCTTGTCTTGAATGATGGTGAGTGTTCCATCCGAGAATTTTGCCACTTCGGAGCAGCGTAGTAGCCTCATCTTTCCCTTGTAGTTCGAGTAGGCGACCGCTGGATCATCTCCGTCGATCACATCGCCCTCTCGGTAGTCGTCCGCGTTCTTGAAAGATGGGCGAGTCAGGTTCACCTTCTTCAGGTTGTGCTCTACCGCCATCTGCAGGTCGTGGGTGGCGTAGAATCTGACTTGTCGGAGCATGTGGCGCTTGAGAGCCACATAACCCATGGTGACCGGTTCAGCCCGTACGAGATGTCCCGAACTTCTGAGGACGAGTCTACCTAAGCGCAGATATTTGAAGTCCGCCTCGCTTACTTCACAGCAGCTCTCGTCCTGCCTCATCACCGTGAACACTGGATAGTGAACACGTCCTTTCGATTCTTGGCGAAGGTCAGTGACTTTGCAGATGGGGGCCCGACTCATTTCCAGAGCGAGGTTTTCTTCATCGGACATCGTCCTCTTTGTGCACTTGTGGCAAAGAAGGCTCCATCGATAGAGCTTCTTCTTTTCCTCGCTCCAGTTTTGGATGTTCATCAGCTCATATTCGTCGAAGGTTGTGATGATCTGCTCCTTGCGCCGCCAGATCCTCTTCCTGATCTCTTCTTGAAATGGCGCGGTGATCTTTTTGTTTTCCCATGGTGCTTCCGGTATATCCACCGTGGGCACATCCGTTTGAGCAGCAGGAGCCTCAGTTTGCTGCGCTTGGAATTGTAGGATGTCCTCGAGCTCGGCAGGTTCAGCGTCGTACTCCTCTCCGTTCTCGTCGTCTGCGGTGTTGATCAGCGTGAGCGAGGCTTCCTTTAACAGACGTCGAGCGTTTTCCACCAACTTCCTGGCTGCTACTGCATCGGCGGGTGTGTACAGCCATTCATCGTTGAAGATGTAGGCCTCGATCTCGTTTTGTGCACAGTAGACGTCCTCGGAAGCCAGGTTGGAATCGATATCGAGAGGGGTATGGCTATGTGGTGGCGAGGGTGTTGCGTCGGAGGAGTTTGAGGATTGTGGGGATGGTTGTGGTGGAGATTCTGGTGGCTCGGATGAGGTGATGGTTTTGGCTAGTATGATTTGGGCGTCGGTTAGTGTAGATGTGGTGGTTGTGGTCTCTAATGCTGATGTGACAGTTAGAGTTTCGGAGACGGTAGTAGGTGGAGGTGATGTGACAGTTAGAGTTTCGGAGACGGTAGTAGGTGGAGGTGAGGGTGATTTGGCTGGTGACTCGGGGTTGATAGGGTGGGCTTTTTGGCTAGTGGGGTGTGAGGTTTCTGCGGGCGTTGTTCCAGGTGCAGAGGAGGAGGCGGCGTCGATTGTATGGGCCCTTGAGTTTGTGAGGCTTGCGGCCTATTCTCCCCCTCGCGGCGATCTTGATCATCGTCTTGATCGTCGCGCCTGATCCCGCTCGACTCGCCTTGAGTGCGGCAAGTCATCGGTTGAGTCATTATTCTCTTCATTTGCTGTTCCTCCTCGTCGAGTTCCGTCATTGACTCGAATCTTGCTCGTAGGATGTAGAAGAGTTCCTTGGCGGAGATGGAGGAGAGAACAGCTTCAGCGTCCCCATTTTGAGTTGGTGATGGCGTCTCCGGCGCCACACCTTTGCCTTTGTCGATGGTGGACGCATCGAGACGCGCGTAGACTTTATCGAGGATAGACGTCTCAAGAGTCTTTGCAAACTCTTGAAGACGAGTCTCTAACGCGGTCTCTGTCACGAACTGGGGTAAGTTTAACAAGTTGGGAATCACGAAGAATTCCAACTGTCACCGAATCGGAGAAGATAGCCGATCGGCCGCCCGTTTGCACAGGACTGGAAAAGACGGGGTCACTCAGACTTCCCGTTGGCATCATCGATGAGACAGACTCAATCGAATGATGGCCTAGGCTCACGGTTGTTCTGATGTTGGCCGTGCTAGGTCTTCCGCTCTCAGTCACAGAGACATCACCGAGCGTTCTGACAGAGTCACGAAGACTCTGTGGTGTGGTAGAAGGTGTATGTGTCCTAGAAACGTATGAAACTATGGCGAGTGAGGGCACTATACTCGATGTGCATGAAGAGGATGCAGTCTGAGGCGAAGGACTGCTTGTTTCAACATCGACCATCTCCAAGTGGGATGTCGATGGCATACGTGGCTCCTCGTGGAATGAAATATCTTCCTGTAGAGAGGAAGATAAGTGGATTGGTGGGGTCGTTTGCGTGGTTGAGCCAGATGCCACGTCTTCTACTCGGGAGGTGAACACATCACCTCCTGTACCTATTGGTTCGGCTCGGCTTATATGTGGCTGAGGAGGTCGATCGTGTTTTTGTTTCGATCGACGCTCCGTGGGGCGGCTTACGTCATCCTCTCGCGACCGTTTTTTCGGAGCGCGGGTGGAAGAGGATGCGGCGCGACTCGATGACTTTTTGGAGGTGGTGGTGGGGTTTTGGCTAGTGCCGGGGTTAGGAGCAGTGGGGTTGATCTGCGCCGTAGGGACAGTGGATAGTGGATGAGGGCTTTCGCGGAAAGAGGCTGTAGAGGCACGGTATTCTTGGACGTGCAGGTTGGTCGGGTCGGCGTAGGCGAGGACGTCGTCTGGGATTATCATTGCGTGTCGATCTTTCGCCGGAGTGTTTTTCTTGGCGAACTTCTCGACAGTGGGGATTTGGAAGTGTTCCGTTGCCGGGCGGAGGCGAATGTTGGTGGACTGCAAGCGGAAATGTCTGATGAGAGCTGGGAGCCACCGCATGTAGGGGACGAAGCGGTTTGTGACTCCCTTGGATCATGGAGATGAGATCCATCCATATGATGTCGGCGTAGTTGTACTTGCGGTTGTGGGCGATGCCGGTGAGGATAGTGAGGATTTGAAAGTTCCCGCGGTCCTGACCGGCATGCTTCCCTGACATGCATTTGTTTACCAGCAGGTACAACGTTCGCCACGGTTGAGGCATATTGCGGGTGGTGACTTCACTGAGGACAAGTGGGCCTTTCTTCTTCTTTTTATCTGGTTGATAGCCCAGTCTGTCAATGTCTTCAATGAGTTGTTCGTGCGTCGGTAGTGGATCGTAGGGTGAGTAGACTGGGAGTTGAAGCACTTCTTGGACTATCTTGCGAGTGAGGACCACCGTTTCTTGATCGATTCTGGAGGATAAGGTTTTAGCAAGATGGAGTGGTCCAGCTATCTGCAACGTATGCCAGAATTGTTGAAGATACACTTGTACTTCTGGCTCGCCATGTGTGAGGGCGTGGCGAAGTGGGTGCCCTTTGAGGATTTCTATAATGACGGGGGCATCACACCGAAAGCTGGCCAAGTCCACCATGTAGTTGTTGGGAATCAGGGCCGCCCATTGACTTATTGGGAAGATCTCCTCGGGTGGTGGGACATAGGTACGTGTGTTGAGTTCGATGCGAGCGACGTCCCTTTGGATTGCAGCCGCCTCAAGCGCTTCAATTGTACTTTGATCTTTGTTGGTCATATCTGTGCTTGACAGTAATTGTAATATGATTAGTACGGATTAAATCGCGAGAATATGGACATAAATAAGTCGTGGGTGAAACAATGGAAGTGGCCTCAAATAACACATAGACATGTTGAGAAAATTTTCGCATTTAGTGTAAAATTTCGTATCCATGGAAAATTTTTCGCAAGTAGTCAAAATTTTCGCATGCAATGAGAAATTTCTCTGCACTTAGAAAATTTTTAAATTGAAGACAATTTTCGCATGTAGTGGGAAATGTTTGCAAGTAGTGGAAAATTTTCGCAGATTATGATATATAGGCATGCCGAGAAACTTTTCGCAGATGGAGTAAGATTTCGCATGTATTGGGAAATTTTCGCAACTTATAGCATATAGACATGTCGTGAGAAATTTTCGCAGATTGAGTACAATTTCGCAAGTATGGAAAATTTTCGCAAGTCAAGAAATCTCGCAAGTTGTCCAAATTTTTCGCATGTAATGAGAAAATTCGCAAATTATCATACATAGACAAGTCGAGAGACATTTTCGCATATATCAAGGAAATTTCGCACTCAGTCTATTCATGAATTTTCGCATATAAGGAAAATTTTTGCAAGTTATGAAATTTCAAAGGATATCCAAAAATTTCTCGGTTGAAATATTTTCTCAAGAGATATTAAGATTTTTCGCAAGTAGAGAAATTCTTCGCAAGTTATATGAAAGATTCGCGGAAGGAAAAAAAAAACTTTGTGCATTAGAGAAATTTTTTGTGTTTCACTGTGGTTGCGAAATAGTGAAGATGCGAAAAGATGAAATGTGAAGTGAAGTGTATTAGAATTTCGCGGGGCTAAACTCACTGTAGCAGAGAAAGTTTTGGCGTGAGGAAAAAGGTTTTCTAGGATAAACTTTCTCGGGACTTAACATGCTATAGCAGCGAAAAAAAAATATTTTAACACATGTAAATTCTCGGACGAAAGTTTCGCAGTTCCTTAGTCACTGTGGCAGCGAAAATTTTAACGCTAGAAATTTCTCGGATAAAAATTTCGCGGGACCTCACTCACTGTAGTAGTGAAAATTTCAACGTAAGAAATTTCTCGGAAAAAATTTTCGTGGGACCTTGCTCACTGTAGCAGCGAAATTTAACGTTTAAAGCAATTTTTCTGAAAATTTTCTCGGTGAAGAACATGGTGCGAAAACGTTCGAAACGACGCAGTGATTTTTTGCCTTAGACCTACTCAAATCTAAACCAAAATGCAATAATCTAGACTCAATCGACTCGTTATTGGATGGGCAATGCATATTTGGGGGTATTAAACATCAAAAACCTAACTTGCGTTTGATTCAGAGCCGAGAAAAATTAATCCTAACCTAACAGTTTTAATCAAAAACGGGGCAAAGCAGGATAAAATGAACGGAAATTGGTTTATTTGAGGAGTATTCATACCGAAGAGTTGATTTGCGACAATGGAGTTAGCAGGAAACAGATTTTGATTGCAGATTTGACAACGACGAAGATGCGGGGAGTTGCGAAATTTTGAAAGTGGGGGTTGCGAAATTTTTGAATTTTCTCGGGAATTTTTAGGATTGTGAAAAACGTTAAGGGTTTAGGGGTTTTAGGGGCTTTGTGACTGTTCATGCGAAATTTGAGTTAATGGGCCGAAATTTCGTGGGCTTGGTCAAAACCACAACTGGGCTGAATTTCGCGGGCTTGGTCAAAATTGGTCCAATTGAAGTTAAATTGGTCCAATTTTGACCCTGTTTGACCAGAAAAATAAAAATTCAACCGAAAACATTTTAATTGGTCCAATTTTGACTCAGTTTGACCAAACTTTTAAAATTTCAACCCAAATTTTAGGCAAAATCAGAAACTCCCCCTTAATCTAAAACTTCCCTTTTTTTAAATAATGGAATAATCAGACGCTCCCCCTTAATCGAAAACTCCCCCTTAAAAGGCATAATTCAGAAGACACATAGACAGTGGAGTGAAGTGGAAATGGAAATATGTACACTTTATCAAAGTTCATGTAGGGTCGATTGATCACAACTGAATATTCAACATGCCCAGCATAGTCACTAGGTGTTGGAATCGTTTGACATCCAACGGTTTTGTGAAAATGTCGGCCAGTTGATCTTCGGTTGTGACGTAGTGCAATTCAATCGTCCCTCGTTCGACATGGTCTTTGATGAAGTGGTGACGAATATCTATGTGTTTCGTTCTCGAGTGATGTACCGGATTACTCGTCATCGCAATCGCACTCTTTGAGTCACAATAGATGGGAATTTTATCAACATGAAAATTAAAATCTCGTAGTTGGGTTCTCATCCACAAAAGCTGTGAACAACAACTAGCGGCGGCGACATATTCTGCCTCCGTTGACGAAGTTGAGACACAGTTTTGTTTTCGAGACGACCAACTCACGAGTTTACCGCCCAAGAAGTGTGCAGCTCCAGAGGTGCTTTTTCGGTCCATCTTGCATCCTGCGTAATCCGAGTCAGAGAATCCAACCAGCTTGAAGTCCGATCGAGTGGGGTACCATAAACCTAGATTGGGTGTTCCTTTGAGATAGCGGAGAATCCTTTTGACAACAGTGAAATGGGATTCCTTCGGTGTTGCCTGAAAACGAGCGCAGATTCCTGTCGAGAGAACGATATCCGGTCGACTAGCAGTGAGGTACAAAAGAGAGCCTATTATCCCTCGATACACGGTTTGGTCAACGGGGAGCACCAGATGGGTCCGCGTCGGGTCGGCCAGAGGGTTACATAGGTGTAACAGCAGTCTTAGCATCCTTCATTCCATATTTCTCTAGGATGTCATGGATGTATTTTGACTGATTGATGAAGATTCCGTCGGGGAGCTGCTTTACTTGAAGACCAAGAAAGAAATTCAGCTCGCCCATCATACTCATTTCGAACTTCTCCTTCATCAATTCTGCGAACTCTTCACACATTTGTGGTTCAGTCGATCCAAAAATGATGTCATCGACATAAATCTGTACAATCATGATGTCCGGGCCACTCCGCTTGGTGACGAGAGTTGTATCCAGAGATCCTTTCTTGAATCCAGACTGTACAAGGAAGTCTGAAAGGGCGTCATACCAAGCTCGGGGAGCCTGTTTAGTCCGTAGAGGGCCTTGTAGAGTCGATATACGTGATGAGGAAACTCTCCCGCTCAAGAACCCTTCTGGTTGATCAACGTACACTTCTTCCTTGAGAATCCCATTCAGAAATGCAGTCTTCACGTCCATTTGGTAGACTTTAAAGTTCTTGTGTGCAGCAAAGGCAAGAAAAATTCGTATGGCTTCGATCCTGGCAACTGGGGCAAAAGTTTCATCGTAGTCGATGCCTTCTTGTTGGTTGTAGCCCTTAGCCACAAGTCTTGCTTTATTGCGGATAACAACACCGTCTTCATCCTTTTTGTTCTTGAAGATCCATTTTGTGCCGATAATAGATCTATTGTGAGGTCGTGGTACGAGTTCTCAAACTTGTAAACGTTCAAACTGATTTATTTCCTCCTGCATTGCAATCAGCCAATCAGGATCGTTGAGAGCTTCAGCTAATCGTGATGGTTCGACTTGACTGAGATAGCAAGCAAACAGACTTTCATTCATCGTAGCCGAACGTGTCGAGACACCAGATGTGGGATCCCCAATATCTGATCTGTAGGATGAGAGTGAGCCCAAAGTGGTATATTGGTCTGAGATGAGCTGGCCGCATTTGTATCGTTGGAGGTTCATTGGATTGAGGTCCGTCCGAAGAAGAGATCTCAACCGTAGTAGATTGAGAGGGTTCAGCATCAGGATCAGCAATGTTCCCAAGGTTGGGTAAAATATCGTCTTCGTTGAGATTGAGCGCATCCAAGTTTGGAGGGACGACGTCATTGTCGATAGCTGGTGGTGTAGGTGGAGTGGGTGCAGCGGTAGGTTGAGTGGTGGCGGCGGGAGTCTTGGGAATTGGATAGAAGTACTCGAAGATCAGATCGAGATCCAGTTCACCAGAGTTGCCCTCAGATGAGGAAGTTTCCGCCATTGAAGGTTGACCTTTTGTCAACGACTGTAGAAGGCCTGGTTCTGGACTGATATGAGCAGAAGCCATGAGGTCGCCTTCGCTTTCGTTAAAGGTGACATTTGTGCTCTCTATTACTGATCGTTTCTCCCTAAGATAGACTCTGTACGCCTTCGAGTTCAGCGAATATCCAACAAAGATGCCTTCAAGTGCTTTTGGATCAAGCTTCCCAAGATGTTGGCGATCATTGGCCACAAAACATCGACAACCGAAGACCCTTAGATAAGATATATCGGGGATACGACGGTTATTCAGCATCTCGTATGGGGTGCGGTTGAATCTCTTGTGGATTGAAGCCCGGTTTTGCGTGTAGCAAGCCGTTTGAATAGCTTCGCCCCAAAGAGAGTGAGGAAGGCCGGATTGGATGAGGAGAGTCCTAGCTGCTTCAACTAGTGTCCTATTTTTACGCTCAACGACACCATTCTGTTCCGGTGTCTTCACCGCTGAGAACTGCTGGGTGATGCCCTGAGTGCCATAGAAATCACTGAGCTTCTTGTTCTTAAACTCAGTTCCGTTGTCAGTTCTGATAATCCGAACCTTTTGTTGATGAAGGGTTTGGGATGTAACAACAAACTCGATGATTATATCAGGAACTTCATCCTTTGTACGAATGAGATTCGTCCATGTATAGCGTGAGAAGTCGTCGACAATCACAAGAATGTATCGTCTTCCTCCGAGTGTAGCCGTAGGCATTGGGCCACATAGATCCATGTGTAAGAGCTCAAGGATGAGTTTAGAGGACGGTGTTTCCTTGGAGATGTGAGACGATCGCTTCATCTTCCCCAATTCACAGGCAGAGCAGAGGTGTTCCTTATGATATGTCAATTGGGGTAGACCGTTGACGAGTTTATTCTGACGCAGTTTGTTGATGGTCTTGAAGTTGAGATGTGAAAGACGCCGGTGCCATAGATCGTTCAACTTGGGTGCGGCTCGAGAGAGAAGGCATATAGGTCGAGAGGTCGTAAGATTGAGTACGTAAAGGTGAGACGTGCGCGTTCCAGAAAGAAGAGGCTGTCCCGAGGCATCTATAATGCTGCAGATGTCAGATTCGAAGATAACCTTGTATCCTTTGTCGCAGAAACGACCAATGCTGAAGAGATTGTAGCTCAAACCCTCGACATAAGAGATGCCCTTAATCGTCAGCTTGTCATGGATGAGATCACCAGTTCCGAGAATTGGCGCCATTTGACTGTTTCCGAAGGAGACCCTTCCGAGATAGCGCTCGAAGAAGTTGCTCAACAGCTCCTTGTTTCCCGTCATGTGTGTGGAGCAACCCGAGTCTAGATACCACACATGACAGACCTGCAATCATCAGCAAACGTTGGGTCCCCGTTTACGGACGGGACCTTCTTGTGATACAAGTAAAATTTTCATGCGCTTAATGGGAAATGTGATTTCTAAATCAGATTGTGTCGGTTCTAATTTAGCTTTCCCTTTGTCATTTGTTTGATGAGGCGGGATTATAGTTTTTCTAACCCATATTTTCCTATCTTGTGTTTGCATGTATGGCGCCTTATACATGAATTGGCGTGGGGGATGTGGTTGTCGTTTTCGTGCTTCGGTTTTGGTCGCCTTTGGCTTGCGAGCAGTCGGTGAGTTTGCGTTTGACGACGAGAGACGTTTACGCTTAACCTTAGGTTTAGGCGAGATGGGAGAATTCAAAGACGTCGTAGAGGAGGTTCGCTTACGTGGTCGGAGTGTTGCGTGTTCATGTGTGTCATATTCATGAAAGCGTGGGAGAACAAAGTCATTGCAGCAGCACATAGACATAAGCTTGGTAAAAGAAAGATAAGTTTTGGCAACATAATTGTCTACGACCTTAGGATATTGGGACTTAGTACATAGAGAGGAAAGACGAATATAGGATGGTCTTTTCTTCTTGTCATCGAAGAGCGGATTCTCCTTTATTTCATACGAACTCCCTTCCAGAGACGTCGAACTCACATTTCCTGTATCCATAAGAATACGAGAGTTAGTTAGAACATATGTCAGCTTCAGGAGACATCTTCGCCGTCCTCTTACATTTACATGTTCGAGAATCGGGTACTTGACTCGACGTAGAGGGATTGTTTGTACTGTGAAATTGTTCTAGTGTAGAGATTTTGCTAGTTCATCTCGCTCCTTTGCGAAGGTCTTCCGCTCTAATTCTAGTGTTCCTTCTAGTTCTGCTATGAGCAGAAGTTTCTCTGGGATATAGGTGCGAGAGATCGCTTCTTGGAAAGCAATTTCCTGTTCTTTGGTTGGGAGTGGAGTTTCAACATCCTCCGAAAGTGAAGGTATCTTAGCCTTATCCCTAGCATTCATTTCTGTGTAGTCATACGCGATTTCCGCCCAATGAATGTTCTGTACCCTCTTTTCTTCCGAGATAACAATGGAGGATGATCTCACAAATGGCCTAAGTTGCGAGGGAGCACCATTTCTTGTTTGCAGGAACGCAGTGTTACACATGTTATACCTTTTAACTGTTAGTGGTGTTGATTTACAATTGCTAGCCAGGCCGATTCCCCCCCGGGCGTTGTAGAATTCTGTTTCAACTGGTTGGTTCAATAGGCATAAGATGCGTGAGTTTTCGTTTCTAAGGTGAAGTTGCTCTTCGAGTTCTTTCACCTTTCGGTATGCCTAACTCTTTCCTTCGTAAGCAGTTCGTATTGGGAGGCCGTCAAGAGGCGAGAAGTTTCACATGAACTGATGGCTAGTGTAGTTTCCTTAACCTTAGTCTCACTTAGTTTGTTCTTGCTTTGCAGACGTTTGACTAACGCTTCAGAGGCCATTAGACGTTCGTTTGCACAGGCGAGCTCTTCTACTTTTAAACTAAGTAAGGCATAGTTGTTTTCAAATTTTAGCTTAAGTTCACCATAGTCCCTAGCGTCTACGGTGGGTTTCTTAATGGTGTGTCGGTGATTAAAAACATCATCGAGTTGTGAGATTCGTACCTCAGACTCGGCGTTGGAGGGAGTCTTAGCTGTGTTCTCACCGATGTCAACCATCTCCTCGTCCTCATCCTGTTCGACCAGCCTTGCCATGCAGCAATCTTCATCCTTAGGCTCCTCGTCTTCTGATGTGTCGTTCACCCACTCAGCCTCTTCGGTGAGAAGAACTTTCCCACTTTCCATTTTGCGGGTCAATCTGGCCTTACGGTCGTAGTAGCCAGAGTCCTTGACGCGTGGTGCGTGGCATCCTTGGCAAAGTGGCCTGACTTTCCACATCGAAAGCACTTCACAGACTTCTGAGGTGCTGATTCCTCCTCTTTCTTTGTCGGCTTGGCTTCCTCCGTGGGGGTGGTCTTTTTGGTGCCGCTATAGGTTCTTTGGCGATTGGAGGAGGATGAGGATTTTTTCCCGATCTTCTTTGAGACCAGCTTAGTGAGCATTGCCAGTTGCTTGCGTAGATCACGAACATCTTCATCAGACTCTGTATCAGCTTCGGATCCTGAAGAGGTGTCAGATACAGCAGCTGGTAGCTTCCCTTTGTTCTGTTTGGTCTTAGTGGCGGAAGATCTTTCATTGGTCTTGTTCGAGAGGAGGGCCAGTGGGTCGACTCGAGTGTTAGTGGACTGGGGTTGCACGTAAGGAGCATAGGCTGACAGACTGTCATAGAGAGCATGGATGGAAGTGTTGGAGAGGTCCTTACTCTAAATCATCATCACGATTGCATTGCCCCAATGTGGTTTGAGGCTACCAAGGAAGCGGTTGTTGATTTCGAATTTGTCCCTCGAGATCCTAGCTTTCTTGAGTTCATTGATGACCTTCAAGTATCGGAGGTATGTGTCACGCAGTTCCTCTCCTTCATAGGCCTGGAAGTGTTCATACTGCGAGAGACATGCTGATTTCCTCCCTTGAGCACTTTCAGTTGTGCCTGCCATGATTTCCACGAGCTCATCCCATATTTCCTTAGCAGTTGTGCAGCACTCGATGTGAGCGTAGACTTCGTTGCCCATAGCCTGGAAGAGGTATCCTTTGGCAGTCTCGTCGGCCTGTACGCGAGCCTCTTCATCCTCATTGATGGGACCTCTTGGAGTGCGGCGTTCATCCATGGGAGGGTTTGCGTTTGGCTGTGTAGGGATGATCGTCCAGAACTGTGCTGGACCATTGAAGATTGACTCCAGAAGGTATTGAGAGAGTGGTGCGCCTTTGTTCCTGATGAACGTGAGGAATCGGTTTGTCCATATGCTGTAGTCGCCTTGTCGCAGCATCGGTGGCCTGGTGTCGGAGCCCACTGTTGAGATGTCGCTCGTGGTAGACATGGTTGGTGCAGTCGAATCGTCCGTGGTTTTGATCTTGTATAGATAAGAAAGTTAGTAACGAATGAGACGCGAAATATAAGTTTTGAGAAAAAAAATCGTTTAAAGAATTTCTTAGAACTAAGTGAGCGTGTGTGATGGTCGTTTATGTATGAAGGAAAAATATATCTTGAAATTAGGACAAGTTCTAGAAATTTTTAAAAACGAGATTTTGAGGCGGGAAAAAAAATTTATGTCAAAAGTGGTCTAGGGTGATAAGACTAAAGTGTAAGGATCAAATCTTAAATAAGTTTGAGAAAAATTTACCCCGAGCAATTATATTTAACACGTCAGAAAAATTCGCAGGTAGAGACGTGATTGTGTGAAGGATTATCCGAGAAATTATGTGTTGAGAAATTTCGGTGTATTGTGAGTTTTAAAGAGAAATTCTCGGAAGAAAAATTCTCAGTTGAAAAATTTCTCGGATTTTAAAATTTCGCATGTGAGAAATATTCTCAGTTGAGAATTTTAAAGCTTCGCAAGAAAATTTCGCAAGTTATAAAAATTTCGCATCGAGAGTTGAAGTGTGGTTTTGAAAGACTTTCTCAATTTCAAAAATTTTGACTTAGAAATATTTCTTAGCTTTTGAAAGTGAGCTGTTGAGAAAATCCTTGAGATGAAATTTCGCAAGTTATGAAAATTTCGCGGTTTAAATGAATTCTTGAAATGAAATTTCTCGCATATAAAGTTTCTCGGATTTTATAAGGTGTCGCGTGTTGTAATGTGATTTGAGAAAGTTTCTCGGAAAAAAAAAATTTCGCGGCTTAGAAAAATTCGCGGAATAAGCTTTCTCGGATATGGAATTTCTCGGATTAAGAAGAGTAAGCAAATTTCGCGTGTTAGAAAAATTCTCGGAATCAAATTTCTCGTATATGAAGTTTCTCGGATTTTAAAGGGTACGTGGTCGAGAAAAATGAAGCGACAGTGAGGTAAAAACAGAGAAATTTTCGCGATTTAAAAATTCTCGGGATCAATTTTCGCGGATATGGAAATTTCGCGGACTTGAACGATTAAGCAAAAATTTCGCGCTCAAGAACGAGCTTTCACTGTTCCATTGCTTACACGCGTTTTGCCAGAAAATCGTCTCGTTCTTGCTCAAATCTCAACCAAAATCGCTCAAACTTGATCCTAAACTTCAGAAATTCTTCCCTAAACACATAATCGACCGTTTTGTGAGCTAAAAGCAACAGAAAATAGGTCAAATCGATCAAAAACAGAGAATGGCCGAGATGTTCTTTTCTGAAGAGTTTTTTGCTTCGATCTTGCTCAAAACTCGTTAAAAATGATCCAAAAGTGTTTTAAAAACATTTTAGGCATAGAATCGATCTGGGGGAAGGTTGTAAACACAAAAACAAGGCATTAATACCCCAAAACGAGCTCAAAATGCCCGAAAGTGATTTTTACCCAAAAACACCTTTGATCTTTCTCGGAATCGAACGAAACTGAATTCAAATCAATGCAGATCGATCCACGTTTGCTCTGATACCACTTGTTGGTCCCGAATGCACCAAACAAGGAATCAAAGAGGCTTTGATGGAATGCAAAAGGGAGGATTTCTCACCTTCAAGTGTGTGTAGTGTGTGAAAATTAGGGTTAGCCTTTTGATTTTTGATTACCTTTCAAGATTGTGTTGGTAAAACCTTATATACCACATTAACCCTAGGTATATTAAGGCCCAAACACTAAATATTAACTAATAACATTCTAGTCCAAATCTCAAACTAAAGGGTAATTACTAAATTAGACCCAAGACTAAAACTATTGACACAATCTATTAAATATCCTAACAGGGACCTTCCAGCTCTGCGCTGGCTAGGAGACCTGAAGCTCCCCCTTCAGGACCTAAAGTCCAGCTCCGCGCTGGCACGAAGACCCGAAGCTCCGAATTCGGAACCTTCCAGCTCCACGCTGGCTAGAATACCTGAAGCTTTCCCTCTGAGACGTAAAAGCCCAGCTCCGTGCTGGCAAGAAAATACGAAGCTCCCCTTCGCGACCTACAAGCCCAGCTCCTCGCTGGCATGAGAAGACTTAATCATCCAATGGGGATCTTCGGGGACCAGCTCCACACTAGAAACGAAGGAAGGGCGAGATAAACCACTCGACCCCATGTGACGCACGAAAGATCCACCTGCTGGATTGGGACCTATGACTATAGCTCTCCATTGGTATAAGAAAACCACCAAAGGGGATTTGTGAAGACCAGCTCCGCTGGAAACAGAGACGCGAGCACCGTTTCGCATACGAAGGTCCGAAATGTCCAAGTCCCATGCACCGTTTCGCATAAGAAGGTTCGCTTTTGAGGACCTCCAAAGCAGCTCCACTATAAGGGCAAGAAACCGGTCCTTCTGTTAGTGACCTACTATATCAGCTCCATAAAAGATCCGAGATGCTTCTGTGAGAAGATCCTTTTCGCCCACAAGTCAAGACAGTTCAACAGTTGTTGTAGCTAGTTCCCAATTCCACTCAGAAGGAGAAAAGGGACCTCCGCGCATACATCGTCAGGTCCAATATTACGACCTTGGGGATGCCCACCACCATCTTCTCCACAACAAACGAGCGCACCAACTAATGGCTCCCACGATGGGAGCTCGCTGTCCCAAGAGCCCCCTCACACTTCCATGGAAGACCACCTCAACCTTGGGATTGGGAGCTGTTGGGATCTCCCCTGGAATCTCGCAGAACCTCATATCGTCATGAAACAACACCAAGGAGATCCTGACCAAGTCGGGAGACATCCCACGTTAATAAGGCCCTCGAGGCTCGTCCGGACAGTCGCCTCAAAGGAGTTTGCTTCCGTTCCAGGTCCCAAAGCAAAATCCAGATGATCTACCTCGAACCAGGACAAACCATCTCCACCACCTTCAAACAAAGGAACTCCGCCGTTGCCTAGGGCCCCCATTCCCATTATAGCGGGAAGTCCTAAAGGAGGATATTCTAAACAGGCCAAGACATCGGCTAGAGTGTCGAAATATGTACGAAGTAAAACCCCAGCTTGGCGCTGGAGGGAAGACTAGGAGCTCCGCCTTCGGAACCTAAGAGTCCAGCTCCCCGCTAGATCCAAGCACCTCCTTGTGACCTAAAAGCCCAGTTCCATGCTGGCAAGAAGACCCAAAGCTCCGCGTGCAGGAACTCCCAGTTCCGCGCTGGCAGAAGACCCAAAGTCTAGCTCTGCGCCAGCAGAAGTCTTGAAAAGCCTAGCTCCATGAAAGCCTGAGCTCCTATATTTGGAATCTAAGAGCCAAGCTCCAAGTTGATCCGTAAAACTCAACTCCTTGGTGGACACCCACTGAGGTTTACGAAAACCAACTCCGTGTTTGCAAAGAAGTCCGACTCCACGCCGACATCTGAAGAGCCGCTGGAGATACAAGCCAAGCTCCTCACCTAGCACATGGAGGTCCATGGGGACCTAGAAGTCATGCTCCATGCTGAGGTCCAACGATACGTGGGAGTTACAAGCCAAGCTCCAAGCTGACAACTGAAGATCCACGAGAGACAAAAGCCCCATTCCACGTGGGCACATGAAAATCCGTGGGAGACATCCCGCACTTAAGGCTCTTAGCCTGGACCTCAGGGCCTTCTAGATCTTATTCTCTACTATATATTATTTTATCATGATAAATATATGCGCTGCACTAATAATTGCTGTTATTTGAAGGATACGATCATGTGGCTCGTCATGACGAAACACCTTAAAGTGGTGGCAATCACTATAGTAAGCATGATTTGAAGGTAATCAACAAGGAGTCTTGGGGATCTGTGCCGACTAAGGACAGACAACCCCTGCCACTTCTAAGGGCCAATGCTGATTAGGGTCGCATCCCTAGCATGATAGGAGCTCCAGGCAAGGTGGATCCTAACCTCCAACAGAGCCCAAAATCGCACACCTAAGCAGGCAAAGGTCGCAAGCTCCATAGATCCTGGTATTTTCATTAGAACAATAGTCATCATTTGTTGGCTGCGATGGCAAACATGACCCCAAACTCGCCGAAAAAAGAAGTAGGGGGATCTGTGCCTAATGAGGGCAGACAACCCCCACTTCCTCCAAATTAGGCTACATCGTTCTCCCCAGAGCCTTACTCTCATGATAAAGGGAAGACCAAAGAAAGAAGATCCCGACCAGAGCCCAAGAGCTCTAAACTCATGCTATAAGAGATCCAAATACAAGGGGATTTATGAGACGCACAAGGATGCGTCGGCCGAAGTTCGATTTATCCCAGGAGATGGAACACATATGGCCAGACCACATAACGATGCCTTGGACATGGGAAGTCCGACCTCCGGAGATACAACCAATGGAAGGAATCACGACGCTTAAAGGACATGGAGAAAGAGCCCATCCAATGACGAAGAAGTTGACGAAGCTCCTGACGATGCGATCCAAATGATGCTAAGGCAGCAACAAAAAGAAGACATAGTACAAAAAATGAGAGATCAGAGGAGTGAGATAAAAAGAAAGGGGCCCCCTAGCTCACAACAAGATCCCGACAAGGAGCTGGGGGATGTCTACAAAAAATGTGGACCTGTTCGCATTTTCTCCAAAGCATATGACAGAAGTTCGCCCGGATATCACCATACATCATCATACCAAGATGACGATCCATCAAATAGAAGCTCCGACCGTGCGGGGCTGAAAGAGCCCAGATCTTGAAGGAGGAAGTAGACAAGCTTTTCCAAGTAGGGACCTGAGCAATGCGTGTCCTAGGGATTATTCTCCATCACCCCGAGTGAATCAACTGGGGGACTCGACCTCTGGGTGTGAGGTCCCCAGCTCCATAGACGACTACCTGGGGATCTGGAAGCTCCAGAGGCCAGCAGGAAGGCCTTTGAAGAATTAAAGAAACACCTCCACAATATACCTCTCCCAGCAAAACATCTTATAGGGAACAAGCGGGCGTCATATTTCTCCATGGAAGCATTAGCTCCGTCTTACTAAGGAAAGAAGGGCCCTCCCCAAGCCGACCTACTTTATGAAGCAAGGTGCTATCGGAGGATGAAACCAGACGATAAGTCAGTCAGATCTATCCGGGAGAATGGTGAAATGCACCATCAAGCCAAGGGAGTGCAACGGGGAATTTAAACAACGGACGGCCCCCCAAAAATAACTCAGATCCTCTTCAATGTTGTGCTTGAAATCACCAAAGGACCACATAAGCAGCAATGGGAGGGGCATACATACGGATCTATGACCTCCCATAGATCTGGAGCGGAGGTCCTTATCACTAGCCCGATAGGAGACAGGAAATGGGACGTCATTGGAAGAAAAGTCGTAGAGTGGACTACTTGGCCAAAATGACGAGTCGGGTTTTGATCATCAGAGAGGATGGCATCGCCAATTTCACGAAAGAAGAGAGAGAGGTAGGGAAGTTGTGGGAAGCATGGGAGGAGACGACAATTAGAGGACTCTGTCCCGAAGGTCCTGAGCACTTAATCAAAAGGCAAGAAGGGATGTGTAGGATAGCATGTGGGATATAAGTCCCTGACAAGGACAACGATAAGGGCGGACTATCTCTGTCCTGCCATAATCACGGACCTCGGATTCAAACCCTGAGGGAGGTTCTGGGAGAAAGCTAATGGTGGACCACGGGAGAAATTGAAGGGGTCACAGCCCCACCTGACGGCAGGAGCTCCGCCAACATTCGGGACATGATCCCCCATAAAGGTCCTAAGATTCAATAAGTATAAGTTGGCTAACGACTTGATTTGATTTTCCAGGGCGAGAAAGGCAGTTCCGTATGACACGTTATGATCCCGCCTCATGGTTGAAGGCAAAAAGGTCAAGGTCTGCGCTGACATGTGAAGGTCCAGGGGACCTAGAAGACAGCTCCATGCAAACACGCGAAGACATACCACACTGATAAGGCTCTTAGCCGGAATTGGAGGGCCCTCTAAACCTTGCTCTCATTTATATCATCGATACTATAATAACTACATGCATAATACTAACGACAGACGTTATGTGAAGGATAAAATCGAATTTCCCTCCCTAGTGGAACAACTGAGGAAGTTCATTGATCGTGTCATCAAGCAAGGTTGGGAGGTAGCCGAGAAGGAGTCTGGGGGATCTGTGCCAAAAAGCAGACAACCCCCACCTCCTCTAGATAAGGGCCAGCTCCATTTAGAGCTCACGTCCCTATCATAATAGAAGACCCAGGGCAGTGGAATTCCAATTTCCAGCAGAGCCTGAAATAGTACACTTGAGCAGTCGAATGTCTGAACCTCCGGAGATCTGAGCCAGGGACCTCATCACTAACCAAGGACGAAGGAGCTCCACTTCTTCATTACTTTCAAAGTTCATGCCTCCAGTAAGGAGCCTGAATACTAAGGAAAGCGGGTGCTATAACCACGGATTTAAGCGAGCGAGCGTTATAACCACGCGTTCAAGCGAAGCTGGCGCTATAACCAGGATAAACTAATTATGTCCTTAAGATAATACCGCCTTGTTGGAATATATACAGTCTATAATATAATAAACAGTGCACTTGTAAAAATACTCGATGCCAAAGACCGACGGGTCGGCGGCGTACCCGACATCAAAGGCTGATAGCCTGCGACGTGAAGTGATGCCAAAGACAGACGGGTCGGCGGTGTACCCGACATCAAAGGCCACAGGTCTGCGACGTGAAAGATGCCTATGAGGGCGTACAAGATACCACCGCTGACGGACTGTGCCGTACAGGACATCAAAGGTCCTCAGTAAGGCCTGCGACGTGTATAGGTACCTCAGTGTAGCTGGCGCTATAACCAGGGTAAAATGGTGGGGGAGATCCCCACTTTTTAGGACCTTCGGGCCTATATTACTGAATTCGCTAAGGACAAAGAGAGCCTAGCGCAAAGCGACAACCGAGGACAATGAGACGGTCATTGCAACCGAGGGCGTGAATTCGTACTTGGCTTACGAATTGATAAGCGAGCTGGCGCTATAACCATGCCATGATATGTTCTCAAAAACATCTGCCATGTCCCGTGAGAAAAATATAATACGAGGAGGAAGGGAACTCCGACGAAACTTACGAACATGGGGAGCTATAACCACCCTGAAAAAGGCAAAGAAAGAGGATGTCCCAGGGAGCTAGAAGCCATGAACAACGGGACCTGAGGATTTCCTCCAAGGCTTGTAGAAGAACTCCGCCATTAGGTCCCCACCAAGGTAGTTAAGCTCCCCCGAAGCATTGCAGGAAGCAGAGTTTCCTGAGGAGCTGGGAATGACGAGATAGCAGCATGATCCGTAACCTCTACGCACTTCTCGACAGTTGGAATTCGAAAGTGAGGATCCTCGCGTAACTAAGGATCTATCTGAAAGCACGAAGTCCCTCAAGGAAAAAGGACTTCCGAGTGCGTTGGCACCAATACTCAGTCAGGAACTTCCGCCCAACAGTGGTGGACAGATGGCATTGCCGGGGAGCTCCGCAGCTCATTCCTATAATGTCGTAGGACCTCTACATGCTCCCTCACGATGTCAACCCAGGAACGAGAATCCTCGAGAGCTTGATGATCTCATTCAAAACAATCGAAGAAATACGAAGTCCTTCAAAAAGAGGAGGCCCCAGGGAGCTAGAAGCAATGTGCAGTAGGACCTGAGGACCTCCTCCAAGGCTCGTAGAGGAGCTCCGCCATCAGTCCCTATTAGGTCCCTCCAGTCCCCAAGGACGAAGGACGGAACGGCGACTATAAAACATAAGGAAAAAGGGACTCCAACGGAGACACTAAACACAGGGGAGTTGTGCTCCCTAAAATATTGCAGTAGCAGGGCTCTCCGAATAAATGAAGTCGATGCATGGGAGTTCGGAGATATCGGCGCCATAGGGAGCCAGAGCTAAGGGTTCAAGGGAACCTGCAGATCCCAGGGAAGCATTCGAGAGAAAGAAGGTTCCGACGAGCACACATGACTCCGACTCTGTATCGTCCCCTAATATAATGTCGCGTTAAAGGTGCAAATTCCCTCAGAAAATGGAAGTCCTTCAGGTAAGCTTGGTGCAGGTCTTCGGTTAGGTCCTCTAGGAACCCCTTTCCAACCACCATGGACGGGAGATGCTGCTGAGAGAAGCAGGTGCCTTGAGCCTCTTCCCCCACGACTAGGCAGCCCACTCTCCTTCTCCTTAGCAAAGGAGTTTCGCAGCTCCTCTTCGCACTGCTCCACGAGCAGTGTGTGCTCCTGCCTGTCTTTGTTCCTGGGAGCTCCGCAGTTCCCTCTCGCTCTGCTCCACTAACCCGGCACGTCCCGCCTCCACCTTTTTGCAACCCGGATTCAATTCCCAGGCTACTTCCGTTTGCTGCTAACAACTTGACCGCTAAGGTCCCTACAGATCCCCAAAAGAGGCTCAGCACTTCGCCTCCTGAGGAATGGAGTAAAGGAATCCCCCTTCTTGCTTTTTCTTTCTAAACTTTTTAATGAAGTTGTTTTCCTTTTGACACCCGAGGCAGGGCAGTGATGGGAACTTCTTGAGCCCCCATAACAGGAGAAGGAACTAAAGGAACATCCTCCGTTCCTGTGGAGGGAGGAATCTCCTCGTGGACATCCTTAGCCACTGTGACGCGAAGGAGCAAGGGAGCTGCAGAGGGTACGCTGAGGAACTTGGGAACTGGCTCCCTTCTCCACACTGGCCAGCAGACATACCATGAGGACGTCATACCTGTGCCAGGAACCCAAGACACTACCCGGACCTTAAACCACTCGCAAAGGCGTGTCCCTTCGAGAAATAATTACGGCAGGTCCCTAATAAGGAGGTAATGCCCATCTTACTATTTTACTCTAATTCACTTTTTTCCCAAAAGACAAATTAGAGTAGGGGAGTGGTTGATATGGACTCAACTAAGACGGGCTGGAAAAAAGCAAATAAAGAAAGGCCAAACAAGGCCCATGAAGAATAAGGCCCATAATGAAGTATCTGCCTGGGAGGAAGGACCTGCAAGGACCTGACGGGCACAAGTCTTGACCGGACAAAAGAGGAAGAACCGTTGTGTATAAAGCCGCAGGAACAGTGAAAAGGAAGGAAGGCAGTTGCAAGGACGCGTGTCGCTTTATAACAGGGAAATATCACTGAGCACCTCACTGTTACTGTCGCAGAGGTCATTCCATCAAGCAATCAGTCATCTTTCCTAAGCACCCTAGGTGGTACGTCCCCCGGAAATACTGGGACATTACTTGGGAAGACCGTTGGGAGCTGCTATAAAAGGAATGACTTGGCCACTTGTCACATAACGATCATCTCTCTACAAAAGCACTCACACAGCATTCTCTCTTTAGATATCTTAAACGTGTTTTCATATTGTAGGAGTGAAGAAGGGGATTATATGAGTGTGTAACGTGTTGCCACTTAGTGAAAGATAGTTCCCAGCGCCTCGTGGACGTAGAATTCGATAGGATTCGAACCACGTAAATCCCTGTTGTTCTTTCTGTTTACGTCCCAGCATCCCCAACACCTCGCTTACCCAGAAAACTACATAACTGTTAATCTACCGCAAATTATCCAGAGCCCCCACACTTAAAAATATCGTTGATTGGGTTTGCCCCATATCAATTATATATCAAAATAATGCTGTAATATATATATATATATATATATATATGTGTGTGTGTGTGTGTGTGTGTGTGTGTGTGTTTGTGTGTGTGTCTGTGTGTGTGTGTGTGGATGCTAAGCTAAGCTATTTGAAGTATAAATTAAATAATTTTTGCCGTGGGATGCTATACTATTTGACATATAATACCACTCATTTAAAAATTTTCACACACACAGACACGTACAAGACGAAATTAACTATACGAAACCAAATTTCTGGCTTTTTTATTAATTTTTATTTTATTTTATTCATAGATGCCGAATAAAATCATGTTAAATGAATGGAAGTTTACACTTAAGTACCTACCGGTATAAAAAAAAAGCCAATTCAGTCCTCTGTCTGAATTTTTTATGTGTAGATAACTAATAGAATATACTTTAACACATAGGTACTGGTTTGACTGAAGGTAGATCATATTAGAAATTATGTACATAAGCGTATTTGGTACATAAATTAACAAATTCCCAGCAATTTGTGATTGTGAAGAATTATTTAACGTTGTTCGGATTGAGATCAATCCTACGTCCTCGGCCAACAAAATTAGTCTTTTATTGATGGCAACGATGATTACAGAAGAGAGGAAAACGCACTCTCAACACTTTCTACACTTTCTCTGATGAACACAACAAAAAAATGAGTGAATTAATCACATGAAGCATAAGAACAGCTATTTAAAGAATCTCGCCTTATTCAGTTGACACCTCGTTGTAGCTTACTCAAATGAAAACGCATGCGCCAGGGATGACTTCATAAGTTAACTTAAGTCATTTGAAAACCCGCCTTTAGACTTATAAAACTGAACTGGCAATTTCTTCTTCAAGCTTCTCAGCTGTGAATCCCAGAACTCTGCTTATGATCTTCCATCCTAGAACTCTGTTGTTGATCTTCATCTTGTCTTAATTTTAATAAGCCCCCGCAAGATGGAAGGTACAAAGTTCTTGACTGACATCTTGAGCAATAATTGCTGAAGTGAGGGTCCTGTGAGAGGCTTTGTGAAGACATCCGCAAGTTGATGTTCTGACTTTACTGGTAGTAACTTGATTGTGCCATTCAAAATATGATGCCGAATGAAATGGCAGTCTATCTCGATATGTTATGATCTCTTACGAAACCTGGGATTAGAAGCTAATTTTAGAGTTGACTGATTGTCGCAATAAATCACTGGTTTCTGATCCGTCTAAATATTCAGCTCCTCTAGTAGATATTTCATCCATAACACCTCTGCAACCACTGACCCTAAAGCTCGGTATTCTGCTTTAGTTGATGATCTAGACACGGTTGGCTACTTATTAGCTTTCCAAGTTATGAGTGTATCTCCTATAAATGTGCATAGACCTGTGACAGACTTTCTTGTATCTCTACATGCTCCCCAGTCTGCATTAGAGAAGGCACTTAAGCTCAATTTCTTCTCTGTTGACATAAGAATTCCCTGCCCTGGTGAATTCTTCAAGTATCTGAGGAGGTGATGAGCTGCTTTCAGATGTTCTGTTCGAGGTGCCGCCATGTATTGACTGAGTTTGTGCATGACAAATGCAATGTCTGGTCTTGTAAATGTCAGGTAAAGAATCCTTCTTATAAGTATTTTATACGGGAACGAGTATGGCAGCAAATCTCCATCATTGGCTGTCAATTTCTCACTTGGATTCATGGGCGTAATCAGAGGCTTTGCATTGATATAGCATGTGTTCTCCAAACAATCATGGATTGTCTTAAGTAATGATTATTGGCCTCATACCCGCCTTGCGTTAGAACGTGAACATGATTAGGGCCCTTAGGATATTCCTCATTCGCCCAACTATGTAATTTTCAATCCTTTAACATAGCCTCTAGTCATCCATTTTGAGCCTTCTCCGAATTCCTTTTCTTCATTTGAAAACCCTTTGAGCCTTCAACCGACTATCTAAACTTTCGGCGGGATATTCAATAGAGAAAAGGTAGGGGAGAAAACCGAAGACGAAAAAGAAAAAGATGGCAAAAGAAGGTGGAAAACGCATACGAGGAATGCTCAAAGCAAACCAAAAGAACATGCCTCTCGACTATCACAATCTCAAATCAATAAGAGAGGGGGCATGGATCTTGCTGTGAACTTCTTCAAATCAATAATCTCTGAAACCTCGCTAGAGATTAAGAGAAAAGGAGCACGGTATCGGCCTAAGAACCAATTGTAGTGTATACTGTCTTTGTGTGACATAGATGCCTGCCTCACTCCTTGCTATTTCTACTCCAAGAAAGAACTTCAGCTCGCCTAAATCCTTTACCTTGGAGCATTTATTTAGGAAGGCATTTGCTTGCTGTATTAAGTCAATTGGAGATCCAGCCAAGATTATGTCATCAACATAAACAAGTAGTACCAGTAGGTGATCACCTCTGCCTTTAATGAATAAAGTGTGATCTGATTCTGTTTGCTTGAAGCCAAACGCCATCACTGCGTTTGTGAATCTCTTGTTCCACTGTCTGGAAACTGGCTTCAGACCATACAATGACCTATGGAGTCTGCCCATTCTCCTTGCCCTGCTGTCTCTTTGTCTCTGTGAAGTCCTTGTGGTAAACCCATGTACACTTCCTCGATGAGGTCTCCATTTAATCGAACTGAGCTAAATTCAAGTTAAGCTTGGCTGTTAAAGATAGAGTGACCTTTATTGTATTCGGTTAGCCATGGGTGCAAAAGTTTGTAATCAATTCCCTCATATTGATCATATCTTTGCCAACCAAACGTGCCTTGTATTTCTCCACTTGTCCATGAGTTGAATTTCATCTGTACACCCATCTATTGCCTATAGATCTTTTACCTGCATGAATGGGAACCAATACTTATTTTCCTCCAATGCTTGCAGTTCCTCATTCATGGCTACGAGTCATTTTTCAGACCTTGCTGCCTGTGTATAGTTCTTGGGTTCTGTTGTCACCGAGACATTATTGATTGAGTCTTGGAAATGCCTAGAAAACTTCTGATAGGACAGAAAGTCTGAGATAGAATACAAAATTTTCTTTCCCTTTTAGACTATTTCAGTGATAATCACTTAAGTATGTTGGTCTTCTAGAACCTCTTCCAAACCTTGTATGTGTCTCTGCTGGCATTTCCTGTGCTTCTTCATGTGCTGCAGTATCTTCTTCAGGTGAGGAAAGCTGGGCTTCTGCTTCATTTTCAAAAACCTGCTGTTGAGGCAATCTACCAGGTTGGGCGGCTATGGGATCCAGCATGATGTCTAGTTCTGGCATCTGAGAAACTTCCCCTACCCCTTCATTCATAACACAGGGTCTTGGCAAGACATGGTCTGAGAAAGTATTCCTGAAGTGTGGAATGGCTACTTGCTCCTTGAAGGGAAAGATATCTTCTTTGAAATCACATCTCTGGAAATGAATATCTCCCTTGTGACTAGATCCATTACCTTGTACCTTTGACACCATAGGCATAACCAATAAAAGCACACTCCCTTGCCCTCGGATCAAACTTTCTTCTACCAGCCGAGAGTGTAGAGCCGAAGCAGAGACATTCAAAGGTTCTTAAGAAACTGTAGTCTATGGGCCTTTGCTATAACAGCTCAAAAGTGCTCTTGTTTTTCAGTATTGCTGAGGGTGTTCCGTTGATCAGATATGTTGCTGTTAAAGCACATTCTGACCAATATTTGATAGGCATGCCTGACTGGAAATACAGAGATCTGGCCACATTAAGCAAGTGTTGGTGCATTCTTTCCACAAATGAGTTTTGTTGTGGTGCCTGAACGCATGATCTGTGATGTATAATTCCTTTGCTGCCTAACAGTTCTACCAGGTTAAATTCTGGACCATTATCTGATCTAAGTGTCTTAACCTTGCACTTAAATTGAGTTTCTATCATGTCAAAAAATAGGTAAGTACTGCAAGTACTTCAAACTTATGTCTGATCATAAACAACCAAGTGAATCGTGAGTAATCATCTGCTATGATGATAAAATACTGATGCCCTAAGTGTGAAGGAACATGGAAAGGACCCCACACATCTCAATGCACCAGACAAACATAGAACACACATCATGGTTGTTATCGGGAACTGACAGTTTCTTCTGCTTTGAAATAGGACAAAATTTTACATAAAACATCCTTCTGTCTATTGTTATGTTTTAAGGTATTTCTAAGCATATCTAGCACCCTATCTGAGGGGTGACCTAACCTCATATGCCAAAGATCCTTTGACAACTTATTATAGAAAACAGATTGACTATTAAAGCAGTAAACAGGGTTAGCTTATATGATGTATAGACCTTCCACTTGTCTACCCTTGCTAATCACTTGTAGTGTATGGTCCTGTATCTGAAAAATGTTAGCCTCAAAACCAAACTTACATGCACTATCATTAGCCAAAAAGCTTACAGAGATTAAGTTAAAGTGGAACTGTGCACATAAAGCACATTGGTCAAGATGATGCAATTGTTAGTCTGTAAGTTCATGCTCTATTTACTTTTATCATTGTGTTGTCTGGTAATATTACTTTTGATTCATCTATTTCATGCAAATCACTCGATAAGTCTAACCTACCCCAAACATGTCTAGTGGCACCTGAATCCACTAACCACAAATCTGAATTAATATGCTCAGGGAGATAAAATGATAAATAGGTACCTGCTGGTTTTTCATACTGCTGCACTATGCCTACAGATTCAGGTGGCATATTAGATGCTGACAGAGTTATCAGTGCCTTCAGCTTGTCGAGTTGAAGGGGAGTGATATTAGGATATTACGCTATTTTTATACCCATAATAACATTTTCTCCGTCAATATTTATCCATATTTCCTTGAACATGCTATGTTTATGTTTGCATTTGTTATTTTATAGACATGGGAGCAAAAAGCACCAAAGTGGGCTTTATTCTCATTAAGAGTATTAGGCCAGTAGTCATACTCCCAAGTCAAAGAAATTGTCCAAAATCAGCACATACCATCATATGGAGCATCATACAAGGCAAGGATTATGCGCACGGAGCTAGACCAAGTCAAATATATTTGCAAGACTTTGCAAGTAAGCTTCACGTGAGAGAAATCATATTTAAACTTGGAATCAGATTTATTAGAGCGGCCCAATAAGATTAAGTTGATGGCTAAAAGAGCGAATAAACAGTGGCTTTGACGGCTAAAGCATGAGGGCAGAAAAGAATACGAAGCTTTGACGGCTGAAAATAAAAGACGAGCGACGGCTAAGAGCGAGACAAGTCGAGTACCAAAAAAATGGTGAATTTCTTACCTTTTAATATTTCGTTTTCGACAATGTTTTCTTTCGATTTGTTGTCGCTTTCGTGTAATATGCAAGCTTAATTTCTTTTGTGATTGAGATCGTGTGAGGCCGGATTATGCCGCATTAGTGATATTATTATCTTATTTAATCATATGAGTTAAGTTATGTATTCTTTGTTTATATGCGTACATGTGATTGACCTACATGCGTATGATTATTGATTGGACTAAGTGATTAGACCGATTAGAACAAAACTGAATACCACTACGTAAAATCGATCAGAGATGGAATTCGGTTTTATATGTGTGGTTTCCGATAATTTAGGAGCCGAAAGCGTCTAAACTCGGGGAATTTCATAAAGATCGAATGCACGTATAGGAACTACAATCATATAGACATATAGTTGATTGGTTCTCTATTTACGTAGGGTTGCTACTGCGGGACAAACGAGTAGCACGTATGTTAGGAATTCCACTTTGACTTGATTCATATTGATTAGATAAGTTAGATTGCATGAAGACGTATGAATAGTTCGTGCCGAGCATGTGGCTTAATCAAGTTCCTCGTCAATTGTTCTATCCTCATCTATTTTAGTTGAGCTTATTTTATTGCTTGCATCTTTTATCACTTTTATCAAATTATCAAACCTATAAAAATCTCCTTTGTCTAAAATAGAATTAGGAATCTTATCTTAGAATTAATCGAGCTATCTCCGTGGACCGGTACTCGGACTTTGTCCGTTTTACTACTTGCACGACCTAGTACACTTGCTAGTATTTGAGCGTGTCAAGTTGCGCCGTTGCTGGGGACAGCGGTATTATTAGTTTAAGGATTTTATTCTAGTTTTAGTATAGATTTATTATTTTTATTTATTATTATTATTTTTTGTCTTGTCTAATATTATTTTATTCACTTATTTTGATTGTTATTTTGTTTCGCAGGAATAATGGAGAATCAAGAACGCGAGGAGGTTCCTCCACGACCCACTTTACTAAGTCGAGCACTTTCGGAACTTTTCGATGACAACGTTCCAATTGTCATTTCCGCCTGACCAAATAATCATTTCGAGATCAACCTGTTACTATACAAATGGTTACGGATTCAGCACAATTTCAGGGGCTAACAAACGAGGACGCAAATTCGCATAGTTTGAAATTCACTCAAATTTGCAAAACTATTAAGTATCTTGGAGTCTCTACAGACAATTGACATTTTTCCTCTTTTCTTTGACAGGTAAAGCTTCTAAATGGTTCTCATCATTGCCACATGCATATGTCACTAGTTGGGAACAACTAGTGGAGTGTTTTCTAGGCAAATATTATCCACTCTCAAGGACGAGCGAAATCAGGGCGGAGCTTATTAATTTCAAACAAGAAGGCGAAGAGACACTGAGCGACACATGGAATCGATACAAAAGTCTCCTCAGAGAAACTAGTAGAGTTCAGGGCAAGATTAATCAGTTCCTTTTTCAATTGGAAGATTCTTGGTCTATTCGTCTGTCCATATCTCTCTTGCAGGTCATCCCAAACATCTTTCGCTGTGGAACTATACAAAATGCCGGCTGGAATTTCCTTGTTCACTGAGTTCAAAATCCAAGAAATTACAGTGTTGTTGTTTCGCTTCCATGCACTGAGTCTGTTCAAGTCGTTTGCTACTGGTGGCTTCAAATCACCATTGACGAAACCTTCTTTGTTCGCCCAATCAACGCAATCATCATGGCCCTACTCCAGGTCATGTATTGTCAATTTAGCTGCTCATGCAAGAGAAGCTGTCCCGATGTGTCATGTCATTACTCAATCCACCGGTCAATGCCTCAGATGAATTACTCGCTCCAACGTTTGGAATTTCTTCAGCCATTTTTAATCGATTGATCGTCGCTAAGAATGCAATTCAACTCTTGTTCTTCGCAGCTGCTACAGATGTTTCTCTGATACCATAACAGATTCACACCAATTTGAGATTGTGAAGAATTATTTACCGTGGTTCGGATTGAGACTACTTCCACGGCCAGTGAAATTAATCTTTTATTGATGGCAACGATGATTACAGAAGAGAGGAAAACGCATTCAGTACTTTCTACACTTTCTCTGTTTGAACACACGAAAAAAATGAGTTAATTAATTCACATTAAGCATAAGAACAGCTATTTAAAGAATTCCCGCCTTATTCAGTTGACACCGCGCCGTAGCTTACTCAAACGAAAACGCCTGCGCCAGGGACGACTTCATAAGTTAACTTAAGTCATTTGAAAAACCCGCCCTTTAAACTTATTAAACTGAACTGGAGATTTCTTCTTCAAGCTTCTCAGCTGTGAATCCAAAAACTCTGCCTATGATCTTCCATCCTAGAACTCTGTTGTTGATTTTCATCTCGTCTTAATTTTAATATAAATTGAAAAAAATATACGCCATGCTTACAGAGATACCACATAACATATTTGGGAATTAGGTCTCACATAAACTCGTAATATGATATGTATATACATATAATAAACAATGGTAAAATGGTACTAACCATCAAACCTAACTATGTTGAAAAACTTTATTATACTAGGTACCTATATATAAAATTTTTCTGACAGAACCGATAAATTTTTATTCTTTTGAGGATTTAAGTGTAGACACACCTTAAAATGAATTCAACGATATATTTCTTCAATATTTTTTATTTTTCGCATAAATGTATTTTACTTAATATGTTGTAGTAAGCAAAACACCCACATTATAGACCTCATTGTCGGCACTCAATTTGGGGCCTTGCTCAATATGCAATTTAGGTTTCGGGTGAATGTGAAGTTTACCTCCCATATTAAAGTGAAAGTCCAAATTATCAATTCTATTATATGAAGAGTGCAGGGTGGCTAAAAACTAAGAATTTGGTCTGTCGTTTTATTTGCAATTTAGTCCCTATATTTGTAATTTAATTAATTTAATAAGTTATCATTTCACTTATAACCTTTTTAGTTATTGTAATTATACACCCAACACATTAGTTTTCATGTTATATACTACCTCCGTCCCGGTAATTTTTGTACATTTTACCAAATCGGGCGTCCCACTATCTTTTATACATTTCCATATTTAGTAAAAAACTACTACACACAATCAATATAATAACATTAAATATTGTTAAAAGACGTGTCACACCCATACACTTTTCTTCCTCTATACTATTAAATATTATATTTCTTAAAAACCGAACTCAATCCCAAATGTCCATATATTATAGGCACGGAGGGAGTATAAGACACTATATTTCATCTATTAAATATTAACTATTATAAATATCAGAATTGAATAATCACACGCATAGAGTATGTGCGGAAATTGAATAAGCACACGCATAGAGTATGTGCGGAAGTACTAGTAGAGATAAAGACTATGTACATAGATTGATCCGTGGATATCTTTATTTTTATGATTGATGATCGTATAAATAAATATTAATACTTGGATGAATTATGTAACTTGCTTGGAAAATAAACCGACAAATATTCCTCATCACCTTGACCCTGACTTACAATAAGCCCAATGAGCTTTTTGCTTTATTTTGTTCGAAAATGAATCTGGGATTCAAATTCCTATTGCTTTTACTATTAGATTGAATGTCGCCATGTACGGAGCATAAGTTAAAAAACTATCTCCAAGCCTATACCTATGCTATCAACTAGGAAGATTCTCAAATGGTAAAAATAAAAACTTTCGCCAATACCAAAACTCAAACATTTTACCAAAAGGATAGACCCAATCCAACGCCAACGCGTTATTTTCTCCTCCTTTTTCTTCATCTTTCATGTCTATGATATGACATTTAATTATTATCTTGGAAAAATATATTGATTTATCTCATAAAACGAAACACTGTGAACTCTCTTGTCCCTAGTTTCGGACACAGTACCTCGCTTTGTCTCAAGATACATTATTATTATTATTATTATTATTATTATTATTAGGTGAATATATAGAAAAATATTCAATTGGATAAAATTTTTACACATAGGTACCCATGTCAGAAATTTTATAGATAGGTACCCGATTTAATTTTTACCAGTTTCTTTAGTCATGTCGCACCTTCCTGTGTATATATTGCGTACCATAACACGTTGATATAGGGTACCTAAATATAGCATACGTCGTACCTACAACATACATGTGTGTTACATAGAGTGTACCAAATATAGCATACGTCGTACCATTTTCTGTTATATAGGGTACCCAAATGTGTTGGTGTGCAAAAAATTTATTCTGTTAGCTACCTATATATAAAAAGAATTCTGAGAGGTACTAAATTACAAGTTTTTATCCAAATAGGTATTTATTTGGAAAGACCCCTTATTTTTATTATTATTATTATTATTATTATTATTATTATTATTATTATTATTATTATTATTATTATTATTATTATTATTATTATGGTTTCATCAAACTTCTAATCTTTTTTCCCATCCAGTTATTTCAAAACTCACCCTTTTTCCATTTAACTTCGGCCAGCATGTATATACATATATATTAAAAAAAGGAAGAGGAAGAAACCTCCTTTTTCATATATGCAAGAAAACTTAGATCATTCACCTTCGTTCCAATATATCTAATAAAACTTATGTAGAGTAATCATGCCCTTTACAAGAATCTATCAGTTAAAGTTCAGTTTCCTTGTCACGGCTATCTTCTTGTTTTCTCTTACTTTAACGTCCCCTAAATCAGGTAATAACCTTTATTTTTACACCCATTTTGTTTTATGGTTATTCCTACGAAACAAACTTCTCATCTCTAGGCTTTACCCAGTGAAAGTGAAAAACCTCATCTTTTATACATACAAACATATATAACCATCATATTTGACAAATGAAGCTTTCCAATGTTCCATGAATATTAACTTTTCTTCTTGATTTGTATATTATATATATATATATATATATATATTAGTTGGAGGAAATGAAGGCAATAATTATGATGAAGAGCTGAGGAAAATGGTGTTAGGATCGAGGCCGCCAGGCTGTGTGAATAAGTGCATGAATTGCAGACCTTGCGAGGCTATTTTGGTAATTCCACCTCGCAAGAAAAAGATGAAGGAGACAATTAGCGATGATGGAAGGCAATCTTCTTCCCATAGAGAAGATGATAGTTATTACCTTCTTTCTTGGAAGTGCAGGTGTGGGAATAAGCTTTACCAACCTTGACTGTAATGGGGTTTCTTTTTCTATTTATTTTCGAATTTTATAGTAATGAACATAATTCGTGTGTGTAATGATGTTAGTTAATCAAACGTTTTATTTGCTATTTCGTCGATGGTTAGTTAATTTATAGTTATATTTCGTCAGTAATGAATGCCATCATCCTCACAAAGAAGCTGTTTCTCCCGTTTAATTTCAAGATGCTTTGTTTTGGAATTTGGTAAATAGAGAATTATATTCTAAATAAATATGATGAATTAACACGAGTGTTCTGGTATGGTAAATTTTTCAGAGAAGCTAGGCTTTCATTTACTATCATGTTCAATAATATTTATTAATAGGACCATGAATTTTCTAATTGGGTAAGAGATAAAAGCTACTGTTTTCCTCTAGATGAGTCGTTGGAAATAGCATCGTACTATGTTTTGTTTTTTCTCTTCGCAATAAAACTAAAACACATCTTCCCATTCCTCTTTTTTGGTTTTCTGTGTTTATTATTTATTGTTTTCACCAAAACAATTATGATTTGGATCCGGGATAATTGCAATTTTAGTCTCTGACTAATACCCCAAAATCACTTTTGGTCCCCGAAAATACACCTCATCACTGTTAGTCCCTCAGTTATCATCCGTTAATCAGTAAATTATGATTTATATTTATCTTTTTTTAAAAAAAATCGTCTCTATATTTATTTCCATCGTGTTATTATTTTTTATTTTTGCTCTAGCGCGAATTCTGCTTTAAACTGTATTTATTTATTTTATTATTTCGAATTTTCCTCTTTAGCGTCGGAAATTCCGTCGCTAACACGTAGTTATATATTTTTTTTTATTTTTTTCCTTTTAGCGACGGAATTCCGTCGGTAATTTGTATTTTTTTTAATTTTCCTTCGCTAAACTGTTTTATTTTTTATTTTTTTAATTTTCTGCGCTAGCGACGAATATCTATCGCTAAATTCCGTCGATAAACCGTTTTAACGGTGTGAGTTGGTCAATCCGTTACGGTCAACTGACGGGAAGGACGATTACTGATTAACGGATGATAACTGAGGGACTAACAGTGATGAGGTGTATTTTCGGAGGACCAAAAGTGGTTTTGAGGTATAACTCAGGGACGAAAATTGCAATTATCCCTTGGATCTAATTCTGTATTAATTGAACTTATACTACATTCTACCGTATGTTTTAACTAACTAAATTATAAATCGTTGACGGAATACACCAATGGGAATTAGTTATTAAATTATTGCGATTAAACTTATACTCCCTCCGTCCCGATAATATATAGACATTTGGGATTGGGTTCGCTTTTTAGGAAATATAATATTTTAATAGTATAGAGAAGAAAAGTGTATGTGTGTGGCACGTCTTTTAAGAATATTTAATGTTATTATATTGATTGTGTGTGATAGTTTTTTACTAAATATGGAAATGTATAAAAGATAGTGGACGCTCGATTTGGTAAAATGTATAAAAATTACGGGACGGAGGTAGTATTTTTTTCCAGAAGAAGTGAATAAACAGTAAAACCAACCTTTTTCTTTTATTTGATTTGACATATCCTCCATATATATGTATAAATGAAAAATTATATAGATTAAAAATAGTCGGAAACCATGGTGGTGTCATGTCATTTGAAAGCTTATAGCAATGTCATGTTCAATCAAAGTACGTGCACACTAGAGAGCTGTCCCTACGTAACAACTCTCCTCCTTATGAATTATTCATTCATCGAAATAAATAAAACAATAGAAAAGAGTCTTATATTGATCGTGAGATTAAATTGCATAAGTTGATCTTTATGCTATTATACATATACACATACTAGTATTTTTTATGCATGAAATCATATGTACCACAAATTATGTCCTTTCTACGTCCCAAATGATCTATGTCCGCTGAATTTAAAATCATGCGGTTTACAAAAAAAATTTATTTATTAATTTTTTAATCCTATAGTCAACCAAATCATAAAACTACACTACAAAAAAGTCATCTTATGCGACGATTTTTTTCCTCACAAAAGAGTAAATTTTCGTCACATAAATTTAATGTGAGGAAAAATTTTCGTCACCGGCTCGTCACCGAAGGCCCGTGGCATAAGATCAAATCGCGCTTAATGTGACGATATTTTATTTCCTCACATTTGGCATATGTGAGGAATGCAATTTCCACGCATAAAATTCTTATTGTGACGAAATATTTCTCACAGTAGATGTACTATTTTGTCACATATTTTGACCTTCCTCACATTTAAACGTATAAATGCAACAAAAAGTTCGTCACTTTAAATATATTTTTCCTCATAATTACCATGATATATACTACGAAAATATGTCTCACATTAAACAATTCCCCTCACAATAACCATGATATATAATACGAAAATATTCCTCACATTAAAAATATTTTTTCTCACAATTACCATGATGTATTAATGGATGGCAACCCGACCCGATTATTTTTTTAGCGGACCCGGGACCAGTCCGCCACGGTCGGACCCGCTGCGCCCCGGGCTGGACCCGAGCGAACCGGGTCGGACCCGGCTCCGACCCGAGCGAACCGGGCCTGACCCACCGCGCCCCAGGCTGGACCCGAGCGAACCGGGCTGATTTTCTTTTTTTTTAATTTTTTAAAATATAAACTAGATAATGCTTTGCTTGGGACTCGAACCCACAACCTTACCTTTGTAATACCCAACCTCTACCATTAGACCAACAGATCTTTTATTCATAATATTTACAATAACACTATATAACTTTAAGGGAATTCCCACTGGTACCCTCGAGGTTTCGAGTTTTCCCGTTGGTACCCAAAGCTTTTTTCGATTCCCTCTGGTACCCTCGAGGTTTCGACTTTTTCCTGTTGGTACCCAAAACTGGATTTAAAATACTTAAAATAATTAGCAAATTCAAAAATAAAATTTTTTCATTAAAAAATAATTATAATTATAAAAAAGTATATAGTTGGGAAAAATTATAGAAATATTTTTAAAAATATTTTCCAAAATATTTAAAACAATCATAAATTCAAAATCTTTTATTAAAAAAATAATTTTAATTATAAAAGTAGTATATATACTAAAAATTTAAATATGCAAAATATCTAATATTAAATGCGAAAAATAAAAAAATTAACAGAACAAACACGACCCAAAGAACCCATAAAACAAGAACGAGAAGAACAACGAAACTCCAAAATGAACAAAAAAGACACCAGAAACTTATAAACTAACGGTGTTTCCTCCCCATCCCCACCAAGCGATGAAGAGGGATGGGAGAGACGGGCTTGTTACTTGAATCTGGATCTCATAGGTAAAGAAATTTCTGAAATGTCCGGTTGGTTGTTTTTTGGGGAGAGTGGCGGCGCTTTGCTTGACTAGTTAAACTTAAAATTCAACTATTTTTCGATTATGTTTTTAGATTTTTTGAATATAGTGTTATTTTTTATAATTAATTTTTACGAGTATTTGCATATTTAATTTTAGATTTTTTTATTTAATTTTTAGTTCATATACTATTAAAATTATATTTTAATAAAAAATATTTTATTTTTGAATTTATGATTATTTCAAATATTTTGGAAAATATTTTTACAAATATTTATATAATTTTTCCCAACTATATACTATTTTTATAATTATTTTTTTAATAAAACATATTTTATTTTTTGAATTTCTCATTATTTTAAGTATTTTAAATCTAGTTTTGGGTACCAACGGGAAAAAGTCGAAACCTCGAGGGTACCAGAGGGAATCGAAAAAAAACTTTGGGTACCAACGGAAAATCTCGAAACCTCGAGGGTACCAGTGGAAATTTCCCTAACTTTAATTACAAAACGAATTATAACACGAAAATATTCCTCACATTAAAAATTATTTATTATTAGGAAATTTATGAACTATATGTGAGGATTTTATCTATCACATTAATGTTTAGCTTTTGTGAAGAAATATATTACTATTATGTGATGAAAAAACAATTTCCTCACATATTATATATTCACTTATGAGGAAAAAAATTTCATCACATTATATAATAGTTATTGTGAGAAATATTATTTCCTCATATAATCTAATTTTATGTGACGATTTTTAATGTTATCACAAAAACATGGTCACATAAAATAACATTTTTTGTAGTGCTATCGTTATTTCATGTGATTTATATGATAAAAATAAATAAACAAATTCATTTTATTCCTTGTTTTATGATGATCATTTTGATATTCATATCATATATTTTTAATAATCATAAGAATCATTTTTAATAAAGTGGGACAGGAAATGGGACAGAAATTGCGGGACAGATGATTTCAATCGTTTTTTTTCACACTAAATATACTTTGTTCCAAAATACATGTCGTTTAAGTTAATTGAGCACATATTAAGAAATAAAACAAATCCCTATTATACCTCTCATTGATTGTTTTATCCTATTTAATCTAATTAGTTTTATTAAGATGGGGGATAAAGATGTAATAGTTCAAGCTATTTTTCTTGAAAAAATAAAACGACCTGTATTAAATAACAAAAAAAGAAGTCTAAAATTTAGGACAGAGGGAGTATTATATTGACTTGTATTTTTAAGTTACTTTTAATAGGTGAAATATAATATTAAGTTTAATTTTACATTATATTTAATGATATAAAAATTGATTGTAAAAATATAATTGGAGTATATTTAAAATTAAAGTAAAATAATTCATAATTGAGATACCATTTACCAAGCAATTTAAGAACATTAACAAAATAGACAGCTTTGTAGTTGAATTTCAGGAACTTTATCATAGCCCACAAATCCATAAAAAAATAGCTTCATGCCACGTGGCAGGTCCACAGCTAGACCCCCACTAAGTTACCCTTTTGATTGTTTCTTCAATTTCATGAACTTAATACGTTTTCTATAAATCACTAGTAATGGATTTAGAAATATTTCTTGATGGAAAAATTTAATCTTTGATAAAAGATTTGAGCTTTATTGAGAGATTCTTACATATTTTATACGGTACCATGTCAGATATGACTGAGACTATAGTCGTCAAACTTATGAAAGTATCCAGCAGTTCTCCACTAGAAAATGAGGAAATTCTCAGTTGGTGGAGCTCCATTGTCGACATAGTGTGGCTTTGAAAAGTCAAAGTGAAGAACATAAAAAGCTGCGCACACCTTAGTTTTGTCAAAAGAACAGGCTGTAAACGTGATTCATTCAAAGGTGTGCTGCAGTAGTTCATATGGCAATCCTCTGCTATAAATACGAGGCTCATGATCAGTGCAAATGCATCCCAGATAGAGAGAATAATTAGTGAGAAATAGAGAGAATAAAATAGAGAGTTTGTCAGTATTTTCTCCGACTATAAAGAGAGAGATATTGAGGGTTTTCTCCTTTATAGATTGAGAGGTTGTAACTCCTATATTTTTCCTCTATAGTGGATTCTTCTTCCTTACCCGTGGTTTTTACCCCGATTTGTTTGGGGTTTTCCACGTTAAATCTCGGTGTCCACAATTTATCTTTAATTACCCAAATATTAGCCGCAATATTATTCGACCGGGTCCGCTGCCACGCCAACAATTGGTATCAGAGCCTAGCTTGGGTTTTATATATCTGTTTATCGTATGCTCTGTGGTTGCCACTAACGTGGACCCTCCACATCAGAAAATAATAGATATTATACTGCCCTTGTTACGGTGACGAAAAAGCCGGTACGAGTTCAATAATTATCTGCTGCAACCCCGTCGGAGGTATCGCTCACGACTGAGCAGAAATTATGGCGGCGAAGTTTGATATCGAAAAGTTCAATGGGAGAAATTTCTCACTGTGGAAATTAAAGATAAAGGCGATCTTGCGAAAAGACGGCTGTCTAGAGGCTATCGATGGAAAATCAGCTACAGTGACAGACGACAAGAAATGGAATGAGATGGACGGGAGCGCTGTCGCAAATCTCCATCTGGCACTAGCAGATGAGATATTGTCCAGCGTCGAAGAAAAGAAAACGGCAAAGGAGATTTGGGACCATCTAACCAATCTGTACCAGCCGACGTCGTTACACAACAAAATTTTCTTGAAGAGAAAATTGTTCACCTTGAGAATGTCAGAATCTACTTCAGTGACGGAGCATCTCAACGTCTTGAATACTCTATTTTCCCAGCTAACATCGTTGGGGTATAAAATAGCGTCTCAAGAGCGTGCAGAAATTCTACTTCAAAGTCTGCCTGATTCGTATGATCAACTCATCATCAACCTGACGAATAAGCCTGCAGATGTCTCAACTACAAAAGAAGAAAATAAATCCACCGATACTCTGGTCTTTGACAACATCGCATCTGCTGTTCTCGAAGAAGAAAATCGGCGAAAGAACAAGGAGGACCAGCAAGCAGGCTCGCAACAGGTCGAAGCTTTGACGGTGATGAGAGGGAGGTCAGCGGAACGTGGTTCAAGTGGGAATCACATTCAAGGCAGGGGAAAATCAAGAAGTAAGAAGAAGGATATGAAATGCTACCACTGTGGAAAGAAGGGTCACCTGAAGAAGGACTGTTGGAGCCTGAGAAATTCCAATCCTCAAGGAAATCTGGCAAACGCGCCAGGTGGAGACGTATTGTGTAGCGAAGCAGCTATCTCAACGGAGAGCAGGAAGTCGTACGATGAAATATGGCTTCTTGACTCGGGCGCAACTTATCATATGACCTCTCGAAGAGACTGGTTCAACCACTACGAACCTATCGTAGGAGGGTCTGTGTACAGTTGCGAAGATAATGCCTTAAAGATCGTAGGCGTTGGAACCGTGAGGTTGAAGTTGCACGACGGTACAGTTCGCACTATTCAAGGAGTGCGGCACGTGGAAGGTCTCAAGAAGAATTTATTGTCTGTGGGACAACTTGATGATCTTGGCTGTGAAATCAAAGTTCGGAGAGGAATAATGAAAATATTCCGTGGAGCACTTGTAGTCATGAAAGGTGAAAAGGCTGCTGCAAATTTGTATATGCTGTTGGGAGAGACGGTGCAAGAAGGCGAAGTGTCCGTGGCTTCGGAAAATTCAACCGAAAGATCTACCATGCTATGGCATCAGAAGCTCGGGCATATGTCGGAACAAGGAATGAAAATTCTTGCGGGCCAGAATCTACTTCCGGGTCTCACGAAGGTGTCATTACCGTTCTGTGAGCATTGCGTAGCAAACAAGCAGCATCGGCTACAATTCAACACATCAAATTCCAGAAGCAACGGTATTCTAGAATTGGTTCACTCGGATGTATGGCAGTCACCGGTTTCATCCCGAGGAGGAGGGAAGTATTTCGTGTCATTCATCGACGATTACTCCCGGAGATGTTGGGTGTATATCATCAAGAGCAAAGGAGATGTGTTCGTTACCTTCAAGAATTTCAAGGCTCGGGTCGAACTTGATACAGGAAAGAAGATCAAATGTTTGAGGACTGATAATGGAGGAGAATACACTGGTAGGGAATTTGATAGTTTTTGCAAAAGAGAAGGCATCAAAAGGCACTTCACTACGGCGTATACTCCACAACAAAATGGAGTGGCAGAGCGGATGAACAGGACTCTGTTGGAGAGAACAAGAGCCATGTTGGGAGCTGCAGGTCTGGATAAATCATACTGGGCAGAAGCAGTCAACACTGCCTGCTACGTGATCAATTGATCGCCTTCAACGGCAATTGATCAGAAGACGCCGATGGAGATGTGGACCGGAAAACCAGCGGATTATTCCAAACTCCATGTATTTGGAAGTCCTGTGTACGTGATGTACAACGCCCAAGAAACTACGAAGTTGGATCCGAAATCCAGGAAGTGTTTGTTCTTGGGGTATGCTGATGGTGTGAAGGGGTATCGCCTGTGGGATCCCACTGCCCACAAGGTTGTCATCAGCAGGGAAGTTATCTTCTTAGAAGATAAACTAATCGAAGAAAATGATAGCACTACAAAGGAACGCTCAGGGACTACGACGATTCAGGCGAAAGGGAAGTCTATCGAACAAGATTCTTCTGAAGCAGCACCGGAGCACGAGGAAGGGCCAAGCAAATCTTCAGAGCCAGAAGTTAGAAGGGGCACACGCAAAAGAGCCGCACCATCCTGGCATGAAGATTACGACATGGACAGCAACATTGCATACTGCCTTCTAACTGATGATGGAGAGCCATCAACTCTTCAAGAAGCGCTGAACAGTTCAGATGCAGATCAATGGTTGGCAGCAATGCAAGAAGAAATGGAAGCTCTACGGAAAAATAAGACTTGGGAGCTGGTGCCACTACCGCAGGGAAGAAAGGCAATCGACAATAAATGGGTCTTTAAGATCAAGCGGAACAGCGACGATCAAGTAGAGCGGTTTCGTGCACGACTGGTGGTTAAAGGCTACGCTCAGAAAGAAGGCATTGACTTCAACGAGATATTCTCACCTGTGGTTCGGCTGACGATGTTCGGGTACTCCTGGCGATGTGTGCTACATTCGACCTACATCTAGAGCAACTAGATGTGAAGACGGCTTTTCTTCATGGAGATCTTGAAGTAGAGATTTATATGCTCCAACCGGAAGGTTTTGAAGACAAAGAAAAACAGAACTTGGTTTGCAGGTTGAACAAATCTCTATACGGTCTCAAACAGGCGCCGAGGTGTTGGTATAAGAGATTTGATTCCTTCATCATGAGCCTTGGATACAACAGATTAAACGCAGACCCTTGTGCATATTTCAAGAGGTTTGGTGAAAATGATTTTATCATATTACTGTTGTATGTTGACGACATGTTGGTAGCAGGCCCCAACAAAGATCGAGTCGAAGAACTCAAGGCACAGTTGGCTAGGGAATTTGAAATGAAGGACTTGGGACCAGCAAACAAGATTCTAGGGATGCAAATTTACCGAGACAGAAATAACAAGAAGATTTGGCTTTCGCAGAAGAATTATCTGAGGAAGGTCTTGCGACGCTTCAATATGCAAGATTGTAAGCCAATTTCTACCCCACTTCTTGTTAATTTCAAATTATCCTCAAGTATGAGTCCTAGCAGTGAAGAAGGGAGGATGGAGATGTCTCGAGTACCGTATGCATCAGCGGTGGGAAGTCTTATGTTCGCGATGATTTGTACACGACCAGACATTGCACATGCAGTGGGAGTAGTGAGTCGGTACATGGCGAATCCGGGCAAAGAGCATTGGAGTGCGGTGAAGAGGATCCTACGATATATCAAAGGAACCTCAGATGTTGCATTATGTTACGGAGGAGCAGACTTTACTGTCAGGGGGTACGTTGACTCTGATTATGCAGGTGATCTTGACAAGAGCAAATCTACCACGGGATATGTGTTCACTCTTACTGGCGGAGCCGTAAACTGGGTATCGAAGCTTCAGTCTGTTGTCGCAACGTCAACAACTGAAGCTGAATATGTTGCAGCTACGCAAGCAAGTAAAGAGGCGGTTTGGTTGAAAATGATCATGGAGGAGCTCGGGCACAGACAGGAGAATATTCCTCTGTTCTGTGACAGTCAGAATGCCTTGCATCTCGCAAGGAATCCAGCTTTTCATTCCAGGTCAAAGCACATACGAGTCCAGTATCACTTCGTTCGTGAGAAAGTGGAAGAGGGCACGGTTGATATGCTGAAGATTCATACGAAAGATAACCTAGCAGATTTTTTGACGAAGGCGGTTAACACTGACAAGTTTGTTTGGTGTCGTTCCTCGAGTGGCCTAGCGGAGACGTAAGCAACATGAATGGCAAGGGAGAAAAAAATGGTGTGAAGATCCGATTGATCCTCAATCAAATCTTCAAGTGGGAGATTGTCGACATAGTGTGGCTTTGAAAAGTCAAAGTGAAGAACATAAAAAGCTGCGCACACCTTAGTTTTGTCAAAAACAGGCTGTAAACGTGATTCATTCAAAGGTGTGCTGCAGTAGTTCATATGGCAATCCTCTGCTATAAATACGAGGCTCATGATCAGTGCAAATGCATCCCAGATAGAGAGAATAATTAGTGAGAGATAGAGAGAATAAAATAGAGAGTTTGTCGGTATTTTCTCCGACTATAAAGAGAGAGATATTGAGGGTTTTCTCCTTTATAGATTGAGAGGTTGTAACTCCTATATTTTTCCTCTATAGTGGATTCTTCTTCCTTGCCCGTGGTTTTTACCCCGATTTGTTTGGGGGTTTTCCACGTTAAATCTCGGTGTCCACAATTTATCTTTAATTACCCAAATATTAGCCGCAATATTATTCGACCGGGTCCGCTGCCACGCCAACATCCATTTCATGAAATATGATGGTACATCACATTAACAAATTTTACTTTATTACCAACTCAACGACTATATCATCCAAGAAAATGAAATCCCCACCAGTTTCGAAGATTTCATTGGCCGTCTCTCATCCTCACATGATGAAATTTATCAAATAGTTGTGGAAATTTTGGATATGTCAGTTTGCATACAGATATATAATCTTATATTACCTATCAATCTAGGAATAACTCAAAATTCAGACGAAACTTGACACTTTTGCCCATTCCGTGTTTAAAAACCCATGAATATGATTATACCTAGATTGGTATACCACAATTCAACATCAAATTTTGACTTAGATTATACTCAAATGGGTATATAAGACAAAAGATATGTAGTACGTATTAAAGATATGCAATAATTTTAATTAACTGCTCAATAAAACGTAAATTTTAGTAGAATGCCAAGGACGTCCAAGAAAAATGCAATAACATGAAAGCCCTTATTCGTATCGCCAAAACTAGAGTTGTCAAGTTGGCCCTGCAATTACGGGGAAGGCTGTGATTTTTCAGGGCCGCCGTAGGGCGGACCTGAACTGACTAGCCCGAGCGGGCTGCGGCTTCTATATTAAATATATATTTACTAATATATATATTTATAGTTTTTTTTTTATATTTTTAAGGTAAGATTTGTACGTTTAATCAAATTACAAATAAATAAATTATTATTAAAAAGTTAAATTTATTATAGTTTTATATTAAAATTTTCAATTTTTAATTTTATTCTTATTTTTTATTTTCTAATTAAGCGGGCTAAGTCTGTCAGGCCCGCAGCCCGCCTTTCCATAGGCCCACCAAATGATGGAATGGGCCGACCTGTTTTGACAGGTCCAGCCAAAACGACTATACAAGTGTGAAAGATGAAGCAAAATCGGCTCGAGTTTATCGAACGCACCAATAGTCCAAGCTCAACATTAGTGCAACCAATTTGGCGGGCCTTAAAAATTGGAGCCTGGCCAGACCCGCCCACTTAAAAAAGGATTATTATTTGTTTTAATTTTAAAATTTTTAATTGAGTAATAAATGTTTACTAATTATGGTATTTATTAAAAAATTAAATTGTAAACAACCATTAATTATGTATTTATTAATAAATATGACACTAATAAGATATAATTAATGAATCGTTAATTAAAGAATCTAATTAATTTTAATATTTATTTTCTTTTTATTATATAATATATAATAATTACTAAAGTTTGGGGCCACCCGCACCCACCCCACCCCACCCATGCCTGCGCCCTGCTCAGGCTCGCTCGGTGGGCCTAAAAGAGCGCATCCCACCCTGCCCTTTTGGCGGGGCGGGTCAGACCTGATTGACACCTCTACTCAACATGAATGAGAGGAAAAAGTTGTCGATGTTGTGATAGTGCGGTCTAAAATCTTACAAATATCCCAAAGATTCGTCATTCTTCCTGAAATTTGTGCCGTGACAAAAACGAAAAAAAAATGACATCAGCATACGAAGCAATGATACGTTAGGCCTCCTACGTCAGGTCAATTACCTTCGCTTTTTTTTTTTTTGTTCAGGCGAAATCTTGACACCAAACACACCCTTTTATTTAGCCAAGAAAACAAAACACGATATGTACATCAACACAACACAACACAAAAAGGAACAACGAAACCCTAAGCAGGCTCGGACATGAGCCAAACACGTGCGACCCTTATCATGTCCGTGAGCGTGATGAGACCCGCGAGAAGACCCGACCCGTCGACAACCCAAACGCGGTGAACGTGTTGGCTCACCGCCTTGTCCACCGCTTCGCTCAGGGCAGACTCGGGACGGCACGTGATAAGCTCTTTCATCGGGTTTCTCGGCCCGTGTAGGGGCGTCTCGGAGAGCTCCGCGATGAACTTCATCACGTTTTCGCGCAGGCTCGACTTTAGGAGCTGCGTCGGACATCCTCGGAGGTCCGTCGTAGAGAATGTCCCCACCAGCTTCCTGTCTTTGCCCTGTCCAAGACAGCATATAATGTTGTAAAATTCGCTAGGCACCTATAGATTTACGGGCATAGCACCTAGTCGGCCTAGTGGAGCATGTGCAGTTAACAATAGGTGAAACGAGGTAGCATGCGTGTTTTTCGTTTATTTTTCGTATATTAGATACGCCAACATTCCACCAGAGTAAAAAGTGCGTGGAATTTATCCAAACCGATCAATAAAAATAATGTCAATCTCAATAATGCAACAACAGCATAAGCATTCCGCATATAGCTAAATAAATAAGGTCAATCCCAACAATGCAGCTAATAAATATCATTACAAACACTCGCACATTTTTTATTCATTAGCTTATTCATCTAAAAAAAATCTTTTTTAAACCTGATTCATCTGATCAATTAATTGGATCAACGAACGATTTTTAATTGGATCATTAATGTAAATCGCCAATTAAACGAACTAATTGCCTATTAATCGGTTTCACGGACTAGGTCGCCTAGGCCGATTTTTATAACAATCAGACAACAAGCACACTCAGAAGGGATCGACCCGACTCCAATCGGGCGGGCGAGTCAAACGGGCCAAAGCGCTCAACCTGCATACAATCGGAGCGGCCTCGGCCCAGTTCGACCGATCCAAACCCGAACCGACCCGCCCGAAAGAACTTTACTTACTTACATTTACGAGCTGGCTGTGATCTTCGTCTTGATCGGTGGATTCGACTATGGGGACGGCGTTGAGCGAAGCCATGTTCATGCACCTAATAGCATCGATCACTTGGGTCCTATCCGTTATCCCAAATACGATGTCCCCGACTGCCCCGAGCTCGCCCACGGGTCGACCAAGCAAGCCCTTGAGCTCGGGCTCATGGGCCTTGACGAGCTTTAGGAGGTCCATCTGGGTCACCATACGGTAGCTCGAGGCCGACTCGACGAGCTCGACGCCGGCGATTCTCTCTGCCTGGCTGTCGATGGGAACTAGAGCTCTGTGTATTCCTTTGCTGAAGACTTCCATGCAATCTAATATGCTAAGGCGGCCATCACAGAACACGACAATGTATTCTCAAATTAGGGTTCATATCTAATTGCATACAAGCAAAGGCAGTAATTGAAAGGGAAATGAAATCTAATATGCTAAGCATCATCACAGAAAAAGAAACCATCGCAAGCTTATCATGCTAGGGTTCATGTCTAATTAATTCTGTTAGAAACACACAAGCAGAAGCAGTAGTTGAAAAGGGAAATTGGGCATCATTACAGAAGAAAACCCCCCAAAAACAAGGTCATCAGACAAGAAACCATCTCAAGCTTATTATGTTAGGGCACGAAATTGTAATCTCAAAATTAGGATTCGTATCTAGTTACTGTTTGAAAACACAAGCAGAAGCAGTAACTGAAAGGGAAAATTGGGGAAACCTTATATTATTATTAAGATTGTAATCACAAGTTAGTGTTCATGTCTAATTCCAGTTAGAAACACACAAACAGAGCACTAATTGGAAGGGAAAATGTAATCCCAAATCCTGTCTTGCTAGGGCACGAAATTGCAATCACAAATTAGGGTTCATATCTGATTGCGCACCAGCAAAAGCTGTAGTCGAAAGGGAAAATTGGGCAAAACCTTGTGTTAGCATTAAGCGTCCACAAGCTCAGACTCTCGAGACAATGGCCGATGATCGACGAAACGGGGACCTGCATCTTCCGATCTAAGTCGCCGACGTCGCCGTTGTCTCCGGCGATGTGGCCTAAAACGTCGAGCATAGTGACCATACCTATGTAGTGCTTCCTCGCGGCGCCGGTCTGCTTATCCGCCTCGAGAATCATGGAACCGCCGGCTCCGATCCAGTGACCGGGAGGGGCAGCCACCGGGACGGCGACGACGCGGTTGGCCATAAGAGCGTTCATCGTGTCGGCGAGCGAGGCCGTGTAGGGGACCTCGACGAGGCGCCGGTTGCGCGTCACGAGCTCGCCGACTTTCTTGTCGCGCAACCTCTTTGGACCGTCTTGGGTTTGAAATTCGGGTTTCTTCATCGTCTGCATCATCGTCGTCGATCTCTTTCTTCCGATCGCTGCGATCTTTGGATTTGGATTTGCTTTTGTCTTCGATTTTCCTTATTTCCGAGAACTTTCCAGTTCGTGGATTTGTAATGGTGAGCTTATACGTGTCTGTTATGTCCGCCGTCGCGTATGGGCATAGTGCCACGTGTAATAATTCTTGGATAATTTTGTTTTACTGGTTCAATGTCAAATTTTGGCGTCTGTAAATTATACACCGTTAATTCCTTATCATGCCCTTTCACGGTTTAAACTTCCTTATCAGTGTACCTCTAACAAAAAATCTTCCTTTTCAGTATCGATCTGCGAAAAAGTTGTATAATTAATATCCCAACAGTGAACGAATGAAATTGCCCTATTCTGAAATTAAATTGGACATCATACCAACTGTTTTGATTAATATACTAAATATTATTCTAATTATACCAACTGTTATCATTATTATACCAAATGATATAGTGCACAATTATGTTGGTATAATTACGACAATAGTTGGTCTAATTTCTACAGTTTCTGGTATAATTTCAAAATTAGTTGGCATATCGTCCAATTTGACTGTATAAAATTCAAATAACGTTATTTACTGGTATGATAAACAAAACATATGATACAATTTCTACAATTTCTGGTATACTAGCAAAATCAGTTGGTATAACGTCCAATTTCGCTGTAATTATAATATGCTATTTAAATTGGACATCATACCAACTGTTTTGATTATACCAACTGTTATTCAAATTATGTCAACTGTTGTCATTATTATACCAACTGGTATAGTGTAAAATTCTGTTGGTATAATTACGACAACAGTTGGTATAATTTCTACAGTTTCTGGTATAATTTCAAAATCTGTTGGTATAACGTCCAATTTCACTGTATAGAATTCGAATAACGTTATTTACTGGTATAATAACCAAAATATATGGTATAATTTCTACATTTCTAGTATAATTTCAATATCAGTTGGTATAATTACGTCCAATTTTGCTGTAAATTATAACAACGCTATTTACTGGTATAATAACGAAAACAGATGGTATAATTTCAACATTTTCTGGTACAATGTCCAATATTGTTGGTACAATAACTAATTTTTTGGTATAATTAATGTGAAAATAATTATTAAGCTTTTTGAATATGTGAGTCTAGGGTATTTTCGTCCATTTAATGCTGAAAAGAGCTTTTTAGATACTGAACAGGAATAAATTTTCAAATGGGTACTTATAAGGAAGAAATAATTCGAGGGGTATTTAAAAGGAAGTTGAAAGGGACTGATAAGGAATTAACCCAATTATATACCCAAAAGTAGTTGAAAGGTACGTAATCGTTTGGTTGATGACTGAGGTACCATTTTGCCATCGTGTACGTATATCGTTATATGTATATTACATATAATCACGTGCTTGTGTGTGGTACACAATTCTTATATATTTTATATGATAACTCTGTAAAGCATGACGTACCTTTTATAATGCATAATGTACCACAATATATTTCTCTATGGTACCCAAATTACTTATATCATGTGCATTCAAGTGGGTATATATGTGTAAGAGTATACTGACAAGGGATTAGGATTTTTTGTACTTCTGGGCATTTAAGTAAAAATTCCGCTTAAGATTTTGAGAATATTTTTTTAAAATAAATTAAATTTTATAGCATTTTTTACAATAATATCCCACTCTCAATTATGGAAGTGTATAAGCGAGCCAGACCATTGGGTCGGTGACATTGTTGTAATTCGACCTAGACAGCCGCCTCCTAGACGCCCTAAGCGCTACTCGGAAAGCCAACGCAGCGAAAAACAGTCAAACGGTCAACTAATCGCTTTACTAACTAATCGGCCAACTAATCATCTATTCTATTATATTAATGATGATGGGGGAGTATAAACTGTTATTTGGTTTGTAAAATAGTTATTTTATTACAATTTTACCCTTAATATTTTGATTTATTACAACTAAACCCTTGATTTAAATTTTTATTTATTAAATAACTTTAATTAGTAATATAACAATATAAATGACTTATATATTTGCACATACATAGGTTGTACTAAAAATATACTAGTAGTAATTATGGAACACTAATATTTTTAATACATCCAATGTGTGAATATATTTTATTTCGAATATTTGATATTATTAGTTAAGTTAAGGATAAAATTTCTTAAGCTAAAATATTAAGAATAAATTGATTAAAAAAAGCACTTGACAGGTGACGATTTTTAAACCCGTACGACTCTTTATACAAAAGAATAGATAAAAATTTGGGAACATGTTAAGGTCAAGTCGACTTGAAATAAGAAAACTTTCCAATAATAAAAATTTGGAGATAAATACCTCTCTAGGGGTGGGCATTCGGTACATACCGAACCGTACAGAACCGAAGTTTCGGTTAACCGAACCGAATTCTTTTATTTTTTTAAAACCGAATACCGAACCGAATTTCTCGGTTCGGTATTCGGTTATACCGAATTTTTCATTCGGTAATTCGGTTAACCGGACGGTTAATCGAAATATTTAAAAAAAATAAAAAAAACAAAAATTAGGACTAACCGAATTTTAAAATATTAAATATATTAATATTTTTAATTTTAACATATTAAATATATTAATTTTTGTTTAATTTTATCAAATTTAATATATTTTTTTTAACTATAAATATAAATTTCGGTAATTCGGTTCGGTTCGGTATACCGAATTGGTATATCCGTACCGAACCGAATTACCGATTTTTTTTTAAAAAAAACCGAATACCGAACCGAATTTTCGGTTCGGTATTCGGTTCGTACCGAATTTTCGGTATTTCGGTCGGTTCGGCCGGTTTACCGGACTGTGGCCACCCCTACGTGGAAGTCTAATGTTATGATTCAGTCCCTACAAATTTAATTTTGTAAATAAGTACCTTAAAATTAGTTTTCACTCCCTGGGTGATTATTTACTATTATGCTACCAAATTATAGAATCGTCCTTATTTTATGTGTTTTACATGCTACAATTAAATAAATATATCTAGTATATTCTATGCTTCATGCCAAATGATACACATATCTCATATTTTTCGGAATTCATAATATTAATTATTATTTTTTGAAAATTCTGCAATACGATACATAAAATACTTAAATTTGAGGGTAAAATACTTAAATCGAGATAAAAATACTAAAATTTTAACAAAATATACCTATATTTACATAACAAATACAAGCCAATTGACCGATTATTCAAAGAAAAACATATTCTCATACTGAATCAAGTACTTGAATTCGATGATTAAATACCTTACTTGAGACCAAATTATACCTATATTTACATAACAAATACACGCCAATAGGACCGAGATTCCTGCAACTCTACCTTTTACTAAGTCGGTTACTTGAATTCGATAATAAAATACCAAATCAAGACAAAAGTACTTAATTCCGTACTAAAATATTGATATTCATGCAGAAAATACATGCGAATTGTGGCGAATCATGTAAGACAAAAATGGTAGTTTTCAATTAGATATCTTACATAATAAGGACATTGATAATCACCAACACTATAAAAAGGAGTTTTCCTGCAACTCTACTTTTTACTAAGTCTGATACTTGAATTCGATAAGAAAATACCTAAATCAAGACAAAAAGTACTAACTTTCGTACTAAAAATACTGATATTCATGCAAAAAATACATGCGAAATGGTGCCGAATCATGTAAGACGAAAATGGTAGTTTTCAATTAGATATCTTACATAATAAGGACATTGGTCAACACCAACTAGAGCTGTCTATTGGGCCCGTGGCCCGCGGGCCGGCCCTCCCCGCCCCCCAAAAAGGGCGGGCTGGCTGGCTGGCCTAAACGGGCCAGCCCGCGCGGGCCGCAGCCTCGGCAGGGCGGGGCGGGCTGGCCCGGGCCAGCCAGTTTAATAAAATTATATATATTTATTTTATATTATATATTATGTTTAAATATATTAATTTAATAGTTAATAATTCATTAATTATACCATAATTAATACATATATATTTATAAATATATAATTAATACGTTGTTTATTCATAATTTATTATTAAATACCTTAATTAACTAAACCTAATTAATAAATTAAATTATAAAACAGAAATACAAAAAAAAATATTATATAGGCGGGCGGGCTCTGGCCTGCTTGGCCCGCGCGGGGCGGGCCGGTCCCCCATTTTTTAGGCCCGCCAGATGGCGGGCGGCGGGCCAACCCGGCCCGGCCCGCCATTGTGACAGCTCTAACACCAACACCATAAAAAGAAGTTTTCCTGCAACTCTACCTTTTACTAAGTCAGGTACTTGCATTTGATAATAACATACCTAAATCAAGACAAAAAGTACTTAAGTTCGTACTCAAACTACCGATATTCATGCAGAAAATACATGCGAATTGTGGCGAATCATGTAAGACAAAAAATGGTAGTTTTCACCTACACCTTAAAAAGGAGTTTTCCTGCAACTCTACCTTTTACTAAGTCGGTTACTTGAATTCGATAAAAAATACCTAAATCAAGACAAAAAGTACTTAATTTCGTACTAAAAATTACCGATATTCATGCAGAAAATACATGCGAATTGTGGCGAATCATGTAAGACGAAAATGGTATTTTTCAATTAGATATCTTACATAATAAGGACATTGATAATCACCAACACCATAAAAAAGGAGTTTTCCTGCAACTCTACTTTTAACTAAGTCGGTTACTTAAATTCAATAAAAAAGACCTAAATCAAGACAAAGAGTACTTAATTTCGTACTAAAAATTACCGATTTTCATGCAGGAAAGACATGCCAAATGTAGCGAATCATGTAAGACCAAAATGGTAGTTTTCGATTAGATATCTTACATAATAAGGACATTGATCAACACCAACACCATAAAAAGAAGTTTTCCTGCAACTCTACCTTTTACTAAGTCAGGTACTTGCATTTGATAATAACATACCTAAATCAAGACAAAAAGTACTTAAGTTCGTACTCAAACTACCGATATTCATGCAGAAAATACATGCGAATTGTGGCGAATCATGTAAGACAAAAAATGGTAGTTTTCACCTACACCTTAAAAAGGAGTTTTCCTGCAACTCTACCTTTTACTAAGTCGGTTACTTGAATTCGATAAAAAATACCTAAATCAAGACAAAAAGTACTTAATTTCGTACTAAAAATTACCGATATTCATGCATAAAATACATGCGAATTGTGGCGAATCATGTAAGACGAAAATGGTAGTTTTCAATTAGATATCTTACATAATAAAGACATTGATCAACACCAACACCATAAAAAGGAGTTTTCCTGCAACTCTACCTTTTACTAAGTCAGGCACTTGAATTCGATAATAAAATATCTAAATTCAGACAAAAAGTACTTAAGTTCGTACTCAAGCTACCGATATTCATTCAAAAAATACATGCGAGTTGTGGCGAATCATGTAAGACAAAAATGGTGTTTTCAATTAGATATCTTACATAGTAAGGACATTGATCATCACCAACACCATAAAAAGAAGTTTTCCTGCAACTCTACCTTCATTTTTGTATAAGGTCAAGTACTTGAATTCAATAATAAAATACCCAAATCAAGGACTAAAATACCTAATTTTAGGTACAAAATACTGACATTCATTTCGAAAATACTTCGAATTGGGGGAGAACATCTAAGCCTAAGTGCTCGTTTGGTTGATAGGTTTATATTTAGGAGGGTTTAAAAGTAAGGGTTTATATAAATAAATTAATGGGTTTAAATAAATGTGTATTTGGTTGGTGAGTTTATATGATGAGTATATGTTTGGATAAATGCGGGTTTAATAAATTGATTATTAATAAAAGTGCATTTATACCCTCAATTACATTGCATTATACGTGCAATTTACAAACGAATTAAATATCAACAAAGCCATTAAATGATGCAGTCTTTAAAATTGATATATTGATGTCATTGGCCACTCCAGTTGCTAGTTTTCTCTCACATGAACCTATTGATGCCATAGCTTTAACTATCAGATTCAATAAAGGTAACACAAATGGCTGTGAACAAATCATATGCATCCGTGATAAACGTATGTCGATACTTGTATTGCAGTATTTATTTAAGTTATAATAGAGTTGTAGTAATCATTTCATGCATTTAGTCGTATATTTACACCTATTTTGATATTGAAGGACTTTAGGACGGCTATCGGGCGAAAAGGAGCAAAAACGAGGCAAAACAGAGCAAGTAAGACGAAAACTGGAATTTGTCACGGCCGTGACAGTTCATATCTCAGCGGTGAAGAGAGGCAGAAACCGAAACCAAGTGTCGCTGGCAACAGTCACGGCCGTGAATGTATTACATCTGGCTGTGACAGAAGCATGAAGAACTGATAAACGTATTTCAATGCGTTTATCATAGTATTTATTTGGGGTATAATAGAACCTTAGCAATGAATTTATGCATTTATTCGCCATATTTACACTTATGCTTATGTTGAAGGAGCCTAGAACGAGTTTCGGGCGAAACGGAGCAAAAAACGAGGCAAAACGGTGCAAAAATGAAGAACACTGCCAAGGGTCACGGCCGTGACACCCCATGCAAGTGGTCGCGACACCCAATAGAGGCCGAATATGAGACACTGACCATGGTCACGGCCATGACAGACCTTGCACCAGACCGTGACACACGGCAGAGAGGTCGACTTAAGATGGTCACGGCCGTGACACCTCTTGCACGTGGCCGTGACACTGGGCAGTGAGCATATCAAGTTAAGTCAGCCTCGGTCACGGCCGTGACGGCCCATGTCCCAGGCCGTGACCGTCACAGGAAGCGCTATAAAAAGCCCAAATTCGACCCAGAAAGGGCACAACTTACCAGAGATCAATTTCCAACCATCCAGAGACGAAAATAGGGCCAAAAGAATAGGAAATCCCATCCCGGAGCGCAAGAGACGGATCAACGAAGAATTCACGCCGAATTAACGAAGAACGAAGATCTTTCCACGAGATCACCTCAGATTCATCAGTAGGAAAGATTATGAGTTCTTCATCTTTATCTTTTAATTCTTTAGTTGTTTTTCCTTCAATTATGAGTAGCTAAATCCCTTTTGCGTTTGGGATTAGATGAATGCTAGGATATTTCGTAGTTAAGACATATATTATCGTGACTCTGTGTTTTTGACTATTTATCGTTCTATGGATATGTTTCGTTGCTTTAATATGTCTATGTGTTAAAGTGATCGTGTGGAAAAACGTTTAGGGCAACAGCTAAACAACGTTTAGGCCGTTCATAGAAGATAGGATTCGAGTATAGGGCGAAAGCAAATACTCGATCCTCGCCGCTAGTAATTATTGAATTTTAGATCCCCGCAAGCGTTTAGGGCGACAGCAAATTCGCAAGCGGGCAGGAAATTACTGCGATCTAGTCTTAATCACTTAGGAGCGATTTTATTGTCTTAGCCGATAATACCTAGCGGGATTCGAATCCCGAGCACATCGTTATCATCTGAAAACTCTCGCATCAGTTAGTCGCGTTCTTTGAATTTCTGGTTGATTTAGGAGCGGTCTGTTAGGTTAAGTCATCAAACAATTTGCGTACTTTATTTAGGCTAAATATAGAGTCGATAGGTCATTACTAGTACTTGATTTATTCCTTGTGTTCGATACTCGTTTACTCACTTTACTGCACTACAAACGATAGGTCCACTGCCTATCGCACGTCGGTGATAGTAATTAGGTATACGTTTTATTTATCACTTGTCGCACTTTCCATTCACACACCACGTGTCGATCAAGTTTTTGGCGCCGTTGCCGGGTAATAAATTGATATTAGGAACACCGTAGTTCGGTACTTTAGCCACTTTTCTTTTGACGTTTTCTTTGTTTTTCTTTACTATTTGCGTTATTTGTGTTATTTGCGTTAGTTTCCTGCGTCGTTATCGATTTCGTATTCTTATTCGACGTATTTGTTTACTTCTTCGCTAATATTTGTTTCTCACTCATTGAAGGTACGATTCAGCGGTAAATGACTCGAAGCCGTCCATCGGGCCCCATCGTTGACGCAGACCCGGATTTCGAACGAAAGTTGCGAAGGAAGCTTAAGTACGATACCGAAGGAGCATCCACTAGCTCTCAGGACCGCTTATAGCTATTCAGAGGATAGTTCGCAGGTATCCATCCAAAATTCACGTGTAGAGGCAGCCGTAGATAGTCCCTACACAGAAGTAGACATGGCAGACCACCGAGTGCCCGTCCACAACATTCCCGAGGAGGAACCATCACTTCAGGACCTCCTCAAGAATGTCGCGCTAGGCGGTACGGAGTCGGCGATTGTCATTCCGCCGATCGAGAACAACAATTTTGAATTGAAGCACTCTTGGCTTCAGATGATTTCCAGACGGCCCAGTTCGAGGGCAACCCCGATGACGACCCTTACTCCCATTTGAAGGCGTTTCTGACGGTGACCGACACCATCAAGATCAACGGTGTCCCGGGCGATGCAATCAAACTGATGCTGTTCCCGTTCTCGCTCAAGTTCAGGGCGAGAGACTGGTTGGATATGTTGCCACCCAGATCGATCACTACCTGGGAGGAGATGCGAGCCGCCTTCATCAACCACTACTTCCCACTAACGAAGGTGCTCGGACTGAAGACGGAGATTTCTCTTTTCCACCAGAAGGATTCTGAAAACTTGTATGAGGTGTGGGAGCGTTATAAGGCGCTACTGAAGAGGTGCCCACAGCACGGGATGTCGAAGGCAGCCCAAATCAACCGATTCCACGAGGGGCTCAATGATCAGACTCTCCATATGCTAGATGGAGCCGTAGGAGGAGGACTCGTGAAGCTCAATGCCACCGACGCTTGGAATCTGATCGAGGACTATTCGAGGAACAGTTTCATGAGGGGCAATACCAGGATGAAGACATCCGATGTGTTCGGAGTTAGCGAGGAGACGACCACTAATGCCAAGATCGATGCCCTCCAGCAACAAATTGCCTCGACAAACTCCCAGTTGCAGACGGTGATTGATGCATTACTTCCCAAGACCGAGCAGACACAGCCCGTGAACGCCGTATCCACGACCACACCGACGCAGCACACACCTTACGTGCCCTTGTGCGGAATTTGCGGCGCAGCCCACGAGACCTCAGAATGCCAACTTGGGCAGCCGCTGGAGCACGTAGACTATATGGGCAATTACCAAGGTGGCCAGCGGAGTTACCAGCCCCGAGCGCATCCAAACCTGGCGTACGGGAATCAGAACCATTAGGGCCAAGGACCACCAGGATTTCAGCCCAGACCGTCCGGATTCCAAAACGGGCCACCACGACAGTACCAGAATGCTCCCGCGGGAGGATCCGAAGACATGAGGGAGATGAAGGACATGATGAAGACGCTTCTCACGAATTTCAGTAGCACCACTGCAGCCCAGGAAAGTCGAATGACGAAGATGGAGGAGTACATGGAGGCGAATGACTTGCGTGCTCAGAACACGGACGCCTCGCTCAAGAAACTGGAGCAACAGATGAGCCAGATGGCGAAGCAGCTGGCGGGGCGTACTCATGGATCGCTCCGAAGTTACACCTAGCCGAATCCCAAGGAGTACTGCAAGGCGGTGACGCTGAGGAATGGGCGAGAGTTGCAAGAAGTGCCCGCCAAGAAGAAGGCCAAGGAGAACGCCAGCTTCGAGAGCCACGACGAGCCCGAAGTACAGGAGACCAGAGGCGACGACGTCGAGAAGGCCGAAGCTGAGAAGGAGAAGGTGGAGCCCGAGAAGGAAAAGCTGACGGAGATCCAGCGGCCACCGGTGAAACCATACCAGCCGAAGATCCTATACCCGGCCCGACTGAAAAAGGACAAGAATGAGGCTCAGTTTGGTAAATTTAGGGTATGTGTAAGGAGTTGCATATTAACTTAACTTTTGTTGAAGCTATTACGCAGATGCCCAGCTTCGCCAAGTTCTTGAAGGACCTGCTGACGAACAGAAGGAAGCTCGAACATGTCTCCACCGTTTGCCTGCGAGGAGAGTGCTCGGCGATTCTCCAAAGCAAGATCCCTAAGAAGCTCAAGGATCCAGGGAGTTTTACTATTCCCTGTTTTATAGGAGATTTAGTGATTGAGCGTGCGTTAGCAGACCTAGGCGCTAGCATTAATCTTATGCCGTATTCTATGTTTAAGCGTTTAGGACTAGGTGAGCCGCGACCCACTAGGATGAGTCTCCAACTAGCTGATAGATCGTTGAAGTACCCTCGAGGTGTTATCGAGGATGTCTTAGTTAAAGTCGATAAGTTTGTGATTCCCGTAGATTTCGTTATCTTAGATATGGAGGAAGACGAGAATGTTCCCTTGATTTTAGGTAGACCATTCCTAGCCACGGGGGAGACCATGATAGACGTTAGGAACGGGACTTTAACCTTGACAGTAGACGGCGAGAAAGTTACTTTCAATATGGCCGACTCGATGAAAAAGAGCGGCGAGCAAGATGATAAATGTTACTTTCTAGACGTATTTGACCGCGACTTTCTCCTTTCCGTGCAAGGTCTGTCACAGGTCGATGATCACGACATGCACACACTTATGGCGATCGATGAGTGTGGGGAGGAAGTCGACGAGCCCGTAATAGTCATCGACAAGAGCAGCGAAGAGGACAAGGAAAAGAGCTCGGTCGAGGAGCCACCGGTCCTGGAATTGAAGCCACTGCCCGAACATCTCGAATACGCGTTCCTTAGCAGCAATGGAGGGCTGCCGGTCATCATCTCGTCGAGCCTCGACGACGGACAGAAAGGCCAGCTCTTAGACGTGTTGAAGGCGCACAAGAAGGCTTTGGCGTGGAAGATATCCGACATAAGGCGTATCAATCCGAGCTACTGCACGCATAAGATCCTCATTGAGGACAACTTCAAGCCGGTCGCTCAACGTCAAAGGCGCCTCAATCCCAACATGAAGGACGTTGTCAAGAAGGAGGTGATCAAGTTGCTAGACGCGGGGATGATCTACCCATTTCAGACAGCGGATGGGTCAGCCCGGTCCAAGTGGTCCAAAAGAAAGGAGGCATGACGGTTGTCACCAACGACAAGAACGAACTGATCCCGACGAGGACCGTGACCGGATGGCGCGTCTGCATCGACTACAGGAAGTTGAATGATGCCATGCGAAAGGATCATTTCCCTTTACCATTTATCGATCAAATGTTAGAAAAGTTAACCGGTCACTCATTTTATTGTTTCCTTGATGGTTTGTCAGGTTATCTACAGATTCTCATAACACCTGAGGGACCAGGAGAAGACCACTTTTACGTGCCCGTTCGGGATGTTTGCATACCGAAGGATGCCGTTCGGCTTATGCAATGCCCACCACCTTCCAGCGATGTATGATGGCCATATTCGACGAATTGGTAGGTGAGGTAATGGAGGTATTTATGGACGATTTTTCTGTTTTCGGGTCGTCGTTTGATGCATGCTTATCGAATCTGAAGCTCGTACTCGCACGATGCGAGAAGACGAACTTGGCACTTAATTGGGAAAAGTGCCACTTCATGGTTCGAGAGGGTATAGTTCTCGGTCACAAGATCTCCTCTAAAGGAATCGAAGTGGACCGGGCTAAGTTAGAAACTATAGAAAAATTGCCTGTCCCTTCGAACGTGAAGTCGATTAGAAGTTTTCTAGGACATGCGGGGTTTTATCGTAGGTTTATTAAAGATTTTTCTAAGATCGCGAGACCCATGTCTAGGTTGCTAGAAAAAATGCCCCGTTTGAATTTAATAACGAGTGTCTGCATGCTTTTAATTTGCTTAAGGAGCGTTTAGTCGCAGCACCTATTATGGTAGCCCCTGATTGGGGGCTGCCCTTTGACCTAATGTGCGATGCTAGTGACTATGCAGTTGGGGCCGTGCTAGGGCAGCGTAAGGACAACCACTTCAGGCCGATATACTACGCGAGTAAGACGCTAGATGCAGCCCAGGCCAATTACACGACCACCGAAAAGAAGCTGTTGGCCGTCGTCTTTGCTTTCGACAAGTTCAGGTCATATCTGATCCTATCTAAAGTTATTGATTTTACTGACCACTCTGCTCTTAAGTACTTGTTAGCAAAGCCCGATGCCAAGCCACGGCTAATTAGGTGGATCCTGCTACTTTAAGAGTTCGACATAGAGATCCGCGACAAGAAGGGTGCGGAGAACCTGGCGGCTGATCATCTCTCTCGACTAGAGGAATCCGAGATATACCATAAGGACAAAAGGGCGATACTCGATCGGTTGCCAGACGAGCACCTTTACTCGATACATGTGGTAAGTGACGACACTCCCTGGTTTGCAGATTACGCTAACTATTTTGTTGCGAAGGTCCTACCAAAGGAGTACACGAGTCAGCAAAAGAAGAAATTCTTTTCTGATTTGAGATACTACTTTTGGGAAGACCCGTATCTTTTCAGGCGATGTGCAGACCAGGTGATACGGCAATGCGTGGCGGCCCCAGAATCGACGCACATCCTTAGACATTGCTACAAAGGACCGACCGGAGGGCACTATGCAGCAAATCGTACTGCTCAGAAGGTGTTGGAGAGCGGATTCTACTGGCCCACGATCTTCAAGGACGCCCAAAGGTACGTTGACACTTGTGATCAGTGTCAGCGCGCAGGTAATCTCTCGAAACGCGACGAAATGCCCCAGAACTTCATCTTAGTTTGCGAAATTTTCGATGTATGGGGTATAGATTTTATGGGTCCATTTCCTAGCTCGTACAACAATAAGTACATCCTAGTCGCTGTCGATTATGTTTCTAAGTGGGCCGAGGCGCAAGCCTTACCCACGAATGATGCTAGGGTAGTCGTTAGATTTTTGCGAGCATTGTTTTCACGTTTTGGGGCACCTAGGTGCATTATTAGTGATAGAGGCACTCAATTTTGTAACACCCAGTTTGCACGCACGTTAGAACGTTATGGTGTTAGACGTAGCCTATCCACCCCGTACCACCCCCAAGCTAGTGGTCAAGTCGAAGTAGTGAACCGCGAGTTGAAACGCATCCTAGAAAGACCATAGAGGCAAACCGTAGGGGGTGGACAAATAAGTTGAATGATGCACTTTGGGCATATAGAACTGCATATAAAACTCCCATAGGCACTGCATCATATAGATTAGTCTATGGAAACGCATGTCATCTTCTCGTAGAAATAGAGCATAAGGCATATTGCCGGCGGAAAGCGGCAACTCCAAATCAACGAGTTAGACGAGTGGCGTTTATCGGCTTACGATAACGCTCGCATGTATAAGGAATGCTCCAAAGCCTATCACGATAAAAAGATTAGGCAAAGACGAGAGTTTCAGGAGGGGGACCAAGTCCTTCTTTTTAACTCTCAACTTAGGCTTTTTCCTGGCAAGCTTAGATCACGCTGGTCAGGAACGTTCACTGTCACCCGTGTTTTCCCTTACGGTACTGTTGAGATTTCAGGTATGGAGCAGGGGACTTTTAAGGTGAACGGCCATAGGTTGAAGCATTATCACGCAGGCGAGGAAGACATGACCGAGAAAGAAGTGTTGTACCTGGACTTCCAGACGTGAGCGAACAGAAGACGTCCGGCTAACGACGGTAAAGTAAGCGCTTCTTGGGAGGCAACCCATGTATTTTCATTTATGTATGAGGCACTACCTTAGTAAAAAAAAAAGGACGGTCACGGCCAACTGCTTAATCAGTCAAGGCCGTGACTCCCTCCAGGGGCCTCTACTGCCCCACGTCACGGTCAATGGCCTAAGCCATCACGGCCGTGACCAAGAGGGACCTCAATTCGAGCACTCTGCCACTTGTCACGGCCAACTGCTTAAGCAGTCACGACCGTGACACCCTCCAGTGACCCCCTCTGCCTCATGTCACGGCCAACGGCTTAAGCCGTCACGGCCGTGACAAAATTTGAGAAAAAAAAGAAAATAAAAGAAAAATTAAAGAAATCGATTCGGTCAGGGCCTGTGACTAGTACGTCACAGCCGTGACGTGTTCCAGAGAGCACACTGCCTATGGTCACGGCCGTGACCCCCGCGGATTAAAGAGCAAATCCGAAATTTCTTCCTATTTTTTTCTCCTCTCTCCCCCTCTCTCGCGATTTCCTCTTTCAAAACCTCCCCACCACCTAAAACACCACCCTCCACCACCTAGCTCCGCCGTGCGCCACCCCCAAATCCGATTACCCTCATTCCTAACGCAAGTAAGCCTCCAAGGTATGAATACATTCTTACCCGAGTTAATTTCAATTTTTGGGATCTCATCAAACTTGTTGATTTTGGATATGAACATGCTCTTATTTGTTTATTACATGATATAATTACTATGGGCATACTTAATTCATTGCTTTGAACTACAAATTTTCGAATTCTATGACGAAGAACCCAAATTTTCAAAATTTGGGATTTTCGATTTTGGGTGTAATTGGTGGTGTCTCTTGATCTTTTATTGGTAGATACATGCTAGGAGCATTTTGGGGCATGCCTAATTACGTGAATTGATGTTGAATTTCGAATTTCTAAGACGAACCCTAAACTCGAATTTTGGGGATTTTCCAAATTGAGTCTAATTTCATGTTCTTCATGCCTTTTCATGCTTCATAAATGCTATAACCACGCTGGGCTTGCTTGATTGCTATTTCGACCATGAATTTTGCCATTTAGAAGATGAACCCTAACTCTAAATTTGAGGCTTTTGGACAATATTATCGGAATTTGTGTACTCTGATTATGTGGGTTCGTTTTGAGTTCTATTATAACTTCTGTGCGCACTTTTGCTCGCTTGATTTTGAAACTATCTTACGAATTTTTGGGTACGTTGGTTGCTTTAATTTGGGACTTGCTATGCATACCTTCACCTGCATGTTATCTGTTCGACAAAATGCCACTTTGAGCTTTTCATGAGTTATTGCACATGCACGTTTCTACTTGGTCGCTGTTATTGGTCGAGTCAAGCTGCTTGAATTTAATTGATACATTGTCCTTGAGCTCACATCCGTTTTCTAGGTACTATGGGTAGAAGCCGCTCCTCAGCCTCGCGTGACCCCGCCTCGCGTTCGCCCGTTCGTCAAAGGCGACGCGGGCCCCCGCCGACAATGTTAGAAGCCATGGGTCAGTTCACTGACGAGGCCCAGACGACACGATACACCAGGCTGAAGGGAATGGAGTTCATAGCCACGGACCAAATCGACCATGAGACGCTGGCGAAGCACCACATCGACCAGCAGGTGGCCCAGTACTTATCACTCAGTGGGTGGAACACATTCCTGGGCATCGACGAACCGGCGTACAAGGAACTCACCCTGGAGTTCCTTGCCACGTTCTCCTACGACGAATACGGCGACAACAAAATCCCATTCCGGGCGTTCAACGAAGAGCAGATAGTGAGGGACGACAACCTGTGCCATGCACTTGGAGTACCACGACCACACCCACACCGACCCTATGCAACTTACTTCGATCAACCGGGCGGACGACATGGTTGCTGGGCTGACATCGCTCGACCCGGCGAGCCGGCATACAGCGCGAAGACATCGAAGGCGTCTGCGCTCAGGAGCCCAGGACTGCGCTACATCCACCGCCTCCTCACGACCTCGCTCACACCGAGGGGTGACTCGCACGGAGCGATCACCCTCCGTGACCTCTTCTACCTAACTAAGATGCAGCGAGGCGAACAGGTCTATTTGGGAATGGCGGAAGCACGACCCCATGGCAAGATCGCCGTAGGACCACTCATCACCAAGGTGATCAAGAGATTACGCTACTGGCCAGCGAATGCGCCCGAGATGGAGATAGTAGGCGGGCACCACCCCGTGAACGAGGAGATGCTTGTGAAGATGAAGATGCTCGTGAAGCGCCCACCTGGACTCGCGCCAACAAGGTGTACATCTGGCACGAGATGTATCGCAGCCAGACTGACCACGGAGCCGTCCCCGACGACCAGCTCTACCTCGAGGGTCCCCACCCAGTGGAGACAGACACGACGACTATAGGGCCCTCCTACTCATCCGGCTACCACCACGGCGAGTCATCCGGCGTCAACCGCTACGCGTCTACAGCGGACCTCGAAGCACTGCGCTAGGACATGATGCGCATGAACGCCGACGCGCTGCAGTGTGACGAAGAATGCCGGCAATATAACGAAGAGACCCGGCGCCGACAGGAAGAGTACGAGCGACGGAACGAGGAAGCCCACCGTCCGTACCAGGAAGAGCTAGACCGCTACAACCAGGCCCTCCAAGCCATGGACACCGCGCTCAAGTACTCCCAGCAGTCGATGTCCCTCTTTCGCCCGAGGCAACCGTCGCCACCGCCGCCACCACCTTAGGGATTTCTCCTTTTACTTTTTATTGACATTTCGTGTTTGAGTAGTCGCGTGTGTTTTCAATTTATTTCCACCTTTGCCGCTTATAACTATGTTTATAGTTAATCTATGACTACTCTCTTTTTATGTCTACTTATCTCTTTAGCTAGCGCCAGGATACGCCTAACGGAATACAACGTATAACAGCTTACAACACGACCCTCACGCGCGAAATAAACGACTACGTCACGACCACGTCAGGGGAGTCCCGTTCTTTTAAACTCTTTTTCCTTCCCTTTTATCCTTTTTACGTTGGGGACAACGTCTGGCTTAAGTGTGGGGAGGGGAATTTAGTTTGAGAACTTACGTGAAAATTTTTAAATTTTTTATGACGTGTCCGTGAGTCGTGAAGTTCGTTGGAAAGGCATGAATTATTGAAATCAGGCATGATCGTTTGCGCTTATCTCGAGTTGGTCTGCATTATTATGAATTTTTGTGAGCATTTAGGATATGCATGACTGATTGAATCTTATCTGTCTGAATAGATATAGCACTGCTTTGAAAGACCGTACACATAACCCTGTGTCATTGTGAGAGTTTGAGCCTGACGAGCTTATACTCATATTTCTTGGTTGTGTGACGTGCCTAGTCTATATCTCTCTAGAACTTGCCTGTCTGATGCGTGTTGAAACTGTTTGGATGCGTTAGTGTGAAAATGATGAGGGCAATAGGAATTAAGTCCAGGGCCAAATCTTCCTTACCATGACTAATGTCCCCTAGTAGCCATTTTGAGCCCGAGCCTATTCGTTGCTTCCCCCGTATGTTATAAAATGTCCCTGACCCGAATAAGCCACCGGAGATTATATGAACCCCAGTTAATTAGAATAGAGCAGAAGTCGAACTTGAGAGTTACTGTTTCAGCGTATGATTTGATGATTCGTCTCTGCTATTCGTGAAATGACTCGTCCCTTAATTGACTATTTTCTGAAATCACCCGATCCTTTATATTAGCCAGCCATAAATTTTTTTTTGCAAGATAGAGGTTTTGGTAATAAGTATCCCTAGGTACACGGCATTCGCTGTGACGATGTACTCTTTGCGACAAAAGCCAAACCTTGATGTTTAGGGAATAAGGGCAGTACACGAAATTAGAGCATAATTAAGGGGAAAGGGCAGAAAATGAAAGGGAACTGAGTCGAGGGGGTCGGGCAGAAAAGTCTAGAATTTCAGAGCGAGAATATCGAGTCTTATATTGGGGCATGTGATTATCATTTTGATTATGCTATGTTCTTTGATACTATTCGCTTACATGCCCTAGCTCTAAGATTACGTGACCATTACATGCTTTTCGTTTTATGACTATGTGACCCATGTACACCCGAAAAGACCCTCAGATTTATGCTTGCCACTTTAGATAGTAGAAATGCGATTAGCTTGCGAGCTTATGGTAGGGGTTGGACTAGTGTACGAATTGAGCGACTCATCATATGCTAGCCAATACACTTGAGTGAATTGAGTGAATCCTTGTGAGGTATAGGTCTCGATTTGCAGCGCTAGGGAAGCTCAGATTGATAAGTGCAGGTCATTAGTGTAATGTCTGTGATTTTTTGCTTGATTTCGTATCGTGCTTTCTATGCTTTGGTGATAAATTGCGAACAATCGTGCCGTTATCCTGATTGGATGCCTTTTCTGAACTCTAATTTACTTGAGGACAAGCAAATGCTTAAGTGTGGGGAGGTTTGATAAACGTATTTCAATGCGTTTATCATAGTATTTATTTGGGGTATAATAGAACCTTAGCAATGAATTTATGCATTTATTCGCTATATTTACACTTATGCTTATGTTGAAGGAGCCTAGAACGAGTTTCGGGCAAACGGGGCAAAAACGAGGCAAAACGGTGCAAAAATGAAGAACACTGCCATGGGTCACGGCCGTGACACCCCATGCAAGTGGCCGTGACACCCAACAGCGGCCGAATATGAGACACTGACCATGGTCCTGGCCGTGACAGACCTTGCACCAGACCGTGACACACGGCAGAGAGGTCGACTTAAGATGGTCACGGCTGTGACACCTCTTGCACGTGGCCGTGACACTGGGCAGTGAGCATATCAAGTTAAGTCGGCCTCGGTCACGGCCGTGACGGCCCATGTCCCAGGCCGTGACCGTCACGGGAATCGCTATAAAAAGCCCAAATTCGACCCAGAAAGGGCACAACTTACCAGAGATCAATTCCCAACCATCCAGAGACGAAAATAGGGCCAAAAGAACAGGAAATCCCGTCCCGGAGCGCAAGAGACGGATCAACGAAGAATTCACGCCGAATTAACGAAGAACGAAGATCTTTCCACGAGATCACCTCAGATTCATCAGTAGGAAAGATCATGAGTTCTTCATCTTTATCTTTTAATTCTTTAGTTGTTTTTCCTCCAATTATGAGTAGCTAAATCCCTTTTGTGTTTGGGATTAGATGAACGCTAGGATATTTCGTAGTTAAGACATATATTATCGTGACTCTGTGTTTTTGACTATTTATCATTCTATGAATATGTTCGTTGCTTTAATATGTCTATGTGTTAAAGTGATCGTGTGGAAAACCGTTTAGGTCGACAGCTAAACAACGTTTAGGCCGTTCATAGAAGATAGGATTCGAGTATAGGGCGAAAGCAAATACTCGATCCTCGCCGCTAGTAATTATTGAATTTTAGATCCCCGCAAGCGTTTAGGGCGACAGCAAATTCGCAAGCGGGCAGGAAATTACTGCGATCTAGTCTTAATCACTTAGGAGCGATTTTATTGTCTTAGCCGATAATACCTAGCGGGATTCGAATCCTGAGCACATCGTTATCATCTGAAAACTCTCGCATCAGTTAGTCGCGTTCTTTGAATTTCTGGTTGATTTAGGAGCGGTCTGTTAGGTTAAGTCGTCAAATAATTTGCGTACTTTATTTAGGCTAAATATCGAGTCGATAGGTCATTACTAGTACTTGATTTATTCCTTGTGTTCGATACTCGTTTACTCACTTTACTGCACTACAAACGATAGGTCCACTGCCTATCGCACGTCGGTGATAGTAATTAGGTATACGTTTTATTTATCACTTGTCGCACTTTCTATTCACACACCACGGGTCGATCAAGAACCAACTAGATAACCGTCACGGCCGTGAAGACTTGTACATTTCGTCGTGACATCAAGCCGAGACTTCATTATATGAGTGTCACGGCCGTGAAGACCTGTACACTTGGCCTTGACACAGGGTAGAGAGCGACGCGAAACAAAGCGATGATAGTCACAGTCGTGAAGGCCCAATGCCCAGGCCGTGAGCTTGCGAAAGTTAGTATAAGAGCCCAATTTCGACTCAAAAAGGGGACCCCGATCAGAACTGAACCCTAATCAATCAGAGACGAAAGAGAGTGGTAAAGAACAGGGAAATACCTCCCCGAGCAAAGGTAACAGATCAACAACGAATTCACGCCAATTTGAACGAGGAACGAAGATCCTTCCACGAGACCATCCTGGACTCATCAGTAGGAAGGAATATGAATTCTCTATCGTTCTTCATATCTTTTGTTGCTAGTTTAATTCGTATTTAAGACATATATTTATCGTGACTCATGTTTTTAACTATTTATCTAGCTATGAAAGTGTTTCTTCGCTTTATTATGTCTATGTGTTAAAGTGTATGCGTGGAAAATCGTTTAGGGCTACAACTAAACAACAATTAGGCCGTTCGTAGATGATAGATTCGAGTATAGGGCGACAGCAAATACTCGACCCTAGCCGTTAGTAATTGTCGAATCTCAGATCCCCGCGAGCGTATAGGGCGATAGCAAATTCGTGGGTGTGTAGGAAATTAGTGCGATCTAGTCAAGAATCACGTAGGCACGATATTTTAGTGTCTTAGACGATAGTACCTAGCGGATTCGAATCCCGAGCACATTATTCTTATCTAGCACTCTCACCAGTTTTAGTCGTTTCTCTTAATCTCTCATTGCTATAGGGATTGGTCTGTTAGGTTAACTCGTAGTATAAACAATCTGCGCAATTTATTTAGGCTAGATATTGAGTCGATAGGTTATTACTAGTAATCAAGTTTATTCCTCGTGTTCGATACTCGTTTACTCACCTTACTAGACTACAAGCGTTAGGTCCACTGTCTATCGCACTTCGGTGATAGTAACTACGTATTCGTTTTATTTATTTGCCGCACCTGCACTTTACATGAGTACACCACGTGTCGATCATACGCATGCATTTACACAAAATAATTAAAAAAGGGAAGCTTCTCCAATTGCTAGTTTTCTCTCACCTGAACCTATTGATTCGTGCAGCACCTTCTGATTCCTCTATTGAAAAGCAAAACGAAATTAACCGTTTTGATTGCTTCTGATTCCTCTGCCAAGAAAAATTAGATAAGGTGGGAAAGAAAAAAGTTTAGCATCGTGTGTTTGAGGGATATTAATGTCAATTAATTAGTGGGTTTTCAATAACCCACCTCAAGGGTGTGTTTATTTAAACCTCCTCTGGTGGGTTTAAACATTTTTTTATATACAATTGTTATTTATATATATATATATATATATATATATATATATATATATATATGAACCAAACATATCAATATATAGTAAATCCATGTTTAAAACTCTTAAACACTCCAACCAAACAAGGGCTAAAATGTTGGGTTTTATCAAGCACTCTACGTAATAAGAACATTGATCCTCCACCATTAGTTTTCTAACCACTTCACTTTCATATACAGTCAAGTACTTGAATTCAATAATAAATACCTAAATCAAGCACTAAAGTACCTAAATTACAGGGATCAAATACTGATATTCATGTCGGAAATGCTTGTAAATTGGGGGAGAATCATTTAAGTTGTTTGATAAAAGCTATCATTTTAGTCTTTCGTAACTCGCTTTTATGCATTGATTTCGGTATATTTTGCCAAAAAAATGTAGTATATTGTATCGGTTAAGGTAACGCCAAAATTCCTCGCTTCATCGCTTGTTTTTTATCGATTAAGGTATTCTTGTTGCAACGAAGATAAATGCGACTATTAAAGTAGATATTTCATCCCAATCAATATTTGTACTTCAAAGAAACATAAATGTTAGTTTTGGGAAAAATTTTCTTTCATCATACATCAAAACCATGAATAACCGTTCACATACGGATACACTTCATATTAACCAGGTTAGGATCTAAGGATCCACGACAAATAATGAGACTATGGTTTGATTAACCTCGTGAGAAGGGCAGCGCCATGCCCCAGAATCTAAATAGTATCAGAAACGCATAAACAAGATACTCCAAAAAGACTTGGAAGTAAAAATTATGAGGAACCCTTACTCTTTGCTTGTTTCCTTGCCTGCAAACCCTTCATCACTTCTACGAACTGACAAGAACGAAAGTAATTAGATTTCGACCTTGAATCGCCTCGCTGAGATTATTTCAGCGAAATTAAGCACCAGGAATGTGAGACTTCCTCAAACCTCATACCCAAAACATTTCAGATGTCTCCAAGCGAACAAACAGCTACAAACACTTATGTATGAGTGCAGAAGACTTGTGCTAGCGGCATGGAGGACTATTAGAGCAGTGGGCTGGTGGGGAGGCATGAGCTGTAATTTGCTAACGTAATACCATGGCAACGACAAAGCCGGACGGCGACTGGAACAACGATGAGCTGGGAAGAGACAACGAGCAACCTACAAAAGACAGCGAGCCACAAAAACGAAGAGCAACAGAGCATGTACGAGCAGGGACGATTACCAATGAGCAGAGAAGAGTGGAGGGATCGACAACAAGCCGTGACAACTGCCGGCGAGCACCTGCGGTGTCGGGATAGGCAGCGAGCAGTAACGATTTCCGGATACCAGCGACGATGGGCGGCAATCAGCGAGCGGCGGCGGTGGACAACCGAGCGATAGAGACGAACAACGACAAAAAGCCACTATGAGCAGGGAAGAGTATCGGAGTCCGTCGGCAGTTTTATTTCTTATTTTGTTTTTGTTTTTAATTGCGTTTCTGATTTAACAGGTTCAAACAAATAGAAAGGGCATTATTGTAACTTACTATGTTAGGGAGCTTAAACTAAGTTTCTGCCTAATGGTAGTACCTAGTTACAAAGTTAAACCAATGGGGACCAACGCTTTAAAAAGCGTATAGCGCAACGCGTTGCGTTTTGATTCTGATAGCGCGTAGAGTAAATAACGTAGCGCATTGGGTGAGTATTTCAAGCAATTTAGTTAGAATGCTAAAAAACATAATATAACATAAAACCATTATTTGTTAAATTGTAGCTTATATGTCCAATAATATATACTACTAAAATTTTACCAAAAGTATATGTTCATCAAAATTATCCAAATATTGTAAATAAATAGCATCAATCTAATAATTAACAAAATAGCATAGTACAAACTTACTCATTTTCTATTTAATATTTTTTTTGGAAAAATGATTGCTTTATTAAATATTGAAATGAGAATGTAATATAACATTTGTTATTGTTAGCGTTCAATGATTGCATGGAAGTAATGCATAGGTTATGTATCAATTACATACAAAACATAGATACGTACAATACATATATATATATATATATATATATATATATAGAGAGAGAGAGAGAGAGAGAGAGAGATTTGTTATGGTGCCCACCTACCGTGAGCAACCACCGTGAGCACCATAAGCAAATCTCTCATTTTTTTTGCGTTTTTTCGATTCTCAACGGCGGCAACACCTCCGTAGACCCTGTCATATCCATTGCTAACCTAAATCACCCTCTCCAACACGTTAATTTTTAAGAAAATCATCACATATGTACGCCGTTCACATGTGAAGAATAAATAATGAATTTTCTTAAAATTAACGTGTTGGAGAGGGTGATTTAGGTTAGCAATGGATATGAGAAGGTCTACGGAGGTGTTGTCGCCGTTGAGAATCGAAAAAACACAAAAAAATAAGAGATTTGCTTATGGTGCTCACGGTGGTTGCTTACGGTAGGTGGGCACCATAGCAAATCTCTCTCTCTCTCTCTCTCTCTCTCTATATATATATATATATATATATATATATATATAACTACAGATAAGATGAGGCCGCCCACCATCCAAATAGTAATTAATTCGTACTACACTTGCTTATTATTTTTTCCCGCATTTACCACACTTACTCAGCATGTGCATTTCGTCATTTTCAAGACTAAAAAATAGCATGTGCACTTCGTCCCACACCGATGCCACCATACAATGAAGAGTGTCAAACTTTCTATATAAATGGGCATAAATCTGAGCAGAAATTATATAGCTTCATGGGCTATTGCCTTGTTTGGGTAGATTAATTTTGAAACTGGCCTCGATTAACCGTCAAGTATGTCGTCGAGTAGACATGTCCAATTTTAACCGTAACCGGTGGTTGAACCGCCTAACGGCGGTTAGTTAACCGCCGGTTACGGTTATAACCGTAACCGGCCGGTAACCGTAACCGGCAACCGTCACCGGCCGGTTACGGGGCGGTTAGGGGTTACGGGGCGGTTGGGCATGTCTAGCGTCGAGCCATGTCTTTATTTAATTATTAACTTCATAAAATATAAAAATCATAAAAAATTAAACGCTTTTTCTATTACGCCTCGAAGCGTTTATAAAAATTTTCGCTATTGCACGCTTTGTAGCGCGCTATATAGCGCTATTCAAAACACTGATGGAGACTGATTCATAACTGTGATCTTTTATTAGGTATTTTTCCTTAAAATCCCAACAAAGATAGAGATTAACGAAAGAAATCTGAAACGAAATACCCGAAAAAGGACAGCAAAAAGGCGTTGGAAAATTGAAATTGCATGTAACGTCACTAACATAACATGTTACATTTGCAATACAACAACACGTCCTCAAGTAGCAACCACCTCAAAAAACAAAGCAAACAACCTACCATACCAAGCAAATAAGATATAGCATATATCATCATCATATCACAATATTATATATATATAAATATATGTATAATTTATGGCACATAATGTATAGCTCTATGGTGTATTCTTCTTATTTTGAAGAAGACTCGCCTTGGAGCTCGTCCCGCCAATGTTCTTCTCCTTCGAAGGAGGAATCGAACCCCAACTGCCTTCGGACTCAGATGGCTCGAGCACGTGCACCGAACCATCTGTTAGCCCTAATGCAAATTGGCTCGACACAGTCGGGTGAGCCGTGATCACCAATGGATGTCCATTTGAGCTGTGCAGTAATAAAAAAAAATGAATTTCATGTAATAATAATAAAAAAAATATGAATCGGGTTTTTAAATTGCTGAGGTTAAACAACGAGTCAAGAATCAATGAATTCTACATAGCCCAGGTATATCTATCTATATATTATATTAAGGGTGAACACCACGTGGGTTTGTCTATTTCATCTTATTGCCATTAAAATATGAAAATTATTATTACTTAAATACTATTATATTAAACCTGGGCACCACACATTCAGCTTAATTACAGATTTTTCCATCAAATTATTAAATAAGTAAAAACGATACTATTATTTATCAAATATTTAAAATTTATTTCATATTTTGTTAGTAGCAGCACATGCATAGAATGTGCTAAATTACTATAGTACATATCTATACTTTTATATAAAGAGCCTAGGGAAGATAAAAACTGCAAATTGATCTGCCAATCAAATTTTTTCTACTTTAATTACTATCAAATAATAATTACCACCTCATTCTATTTTTAGTATACCAATTATTAAAAAAAAATTTATTAAACCACGTAGCTTTAAAACTCATAATACCCACCTCATACTATTTTAGTATATACTTTATTAAAAAATCATCCATTAATAATTAATTTATATTTTTGCACGCACATAGGGGTGCTAAAAGTATTAGTATGTATATAAATGTGTGTGTGTACCTCAGATTATAGGCTGAAGAATAAACACGACATCTCATCTTAAGGGCATCGGTGAAAATGCAGACGCTGCCATCTTCGAAGCTAGCGTATATAGACTGGCTATCACACGAGTACGTCGCATCGGTAATCGAGGAGCTTGATTCATCGGGAACCCACTGAAACGAAAAAAAAAGTACCCATTTTTCTTTCCTTAGTATTGGTATTTCAATTATTTGACTTCTTCAGCAAAATTCTACTTCAATTATTTGACTTTTTCAGCAAAATTCTTGAATTTTTTATGTGTCCTTACCTGATCGACGCGCTCGAGCCTAGGAGCCTCGTATACTGCTAACTGAGTCTCGTGAACCGCTAGTACGCGGGTCTGGTCCTGATGGCACTGAACCCGGGTCTGAGCCAGCGGGTTCGAGGGTCGACCCTGAGGTATTTGCAGGAACTTGCTCGCTTTCCTCTCCCATGCGTCTAGGCTCCATACGCAGAGCTGGGAAAAAAGGGGTAAGAGCGCGAAATCATGTTATGCGATCTTTTTTTTTTTTCTTGCGGTGGTTCGACTAAGTACGCAAGTATAGTAAAAATTAAAAAAAAAACGAGAACTACCTGAGCGTCGGCCCCAGATGATACGAGGACTCTCAAGGCACTGGAGAAGGCTAGGCCGGTTACTCTTCTCTGGTGACCTTTGATCTTCGTTGTCACCTGTTTTAGAGGAAAGTATATGAAATTAAAATATGATACATACAGAAGCTTTTAGGCGAAGCAGTCATTTGACATGGTACCAAAAGTCGGACCAAGATGTTATGGGTAAAATCCTAACGACCACCCATTTCAAGGAAAATTTCACGTCCAGTGCTAAGTAAGAGAGAATCATCCTAGAAGTGAGGTGAGCGTTTTGTAAAAAACGTATGTAAAATTGAAGCCTGCAGTCCTTTCAAACTTAAGCTTTTAGTTGAAGTGATCCTCAACAGTACAAGACAATAAATTTAAAAACATGGATGCATCAAGAAAGGACCAAATGTGTTTAGGTGATGGCACCACGAATTATCCAAAATAAGGAATATTATTACAAGTTTACGTCAATACGGCAACAAACCTCGTCAATGCGAACGTTGTATATTTGTATGGATGAGTCCTCCATGCCTATCGCGATGATGTTGTTGTCCTGAGGATGGAATGCAAGAAATGTCGCCGCGGGCGGAGGAGGCATGAAAGTCGTCATCGTCTGCACGAAATACAAAATTAAAATTTAGCATAAAGATTTCTAAACTCAGGAATAAAAAAGAAAAAAAGAAAATGCAATCATGTAATAAAAATGTCAAAATGTTAACCTTGAAAGTCATCATGTTAAATAGCGAAATTTTCCCGCCCGACGCAGACATCACGTAAGAGTCGTTCTTGGAAAGCGCAAAGCATGGAACGGCTTCTTCGAGGTTCGTCTCGCTTATGTCATTGGTCATCAATATTCCGCTCGATGGTTGCCACAGTTGGGGCGGCGCTGAAGCAGTGGCCTGAATATATGGTAATTAACGCCAAGGAAATTTATAACTGAACAACAAGAGAAAGAGAGAGAGAGAGAGCATTCATATTACCTTTCCCGAAGGATTCCTTTCGTTCCTTTGCCACTTCCATAGCTTGTGCACGGCATTATATGCTAATGCCAAGATGGCACCGCCAGAATTGGTGTAAATTAAGCGTATAATCTGACCCCAGAAAAGGCACCGAATAAGAGACCATGATATTTTTATCTATTTATATATATACATACATATATCTTATATAAACATATATATAAATATATATATATATATATATGTATAGCGAGAGAGAGAGAGGGAGAGAGAGAGAGATGTGGCAGCATTCCATTGAACAAGCAAAACAGCATAACTTAGTCTATAAAATCTAGCATTACCCTCACTGAAAGCAAATTGTCAGGCAGCTTCAGAGATCGAAGTCGAGATGGATCGCTGATCTCAGTCAGCTTCCAAATCTCGGGCTTCTCTAAATCATCGCCAGCTTTCAATTTTGTGTCTGGCAAGTCTTTGCCATGCCCATTCTACAGATAGATCATAAGTAAAGATCATTTTATCCCACAAATAGTAGTTATATTTGACGTATGAACACATAGGCAGGTTCCCCACTGACCAGTTCAATAATAGAAGAATGCTTGTCTTCACCGATACTTGTCCCTGCTGTATTTGAAGCACCCAACATTCCAACCACAAGTGCCTGTGATTAATTAAAGGTTTAATTATAAGATAAATCTTTGCTTTTAAATAATCTATTCTTGGTCATTAAAATGATTTTTAGTATAAACTAACAAATAGTGAAACGCATGCACGTTTAATTCTTAAATCCACCGGTTAAATAGGTGGGAAGAAGTAATAATAAAAATGATACGCTCAATCTGTAACACAAATAAACTACTATGAAATAATTGACATATTATTGAGGCTAAGTGTTCTCCTTACCTTTGAAGCGGACCCAGTACGATGCTCGATGGAGCGAATCATTCTTACACCTTCTGTGTTTGCAAGTATTTTAATACCATTGTCACTAGTAGATACAGCCAAAAGTGTCCCTTCCTTGTTAGTCCGTATGCTAGGAGAAGCCTGAAATGTAATACAAAAAAATTAAATGCTATAGTAGCAAGATAAAGTGTAGGTAGAAGATGAAAATAAAACTCTAGCTTTTTACCGGCAAGCCACCATCAGCATCGAAAGCAGTCAAGGGATTCACATTGTTCATATCCCAATATTTGATCTTGAACTCATCGCCCGCAGCTAAGAAACTGTTTTTAATAATATCGAACTGTACTACCCCGACCGATCGCTTTCCGAGGCCAAGATATGTCTTCTTCACAGATCCTTCGCTCTCATTCCACTCCACCATATGAGATTCCCCATCTTGGTTCGTACCACACGAGAACAACCTTCATCAAAGACATAAAATAAAAAAAATAAAGAGAGAGAGAGAGAGAGGTGAAGCAAAAAAACACTACAAGAATTATTCGACCCAACATATTAATAAGTAAAGTACAAAAGATATAAATGGTGTGCAACCCATAACTTAAATACCAAAACATATATTTTCCACGCTTAAATAGCAAAGAGATTAATGGATATATTCATTAATCAAAAAGAAGCTGAAGAAAGAATGCAAGCAAGTCGTTATCATACCTAGTTCCATCGGCTGTATAGGCCATGGTAGTACAAGAGTGGCCAGGAGCATCATAATCGACTCTTGAACCCCCATTGTCATAAAGCCAAGCTCTGATCTTACCATCCACAGCAGTTGAAAAAAAGAACTGATAACAGAAAATCGTGTTCATTATTTTTCGGGGACGAGGATGAGCAATTAATTTCGCAGTATATTTTTACATAGCATCAACAATAAACATTAGATGTAGGTGGTAGGTGGACAAGTATTAAGTTCCAAGTAAAGATTTTCTAATGTTCAAACCACTGCAACTAAGTTACCTGAATCTGGTAATGTTCCTTGTGATAGGGGCAAACAGAGTAAACAGGGGCTTCGTGACCCTCGAAAGTGAACATTTTAGCGCCATTAGAAGCATCCCACACCTACAGATGAATCATTACAACTTTTCCACGGGGCACAAAGCTGCTAAATAAATATTATAAAGACGATCAAAACCTTAATAGTCTTGTCATCCCCGCAAGTTATGACGCTTAGTTGCTTGTTTAAAAGGGCAAAAGCAAGGTCATTGACGCTGCCAACATGAGCTTCGATCTGGAGAAGAAAACATGCCAATAATTTTTGAAGTTATTGTTACTATTTATGGGCAAAAAACAAATAAAAAATCATTGTGAATTAAGGATCAGAAACCTCGAGTTGGTTCTTTAGTTCTTCACCGCCATAGTAAGCGTACAAGTGAACAATGTGCTTTGAATATGCAACCCCTATTACAAGATTTAAAAAAAGAATGAAAGAATTAAGCGATAGCAATCAATAAAGCAAATAAAAATCCAAATTAAAACACGCACCAAAGAGCTTTCCATCAGGACTCCACATGACTCTGTTCACTGATCCTGAATACTCATTCGCCAAAGAAGCCTATATAAACCACCACAAGCCAGTTTAAATTTCACAATAGCACACATATACGTAGCGAAAAACTCCACGTATGATAGAATTAAATTAGACCTGTAGTTGCATGGAACAAGCTCCAAGATCCCACACTTTGAAATTTCTAGAAGTTATCCTCTCTCCATTGCTCACTTCCCATAAAGAAATGTCACCAATGTTTGTTCCCACTGAAACAGAAAAGTGATTTTCATACAATGATATAAGACATCTCACATATTCGGATTTAAACGTACCCATCATCCGATCACCAGAAAACTTCACAACGTCTTAACAGCCAGCGCCAAATGCACGAAAACGAGATGTATAAGCATAGATCAAAAGGGCAAAACAAGAACTGACCTAGAAGTAAAGTATGCTGCATTGGATGAAAATCCATGCTTTTCACAGCTGAACCCTGATTCAAACTAACAACAACATTCTTGGGCAATTCATTGGCTGAGTAATGGGATTGACTATGACTTGGACTCGGATAAATGACGGGCATCATGTTAACTGGCAAGCGGTTAGCCTGCATGCACAAAAAATTACATAAACTCCTATAAGTATTACAGATATCGTAAAACTCCAGCCAAAAAGATAAAAGAACAGAAGGTGTAGATATCTATGTTGCGAAAAGAAGATAACAGTTTCGTATAAGCATTCAATCCAGTTCACTCGAAATTACTGAGTAACAATTGTACTAATGGAAAAAAAGGTACAGTACTATGTCAATTAAAAGCACAATACTGAATGAATTATAAGACATGAAATGGAATAAAATAACAACAAAATAAAAACATAGCACCTCTTCAGGTACCCCAAAGGGTCGAATTCTCTTCAAAGCATCAGGGTCTGCAGTTTGATACTCAATTGCTGGATTATGAAATGGAGGGCTCCTTGGGCGCTTCAACATCAATGCTGCTGTGAGATATTTTACAAGATATAATTGTATATCTTTTCCCAACAAGAACATATAGAATGATAAGAAAACAAAAAAACCCAATTACTACCAGAATTAGTAGGAGGTGTCAATCCCATAGGTCCAACAGACACAGCTTGATGAGGCAGAGATGATTGACTGGGCATCCATCCGGCTAATGAAGCAGTCAAAGGAGCAGCTCCATGCTGAAACTGCTGCTAGCAAAAATGCAAAAAAAAAAAATATAAATTCATAACTCCGAGAAAATCTCATAAATAAAACATATGTAAACAATTTTTCATCGAAAAAACTTACACCAGGTCCACCAATAGGAGGGAACCCACCAATTTTAGGAATTAAACCTATCATTGGATTGGACGCGGGCGATGGTGCTCGAGCTGGTGTACTGGGCTGCCCACAAGTGTGATCCACGAAAAGGGTCTTTATATCGGGATTTGTCTTTGGATTCTTACAAAGCTGGTGTTGCCAGTTTAGGCTACAACAGAACAAGCACATAAGTCAGATTTATATTAATCTCCAAGCTATAGAATAAAAACAAAAGGAAATAAATATAAATGAAGAATTAATGGCACAACTCTCATAATTCCATCATCTAACAGGACAGCAAAATAGTTACCTCTGATTGATAAGCGTTCTCAATCTCGAGTTCCTTAGGGAGGGGAATTGAAGCTTATCACGAAACAAAGGGTTAGCTTCGATCAGTTTCTTCAACTCAACAAGCATTATAGTCCTAGCTGATTTTGCATCACCGTACTTAGACAGCTGTTCGTTTTCTCTGGTGAGATAATATTTATTGTCAGCGGGACTATAGAGAGAACACAAGTAATTCGCTTTTAGTGCCTTACTCCACATGACACTTATGCTAGAAATATAGTTTCAGTTCAGTAGTAAACAACAGTATATTATGAAAGAGAACTTCCTATAATATACTGATGTCGTAACGAGGTTGAATTTAGCGAAAAACTGCATTTGCCATGGCAAAAGGATAAAATGATGCATCAAAGTATAACCATCATGTTTCTTCCGATTTATCACGCCCCTCTTCAGAAATCTCACTTGCTAAACAGAGAAAATAAGAAGGAACAAACTTATGCTGATGATGAGCCAAATGCTATTTGACCAAGTTACCTAAAGTTCTGCAATGTCAAAAGCAGAGCAATTTCCTTAAAAAGGTCTTCGTTGAACGCTGAGAACACTTTTAAATCCTTAGTCAGGACCTCCACCGCCTTGCTAGCATCTCGCCTGAGACAACACGAAAAAGAACCCCCAAAAACCCGATCCTCGTGAGAAAAGATCCACGCGGTTAACTAATATCTTCAAAAGAGATACTGGACAACAACTAATTTTAAAAGAAAAAAACAAACAAACCTGTCCAAGGCTTCGAGATATTTTTGCTTTCGAATCTCAAAGAAAATCTTCATCGAGTATCGGTTATCATCCACTTTGGTGAAGCCAGACAAGTACTTCTCAACCTCCTCCCACTCGCCGTTAGTCACTAAATCCTCAAAGTGTCTCATGTTGAAGAAGAACCCCGACTCCTTCTCCAACCTTAAATCAATTTCCATATTTCAAACAAAAAGGTCAAAAAACTCCATCATACTCCCAAACAAGAACCACGACTGAAAAGACACCAATCATCGAAAACTATACAAGGTACAAATAAAAGCCAAAAAATATTACTTGTGCACTGTCTCCTTGAATTTCTCCTCATCGAGAAACTGAAGGATCAAAAAGACGAGCTCTCTGCTAAGCGAACTCATCTCCACCGCCAATCGAAGGACTTCAAAACCGTGCGTAAATCCACTCCGATATCGACGTAACCCCTGCAAAACTCCTATAAATCAACGGCGACTAAGTCGCATGCCAAAAATCCGAAGTAAGAACAGGCATCTAACTTTTTCTCACATACCCAAAAGATTCGTAAAAAGTTAACTTTAGAACCTCGAAATCCGCGACGCAGAGGTTTCAGATCGAGATAGCTTTCATGGGTTCTTTTACAGCAACTTTCTTCTGCCTTTTTCCTTCACACAGACACATCAATCGCTCAAAAGCCCCCTTCTGTTATCTCTCCTACCTCTCAATCGCCGTGCTCTATGGAGATCATTTATAGAGAGATTTAGAGGAGCGGTGTGTGTGTGTGAGACAAGAAAGACAGTGCCGTGTTGCTTTCCGAGGCAAAGAGAAATTAAGGTGGAGGGGGTGAATTAAACATAACCCACGCGCGACGAGTCGCGTGACGGTCACACGCTTACTTGGTCGAAAAAGCCATCGACAACGCCCGTGGGACGCGCGTGGGCTTTATAATGCTTTAAGACACATAAGCTGTTTCGCTTATGATAAGAATTTTGATAGGTGGTTGTACAAATCAAAGGTGCTGCGAGAAGAGGAAAATGCGTGGAGTTTTTCCCTTCTCTTTTTATTTTTTTTTTCTTATATTTTTTAGTGACATGTACACATAAATATTCTTTATCTTATCTTGGCTTTTTCAATTAAATAATGTCAAAAAAATAATATTTAATGAATTAAAATCGTTGAAAGATTTAACAAATAGGGTAGTCCGCGGTTAATACCCGCGACGTCGCACTCATTAGGAGCGCCGTCGCCACCATTAGGGGCAATGGCCTCTTTTATTTTATTTTTTACTTTTTCTAATTTGTGTAGCTCCATTGGGGGCGACATTCTCTTTTATTTTTTTGTTATTATTATTTTTTTTATTGTAACTTATTTTATATTTATTAATTACATAATCCACCAAATCATAAAATCATCTTTATTTCATGTGATTTACATAATCAATAAATGCATCTAATTTATTATTTGGTTCACGACGATTAAAATTATATGCATATCTAGTATTTTTCTATATTCGAAATATTTCTTTTTATAAATTAAAAAATACTTAAACTGGAATAAATTTAAAAACAATTAAATTTTCGATATTCGAAAATATAAGACATGCATATCATTTTAATCGTCGTGAAACAAACAATAAATTAGATACGTTTATTAATTTTTATTATGTAAACCACATGAGCGTCGTCCCTCATCCAATTTCTATATGAGTGTCGCCCCTATGTGATTTATAATAAAAATTAACAACTGCATCTAATTTAATGTTTGTTTTATGACCATTAAAATGATATGTACATATCATATTTTTCGATCTTCGAAAATATTTAATTTCTATTAAAATTTATTTCAATTTAAGTATTTTTTAATTTATAAAAAGAAAAAAAAAATATATTTCCGAATGTCGAAAATTAGAAGATATGCATATCATTTTAATCATCGTGAAACAAATAGTAAATTAGATGCGTTTATTGATTTTATTGTGTAAATCACATGATCGTCGCCCCTCATCCAATTTCTATATGAGCGTTGCCCCTCATCGAAATTGAATGAGGGGCGACGCTCATGTGATTTACATAATAAAAATTAATAAACGCATGCAATTTATGGTTTGTTTCACGACGATTAAAATGATATGCATATCTTATATTTTCCGATATTCGAAAATACTTAGTTGTTTTCTTAAATTTATTCTAATTTATGTATTTTTTAATTTACAAAAATAAAAATCGAAAAATATAAGATATGCATATCATTTTAATCATCTAGAAACAATCAATAAATTAGATGTATTTACTGATTTTTATCATGTAAATCACATGAAATAAGATTTTATGATTTGGTGGATTAAAAAATTAATAAATATAAAATAAGTTAAAATGAAAAAATTTAAAAAGTAAAAAAAATAAACAGAGAATGTGGCCCCTAATGGGGGCGACACAAATTAAAAAGTAACATAAAATCCTAATGGTGGCGACATCGCTCCTAACGGGTGCGACATCGCGGGTGTTAACCTCGAACTACTCTATTTTGTTAAATCTTTCAAAAATGACCATAATTCATTAAATATTATTATTTTCACATTATTTAATTAAAAAATCAGCTTATCTTTATCAAAAACCTTTTTTTTTATTTATCTCATCCCACTATTCTCAAAAGTACACGTACTTCGATTAAACTTGGAAAGCGAATTTGAAGGGCAAAAACTTGATAAAAACTGGCAAATTGGTTTGTTGGTTTGATAAATGGTTATTGCAATTAGTACTCTTGCAAACTCAGATGCGTGTAATGTAATTTAAATTAGTATTCTTGTACACTGAAATGTGTGTGCTATAATATCATATTATAATTAAAAAATTAATTTATTATTAAATTAAAAGTATAATAATAATTAACTAAGAATAGTAAACTGGAATAGTAAGTAATGGTAGTGTTTTATTGAATAGTTTTTTTCTAATTAGACTCAATTGACAAAATAATTGAATGGTGTATATCAAGCTTTAATGCTTAATAAACTAGTATAGATTATATAATTTAAAATAGTTCTTTAAATTATAATTTAAATTTAATTATATATATATATATATATATATATATATATTCAATTAAAGGTATAGAAATTAACTAAAAATAGTGATTAACAAATAATAGTAACTAAAAGATTGTGGATAATTATTTAAATTTAATTATTAACTTTTTTTATGAAATTGACAGCCTGGACAGTTTATACTCACCGATCACCCTTGATAAAATAGAATAGAAGAATATACTATTAATTGCAATTGCAGTTTTACCCTAAATATTTAATTTAATTCAAATTTGTCGTTAAGTTTTGATTTTGCTTGATACAAATGGCAATGACCTCACCCCTATTTATACTAATTACACCTCCTTAAAATGTGTCTAATATTAAGCCACATATCATTAATCTAGATTTCTCCTAGATTCTTCTGCAAAAATATCCTAGATATTTCTATGGAAATATCTTAGATATTCATCTTAAACTTCTATAAATTGGGCTAATTATTCTCTTAAGCCAAAATGCTAAATCCATGCTCACAAATATTAAGGCCAAATCAATCAAACAACCCCCCCCCCACCCCCCACCCAAACTTGACATTTGGACTTCACATATTCTATTTCAACTTCCTTCCTTGTAATGCACTCTCTTATATAATATGTAAGTCAAAATATAAAAGATATATCTGCACACACATTGGGGGTGCTAACCATATATCTTCCAATTAGACTAATCATTCATCATGCATATAGTCAGCCTCAAGCCATTGCAAATATATGAATATATATATATATATATATATAGGAATTTTATGGTGCTCAAAGGTGAGCACCTTACGTGGGCACCTGTTATGCGGTATAGATCTTTGGGTATAAATATGCCACATCATCGTCCGTGGTGTCGACCAATGACTCCTATAATGTGAGTAACGTATCATCAAATATTAATGTGGCATGTTGACATGGCACGAATCATTGCCATAAAGACATGTGTCCACGTAAGGTGCTCACATAAGGTGAGCACCATAAAATTCCTCTATATATCAGTCAATAGATTTATAAACTACTGTTCGACCACTAGAATTTGTGGCTTTTCGAAAACTCTTAGTATTTTTTTCTGTTAGTCCTAACACAATACTCCGAGTAAATTCAGTATGAAAGAAATTTGAATATCGTTGTCAAGTATGAGAGAGGATGGCCTCCAGGGACCAATCCTCTCATTCATGTGATCATGCCCCATACTCGACGAACAATGGCAGTAACAGATCAATTTCACCGTCAACTAGGGTCCGTTTGGTTATAAGCCCCATGTGAAAGCCCAATATAAATTATTTATACTAAAAGTCAAGAAACTTATCTAATCAATTTCAGCAAGTTTATTTATAGTCAGACCCGTTTTATTTAACTTTGCTTTAAGTTAAGGATTTTTTAAGTAAATAGACTTTGACGTGTTCATCTTTTAAAAATAGCACCCAAAATCGGATTTTACCTTTGTACCCTTACTAACTCTGCACCAAAGACTACTTTACCCTTATTTAATGGCAATCAACAACCTCAACAACACTTAACGAAAAAAATTAAAGGGTTTACAGGGTCTTACTGTAGTGAATCTGAACCATCAAACCCGTGATAGAACAGTAAAAGTAAAAAAACAGCCACTTTCACTTCCAATTCTCAATCGTTTCTCCTGCACACAAACGTTCTCCCCCTGCACTGCAAATCGTTTTCTCTGCAACTCAACATTCGAACCTCAATCTACAATGGCAATCAGCGAACACCCAAAGAGTGAATGTAATTGTTCTACTCTTCGTGTTAATTTGGTGCAGAACCCTGCTTGCAAGCATTGGACCTTGCTTGGCAGCATAGAACCCTAATTTGGGAATGAAGCATCGAACCCTAATTTGGTGCTGACCCCTGCTTGCACGTGATCGACACGCGGTGTACTGATACTAAGTGCGGGTGTGACAAGTGATAATTAAAACGAATACGTGTTTACTATCACTGACGTGCGATAGGCAGTGGAGCTATCGGTTGTAGCGTAGTAAAGTCAGTAAACGAGTATCGAACACGAGGAATAAACTTGATTACTAGTATTGACCTATCGGATTTGTTTTTGCTATGAACTAATTTAACAGAGCAACCTAATGGATTAGAAGACTAAGGAAGCACAATTAGAAATGATACGAGTGAGTTAAGATGACAAAATGTGCTCGGGATTCGAATCCTGCTAGGTGTAGTCGGCTAAGGCTACGGAATATCACTCCTACGTGAATATCGACTAAATCGCAGTAATTTTTCTACCCACTCACGATTTGCTGTCGCCCTAAACATTCGTGGGGATCTGAGATTAGAAATTACCAAACGGCGAGGATCGAGTATTTGCTTTCGCCCTATACTCGAATCCTAACGTCTATGAACGGTCTAAACGTTATCTAGCTGTCGCCCTAAACAATGTACCACACATTCACATCAACACATAGACATATTGAGGCGAAAAAACAAGTTCATAGAACAATAAATAGCCCAAATACACGTATTCACGATCATCCTACGCCTTAACCACGACATAACCCAACGTTCATCTACTCCCAAACACATAAGAGAATTAGCCACTTATATTAGACAAAACAACAACGAGTTTCAATGGTAAAGAGGGTAGAGAACTCATAAATCTTCCCTAAGAAGTGAGCATGGCGTTTTTGAGGTGGAGCTTTCGTTCCTCGATCAAATGGGCGTGACTGCGTTGTTGGATCGTCTCTTGAGCCTCTCCGATTCAAGGAGAGGCTTCTAGGGTTCTTCTTCCTCTTCTTTCCCCTCTTTTCGGCTCTATCCAGGTTAGGGTTGAGAAGAATCCCCTTTTATTCTTCGAATTTGAGCCTTAACCCTGATTTGGGCACGTTCACGGCCAATTAACGGGCCTCCACGGTTGTGAAGCCAACAGGTTAGGCTGATTCTCGCCTTTGTTAAACCCTTCACGGACTCGTGCACAAGCAGTCACGGCCGTGACATAAGCTTAAATCCGAAACTTGACTTTCTGCCGTAAGTCACGACTTCTTGCATGAGGATTCACGGCCGTGACATATAAGTTCTATTACCTTCGCTTCATTGACATGGCACGGCCTAGTGCAGTCGAGCCGGATTTTAACCTCTCGGCCCAGTTGTTGTGGTACCTCATATTGAGGCAGACGACGTTGCACAACCGCGAAGAGCTGTGGATGATTGTTGGCAACAAACCACCCCGATTTTCAAAATCGGAGTACTGCCTAATCACCGGGCTCAAGTTCGCAGCCGAGCTACCGCCAGTGGACCGCGTCTCAAAAATCACCATGAGACATTTTGGCGAAAATCAACAGTCCGCATGTCGCACGTCAAGCATGCGTTGGAGGCGTTGGCTGGCGACAAGGAAGGTGTGGACCTCGAGAAGCTGAAGTTGGCGGACGTCTACTTCGTCACCGCGGTGTTGATGCCTCGAAAGTCAAAGAAGGACACCGTCGTCACTCATTGGGTCCTTCATCTCGCTGAAGACCGGTTTGCTTTCTCCCAGTATCCTTGGGGCATCGTGGATTTCAAGGAGGTCATATGCGCTGTTAAAAAAATCTACGGGAGACCTCACGGGAGTGGCTGATCAGTGGGTTCGTACAGCCAATTCAGGTGACTTATAATTAAGCTTTGCCTACCTTGTTTTGACATATAAATAATTGGTAATGTTTTTTGCGTTATTTGTATTCAGATTCTAGCATACGAGTGCATATCGGGCGTTACACACGAGTTTGCGGGACACAGAGAAGAAGATTTCACGCCACGCATGCTGAGGTGGGTGACGAACGATTGGAGTCGCAAGGGATGCCCGAGTTTGAAGAATGTCGCAGCTGCTGCCTAACGGTCCCCTGTGCAAAGGTTGTTAGTGCCGTCATCGGACGAGTGGAGGCGGCGTACTTTTGGGACAGCGTCTTTGACGTTGGGGCGTCACACGAGCTATTCGAGCGTGGGACGGGCCTACTCCTATAGGCGTAGCTAACTTCCAGATCTCCAAGGTATAATAATCGTGTACCAATGAATACACCGGCACTTGGGCGTAACCACAAACTGCAATCGCATGTGGACATTGGATAAGATCGATGTCAAACATCATGCACGTGCATTTGCGCATCCCCAAATCGACCACCTCGTTCACATGCTGTCCGTACACGTTATATATTAGATGTCCGACTTCCGACACATGAAATTTTTGCGACTCGGCGAAACTCTCTCGTATAATCGACTCCACCTTCGGTGTAAACCTAGTCATGTCCGAGGCGATTGAAGCTTCCGCAGATCGCCGATGCTTACTGAACCATGATGATGTTAGTTGATGAATCGAGTCCAACAATACAATAATTGGAAGCTCTCTATCCTTACGTAGAGCCGCATTTATAGACTCGGATCCATTGGTCGTCATTACGTTGTATCTTGATCTAGGGCAATATGATCGCGTCCACGTCGCCTTTGGAACTTCGTCAAGATAGTCCGCCACGTCCTTGTATTTGTCTTCAAGCTGCTTAAAATAACGGTCGGACTCGCTCTTTGTGTAGGCAGTCGCTGCACGCAAAAAAATCGGACACCTTTCTTCTTCGTTTTTGTCTTCACGTTTTGTTGAAGGTGCCGGACACAAAAACTAGTGTCGGGAAAACCGCGGAAATTGCATTCTTTATTCCATTGTTCTGATCAGAAATTATTACGAGATCATCCCGGTCCGCTACAAAACGTCGCAATCTCGTGAGAAACCACGTCCATGACTCGGTTGCCTCCGACCCGTCGGCAAGACCCCATGCTACAGGATATTGATGGAAATCACCGTCTTGCACCGTGGCAATCATCATGACCCCCTTATACTTCCTCTTTAAGAAAGTTGCGTCGATAGAAATTACTTTCCTCATGTACGTAAAGCCTCTGACGCATGCATCGTATGCCAACAACATGTACTTGAACCAATTGTCTTCGTCCATCTCCCAATGGGTGATACTTCCCTCGTTGGCTTGCCTCACCGCATCTCAGTACACCGGCAGTAAACCGTAGCAAGCGTCCCTGTTACCAACTAGTTCATCGGTCGCAATTTATTTCCCTCTCCAAGCCTTGTAGTATGAAACTTCTACTCCCTTGCTTTGCATCATCGACTGTATTGAAATGGGTGACGGAATGTCTTTAGGAGCCCTGAAATTTTCCAACAACTTGCACGATACGAGCGAGGAACTTCCCTGCCGATGTCTACGGCGTCGATGAGACACGCCACATGTGTGCGTGTTGCAGTACTTTCGGATTGAGAAAAAGGGAGAATTTTTTGTCTTGTGCAGCTCGTACTCGCCATTCACAGGTCTCCTTCGCACATTTCACTACGTACAAGGTTTTGTTTAACCTATCCACTTGGAGTTCGAAGCACGCAGCGAATGCGACTTTAGTGATTTCGTCCTTGAATTCTTTCTTGCTACGAAATTCTTGTCCAACGTATATGCTCGAATCATCCATAAACGAATACCATCTTTGCCACATCTAGAGTGTCGTCGTGCTCATCGACATCAAACTCGTCATCATCATCATCATCATCATCATCATCATCATCATCATCATCGCCGACTTGCTCGTTTTCATTATCATATTCTTCGCCGCTCTTTCCGGAGTAATCGCTTAAATAGCGAGTGCTTTCATTACTTTCGTAAGGAGAATTATAAGATGTGCTGGAAAAATCCTCAAATGGTTGGATTTCTGCATCTATAAGGCCGACGTCGAACACGACAAATCATTATCATGACGTTGATGTGGCGGTGCAGCAATGACGGATAACTCAAGTTGCACGTGAAGAGGTGGTCTTGACTGTGGACAACCAAAACCAAGGTATGCACGTACGCCGTAATCGATCTCGATGTAGATGGAGCACACACAATTGTTGTATATTCAAGGCATGTAGCTTATTCTGAGTTTGGTATTGTCGTTGCGTAACGACAATGCCTTCAAAATCTCGTTACTGAGATCCTAAAATGTGCATGAACCGTCGTCGACCAAGATTGATTGCCACCGGCAACTTGGATCGGGAACCCAGTTCGACGTATTGTCCTCGCGAACTATCCACTGACCATCGACTTGAAAAAAATACCCGTGGTCGTCATGATTGTCACCTATAAAAGAAGTAAAGTTCGGTATATAATATTTGAAAGATGAAATTAGGGTTTAGAACCAGCAATTCTGCGCTGGTCCCCTACACTAATGCGCGAGTCCCGTGAATTTATGTGCGGGGAACCTGCATTTATGCGCGGGTCCCGTGATCGAACGCGCCTGATATAGCGCCAGGGACCCCTGCACTAATGCGCGGGTCCCGTGAATTGACGTGCGGGGACCCTGCACTTATGCACGGGTCCCGTGATCGGACGCGCCTGATATAGTTCCTGTTCCAATGTGCGTGTCCCGTGAATCTACGTGCGGGGACCATGATTTATGTGCGGGTCCCATATTGGTCTAATGCGCGGGGCGCCTGCTTTCAAGCAGGGGTCCCCTGATCAGCAGGACGTATTAAAAAAGAACATTGAACACATTCGTGCTTCCAACCGAAGTTTCAAAGCTTTGACACCCCATTTAATTTGGAACAGGGTTTTAGGACTGAAAATTAAAAATTTCGAGGATTATATTAAAGATCCAACCACGAAAATACTTACAGTGACGAGTTTGAGGTGCGAAAGTCTCTTTCAGTGAGGACTTTCGACTTTCTTTCGACTGTGAAGAAGCTGATATGAGGTTGAGTCGACTGACTTGCAGAAGTAGAAGAAAATGTAGGTGACTTTTCTTAAGGATGATATGAAGAAGAAAATTAGGTGAGCTTGCTTGGTGGAATGAATGCTTTCTGCTGCAAGCTGGTCGTACAACTTTTAATTCATTCATGCGCTGCGTTGTATTTTTATTTTTATTTTTCTTTCCTTTTTAATAATATTAAGGGATTAGAAGAAAATGATTAAGTGTTAATTAAAAACGGGGTATTGACCAAAAAAAGTCAAGAGTGCTATTTTTTTAAAGTTGACCAGTCAAAAACTATTTTTTTAAAAAGACCTTTTAAGTTAATATCAGACTGAAAAAAAATGAAACCAAACATTATATAATGAGTTGTTAGTTATATATTTTTTTTCTCCAAAATGAGTTGTTAGTTTTATTATGAAGTCTAATACTGGACAACAAACATGCCCTAGATAGACCGAGAACTTAAATGAGAAACTAAATTAATTTGATATGATTTAATAAAAAAATAGTATATACAACAGATATATAATTAGCGAGATCATTCTCTTAAATGTAATTTCAATTTAGCTATAATAGGGTGGCAAAATTTCCACGGTGAACCATCCCCGTTGGAACCCGATGCTATTAGGATGGAGAATCCCCGGTCAAAATGGGGATGGGGAGTTGACGGTCATTCCCCGTTGGTGAAAGAGCGGGGACGAGATGGGGATGATAATCATGTTTCTCACCGATCCCCGGCCCCGAAACCGGCCCCGTTTGAATCAAATGATGATTCACCATTCCCTGATTCGATTTATTAATAAATACTATGAAAAACTAATTTGGATCAGGAATTCTGAATACCATCCTTTTATATTCAGGATCATTTTTAAAAGAAAAAATTCTACTTTCAATATATATTCTTCACAATGCACGAATATTTCAATTACATATTATTTTCAGTTTTTATACGCTAATTTTACATATTAATTTGTCTATATTACTTAGTTTATGCTTTTTGTTGCAAAAAAATAAATTAATTTATTGGATGTACATGAATATGGGGAACCCGAATCCTCCACGGGGAACCCGATCCCCGAACGGTGATTACCCATCCCCGAACCAATACATCACAAGCGGTGAATTAGTGGAGATGGTACTAAGAACGAGAATTTGGTATGGGGTCGGTATGTCCATTACCAGCCCCGAACCCGCCCATTGCCATTCCTAAAGCTATAATCAGTGTTGTGTGATTAATACTAGTAATGATGAAAGTTTAAATAAATAGAATTTAGGCAAATCTACACATAAATCCCTACACCCCAAAATATTCATCAACTAACTCCCCCCTTCCAATTCATTTATCACTAAACTCCTCCTTTCAAACTTATCTATCACATAGGTACCTAATGGACAAATATACCCCTGTAAAACATAAATATTCTAAAATAACCTTGTGAATTCACTTACAGAGAGAACGACGACGAACAACAGACGACGAAAAGCAGAACGAAAGCAAGCACAGAGAAGTCGGCCGATTGTCAGCTTCACCTTCACAATGAGCAGCGAACGAGATTCTTAGGGCTTCACACCTTTATCGACTTGTAAGAACGGTATACTGTAAAAACGGCCTCTTGACACCCTTTTTCGACTTTAACTTTTCGTTTTTTATGGCATTTTGGGTTAATGTAGAGATTAGGACTTTCATAGTTGCATTTCTTGAAAGATTTAATGTCGGGCTATGTTTAATTTTGTGATTACGGCTCGAATTTGGGGTTTATGGCAAAATTAGGGTTTAATTATATCGTTTTTCGAATTGGGAACTTGGTACAATTAGGGACTGTTAGCTTCTAATTCGGAGAGCGTGGATTGCAGCGTACATACTGCAATGCCCATGGATCGATACATCGTCGGACCGGTGGCTCATGGGAGGTATCTTGACGAAGTCGACGTTGAATTGTATCGTGGCTTGCTGTCACGATACTTACGGACGATCTTAGTTGCATGCTCCACCTGTTTGAGTGATATGTATGTGTGTTTTGGACTGATATGCTGTTGATCCTCAGTTTTCTGATTTGTTTCTATTTTTGTTCCAGTTTTTTTGTAGTACCTGGACTAACACGTTTGTAGTATCTAGATGTGGACGGTTGCAGTACCATAGTATATGCTTTGTAGTACCATAATTAGGTCGTTTGTAGTACCTTTTCAGTGCCGTGCGAGCGGCTTGGAAATACGCCAAATCTAATTTATGGTACCAATACATAGACGTTTGTAGTACTTAGATGTGGACGATTGCAGTACCACAGTGAATGTTTTCGTAGTACCATAATTGGTCATTTGTAGTACCTTTTCCGTGCCGTGCGAGCGGCTTCGAAATACGCCAAATCTAGTTTGTGGTACCAATACATAGACGTTTGTAGTACCTATATGTGGAACTTGATAGTACCATAGTATATGCTTTCGTAGTACCATAATTAGGTCGTTTGTAGTACCTTTTCCGTGCCATTCGTTCGATTGTCGAAAACATGTAGAATCTGAGCATTAAGGATTTAGAGCTTACATAATGCAGCGAATAACAAAAATAAAAGATATGGCAACGTTAAATCTTGTAGTACCAATATATATATTTTTGTAGTACCAATATGCAGATGTACGTAGTACCATAATATATGCTAGTGTAGTACCATTCGTAGGTTACGTGTAGTATCTTTTTCGTACTAGATTTTTAATGATAAAAAACACGTAGATAATTGTGCAAATAAGACATGAGAACTTTCAAAATACGGCACATGATAAAAATTAACACACGTTTGTAGTACCACAACATGGTTCTTTGCAGTAACATAAACGTCTCTATTGCAGTGTCCTTCGTGGGTAATTTGTAGTATCTTTACGTACTGGGCGAGAAGCGATACGCTAGCTCTGATTTGTGGTACCAATATAAAGACATTTGAAGTACCAACATGTGGATGATTGCAATACCACAACTTATTCTATTGTAGTACCCTTCGTAGGTTATTTGTAGTATCTTTGTTATACCCCTCGGTTGATTGTCGAAAACACGTCGAAATACGCCCTCTAATTTGTGGTACCAATGTAAACACTTTTGTAGTACCTATATATGTACTTCTGCAGTACCATGACATATGCTATCGCAGTACCATCTGTAGGTGTTTGTAGTATCTTTTACGTACCGGGCGAACGGCGTTGAAATACTCCAAAACTAATTTGTGGTACCAAACACGTTTGTGATACCTACATATGAACTTTTGTGGTACCATTACTTGTGCTATTATAGAACTATCCGTAGGTTGTTTGTAGTACCTTCGCCATACCATTATTTTGATTGTCGAAAACACGTAGATTCTTGAGCAATTAACGCCTGAGAGCTTACATAATGTGGCAAATAACAAAAAATGAACATTTGACAACATAAAACATAAACACTAACTTCCAACATACGAAAAATCTTCACTATGTAGTAAGATATGATAACTAGCATCATTTAAGTAGAAGGAAAGTTGACATTTCAATGTAATAATCCTTGATTCTAAATGTTAACCCGCCAATGATACCAAATGATCAGCTTATTATATTTAACCATGGTAACGTACTCACAGACCTAAAAATAACCCGAACGTCAAAATACGCCATCTAATTTGTGGTACCAATTTAAACACTTTTGTAGTACCTATATATGGACTTCTGTAGTACCATAACATATGCTATCGCAGTACCATCTCTAGGTTGTTTGTAGTATCTTTTACATACCGGGCGAACAACGTTGAAATACTTCAAAACTAATTTGTGGTACCAATATAAACACGTTTGTGGTACCTACATATGGACTTTTGTGGTACCATTAACTATGCTATTGTAGTACCATCCGTAGGTTGTTTGTAGTGCATTCGTCGTACCATTATTTTGATTGTAAAAAACACGTAGATTCTTGAGCAATTAACGCCTGAGAGCTTACATAATGTGGCAAATAAAAAAAAGTTAACATATGACAACATAAAACATAAACACTAACTTTTAACATACGAAAAATCTTCACTATGTAGTAAGATATTGTAACTAGCATCATTTAAGAAGAAGGAAAGTCGGCATTTCAATGTAATAATCCTTGATTAATAAATGTTAACCCGCCAATTATGATACCAAATGATCATCTTAGTGTAACGTAGTCACGGACCTAAAAATAACCCGAACTACGTCGAAATACGCCATCTAATTTGTGGTACCTATTTAAATACTTTTGCAGTACCATTACATATGCTATCGTAGTATCATCTGTAGGTTGTTTGTAGTATCTTTTATGTACCGGGCAAACAGCATCGAACTACATCAAAACTAATTTGCGGTACCAATTTAAACACATTTGTGGTACCCATGTGTGGAACTTTTGCAGTATCACAACGTATGTTATTGTAGTACCGTCCATAGGTTGTTACTTAAACAAAACTTAAACATTTGGCAACATAGAACATAAACACTAACTTTCAACATACAAAAAAATCTTGACTATGTAGTAAGATGTGGTTACTAGCATCACTTATTTGGAAAGAAAGTTGGCGTTTCAATGTAATAATACTTGATTCTAAATGTTAACCACCAATTTTGATACCAAACGATCAACTTAGTATATTTAACTATGGTAACGTACTCACGGACCAAAAATAATCTGAACGACGTCGAAATATGCTGTCTGATTTGTAGTACCAATATATACACGTTTGCAGTACCACAACATGGTTTTTCGCAGTACCATAAATGTCACTGTTGTAGTTCCTACGTAGGTAGTTTATAATATCTTTTACGTACCGGGCGAACGACACCAAAATACCACAGCTCTAATTGTGGTACCAATATAAACACATTTGAAGTACCAACATATGGATGATTGCAGTACCATGACTTATGCCACTGTAGTACCCCTGGTAGGTTGTTTGTAGTATCTTTGTCGTACCCCTCAGTTGATTGTCGAAAACACGTCGAAATACGCCCTCTAATCGTGGTACCAATGTAAACACTTTTGTAGTACCTATATATGGACTACTGCAGTACCATAACATATGCCACTGCAGTACCATCTGTATGTTGTTTGTAGTATCTTTCACGTAGTACCATAATATATGCTAGTGTAGTACCATCCGTAGGTTACTTGTAGTATCTTTGTCGTACTAGGTTTTTAATTATCGAGAACACGTAGATTATTGTGCAAATAAGCCATGTTAACTTACAAAATACGGCACATAATAAAAATTAAACACACGGTGACGTCGAAATACGCTCTCTAATTTGTAGTACCAATATATACATGTCTGCAGTACCACCACATGGTTCTTTGCAGTACCATAAACGTCTCTATTGAAGTACCCTTGGTTGGTAGTTGTAATATCTTTTACGTATTGGGCGAACGACGTTGAAATACGCTAGCTCTGATTTGTGGTACCAATATATAGACATTTGAAACATGTGGATGATTGCAGTACCATAACTTAGGCTATTGTAGTACCAAACGATCAACTTAATATATTTAACCATGGTAACGTACTAACAGACCAACAAATAATCCGAACGACGTTGAAATACGCTCTCTAATTTGTAGTACCAATATTTACATGTTTGCAGTACCACAACATGGTTGTTTGCAGTACCATAAACGTCTATGTTGTAGTACCCTTCGTAGGTAATTTGTAGTATCTTTTACGTACCGGGCGAACGTCGTCAAAATACGCTAGCTCTAATTTGTGGTGCCAATATAAAGACGTTTGCAGTACCAACATGTGGGCGTTTGTAGTACCAAAAAGTACAGTATTACAACTGAGTCATGATGACAATATATGCAGTAAACCCACTGAATCATAAAAACTGCATTAGCACCAAAAGATAAAGGATTACAGTACCTATGTTGGTTTTTACAGTACCTATATTTGTTTTTTTGTAGTACCAAAACATGTTTCCACACTTGAACAGTTTTTAGAAAACATGTTTCAACACTTGAACAGTACCAAATAATCACCTCTTATCTGAAGTTGCCAACTAAATGAAGTTAGTAAGAGTGGACCAACGAGTCGTGAGCAAGCGAGCACAGATGGGCACACGTAGTGTGCCTGCTGATGAGGATCGACTCGTTGCGAATGGAGGACTCTGATACTTGCGTCGTTCTGTAGATGTGTAGCCTTGCTTGTAATCTCCTGCTCTGACGAAGGCGGGCATTATTGAGCTCAATGAGACGATGTTTCTTTCAGGCATTTCGTCGAACAACTCCTTCGCTTTCTTTAGGTTTCCAGCTTTGCCATACCCATCGACCACATAAGTCCACAACACCACGTCCCTTTGAGGTCGAATAGCTTCTGTGCTTGGTCCATGTCGAGATTCAACTCCGTTTGATCGAGCTCAAGTCCGTACGCTCGAGTCAAGAACCTCGACGAGCAACCATCGGTGGAAAAAAAACAGAAAACTTACCTAAGCTTACCTGGGCCGAGAAACCCACTGTGATTGGATAGGCTAGGAGCTTTTCCGGCGAGGAGCCGAAGACGAATGGGAGAAAAACAGGATGACGAGGTCTGAGAACGTTGGGCAAAGTGGGTGTCATCGATTGAATTGGAGAAGAAAAGATTTAAAATTATAAATGAGGGGCAAATTCGTCCATTCAGTAAAAAGGGTAGTGTTGTGTATGAATGTTTTGAATTAGGGAGTTTAGTAATAAATTAAATGAGATGGAGAGTTAGTTGATGAAAAGTTTGGAAAGAGGGATTTAATTGAGGTTGCACCTAGAATTTATACATTTTTTGAACCCAATCAAATCAAATTTTTATCTGTAATTGCAAACAATTATTTATGAGTTATTTTTAATGCTTTATTAAACACGGAATGTGAGTGAATTAATAGTGATAATAAGCGCCTAGTCTTCCATCGGCAGCTCAGAGTACAAGCTCAGAGAACACAGATTACTGAATCGAATCAATAAAGATCTTATCGAAGATGATGTCCGGCAATTATACGTCGATCGACAATCAAAGCGTCTCCGGCACAGTTCCGGTACTATTACATCTCTCAGATTTCCTCCTTTTATCTGCGTCCATCTATTCTAATTTGAGGTGAAATTGATAATGGGAATCGATGTTACTGTAGGCAGTTGCAGATCCGCCGCCGCACGTTTCAGTTAAATTCTCTGGTAACGATTGCTTCTATTTTTGCGTTGTTGCGAATTGAACGTTTTGATAGTCTTGATGTATATTTGTTTGGAATTTTTTTGTCGTGTATTCAGATTCGAATCTGCAGACTTTTCCTCCTTCGGGAGCTCAAGGGAAGATCTCTGGCGCCTCACGACCACCTCGCGATGCGGATGGTACACACCACATGTTTGATGTTTTGCTTCTGTGGAAATAGTTTGTGATATTGACTTGTAGAACTAAGATAGGTTTGCCTAGCATTTGGAGTTGAGATTGTCTTTAGTATAATCATATCTTGGGGCACTTTTTAGTTGTGGTTGTTTGGATTGAATTACCTTTGCAGCAGACGTAGATCAATATTTGGTAAAATTGGTAACTGGATGGGCTAAGTTAGACGGCATATTCATTTTAGGATTTTAACATTGTTTGGGGTCAGATCTACCCTTAGAGGTGATATTTCCTTGACTGTGAATGGATGTCTTACTTAGTCTTTGACATGAGAGAAGTGCTGAAGATGCCTCTTCTTCTGTCAACATTAAAAAAAAATTAACATTAGTTAAAAAACTACTAAAACTCAGTTGTATCCATTTGTTGTTAACGATAACATCATTCGTCATGGAACCAGTGTAGATGAGGGTATCATAGGTTACAACTTTAATAACATTATCCCTCCTTGGTTATCCTAGGTTTTTTTTTTTTTCTGTTTCTCCCTCCTCTTCAATAATTTGGTTCTGGAACTTGGGGATGAATTTGGTCGTGTTTGCTTTCCGATGTAGATACTTTTAGCAAACCTGCATCTGGTTCCGATGAGCCCCAACAGAGTGGTTGGTTTCGGTCCTTCACAATTGCTGCATACAGGCCATATTTTGATGTCGACACGTCAGATGTCCTAGAGAGGATAATAGACTCGCTCTTTCCTTTCAGAGGAAGCTTTACAGAGAAAACTTCTAACAACCCAGATTTGTAAGTTACAACATTTCTGAAGTCATTTATTTAACTTGAGTTTCTACTTTATCGCTGTTTGGCGACCGCCTGATTGACATTTGTGGTAGAAGAATTAGGACTCTATCCACACTGACATAATTAGTTATCATCATCCATGCTGGCATATTTCAAGTATCTCCAGGCTTTACCACTTTGCCGCCATACAAAGTGAGATAAGTGAAGTCAAACTCGTCAACAAGCGAATGATTGATCTACAGTTTACTTCTATAGTTACTTCAACAATTCTGCAGATCCAAACTTAATGATGTGCCAAGTCCTTAATTATTTACCTAATTACTGTATCTATTGCACATTGTAGATCTTTACCAAATCACTTGTCATAAGAATTGACTGTCTCTATCTATCAGAGAACGCGGTCACTTTTTACATAGATCCAATAATCGTTCACATCAGGTACGGGCCCTTCTGGATTTGCACTACTTTGATATTCGTAGCTGCTTCCATGGGCACATTCGTTACATATCTGGCACACAAACTGCAAGATAAGGATTGGAACTACGACATCAATCTTGTGACTTGGGCGGCGGGTTTGTTCTATGGCTATGTCACCGTAGTGCCCCTTGCCTTGTATGTAATCCTCAAGTACTTCTCAGCACCAGCTGGGCTTGCTCAGTTGCTTTGCCTATACGGCTATTCCCTTTTCATCTTCATTCCCGCCCTGGTAAGATTCAAGCTTATCGATATCCTTGTTTCTTATTTAATATATCATGATTATTTCTTGGCAGTGTCTATCTGCTGTTCCTCTTGATATTTTCCGATGGGTTATTGCTGGTGTGGCGGGATTTATGTCTGCAACGTTTGTGGCTCTTAACCTAAGGAATCACATAAAGTCGGCGGGTGAAAGCTGGTTCTTGATTGTAGCTGCTATCTTCTTGTTACAGCTCGCCCTCGCTTTGGTGCTTAAGTTTTACTTGTTTACCATCTCTGTATGACACAGTTTACGAACAACAACGACGAAAGGTGGCTCGCTCAGTTCTTCGAAAGCAAGATATATTGGCATCATTCTTTCTTGATTTCGAGACGTTTTTTTGTGTTATCTATTATAGCATGAACTGTTAATGATTCCTTATGCTCATCTTATTATTGCCATTTGTTGTCGTCACAGTTTTATCTATAGTTAGTGGACACTTATCTGTTTCGGTGTTTGCACGTATTTTCAACATTTTAGGTAGGGATAAGCACCAAAGTATATGTGTTATTGGCATATATGTTAGTTATTGGACAGTATAAATAACTAAATGAACTAAGAAGATTCTGCAATCGGTTTGTATGATTGATTTTGAAGTGGAAAGGAAAAGAAAAGGGTATATAAACATAAGCCGATAATGAGACAAGATTGAAGGGTAATTTTCCGGAAAGAAAAGGTAAAAGAGCAATAGATAATGGCGAATCATAAATTAGGCACCAGCAATTAGCGGTGTTCAAATGTCGGTTAACCGACCTAACCGAAACCATTTCGGTTGTTCGGTATTCGGTTTTCATTTTGATAACCGAATAAAATTTGGTTCGGTTTCGGTTTATTACCTCGGTAAACCAAACCGAACCGAAAAACCGAATTCTATGTTTTTTATATTTTTTATCATATATATTATTATATAACATATATAATGATGTATTTATTATTATATGTCTTATATTAATGATATATCCACCATATTTATTAAATTATGAAAATTATTAGGTAAATCGAAAATTTATACAAATATATGTATATAATTATATATGCGTGTGTGATAATATTAATTTATAATATAAGATATTTAATAAACTATGAAAAATATGAGGTAAATTAATTTATACAAATATATATGATAATGTATATTTATAATAGAACTGATATTAATATTTTTATATTTTATTTTTTTTTATTAAAATTCAGTTTTTTTGGTCGGTTAACCGAACCGAACCGAAAATACTCAAACCAAAAGTTCGGTTCGGTTCGGTTATTACCGAATGAATACCTCTACCAGCGGTTGAAAACTATCATATCCTACGTTGCACATCAGTCCCTTTGAATAGATGATTTAAGGAAAATAAGTTCCAGTAAATACGAGAGCTATTAACCGAGTTTGATGTACTTGAATTTAGGCATAAATTGCGGAATTTCGAAGCTAAATCGCGAAAGGGATGATAAGGCTGTCTTTATGGATTCGATTAAGAGAATGAAAGAGTGTGATATTGGGCAGTAAGTGGGTAGTAGAAAAAGTATGGGCCAAGATACAATATTTTAAATTTGTCCAAATTTTGGTCAACACTTCTCCCCGTAACAGCCAAAACCGTGAAGAAGCTCCCAAAATCCAAAGAGCAATGGATAAAGAGAAAGCATCGCCTGTGCGCGGCCATGGAAGTGGTGAGGCCCTTGCAAAAATGCGCAAGATTTTCCAATTCAAACGAGGGTTCCTCGAATTTTTCATCTCATGAGGTAGAAGCAGGTGATGAGATCAGGCAAACTGCGAGCCTCAAGGAATCTGAGTCGTCTCCTTCATGTAAATCTTTCATGTTATATTGTCGCTCCTCATTGGGTTTCTTCTGCGATTTCATCATGTTATGGTTGCGTATATCATATTTAGAAGAAATGCCCTTCAAAGAAATGGTGGATTTCTTTAATAATCCTTATCATCAGGTGATGATGATGATGATGATGAAGGGATAATTGTTGCGGCTTCAGTAGGCAGCTTGACGACACTGCATCCGATAATTAGGGATAAAGAGGTGAAATTAGACTTTTCATTTTCTTATTATGATATTTTTAATTCGACTTTACCTAAATCAATTTGGCTCAGGATATAATGAATGTGATACGCATATTGGGGAAAGAGTGCCCTTATGGAGTGAGAGTTATTTCTACTGATGGAAGTCTTTACTCGGCCTTAACTTGGCTACTAAAAGTAAAGATGTTTGCTTACATATACACCTATCTCTCTCTCTCTCTATCTCTCTCTCTCTCTCTCTCTCTCTCTCTCTCTCTCTCTCTCTATATATATATATATATATATATATATATATATATCCCTCTCTCTAAAGGGGCTGAGTAATAAAATGCAGGGAAACTACGATATACTATCTAAAGTGGGATCTATTTCATACCCAACAAATCTGCCAATCGTGAGCTAAATGAAAGTGGCGAAATAACAGTTCAAATGATTTCCAACACTAAGGGCACAAATACCAGTGGAAGGGTTACTGGTCAACTAAAAGCCCGTGGGACTGTTGAGGTAATATATGAAAGATATCATTAGGGGTTTAATGTTTAAACACAGTTCTAACGCTTGCTTTTTCTTCTCTTTTTCTCCCCTTAAAATTCATGCCTTCGCGACGTTTTTTGCGTCTCCCTAGGTGGAAATTGCCATAATACAGTGCCCAAGGTAGACAATAAGCAACTTTATGAAGACCATTATGAGTATATGCTTAAACTGGAGGTATGTATTACTATTATAATTATTGAAAAAAGGGCTCTAGATGTCATTTCTTATTTTTTGGGCTGTACATTGGGTATGCTATTTCTTTTGGAAAAGGCTTTACTTTCTTTTGTTAGGTTGGGACTATTCGATTACGTATTTCTTGCACGATTAACGTTCGGACATGTAGACGTACATGTATTGCGGTATTAGTCGTATGCCAAATATTGTAATTAAGTTAAAGGACACATTCGGTGATCAATCAAATTTTAAGGGGTCTGTCGCAATTAAATAAGATGTGAGGAGTTAATTAATATTTGTGTGGAAATCCTGGGGGCTGGAACGTAAGTATCTGATGGACTTATTAACGGGCAGCCAATTATGACATCTATATATAATGGGTGTGGTCCCTAAGTGCTGTACAACGAAACAGACAACCGTCACTCTTCTAAATCCTAGTGACTGCCGTCTAAGAACTTTGGGGTACCCATCTTCCCCGAGCTAAATGTTCACGTACGCGTACTTTGAAGATCCACATACCCGGTTCTCAATAAGAACACTATGGAATTCTCCAGTACGTTTTTATTTGTTGTATTTGGTTTATCGCCTTAATTAATTCAATCAAGGTTAAAGTCCTTTCGGATCCATACGGTCACGGATTCCAACAAGTGATATCAGAGCCATCTTGATTTGGATATTAGGGGTTTATGATGAACGTAAGGCAGCCATGTGGGCTTCGTTGGACAGAATCGGCTGCGATCCGATCTGCACTGCAGCGTTGGGCATCGCATTCGGTAGTCGCAGATCGAGGTCGTGGGGTGCTGATTACGGCTGTAAAAGCCGCCGAAGGGCAGCGCCGTTGGGCTCTGCAGGTGGCTGCGCGGCTGTGGCCGCAAAGCTGTGAAGACAGCGCCATTTTGAACACCGTGTGCTGCGCAGTTCAGCGTCATTGGGCGTTGTCGGGCTGCGCGCCGACTGCCTTGCGAATAAGTGGCCGTTGGGCTGAGGCTGCGCGGCTATCCAACTTGTGGATGTGCGACTAGTTGGCAGTGACGTGCGGCTGCCATACATGCGGCGCTGTTGGGCTCTGCATTGGCCTAGCGGTGCATGACTGAGCACCTGGTGAATGGATTGAGGGTTGCGTGTCTGTGACGGCTATTCTTTTGCTAAGGAGCGGTCTAGGGTTTCTCTAGATGGGTCAAATTTAAGCCCATTAATAATTGTTTATGTTGCCGAGGTATTATGTTAGTTGTTACATGTGCCACGTTTCTCGTTGGGGCTGCTTTGGGGTTTTACTAATAGGCTTAGTTTATTTTGGCCCACATCAGGTTAAATAAAAAAAATTGGGCCATATTAATTCTAGAATAATTTGAGGCCCACTTCGGATTTGGACTAATTTAATTTTATTAGGTCCCATAAATGTGGTATTGGTTGGCTATTTTCCTTGACTATTCGGGATGCTTAAAAGTCAGAAGTATTCGAAAAAATTGTGACTTTTAATAGACAGTGATTATTAAATTTAATAACAGCATAATGGTGATTATTTTAGGATATCGATTATTAGAGATATTTTACTGAAGCAGTATAGTCACCTTCGTGACCTTTGCGGTGGAGACTTTATAAATCTAATAGTCGGTTCGGTGGGGTAACATGACGCATGCGGATATTTCGACTGGCCCTTCAGAAGGCGATTATCTGACAGTGACTTGTGTACGTCTGTGACGGTAAGCCGAAGTACCTGAAGGTTTTTCCATTGCGAGTAGTTGATCGGCCCTTCGGAGGGCGACTACTTGGCTGGAATAGGGTACGGACGCTTGATCGTTGCACCAGTTTGATCACTCGTGGATTGACTACCTAACCTTCGTTAGGCTCTTTTGCACAACGATTAAGAAGATGGGTTGTTATTATTTAATTTTTAATCATTATTAAAGCTAAAAATTGTGAGTTAATTCAATCATCGTTCTTTTTTCAGCTGAGATGGTCGGTGTCGCGACTACGAACTCTGCCATGAACAACATTCCTAAACTTAGTGGAATGAACTTGGCTGCTTGGAAAAATAAATTGCTTATGGTTCTGAGTTGCCTGGACCTAGATTATGCTATCATTAATCCGCGTCCAGCTGAACTCACTGATGAGAGCTCTCGTCAGGAACGGAGAGCTCACAAAAAGTGGGAGCGGACTAACCGCATAAGTCTTATGGTCATGAAGAATGCAATCCCAGAGACCTTCTTGAGTACTGTGTCATCAGAGGCAACTGCAAAGGAGTTTCTCGATGCCCTACATGAGCGTTTTGTGAAAAACGATAAGGCGGAGCTGCTTTATGCAAACTTGTTTCCATGAGGTATAAGGGCAACGAAAACATTCGTGAGTATATACCCGAAATGGCGGATTTAGCCACTAGCTGAGAGCACTCAAGCTCGAACTGTTGAGGATTTGATTGTTCATTTGGTGCTCGTCTCTCTCCCTGCACGCTACAGTCAAGTCGAAGTGAGCTATAATTGTCAGAAGAAAAAATGGACAATTAATGAGCTCATTTCTCATTTAGTGCAGGAAGAGGAGAGACTTAGGCAGCATAAAGTCGAGAGTGCTCATTTGGCTTCGACTCACTCTGTTGGTAAAAAGAGAAAGGCTAAGGAAAATGCGGTCAATCAGAAAAAGCCTAAGGGCTCTGAAAAAGAGCATAAAGAAAAACCAATTGAATGCTTCTTCTGCAAGAAATCTTCTCACTTGAAGGACTGTGCCAAGTATAATGCTTGGCGACTAAAGAAAGGTACAAATTTTGGCTTTTGTAAGTACTGAAATTAATTTGGTTTCTATAACTGCATATACGCGGTAGGTTTATTCGGTGCTACAAACTCACATAAGTATGTCTATGCAGGGTTGCCTCAGCTGCCGAAAGCCCAGTGATGCTGAAAGATTCATCTATATGGGGGCTGGAGAAGCAGTTGAAGTTCAAGGCGTGGGACTTTTAGATTATTATTACGTTCTGGTTTCTTTTTGGATTTGAATAACACTTTCTTGTCATTTGGACGGAATTTGATTTCAGTTTTTGTTTTGGATAAAGAAGGTTATATTTGTTCATTTGCTAACAGAAAGTGTGTTATTTATTCTAAATCTTCGGATATTGGAACCAGTAACCTATCTGAACATGACAATCTGTATCTACTTGATACAGTAAACTACGAAGAGTCCCTCCCATAATGTAGAAACTAGAGGAATTAAGTGCAAGTTACCATCCGAGAATTCATTTGGTTATGACATAAACATTTGGGTCATATATCCGAAAGGGTTGATAAGCTTGTGTCTGATGGAATTTCGGAAACACTTGATAAATCCGGATATCATTTATGTATCGACTGTATAAAGGGTAAAACGACAAATAAAAGAGAATTAAATGCCGAGAGAGCTAAGGAAATATTAGAGTGATTTCATACGGATGTGTGTGGTCCATTGTAATACCCGTAAAATTAAATACGGGGTTTTGATATAATTTAGCACGGTGAATATTTAACTTAGAAATTTCGAAATATTAATCTGAAATTTTTGGTGAAAATTATAAATTAAGTCAAATTAATTAATGGAAGTCAATTGATACCATGGGCCAAAAGCTTAAATTCGTAATAAATTGTGTAGCCCAACATTTATATGGCTCGGCTCATTAATGACATTTTTAATTAAATAAACGAAAAAAAATAATCATTAACAAAATAAACCTCAAAGCAGAAGTATTAATAAAATACAGATTTTCGTACTCTCAGAATACGAGTTACTAAGTCGTATCCTGAGAGTACGAATTAAAGCAGCTGACTGTTTGACCTGACGTGGCCAAGTAACTCGTATCCTGAGGATGCGAGTTAGTAACTCGTAATCCTGGAGTACGAATTACTTGGGCTGGCCCACATTGACCAGCTGACCGTGACATGGCGAATTAATTCGTGCCCTGAAGATACGACATAGTAACTCGTACTTTCAGAGTACGAGTTACTTGGGGGCCCGACCAACTTGCATGGCCATGCAAGTGTCGAGCAATAGTTCCTATAACTCGTACTCTGGAGTTACGAGTTACGTGAATTATTCCAATAATTGACGTAACTCGTAACTTCAGAGTACGCGTTACCCTAAATCGTACCTCCGTGTTACGAGTTACTTAATTCGTATCACCAAGCTACGATTTAAAATTTCTATATAAATCCCCCTCCCGTAGCGTTAACTATCACTCTCATCGATTTCTTTTAATAAACTCAAACAATGGTGTCGAGTCGCGTGCAAGTCGTAGTATATTTAGGCGGCGAAATAATTCAATCATCCGATTCTACCATCAATTATAGTATCCGTCCTGTTGGGTATAACCGAATTCGTCGCAACACCAGTTTTTCCGACTTTAGGTCGTTGTTGTTCGAGATTACGGGTGCTGATAGCAGTCGTTGTTCCTTGATTGTCTAGGGCAAAAATGATACTTTCAATGCTCCTGTCACTTTCATCAGCTTTTCCAAATCACCAACGACGACGATCTACAATTTTTCATACATCCCGACTCAGAGAACAATTGTGTTGAGGTTTTGTTGAAATAGTTGAAAATTCAAACTTCGATTTGAACGAAGAGCCTCATCGAACTTTTGAAGTTGGTTCTTCGAGTTATACATGTCCGGATTTTCCAGACATAGTCTCAGTTACGGCAGGGTTCAGCAATGTTTCTCTGGAGATGCCGACGCTTGGTGTTCCATTCAACATGCCAGAATCCCCGTCAGAACCCGTGCCAGACTTCGTGCCTGAACCCGAGGAAGACGTCGATGTTAGTAATTCAGAAGCGGACGATGAGGATCCACTGTCCGAGTTACCCGACCCCAACGACGACGACGACGACAACAACGATGACGATGCTGCAGATGATACCATTCCGCTGGACTCTGCTGCTCCTACGCTGTTTCAGTCCGTCCCATTTTTTCAAACGTACCAAATGCCGCCTCCTGGTGGTGACGACTACGGTGGTTACGGGTAGTTTTACGATAGAGAAAACGCTATGTTTTGTCGAGGTATGATTTTTCAAACTAAGAAACATTCACAACGTGCCGTCGATGATTTTTCGATCAGGGTTGCTAGACGCGAGTACAACGTCAAGGAGAGCAGCAGTACACGTGAGAATCGATCCGCAGTTCCTACCCAAGAATGTCCAACAACTCGTGAAGGATAGATATGGCTACGATATCTCGTATATTCAAGCATGGCATGGTCTGAAAAGAGCTATGGAAAATGTTTACGGTACGTGGGAAGAGTCTGTTACCAAACTTCCAACATTTATGAAGGCGTTGCAGCATTACAATCAAGGAACAATCGTGAGGTGGCTGAATCTGGAGACAGGGAGACCTGGACATTTCATACTCGGGTATGTCTTTTGAGCCTTTAAACCGAGCATCGATGGCTTCAAACATTGTCGGAAGGTTGTTTGTGTCCGAACAAAGCCCTCTGTATAGGAATGCCAGCACCGCACTGCCCCAACTATATGTGCTCACCTCCTCAATATCCTCCAACAGCTGAAGGTAAGTCAGTGAAACGGTGCTGGCGCTGCAATCGGGGAACATCACGGCACCGAATAGCAGCATCGCATAACCACGTGCTGATTGTTCGACCTCTTCCTCATCGCTATCATCTGTTATCGGATGGTCCAACAACCAACTCGATAAAGACTTCATCGAAAGCGATGACCCCCTAATTTTATCCGCAGGCGGTCTAAAACCTAGCAACTCCTCACACTCGTCGATCCACTGGGTGACCGTCCTAGTATGGATCACACCAGAGACACAACTACCATCTATAGGTAACCCCCACAAGATACCTACGTCCTGTAAGGTAACAGTCGCTTCCCCAACATAAAAATGAAACGTATGGATCTCCTTTCTCCAACGCTCTACCAACGCTGTAATCAAATGAGGGTCAACCCTCTGCGACATACAGTTGTAGATGCTGTATAGACCCATAACGTTCAACTTTCCTAATAAACGACCGTGTAAGATATTCGGTGCTTCTCTAGTACCCCACACAACATTTTCTAACGACCTACATTTAATAGTACTATCTTTCACACTCGCATCTAATAATAAGTCCCTACTACGGTGATTTGACTGCATCGTCAACACCGAACTATCAATAGGCCCGTAACAAGCATCCAAATCCATTCTACATTTAAAAAAAACAAATCGACAATCAATAAAAGCATTTGATATGATGAAATTAACACAAAAAATTGAATTTCGATTCATAACGGTGTACCCAAACTACTCGCGTGTACGACGTCGTCTGGGCGGGGGAAAGACGGGGCGCGGGGCAGCGACGGGGCAGCGGTCGCGGGGCAGCGACGGGGGCGGGGCTGCAGGCGTGGGGCAGCGACGGGGCAGCGACGGGGGGCGGGGCAGCGACGGGGGGCAGGGCAGCGGCGGGGGGCGGGCGTGGGGCAGCGACGGGCGGCGGGGCAGCAGGCGCCCGGCAGCGGCGGGGCAGCGTGGCAGGGCGGGGCGGCGGGTCGTGCCGGGTCAGCGGGACGGGCGGGGGCAACGGGTCGCGGCTGGGCCAGGTGGTCGCGGCGGGGCAGCGGGGCGGGGCGGGGCGGGGCGGGGCGGGGCGGCGGAGCACGGAGGTCGCGGCGGGGCAGCAACGGGTTTAACGGGTCGGCTGCCTGAAGGCACAGGCGGCGGGCAGCGGCGGCCGGTGATGGGTGGCATCGGCGGCGGCGTCCAGCAGGTGATACGGCAGGGTCTTCGTCGTCTCGTCGTCGCCGTCGAGAGTCTTCGTCGTTTAATCATCTTCTTCGTCGCGGTGTAGGGTTTATTAAAAACCAGATCTAATTCGTACTACAAGAGTATGAATTAGTTTAATTCGTAATCCAGGAGTACGAGTTACTCCACGTCAGACGCACGCGCCAGCGTGTAGTAACTCGTATTCTTGGAGTACGAGTTACACTAATTCGTACTCCAAGAGTACGAAAGGTCTTATTTTATTAATGTTTTTAGTTTACGGTTTGTTTTGCTAATGATTAATTTTTTTTGTTTATTTTATTAAAAATGCCCTCATTAATTCAGCCCACTAACTAAGATTCAATAGTTAGTTAATACTTCAAAGCCCAAATCCTAAATTACTCTTAGCCCAAATCCTTTGATACGGCCTAACCCAAACTAGCATTCATCAATATATATCTTAGTTTTCCTTTAACCATCATTGATGAACGAACAACGCAAGTGAACGAGAGAGCAAAGGCAGGGATAAGGGGCAACGCTGAAACTCCCAAAGCTTGATTTTGTGTTGTGTTCTTGTCTCGGTTAAGTGCTCTTGAGGTAATTAATTAGCTTAGCAACTCCTATATCGTTTTTATGATCACGTTCTTGATAGTCCAGTGTGCGCAACTTTAGTTTTTGGTCATTTTGACCTAGCTGTTGTATTCGGATTTTGTCGAACTAAATTCTCATGAAAGCCAACTTCTTGGGCTTTCTAGATCAGTTTGAATCGACCCGATCGAATAAGTTTCGATTTTCTATGAATTTCTAAAGTGACAGCACGAAACTGGAAATTATTTCTGCAGTTGCTGTTTTAGATCGATCCGTGCGCAGCTTTAGTTTTAAACGAAGTTGACCAAGTTTTTGTGCTCCGATTCATTCGAATGTTGTCTCATTTGAAATCTAACTTCTTAAGCTTTCCATAGCCAGTTGAATCAGGTCGATCCGATATTTCTAGGATCGATTATGGGGATTTGACTTTCTGATTCAAGTTCAGGACTTTCTAAAAAAATCGGATCTGTGTGCAGCCTTAGTTTTCAGAATATTTGACCTAGCTATTGTGCTTTGATTACTTTGGAACCTATTTCTTTTGAAAGCTAAGGTCATCAGGTTTCGATAGCCACCTGAATAAGGTCGATCGGATGTCCGTGTGATTTGTTACGAGTTTCTAAAGTTTCTGCCGCTGGAGAGAATTTTTTTGATTCAGCTGTACCCGTACTTCTCAGTTTTCACGTCTTTAAACTGTTCCGATGATGGTGAAGTTTATCTCTGTTGAAATTTAGTCCTCTCAGCTTTATTTTGCCGCTGGAATCATCTCAATCCGATGTTCCTAGCATTTTAAATGTAATTTAGAAGTTTTTGTCGCAAAATACCGAATGTATTTTCATTGCGAATGAAGAACATGTTTTGAAATTGTCCGACAGATGCCGCAACCTCAGGTTTAGAATATAAGCTCAAAAGCTACGGAGGAAAGGTAGGTGAAACTCACCTACAGCACATAAACGTTGTGTGAATTTTATGTGATATTTATGTGCCTACGTGATTATGTGATTATCTGAATTCGGTGAATTATGTGACTTGGCGAATTACGTATTTTATGTATATTATATTTGTTGCACATCATATATACATTTGTTGCACGTCCTATGTACATTATTTGCATTGCACTTGCATACCACGTCAGTGCGAGGTTGAGCACCATATAAAACGGTGACATCTTGCTTTAATAATGAGTGGGGTATCGATTCGAGTTAGAGTTGAGGTTGTATTGGGATCTCAGATGGTAGTGGGCGATGAGGCAGTTTGAGGTCTCGAGTGCGACAGGTTGGCGTGATCGGTGCGTGAGGCCTAGAGCGTGTGTGCCTCAAGTGCGTCAGGCCGGTGAGTGACCGGTGCGTGAGGCTTGGGCCGCGGTTCAGGTGCGTCAGGCCGGGAAGCGTCAGTACGCGTGGCTTGAGATCCTACGTGTGATAGGTTGGCGTATCAGGTTGGTAAGCGTCCAACGCGTATGTTTTTGAGATGTGAGAACATGGTGTGATGTTTGGAAATACGTTAGGTTGAGATGAGAGAAATAAGTCAAGCGTGCATACATTTGTGAGGTGTTTGGGAATGGAGTTGAGAGCACGTTGCATACATGCATGTTTCATCTACTGGGCAAGGAGCTCAGTTTACGTGTTGTAGGTACATACTATTTCGGCGTTGATACGCGTCGCGACTAGGCAGGTTATGGCGGTGACTCTACGGACTTTTGAGGACGGGGCGGTACATGGATGCGACCTGTGGAGAGACGTTAGGATTTTTAATATTTTGATATTTTAGTGATACGACGTGTATATTATACGGCTACGTAGACGATGTTTAATTTATTATATGTTATTTTATAAAAGTTTTTAATTAGACGGGTCTTCCGCGACTTATGTTGCGAAAAATCCGCCAAAATATTTATTAGAAAGTGAGAGTCGTTTCAGGTGGTATCAGAGCTTAGGTTAGAGGTTTTGTAGACTGTCCATGTATTACCACTCAAAAGCGTGAAGGATCAGCCTTACCTGTAAGTTTTACGGTACGATGCGATTATGTGCTTAACATGACATATTTGCTTATGTGGCTACTTGTAAATAATAGGTATAAATGATATGAGTGATACAGCTGTTGGGTGCTTACAACGATTAATATGATTATATACATGTTTAAGGTGAAAACTTCGTGAAGTTTTTGTGCCTTATGTGGTTGTTATATGTGTGATCTTTATATATGTTCAAGCCGAATTTCTGTGATGTTTCGTGATCCTAAAGTTAGGACTAAAATTCCAGATTGTGATACTTATGTTAAGTGCACATTGGCAAATATGAAAGTAGTTTTTCGGTATTAGAACTAGTGTGAAACATGTAAAGGTGAGAAGGGTAGCATGATTTTGGGGTTTGATTGATTAGTAAGTATAATAGATGTTTGGAAATTCCTAAGAGGTAATAAACTTAAGTTTTCAGTATTAAGGGAGAGTTAGTTGGAGTCTTCAATACATCATAAAGTTTTTGGCATATAAAACGTTTTCGGTATTTTATGATTTCAGTATTAGGTGAACTTTCAGTACTACCGTGTGTCCGTATATTTGACTTTAATTATGTTTTGAGGGGTTTGACTTAGTTTTGAATTTTCAATGTTTATAATATTAGCAGTAAGTCGAAGTTCTGTACTGGACTAGAAATTTTCAGGGAATTATGTGTAGTGGACTCTTAAGAATTATTTTTAGGGAATTTTTGAGGAAATATCCTCAGGTGAATTGCGAGGTAGAGCTGGAATATTTTCGAGGGAATTAGAATTTTATTTATTTACAATATTCCAGTTTATTTGCATTGCAGTTGATTCAAGCACGCCTAGAGAGCGCAACAGAAGCGTGGTGGGAATAGGAATAAGTATGCCTAGAGTGCTCAGCAAAAGAGTGGTAGGAATATATATTATAATGCAGAGAGGATGTAGAAAATAGACGGGCTAAGTTTAGACTAGAGAAAATGTTGGCATTAGGTAACTGAGCATGAGCCACACATTTAAATGTGTCGCTAAATTAGGTGATGAAGGTGGTTATAAATCTTACCTTAATAGGATACAGATAAATTTATAAAGAAATAGGAGAAATCGTTACCCCGAGAAACACCAGCCGGCGAATTTCGGGGGCGAAATTTTTTTAAGGGGGAAGAATGTAATACCCGTAAAATTTAATACGGGGTTTTGATATAATTTAGCACGGTGAATATTTAACTTAGAAATTTCGAAATATTAATCTGAAATTTTGGGTGAAATTATAAATTAAGTAAAATTAAATTAATTAATGGAAGTAAATTGATGTCATGGGCCAAAAGCTTAAATTCTTAATAAATTGTGACATTTATATGGCTCGGCTCATTAATTCAGCCCACTAACTAAGGTTCAATAGTTAATACTTCAAAGCCCAAATCCTAAATTACTATAAGCCCAAATCCTTTGATACGGCCCAACCCAAACTAGGATTCATCAATATATATCTTAGTTTTCCTTTAACCATCATCGATGAACGAACAACGCAAGTCAACGACAGAGCAAAGGCAGGGATAAGGGGCAACGATGAAACTCCCAAAGCTTAATTTTGTGTTGTGTTCTTGTCTCGGTTAAGTGCTCTTGAGGTAATTAATTAGCTTAGCAACTCCTATTTCGTCTTTATGATCACGTTCTTGATAGTCCAGTGTGCGCAGCTTTAGTTTTTGGTCATTTTGACCTAGCTGTTGCATTCGGATTTTGTCGAACTAAATTCTCATGAAAGCCAACTTCTTGGGATTTCTATATCAGTTTGAATCGACCCGATCTAATAAGTTTCGATTTTCTATGAATTTCTAAAGTGACAGCACGAAACTGGAAATTATTCTGCAGTTGCTGTTTTAGATCCGTGCGCAGCTTTAGTTGTAAACGAAGTTGACCAAGTTTTTGTGCTCCGATTCATTCGAATGTTGTCTCATTTGAAATAACTTCTTAAGCTTTCCATAGCCAGTTGAATCAGGTCGATCCGATATTTCTAGGATCGATTATGGGGATTTGACTTTCTGATTCAAGTTCAGGACTTTCTAAAAAAATCGGATCTGTGTGCAGCCTTAGTTTTCAGAATATTTGACCTAGCTATTGTGCTTTGATTACTTCGGAACCTATTTCTTTTGAAAGCTAAGGTCATCAGGTTTCCATAGCCACCTGAATAAGGTTGATCGGATGTCCGTGTGATTTGTTACGAGTTTCTAAAGTTTCTGCCGCTGGACAGAATTTTTTTGATTCAGCTGTACCCGTACTTCTCTGTTTTCATTTCTTTAAACTGTTCCAATGATAGTGAAGTTTATCTATGTTGAAATTTAATCCTCTCAGCTTTATATAGCCGCTGGAATCACATCAATCCGATGTTCCTAGCATTTTTAATGTAACTTAGAAGTTTCTGTCGCAAAATACCGAATGTATTTTCTTTGTGAATGAAGAACATGTTTTGAAATTGTCCGACAGATGCCGCAACCTCAGGTTTAGAATATAAGCTCAAAAGCTACGGAGGAAAGGTAGCTGAAACTCACCTACGACACGTAAACGTTGTGTGAATTTTATGTGATATTTATGTGCCTACGTGATTATGTGATTATTCGGTGAATTATGTGACTTGGCGAATTACGTATTTTATGTATATTATATTTGTTGCACATCATATATACATTTGTTGCAGTCCTATGTACATTATTTGCATTGCACTTGCATACCACGTCAGTGCGAGGTTGAGCACCGTATAAAACGGTGACATCTTGCTTTAATAATGAGTGGGGTATCGATTCGAGTTAGAGTTGAGGTTGTATTGGGATCTCAGATGGTAGTGGGCGATGAGGCAGTGTGAGGTCTCGAGTGCGACAGGCTGGCGTGGCCGGTGCGTGAGGCCTAGAGCGTGTGTGACTCAAGTGCGTCAGGCCGGTGAGTGACCGGTGGATGAGGCTTGGGCCGCGGTTCAGGTGCGTCAGGCCGGGAAGCGTCAGTACGCGTGGTTTGAGGTCCTACGTGTGATAGGTTGGCGTGTCAGGCTGGTAAGCATCCAACGCGTATGTTTTTGAGATGTGAGAACATGATGTGATGTTTGGAAATACGTTAGGTTAAGATGAGAGAAATAAGTTAAGCGTGCATTGCATTTGTGAGGTGTTTGGGAATGGGGTTGAGAGCACGTTGCATACATGCATGTTTCATCTACTGGGCAAGGAGCTCAGTTTACGTGTTGTAGGTACATACTATTCCGGCATTGATACGCGTCGCGACTAGGCAGGCTGATGGCGGTGACTCCATGGACTTTTAAGGACGGGGCGACACATGGATGCGACCTGTGGAGAGACGTTAGGATTTTTAATATTTTGATATTTTAGTGATACGGCGTGTATATTATACGGCTACGTAGACGATGTCTAATTTATTATATGTTATTTTAGATAAAGTTTTTAATTACACGGGTCTTCCGCGACTTACGTTGCGAAAAATCCACAAAAATATTTATTAGAAAGTGAGGGTCGTTTCATCCATTCCCTGCGGCTTCTTGGAATGGACAACGCTATTTTATCACGTTCATCGATGATTACTCACGTTACGGGTATTCGAACCTAATTCATGAGAAGTCTGAAGCCGAAGTCGAAATCGACACGGCAAAGCAATTAAGGCTGTCAGATCCGACCATGGTGGAGAATACTACGGGAGGTATGACGGATCAGGTGAACAACGTCCATGACCATTTGCTAAGTTTCTAGAGGAGTGTGGGATCGTCCCTCTGTACACCATGCTAGGAAGTCCAAATATGAATGGTGTTGCTGAGAGACGAAACAGAACCCTTCAGGATATGGTGAGAAGTATGATTGCTTGTACGATACCTCATTCTCTCTGGGGCGACGCATTAAGAACCGCGGCCTACATTCTTAACAGAGTCCTTACTAAAGCTACGAACAGTACCCCTGACGAGTTATGGACGGATAAAAGGCCCGTCCTTAGGCATTGACGAGTTTGGGGATGTCCTACTTAGGCATGGCTTTACAGGCCGGGTGAGAAGAAATTGGACTCAAGGACTGGTAGCTACTTCGTAGGTTATCAAATCATTTGGCTATAAATTTTATGATCCCACACTAAGGACATTTTTTGAGACTGGAAATGCCAGGTTCTTTGAGGATCTGAGTTTGGGGAGGATAAGGATAATCAAAACGGTTTTCTATTCAAAGAAGAGGGTTCGGAAATTCCTCTTCATGCAGCTCAGGTATGTCAGGACGAAATTTTCGTCCCTGTGGTTATCCGACCTCGAGATATGGATGAAGATGAAATCGTTCCTCCAATGGAACAGCATACTTCACCTGTAGCTATTCATCATGATCAGCCTTATGAAGGTGAAGCTGAAGCTGATCATAAAGTACAAACTCATGAACCTCAGATGGAACCAGTGGCTCTACGGAGGTCAACACGAGAAAGGAGAAATGCAATTCCGGATGATTACTTTGTATTTCTTCACGAGCATGAGGATACCATTGATTTAGTGGGAGATGATCCCTCTATTTACCAATAGGCAATGGAAAGCTCTAAGGCTCGCGAATGGACCAATGCCATAAAGGAGGAAATCCAATCCATGAAGGACAACGACGTTTGGGATCTCGTCTCGTTACCTGAAGGCGTGAAACCGATTGGTTGCAAATGGGTATTTAGAACCAAACAGGGTTCACTGGGTGTAAATACCCAGAAATTTTAATATGGGGTTTTCGAAATAATTAGTGGTATAATCTTATGCCTTAAAAATATTTATGGAAAATTTAAGGTGTAGAAACGTTTAGTAAGAAAATGATTGAAAATAAGAAATAGACTAGTAAGAATAACTCAAACAATAGGACTAATTTTCGAACGAGGCAGGATGAGAAGTTAAAATTCGGGTAACATAAAATTCGGGCAAGGAACTTCAATTCTCCGCGAAATTGCCTTGAGCCACGAAATCTCTATAAGCTAATCATAATTTAAGTGGCTCGACTTTGGAATGATGTGAGATGAGCAAATTCGGACAACCTAGAGAAATTAAATCGATTAACTTATGAAAGCCAATTTCGAGTAAGCTTAAAGTTTATATTAATGGTTGCTTAACATATAGGGAATTATCGTCACCTAGTAGTCTTATTATACACTATTCCCTAAGTACTTGATACTTATCAAATATATCACAATCATAAGAGAAGAGAACCCTCAGACACGAAGGGGAAATTGAGAGAAAACGCTTATGAACTAGAAAGAAGAAAACGAAAGAAAAAAAAGCAAGGAAGCAACCTAGGAAATTCCACAAGATAAATTCGACCAGTTCAAACAACCTTTAGTAATTCAAATTCTCGGATGTGAGGTAGGTGAAATCTCACCTACAACACGTGAACTTCTTTATGATATTAATATGTTGCTATTATTTTATGTGACTTATGTGAAATCTTCAGATGTGATAGATGTGTTAAATATAGGGAATTTTGAGTATATTAAGTGTTTAAAAGCCCTTATTTTTGGCTTACGAAAGTGCTCCTGTACATACATGGAATTGTTATGTTTACTATGTGTTTGCATGTAAAATTCGAGTTGAACAATTGCCAGGCAGATGGGAACTATTTTTAAATTCATGACCAAATTCGACTAGTTTAAGTTTTAGTATGTGACTTGAGGGATTGTAATTTCGGGTAAGTGGCCAATCTCGGGTATCTTAAAGTAATTATTAGATAGTTTTAAGTGTTTTCGCCGAATAGACATTTCAGAGTTTCATTATCTGAGCAAATTCCGATAGGTTATGACATTTCTTGTAGATAGGTCCAATCTCGGGTAAGCTTATAATATCATTTTTAGGCACAAAGCAAAGCACGGCGAAATTGCATATGAATAAGGTAAATTCGGACAGTTTAAGTTGAGCATTGGTATGAGTTAGCTACATTATTATTATTAACTTTGGGCATAAAATAGAACACCGCGAATTTGCATAGGAGTTCTAGTGTGTGAATTAGCTTAAATTGTTGGGTAATTCTAATAGGAAATTGGGGTAAGCTTGTGGTCTTATAATTTCGGATCTTAACCTAGTACAAATTCGAGTAATTATTAGAACAAATTCGAGTAGTTTAAGTTTTAGTATGAAATTCGGATGTTGACCTTTTTGTAGTATAAGTTCGCCGAGATATATATTTTTAGTTGATCGGAGAGCAAATTCAGGTAGCTGCTGACCATGTTCAAGTGATTTAATTAGGTGACCCTTTGGGCACGTAAATTCGGTCGAATGAATTATGCCATGTCTTTGTATGAAATTTGAGTGTTGATCATTGACCGAAATTCGGGCTGACGTGATCATGGAATTTCGTGAATTATGTGCTTTACATGTATAAAATATTTTTACAGATTATATGTTATTATTTGTACTGCACTTGCACTCTACGTCCGTGCGAGGGGGTTGAGTAGCGTGCGGAATGGTAATGTATGGGGCGTCGTCGAGTGGTTTAGAATGAGAAAATAGCGGGTGAGCGCCACTCTAACGAGACCTGAGTTGGCTGCTCGAGCGAGGGATTATTACTTTGGGCAGAGAGGGGAAAACTCTAGTACGTGCCACTCTAATGCGAGAGGCCTGAGTGGGACGACCGAGTGCGAACCCCTAGTTTTATGTATTACATATATTCGGGAATAGGCAACTCTAACGAGAGAGACCTGAGGAGCCTACCCACTCTAACGCGAGAGACCTGAGTGAGATACCCGAATACGTGTAGTGACGAGTCATGTGGGGTGTTGAGATGTGTTAGTGTTGAGATGAGTGGAGACGAGTCGAAAGTGCATTTGTGAGGTCTATGGTATGGGATCGAGCGCACGTTGCACTCACGCATATTTCACCTACTGGGCAAATAGCTCAGGGTTTACGTGTTGTAGGTCTCGAGCCCTACGCTGGTGCGCGTTGAGGCTAAGGCGGGCTGACGGCGGTGCTCTACGGACTTTTGAGGGCAGAGCTGTACATGGATGCGACCTGTGGAGCGACGTTAGGGTTTTTGGTATTTTAATATTTTGGGACTACGACCCGTGTATAGTGATGACGGTGTGGATGACGTTAGATGTAATATATATTATTTTAGAAAACGTTTTTGTTAGACGGGTCTTCGGCGACTTACGTTGCGAAAATCCGCCACTAATTAGTATTAGAGAGTGAGGATCGCTACATTGGGTAAAATTGAGAGATATAAAGCTCGTCTTGTCGGGAAAGGATTTACTCAGAGGGAAGGCATAGATTATAATGAGACGTTCTCTCCAGCTTCATCGAAAGACTCTTTCAGAATTATCAAGGCGCCTGTGGCACATTTTGACCTTGAGTTGCATCAAATGGACGTAAAGACAGCTTTCCTCAATGGAGATCTCGAGGAAACTATGTATATGTTGCATCCAGATAGCTTAACTTCGGACAAAATTTAGCTCACTGGTCTGTAAACTAAAGAAATCCATCTACGGACTCAAGCAGGCTTCTCGTCAGTGGCACCAAAAGTTTCACCAGACTATCACCTCTTTCAGTTTTGAGGCTAACTCTGTTGAGGACTGTGTACACAAATTCAGTGAGAGCATATTTATCTTTTTGGTCTTATACTGGCTAGCAGTGATGTAAATTTACTTCGGGACACCAAGAGATTTCTTTCAGGTCATTTTGACATGAAAGATCTTGGGAAAGCTTATTTCTTATTAGGGATCCAGATTCACCGTGATCGCTCACGGGAACTCTTGGGTTATCACAAAAGAGCTACATAAAGAGGTACTGCAAAGGTTTAGCATGGAAAATTGTCGTCCACGTGACACTCCGATCTCAAAAGGTGATAAGTTCAGCCTCAAATAGTGTCCGGATAACATTTTGGAATCCAAGCACATGAAGGATATACCACATGTGTTGGCAATGGGAAGTTTAATGTACTTACAGGTTTGCACCAGACCTGATTTTGCGTTCATCGTAGGAATGCTTGGTCGATACCTGATAAACGTATTTTAATACGTTTATTGTTGTGTTTATTTGGTTATAATATGATTTTTTTGGTTATTCATGCATTTTTTTGGCTCTATTTACACCCATGATGAATATTGTAGGACATTCGAACGGTTATCAAGCGAAAAGGGACGAAAACGAGGCGAAAACGACGCAAAAACAGCGAAGTATGAAGCTGCCAGTAAATAGTCACGGCCGTGAATCACCTCGCAAGTGCCCGTGAATGGTGGCAGCAAGCTTAGAAGACAAAATACTCAAACGTCACGGCCGTGAATGATGTGCACGTACCCGTGAACCTCGGCAGAAACATAGCAAACTTGCACTGGACTAATTCACGGCCGTGACTAGGCATGCATGCGGCCGTGAACGACAACACAGAGTTGGAGAGGGTGAGTTCACGGCCGTGATTCGATATGCAAATGGCCGTGACTCACGACAGAAACTAAGCAACGCAACACTGTCTATTGTCACGGCCGTGACTTAGGATGCAAGTGGCTGTGACTCTCTCCAGAAAGTCAATATTTAGGGTTTTAGCCGTCTTCACGGCCGAGACTGCCAACGCAAGAGGCCGTGAACTGATCCAGAAAGTCAAGATTTAGGGTTTAAGCCATCGTCACGGCCGTGAAGGCCCGGTACGAGGCCGTGAACGTGCCAAAATTCAGTGTTAAGGCCCATTTTCGAAGCATAAAAGGGGAGCTCTTCTCAGAACTCAACCACAACTTGATAGGGACGAAAACTTACAGAAAAATAGATGAGGAAGAACACTAGAAGCAGCCTCGGGATTCGGAGAAGCTCAAGGGACGATCTAACAACGAAGCCACGCCTAGTTGATCGAGGAACGAGAGCTCCACCTCAGAAACGCCATATTCACTTCTTAGGGAAGTTTTTATGAGTTCTCTATCCTCGTTTCCATTGAATCTCGTTGTTGTTTTGCCTAATATGAGTAGCTAATCCTCTTGTGTGTTTGGGAGTAGATGAACGTTGGGTTATGTCGTAGTTAAGACGTAGGATAATAGTGAACACGTGTATTCGACTATTTATCGTTCTATGATATTGCTTCTTTACATCAATATGTCTATGTGTTGATGTGAATGTACGGTACCTCGTTTAGGGCGACAGCTAAATAACGATTAAGCCGTTCATAGACGTTAGGATTCGAGTATAGGGCGACAACAAATACTCGATCCTCGCCGTCTAGTAATCGCTAAACTTAGATTCCCACGAACGTTTAGGGCGACAGCAAATCCATGAGTGGGTAGAACATTACTGCGATTTAGTCGATAATCACGTAGGAGCGATATTCGTAGCCTTAGCGACAACACCCAGCGGGATTCGAATCCCGAACACATATTTGGCATCTTAAGTCTCGTATTATTTCTAGTTGTACTTCCTTAATCTTCCAATCCTTTAAGTTGCTCTTCTAAATTGTCTGTAGCATAAACAAATCCTGCTATTTTATTTAGATTAAATATCGAGTCGATAGGTCAATACTAGTAATCAATTTATTCCCCGTGTTCGATACTCCGATATTCACTATAGCTATATTACAAACGATAGGTACACTGCCTATCGTGCGTGGTTCTAGTTATAATATATTCGTTTTAATTATTACTTGACCTACATGCACAAACTTTTACTTAAACATACACGCACGCGATCAACTTTTTGGCGCCGTTGTAGGGGAATAAATTGATATTAGGAACACCGTAGTTCGGTACTTTAGCCACGTTTATTTGTTAAATTTTCGCGTCAATTATTTGCGTTTTAAGTGTTCAAGTGGAGTAAGTTAGTTCTTCGTTTTTTGTTCACTCGTTGGCATTTCCAAGTATTTTTATTAGCCTTATTCCTTCAAATTATCCATCATTCCTTCACTAATTTCTCTTTCACTCATTAAAGGTACTGTTTGACAGTGGATGACCCGAAGCCACCCATCAGGTCCCATTGTTGAAGATCCAGATTTCGAGCGGAAGTTACGAAGGCAGCTCAGATACAATTCAGAAGGCACGGCTAGCAACTATCAGGAAGCACTGGTTAGCTATGATAAACGTATTCTCTTACGTTTATATATGTTAAATTTAAGTCGTTTGCATGATAAGTGAAGCCGTTTGGATTATTTTTGTGTTATAATATGGTTTCACAACAAAATCAAACGTTTTACGGCAGTTTTGAGACAGTTTAGTATTTCTCTATGATCACGGGGTAAACGATGTCCGATAGACCTGAAATTTTAACCATAGATAGAGGACTCGTTAATCTTGATTCTGACCAGGATTTTCAACCCGAGGTCTATATTGAGAGATATGAATTTTTGAACTTGCTGCTGTTTTGCAGGAAAATCAGTCACGGCCGTGAAGCCCTTGCACGAGGCCGTGAACAGCACCAGAGAGCCATTTTCTAGCCCGATTGTGTCACGGCCGTGAACATTGACCAACCAGGCCGTGAATGGTGATTCATGGCTGTGAATGGTGGTGCAGGAGGCCGTGAATTCGGGCAGAAGTCGATTTTTTGAGCCCGAACTCTTCACGGCCGTGAACATGAAGACTCCAAGCCGTGAACACGGGCAGAGACGTGTTTTTTTCTTCAGGTTATATGTTGTCACGGCCGTGAAGATGCATAAAGAAGGCCGTGAATGTCGGTGACGAGTTAAAAGTCAAGAGAACGACTTCAAAATACTTTATCTTCTTGAGAACGAAATTAAGACCAACTTAGAAGAAACAAATCACACTTATTCTGCATAGGACAAGAGCATTTAACGAGGAGGTTGCTCAAGAGAGATTTTGGCTGCGCAAATCTTTGAAGATGAGATTTTCTCATATTTTGCACTGCTGAAGGAAGATACGAAGGAAAGAAATGAGATGGCTATATAAGGAGCCAATGCAGGAAGAAGAGAGGGGAGAGGGTGAAAGAAGGTGCGTGAAGGAAACACCATTTAAGCTCATATACAAACATACACGTTGCTTCATTATAACTCAAGAACACCTACTCAGTCGCTCACCACGTGTTCGATCAAAGTCCTCAGCGAAGAACGGGATTAACTTCGAAGTCGAATTCAGGGAAGTATTTATGATAAATTTGATGTTGATTACGTGTTTTGTTGTGAGGATAATGAGTAGCTAAATTTATTGTATTTGAGATGAGATGAACCCTAGCGAGATCGATCGTATATTTACGTGTATTTGATATTTTGCTATTGTTATGACTCGTTTACGAAGCATATGATTTTTAATTATGTCTATGTGATTGAAATTTTCATAGTTAGCTCAATCATGTCTATGTGATTAGTTAACGATTAGACCACTCGTAAACGAGCGGAATAAACTCATCGCTAGCGATAGGTTGAACTACCCCGCCGAATTAGAGTCAAATCTAATAGTGGGATTCACTGTGTTTTTAATGGAATCTTCGGTTAAGTAGTTAGGGAAGCTTGCCCGGCTATTTAATTCGTTGATTAGTTGTTTGCGAGTCTCGTATGATAAGGCGCAGTTTCGTCAGTCGTATGAATTCGTACACATGTTGTAGGAATCTTCACGGTCTAATGATAGTGTTACTTACGTGTACTTGATATATGTGTTGGTCGAGCTAGGGGGATTCGAAGTCTCAAATACGTCTGTTTACATAAGGGTTTTCGTTTCCGTGTTATTTTATTAAGTAGTATTTTCTAAGTGTCGTTATTTACCGTATCAACAATCAAACGTTGTACTAGGATATTTAAGCAAACGTTTTTCTAAGGTACATAGTTCCCTTGGCATTCGATACTCGAATACTTGCTACGTCTTTCGATAGGTACACTTGCCTGTTGAGCGTAGGATATTTCGTTAGTATTCGTTTTATTTTACTACTCGATCCGCTCGATCAAGCTACTCAGAGGACAACTCTCAAGGGATCGGCAGAGAATTCTCGAACAGAGGCATCTGTAGACGTTCGAGAGACAGAAGTCGAGATGGCAGACCGCAGAGTACCTGTCCACCATGACCAAGAAGAGGAACAATCTCTACAAGATCTACTCAAGAGTGCCTCTCTAGGCGGTACAGAATCGGCGATTGTTATTCCACCGATCGAGAACAACAATTTCGAGTTGAAGCATGCTTGACTTCAACTAATCTTTCAGACGGCTCAATTTGAGGGGAACCCTCATGATGATCCATACTCCCACCTGAAGGCTTTTCTGACAGTAACAGACACCATCAAGATTAATGGGGTCCCGAGCGATGCGATCAAGCTGGTTGTTTCCATTTTCACTCAAGTACAGGGCGATCAATACCAAAGCAATCCGGGTAGAACACTGGGTAGCAGCCAAAAGGGTCATTCGGTATCTTCAAAAGACGAAGATTATATGCTCACATACAGAAAGTCAGAGTATTTGAAGAACATTGTGTATTGTGACCGATTTTGCGGGATGCCTGGACAGCCGTGACATTACGTTTTTATGCTGGCTGAGGGAGCGATTTCTTGGAAAAGTGTCAAACAGACACTTATTGCTTCATCTACGATGGAGGCAGAATTTGTAGCTTGCTACGAGGCCTCCAACCAGGCTGCTTGGCTGCACAATTTAATGACATAACTTAAAGTTGTCGATTCTGTTGATCGACCAATAAGGTTATTTTGTGACAGCCATTCGTCGGTCCTGTATTTCAATAACAACAAGAGCTCTTCCAGGTCTAAGCACATAGACATTAAGTTCCTAGTTGTGAAAAAACGAGTTCAGAGTGGATATATAATCATTGAGCATATCGGAACATATTTTATGATTGCAGATCCACTTACTAAAGCGTTAGCACCCGCTATATTTCATGAGCATGTTGCTCGTATGGGTGTGACAAATTAAGTTTTATGTCTTATCGTGGATTCTGTTAGTTCTGTGTTTAATAATTATTGAATAAAGTTTCTTTAATACATGTTTATGTCATGACATTTGGGTTTTTCGGATATCCATTAGTTTATCTCTGAATTCTGATCTCACTAAAGTAGGACCAGTTGGAAATAGACATGCATGATCAATTGAGCATGTAATTTCCATGCTATATGTCCACAATTGGTCTATGTCATTCGATGGAGTTCGTGTTCGTGATTACTGTGGGTTGGTTACGACATATGGATAACGACTACCCTTTTAGTTCTTGCATCGACAATATTGATGGATGGGATTGATTTCATATGCGACACTTTGGTTATAACTATATTCGGTACGATATTTAGTATACGACGAATGGTGCTTATTTGATAAATACAACGTCTTATAGTCCAGTGGGAGATTGTTAGGTTGGGACTATTCGACTACGTATTTCTAGCACGATTAACGTTCGGACATGTAGACGTACATGTATTGCGGTATTAGTCGTATGCCAAATATTGTAATTAAGTTAAAGGACCCATTCGGTGATCAATCAAATTTAAGGGGGTCTGTCGCAATTAAATAAGATGTGTGGAGTTAATTAATATTCGTGTATAATTCCTGGGGGCTGGAACGTAAATATCTGATAGGCTTATTAACGGGCCGGCCTTTTATAACATCTATATATATGGGTGTGGTCCCTAACTGCTGTACAACGAAACACACAACCGTCACTAAAATCCTAGTGACAGCCGTCTAAGAACTTTGGGGTACCCATCTTCCCCGACCTAAAGGTTTCACGTACGCGTACTTGGAAGATCCACATACCCGGTTCTCAATAAGAACGGTATGGAATTCCCAGGTACGTTTTCTATTTCCGCTGTATTTGATTTATCTCCTTAATTAATCCAATCAAGGTTAAAGTTTTTTCGGATCCATACGGTCACGGATTCCAACATCTTTTTCATCCTTTATTCAGATTGAAAAATGGTCGATTCCTCCATACCAAAATGGAATTACTGCTATTAATAGAGCAAAATATTATTTTGGATGATCCAAATAAACCACCAGTTTCTTTTGCTTCCAAACACTCTCTTTTTAGCAAGCTTGTATCTTGATTTCTTTTCTCCAAGGAAAAGAATATAGTTGATACACAGCTTATTGCCTGCGTAGCATTGATACTTTCCATGTAAGCAGCAATATTTTTATGTCATTATTTAGTAGTTGTGTGTTCTGGTCTAATATTTCTTCTGCTGCTAATCCATTTTAGTTTCTAGGAAATTCGGGGGCGAATGTTCAAATTGTAAACGGTTTTGTCTTACAACGAACCATATCTATCCAAACATTGAGTAAGTTAACGAGATGGAAGCAATATTGCTGGAGGTGCTTGGATTTAGACTCTGCGTTCCCACGATAAATGATTTTCTCGAGAGATTCAACAAGATATCACAAGAAGATTTTAGGTGTCGACGATTTTTTTTCTTTTACCTTCACTTATATATCTTGAAATGTTGTTACAGCAATCCGCTAAGCGTCTCGGGTTTCTGACCCACTACCTAGGCGAGCCCAGCCTATTGGAGTACGAATGTTCTAGAAAATTCATGCGGTCGCTGGTGGCAGCGTCGATCGTGTACCTGGCTAGGTTCACTCTCGAGCCATCCGTACACCCGTGGGTAGGTATAACGTGATAACTTTTATAATTACTCTAACATATTATTTTTACATTATTTTATATTATAACTATACTTTGTTTTTTGTATATTATTTTTTATGTGCTTTGAAAGAAAAAACAACTTATCGCCTACACGACCTTCAGGAGTGTGTTAAAATGCTGCAAAGGTTGCAGCTTGGTCTACCGAATGAGTTATCTGAAATTTTAGAGGGGGTGAAGAATACCAACCTCATTGGTGTTGAATTTATTCTTCACCCCTCTAAAATTTCAGATAACTCATTCGGTAGACCAAGCTGCAACCTTTGCAACATGTTAACACACTCCCGAAGGTCGTGTGGGCGATACGTTGTTTTTTCTTTTAAAGCGGATAAAAAAATAATATACTAAAAACAAAGTATAGTTATAATACAAAATACTGTAAAAATAATAAAGTTATAACGTTATACCTACCCAAGGGTGTACGGATGGCTCGAGGGTGAACCTAGCCAGGTACACGATCGACGCCGCCACCAGCCGACGGCAGGAACGTTCTGGAGCACTCGTACTACAAGAGGCTCAGCTCGGCTAGGTAGCTGGTCAAAAACCCGAAAAGCTTAGCGGGTCACTGTAACATTTCAACATATGTTGAAATATAAGTGAAGGTAAGAGAAAAAAAAGAAAAATCTTGTTGGCACCTTAAAATCTTTTAGGAGATCTTGTTGAATGTCCCGAGAAAATCATTTATCGTGGGAACGCTGAGTCTAATCCAAGCCCCTCCAGCAAAATTGCCCCACCTCGTTTACTATCTCATTGTTTGGGTAGATACCATTCATTGTAAGATGGAATTGTTTACAATTTGAATGTTCGCCCTCGAATTTCCTGGAAGAAACTAAGATGGATTGGCAGGAAAAAAACAATCAGAACACAGAACTAAAAGAAACTGATGCTTACATGGAGAGCATCACGCCACCCTATCGTAGGCTGATATCTTTTTCCTTTGAAAAGAACAGATACATGTATGAAGTTGCCAAAAAAAGAGTGCTTGGAAGCATGAGAAGAAACTCGTGGCTTATGTCGATGATCCAAGCAATTATTTTTTATCTAGTAAAAGCTGTGATTCCATTCGGGTAAGGAGGAATTGACCATTTCTCCATCTGAATTAAGGATCCAACATTTAAGTAAAACAGTTTACCAAAGGAATCATCATATATAATTGATAAAACATGAAATCTCTTAGATAACAAAGATACAAGCAACCCTAGAACATGAAACCTGAACCGATCTAACGATAAATCAACGAACACTGCAGTTGATGTTGGGAAATGCGAGTCTAAACCTCGCCGGAAGTCGCTAGAATTGGTCAAAGAAAATGATTGGATGAAATTGGAGGTAATACTTCTGTTAGAATTCAAAGACTTAAAATGGTCTGATGAACCTTTGACAATGATGTTCGGAAAGCTGATTTGGTCTATGCTACAGGTCACGGCCATGAAATCTTATGTAAGTGGCCGTGAACATGATCAGCGTGGGCCTGATGAAGTTGCTGCCCGCAGTCACGGCCGTGACTGATCCAACACCTGGTCGTGACAAGTCTGTCACGGCCTTGAATCGTCTCTCGACAGGCGAAGCTGGGCAGAAACGGATTTGATCAGCCCGTTTTCTTCACGGCCATGAAGGATCTGTCCAAGGCTGTGAAGCCCGACAATAAAGAGCGCGCGAAGATTATATCTAAGACGTCACGACCGTGAATGGTGTGAAAGAGGCCGTGAATGATTACACGCTTCTTGCTTGAGTCATGCACAAATGCACGGGCCACGTGGAGGAATCAGGGACATCAAATTAAGATGAGATGACGGCTGGGATCGAGCTCGAGTCACACTTAAGGTGTGAATTACAGCTATAAATATTTCAGATTTTCTGGTTTGATCTATCGTCTTTGAGAGCTAATAAATTTGTGTAGAGTGAAAATCACTAAGAGGGATAAACACGAAAGTTGTAGAGGGCGCGAGGTCTATAAGTTTCGTGTTGGCGATTAATACAAAGGAGGCTCGGTTGATCCGTGGACGTAGGTTGAAGTCAGCCGAACCACGTTAAAACTCTGTTTCGTTGAAACACGAAGCCAACGGTACAATCCTCAACAGTTGAACTTTAGCAAGTACCAGATCTTACTCTAAGACATGTGAAGAAGCATATATCGGTATAACAAAGCAAGCTATAGGTGCCAACAGAGTCATGATAAAACACATGGAAATAATGAAGAACTAGTGTTTCGCTGGCTGAGAAAGTGTGACATTGACATTTTTTTGCAGTTTATATTTGGCTATGGGGAGTGAGGCACAAAGGATATTAGTTTTTCTTTCTCAAAAAAGATGCATTCGCAAACTTCTCTGCAAACAATCGAGTTCCTATCTTACTCTTGTAAAGGATTTGAGTTTACTAGTTTGTTAACAAAATCCGTAATTCGATTGATTTGCTCGTTGCCCAAATCTCCAAGTACCGAATCAAGGAAAAATATTGCTTATAATTTTTTTATACATAACGTGTCTTACCAGGTAGTATAGCCGAATTTCAGAAAGCTTCCCCTTCCCTATGGTAAAATTATGAACAATCTGGTTTAGTAATTTGTGTCCAAGATGTTCCCCATTTCCTTCAGCTCTTAGGGCCCGTTTGGTTGGGGGTATTAGGTGGTATTAGATGGGTTAACATTAGGTAAAGAAATGTTTGGTTGAAATGTTTATTTCAAGGTAGGATTTAACTTATACCCTGTTAATACCTTTATAGGCCTCCTTTGATATGAGTGCATAGGTGCGTAGGGATAGGTATGGGGTGTGTACGAATAAGTTATCACGTGTTTGTTATCTGTGTATAGTCATACATGCCTTGTATGACTATACATGTCTATTATAAGCATCTTGGTTATAGGGTTTGTATATGCATACACACCTCTAAGATGGTTATAGGGTGTGTATCACTAATCCATACACACCTCCAACACAACTATCAAACACAATTTATATCATTACACAACAATTAATACATGCATATCAAACATGTTAAAATACAATATCAACAAAATCCGTTTATACCCATACACAAATAACTTATACCCATGTAATCCATTAATATGGTATCAAACGACCCCTAAGGTATTAAGATAAATCAGCCCCACACCCTACCTTTATTTAATCCCAAGTTTTTTTGACAAATTTATCCTTTATTTAACTATTTATTTCCCGGTTTAACCTTTTATGAATCAAACTACGTTAATCTATTTCTTTAGTCTACTTTTCGCCAGCGACTATTAGCTCATTTTGCGACTGCTTTTTCCGTTTGATAAACGAATGGACATGGGAATTTCAAGACTGTTCGACTTCCTTTCGATCGTCTGTTGAAGTTTCTTCGTCTCTATCGGGAAATTTGGGCAGTTCGAATCTTTCATCGAATGATTCTTGAATCTCCTTATTGGAGATGAATTCTTCTTCTCGGAATGAATCTAAGCTAGCAGAGAGGGTCCTGATGATCGTTTTTCGAACATGGGTTCTTCTCAAATCGTGGAAAGATGGCAAATTTTAAAAAAGAGGAACGATTCTATTTCGTTTTAAAAAAAGAGGAACGGGTTCTCAAATGACTGAAATACCCTTACTAAAAAACTGGTTAAGGAGGCTAATCCGTTTTTTTAACAGTGAAAAGTTATTCGAGTTTTATTCGAGTGACATAATACTCGAATAATTGACTCGAATAAATGCATTTTTGACTTATTAAAAGCGAAAAATTATTCGGATTTATTCGAGTAAAAGCAAGACTCGAATGACTTACTCTAATAATAAATCGAAGAGATAAGGTGACTCGAATAATGTGCAGAAAATTTAAACGAGTAAGCTACATTATTCGAGTATCTTATCGAGAGTTCTTTTCGAGTCAAAACTCGAATAAAGAACTCGAATAAAATACTCGAATAAGCAGTATTTTAAAAAGCTCGGAAAGAAAATTAGACACAAATCACTCGAAAACCTTAAATCCCTCGCGCTCTCTCTTCGAATTCAAATCACTCGAAAAATCGTACACAAGCCCAAGCATAATCAAATGGCGAAAAGAAAAATGAGATCATCGGAGCCTTCCGCGCCTGTTCGTATCCGGGTGGATGAGCAAATCGACGGCGGTAGAGCCACGGTGAGTTTTTGGTCGCATTTTGGGTTTTTGTTAAATCGAATTGGTTGAACGAATTTCTTGGTTAGATCTTTTGTTATTAGCGTTAAATCGATCGATTTTGATGTTAAATCTTTGCGTAAACGTCGTAATCGGTCGGATTTTTGTAAAAATCGTTTTCATCGCCTTTTCGAGTATTTATTCGAGTAATTATGGTTCGAATAACTGCTTGACTTATTCGAGTGATGTTTTACTCGAATAATTTACTCGAATAACAGTGAATTTTGCTTTTTTTTGCGTTTTCAGATCTATCTTCCGACGAAGTTGCCGGCGGACAATTTCTACCATGCCACCCTCACTCTGAACGCGCAGTACATGTCGGTATGCGAACGCATCCGTACGCTTTTGAACGAGGAGGAAATGGAGGAGATGGTTAGACGGACTCAGTTCGGGAACCTGATAAAGGTGGCCCGAAACCACTACAACTCGAACATGATCATGTGGTATTTGATGAGCCGGCAGGTGGAGTACATGCCGGACTCGAAGGAGTTCTGGATGGTCGTTCGTGGGCGACCATTACGATTTTCATTGGTCGAGTATTGCCTACTCACGGGCCTCGACTGCGGCGCTAACGAGCCGGAGATACCGTCATCGAACGAGTTTGCGACGAGGCATTGGCCTGGTATTAATTCTATTTTTTTATCTTTTCGATTTCAAAAACTAACGTTTGTTTTATGGCTCGCAGGCAAGCCCGTTATATATTTACACGATTTGGAGAAGAAAATCACGGAAATAATCCGTGACGCAGGTGGAGCCTCGGGCGTTCATCCCGAGAAATTGAAGATCGCGGCCCTTTATTTTGCCGTCGGGGTGCTAGGGGAGCGGAGGGTAAAGAAGGACTTGAAGGTCAAGGAGGAGTGGCTCCGTCTGGTGGAGGACTTCGACCGCTTCAACGAATATCCTTGGGGAAGGATATCGTTCGAGGAGGTCATTTATGGTCTGAACAAAGACCTCTTGGGGAGGGCGATGGAGATGGCATCGAATGGAAGAACCCAAACAACCTTCGATATCAGCGGCTTCGTAATGCCGCTTCAGGTAAATAAATTAGTTTTGTATTATTATTTAAGACATATTATATTTATTTTAACTTACTTCTACTCTCTTTTATCAGGTTCTGGCATACGAGTGCTGGCCGACCGTCGGGCAAGAATTCACTGTGAGAAGAGCTGGCGAAGGGCTCCCGCTACCCCGTATGTGCCATTGGAAGACGACATTTTACGGCAAGAGCTCTGCTCCGGGATGGCAAGCGGTCGAGCGTGCATTCGGTGCCGTGGCGATGGATGTAAGTATATTTATTTATTTATAATATGGATTTATTTAGATTGCGTTTTCTAAATTGTACAAATACACAGGACGTACGGTGTTGCCTTACACCGACCGATGCTGAAGCCGATTCAAGGCACTTCCGCACGGTCGCCGGATTTTGTGGCAGCCGGAATGATGCCGTGGCCCAGAGGATAGTGGAGCATCTTCTAAATGGGCTGCCGGTCTACTGCACCGAGCATCGGCTTGCTCCGTCTCCTCCTCGGTCGTCTCCTCCTCCGAGGCCGTCTCCTCCGAGGTCTTCTCCTCCGAGGCCGTCTCCTCCTCCTTCCGGCTCAATCATCGCCCATTTCGATAGAAGAATGGACAGGCTGGAAGGCGATGTACGGGATTTGCGGACGGAGATTAGGGAGCTGCGCTCGATCGTGGTCCAAGGTATGTCTTACTTAATGTTTATTTTATAAGATTATATTGATATTACGTAAGTCTAACGTAATACTCTAATTTTGTAGCCCTTGAGAGCCTGACGCCGAGAACGGTGCGGGATATTACGAGAAGCTACGATCAGGACATGCCGCCTCCTTCGCCTCCTCATTCGCCGCCGACGGGGAGTCGGGAGCAGGGGGGCGAGAATGTGGAGATGGAGGCCGAGATGGAGGCCGCGGCCGTGGCGGCGGAGAGGGCCGCGGCGGAGAGGGCGGCGGAGGAGAGGGCCGCGGCGGAGGCGGCCGCGGCGGAGAGGGCCGCGGCGGATAGGGCGGCGGCGGAGAGGGCCGCGGCGGAGAAGGCGGCGGCGGAGAGGTCCGCGGCGGATAGGGCGGCGGCGGAAGCGGAGAGGGCGGCGGCGGAAGCGGAGAGGGCGGCGGCGGAGGCGACGGCAGAAAGGGCCGCCGCGGCGTCGAAGGCAAAGAAGGCGGCGTGGGCGGAGGCGCAGAGGGCCGAGGCGGCGTCGAAGGCAAAGAAGGCGGCGGAAGCGGAGGAGAGGCGGCCACGGACGGAACGTGCGAAGAAGAAGTCGAGGTTGCTTTCGAGTCCGTATACGCCGACGCCCGATTCGACCCCTCGCGTTGCAATACAATGCCGCGCGGACATAGAGTATATCATCGGCGAGAGGGTGAAGAATTGGGATGCCGTCGCGGCGGAGGTGGCAAGAATGGGCGCAAAGAGGAACGGCAAGGAATCCTCCAAGCGTACGACAAGAAATTCTTTGCCGACCTGTCCACTCCGAAAGTGTGGCTTTCGGATGAGGTATGTGTGTTTTTTGCTAAATATGTTCTAATTATTTCGTTTAATAACATTATATGCTATTATTGCAGCACGTCAACGAGGCATTCAGCGGGTTCACGGCGATGCAAGAAAACTGCGTGCATGCGGAGCGAATCGCGTACGTGAACGCCAACTTCGCACATGCAGTCAGGATGGAGTCCGCCAAACCGCGACCGTGGAACGTGTCCTCGTTCGACCTATTCGCCACGGGAGAGATCAATGCGATATACGGCGGCAAGCCGTCACTTCACTGGAGCCAAGCGGATGTGGCCGTCATCCCATTGGCATTTAACTCGCATTGGGTGCTCCTCGTCGCTCGGTTCAAGGAGAGGAACATTCTCGTTTTGGATTCCGATCGCAGCAGCGATTCGGACTTGAGGGCAATGAAGCCGTTCCTCGATCCTTTGGCCGAAGTGATACCGCTGATGCTTCAACACGTAGGTGTGGAGCAAGAATCCGGGGAGAAGTTTGCTTGGGTGCGGTGCCCCAATTTCCCTCAACAACGTCTCAGGTAATTTTTTTTATTTTCTCACTTTCTTATTTTCTTATTTTCTTAAACCTGAAATTGTTATATTTCTCGAACAGCGGAGAGTGCGGTATGTACATGCTTAGGGCCGCGATGTCTCTGTTGATCGGTAACAGAGATGATCTCTACGCTTTGGACGATTCTAAAGTTGCCTTGTTTAGAAAGTTTTTGACTATATGTATTTATTTTAACAATTGGGATATTGTATGAACCGTTTTAGATATATTTGTATAGATTTTTTGATTTGGAATTGTTCTGTGTTATGGTTGGTTGAGTTGCTGTTGAGGTTGTTCAGAGTGTTCAAGGTTCAGTGTTGTTTTTTTCCAAATTTCACTGTTATTCGAGTGAAAGAGCTTGTTCGAATAATGATAATTATTCGAGTAAGTTAATCGAGCTTAATTCGAGTACCTCATAGCACTCGAATAAGCTTCACTGGATCAGTTGATTTTATCGGACTTCACTGTTATCCGAGTCAAAGATCTTGTTCGAATAATGGGAATTAAACGAGTAAGCTATTCGAGCTCAATCCGAGTATCATACAGCACTCGAATAAACTTCACTGGATTAGTTGTTTCTGTCGAACTTCACTGTTATTCGAGTGAAAGAGCTTGTTCGAATAATGCTACTTTTATCGAGTTGCATATTCGAGCATATTCGAGTATAATACATAACTCGAATAATTTAAAAATCGAAAATATTGTTTTTATATCATGAGCATGAAATGTTATTTCATGTTATTTAACATTTCATGTTAAATAACATTTTCTTTCTAAGTAATAAGATATTATAGAGATTCTTGAAAAAAAAGAAAATCAAGTTGATATTTCGATACATGTTATATATATTGTTGATGGGAATGTATATACTAAAGTCCTATCTACCAATGTATTTCATTGTATGTTATGCAATGACTTTTATTAAACATTGTTAATCTTCATAAAGCGACTTATTAACATCATGAAGGCCCTAAAACATCGAAATATTGATATTTGTACATCTATGTATCGAGATAATTAAAATTCAAAAACTCTGAAAAGAACACTCGAATTACAAGATATTATTCGAGTACGGTATTCGATTTTTTTGTAAATTATTCGAGTTTATTCGGTTACTCGAATAAGTTCAGGTTTTCGTTTTCGACTTTTTATTGTTACGTTATTCGAGTGACCTATTCTAATAATATTCGAGTTGTGCATTTTACTCGAATAACAGTGAAAAAAGCTACAATCAAGCCAAACTCACAATAATCCATCAATCTCATACAACCTCATACATCAAACTCATACAACCTCATACATCAAACTCATACAAACTCATACATCAAGATTTACTTAATGTCTACGACCAAACTCACCGACGGACGGAAACCTCCTTTCTTTTCTCCGACCACGCCTTGCTACGAACGGAGGCGGCAACACCAATTGATCCGACCACGCCCAAGCTAAAGGAAACTGATGGCGGTCGCCATCCTCCGCTGATGCAATGAGCAACGTACCCCCATACTTTCCTTTCAGCCAAGTACCGTCTATGCAAACAACCTTCCTCATGTGACGGTATCCCGCAATACAAGCACCAAGGGATAGGAATGCGTGCTTAAATCTCCGCTCGTCGTCCAGATATACACTTGCTATGGTTCCCGGATTCACTCTTCTCAACGTCGACAGGTACGACGGCAACAGCTTGTAACTCTCATCGGGGTCACCCTTCATTGCATTTTGTGCTAAAATGCCTCCTTTCCATGCTTTGAAGTACGAAACTTCAATCCCACGATTTCTCATCATTGTTTGAATGAGTTTAGGGGCCGGTGTACTTGTTGAACCCTGAAAATATTCAAGCAGCATATCACTCACGGAGGTTGACGATGCTTGAGTGAGTCTTGCGTTCCGATTTGCAAGGTCGCACGTATGTGTGTTGCAATACGTACGAATCGAGAATACGGATGTATCCTTAATCTTCGCCGTCCATATCCTCCAAGTACATCCATCCTCTTTGCATCTCACGCCATAGTACGATCGGGAAGATTTTATAATCTTGACCTCGAAGCATGCCTCTATAGCAACTCTTTGGATCCTATTCTTGACGGCCTTCTTATCCTCGAATTCATCACCGACCTTCATGGTGGAACCGTCGGTAAAAGAATACCGATCGCTAGGAATAGTTGCATTTTCCTCTTCCTCCTCCTCCTCATCATTCCCGTCCGCATTTTCTCCGCCTACGCCATCAAAATTGACGTGCACGTTCTGCCGTGATGCAACATTCTCATCACGGTCGTTCGCCTCATTGTGACCTTCACCCCCATAATTCACATCTTCGCATCTGCCAAAGTCGATGATACGGTCAAAATAATCATCGATGTAACCACCTCCATCGCTACGAACCTCAATTCGAACGGGACCAACTTCATCATCCGCGAGAGTTTGACGGTGGAGGGTCGTAGGGAGTCCAATCTCCACACGGAGAATCGGTCTATCCATTGGACCCCCTAAGTATATATAACCCTTCAACTCTCGATCATTCTTTATATACAACGGAGCACACCCTTCCATACCTCTCATAGATGGCTGATAACTTAGCTTTAACTCCGGCCTCCCGCTTACGCCAATAGTCTCGTATATTTCGTTCCGCAGATCGTCCAGCAAACAACAATCGACATCGAACCCAATGGGCTTCATATTTGTTCCCATCCTTAGAACCCAATGTCCATTTATTATCATTCCCAATTATCCATTCTCCATCGTAATCAATCATGATGTTGGTCGGCATAACCTGCATATGAAACAAATCATTGTTAATAAAATTTAATTGCAATATGCATTATTCGAATAATTTCAATATTCGAAAAGTTGAAATTAATAGAGTAAACAATTCGAGTAGTAAAACAACTCGAATAGAGTCTTCGAGTATTAAGATTTTGAAGACACTCGATAAGTTGTTATCGAAGAAATAAATGGAATAAATCAACTTTTATTGCAAACGAGTTATTCGAGTAAATAAAATATTCGGAAACAAAAATTATTCGAGTAAGATATTCGAGTATACGTTTAACTCGAATAACATATCCGAATAATATGTAAGTGTAAAATTTCATAAACAATAGTATTAATCGAGTAAAGTTTCCGAGTTTATTCGAGTTTGATGTCCGAATTGTATGTTGCCAAAACAACTTATTCGAGTGACTTTTCGAGGCAACGTAAACTCGAATAATAGACTCGAATAATCGAAAACGAAAATTTTCTGCAAATTCGCACAGATCTAAGGTTAAAATGCTACCCATAACTACCCAAACTTCGAAAATCTAATACCCGATGCTCGAAATGTAAATGTCATTAACATGAACGGAAATTACAATGTCCGATAATATATACTTGTAACCGGCGTTACAATGCCCGTTAACATGAACGGAACTTACTGTATATGCGTTCAAGAACGAAATTGGGATTCTTGGAGCTTGGGTGTTTCGATTTCGGCGGATGCTTCAGCTCGTTTTTCCTTCAAGATCTCGTTTTGGTGCTTCGTGGGTGCATTAATCAATGAGGTTGGTGCGTTTTCTTTTTTTATTTTATATATATATTTCTTTTTTTATTTAGGTATTAATTAGGGGTTTAGTTAATTAAGGAAACATGTTCCTCTTTTTTTAATTGACTCAGTCAAGTTCCCTTTTTTTAAAAAAACCAAAAGTAATCTTATTTTTTAAAATACCCCTGGAAAGATCGAGGCTTGTAAGAGGATGAGTGGAAAGTACCAGAAAAAGTAGACTTTTCAAACATGGGTTCTTCTCAAATGGTGGAAAGATCGAGGCTTGTAAGAGGATGAGTGGAAAGTACCAGAAAAAGCAGAACTTTGTAGATGTAGAGAGGAAAATTGCATCGTTATGAAGAAAACGACGAAGAAAGGGATGAAAATATTGTTTCTATATAATTTTACTGCTTAAGAACTTTGTTGTTGAATTCTTGTTTGTTTATGCTGCTCTTGGTTTTGCAATGGAGTACGAATTGTGGAGATGAAAAAAAAAGCTTAATCGAGATTTATATTTTAAATTCAAACAAAGGATAAAATCGTATGAAATTAATTACCTATTACCATATAAATTTGTCTACCAAACAGATTCCAAATTACCAATAACCTCCAATATGTAAACTCAACTAAAAACTAATACCGTCTAAACCAATCCTCCCAACCAAACAAGCCTTTAATATTATTAGGTACTTCTTGGTGGACCCCAATAGTCAATCAAGTCCCCCTGATGGCATTGACCGACCCAATAAGCCCATTTTAATTTTTAATTTGCCCTCTTTTCTATTTAATCTTGTCGTATAAAAAGTAGTCCGATTAGGTACAAATTGAATTCACATCTCAGCTCTCCTCTTTCGTTCAGCACACACGTCTTGATGACTTCAATGGTGGTCCGAAAAGGAGATGATTCAGAAAAGACTGAGCAGTAAATAGTTGCTTTTGCGTTTCTTTTAAATGTTTTTCTTCGTCTCTGAAATTAAGATGAATTTGAAGTGTGTGGAATTAGTAGGTAGGTAGGTAGGCATAATTGAGGTGATGATTTTTATCACGAGCTTCCGTAGAGCATTTTTTGTTGAGACCTTCATTCAGAGTTTCTTCTTTCGAAATTTGGTGATGTTTCTTGGTTTTTTTCCTCTTTCTCTTGTATTTATGTAATTTTTATTCTAGGAGGAGTTGTGGTGTTGCGGCGAAAGGCCGAGACGGAGAAGATATCATCTTCATCATCATGATTATGGTCTTCGTTTTCCCCAAGACGTAGTCTTCGAATTCCTCTTACACGTTCCCGATCGGCCGTTGCACAACGTCGTGAGGCACGTCTGCAGAGAATGGAGCCTCATCATCAGTTCCCCGAATTTTGGCCACCACCACCACCACCATCGGAATTCGTCGTCCGGCGGAGCCGTACTACAACCTAATGAAACGCCTCGCAAGGGGATGTACTTGGAAATTTGTTGAGGTCGCCTCGAGGTATCCGATTTCGACTGCGGCTTCGATGGAATGGTGGTCACCACCTACAACGGTTTGGTGGTGATCAACGATCGCCGTACGCCTTGCGATGCCTTGGTCGCCAACCCCTTGACGAAGCGGTTCGCGGCTCTCCCTCGGCACCCTGGGAGGCAGAGGGAATTCGGTTTATCATTTGCGGAGGCTTTTTATAAACTGGCACAATTGGTTAGCGATTCCGGCGACCACGTCGGTCCTAAGATGCGAATCGCATTGCTAACCATTGGAGTCGATAGGTCTTGGAGGCACATAGACATAAGGCACCTTTGGCACAGAGTACGGGAAAGCCGCTTCAGTTGCCCGGCTCATGCTACTACTACTGCAGGCTACGTGCACTGGGCGTGTACGGTGTTCGGGGTTGTCCCGACGTTGAACCTCGAGACCGAGACCGCTCGTCGGTTTTCGACACCGCCTCAGTTACCACCGATGAATTTGGACGGGACTTTTATGGCGATGGGCGGCAGCCTATCGCTCGTTTACTTCTTCAGCGGCAAGGCTTCGTTTCACGTTTCGGCGGCAGTCTGCGAGCGGTGAGTGGAGTTTGTTGTTCAGTATACCTATAAACGGCGGCTCTATGTGCAATCTGGAAGTTGTGACTCCCGCGTGTTGGCTAACGCCGGGGGAGGTATTGATATACGCCGACAAGACTGGCGGGGCGGCTTATAAATGTAGGACGGGAGAGATTCAGCCGTTTGAGTGGAAATGGATTCCGCGAAGACGTTGGTATAATTGTGAACCTCATGTCAACACCTTCCTATGGTGGAAGTGAGAGGAGGAGGTCATCATGATTATTATTATTATTATTATTATTATTATTATTATTATTATTATTATTATTATTATTATTATTATTTAAGATTAAAAGTACTAACTCTATTTAGAATGAATTTTTATTGATTGATAGTTAAATTATGCAAGAGAGGAATTTTTATGTGGATATATATTGTATTGGAGTCTTGAATATTTGGACAATTTATTTCTATTCGGAGCTAGGGGTGGGCAATCGGGGTCGGGTATCGGGTACCTGACCCGACCCAATCGGGTTTTACCCAATCAGAAGTTGAAAAGTCGGGTTTCATCGATATTTCGGGTCGGGTTTCGGGTAGCAATATGCTACCCGAAAAACCCGATCGGGTACCCGATCGACCCGATCATATGTTAGTAAAAAAAATTATATATCTAAAGTCGATTAACATACCAACACACACCCACTCGCTACAATACCAATACGCACACCAACACACCCACCCCAACAACACACACCCCGATACACAATCACACATACCAAGGCACACACACACCCAACAAGACCACCCATCGATACACATACATCGATACACGCTCGAGACACACAAGCACACACACTCAGAGACACACACCAACACACACACTGCACGATACACACCCCACACCACACACACCAACGTCTATACTGATCGATACACAATACCAAAAAACAAGAAAAGAAACTTAAAACACACACAGACACGCGGCATAGCAGAAGGCCAAGCAGACCACCCTCCTCACATCACTCTTCCTCCGCGCCGTCACAGTGCTGTCACCGTGCCATCGCCCCTCGCCGTGCCCCTCATCAATTCAAACCAAAGGTATAATTTTTAAAGAACCCTAATTGTTCAGTTTCGGGAACTTGTGATTTCTTACGAGTTACATCATACCTCAGCCTCAGCCTTGGATTTCTTCCCACCTTCGTAGTGGGTGTTGGGATTGTATGGGGCGGCGCGGCTCTGTAGACTCTTCTTCTCTATTGCTATGAGCCTATGAGTTCTTCGATGTCTTAATTTAAGTTTTCTTTTTATTTAAATAATACAACCAATTAATTTAACATATAACTGTAAAAAAACCCAAACCCGACCCGTGGATACCCGACGGGTTTCGATACCCGATTGCCGGGTACCCAAAATTCGATCGGGTCGGGATCGGGTTTAAAAATCAATACCCGATTTTTTCGGGTACCCGACCCGAAAAACCCGATACCTGAAATACCCGACCCTATCCCACCCCTATTCGGAGCCATAAAAAAGGATGAGCGAATAAGAAATGGCCGGTTTCGGTTTTGAAATTGCGCAATTCGTATTCGACGGAAAAATACCTCAACAGTTGTACCTCATGCTTCGACAGACGCTCGAGCCTACCACTGGACTTGCAGGCCCCTCGTTGAGCTGCGGTGGACTTCTCTCCCATGCACTGCCCGCGCGAACAGGCTCACCGTGCTCTTCGGGTCCAGACAAGAAACACTGAGTGTTGGGTAAAGCAGAAGACTAATTGTCAGTTTCCATATCGATGGAGCCCTGTTCAACAAATCCTCATTACTCATCCCAAAAAAAAATGGAAAAAAAAAAGAATGATCGAATAGTGTGAACCTCAATAGGACGGCAGAGGTGTACATGCTCTTCTTCGTCGCCGATTTTATAAATTTAGAAATGTCTCATCCTCCTATCATAGCGGGATTTCCCAATTTTATATGTCCATGTGTTTAGGGTTTTTTATTTATTTTTTAAAAAATTTGGGATCTATGACGGAACTCCGTTCGTTTTTTTCGACACGAGGCCCACCAAGCATAAAAGCTGGTCATAAAACTGTGTGATAGGCCATGATGCATTGGTCAAAATACTGCCTGCACGTGTCAATCTTTGAACCGTGCCACACGTGTGTAGGCATGGCAATGGGGCGGGTATGGGGCGGGTTTTGCCGGACCCGAGACCCGTCCCGGTTACTTTTCCCCGGACCCGGGACCCGCCCCGCCCCGCTTCGGTCTAGACCCGCCCCGCCCCAGGTCAGACCCGAGCGGGGCGGGCCCAACTCGTCATACCCAGTTATACTGATTTTTTATTTTTTTCTTTTCTTTTTTTATTTTTTAAAAGATAAAATGGATAAATGTAGTGTTTGAGACTCGAACTCGCGACCTTACATTTATAATATCAAGCCTCTACCATAACACCAACAGATTTTCTACTCATAACATTAGCAATAATTCTATATCATACATACGAATTGAATTATAACATATATATTTCCGGGGCGGGTTTCGGGCCGGGTCTCGGGGCGGGGTTTGCCAGACCCGGGACCCGCCCCGGACCCGGCCGGGTTTCTTCTTTTGAGACCCGGGACACGCCCCGAGACCCGGAATATCGGGTAAAACCCGGTTATTTCGGAGCGGGTCCGGGTCCGGACCTGCCCCATTGCCATCTCTACACGTGAGGGGTACGTATTAAGGTTATGTATCAAAATATATAATGAATGGGATGCTCCATCGGTATTCTATTATTCAATAACAAAGATTGTAGGAACTTGTTTATTTTTCGTAGGTTATAGATTATAATTTGTCATTTGACTTATTTTCGAAACTCTTGTACGTCCGTGTATCAACTATCAAGTTGTACACAAAAAAGGTCGTGAAATTACGTATGTAATAATAATATGTGTATTACCTGTTGCGTTCTTTACTATAATTTCGTAATATTAATTACAACGAACGGAGCAGAATTGAATTAACAAAGAACCGATTCAACTAAACCGTACTGTTATCGTATTATATTAAGTAAGAAAAAAAGGTAGTTATGAAAAAAAGGCCCGCCAAATATCAATTTTTTTTTAAAGAAAAACTTATTATATAAATGAGTTATATAAGTTTTTATATTTTTTGAGATCCAACTTTTACTTTAATCAAATTTAATAACATAAATAAATTTTTATTAAAGAAGTAAATTTGATTAGGAGTAATTCAACTTCATTAATTTATTTTAATGTTTTTTATTTTTTATATAATTTTTTCATTTTTATTTTTTAGGACCAGCCGGGCCAACTAGTCTGCTACCCGCCAGTAGGGCGGGGCGGACTGCCATTTCTCAGGCCTGCCAGAGGGCGGGCCCATGCCGGTAAGCCCGTGCGGGCCGCGGGCAGGCCCACCAAATATCATAAAATATTTTTTAAAAAATCAATATGTAATGTAAATGAATTATATGAGATTTTATATTTTGAGATCCAATTTTTAATTTAATCAAATTTAATAACAAAATAAATATTTATTAAAGAATTTAAATTTGATTCTGAGTAATTCAACTTCGTTAGTTTATTTAATGTTTTTTCGTTTTTTATGTATAATTTTCTTTTTTTTTTTTATTTTTTTCGGACGGGCCGTGCCCACTAGGCCCGTTACCCGCCAGTAGGCCAGGGGCGGGCCTTCATTTACCATGCCCGTCAGTTGGAAAAAATGCCTTTTTTAATCGGGAAGTTAATATTACTTTACATATTACTTAAATTATTAACATTTTTTTCCTTTTTATATAGGGTATGTAATTGTTAACTAATTCATGTTTACTCTGCATATTAGGTAACTAATTAATGTTTACTCTACATATTAATTACGGGTGCGAATAGAAAAAAAGGTGGGTGCCAATGGAATTACAGTTATTACATAATTAATTAGGAAAAATTAGTTTCGTATCGTAGTGTCATCTTTTTCCTTGTCTGCTCAACGCCCCGCCCCTATTTCATTTATTATCTGGTTCTCGTCTGTTAATGTATTAGCGATTTATCTTTTCCCTTTTTATTCTTTTTAGTATTATTTTTAAATACTAATCCTCTAAGACCGAAATACCTTACGTAAGATATATTGACCAGTTAAAATGTAATCAAAGATGTCAAAACCACTAATGACTGGTTAAATTCTAACGATTGAGAGAAGTTAATGTGACTGACATGGGCCCAAAATTATTAGTTTTATTAATGTGAACAGACTTGTTTTACTCATTATTTATTATTTTATTTTATATATTTTAATTTCGGATTATTTAAAAAAATGGCCTTTGACATCGTCAACGTTAAAAAAATAGTCTCCTAAATGATAAAAGACCAATGTACCCTTACTTACTCTGCGTAAAAGACTTTTATACCCTTTTTTAATGGCAATCAACAACAGTTAACGAAAATTACAGCTTTTGACAGAGGTTTACTGTAGAATCTGAAAAAGCAAAAGTAAATAAGAAAGAAACCTTTCACTTCACGGGCCCTTTGCAAAATCGATCAAGCTTTCTCCCTTTTCTTCTTCTTCACAGTCGAATTTGAAGCTCAGAATCCATGGCAGTTCAGGCGAGACCCCATACAGTGAAGGTAATTTTTTTATTTTTCGAAAACCCCGTCCTATACAATCGCACGGGACCCTAAATTTAGGCCGCAGGGTACCCGTGCTTGCACAGGCGTGGCCCCGTGTCTTGAACTCAGGGATCCGTGTGAAAGCGCAGGGGTCCTCCCCAATTAACCCGCGCTTTGTCTCGCTGGGACCCGTGCTGGCTAGCGCTGGAGACCTTGCTATGCCGCGTTGGGGACCCGTGCGTGCCAGCGCGGGGACCCTGCGACTCGTCAACGCTGACGCCAATTTCAATTTGTCGGCGCAGCTGTTGTGGTATCTCATCAAGTGCCAGACGCAGCTTCACAATCGTGACGAGCTTTGGATGATCATCGGGAAGAAACCGCTCCGTTTTTCAAAAACGGAGTATTGCTTAATCACGGGGCTGAAGTTCGCAGCCGAACCGACGGTGAACCAAACGGATGAATTCGTCGGTCGTCATTTCCCGAGGAAAACGGCACTAACGCTTAAATTGTCGCACGTTAAGCAACGGTTGGAGGAGTTGGCTGCGAACTCCACGGTGCGCGTCAATGACGAGAAGTTGAAGTTGGTCAACCTGTACTTTGCGGGGTACGTCTTGCTGCCCCGACCTTCCAAGAAGGATACCACCCTTCCGTCTTGGATCGTTTACTTAGTCGAAGACTTAGAGGCCTTCAGCGTTACCCTTGGGGGACCGTGGCTTTCAAAGCGGCACAACGGTCGCTGAAACAGGATTTTGACGACAATAAGGAAAGTAAGCTGATCAGTGGATTCGTACATCCACTTCAGGTTAGGGTTTTATATTTGAATGACTTTGTGAGTTTTAATATTAATTTATTTCTTTGTCTTCAGATATTAGCATATGAATGCATACCGGCCATCGCTGAGAAATATGCTGAACTTAGAGAGTGGGAGCATGCGAGGCCGCGTATATGCCGGTGGGTTACGAGGAATTGGCCCCGGAAGGGATGTCCAAAATTGGTGGATGTTGCCAAGACAGTGCGCGGGTCCGATGTACGAGGTCTACTAGTGCCGATTGGAGAAGAGACGCCGGCCGATTATTTTCGCTACAGCGACTTCGAGGTCGCCGCGCCACACGACGACGTGTACGATAGGGTGGCGAGCCTACTGATGGACGGGGTGGAAGTTAGGTCCAGTCGTCGTGCGGCTGTAGGACATCTTGGCTGACGGACGGCAAACGAACCCAATTACGAAGCAGAGTCCGTCCCTCGGCTCTCTATCAGATCACGGCAAGACGAAGAGAGGGGCATGGGCTCTGACTACGAGCCGCCGTCCATGCATGGAGGCAACTTCCATACGCCGCCGAGGTCGCCGCCAATGCCAGGGCCATCGCACGGGTATGGGCCATCGTCGGACCAGTATGACGAATTTGCACGCCACGTGGACCGGCGATTCGATGAATTTGGCAATCAGCTCGACACGTTTAGCAGTGGCTTCGACGCACTTAGCGGTCGGTTCGATCATCTCGAGAACGAGTTTTCGCAATTCCGAGACGATTACGATCGACGCTCCGACTTCTATGAGGAGCGGTTGAACTCGATGCAACGTCTGGGCCAAAACATCGGCGGCGTTGCGTATCAGTTGCAAGAGCTTCGGGATGATTGGAAGAATTTATTCGGTCCACGCACACAAGCCGACGCGCCTCGTTGCGGTAACTATCTTTACCCCTATTTCAAATCTAATACACGCCGTAACTTACAATTTAATATGTATTGTAGGCGACGAGGCGACTTCGACTGGGTGGACGCAATTTGCGAGGCGGGATCCACCCAGTTCGAGCGGATGGGGATGGCCGGCAAATGAGTATCCATGGAATTATTACGTTCCATCGCAGCAATTGGACGATGGATACGGCGCGCAGAGCGAGACATTTTATGAGGTCGACCCATCTACTTGGAGGTGCCTCGACTGGGATCAGTCGATGCTGCAAAATTCGGCGGTTGCGGACAGTCGACGGTGGCTGATAAGGGTAAAGGTGTGGTCGACATGACCCCGGAAGGGCGGCAGAAGAATCCGTCCAAGTGGCTGCAGTCGCCGTTCACTGAGCCTCCGTCGACCGGTCAGATGCAAGCGAGTCTATCGGCCGTAGACGTCCATATTTCTAAGAAGATCCTGGTGTGGGGGGCCATAGAGAGCGAAATACGGGCCTTGACTGACGACGAGTACAAGGAGTGCTTGGTCGAGAGGCATAGACGTGGATGGTTTGAGGATCTATACACGCCAACGAGGTGGCTCGATGACATGGTATGCGACTTGAACTATTAATTTTGCAATGAACTATAATTGTAAAGCCCAAGTTGTTTTGGTTTTTCAGCATATGAATGAAGCAATGAGAGGGTTTCTGGACATGCAGCAGACCCATTCATTTGCGTCGAAGAATGTTGCGTACATGTCTTACGCATTCAAGACATGTATCGAAGTCGAAGGCTTCGACAAAGGAAAAGTCTTAAATGGGATGCTTTCATTATGGTCCCATTACGCGAGAGGACTTCAGGATGGATGGCCGTCGATCTCATGGATGAACGCAGATTGCATCGTCTTCCCCGTGCAAACGATAGCACATTGGGTGCTATGCGTCGCTGATTGGAGGTAGAAGACGATGACGATATACGACTCCGACGAGTCTTGCGACAAGGACATGCGCAACCTTAACAAAGCATTGCTGCCACTTCAATTAATGATCCCGGCGATATTGGTCTTCATGGGATGTATCAAGACACGATTTAAGAAATGGAAAGTTGAGCGTCATCCGAGGTTCGCCCAACAGCAAGGAAGGTAAGTTTCATTCGTTATTATTTCATTAAATTTTTTTACGACGATTTCTGTATAAGTGTGTAACGTTTCAGGGGAGAATGCGGCGTACATGTGTTGCGAGCGGCAATGAGCCTCATGTTTCGAGGTGACGACGTCTCCAATCTGACACAGAAGGAAATTGTAGATTTTAGGAAATTCTTACAATTTGTATTTTCCGTGAGGACTTTTGTAATTGGTATGGTCCAAAATAGTTGAATGTAATTTTATTTTACAAGTGGCCTGCATGGTTTATTTAAATAATTTTTATGAAAACCTCGCGCGTTGTTGGTTCGTTTGTGTAAATTCATCTGAATAAACATTAGTGATGACATGACAAGAAATTATAAATATTTTATCTCTAATGGCATCAAATCGACTGTTATGACACTGACAATATAACGAAAAAAGTAACAGACCACTAATTGACGAATATTGTTGACTAGTCAACTCACATAAGCATGGGACCAAGCATTTGAGCACGGGTCCCTTGCTTTTAAACTAGGGTCCCCTGTAGTCGTCATTGAGCAAGGGTCCCGCGCATCATCTAGCGCGGGTCCACTGCACATGAGTCCGGACCACAGCACATAAGTTTGGGGACCATGCACAATTTTAATATTTTTTCATTAGTATTAAATTTCTTTTTTCGTATGAAGGTTACACTGACAAGGCATTGATTACACTTACATGCGCAGAAAAAGTGAGTACGTCAGTACAGACAATAATAATTTACCAATGATTGTTGATTAGTCAATAAAAATCCGCACGGGTCCGTTCTGCTGCGCATGGTCCCAAACTTATGCGCACGGTCCCAAGCAATTAAGCATGGGTCCGCGCACATAAGCACGGGTCCCTTGCGTGAGTTCATGGGTCCCTCGCGTGATCGCTGGAGTCCCGCGCATCCATCGAGCATTAGCTTGCGCGGGTCCACTGCGCATGAGCCCCGGACCACAGCACTCATGTGCGGGGACCCTGCGATTATTTTCGCGATTTTACACCATATTAAATAATTTCGAAGTTCGATTCAGCCTCCATACGAATATAATACGTCATATAATATCATAACCAACAAAAGTATGGTCTTTTTGCATATATAAGATACGAGTTTTCGATTGTTACATCCTAAACAAGTCACCAACATAAGGCAAGTTGTTGCTATGTAAATTTGCTCAATTATTGTGACATCCACCCAGTTCACCAACTTCAAATTGAAAACAATAACCAAATAATGTAATTTTTTTTCTGTACATTAACGACATAAGAGTAATCTTATGGTCAAGATTATTTTTTTTTCGACAAGTATTTCGTTATGTTTAATTTTTGTAAAGATGTACAAAATATATATGTATATAATTACTGAAATTCTTTTAAACCCGTGCCTTGCTTTTTCTTTTCACACATCGAAAAGGACATCAGACATGATAAGGCATTATGACACCTGCACTCAAAGCTGACATGTTTCAGACAAATAGTTGACTGACCAATAAAATTAAGAAATAATAACTCTGTCTGCAAATCAATAATTGACTTCAATTAGGGTTTGCAAAATTTCCGCACGGGACCGAAATTATGCGCAGGGACCATGCAAATAAGCACGGGTCCCAGCACATGAGCATGGGTCCCGTGCGTGAAAGCAAGGGTCCTTCGCGCATAAGCACGGGTCCCGCACATCCAACGCGCATGCCCCCAGTCACTAACCGTAATTACATTATAAAACCATAATTACGCTAATATAAACAAACTTTCGTTTCATAACAATAATAACTAGATTCTATTACATTACAAAACCCTAAATTTAGAGGTTTTACCTCCTACTAAATTCGCCAACAGAAGGCAACCTATTTTCTGTGGTCTTCCACGTTGTTTCTCGCGAGGAGGTGGCAGCATTTCAACACTTCTTTCAATGTGTTCAGACACCGGCCATATAGTACCTTCGTAAGCTAACTTCCAACATCCCAAGTTGTAGTAAGGGTCGACTAGTGAACCCACATCGACGTTGGTATAACCACAAGCAGCAATAGTGTGTGGACAAGGAATTCAGTCGATGTCCAGCATCTTACATGTGCACGTACGCAACTCTAGATCGACGACCTCGTTCAAGTTGTGCCCGTATACATTATACGTTAGACGCCCAACTTCCGATACGTGAAATCTTTGCGACCCAATGAAATTCTCGCGGAGGATCGACTCGACCTTCGGCGTAAACGACGTTGAATTCGCAGCGGTAGAAGCTTCGCATGCTCTTCGATGCTTACTGAACCAAGATGATGTTAATCGGTAAATTGAGCCCAACAATCCTATAATTGGAAGTTCTCTATCCGCGCGTAGAGCCGCATTTATCGACTCCAATCCATTGGTCGTCATGATGTTATATCTCGACTTGGGACAACATGCCCTCGTCCACCGTTCCATGTCAATCTCGGCAAGATATCGACCCGCCGACTTGAATGTTGTACCTAGAGCTTTGTAATGTGCATCGCACTCGGCCTTGGTGTAGGCATTCGCTACCCGCCATAAAATGGGGCACGCACCCTTGTCCGCCGTTTTCGTCTTCACATTTTGCTGAATATGCCATGCGCAGAAACCATGAAATGAATTCGGAAACACAGCAGGGACGACATTCTTTATACCGAGGTTTCGGTCAGAAATAATGACGAGTTCGTTACTATCCGGTACGAAACGACTCAATCTAGTGATAAACCACGTCCAAGATTCGGTTCCTTCCGAGTCAGCAAGACCCCATGCGAGCGGGTATTGATGGTAATCACCATTTTGCGCCGTAGCAATGAGCAAAACTCCTTTATATTTTCCCTTCAAAAAAGTTGCATCGATAGATACGACTTTCCTCATGTATGCAAATCCCCTAACGCATGCGCCGTATGCTAAGAACATATATTTGAACCTCCTTCTTCGTCCATCTCCCAATCCATGATGCTGTCAACGTTTGCTTGCCTCAACGCATCCAAGTAGGCCGGAAGTAAACCGTAACAATCGTCCCTGTTACCAACTAATTCGTCCGACGCTAGTTGCTTGCCTTTCCAAGCCTTGTAGTACGAGACATCTACTCCCTTGTTCTGCATCATCGACATGATTGACTTGGGTGGCGGAATGTCTTCAGGACCGGTGAAATGTTCCAGCAGAACTTGTGATACAACTGACGAACTTCCTTGCCGATGTCTACGGCGACGATGAGAAACCCCGCAGGTGTGCTTGCCGCAGTACGTTCTGATTGAGAAAAAAGGGGAGTCCTTGTTCTGTGCAGCTCGTACTCTCCATGTGCATCCTTCGGTTGCGCATTTCGCTACGTACATGGTTTTATTTGACCGGACCAATTTGAACTCGAAACACGCATCAAGGGCGACTTTAGTGATCACGTCCTTGACTTCCTTCTTGTCCCCAAAATTCCTGACCAACAAACAGGCTTGAACCATCCTTGAATCCATACGTGCCGTCGTCAGCATGTGGAGAGTTATGCTCCGCCCTTGACATCGTCATTATCACTTTCCGAAGCATACTGTTCCTCTGGTTGTTCGAACGTATCATCTTCATTCTCATTTTGATTCTCCCACGGTCCGGTTTGATCTTCTTGAAAACCCTCGTATTCAGAACAGTGGTAGTTAGATGTGTCGCCCATGTAACTCTCCACGGGATGGATTTCCTCATTTGCGTCGCACTGCTCTATTAGACCGACATTGAAATTCGATTCATCATGGAGATGAGCTTGTGGTGGTGTGACACTGACAAAGGATGCAGCCTCAACATGGAGCACGGGTCTAGACTGTGGACCACCAAAACCAAGGTATGCACGTATACCGTAGTCATTCTCGATGTAGATGGATCGTTGGAAATCGTAAACTACGCTAGGCATGTAGCTTAACGTGAGTTTAGAATTCTCGCTGCATAGCGACAAAACCTTCACAATCTCATCATTCACGTCATCTAACGTGCATGTTTCCTCGTCGACCAAGATTGATCGCCATCTATGAGCAGGAAGAGGACACCACTTCGAGGTATTGTCCTCGCCAATTATCCACTGACTCTCGACTTGGAACACAATGTTAGTGATCGTCATGATTACCCCCTGCAATAGAAGTAAAATTTATTAGAACCGTAGTTTGCAAAACCCTAGTTTGCAAAACAATAGTTTGCAAAAACAATAGTTTGCGAAACCCTAGTTTGCAAAAACAATAGTTTGCAAAAACCATAGTTGTGTTTGTTAACGTGATTTCTAGGCATAATTAAAGCCCTAACAGCTTCCAAACCCATAACAGCTTTCGAAAACCCTAACAGCTATTGAAAACCCTAACATATAAGCACGGACCCCTGCACCAGCGCATGGGACCCAAGCTCTAGAGCGCGAGACCCATGACTTAGTGCGCGGGACCCATGCCTTAGGACGGCCCATGCACTGATGCGCGGGACCCCTGCTCCAGTGCTTGCGCCCCCTGCACTGATGCACGGAACCCAGGCACCAGCGTGCGGGGACCCTGAACTGATGCCCGGGTCCCGTGCTCTAGCGCGCGCGGACCCGTGCTCCATTGCGCGCGCGCACTGCACTGATGTGCGGGACCCCAGCGCCAGCGCCTGGGACCCGTGAACTGATGCCCGGGTCCCGTGCTCTAGCGCGCGCGGACCCGTGCTCCAGTGCGCGTGGCCCTTGCACCAGCGTGCAGGGACCGTGTAAACATGCGCGGGGCCCCAGATCTAATGCATGGGGCCTTTGTCGATATATGTTCGGTTCCATGAAGCATGACCACGAGTTTCGTCTTTCCGACTGGTAATTCAAAATTCTCGTGGCCAAACATCACGTAAATGACAAAATCACGTAATTTGGAGAGTAAAAATTCGTAATTCAAAAAGAAAAAACTTACTGTGAAGAGTTAGAGCTGGGTTTTTCCTTCCAGACTTGTTTCGCAGACTTCGAGTTCGACTTAGTGACGAAAATGAGGCTGTGTTTTTCTTTAGAAACGATAAAGAAGAAAAGATTGATCGATCTGGGTTGGTATAGTAATTATTACGCATTTACACCCATTTAAATGGAGTTTCGTTCCTTTTATATATATACAGATTATGTATATTTATTTTTCTTTTTCTTTTATTTCTACTTAATTAACGAGGGTTTAAAGAAGATGGTTAATAGTTAATTAAAATGAAGGCCATTGACCAAAACAAAACGTCAACAAGGCTATTTTTTTAATATTAACTGAGTCAAGGGCTATTTTTTTAAAAGACCCTTTTAATTTCTTTAATAATGTTAGGGATAGAGCTCGAGTTTTCATTTTATTTGGGCGTTTAAATGCGATCGATATGTACACCGTCGAGCTCAGGTCCTATTTTTACCTTCGAAATTCTAAGTTTTTTCTTTATAATTATGGAATGGTTTTCGTTGTGCGTTGTGAAATAATTTCGTATTCTGTAATCAGCAAAATGCGTTTGCTCAAAAATAATAATGTTCGAATTACATCAAATGGGGAATTGTAGTAGTGCACGCAGAATCGCAGATTCAGGATATTGTAGAACCACTTTAAATTAGACCATTAAATTTTATTAATTCAGATAGTTATTAATATATCGATGATTAATATTTTAATAATTGAAAGATGAAATTTTAAATTCAAATATTTCTTAGTTCGAGTCAATGGCGGACTGAATCAAATTAAAATATACTGAATATATAGTAATATATATATATATATATATATATATATATATTCATATGAGGAATTTTATGGTGCTCACATAGGTGAGCACCTTATGTAAGCATTTAGTGATGTGGCACTGATTCGTGACATGTCAACATCCTACATCGATATTTGAGCTTATATCATCTTTGTTAACACTTTCTAAGTGTCATTGATCGGCACATCGGCTGCTGATGTGGGATGTTAACTCGATACATTTCATTGAGATGTAATATGTGTTATATGTGATGCTTTAAATGATACGTCAGCATCCAATGTATCGATGAATGACACATAGAAGGTGTTAACTAAGATGATATAAGCTCAAATGTCGAGGAGGGGTGTTGATGTGATACGAATCGGTGCTACATCAACATGTGTCCATATAAGGTGCTCATATAAGGTGAACACCATAAAATTCCTCATATTCATATTACATATATCACATACAATAATTTATCAATAACAATGTTGATTATTTTATTTGTTTTAATGATCTTTCAATTATATGACATGGTGGCAATAGCAAAGCTCATGAGTATTTTAACATTCTAATAGTTTAGCAAATCACATAAATATATTAATTGTTATTTATGATTATTAATTTACAGTTTTAAAGGGAACCTAATGTTTAAAGGGATTTCCATAAAAATTATTATATTATTATCATATCGAATTTGATGATTTTTTACAAAGACCCACGTCGGGACCAAACGATTTATTATTTTAGAGATTTATTTATAGAATATTAATTTATAGAGATTTTATAAGTTGTATTCTTCGTCAAGTCAAAGTCAATATTACATACGTTATCTGTAGATTATTATAAATATATGTTTTTGTTATTATATATAGATGAATTTTATGGTGTTCGCCTTATGTGAGCACCTTATGTGGGCACTTGTTGATGTGGCACCGATTCGTGCCATGTCAACATTCCACATCATTCGAGGTTTTGTCATGTTAATTGACATTGTCTAGGTGCTAGTGGTCGACATTTCGGATGCTGATCTGACATATTGATGTAATATATATATATATATATATATAGAGAAAGAGAGAGGTTTGCTATGATGCCCACCTACCGTGAGCAACCACCGTGAGCACCATAAGTAAATCTCTCAATTGTTTGCTTTTTTTCGATTCTCAACGACGCCAACACCTCCGTAAACCCTCTCATATCCATTGCTAACCTAAATCACCATCTCCAACACGTTAATTTTTAGGAAAATTCATTATTTCGTATTCACTGTTGACGAAGTATCGAGGTGATGATTTTCTTAAAAATTAACGTGTTGAAGATGGCGATTTAGGTTACCAATGGATATGAGAGGGTTTACGGAGGTATTGACGTCGTTGAGAATCGAAAAAAAAGCAAACAATTGAGAGATTTGCTTATGGTGCTCACAGTGGTTGCTCACGGTAGGTAGGCACCATAGCAAGCCTCATATAGATATAGATACATATTAAATATATGACATACAATAATTGATCAATTATAATATTGAACAATTATTTATTCTAATAATCTTTTAGATATATGCATGGTGTAGCAAGACTCATGAACACTATAACATAGTTTAGCAAATCATTATAAACATATAATCGTAATATTTCTGAATTATTAATTTGAAGTTTTAATGGAACATAATGTTTATAAAGGGATTTAAAAAAAAGTATTATATTCTTATCTTATCGAATTTGATGTTTTTTACAAAGGGCCAAGTCGGGACCAGACGATTTTATTTTTTAGAGATGTTATTAATTTATAGAGGTTTTAACTCACTCTTATTTTAATTTGATTTAGTCCGCTAATGGCATGAACAAAGAAATAACTGAATTTTTAAAAAGTTCTTCTTTTAATTAAAATAATTTATCGATAGATTAATAACTCTTTAAATTAATCAAATTTAACTGTCTTAATATTATTAATTTAAAGAGATTTTACATAAGGAACGACAGCTGTCTCCCAGCTTCAAGAGCCTTGTCAATAACCCGTGAAATAAATCTATGACATTGAATAATTGTGTTCATTTTTCCTGAATATAATCTTACAATTGAGGTTCCCATGTTTGCGACCCAGCGTAAATTAAAAAGCCACATATCAGAGATCATTGCCCATTCTGTAGGTTTTCACAAACTGGAAAAATTTTATCTGAAATTTCACACTTTACTTGGCATAAATTTGCAGAATTTAGTCTTATGTCCATTTTTCTGTATTACAAACGCCAATAGCTGGTCAAGCAAAATAGCTTTAATTCCGATTTTCTTCTTACTCAATGGAAATATCTCGTAGGAAATGTATAACAATAAAAAAATGAGAAACAAAGAAGGGAAGAAATGGTGCATCTTATCTTATATATCTATACTATATATAAACGGTGAGGGTGGGATACAAACCGTCAATTTCAAATTGATTTTGTCTATAGATTTCTCATTAAATAATAAAATAATAATCTATACTATATAAAAATTGGATGTTGACTCTCATTGACCATTCTCACAACCAATCCTTATGTGACATATCAGCAACATCAATCAAATTTACCCTTTTAGGCCAATGTAAGGGTAGAATTACGATATGTCATTTTATATTTTAAAATAAAATATACTTGATATATATGTATATATTTCAGCAGTTCCACGTTTCCCCAATAAGCAAATCAACCGACGCACAAGTGCCCCCGACCCATTTCACCCTAGCGATCTCGCTCACCTTGTTAGTCCAAGTTTGCTTTCATGTAATCAGTAGTGCATGGATTATGTGTGGACGTTGATTTCTTGAGGGCATATCGGGTGATAGAACAAGGACTGGAGTACGGATATGCACCATCAGAGTTTATTTCACGATCTTGGTCGAAGATCTTTGTCGTTAACATTGCGAAAGCTCAAAAGGTTGTCAACCTAAGCGAGACAGATTCAGATAGAACCAAAAAATTTTCTTACTCTAGCGTGCAACGTTTCATCTTTGACATTAGCTTGAAGTTTCTGTTGTTTGGTTATTTGTGTTCCAGACCAGGGCAGCGAGCTTGGATTTGTTTATCTAGGTGTTATGAGGATCCTCATGGTGATTTGGTCGTATCCGCTTTCAATGACAGTTACTGTCCAGGTTTGGTCCTTCAATATATTCCTTTTTCCATCACCCTGTAATCGACGATCCTCCCCACCCAGAATATGATGTATCCATGTAATTTTCCAAGGTTTTTGTACCAAATTGTGTTGAAATGTTAAAACCACCGAAATCTTCAAGCCTTTTCATTAGCTATGTTTTTCAGGTTTGTTTGTTTTACACTTCGGTTAGTAGGTTGTTGGAGTGTGAGGTCTTACTTTGTTTAGTGATCCACTTTGTGGAAAATACGGAATGTTGATTATTAGTTGTTAGGATATGCAGAAATCCCCGATAAATATTTGCCCGAAAAATGACGATAAAAATAAAAGAGACGAAAATAAATTTGGACAGTGACACGAGATTTACGTGGTTCGGTCAGAATGCCCTACGTTCACGGGCCGGAGGGTAGAACTTCTTTATTATGTGTAGTGATTACAGACACGTACACTGACGTGATACAAAAATAGCTACAACAATATAAGGAGTAGACTATACAAAAATATCGGGTAGGAGAAGATCTGTTGGTGGTTGTGGTTTGGTGTGGTGCGTTCTTTCTCCTTCAGCAAAGTGAGCTATTTATAGGCGAATGTCTGCCTTATTATTCCGTGCGAACAAGAAAAAAACCACGCAGCCTTTATCATTGAACACTGCGCCTTACATTGCTTTTCGTCTGCTTTCTTCTTTGCTTTGTATGTCAGACGCCCATAACACAATAGGAAATACTTTTCCTATTATCCCACGTGAGGATGTCCAAAAGCAACCATATTTGAAAAGTCAAATACAAGCTCACCTAACATTAGTATTAAGCATTTTGTTTCATTTTGAAACTTTTTATACATTCTTCATAATCATCAACATCGAAGATCATTGTAATATGCCACATCATTGTCAGATATGTCGACCAATGACCCCTAGAATGTGTTAATTTAGTGTTACGTATCATCAAATGTTGATGTGACATGTCGGCATGGCACGAATCAGTGCCACATCGACAGGTGCCCACGTAAGGTGCTCACATAAGGTGAGCACCATAAAATTCCTCATATATATATATATATATATATATGTGTGTGTATGTGTATACCTCATGTCTTCAATACACCATCACATATTTCTAGTTTTTTTTATGTAGGTGTCCTGAGGAAGAATAAGGCAAATTAGGCAAATTCTTTATTTATTTTATTGGCCTTTCACTCATTTGACCCATTTGTAATTATACAACATTAGTTTGAGTAAAAATTAGAAAGGCCATTACATTATAAATATATAGAAGTTAGATAAACTTAATACAAAAAAGAAAAAGAAACAAATAAACTCAAAAAGCATATTACATAATCCCACGAAGCATACCGCGACAGAACTCTACATACCATTGCCAAGGTTTGTTTCTTTTCATTCAAATAACTTCATAAATATGTTACTTAGCTATTTTGAAGGTTTGTTTATCTTACTATCCATTATGTATCCATTATGATTTAGATATTATGATAGTTATACTTTCATCAGGCTTTCATATTATTTATTTTTCTTAATAACTCATTGATTTTGTACATGGACAAATGGGCTTATTAGAGCAATAAAAAAAATTAAAGTAGTCTCTAAAAGTTGATACATCCTTAGCGACATACAACTTGCTCCTTCATCAACATTAGTATCCTCCTTTTACGGCGAACGTCCCCTGCGACCTCCAACATTTTTTGACTACATCTATCAATAGAGTTTATGCAGCAAACCGCAAGGAAGAGTTGATATTTTACGTTGAGGCGCAGAAGCAACAGCACCGCTCCCGCCGCCCACCAAGTAAGATGAGAAGCATAGTCAGCTCAGCTTCGTCACGTTGCACGAAACTACACGAAAATAGGGAATGGGTGACAAAAATAGGATGCAAATTACGCTTGAAGATGACAATACATAGACGGCACGCTTGGCATTGTTATAGCTAATTGAGCACGTAGAAAACAACTCTTCAAAATGAACCATAGAATTAAAATAAAGGTTGAATGGATCTGCTTAAGAATCAATCTTGTCTCCAGATAAGCGTCTTATTACTCGTGCGATCGATCGTTAACTTCTCCAATCCTTAAGTTTTATAGAGCCAAGCCTCACGGCTCCTTCCTTGGACAGAATCTGCCGATTTTTACGGTACGCTCGACGTCATAAAAGCACGAATAAAAACAAAGAAAGAAAAGAAGAAAGCTCGTTTTCGCACCTCATCTACGTCTGGGTTTGTGGGATGATTTGCAGCTTCTATCGCAAAATTTGCCATCACATCATTAGCATTTTCCCGTCGAAAACGAACGAAATGAAAATAGCAGCCTCGAGATCTCGATCAAAAGCCATGATTTAAATAATCTCGCCAAAAGCCATAAAAAATCTCCTAGAAGAAAGCTGTTCAAATCACCGCCTTAAACAGCAGCGCACGATATGAGCACATCACAATCCATGGTCAAATAATATCAATTGTTGAAATCAGACAGCTTTTCCATTGGGTTTGCTCGTTCTTCACTGCTCCATTTACATCACTCACAGCTACAACTTTGCCGCCAGCTTCATGCCAAGAGCCTCGTAGTCCACGACCAAACATTCCAAAACCCTAAAGAGAATTTTGATTCGTTCGGACATAAATGGTTTGTTAAATCACAATTAAATGGAGTGCTAGTAACGTGAAATACATTATAGTACCTGAACAGCGAATCTTTTGACCTTTGACTTTTTTTCCGTGGCAATAACGACGCCAGGCCCAGTCACATTCGAACAAGGCACCTTTGGTCTTATGTATGGCCTCATCCTATTCACCCTTTCATAGCTAATCATGATTATTTTTTTTTTCTTTTCTATTCAATACAGAAATAAAAACAAAATCACAAAATCGCATAAACCCTATTAAAGAACTAAACTTCATGCGTTTGAAGATAAAATTCTCGAATGAAATTTCAAGCTATTACCATACTGTTTTGCTTGTCGTAAAATGCTACTACATGAATACAGATACAATATAAGCTCGGGAGTATGATAATATGAAATAGTTACGAAGATACAAAAAGGATAATCGGATGCGCTGCAAATCATCAGTAGTCGCTGTTGCTGCTTGGCTTCTAGTGAGGTCATGAATCTTTCGATTTTTTCTTTCATCGTTAGATAATTCAAATGAAAAAAAAATGAAATAAAGGGCTTTTTTATATTCTCAAGGATGATGCAAGCAATCAATCTTCAATATGGGAAAGGCTTGCTCACTGCATTTTTAATCGACCCAAATGGAGTTCTTTCTTTCTCGGTTCGCATAGTATTTGAAGATTCTCAACCAATATTACAACAATTATTGACAAATTAAATTGTTTAGCTCCCTATAAATTAAATAATTTGCGAGTCTTTTTAGCTTCCTAATTAGTACAATGAAGGCAACGCATGTACGAGGATTTTCATAAATTAAATAATTTGTCTTTCTAGCTTCCTATTTAGTACAACGAAGACAACGTATGTACGAGGATTTTCATGAGTTTGCAATTTTAGGAGGGCAAAATGGTAATTCTCTCATATGTTGCTGACGTGTCAAAGCAGAAAGGGACTTCAATTGATGACCTAGCAGCGCATGATAGTCCAAATCCTACTTTTTGAAAAAAAATGAAATAAAGTGCTTTTTTACATTCTCAAGGATAATGGAAGCAATCAATCTTCAATATGGCAAAGGCTTGCTCACTGCATTTGTAATCGACCCAAATGGAGTTCTTTCTTTCTCGGTTCGCATAGTATATGAAGAATCTACAACCCATACAGGGCTGGATTTGGGCCTGTGTATCCATGCCTACAGCACAGGGCCACAAATCCGGCCCGGTGTATATAGGGTCACATTTGTCTCTTTATTTATTTTAAAAACTAATATTTTCTGGCCCATATCTCATATAAATTAACAAATATGGGCCTTAAAAAATTATAAAAATATTAAAATTTATAATTAGTTATATTTATTTACGGCCTCCCTATGGTATATGACTGGACCACCTAAATTGAAAAACCGGCCCTGAACCCATATTAAAATAATTATTGACACATTAAACTGTTTATTGGCCCATAAAATCCGGCCTGGTGTATATAGGGCAACATTTGTCTCTTTATTTATTTTAAAAACGAATATTTTCTGGCCCATATCCCATATAAATTAACAAATAGGGGCCTTAAAAAAATATAAAAATATTAATATTTATAATTAGTTATATTTATTTAGGGCCTCTCTATGGTATATGACTGCACCACCTAAATTGAAAAACCCGCCCTGAACCCATATTACAATAATTATTGACACATTAAACTGTTTAGCTCCCTATAAATTAAATAATTTGCGAGTCTTTTTAGCTTCCTATTCAGTACAATGAAGGCAACACATGTATGAGGATTTATTAAATAATTTGTGAGTCTTTCTAGCTTCCTATATAGTACAATGAAGGCCACACATGTATGAGGATTTTCATGAGTTTGCAATTTTAGGAGGGCAAAATGGTAATTCTCTCATATGCTGCTGACGTGTCAAAGCAGGAAGGGACTTCAATTGATGACGTGACAGCGCATGATAGTCCGGATCCTACTTTTCTCTATTATGGATTATATTAAGTTCTATTTATCAGTAGTTTAAACTTGAAATTTAATTAGATTTGATTTTGATATAGTAGTTGAGATTTATTAGGAGTCTAATATTTATTTTAGTCCTTATATATAGGCGTCAGTCTCGTAGAGGAAGGGGGGACTTTTTGGAGAGGAAAAGGTTGAGGGCCGGAGTTTATCTCTCGGTTTGGCTATTAGGAAAGCGTCTTTGTCCTTCGTTTCTTCGTTCGAGATTAATAAAATTATATTTAGTTATATTCTCGGTTCCATCATCATCATAACTCTAACAAATTGGTCCGACCTGCCGGATCCATTAATGCTTGTAACACGATCAAAGATGGCGCAACGGGTTGAAAGGTTAGAGAAGACAGTTGAAGGGATAGGGAAGATAGTTGAGAAATTGAAGGCTCTTGTGGGGTTAGATAAGACTGTGGAAGATCTCAAGAACCTCATCATACAACAGACGAAAACGATAAGCCATCTGGCTTACGTTAACAAGCCGAAGGATACGGTAACTCCACCCAAGGACGGACCCGGGGAGAATCTAACACTAACAATGCAAAAACGACTCGAGTTGCCGACCTTTGATGGAACCAAGCCTCTGGGTTGGGTTTCATGGGCTGAGCAATATTTCCTCGTCCAACACACACCCGAGTACCAGAAAGTAGCCAGTGCTATGGTTTGCATGGAAGACTATCGCAATCATGGATACAATGGGCTTTAACGATGCACCCCACCATGTCATGGGGGGAATTGAAGCAGAACCTCATCGACACGTCCGACGACAAATATCAGGGCAATCAATTCGAAAAAAATAACAAGCGTCATACAAACCGACTGCGTTAGTGATTATTTCTACGAATTTGTCGGGCTAACACTCACTTGCGGGAGATACCAACACACCAGCACTTGGGGTTCTTCATGTTGCGGACGCACCAGGTTATGCGAACAGAGGTAGAGGTCCTCAAACCAACCAGCGATCAAGCATACCAATTAGCAAAAGGAATCGAAAAGAAACTACTAGCAGCGAAGGAAGGGGAGTACAATGCAGCAGTGACTAGACCCATCGGGCAGAATCTGTCAACGCGCCATGTGCCGATACCAATGGCAAATCAAGAGACCAAACAAGAAAACATCGAGAAAGAGCATGTGCCAGTTACCACTAAGCAGGAGGCCCCTTCTCAAGAATGCTATATGCCTCCTCATGCTCGTAATCCAGATCTGCGATCGAAGCCTTTCCGTCGTATCTCGGATCGTGAATTTCAAGAATTCCGATTGAAAGGTATTTGCTTCCGTTGTCTCCAACCTTATCATTCGGGGCACGTAAACTCAAATAAAGAGCTTCGTATGATGATCGGCGGTGAAGATGATGACTTTTGTGAGACGGAGATTTTCAGATAAGATACCGATTATCCGCCTTGACGACAAGCCCGCTTTTTGAGGGGTAAATAGTGTTAATAGTCTTAATTAATTATTTATTATTATGATGATGATATTAAGTTCTATTTATTAGTAGTTTAAATTTGAAATTTAATTAGATTTGATTTTGATTTAGTAGTTGAGATTTATTAGGAGTCTAATATTTGTTTTAGTCCTTATATATAGGCGTCAGTTTCGTAGAGGAAGGGGTTTTTTTGGGGAGGAAAAGGTTGAGGGCCGGAGGTATCCCCCGGTTTGGCTATTAGGAAAGCCTTTAGGAAAACGTCTTTGTCCTTCGATTTCTTCGTTCGAGATTAATAAAATGATATCTAGTTATATTCTCGTGTCTATCATCGTCTCAACTCTAACACAGTCCAACATATTAAGCTGTCACCAGACAAATTTGAATTGCAAATTAATAAAAACCCAACTACCAGAGATTATATTGGAGGCCACAAAGAAGGTTAGGCCATTGTCAATCACAAGTCGAGCACAAAATCTAACCTAAACCCGTTGAACCCCCACCGTCGGCAAAATCATCGCCGCCATCTCCAACACATACCCAAATTCAATCGATTCAACCAACCGATCTGATTGTTTTCAGATTAAATTAACTTGAGCGTAGGTAACGCATGATTTCTCATCTATCCTCTTTGCCCTAACTGGTTTTGCAATTTCTATCATAGGTCACGCGGTGGGTTTAATCCTGGGTGGCACTACAAAAAACATCGCTTTTAGCGACTGCAATTAGCGACTACAAAATCGTAGTCGCTAGGTTAAAAATTTTACCGACTACATTTGATTTTAGCGACTACAAATGGAGGAAAGGAACCCACCTCGATAGCTGGCTTTGAAAGACCGATGCGCGCAGTGGAATTCAGAGTAGGGCATAGTGGAACTAGGAATAGCAGTAGGAAAGAGAGGGATGGGGTTTCTCTTGCTTTTGGCATAGCGGGCCTCCAGTGGGAGGCTCGCACGACGGGCTATTTGTAATACCCGGGTCCCGTGCGTAAGTTGGCCAATAAATTTGCATGCATATTACGTGATCATATGATTGTATAGTGTTATTTATTATGTGGTTTATGTGGAATAATGATTTAATGACGAGTATTAAAATTATAGTAATGAGAGGAATTCTTGAAGGATTAATTTCGAAAGATGAAGTTTCGAAATTTAGGAATGTGGAGTATGTGAATTTTCGTGAGGATTAACATGTGAAATTATGGATTCAAGGGAGGATAATTTCGTAACTTAATAATTATTGTAATAGTGGGTCTTTGAAAAGGTGTTATCAAAGGAGAAAACCTTACGTGATTTAAAGGATTAGGTTAATGTATTTTGTCATTTGCCTATCATTAACCTCAAGTGGACAAGATAAAGAAAAGAAATTAAACACCTCATTTCGTAATTAGCGAGAATTAGGAATTTAGAGAGAAGCAGAAGAAGAAACGAAAAGCAGATTTCCATAAGCTAGGAGGAGGTATGAAATTTCTATCCTAATCTATATATTTGAATTCATATTTAGTATACTAATCACTGGTATTAGGTTTTAAAAATCAGGGACTAGTAAAAATAATTCTTTAGTTAAAGACCAGATATGGTACTCAAATCGCATATGTTGAAGTTCGTACGGTATTTAAACTGTTCTTGGAAAATGGGGTTTTTGATCGAAAGGTAGATAATTTTATGAGGTGTTCGAATGATTGATACATTCAGTAGATGTTGAAATCACGTAAGTATTATAGAAAGAATGTCGAGTTCATAATTGAGATTTATCTAAAACTTGTCGAAATGTATTAATTAATATCGAGATCTAATTTCATATCGACATCTTGACAAAGACATCGAGATCCTTGTATATAGTTTAAATATAGAACCCAACATGTCGAAATTAAGCGCTATTTAGTCTAAATCTCGAAATCATAATATGTCTTATGTCGATATCTTATTTTACCACCAAGCACGACATTTATCCTAGGATACATATCGAGATTTTAGGTTGAAATCTAGTTTTATGTGATATCGAAATTTGATGTCGAGATTAGTTTTGAAGTTTACTTCGAAGTTGTTATATAACATCTCGACATTCTTAATTATATTATCAATATATATATCTTGAAATCATTGTCGAGATTCTTAAGTGGTTTGATTGGGTCGAAATTTTTATTAAATGTCGAGATATTGAAGTGAGTTTTGTCAAGTGGGAATATCAAATAGGATGTCGACATGATGTATGTGGAATTGAAAAAGTCGATACTTACCAAGATGTCGAAATAAATTATTGTGGGATGTCGAGATCTTTGTGTGAAGTTTCGAAACTTATAAAAGTTTTTACATGAGACTCGAGATAAGCTATTAGGAATGTCGAAGTGCTTAGATGGGGTAGTGTCGAGATTTTGAAAAAAATGTCGAAGAGGAACTCGAGGTTTGTATTTTTCATGTCGAAATCTTATATGCAATGTCGAGTGTTATTCGGAAAGTGTCGAAATCTATCCATATAATGAATATCGAAATCCTTAAGTGCTGTTCGAGATTTATTAACATGTCGAGATCTATCTCTGAAATGGTATTTCTCAATTTTAGGTTAAGTTATAAATTTTTAGGGTTTCAAAATTTATAAAAGTCGAAACTAGGGTTTTCTAAATTAGGCCAATTTCATGAAATTGTAATTAAATTAACGAACTATAATTTTTTTATGTTTATATAATTAGGATTTGAAAGTTAGCGATTTAACCGTGCGATAAGCTAAGGATACCAGGTAAGTGGGAATTTCACCTACAACACATAAATTGATTGATATGTGTATTGCTACGTGACTACTTGCTTCGATGAATACGTGGTATGTGAATTATCTGTTATATGCACTTGTTTGGAATATTTATTGTCGCATTATTTATATAGCATGATCATGTGCACGCACGAGTCATATTGAGTATTTTGAGGAATGAGCGTGCATTGTATTACTCAAGTGGAAAGCGAGTTATATGTAATGTAGATAGATGAGAATATAGCTACTTCTACAAAGGCACCATGACGGGGGTAAAACCGTCGAGTATATTTACCTAAATTATTTAGGTATTGAGAAGGAACGTAGTATAACTATAGTGCCAGGAAAGTAATTTGATAGAGGGGTGACCTGGTGAATGATAAGATTGGAGATAAACCCTAATTTTATCCTAGTCAGAGTGGGCCACTATCGTATTTTTATCCGTATAGGATTTGAGCTCATGATATGATGGTGCGGTTAGTAAGTAGCTATGGGCCCTGATGAAAATGAGAAACGAATGAGTTTGATGTGAGGATAGTATTAGAAAGCATTGGCGCGGATGCCTTTGCTATTTTGGCACGTGCATACATGCATATTTCCACTTACTGAGCTTTATAGCTCATCCCATGTTTTTATGTGTTGTAGACGTAGCGAATCCGGTACGTAAATGTTTAAATGACGAGGCTGGTCCTTCTGGAACTTCCGGTGACTTTTGAGGGTGGTGTGTACATGGATGCGACCTGTGCGGCGGGCGTTATGTTTAATTATGTTGTGTTTTTGTAAAATAAGCTTGTAACGTATATAAAAATTGAACAATGTTTGTATTGTAAAATAGTTGGGTGTGATGTGCTTTGTAAAATCGAAAAATTCTATCGATGTTTCATATGTAATATATTTTATATTTTATTTAGTCACGTAAGTTAGCGTAAGAAAATAGTAGTAGATAGTCGGGCGTCACAGGTCGGTATCAGAGCTTCGGTTGCAGTTTCTGTAGACTGTCCATGTACACACACTCAAAAGCGCGGAAGACAGCCTTGCTTGTAAGTTATGTGACATTATGAATTTCTTGCATTGCATGATTTATTGGCCTAAGGGACTGTTAGGGTACAAGAGACAACATGGTTAGAACCAGAGGTGAAGGCAGTGGAGGAAATAATCAGGAAGGCGAAAATGTAAACCCGACTGACAATTGTAATTCGGCTATCCTTCTGCTTACCGAATTTGTACGTCAGCAGTCTCAACAGATTCGGGAATTGATTCAGCAGCAAAACTCTGAGGGTACAAGGAATAACGGAATTTCTCAGGCGGATAGGGTTGAAGCAGTGGGTGAAAGATTTCGCAAACTGAACCCACCGACTTTTGAGGATGCTATCGATCCAACATCTGCTGAGGATTGGCTCAGAACATTAGAGAGTATGTTCCAATATAGCAGAATTCCTGAGAATGAGAAAGTTCTGTGTGCTGCATTTCTACTGCGAGGAAGTGCAGGGCATTGGTGGGACGCTATTTTGGCGATCGAGGATCCAATCAACATGAGTTGGGAACGTTTCAAGGAACTGTTCCGAAATAAATACTTCACTGCACCTGTGCGAGCCCAACGCCTGAATGAGTTTATAAATCTTAAACAAGGGGCGATGACTGTGGCGGAATACATCAGAAAATTTGAACAACTGTCAAGGTTTGCGACACATATGGTGAGTACTGATGCTTTGAAGGTTGAACGATTCCTTGAGGGTCTAAAGCCGGAGTTGTATCGTGACGTTAATATGGCCAGACTACAAGGAGCTTCATATGCTCAAGTAGCTGAGCGGGTGATGGTTGCAGAACAAGCTGAGACAAGTTATTCATGCTCAGGAGGCAAAGCGAAAGTTTGTGCAAGGACCAAAGTGGAGTGGGGGTAATCAGAAACGACAGTTCTTTCCAAAAGGTGGGAAGCCAAATTTTCAGAATAGGCCTGGACCACCTCAGCAACAAAATCCTAATCAATGGAGACCCCCAACACCAATGCCAGTTTGCCCAAGATGTGGACGACATCATTCGGGTATCTGCTTTTCACAGAATGCTATCTGTTACAAATGTGGAAAGACGGGGCATTATGCAAGATCATGTTCAGAGAAGACACCAGGAAATCAAGCTATGGCTCAAGCGAAACCACCAATTGTGCCAGCACGCGTGTATACTTTGACTACAGAGGAAGCAAAAGCTAATCCGTCCGTGGTGGCAGGTATTCTACTTATTCACAAACTTCTGACATGCATTTTAGTAGATTCAGGAGCTACGCATTCATTTGCATCCACTAAATATGTGACGAGACTCGGGATTACACCTACCCTATATGATTTTGAATATAATGTGACTGTTCCACACGGAGTTGCGATGCGAAACAATTTGGTTTTACGGAATTGTCCTGTATTAGTTAACGGAAGAGAACTGTCCGTTGACTTAATAGTCATTCCAATGAACGATTATGAGGTGATTCTTGGAATGGACTGGCTCTCAAAATACGGAGCTGTTATTGACTGCAATCGCAAGACAGTTACATTTAAAACAGAAATGAGCCTTTTATTTTAGTGGGAACAATCGAAGAAAGAAATGTTTCTAGAATTTCAGCGACAAAAGCACAATTCTTGATCAAGGCGGGACGCGAAGTTTATTTAGTCTTCGCAATAAAATCAGAGGAACGTTCATCTCCGAGATTAGAGGATGTACCAGTGGTTCGAGATTTTTCCGATGTGTTTCCTGAAGATTTACCCGGATTACCACCAGATCGAGAAATTGAATTTACGATTGACTTAATACCGGGATCTGCTCCAATTTCTAAAACTCTTTATCGGTTAGCGCCTACTGAATTAAAAGAGTTAAGAGAACAGTTGGACGATCTGTTACAGAAGGGATTTATCCAACCCAGTTTTTCTCCTTGGGGAGCTCCGGTTCTATTTGTACGGAAGAAGGATGGATCGATGCGATTATGTATCGACTACAGAGAGCTGAACAAGATAACAATCAAGAACAAATACCCATTACCAAGAATAGATGATTTATTTGATCAACTTCAAGGTGCAGCGGTGTTTCCAAAGATAGATTTACGATCGGGGTATCATCAATTGAAGGTTCGAGAAGAAGATATTCCAAAAACTGCATTCAGTACCCGATATGGACACTACGAATTCTTAGTTATGCCTTTTGGGGTAACTAATGCGCCAGCGGCGTTTATGGATCTAATGAATCGAGTGTTCAAACAGTTCTTGGACAAGTTTGTCATTGTGTTCATTGATGACATTCTTATCTATTCGAAGACAAAGGAGGAACACGAAATACATCTGAAGATAGTTCTTCAAATATTACGGAAGAATAAATTATACGCTAAGTTCAAGAAATGTGAGTTCTGGTTGAGTCAAGTCGCATTTTTGGGCCACATTATTTCTCGAGAAGGAATTTCTGTGGATCCTAGTAAAACTGAAGCTATCAACAATTGGCCTCAACCAACCAATGTTACAGAAGTACGAAGTTTTCTTGGCTTAGCTGGATACTACAGAAAGTTTATTAAGGACTTTTCAAAGATTGCATCAACACTGACTAAGTTAACAAGGAAGAATGTTCCATTCCATTGGAGCGAGGAGTGCGAGCAAAGTTTTCAAGAATTAAAGAAGCGACTCACTTCAGCTCCAGTCCTAACGATACCATCGGGGACTGGAGGATTTTCGGTTTATAGTGATGCATCAAGGAATGGTCTGGGATGTGTATTGATGCAACATGGAAATGTGATAGCTTATGCCTCTCGGCAATTGAAGGAGTATGAAAAGAATTATCCGACTCATGACTTGGAACTCGCTGCAGTTTTTGCTTTAAAAATTTGGAGGCATTACTTATATGGGGAACGACGCGAAATTTTCACGGACCATAAGAGTTTGAAATATTTCTTCACTCAGAAGGAATTAAATATGAGGCAAAGACGGTGGTTAGAACTTGTTAAAGACTACGATTGTGTAATTAGTTACCACCCAGGTAAAGCAAATGTGGTGGCTGATGCATTAAGTCGAAAAGCGGTAAGCGCGGAGTTACAATTGTTGGAAGTGGAGGTAGTTCAATTAGGGGAAGTCGAAGCAAAGTTGGCAGCATTAACTCTACAACCTACAATACTAGAACAAATCAAACGGGTGCAAGAAAATGACGAGTTATATCTAAAAATCAAAGACGCACAGACGGAGCAAACTTCAACTGATTTCAAAATACAAGAAGACGGAAGTCTATATTACAAAAACCATCTATACGTACCTGGTGATGCGGAGATTCGAAGAATAGTAATGGCAAAAGCACATGCGACGGCATATTCAGTACATCCAGGAGCTACAAAAATGTATCGAGATCTTCGAATAAATTACTGGTGGCCGGGAATGAAAAGAGACATTGCGACATTTATAAGTCAATGTCTAACTTGCCAACAAATAAAGGCGGAACATCAAAGACCGGCAGAGACATTACAGCCTTTGCCCATACCTGAGTGGAAGTGGGATCATATTACGATGGATTTCGTTGTTGGCCTACCAAAGACTGTAAAAGGTTATGATGCTATTTGGGTTATAGTCGACCGATTGACTAAGTCTGCTCATTTTCTACCCATAAGTTCGATATTTTCCCTGGAGCGATACGCAGAGATATATATTCAGGAAATTGTTTGACTCCACGGGATTCCATTATCAATTATTTCGGATCGAGACTCATGGTTCTTATCAAATTTTTGGAAGAGTCTGCATAAAGCAATGGGGACAAAATTGTCTTTTAGTACGGCTTATCATCCTCAGACGGATGGTCAATCAGAAAGAACTATCCAGACTTTGGAAGACATGTTACGGGCATGTGTTTTGGATTTTAAAGGAAACTGGAGCAAATATTTGCCATTGATTGAGTTTTCTTACAACAATAGTTATCATGCAACTATTGGGATGGCACCGTATGAAGCTTTGTATGGGCGTAAATGCCGATCTCCCATACATTGGGATGAAGTCGGTGAACGTGCAATGTTAGGACCTGACATGGTTCAAGAGATGACTGAGGCAATAGCAAAGATACGGGAAAGAATGCAAACGGCTCAAAGTCGACAAAAGAGTTATCCCGATAAAAAACGTAGACCGTTAGAGTTTGAAGTAGATGACTGGGTGTTTATCAAAGTATCTCCGATGAAAGGCGTGAAACAGTTTGGGCGAAAGGGTAAGTTGAGCCCAAGATATATTGGACCTTTTAGAATAATTAAAAGAGTCGGTGAAGTAGCTTACCAACTGGAATTACCAGCTTCATTGGCACAAGTTCACGATGTCTTCCATGTGTCAACTTTGCGAAAATATGTCGCTGACCCGAATCATGTCTTGAGGAATGAATTTTTGTATCAACAACTCAAACAAGATTTAAGTTATGAAGAGACGCCGGTGGAGATTTCAATGTATGAAGTGAAGAGACTTCGAAAAAAAGAGATTCCGATGGTAAAAGTGTTATGGCAGAATCAGTCAACTGAAGAAGCTACGTGGGAACGTGAAGATGATATGAGAAGTCAGTACCCAGAATTGTTTCAATCAATCTGATTTCGAGGGCGAAATCCTCTATAAGGGGGGGAGAATGTAATACCCAGGTCCCGTGCGTAAGTTGGCCAATAAATTTGCATGCATATTACGTGATCATATGATTGTATAGTGTTATTTATTACGTGTTTATGTGGAATAATGATTTAATGACGAGTATTAAAATTATAGTAATGAGAGGAATTCTTGAAGGATTAATTTCGAAAGATGAAGTTTCGAAATTTAGGAATGTGGAGTAAATGAATTTTCGTGAGGATTAACATGTGAAATTATGGATTCAAGGGAGGATAATTTCGTAACTTAATAATTATTGTAATAGTGGGTCTTTGAAAAGGTGTTATCAAAGGAGAAAACCTTACGTGATTTAAGATAAGGATTAGGTTAATGTATTTTGTCATTTGCCTATCATTAACCTCAAGTGGACAAGATAAAGAAAAGAAATTAAACACTTCATTTCGTAATTAGCGAGAATTAGGAATTTAGAGAGAAGCAGAAGAAGAAACGAAAAGCAGATTTCCATAAGCTAGGAGGAGGTATGAAATTTCTATCCTAATCTATATATTTGAATTCATATTTTAGTATACTAATTACTGGTATTAGGTTTTAAAAATCAGGGACTAGTAAAAATAATTCTTTAGTTAAAGACCAAATATGGTACTCAAATCGCATATGTTGAAGTTCGTACGGTATTTAAACTGTTCTTGGAAAATAGGGTTTTTTGATCGAAAGGTAGATAATTTTATGAGGTGTTCGAATGATTGATACATTCAGTAGATGTTGAAATCACGTAAGTATTATAGAAAGAATGTCGAGTTCATGATTGAGATTTATCTAAAACTTGTCGAAATGTATTAATTAATATCGAGATCTAGTTTCATATCGACATCTTGACATAGACATCGAGATCCTTGTATATAGTTTAAATATCGAACCCAACATGTCGAAATTAAGTGCTATTTAGTCTAAATCTCGAAATCATAATATGTCTTATGTCGATATCTTATTTTACCACCAAGCACGACATTTATCCTAGGATACATATCGAGATTTAGGTTGAAATCTAGTTTTATGTGATATCGAAATTGATGTCGAGATTAGTTTTGAAGTTTACTTCGAAATTGTTATATAATATCTCGACATTCTTAATTATATTATCAATATATATATCTTGAAATCATTGTCGAGATTCTTAAGTGGTTTGATTGGGTCGAAATTTTTATTAAATGTCGAGATATTGATGTGAGTTTTGTCAAGTGGGAATATCAAATAGGATGTCGACATGATGTATGTGGAATTGAAAAAGTCGATACTTACCAAGATGTCGAAATAAATTATTGTGGGGATGTCGAGATCTTTGTGTGAAGTTTCGAAACTTATAAAAGTTTTTACATGAGATTTCGAGATAAGCTATTAGGAATGTCGAAGTGCTTAGATGGGGTAGTGTCGAGATTTTGAAGAAAATGTCGAAGAGGAACTCGAGGTTTGTATTTTTCATGTCGAAATCTTATATGCAATGTCGAGTGTTATTCGGAAAGTGTCGAAATCTATCCATATAATGAATATCGAAATCCTTAAGTGCTGTTCGAGATTTATTAACATGTCGAGATCTATCTCTGAAATGGTATTTCTCAATTTAGGTTAAGTTATAAATTTTAGGGTTTCGAAATTTATAAAAGTCGAAACTAGGGTTTTCTAAATTAGGCCAATTTCATGAAATTGTAATTAAATTAACGAACTATAATTTTTATGTTTATATAATTAGGATTTGAAGGTTAGCGATTTAACCGTGCGATAAGCTAAGGATACCAGGTAAGTGGGAATTTCACCTACAACACATAAATTGATTGATATGTGTATTGCTACGTGACTAATTGCTTCGATGAATACGTGGTATGTGAATTATCTGTTATATGCGCTTGTTTGGAATATTTATTGTCGCATTATTTATATAGCATGATCATGTGCACGCACGAATCATATTGAGTATTTTGAGGAATGAGCGTGCATTGTATTACTCAAGTGGAAAGCGAGTTATATGTAATGTAGATAGATGAGAATATAGCTACTTCTACAAAGGCACCATGACGGGGGTAAAACCGTCGAGTATATTTACCTAAATTATTTAGGTATTGGGAAGGCACGTAGTATAACTATAGTGCCAGGAAAGTAATTTGATAGAGGGGCGACCTGGTGAATGATAAGATTGGAGATAAACCCTAATTTTATCCTAGTCAGAGTGGGCCACTATCGTATTTTTATCCGTATAGGATTTGAGCTCATGATATGATGGTGCGGTTAGTAAGTAGCTATGGCCCTGATGAAAATGAGAAACGAATGAGTTTGATGTGAGGATAGTATTAGAAAGCATTGGCGCGGATGCCTTTGCTATTTTGGCACGTGCATACATGCATATTTCCACTTACTGAGCTTTATAGCTCATCCCATGTTTTTATGTGTTGTAGACGTAGCGAATCCGGTACGTAAATGTTTAGATGACGAGGCTGGTCCTTCTGGAACTTTCGGTGACTTTTGAGGGTGGTGTGTACATGGATGCGACCTGTGCGGCGGGCGTTATGTTTAATTAGGTTGTGTCTTTGTAAAATAAGCTTGTAACGTATATAAAAATTGAACAATGTTTGTATTGTAAAATAGTTGGGTGTGATCTGCTTTGTAAAATCGAAAAATTCTATCGATGTTTCATATGTAATATATTTTATATTTTATTTAGTCACGTAAGTTAGCGTAAGAAAATCGTAGTAGATAGTCGGGCGTCACACTATTAGCTCAGTGGTAGAGCGCGCCCTTGATAATTGCATATTGATCGAAAAGTCTTTCTAACTTAGTCGCTAATATCAGTTGCGACCATAGTTCCGTCTACAGTTGCAGTCGCTAGGTCCGACTAGCATCTTAGACGCTAGAAGATAAAACTTAGTCGCCAATTGTTGCTAGCGACTAACGATACCGACTAGAGTTGTAGTCGCAAAATATTAACCCTAAAGATACCCTAGATTGCGATTCACATATTCACAGACTAAAAATTACCTCTTAGCTCTCCGATTTTCTCTCGCCGCCACCGGTCGCGCCGTTCTCACTGCTCCCGCTGCCGCACTGCAGCTAGCCGCGACGCCCTCGCCCCCACCCGTTGTCGCGCCGTTTCGCCGCCACTGCGTAGCACCGCCCTCGCCATACCCGCTGTTCGCCAGTCTGCCTCTGGCTTCTCACCGCCTAGACATCCGCACGCAGCGCACCGCCCTAGCCAGCCGCTGTCGCCTCGCTTCGCCGCCTCTGCCTTCTCAGTGCCTAGCCAGCCGCACGCCGCTGCACCGCCCTAGCCATCCGCACCCTGTCGCGCCTGTGACGCGCCATAGCAATTCAATTGGGTATTTTATTTTATTTTTTCATTTTTAATTTGGGTTTGGCTTGAATTGATTGATTTTATCCTCCTTTATGTTAGGTCTTATCGATCGGTGTAGGTTCATGGCTAGATGTTTTGTCGATTTACCTCATTAGTCGATGTTATTAATTGTGAGTGTTCGCGATAAATAGGAACGTTCATATTAAATATCTTTATATATTGGTTTTGTTGTTCAGTTGCTCCAATGAATTCGTACAGACAATGGATGCACGATCAATGGGGCGGAAATTGGTTAAAACCTGAAAATGTAGAAGGGATGAAAGAATTCGTTGAATGGGCTCTTAATCGAACTGGTTTCCTATCTTAGGGAAGGATAAGACGTCCCTGTAATATTTGCTAAAGTAACCAATACAAATCCCCAGATGATGTGTACTTACATCTTTATAAGTATGGATTTCGTCCAAATCACTATACTTGGGAGTTACACGGTGAAAAGTATGACGTCGGTAGTTCATCAAGACAAGCGAACAATGGTCGGTTTACAGATATTAGTTGATGGTTTCGGTGGAAATAATGAGAACGGTCACTCACATGGTAGCAATCGAACTATGGGTAATTCAGATTTCGATAATAGAACTTACGAAGAAGAACCGGGAGCGATGACATTTTTGAGTTGTTGAAATTTTTGCTGAACATCCCCATCACGAGGGTTGTAAAATGACCCTTCTGGCTGTTGCTTCTAGAGTTCTCAACATTAAGTGTCAGTATAATATGCCTCTTAGTGTTGTAGATGCTTGGATGTCATTAATGAGGAATGTGTTACCAAACCACAAAATTATGGTTGACACATTATATAGAACAAAAAATTGTTGAAAGGACTTCGAATGCCCTGTCAGTTCATCGATGTATGCATTAATGGGTGCATGCTCTATTTGGAAAGATCATGAGAACGATGATTCTTGTTAGTGTTGCCTAGAGTGTAGATATCGTAATACCCGCAGCAGGCCTAGAATTATTAAGAAAAGGTTTATCTATTTTTCATAACTCCAAGGTTGCAGCGGTTGTATGCCACAAAAAACGTCTCAAAGAATATGTTGTGGCATCATGAGAACCCTAGAGATGATGGATTGATGAGTCATCCTTGTCATGAATCGGAATGGCTCGATTTCAATGGCATGTATCCCGAATTTGCAAGTGAGCCACGTAATGTACGATTAGTTCTTTGCATTGATGGATTTGCACCACACGGTAAGAGCGACAGTGCATACTCCTATTGGCCGGTCATAACTCCGTACAATCTTCCGCCGTGGGTGTGTATGAAAAGACAATTTATGTTTCTTAATATGTTAATTCTAGGACCTCGCAGCCCTAAGGGAAATTTGGATGTATATTTGCGTCCTTTGATTGACGAGCTCAATCAGTTATAAGTTGGCGAGTCAACCTACGATAGTCTCCGTAGACAAAATTTCACTATGCGTGCCACTCTTTTTTGGACCAACGACTTTGTTGCGTACGGCTATCCGGTTGGAGAACGGTACTTCCTGGAATATATGCATGTCCGATTTGTATGGAGGACACTCACTCTTTCTCATTACACCATGGCAAGAAGTTCTCGTGGTTTGACTGTCATAGACGTTTTTTGCCAGGTGATCACATTTTCAGAAGGAATAGAAAGAATTTTAACAAGAATGCCATGGAGACCAATGGACCGGCAGAGAGAGTCGATTGAAAAATTTTATCAGAGATTGTATCAACACCGAAAACAAAAGACGAAGAGCATAATGGGCAAGTTTATCATCTTAATTGTCTTAAGCAAAGCTTATTTGGGAACTTCCTTACTGGAAGAACTTGAAGATAAGACATAATTTGGGTCATTATGGGAGTTTCTGATAAGTCTCAAGACAATCTCAAGTCTCGAAAAGATGTAGCAATTTACTGTAATAGGCCAAATTTGAATTTATCACAAGTCTGTGGGCGTGATGGTTCTGTGAGACTCAAAATGCCAAAGGCTAGTTTTGTGTTGAACAAACAAGAAAAGATTTGCCTTTGCAAATGGCTTAAGGAATTGAAATTTCCGGATGGGTTTGCAAGCAGCTGTAGTCGTTGTGTGAATGTAGAATCTGGCAATATGTTGGGATGGAAAAGTCACGATTGTCACGTATTCATGGAAAGATTGATGCCAGTTGCCTTTCAGTATTTGCTACCTTCGAATGTGTGGAGATCATCAATCGAATTAAGTTAATTCTTCTGCAACTTGTGCGCAAAATTGTTGTCGGTCAATGAGGCATCCAGACTTGAGAGCAACATTGCCGAAATTATATGTAAGCTGGAAATGATATTTCCTCCATCGTGGTTCAGTGTAATGGAGCATTGCCCATGCATCTACCATATGAAGCCAAAGTGGGCGGTCCCGTTCAATTTATATGGATCCATTTGAACGGTAAGTTAATTTCGATATTATCTTATATTGTATATGATGGACACAATTTAATATTCTATTTTTTCAGGTTTTTATTCACTTGAAATAGAAAGTAGGAAACAAAGCACACATAAAGGGGTCTATATGTCAAGCATATTTAACGGAAGAGATTTCAAACTTCTGTACTCACTACTTCTACGATCATATTGATACAAAGGTGATAGATTTGCTTCGTAATGTATATCACTTTGAACATGAGGCCCTCCCTTTGACGTAACCATGACTCTCACTCGATCGGGACATTTGTGAAGGGTCTATATGTACGACTATAATCTATAGTCGGTGCGTAGATTGGAGATCGTACTCAACACGGGATCTATTCGGTACCGCGGGATTGGCTAGGCGCTTACCAAATTCTTGGATTCCTCCCTTGCCAGGTTGAGACGAACGAAGAGAGTCGGGCTTAAAAATGATCACTGTGATAGTGCCTAACTAATATGAGATGTAAATTAATTTAACGGTCTTAGAGATGTTAACCAAATGTTAAATATATGTTTTAGAAACTATATTTACGTGGACGGAAATTTATGGAACGGAATGGTGATGAATGAAGCATAAATAGGGTTCACAATGACGAGCAAGGCTTATCACGGTCGTAAAGCCCGTCTGCAAAGTAGCAGTAGTTTCAAAAATCCATATCTCACAATCTAGACCTCGGATTGAGAATCCCTTTGATCAGAATCAAGATGTGTGAGTCTTTCAACTATGGTTAAAATTTCAGGTCAATCGGACATCGTTTAGCCCTCGATCGGATCGAAATACCAAACTACCGCAAAGCTGTCAGGGCTGTCACGGCCGTGACAACCTTGCACTTGGCCATGACGACCGGCAGTGGCGAGCAAAAATGGTGCCTGACAGTGTCACGGCTGTGACCGCCTCCAAAAGATGATCACGGCCGTGACTAAGGCCGTGACGAGCGGCAGAAGTCGTCTAATGATGTGTCACGGCCGTGACAGGTCATGTAAGTGGCCGTGACCGACAGTTTTTTGGTTAAATTTGATCCAAATCAAATCCAATTTCATTCTTTGTTCTTTTGTTATGATTTGTGGGACAATATCTAGTCATTAGATGATAAATAACAAGAGAATCAAACAAAAATGAGTCATGTAGGACATGATCTCATTTAAACAAATCTAAAGCCTATTTCATGATTTAAAACTTTCTTTTACAATTATAGACTTGGGATTTTCGTCTATAATAAGTTCATAAGCTTTCTCACACTAAACTTAGAGTTTTAGAGAGCGGTGAGAGCATTTAGGTTTGATCTTTGAGAAAAACCAAAGTGTAAGTGAGTTTGTAGTAAATCACACACACATACACATCTCTTAAACACATTCCACACTTCCTCTACCCATCCTTGGGGAGGTGTTGGTCTGCGGCATGTCATGGGGTCGGCGTGACTCTCTTCGGCACAGTTCGTGAGCTACTGGAGCTAAGGATCTTCGCTACGAGGGTAAGATCCTTATATTATACGTGTCTACGTGCGTTTTTCTTCATTTAACCGAGTATCCTGGGGAAACTGTATGGGGAACCCCGGATAAATTCCGCTGTGTCCGGGGCAAGGTCTCGGGTCACCCGGGGTTTCCCAATAGTGGTATCAGAGCCATAGGCTCGGTTCTAAGAAACGACATAAACGAGTCAAAAACGAACTCGGTTGTGCAAGTCACTAAGTTGCTCAAGCGTCAAAGCATGAGTTGTACTTAGTTCGAGTTTGTAAACCGAGCGCTCGCTTGGTCGGAGGTCGCTTAGTTGCGAGCTTTCCGACGTAGCGTAGCAACGTGGAGAGAAAACCCTAGTGGGAGTCTCATCGCGGTTCGTAACTTGTGGATCCGTAAGTCTAGGACTAGCCCAAATTTCGTTTCGGTTTCTTTGAGCGTTTTGTTGTCGTGAATGTGTTTATGTTGTATGCATGTTTGTATGACACGTATTAAGACGTCGGCGTGGACTTAGGCTCTATTTCCGTGTGATCTGTTAAGGGTGACAAGGTTCCCCCCGGTTTGTATTTTATTCGTTAATATACGAGTTGTCTGGGACAGCTGATCCCCCCGTTTTGTATTTTAGTTAATATTTAGAAAAATTAATTTTTGTACGATGGCCGTACGAGTACGACACGGGTCCACGAGAAGACCGTTCGAAGACTTGGAGGTCGTTCGAGAGCATAGTGCGAAGCTGAAGAGAAGAGATGCAATTTTATAAAAATAAATGTAGTAGAGTAGAAATAGTCCACGCAGACGGTCTTATAGGCAAACTAGGTTTACCGCGTATACTAGCATGTTTGTTTGACGTTAGTGCGTGTTTAAGTGCTTAAGTGTGTGAGACATATTCTCCAGGACTAAGTGGGTAAAGGGACAGGGTTGGCTAGGCGCTTACCAAATTCTTGGATTCCTCCCTTGCCAGGTTGAGACGAACGAAGAGAGTCGGGCTTAAAAATGATCACTGTGATAGTGCCTAACTGATATGAGATGTAAATTAATTTAACGGTCTTAGAGACGTTAACCAAATGTTAAATATATGTTTTAGAAACTATATTTACGTGGACGGAAATTTATGAAACGGAAATGGTGATGAATGAAGCATAAATAGGGTTCACAGTGACGAGCAAGGCTTATCACGGTCGTGAAGCACGTCTGCAAAGTAGCAGTAGTTTCAAAATTTCTCACAATCTAGACCTCGGATTGAGAATCCCTTCAGTTAGAATCAAGATTTGTGAGTATTTTAACTATGGTTAAAATTTCAGGTCAATTGGACATCGTTTACCCCTCGATCGGATCGAAATAAGAAACTGGCGCAAAGCTGTCAGGGCTGTCACGGCCGTGACAACCTTACACGTGGCCATGACGACCGGCAGTGGCGAGCAAAAATGGTGCCCGACAGTGTCACGGCCGTGACACTTCATGCCCAGCCCGTGACCGCCTCCAGAAGATGGTCACGGCCATGACGAGCTGCAGAAGTCGTCCAATGATGTGTCACGGCCATGACAGGTCATGTCAGTGGCCGTGACCGACAGTTTTTGGTCAAATTTGATCCAAATCAAATCCAATTTCGTTCTTTGTTCTTTTGTTACGATTTGTGGGACAATATCTAGTCATTAGATGATAAATAACAAGAGAATCAAACAAAAATGAGTCATGTAGGACATGATCTCATTTAAACAAATCTAAAGTCTATTTCATGATTTAAAACTTGCTTTTACAATTATAGACTTGGGATTTTCGTCTATAATAAGTTCATAAGCTTTCTCACACTAAACTTAGAGTTTTAGAGAGTGGTGAGAGCATTTGGGTTTGATCTTTGAGAAAAACCCAAGTGTAAGTGAGTTTGTAGTAAATCACACACACATACACATCTCTTAAACACATTCCACACTTCCTCTAGCCATCCTTGGGGAGGTGTTGGTCTGTGACACGTCACGGGGTCGGCGTGACTCTCTTTGGCACAGTTCGTGAGCTACTGGAGCTAAGGATCTTCGCTACGAGGGTAAGATCCTTATATTATACGTGTCTACGTGCGTTTTTCTTTATTTAGCCGAGTATCCTGGAGAAACTGTATGGGGAACCCCGGAAAAATTTTAAATTCCGCTGCGTCCGGGGCAAGGCCTCGGGTCACCGGGGTTTCCGAACAACGCAGACTTGTGCCGCTGCAGCGTCCCTGAACAGAAATGTTCTTCGCCACGATGACTTCCCGGACGGTGGTAGTTCAGGCCACGGCATGGCGTAGTTATTAGCTAGTAGTATCTGTCGGTTTTGACATTGAAATGACTTTTTATTTTTATTTTTATGTATTCGACATGTGGTCTTTATTTTTAGTGAATTTTCGGCTATTTTCGATTTCTAATTGTTATTCATAATAATATTATATATAGCTGTAAATACATTTATAAATTTAAAAAAATAAGAGAAATTAAATTTAGCGACTACAATAATAGTCGCAAACGCAGTCGGCAGAAAAGTAACGACGTCGAATATTAGTCGGAAACTGGAGAGGTTACTCACTGCAATGCAGTCACCAACTTCGTCTCTATTCACCGACTACCATGTTAGTCAAAAAATTAGTCGGAACTTGGCGACTAAGCACTAGTTGCTATGTAGTCGCAATTTTGCAACTACAATTGTTGTCGCTGTAGTCGGAAGGTTACCGACCACAGTCCGCAGTCGGTTGCAGTCGGCCCTGGCGACCGCTTAGCGACCACACGGAGCTTAGCGACTATAGATTTACCGACTAAGTTTGTACGCGGTATTTTGGTCGGTAAAGCCGTTAGAGACTACTTTTTCCATTTCCCGACTAAGACTTGTGGTCGCTAAGAGCGCCGTTTTTTGTTGTGTGGTTTTTATTTATTATGTTAAGATTTAATGTAAAAATAATGGTTTTGCATTTTTTTTATCTCAGGGGCATCCATCATGGGAGGTTGACTTATGTTTTTCATTATTTTATTGTTTAATCTAAAATACCTCTTAACATCAAACCTACATTTCTATTCCAATATAAGATATATATTTTAAGTAAATAGTTTTGATCAATTTATTTATAACGTGCACATTGCACGGGGCAAAAGATTAGTATGTACGTATGTATATGTAGATGACACAACACAAACTTATGCATGATTTTGTAAACCTTTTCTGCAATTTTTCGCACAGACAACATATAAAATCAACTATAACTTTTCGCACAAAAGTTAGCGGCCAAATTATTAAATAATTTATATTATACTAATATTTTCTCGATGTTTTGATACGAGGAATTATTGAGTTTATTATTTTTTTTATGAGATTACTTTCTCCAATGGATTTTAATAATAGCGTGGTCTAATTTGTAAAGTTGTAAATTATATGTATCGTATTATGACACTGGATAGATGAGATATTACGATAACGGTCTTTGATCGGTTTGACCGTCGATAAAAATTAACCATTTTGAGTTTGTGAATGAGATTGAGTTTGACGATGAGTGTTTCTATTGGAGACAACCTAAGAATATTACACTTTACTTGTTCGTTATGATAAAAATATGTTAAAACCGCAAAAATCGTTCCAACCCAACCCAACTCAAGCAAACTGCGATGATCGAGTTTGGGGTACATTAAAAACTGCAATACATTGGATCCTGTTGAAATTTAACCACTCAAACTGCACTGCGCTCACCCATAATTGTGACCCATTAGTCTTTTCGATATGGAAAACTCAGAAGAAATATAGACATATATCTTACTATAGTTTTAAATGTAAGTTTTTCTTTTCGAATTTGAATTTTTTTATCTAGTCTATAAATTAATCATGCGTAATGTAATGAAGATTCTGTAGAGCAAATATTAATAGAAGATGGGCCGAAGAAAATAATTGAACTCTCAAGAATCAAAATACACCAAATTATCAATTAAAAATAGGCCAAAAAATTGAAGTCTCAAAACCACCCACACACCAAACTCACTCTGCGTAACAACGTCAGATACGTTGAATCATTTAATAAAATAAACAAAAACAAAGAACCAAAATCCAATGCCACGTGGCAATAAACGAACGTCTCCTCCACACCCAAGCCCACCAATTCTTGTTTGTGTCCTAAAACCCTCTTAGGAAATGGCCTCATCACATGTTTCTTGTACAAATACTCTCCCTCGCTTAGAGAGAGAGAGAGAGAGAGAGAGAGAACAGTATAGCGAAGGAGAGGCCATAATTCACTTGGCTAAAATCCTCAAACCTCAGAGGCAAAAGCTTCTTATCTTATCCTCTTCGTCTTGACCCGTAGGACATTTCACAAGATTTCTTACACATAAAACGCACTTTTCCTATCATCGATTGCCTCAACGCAATATATAGCTTCGAAAAGCTCCATCTCCTTTTATTACCTCTTCCCTTCCTCTTCTCTTAGAAGAAAGAATAATTTTGCATGGCTACTAATATCTTGTAAGCTCCATATATATTGTAATTTGCTCATAAAAAAGGAAAAGTAAAAAAAAAAAAAGAGAGGTCGAAGATATCGATAATAACAAGAATGGCTCCGAGGTCAACCAAGGGAAAGGGGAACAAAGCTAAGACTCATGAGAAGAAGAAGAAGAAAGAAGAGAAAGGTCGAATTTTTTTTATTAATAATTATTATTCATCATTTAATTTTTCTTGATGTGAATTTTCATATTTTGTGATACTTGTTCGTCTGTTGCAGTAGTGCCGAGTGTTGTTGACATAACCGTAGTCATTCCTTACGAAACTCAAATCGTTCTTAAGGTGGTGTTTTAATGAAATCAAGAAAATCATATATATATATAGATATTTAATTCAAGCTTATAAAATCTTTTTTTTTTTGTGCTGGGAAATTCAAGGGCATATCTACTGACAAGATACTCGATGTTAGAAAGCTTCTCGCTATTCATGTCGATACGTGCCATCTTACCGAATATTCTCTTTCTCATGAGGTAAATTAGTTATCATATTTTTCTTAAATTTTTTGCCACCTAATTTCTGGATATTTGTGAGTTTTCAATATTTCTATTTCCTGGCTTAATTGCACTATAAATTCATTTCATTTTGCGGTATGTATGTCTACGTTGCATTGAAATATATGTGACAGGTGAAAGGACCAAAGTTGAATGACAAGGTAGATGTCGTGACTCTTAAGCCCTGCTTGCTGAAAATCGTTGAAGGTACGTACGAATTTAAATTTTATTTTATTTTTTTATTGGGTGTACTTAAGTTCAAGCAAGTACAACACTATTTTTGTTCCCACAATATTTAATGGCGACTTATATGGCATTTTATCTGTTACATATAACAAACATGGTCTATATATACTAATGCTACACTTTGGGATATATTTTGATTACGCACAACATTTATAAATTAGGCCGGTTCAACAAGAAAAAGAAGTCATTTTAGTATTACATATGAAATTAAACGGATAGGTGACGACTAACATGGTTGGTGGTGCTTGTTTTCATATCACTCTAACTTAAGACGTTTAAAAAATAATACTTTTTCATGTAGTATTGGTCGATATATAAAATAAAATTTAGAAGGATATGCTAGTTAGCAAAGACAAGGTAAGCCTCCGAGCAATACGACATATAAATCAATTGCCAGTAGAAATATAATAAAAATTAATTGGAAAAATAACGTCTGACTCGTAAATACAGTTTACTTAATTTCTTATTGTATCTGAAATAAAAATATGTGATTTTATCTTATTTTGGTGGTCACCAACGAACGTCGCCCTCCTTGACTGTTAATTTTCTGAAAATCACTATCTTTGACTATTTTTTTCCCATGTTGATTGCAAAATCTTTTATGGTCAACGACAAGGAAGGTTACGCAATTGAGCAAGATCATATTCTTATTGAAAGCTTTTTTTTTTTATCAGTTACTTTAACAATTTAGTTGTATCTTCCTAATTAATCCTATATTATATTATTCGAAAGGATGTATATGGGGTTATAAATAAGGGATTAGTATAACTTGATAATAGAGCACTATGGTGGACTTGGACGGATCTTTGGTGGACAATAGTAATATGTAAATAAATTGGGTCAATATCACATGGGAGGGATGGGATGACATTGGGGCGGGATTCCCCGTCCCCGCGGGGATCCGCCCCGAACGGGGCGGGGATACCCGAGTTTTTATCTCCGCGGGGCGGGGACGGTGACAGATTTTTCCCCGCGGGGATCCCCGCCCCGTTCCCGCCCCCTATTTATATATAATAATATATAATATTATATTATAATTTAAAAAATATTTAAATAATATTAAATATAGATTAAATAATATTAAATTAAAACAAATAATATATAAAACTATAATTTATATAATATTTATACTGAAAATATATTTAAATTTATATATTATATTTAAATATTATATTTAAATTATATATTATATTTAAATATTAATTTTTTAAAAAAATGAATTCCGCGGGATCAAGCGGGGATGGAGACAATTTTGTCCCCGAAAGCATCGCGGGGAGGGGGACGGGGATTAGGTCCAGACCGCGCCCGGCCACATTGCCAACCCTTGGTGGAGCATATGACATTAAATAAGATAACCGCATAAGTCGCTGTAAATTATCAATATTATAAAAGACCCTCTTTTGTTACGTTAATAACCAAAAATGCCCCTGACTTGTCCACAGAGGACTACTTGGAGGAGTCACGTGCGCTCTCGCACGTGCGGAGGCTCCTCGACCTCGTTGCGTGCACCACGCGCTTCTCCAAGGCGAAATCACTCGCCGGAGCTGGGATCATTTTGATAAATAGGACTATTTATGTTTCATTTTAAAAAAATAAGAAGGAGACTTGGTCAATTGAAAAAAGAGGAACACGTTTGAATTAATTAGCTAAACCTAATTAACACCAAAATAAATAGAAAAACATATATATAATAAATAAAATACATATATAACGACCTGTATAAACGCGACCAACCACCGTAAACGAAACCGAAGCAAAAACGAGTCGAAGCATCCACCGAAATCGAAACACCCAAGCTCCAAGAATCTCAATTTCGTTCTTCAGCTCATATACAGTAAGTAATGGGGCAAAATTCATGTATCGCATTTTACATTATCGGGTATTGCAAGTTTCGTTCTTGTTAACGACATTTTACATTTCGAGCACCGGGTATTAGATTTTCGCAGTAATGGGTAGTTATGGGTAGCATTTCCATGGTAGATCTGTGCGAATTTGAAGGAAAATTTCGTTTTTCCGGTTATTCGAATAATTATTCGAATTGTTTTTGGTTCGAAAAAAGAATTAGAATACGTTCCTTAAGTTATACTCAATTCGGACACCGTATTCGAATATATCGAATACGTTACTCGGATAATGTTATTTCGTTAACAAATTTTATACGAATAAATTTTCGATTTATCTTAGTTCGTAAAAGACGATGCCTAATCGAACTTTATTCGAATAATTATTGTACTCGAATAAAGTTTTTGAAGTATTAAGAGTAATTCGAACTTTATTCGGTTTTTCTCGTATTCGAATATGGTACACGAATATGTTTAACTTTTCGAATATTAGATTTATTCGAATAATTCATTTGTAATTATAGTTTATTTTATGATTTATTTATTTATTTATATACAGGTTATGCCGACGAGCATCATGATTGATTACGATGGAGAATGGATAGTTGGGGATGATAATAGATATAGTTGGGTTCCAAGGATGGGAACAAATATAAAGCCCATTGGGTTCGATGTTGAATGTTGTTTGCTGGAGGATCTGCGAAACGAAATATATGAGTCTATTAGCTTAAGCGGGAGGCCGGAGTTAAAGTTTAGTTATCAACTATATATGAGAGGTATGGAAGGTTGTGCTCCATTGTATATAAAGAATGATCGAGAATTGAAGGGTTATATCTACTTAGGGGGTCCAATGGATAGACCAATTCTCCGTGTGGAAATTGGACTCCCTGCGACCCTTGCCCGTCAAGCTCTTGCGGATGATGAAGTTGGTCCTGTTCCAATTGAGGTTCGTAGCGGTAGAGGTGGTTACAACGATGATTATTTTGACCGTATCATCGACTTTGGTGGAGACGAAGATGTGAATTATGGGGGTGAAGGTCACAATGAGGCGAACGTGCACGTCAACTCTGACGAGAATATTGTTACACGGCAGAACATGCACATCAATTTTGATGGCGTAAACGAAGAAGATGCAGACAGGGATGATGAGGAGGAGGAGGAAAATGTAATTATTCCTAGTGATCGTTATTCTTTTACCGACGGTTCTACCATCAAAGTCGGTGATGAATTTGAGGATAAGAGGGCTGTCAAGAAGAGGATCCAAAGACTTGCTATAGATGCATGCTTCGAGGTCAAGATTATAAAATCTTCTCGATCGTACTACGGCGTGAGATGCAAAGAGGTGGGATGTACTTGGAGGATATGGACGGCAAGGAATAAGGATACAGCCGTATTCTCGGTTCGTACATATTGCAACACACATACGTGCGACCTTGCAAATCGGAATGCAAGACTCACTCAAGCATCATCAACCTCCGTGAGTGATATGCTTCTCGAATCTTTTCAGGGTTCTACAAGTACACCGGCCCTAAACTAATTCAAACAATGATGAGAAATCGTGGGATCGAAGTTTCATACTTCAAATCATGGAAAGGAGGCATTTTAGCACAAAATGCAATGAAAGGTGACCCCGATGAGAGTTACAAGTTGGTTCCGTCATACCTGTCGACGTTGAGAAGGTTGAATCCGGGAACCATAGCGAGTCTATATCTAGACGATGAGCGGAGATTTAAACACGTATTCCTATCCCTTGGTGCTTGTATTGCGGGATACCGTCATATGAGGAAGGTTGTTTGCATCGACGGTACTTGGTTGAAAGGAAAGTATAACGGTACGTTACTCATTGCATCAGCAGAGGATGGCGACAAACATCAGTTTCCTTTAGCTTGGGGTATAATTGACGATGTGGAGTCGATAGACGCTTGGACGTGGTTTCTGAACGAGCTCTTGGCGGTCGTACCCAATGAGGATGATCTTGTTATCGTATCCGATAGAGCTCCTTCAATCAAAGCCGCCGTTGCAAATATCTACAGTCATGCACACCACGGTCATTGTATTTGGCATCTATCGCAAAATATGAAAGGCCGGTGTAAGAAACAGGGTGCGACTGAGACATTCATACGGATTGCTAAATTATACAAGCAAAGCGACTTTGATTCGCAATATAGGGATTTTGAGAAAATGTTTCCTGCGGCCCATGCATATTTGGAAGCAAATGCTACTAAGGAACGATGAAGTCGAGCTTATTCTCCGACAACTCGCTATAACATCATGACTACGAACGGAGTGGAATCGATCAATGCAAGACTCCGTGAAGAAAGAAAGTTCCCGATCATTGCGCTTCTGGAATCGATACAGAGGATGACGACTGATTGGTTTGCTAGATACAGACAGCAGTCTATTCAAGCCACCACACAGTTTACCCCGACGGTGGAGACAATAATCCGTGAAAGGTATACGCTAAGTCAAGGGTATGAAGTTAGCGAAATCGCTCCGCAAGAGTATGATGTCCGATCTTCAGGGAGTCGTGCCGTCGTTAACTTGCAATCGAAGACATGTACGTGCCGCCAATTCGACATCGATAAGATTCCTTGTTCGCATGCAATCGCAGCGAGTCTACGAGCGAACACGTCTTTCTACCCGTTGTGTTCGGCTTATTATTCTGTCCTAACGTGGCAGTTTGCTTATCATGGACGAGTTTCGCCGGTTCCGGATCAAGCCGAATGGGATACCGTGGATCAATTGGTGCTGCCACCTCGGTCCATAGCACGGCGTGGTCGGAGAAAAGAAAGAAGAAGGTTTCCATCCGTCGGTGAGTTTGGTGGTAGACGCTAATTATATTTTGATGTATGACGTTTTAGTATGTTGTTAGGGATACTTCCAGATTGTGTCGTTGGGAAATATTCATATTTGGCTAAATAATTGCTTACTATTCACTGTTTTTCGAGTAAAGTTTGACCTCGAATAAAGTCGAATACAAAACTCGGATAAGTAAAGTTAAATATCGGAAGAAGATGCAAATATTCGAGTTGCCAAAACACTCGAATAAACTCGAAAAGCGAACTCGTATAGAAACTTTTTTCGATTGGAGGCATTACTCGGATAAGTAGATTATATTTTAACTTCAACTAGAACTTATTCGAGCTGACAACTTTATTCGGAAACATTATCCGAATTAAAACCTTTTATTCGAACTTATTCGAGGTTTTTTTTTGTATAAAAGAATTTTAATTATCTCAATACGTAGATGAAGAAATATCAATATTTTGATGTTTTAGGGCCTTGATGATGTTAATAAGTCGCTTGATGAAGATAAACAATTTTCGACAAAAAATCTTCCATGACATATAATGGAATACGTTGGTACATTATACTTTAATATAGAATTGTTATCAATGTGTCATTCATATAAACATTTGGTAAAGATGATTTTTTTTTTCATTTTTTATATTATTTACTTTCATGAATCTGCAAAAACTATATTACTTAAGAAACACATTTAGCTTTTTCATGATTATAATAATAAGAAAATTTTGGTTGTTTTATTTTAATCGAATTACGAGTTAGCTCGAATAAAATGGAATAGAGGCTTCGAATAATGTGTAGTAATTCGTATATCCATACGTAAACATTATTCGAGTGGCATGATGAACTCGAATAAAATCGTATATGTTATTCGAATATGATATTGCAATACGAATTAATAATGTAACTCGTATAACAGAGAACGTTGAAATAACACTTAGATGTTTACGTTGTTTCTATATTATTCGAGTAAGAAGTTTGCTCGAATAAAATCGTATACGTTATTCGAATATGATATTGTAATACGAATTAATAATGTAACTCGTATAACAGAGAACGTTGAAATAACACTTAGATGTTTACGTTGTTTCTATATTATTCGAGTAAGAAGTTTGCTCGAATAAAATCGAATAAGTTATTCGTATAATGAACAATTATTCGAGTGTTCGGTTTACTCGAATAACAGAAAGTAATGAAAAAAAATAACTGTGAAACTGAACTAACCAGAAACCAAACTGAACAACCCAAAAATCCATACAAATACTCAACAATCCATTCAAAAACTGAACAATTCATACAAAAACAGTTCAACAATTCCAAAATATTCCAAAAACTGTTCAAACATTCCAGTTGTTAAGCCAAATACTAACAACCAAAAACAATCTAAATAAGCGAATTTTTTCGTCGTTCAGTTTGGAGAGATCATCTCTCTTAACGAACATCATCGACATAGCCGCCCGGAGCATGTATACACCACAATCCCCGCTGTCCGAAAAAATAGAACAATTTCAAAATCTAGACAATGAACTTTGCAAAGAAAAAAGTAAGACAAATGATACTTACCTGATCTTCCCCTGAGGGAACTTGCCGCACCGCGCATATGTAAAGTTTGCAAGATTGTCATTTACACCGACGTGCTGAAGCATCAGAGGTATCAACTCGCAGAGGGGTTCGACGTATGGCTTTATGAACCTCATGTCCTTGTCAGCACCCCGGTCGCAGTCCAAAATCTGAACGGTTCTCTCCTTGAACCGTGCGACCAGAAGCACCCAATGAGCATTGTACCCCAATGGTATGACGGCAGCCTCCGCTTCGCTCCAGTGGAGTGACGGCTTGTGCGGGTGATTGTATTGTCCCGTAGCATGTTGTTCGAACGACGACATATCCCACGGGCGAGGTTTGGTGGACTCAAACAGTACCAATTGTGGAAAATTGGTACTCATGAAGGCCACTCTCTCCACGGGAAGCCCAAAGCGGTCTTGCATCGCTATAAAACCGTGGAATACCTCGTTGACGTGCTGCAATAATAGCATAATATGTTATTAAGCGAAATAATTAATTAGGTAGAACGTATTGAGCTAAAAGAACATACCTCATCCGAGAGCCAAACTCTTTGAGTAGACAAGTCTTTGAAGAATTTCATCTCATAAGACTGTAGGATGACTGCCCGTTCATCAGTTGGGCCCATTCTTTCCAACTCCACCCTTACCGCCTCCCAATTTTTAATCCTCGACTCAATGAATTGCTCTAAGTTGTTCAGGCGAGGTTTTGTACCTGGAGGGGTCGAGTCCGGCAACGGCATATACGGACTCGTCAGGACCTTCGCCTTCTTCTTCTCGCGATCAGGCTGATCCCGTTTTGTAGCGAGCACGGCGGTCCGGGGTCTTAACCGTTTGTACCGTTTCGGCCCGGCCACGTTCTCCGTCGTGGTCGAAGCGGCGTCGTCCTCCATCCCCGTCCCACCGGCCACGACCCCCATATCCGGCCCAGTCCCCGTCGTCTCGGCCGCGATCCCCCTCCCCGTCCCACCGGCCACGACCCCCGTCGTCTCGGCCGCGATCCCCATCCCTGTCCCACCGGCCACGACCCCCATATCCGGCCCAGTCCCAGTCGTCTCGGCCGCGATCCCCCTCCCCGTCCCACCGGCCACGACCCCCGTCGTCTCGGCCGCGATCCCCCTCCCCGTCCCCCCGGCCACGACCCCCGTCGTCTCGGCCGCGATCCCCCTCCCCGTCCCACCGGCCACGACCCCCGTCATCTCGGCCGCGATCCCCCTCCCCGTCCCACCGGCCACGACCCCCGTCTCCGTCGTCTCAACCACCTGGTGGCCCTCGGCCCTCCCCATCTCCGGCACATTCGTCGTGTCGGGTTCGTTCGGCGTCCTCACGAACCGTGGCGAAGGAGGCGTGTCCCGATCATAGGACCTCGCAATATCCCGTACCGTTGTCGGCCTCAGGGTCTCGATGACTACAAAACGGGAGTATTAAGTATTACGTAATATCAATATAATTTTATAAAATAAACATCAAGTAAGACATACCCTCGAGCACGATCGAACGTAGCTCCCTAATCTCCGTTCGGATATCCCTAACCTCAGCCTCCAACCTGTCCATTCTTCTATCGATATGGGCGACTACTGAGCTAGAAGAAGCAGGAGGAGGAGACTGCGGAAGAGGAGGAGAAGACCGCGGAGGAGAAGACCGCGGAGGACGAGACCGCGGAGGAGGAGATGGAGCAAGCCGATGGTCACTGCAGTAGACCGCCATCCCATTTAGCAGATGCTCCACTATCCTTTGGGCTACGGCGTCATCCCTGCTGCCATAAAAGCCGGCGACCGTGCGAAAGTGCCTTGAATTGACTTCAACATCGGTTGGTGTAAGCCAACACCGCACATCCTGTGTATTTGTACAAGTTAAAACATCTCATTCTAATTAGCGATGAACAACTCTAAAGTTCCATGTTATAAATAAACATATATACTTACATCGATCTGCCCGGCATTAAATGCACGCTCGACCGCTTCCCACGACGGAGCAGAACTCTTGGCGAAAAATCTGGTCTTCCAATGGCATATTCGGGGTATCGGGAGTCGATCACCGGTTCTCCTCACAGTGAATTCGCCCCCGACGCTCGGCCAACACTCGTACGCCAGAACCTGATAAAAGAGAGTAAATATAAGTTAAAAAAAATATAATATGGCTTAAATAAAGCAAAATTACTTACCTGAAGCGGTTGGACGAAGCCGCTAATATCGAAGGTTGTAATGATTTTTCCCTTCGAAGTCATGTCAATGTGCTTCTCCAACAGGTCTTTGTTCAGACCATAAACGACCTCCTCGAAAGCTATCCTTCCCCAAGGATATTCGTTGAAGCGATCAAAATCCTCCACCAGAGAGAGCCACTCGCTCGTAACGATCAAGTCCTTCTTCACACGGCACTTCCCTAGTACCCCGACTGCAAAATAAAGCGCCGCCATCTTCAATTTCTCGATATTCACGCCCGAACCTCCACCGGCGGCGGCATCGTTACGCATCATTTCATTCATTCTTACATCCAAATCGTGAAAATATATAACGGGCTTGCCTACGAGCCATAAAACAAACGTTAGTTTTTGAAATCATTTGTAAAAAAGATTCAAAATGATAAAAAAAGAATAGAATAATCATATCAGGCCAATGCCTCGTTGTAAACCCGTTCGATGACGGTATCACCGGATCGGCAGCGCCACAATCGAGCCCCGTAATTAGGCAATACTCGACCAACGAAAATCGTAATGGTCGCCCACGAACGACCATCCAAAACTCCTGCGACTCAGGCATATACTCCACTTGTCGGCTCATCAAAAACCACAAAATCATATTCGAGTTGTAGTGGTTACGGGCCACCTTTATGAGATTCCCGAACTGAGTCCTGTTGACCATCTCCTCCAATTCATCTTCGTTCAAAAAGGTACGAATGCGTTCTGATATTAACATGTACTTTGCGTTCACTGTAAGGGTGGCATGGTAGAAATTTTCCGTCGGCAGCTTCGTCGGAAAATAGATCTGAAAATGCAAAAAAACCACCAAAATTCTCTGTTATTCGAGTAACTATACGAGTAAAACGCGACTCGAAAAGGATTAATGTTATTCGAATAAAATTTACTCGAATAAAAACTAGAATAATCTCAAATCACGAATTACACAAAAAAATCCGATCGATTACGACGTTTACCCAACGATTTAACATTAAAATCGAATGATTTAACTATACGAAGTCAAAACCCCCAAACCCATTAAACGAAAACTCACCGTGACTCGACCGTCTTCGATTTGCTCATCCACACGGTTGCGTTGAGGCACAGACGGCGCTTTGGTTTTAGTTTTCGCCATTGATGATCGTCTGGTTTGCGTTTTCGATTTTCCGAGTGGGAGAAGAACTTCGAATAGCCGTTCGTTTAAGAGTTAAGGGTTCGAATGTTATTCTGTGTTCACCTTTCGCCTTTTATAAAATTAATATTATTCGAGTTTATTATTCGAGTACATTATTCGAGTTGGAACTCGAATATTGAATTTGTTAAATTTATTCGAATAAAGCAAAGAATCGTTTATTTTATTAAATGAGTCACGCAACTTATTCGAGTAGTCGTATGCTTTGAAGTTGTTATTCGAATAACGTATTCGAGTTGATATTTCACTCGAATAACTTTCTCGGTTAGTTTTCCAGTTAATAAATCTCTTAAACCGTAATTTTTTCATAATTAATCTTTTTAACCAGTTTTCTAGTAAGGGTATTTTGGTCATTTTGAACCAAGTTCCCTTTTTTTAAAACTGTTATGAATCGTTCCTCTTTATCAAAATTCCCCCCGGAGCTGAGGCTCGGGCGAAAAGGAGCAAGAGAGTCCACCACAGCTCCGCTGCAGCGGCGTATCCTGACAACCATGCGCCGCCGCCGCATATATCGGAGAGCTACGGCATGGTCGCGATTCATCCGGTTCCGAAGCTGTCGGACTTCTACGAGTTCTTCTCGTTAGCTCAAATCACTGCACCCATACTACGTTAGTCCTATTTTCCCTCTCCTTTTCTTTTACCATCTCTGTTCGGTTTGTTTCTATCTTTTCATTTCATGTATTTGTTTATTTTATTTATCTTTTGATGATGCTTGAAGAGTTGAAGAGAGTCGAGGCTAGAGCAGGAGAAACGCGACGAGTGGGTGACTACTTCGAAATGCAGGTTGATTATATATTTTCTGTTTTTGTTCTGTTTTTCATAATTTTGTGCTGAATTACACAATTGATTGCTTTAGCTATAAGAATCATCCTGTTGGGGATTAGTATCTTTCTCAAACTTGGAAAAATGTTATTACCATGTCACATATTTCGGGCGAAACATATAGGGGATTGCCCATTTTTATGTCAATTCCCATGAGAACTTTGCCTTTTGGACATGAGGTTGAAGTGCTTGGTATCTTTCTGTATCGGCGTAAATTCGAATGTGAACTGGTGGTAGTAAGCCGAGTGTTATGTGATGTTGCAGATTAAGATATGCAATGGGAAGACAATACAAGTAATGGCATCGTCGAAGGGGTTCTATACTTTAGGCAAGCAGTTCGTGCAGAGCCATTCTTTGATGGATCTTCTGCAACAACAGAGTCAAGCTTTTGCCAATGTGAGTATTTGATTTGACATTTTGTTTCGCGATCTTGTAGTACATATAGAATTGTCTGGATCATTCACATCCAGTATTTTACATTGAAATAGATGCATATTATATGCTTTTTAAAATGGAAGTTACAGCATGAGTTGAGATTGAAGAGGCCTCAGAGTAGTGTAGGGAATGCATACAAGTACAGTTTTATTTCTTTTCACGAACCATCCTAGTTTTGGATGTTTCCAGTTTGTACAAGTCCTCTATAATTTCTAGCATAAACCTTTAAGAAACCTATTATTCTCACATTTACGTGCAGGCTTATACATCTTTGATGAAGGCTTTTGTTGAGCACAACAAGGTGAAACTGGGCCTAAATTTATATTTCTCATGACTTATGATCAACGAGAAGTAATTTGACCTGATGCCATTTTTCAGTTTGGCAACCTTCCATATGGTTTGCGTGCCAATACATGGATTGTCCCACCTTCAATTGGAGACTCGGTGCCACAACTTGTTCCCCTCCCGACAGAGGATGAGTACTGGGGTGGAAATGGTGGAGGTCAAGGAAGATTAGGAGAATATGACCGCAGGCCTTGGGCTACGTATTTTGAAATATTGGCGAACATGCCTAGCAAAACTGAAGAAGAAAGAGTTAGTAGAGATAGAAAAGCATTTTTGGTTCATAATCTTTTTCTGGATGTATCTGTATTTAAAGCTGTTTCAGCCATAAAGAAGGCAATTGATTCTGCTTCAAAAACTGAGTTGAAAGTCTCTCCGGGATTGGTTGGGCATGAGAGTCGCATTGGAGACCTTTTGATTACGGTTAGAAAAGATGATGCAGATGCAAGCCTGAAAAAGGTAGTAAAGATTTTTGGGAGTAAAAGCATTAATGAATCTGTCGAGGAAGTTTCTCAGAGGAATGTACTTAAAGGAGTCACCGCTGATGAAAGTGTTATAGTATATGTAAGATACCAACTTCACGGTGCTATAGCTTCTGAAACTGCTATCTATCTATGAATGAAGATCATGTGCTTTAGGGTCTTTTAACTATAACCACATACATGGAAAGTTCAAGCTGGGCAATGACATTATTAGATGTTCTCTTGCAGGATACATTTTCTCTGGGAGTTGTCGTTGTGAGACATTGTGGGTACACTGCAACCGTTAATGTTGTTGGGGATGTAAAGAAGGGAAAAAGCCTTTTACAAGACATCGATATTGAAGACCAGCCCGATGGGGGAGCTAACGCGCTTAATATTAACAGGTTTAATACGTTTATTCCTTTCGTAAATTACTTAAAAACTTGTCGCATGTAGAATCATGATATTTTGGTTAACTCTTATTTATATATTTGAACGTCCATAGTCTCTACCACACCAAATTTATAAATGTTGGTGACTATTTTATGAATATGTAGTCATATGTTAACCATTGGTTGGTCACGTTTTGCAGTTTAAGAATAATGCTGCACGAGGCACCTCCTGAATCGTCTGTTCATGGTCAAAGTTCTCACTCCGATTTGGGAGACTATGAAACTCTCACATCGCTGGTCCAGAATGTAATAACAGATAATTTGAAGAAGCTCCAGGATACTCCTTCTGCAACACAAAGTTGTATCAGATGGGAACTTGGGGTCTTGTTGGGTGCAGCATCTCCAAAAGCTGGAGAATCCTGAAAATAATAGTTGCTCCAAAGATGATGATAATACTGAACCTGTAGTCAGAGGACTTGGTAAACAATTTAAGATGCTGAAGAAAAGGGAAAAGAAAGTGACGGATTCAAATGGGAATGATGATGAACCCGATGCTGAATCTACCAGTTTAAGTGCAGAAAGCGATAGTATCTTTGACTTGTTGAAACACATTCCTAAAGATGCTTTCATGCGCTTGAAAGAAACTAAGAGTGGTCTCCACACCAAGGTACTCTATCTTAAAAGATGTTTCTAAAAGTGAGTGGAAGTTAGAAAAGAAAAACTGCTCTGTTTCATTTCGTAAGATACGGATCACATTTTATGTTTACATGGACTGATGGAATGTGCAGTCAGTGGATCAGCTGGTCAAGATGGCACATGAATATTATGAAGATGTTGCTTTGCCTAAGCTGGTAACGTTTCATTAACACCTCTTTTCTACTGTTTTATAAAAAGTCTATGGTTTTCTCGTTCTTAATTTGATATACTTTATAATACAGAATGTCGTGGAAGCCTTGTCTATGATACTTATGAAAATTTCTATTAAATGTCTAATTCTACTCTCGAATCAATTCTTTCATTAAATTAATTCATTATCCACTCAAAACAAATTATTAGTAATCTGGAGCCTTAGTAACTCTATTTATTCAACTGCCTTCCAGGTTACAGACTTTGCATCTCTTGAACTGTCTCCAGTCGATGGCCGTACATTGACTGATTTCATGCATCTAAGAGGATTGCAGATGCACTCTTTAGGTCGCGTGGTAGGTTATAAGCATGCCTCTTAAAGTGCTGATTTTTTTTTTTGCTTTTTGGCGTTGGAACTAATATAATTGTTTAAAACCAGGCTGAACTTGCCAATAAACTTCCTCATATACAGTCTCTCTGTATACATGAAATGGTCACATGGGCTTTTAAGCATCTACTTCGAGCTGTTATATCTTCAGTTGAAAGCATCAATCACATGTCTTCCGCTATTGCTGCTACATTGAACTTTTTACTCGGGACTTGCAATGTGGATAGCAATGATGCAGACAACTCATCTTCTCTCAAATTAGAGTGGCTTAGGGTATTTCTAGAGAAAAGATTTGGTTGGAAATTGAAAGATGAGTTCCAACATTTGAGGAAGTTCTCGATTCTCAGGGGACTTTGCCACAAGGTATATTTCAGAAAACAAATCTTATATATCCATCAAATTAACTTTTTGGTCTTTCAACTGTAGTTTCTGGAAATAGGTTCTTCGAACAGCCCAAATTTTAAATTTGAGTTTCTAATGCCTTCAGGTTGGATTAGAATTGATTCCTAAGGACTATGACTTGGAGAGCTCCACCCCTTTCAAGAAGACTGACATCATCAGCATTGTGCCAGTCTGCAAGGTAGTATAGTAGCTACTTATCACTGAAATTATCATTGCTTTATAAAACTTAATTCTGATGACTCCCGCTAAAAGTTCATCATCAATGATTCTATAGCATGTTGTATGCTCTTCTGCTGATGGGAGAAATCTACTTGAGTCATCGAAGATCGCACTGGACAAAGGAAAGCTTGAAGATGCTGTAAACTATGGGTCGAAGGTACTGAAATTTGTTCTCTATTCTTTTTGTTGGAAATAAAAGGATGGCTATTTGACATAATACTAGTTTTGGCCATAAAGGTCTTGTAACCGAATCCTCATGATTGCAATTTCGAAGAGAAAAGAAAAGTTTGAATTTGAGACTTGATACAAATATAAATATAAAGTGCTAATAATTCCAAAAGATTTAAGTAAGAGATTCAGCATTATTCTTTTTTCATATCACATTAGACTCAAGTTCTGATTTGTTTGAAACTGAAGGCTCTGACAAAGATGATAGCAGTTTGTGGACCTTATCATCAAACAACTGCTAGTGCTTACAGCCTTCTAGCGGTGGTCTTGTACCATACTGGCGATTTTAATCAGGTAAGAAGTTTTTGTGCTTTTTTTTATGGTGTTCACTGTTCGCTCTAGCGAACTTCAGCACATGTATATTTCAATTCATCTTGATCAGACAATGACAACATACATAAACTACACAAACTGAAAAGAGACATTATCTTTGTGAAAGATTAGAGGAAACTTTCTAATGACATTCTTCTACAGGCAACAATATATCAACAGAAGGCATTAGATATTAATGAGAGAGAGCTTGGTCTTGACCATCCAGATACAGTGAAAAGCTATGGCGATCTCTCAGTGTTTTACTATCGCCTCCAACACATTGAATTGGCTTTGAAGTGAGTAACATATAGATCTGGAAATAAATATATTCCGATCAACATTTACAGTGCATCCTTTCCATTGAAAATTCCACCATCAATTTTTAAACACAATAAAAAGATTATGTCAATTGCTATGTGATTGAGATACTTCAGTTGCATTATGAATGTAAATTGTTCTTTTACTGGAGACACAGTTCGTATATCCCATCACCCATCTAATTCTTATTTACACCCTTCAATGTGATGCATTTCTATATATCTATCTTGACTTTATTTTGACCTTGGTCAGATATGTAAACCGAGCACTGTATCTTCTTCATTTTACGTGTGGTCTCTCCCATCCGAACACAGCAGCCACTTACATTAATATCGCTATTATGGAGGAGGGCATGGGAAATGTTAATGTTGCCCTTAGATATTTGCACGAAGCCCTTAAGTGCAACCAGAGGCTGTTAGGAGCAGATCACATACAGGTTTGGCGCCACCTTAGGGTGACCTTAGATTCAAATTACAGTCATGAGCAACATGCCATAATAATTTGTGCAAGCTTATTTACTCACATATTACGGACATGGTGAACTCATTGAATGCTTTACGTGTCAGACTGCTGCAAGCTATCACGCCATAGCCATTGCTCTTTCGTTGATGGAAGCATATTCCCTAAGTGTTCAGCATGAGCAAACTACATTGCAGATTCTTCAGGCTAAATTGGGTACAGAGGATCGTCGTACACAGGTTCCTTGCACTTAATTGAGTGTAATAAATTAAACATGCTAGTAACATTTGGAAACCTGAATGAGATTTTTTGTAATTTCCATCCTAAAAAGGTAGAGTAATCTTTTTATATTATTCGTATATTAGACCTGCTTAAGTTATCTTCAATTGATGTGGTACAGTGGTAGTACATATCTTTCTAATTGTTGTCAACTTCTTCTTATACTGTGAACACGACCGTAGCTGAGTATTTGCACGATATTCACATAATCATGATGACAAATTTCTTGAGAAAGGAATTTTGTTTAAGTCGGGCATTAATGTACATAGCATCTTCAGGGCGCAGCTGCATGGCTTGAATATTTCGAATCAAAAGCCTTGGAACAGCAAGAAGCAGCTCGGAATCGGACTCCAAAACCAGATGCATCAATTGCCAGCAAAGGACACCTGAGGTACTGTTTATGATGTACTTCTAACATTAGGAAGAATAGATTATTGTACCCTCTCTAATGTACCTGTCTACACCTCAAAACTTCTTGTAACAGTGTGTTAGATCTCCTCGATTACATAAATCCAGATCTAGAGTCGAAGGCACCAGATGCTCAGAAAAAAAAGACGTTCCAAGGTACTGATTTTTGCACTTGTGAGACTACATAGATATCGTAGTTTCTTCTTGCGACGATATTTATTAGTCTTCGTGAAATTATATGCATATGCTTATAAGGGGTAGAACATAATCGATTAAACTCGCTAATTTTCTACAGCCTTTTTGTGAGAGAAGAAATTCATTTTCTAATCTATATATGCAGTCCAGTTCATCTCCTTTCGCAAATGCATGTTCTCAGGTTTCACAATTAACCGAACGATCGCCCAAGGATATACAAGAAAAGAGTGAAATAATCAACAATGAAGTATCTGTAAACATCATTATAGTTGATGAAAGCAGCAGCAAAGAGGAGAAACTAGACAGCAACCCCTCCGATGAGTTTTCAGACAAGGACCCTAACCCTAGTTTTGACCGCACTTTCTCAGATGAGTTAAACTCAGACGAAGGTTGGCAAGAAGCTAGTTCAAAAGGACGAGCTGGTAATGCAGCTGCTCGAAAGTTTAAAGGAAAGCGCCCTTCAAATTTAAAAATCAATACCGTCCGCTCAAACTACAAGGATGGTACTTATAATAATGCAACGTTGGAGACAGTTTCATACGGGCACAAGGCTAATACAGCTAAGGCTGCTTCCTCGGAAGTCTCTCCAAAAATAAATATTCCGTCTATCGTCGATGATCAAGCAAGTAAAGCAAACCAGAAGATCTCAGTGCCACCTGCGAATCTCACCACGGCATTAGCTACAAAATCTCTGTCGTACAAAGAAGTAGCAGCTTCTGTACCAGGTACTGTTCTAAAGCCCTTACCCGAGAAAGTTGAAGATTTTATCGAAGAAAAAAAAACTGACAAAGAGATTTACGTTAGTCCGAAAGATCACACAGAGAAAGGAGCAACAACAGTTTCTTTAGGTGACGATCGCTCTTCAACATCAAGTCATAAGGACTCGAGTGCAGAAAAGGAAGATGAGATTCAAGATCCTACCTCAGATACCGAAGAAAGTTCGAGTCCCAATAAAGTGGATAAGTCTTTGGAAATTAATGGGTGTAAGAAACTCTCAGCTTCAGCTCAGCCATTTAGCCCAAACTCTTATCCCATGGGCCAACCGTCGAACTCGCCGGTTTCAAGTGGGCCCACGTCCACTGAGCCCGCAGTTTGTTTCCCATCAGTTGCTTCGCCCGTCCCCTGTGGCCCTCGGTCACCCATGTACTACAAGGCGAGCCACAGTTTCAGGTTTCGGCCTGGGTTCTTGCATTATCAATCACCGCCTTTTTTCGAAAGAAATCCATCTTCTTCGAAGACTATGATGAACCCACACGCCCCAGAGTTTGTTCCAAGAAAATCATGTCAGCAAGCGAATACGACCATCGAAGGTTCGAAGGAAGGCGATGAGACGGTGAAAGCTGAGAGCAAAGGCGAGGTATCGAAGAAATGCAGATCTGAAGCAGAGAAGGCCGAGCTGGCTAGGCATATACTCCTCAGCTTCATTGTAAAATCGGTGCAAAACAGCGCTGAAGCTCCAAACTCTGCGCAGATCGGCAGCAAAAAGAAAGAAGGTATAGCAAACGATACTGCGATCATAAAGATTGTATACGGCAACGAAGAACGACAAAAAACATCAGCTTCTTCTTTGGTGCCCGAGATCGCTAGCAATGGAGATGGCGAAGGGTTTGTGCTTGTTACGAAACGTAGGAGAAACAGGCAACAAATTTCAAACGACGTTAATGGATTGTATGGGCATCAGCAATCGATTTTGGCTCCTGTTAGTTGAAGAGGTAGGATTTCTGCTCAAAGAATATCGTGGTGAATCATTGATGGGATTTATTGTCAGTTTCACTTTCTTTTTTCGTGAATTGTTTTCGCTCGTTCCCCGTCTTTTTTTGCTGAGTTGGAAGTGTTTCAAGCATTAGTACGAGGTTTTGAAGCTGGGGTAGTTCTTTTTCTGACCTCAAGCCTCAAGGGATATTTTTTGGTTTGGGTTTAATGTACAAACAAATCCCCATCTTGGAAGGTGCCTTTGTTTTTTTTTGGTTCATTTAGAATAAGGTCATTTTCGATCTTTATTTATGACTGTTATATATGGTTTTGAAGTATAGACCTGGAATTACCAATTTTTAAAATATTTCTACTAATTGTTTGTTTATTTATTTATTTTTTATTAAATTTTTTATAATATTTACAAATTTTCACAGGATTTATATCTGTTTTCAATTTATAATAAATATTTGTTAAACGAAACGGTTCCACACCCATAACTATAAGTTGTAGTACATCTTGCTGTTTTGCTTGTACCATGATCCGTAGCTGGAATTCATGGTTATCTTGGAGGATTGTTTTCAGGTGGGATTTGTTCAACGGATTGTGATGTTCACGTCTGCGTGTGTTGTAGCCTTTAGGAGTTCAAGTTCTTATTTTTTTAAAATTTATTTGTTTATTTGGCTGGACTTTTTCCTTTTAGGCCGAAGTTTAATAACAGTGCAGTGTTTTTTTTTTTTTTTTAAATCCGGTCAGGTACCCAATAAACCCGACCCGAAGTATTACATCAAATATAGGGTCGGGTTTAAACCCGATACCCGATTAAACCCGACTTTTCAACCCCGATCGGGTCGGGTCGGGTACCCAAAACCCGACCCCGAGTGCCCACCCTTAGCTAAAATCCAACCTGACCCGCCAATCCGACACGAACTGCACCCGAAAATAGCAGGTTTGGTTAGCATTTTCGACCTGTTTAAGTAAATGGGTAAACCCGAACCCAACCCGAATTTAAGTGGGTCAGTCAACACGAAATCAATCTGTAATCAACCCTTTTATCAACCCATTTAACCCGAATAAATATAATATGAATTATTAAAAATATTTTCACTATAAATAAAATAACTCTATTTAATATATGACTTGTATTGTTTGAAGATTCAATTGTTGATTTATAGAAAAAACAACTGATTTGTTTCTCTATTATTTTATTTAATTTGGGCTTATAATTCTGATTATTTAGTTATTTTTTTTTCTTGTTTTTAATTTTAAACGGGTTGGCGGGTTAATGGGTTACGTTTGGGTTAAAGCATGTCGGGTTAGGGTTCGATATTTAAACCGTTTAAGTAAACATGTCATGTTATGGTTAAAGTTTTCAACTCGTTTATTAATCGGGTTGAAACAGATATTACCCAATCCGACCCGTTCAACCTGTTTGTTAATCGGGTTTTTTATTTTTAAATCCATTCTCATTTACTAAGCGTCAGGGGTGAGTATAGACTGTCCATTGGTCTATAAATTACACAATATATTAATAATTAAATTTAAAAATTATCCACTATATTTTATTTATTATTTTTAGTTAATTCATATGCCTTTAATTGTATAATTTATATAAATTAAATTTAAATTACAATTACAATTAACTATTTTAAATTAAAATAAATTTACTATTATATATTATATATTATATCACACCTGAGTGTGCAAGAGTACTAGTCGTAATTAAAGTAGAAAAAAATTTGATTGGTCAATTTTGACAGACCAATTTACAATTTTATCCTACTAGCCTCGTTATATAAGAGTATAGATGGAATATCGAGGTGGGCATAGTTTAGAAGGGTTAGTATTACTTAATGTTGTGTTTGGTTGGAAGGTTATTTCAATGGTAGGATTTAATTAATACCCTAATAAGGTATTAACTAAATCAGTCTATCCACCTACCTTTATCTAATACTTTCTTTTGTACCAAATTTATCCTTTATGTCAAACTTTATTTCCTAATTGTTCGTTCCATACGTAGATCGACAGAACTCATTTCTTTGACTTTTATATTGAATAAACAATCCCAACTCATTTTTAAATCGATTTTCTTTGATTAAATGTGAAAATGAGGCAACTAACCTTGCATCTCTCAGGCAACGCTAAGATTGAAGATTTCCCCTTCTTATTGAATAAACAATCGTGATTAGTTGCTTCAAACATCTCCCCAAAGCTCAAATGAAGAGCTAACGTAAGGGTACGATGATTTTGTCAACCGATTGGATGTTAATTTGTTTATCGTGAGTGTGGATATTATCCAAACTAAAAATTGTATGATTATTGTTCAGCACTGTAGAGGACGAGTTTGCAGATAAATGGCGAAAAATTCTAAACCAATTTATTTAATTTCAAATAAGGATAAAATTGTAATTTAAATTAGTTAAACCTAATATACCATCTAAAATCCATCTACCAAACATATCGGATATTATAATTTAACCCATCAACCAAACACCACAAAAAACTCTTACCACCATTATATAAGCCCATCTAAAACTAATATCATCCCTCCTTCCAACCAAACGGAAGGTAATTATACAACTCGATGTCTAATTTATTTGGTTTTAGTATTCATATGAAAATGTTTTATGAGATACAAATAAAAGAAATACATTTATTTTAATTAAATCGTGATTAGGATCTAATATCTGAATATGTTATTTTCTATTTTATTAAGTGAGAGAAACTTGTACTAACTCCTATCAAATTGATTGATGTGTGAGTCCTTACAATTCTACTCTTATTTTTAAATTTATACCAATTATATCCTCTAAAATTATTAAACTTAGTATTATAATTTCACCTATTAAAATTAACTTAAAAAATAAGTTAATATAATATATTTATGTAGGCATACACATCGGGGTGCAAAAAGTACTAGTATTAATAGTGAAAGGTGGCCCTAAACTATTGCTTGGTCTATCAAATTACTTACTATTTAACCATTCCACTTATAATTTCGTTAATTAAATAATTATCATGTTGAACCCCTCCATTTTAGTAATTGTACTCCACATTATTTTCCTTTTATGTATTTAAAAATAAAATTTCCATCTACTAAATCTCAAACTTATAAAAATCAAAACTAAAAGTATTCAATTATATTTTAGCGCACGCATAGAGTGTCCGGAAAATTGATATTATTCATGAACCTTGCGGACAAGTTAATTAATAAAAACGAAAATTTTCCGTTTGTAAATTACTTACACGGCATTCAATGACTAACGGACGTTAAGAACCACTTTCCCATCATTTGCTTACACAGTCATACCATACGGCGAATATATATTCGCTACATCAGGGTGTAATGCTCCTGCATGAATATCAAGAACTTAAGGTTTATTATAGTAAAACTTCACTAACATATAGTACATCTATATAGTTAGAAATTTGAAGTCATTTTTGTTCGTTTTTAATTTTTTGTATTAAGAATTAATATCGAAGTGTAGACATATACAACTTACAAGTCGATAAGTTCAAAATATTAAATACAGTAACAATATTGACGTAATAAATTGGAGTGATAAGGATTGAATTAGAGTGATAAGGATGAAAGTCAAGCTGTGAATATCCTTCAAGAAAATAGAGAGATTGTGAAGAGTAATTCAAGGGATCTTATTGGGATCCAATCACTGCATAATGGGAAATCATCGAGCAATCTTCTCCCATTAAAATATCATTTAATAGCACGATATCTTTTCCTTTTTAAGCTTGGTTGTTAGCCTCCATATATTGATATTATAATAGAACTCTCGATTTACGGCTTTAGAGAATCAATTCAAGAAATATTGTTCAGTTTATTTTCTTCTTTATGGTATCAGAGCCATAGCCTTGAGACACGAGAGTTTAACCTTCACAAATGGCTTCCACAATATCTTTAAATGTTGCCAACTTTGTTACCCTCAAACTCACACCAAACAACTATCCTCTCTGGCGTGAACAAATGCTTGCATTAGCCAAAAGTCAAGACATGGTCGAACTTTTCATAGGCGAGAAAAAGAAACCAGCCATGTACACCACGTAGCAGAAAAGACATCAACAAACGATGATGACAATGAAGCTGTAAATCAAATTTCTGAAGGTTTTCTCAAATGGAGAAAAGAAGACCGTCTCCTGGATCATTGGAACACTCACAGAAGAGACCTTGGGCTTTGATGAAACAATAATTAACAATAAGTTTAAACCCAATAAAAGCATGATATTGGGCCAGTTTTATATGGATTCGGCCCATGAGGGTTTTGATATGTATTGAAAGTTGCTGCATGAACTTGGCAGAGGTGATTACACGCACTACAGACCTCTTAAACACATCAATTTCAAGCAGTCAACACGTGCGGATCGAGGTAGTTATTGAGCTAAGAAAAAAATCACTCAGCACACACAAGATCGCAATGAGCAGCTATCAAGAATAAAAAAAATTAAAGCTCAAGCTTGATTTTGAGATTTTCTGTCATCACTCGTTCCTCATTGATTTGGTCACGTTGAGATATATATTTTCCTATGGGAGGAGCGAGGCAGCGAGTTGGGAGAGAGAAGAAATAAAACTCGAGCGTAAGTGATGAATTTATGTGAGAAACTAGAAAGAAATTGAGGAAGAGAGCAGAGATGAAGTTTGAGAGATCGATCATGAGTTCTAGTGTAGCAAAGTTTATCTGTTCAGCTTTCTCTTTGTTTTCAGATGCTTTGTGATGTTGGTAATCATTTGAGTATCTTTTATTCCTTTTGTTTAATGATTTTAATTTAGCTTGTTCCTTTATATTACAATCGCCAACTCGTCATTAGAATACCTTTGTAGAATATCAGTTTTAGTGTGCTTTGATTACATTAGATGTCCTTGTAATTAGAGGCTTTATTTGTATTTGTCCTTAGATTAGGACTTAGATTGTATTTATACCAAGTATGTTCGGTATAAATACTTGTACACACATTGTGCTTAATAGAGAAATTTTGGAAATCGATCCGAAAGGCTTGCAATTCAATTTCTAGAGAGAGAAACATTAGTAACTTTCTCACTCTACTCGAATTCTCTCTCGTGTTCTTACTTGGAGATTTTCGATCGAATTATAAATCATAATCGTTCTAATCGAATTACTTAGAATTCATGGGACTGTAGAGTTGATAGTCTAGGGACCTAACAATTGGTATAAGAGCAGATTCGTTCTGTTTTGAATCAAAAATTGTTAGAATCTGATCGAATTTAAATTCTGAAACTGTTTTCGCTCGAAGAACAGTTTTGGCGCGAAAGTTGAATTCGATCATATATCCTTAATTCTTTGCTTAATTGACTTGAATTTGATGATTCTGTGCTCGCTTAGGTGATATAAATCGTTTCCGATTAGATCGGTAGCATTTATAACGTCAATTTAGCAGATTTGATTGAATTCGAGAAGTTACTGTTCGCGCGAAGAACAGTTTGAACACGTATTGCTTTAGCCTCGATATATTTTGCTTCATAACATGTTTGATTGCTTGTTCGTGTGTGCTGAGTAGCTGATTGCGAGCAAATACCTGAAACTGCACCTCCTAATTGCTGTTTTTGCCTGAATCAGTGTTAATTAGGGTTCTACGACTGTTTGCGCTAGTTTTAATTTTTCTCGCTAAGGTCTTCGATCGAATTAATTTCTCGATAGAAAACTTCACGCGATATTTTTTCTCGGTCAGAACACTAAGTCAGCACCAATGTCGCCGTCAGTAGAAGCGATTTTATTAGAAAAGTTTCTCTAGCATTATTAAGTGAAAATCCTTTTCGACGAAACATATTTTAACATTTGCGCGCGCAAAACTTTCAGTCGAAAAACATTTTCGTCAGACTGTCAAAGTTTGACCTAGCAAAAATCATTTACGGTCGAAAAATTTTTCCAGTCAACGGATTTATTTTGACTCAGCGAGAAACTTACTAAACGTACTGTTTCTTTGCGATCGAAATAAATTAACGATTTAGAAATTTTTCTCGATTGAACGATTTTAAGCTACTTATTTTATGCTAGAAAAATATTTCTCTGACCGACTTTCTCGTACGAGAATAGTAACAGCATTGTAGTTCGACGAAATTATTTTTGTTCAAACTTTAAAGATTGAATCAAAAATAATTCTCGAACTGCTTTTGAATCAAACGCTACTAACAAATTTGTCACTTGTGAAGCTGGTTACATCAAACGAAATCCTCAGAACAATAAACGGAGATCCTTAATCAACTCTACTACAATGTTATGGATGCTTATACACGGGGAAATGACATCCTCCGATCCTTAAAAGAGGCGAATACACTGTATGGCGAAGTCGCTTTCTGAATTTCATCGAGCTAAACGATCAGACTGACAACCTTCTCTTATCACTTGAGCAGGGTCCAACTCAGTTCTGGGCAAATGTACCAGGCGACAACACAGTTAATCCTCCAATTCCCGCCTCTAGGCTACTCAAAGAGCCTAGGGAATACAAAGAGGAGGAAACAGTTAGAGCAAAGGCTGGTCTGATAGCCAGGAACACTCTAATGTTGGGCATCCCAAATGACATCTATCGATAGATCGACAACCTTCCAACGGCTAATGGATGTGGGATGAATTGCATAAGATGATGCAAAGAACAGAAGTAGGCATCAAGGCCAAGAAGACAAACATTCTCACTGCTTACGACTCTTTCAGAGCAAAACCTGAGGAGAGCTTACATGATCTCTATCAAAGATATCACACACTTCTGAATGAGATGAGGAAAATAGAAATCACAATGACTAACATGGAAACGAACATTCGATTTCTATCCTCTCTGCCATCGGAATGGAAGAAGATATCCACTCAAATCAGACAAAACAAAGACCTTGAGGAGCTGGATATCCATGCCATGTTCGACAATCTCGCACAGCACGAGGAAGATATAAGCGAGATTCAGAAGGAGTAGAAGGGTAAGTTGGTTGAAGACACAGTTGCTCTAGTCTCAGAGAAGCGGAGTTGAAAGTCAAGAAAAGAGAAGATCATTAGACCTCCTACCCCTTCAGAGTCGGAAAGCGAATCAGACTCAGACATAGAGCCAGATATGAAAGCGCTGGGAAAGCAATAGGCTCTAATTGGAAAAACGATGAGCAAGAAATACTTCAAGAAGAAGTCCTCATCATCAGCCAACCGACTTCGGACCTCAAGCTCAAAGAACAAAGAACGTGCACCCGAGACCTCCGAAGTCAAGAATGTCAAAGATCCGAACAAGACTTTAACTGCGGAACCAGGTCACTATGCCCGAGAGTGCACTCTCCCGAAGAAGAGAGATGATAACTACTACTCCAAGAAGCTTCAACTCACGAAGTAGAAGGAAGCTGGATAGCTCTCATGGAAGAACAAGACCACTGGCTCGAAGACACATCAAGCTCTGAAGAGGAGAATCTAGCCTCATGGCCCGTCTGGATGAAAACTCAGACATCGAAATCTCTAATCAAACGGACGATGACCAAGCATCCGAACCGTCACAGGAGGTAGTCTCTCCTTCCACATTATTGACCATGTTAGAATAGTATCAACTAGCATATACTAACATGAAACGTGAACAGAAAAGCGTAAAGGAAGTGGAGAAGAAATTAACTAAGTCTCGGGAAAGATAGCTAGTCTCGAGGCGGAACTTAGGAGCTCTATGACAAAATAGAAGAATTATCTTAGAGCCCCATTATTAGCGAGACTAAGTAGATTCCCTTAGAGAAGCAAAAGTTAAGAAATTAGACGATCTTCTTACGCGATGGGGACAATCTAAACAAACCATTTTCCTAAATAAGCCGAAGGATATAGAATTCTATAATCCCATTGAAGGCTTACACTAATCCTCGTGTGTTAAAGAAGAAAGAAGCTTATGATATAACATACATGGGTTTAGACGCAAACACTGTTATGAACTTCACTAAAGCAGACGATCTAGGTGCTTTAGAGTTAGCTAAGAGAAGAGCCACACATAGGGACCAAATCCCCTTCGACTATAAATAATTAAATGATAGCAACAAATCTAGAAATACCCTTGATGCCTGTCTATGATTTAGTTCAACCTCCTGAGCCTCAACATGAAATCGAGGAAGCCAAACGTGTAAATTCTGAAAATTCTCGCTACAAATCTCCTATCGTGAAACATATAGAGGAATTACAAGCTGCATTAGACAAAGAAAGAGAGAATTTTGAAGCGGAAAAGAAAAGATTCCTAAAAGAGATCGAAAATCTAAGAGCCTCCTCGATCTCACAAACTACTTCTCACGCATCTCCCTCAAAAGATAACATTGTTATGAAAAGCGTGAAGAAAGAAAAACCGCCTTCCAAAGAATGAAAATCTAAAAATAATGTTCTTAAAATCTAATCTCTAAAACTGTTTCCACTACGTCTACATGGAGCGTCTAGCTTAGAAATAAAGAAGGAATCTCTAGATGTTAAAATTCCAAGTAGAGCATCTCCTTCTGTAAATATAAATGACACTCGTCGAAATAAAAGAGTTGTTTCTTCTCTCAAAATAATTGCTTCTCTTTGCTCCTTGAAGCTTACCACATTTAGAAGCACTAACTTTGAAATAGGCTCTTCTTAGGGTTTACACGAAATACTTGACGTCTGTGCCAATTTCGACTACTGTTTGCCTCATCTCTCAGTCTGTAATTCAGAGGAACAGCCTACGGCATCAACGTTGGTCTCGTCTCAATATCAAAGCTCTTCAACGTCTCTCAATAAAGAAGTTGGTTCACGGTCTACCAACCATAACACTACAAAAAGTGCATCAGTGTTCGGCGTGTCAACTATGAAGCGAGCGTCTCATCATGTTAAAATAGTTGCCTCTACTTCACGTCCTCTGGAATTACTACACAATGACCTATGTGGACCGATGCAGACATAGAGTATCAACGGGCGCAAGTATGTGCTAGTTATTGTGGACGACTTTTCTCGCTACACATGGACGAAGTTCCTCCGAACTAAAGATGAGACAGGGGATTTGATCGTCTACTTCGTGAACTCTACTCAGAACTTGCTGCAGCAGACTATCCAAGTCATCCGATCGGACAATGGAACTGAGTTCAAGAACAAGTATCTCAGTGACTATCAGAAACTTCGGATTAGTCAGCAATTCTCATCCGCAAAGACGCCTCAACAGAATGGGGTCGTTGAAAGGAAGAACCGAACTCTAGTGGAAGTCGCACGTACGATGCCGATTCATTCCGGTCTCCCACACTTCCTTTGGACAGAAGTAGTAAATACTGCTTGTTTCACTCAGAACAGGATGGTGGTTCACAAGCGCTTCGATACGACTCTGTACGAGATCATTAACAAGCGAGTACCCAATATTTCCTTCTTCAAGGTCTTCGGGTGCAAGTGCTTTGTGGCGAACAACTGAGAGCAACGTGCTAAGTTCGACCCTAAAGCTGTCAAAGCCACTTTTGTCGGGTATTCTTCAACTTTGAAGGCGTACCAAGTATACATCAAGTCCAACTGAACTATCAAAGAAAGCTACAATGTCACTTTTCACGAATGGCATTTGGTCATTTCAGTCCTGGACCCGAGCCCAACCCGATGGCTCCCGCACAGATCAGTTCAGGACCCATACCTAACCAGATGGCTTCTGAATACGATAGTTCAGAACCCGTATTCACTGGTGTGTTGGCACGAAACCAACATGATGGAAACAACTAAGGATTCATCGTCATAAGAAGCTATGAGATTTGCTATGGAAGATTGGATTAACTTATTGAGCAGATATATCGGCCGAACAACACTGCAACCCCACCTGTCGTGGACCCTCCCCAAGACGATGTCGATATACCAAGTTCTTCAAATGTCCTCACCGCACCCGTTTCAGAATTACCTCAGCAGGCTGAAGATCCAACAATGGAAGTTGAGGAAATGTCATCAGAGTCGCTCAACTCAAGTACTGAATCTGAATTCTCTCAACTAGTTGACCACCCTCCGATCATTGGAGAACTCGCTCCACAAATGGCTGACGCTTCTAGCTCTGCCTTGCCCCATGAGCGCAAATGGACTCGAGCACATTCCGTTGATCAGATAATTGGTGATCTTTCGAGTGGAGTAAGGACAAGACATCAAAAAGGACTTTTCAGCTGCTTCTTAAGCAAAAATGAGCCAACCAAGGCAGCAGACGCACTTAAAGACCCGTATTGGGTGATAGCTATGCAAGATGAGATCAACCAATTCGAACGTCTGCAAGTGTGGACATTAGTACCTCGTCCGCATGGGAAACCATCATCGGGACGAAATGGGTATTTAAGAACAAGGAGAATGAAGATGACGAAGTGATCAGGAACAAAGAAAGATTGGTTGCAAAGGGCTGCAATCAACAGGAAGGCATTGACTATGACGCGACGTATGCTCCTCTTGCCCGAATCGAAGCAATCCGTCTTTTCTTGGGTTATGCGGCACATAAAGACTTCAACGTCTACCAAATGGACGTAAAGATTGCCTTTCTCAACGACGTGTTAAAGAGGAAGTTTATGTCGCTCAGCCAGAAGTCTTTGTTGATCAAGAACATCCCGATGACGTCTATCGATTGGATAAAGCTCTCGACGGACTAAAACAAGCTCCACGTGCTTGGTATGATGTCTTCAGTGAATTTCTCGTGAAGTCTGGATTCATCCGAGGAACCATCGATACGACCCTCTTCATCAAATGGCAAGACAAGGATCTGATGGTTGTCCAAGTTTATGTAGACGGCATCGTCTTCGAATCGACAAATCCTTGGCTTTGCAAGAGATTTGGAGATTTAATGAAGAGCAAGTTTGAAATGAATCACATGGGAGAGATGCAACTTCAGCAGGCAACTTGATGATGGGATATTCATCAGTCAGACGAAATATATCAAGGATATTCTGAAGAAATTCCATCAAGATCAGAGCAAGTCTCCCAGCACTCCTATGCCAACAAGCTGCAAGTTGGATGCCGATCTCACTGGAAAAGCGGTCGACATCACACTCTATCGCAGCATCATAGGATCTCTTCTCTATCTCACCTCAAGCCGGCCGGATATCATGTTTGCCACATGTCTCTGGGCCCGGTTTCAAGCCGACCCCAAAGAATCTCACATGCTCGCGGTCAAGAGGATTTTGTGCTACCTCAAGGGCGTCTCCAATTAGGGCTTTGGTATCCTAAAGGCACAAATTTCAAATTAATTGGCTATACTGATGCTGACTATGCAGGTTGCCGAATGGACAGGAAAAAGCACCTCCGGTGGCGCTCAATTGTTCGGCGAAAAGCTAGTCTGCTGGTCATCCAAGAAGCAGAATTGCGTCTCAACGTCGACGCTGAGGCTGAATACGTCACGGCTGCCAGCTGTTGCTCGCAAATGCTATGGATGCGGACTCAGCTTCGCGATTATGGGTACAATTTAAATAATATACCCATAGTGATAGCCAAAGTGCCATTGCATTTACGTGTAATCCTGTTCATCATTCATGCACTAAACACATAGACATACGATATCACTTTATTAAAGATCACGTAGAAAAAGGCACAATTGATATGTATTTTGTTAAAACGGAATATCCACTAGCTGACATTTTCACCAAGGCATTGGATGAAAAATGATTCCAATTCCTTGTCGGAAAAATAGGCATGTTGAATCTTCCGTAATATGTGCTTTATGTGCTCATATGTGCTTTCATATGTTCTATTTTATGTGTTTTCTATGCTATATCTTGCTAGAAAATTTAATAATAATAAAAACATATAATAACAATAATATATTATAATACTTATAATATTAGGGGAATGGCGATATCTTTAGGATGCTCGATCTATGTCTCGAATAGATTTCCCTGACATGCGACTAGTTAATTGCTTAATTTTGTCAGTCTAAGTCGCGTTCTTGTGTCTAAAGGTCATCAGTTTGCTCAACTAGACACA